>CAWTZC010000501.1:1487500-2817500 GCA_963919715.1 Microtus obscurus | reverse complement strand
TACTAGACTCTCAGCTTCCTAGTCACCTTTTCATCCATCTTTAGGCTGTGCAGTATTGTTACTTTTTTTGTCTTGTGCCTCAGCTGTTCAATTTGAAATAAAAGTGTTTTGTGAAAAACCGCCCATCATTTTCCAAATATCTACTCTTTTATTTACTACTAATAGAACCCCAACCAAATTCAAAGAATAGGTGTTATTAAATCTTCCATTTGTGGACTCTCTTGAATCCTTGGGTTTCCATGCAGTAGTTTTAGTTAATGTGTACAAGTGAAGTACATCTACTGATTTTAGAGAAAACTTGTGTGTGTGTGTGTGTGTGTGTGTTTATAAGAGAGATAGCAAGAGAGTGAGAAAGCGAGAGAGTGAGCAAGCAAGAGAGAACAGAGAGAGAGTAGCCTCTTCTACTTTTCTTGGTAATACTTGTGGAGCTGAATATGTATTGTTCAAAACATGGAGTTATAAATGTGTAGAAAAAAATCAAGAGAATCTTGGACTAAGCAAGTCAAAGTGGTCTACTGCCACTTGTGAACAAATTAATTTCTAATTAAAACTATTGTTATTATCACAGGATTAAATTATATGTATACATATAACATATACAGTATATGTTTTATAAATATTAAATAACGTATTTAGAGGTAACATTAGAACCTAGAATATTTCCATATTTTTGAATATATACATTATATATTATATCATATTATATTATACACACATTATGTGTGTGTGTGTGTGTGTATCACATTTTACTTATATATATCATAGTTCATGTGTATAAGGTTGGTCAGAGAACAGCTGTAGGAGTTGTTCCTTTTCTTTTATCCTGTAAATTTCGGGGACTGAACTGAGGTTGTCAAGGTTGGCAGCAAATACTTCTTTTTTTTATTTTGAATTTTTATTTATTTATTTATTCATTAAAAATTTCCACCTCCTCCCCTCCTCCCATTTCCCTCCTACTCCCTCCACCACTCCTCCCCCTCCCTCTCCAGTCCTAAGAGCAGTCAGGGTTCCCTGCCCTGTGGGAAGTCCAAGGTCCTCCCCCCCTCCATCCATGTCTAGGAAGGTGAGCATCCAAACAGACTAGGATCCCAAAAAGCCAGTCCATGCAGTACAATCAAAACCCAGTGCCATTTTCCTTGGCTTCTCAGTCAGCCCTCATTGTCAGCCGCATTCAGAGTCTGGTTTGATCACATGCTCCATCATTCCCAGTCCAGCTGGCCTTGGTGAGCTCCTATTAGATCATTCCCTCCGTCTCTGTGGGTAGACACACCCCTCGCGGTCCGACTTCCTTGCTCATGTTTTCCCTCCTTCTGCTCTTCATTTGGGCCTTTTAGCTCAATCCAGTGCTCCAGGGAGCCATTTTAGGGTTGGCAAGAGACTTAACTCTAGAGGGATTCCTAGGTGTCCAAGAAGATGTCCCCACCTTGTTCCTTGGGCAACAGAGGAGAGGCAGCAAGTATTTCACAGAGATACCTGTCACCATTTGAGCACCTGCATGTTTTATGCAATACTCAGGGGCTTATTTGTAGTAGCCAGGGATGCTTTAAAGGGGCACAGGATTCTTTGAAGATAATTGTTTTGGCTTTTGGTTTTTGTTTGCTTGTTTATTTTGAGACAGGTTTTAACTGTGTAACAGCTCTGGCTGTCCTGAAACTCACTCTGTAGACCAGATTGCTCTCAAACTCAAAGAAATCCACCTGCCTCTGCCTCCCTAGTGCTGGGATTAAAATGTGCACTACCACCACATTTTAGAATTTGGAAGTTAGACTTTTTTCTTTATGAGTAAATAAAGATATGTAGCATTATTGAGTCACCGAGAGTATCTAGGATCTTTATCTCTCTTTATAACTCACTATTGTGAATTATGATATTGATTAAGCATCTGTTAGCTAACTGTTATCTAACAGATTTTTTTATGGCCCTGGGCATATACTGATGCTGCCACAAAGCTTGTTTTCAGGCAACATCATTCAGGAATGAATATTGAGTTAAACCTATTTGGGGCTTATTACATTAAATTATTAAAACTATTGGTGTTAAGTGAAGTTTCCCCTTTAGAAAAGAAGAAAGGAATAGATTAAATACAGAAATTGATTAAAATGCTAGCATCCTTTGATTAAAATACTTACAGCCATCATCTCACTGTCGTATAGGTTTGTTTATAATGTTCAAAACAGATATTAAAGAAAGAGCTGACATTCTAGGCTTAACTAGAGTGCTCATTTCTTCTCATTTTCTCCTTTTCAGTTCTTAGATTCAGAAGGATGTAGTAAGGGGTTCTAGTGGTTATAATCCAAGTTATATGTTAATCCTAGACTAAGTGAAGTGCATTAATTTAATCAATGCACTTGTCACATTTCTTAAACCACACAGAGGCAACCCGCACATGTGAAATCTGGTAAACAGGGGTGTGATAAATGGTAAATGCTAAAACAATAGCTGGTCTATGTGCTATCGAAGGACTTTAGTAAGCAATAAATAATGTCTGTGAGAAACAATAAATCTCAGATACTTCCTTGGCATGCATGAGGTTTGGAGATTAAATGAGAGAGTCTCAGAACCCTAACTTGGTCTCAGAGTTGTCTTTGTCAGTGTAGAATTTTGTGATACAGAAAGGGAACCTGTAACTTTGCCTTTCTTCTCTTTTCAATAGCCATTATGAATTCTCTTTTATAGCCCAAAAAGTTCTTACCTAGAATACATAAAAGTGTTGGTATTCCACTTACTTAAAAAGATTGTGTAAAAGCAGCTTATTAATAAAGTAATTCCTCAGTCCTAGGAAACTAGGCCAGGCATCCAATTAGCATATCTGTCTTGCTCTCAGGACTATCAGGATGATTAAGGATTGTTCCTTCAAGCAGAGGGAAAGGTCTTCTAAGTTGGGAGTCACTTGGACATATGAGCTTTTTTAGTGGCCCCCATTATTTGTCTTTATCTTTGCTTTTGTTTTTTTTTAAGTTGTGATATATTAAAGGTTTACCATTTACTATATAAATTTTACTGTTGCAATTAATAATTCCTTATATACTTCTGTGTTTTACTAATTTATTTTGTATTCTCTAGTTATAGCTCTGGAGTCAGTTTCTAATGTTGGTCGGTTCTTAATGGATAACACACTTCTTTTCAACTGAGTGTAGCTAAAGGGAAAATTTTGGAATTACTCAACATTAGACTTAAAATGATGTTTGGATAGATGGAGAGATGCATGGATGGATGGAGGAATGGAGAGATGGATTTCACAGTCCTCTACTCTGGTCTCTTCATCTTGCTTCTTCTTCCTGAGCATTCATTGTGACTTTTATTTCACTTTCCTCCACTAGGAAATCTTATTCTATAGCCTCCTAAGTGTATACATGATGTTGAGAAATAAAAAAAATAGATTATCATAGCAATTCATTTCCCTCAATCACACATAGGCTTTTATCAAGTGGCTGACAGTTCACGAGGAATATATTCTTAAAATTCTGGACACACCAATACAAAGCTACATCCAATATAACTTGGTCTTTCCTCCTTTTGAATGTCACACACACACACACACACACACACACACACACACACACACACTATATATATATATATATATATATATATATATATGAAATTCATCTTTTGTTATGTTTAAAAATCTAAGACAAACATCATGGAGAACACAATAAGACAATGTGTATGTTATAGTACAGTATGGATGGAATTGGAGAAAGTCAGATCAGCTAATGAAGATGACAGTATCTCAAAGTACTAACATCCTATCCGTAGTCCTTCATCTGAAAGATTGTATCACAAGTCGCTTCCAGAGAGCTACACTAGGGGTAATGGAATCCAATATTCAGCATGCATTGCATTGCTTTTGCCCATAAGGAAGCAGAACCAAAATAACTATTTATTTTATAGAATCACCAAAAGAAATTGTCTAATTTTTACCACAGGAAAATTACTTGTCAGTCTAGAACAGTGTTTCTCAATATCTCTAATGGTGTGATACTTTAATACAGCTCCTCATGTTATGGTGACTTTCAATGATAAAATTATTTCTGTTGCTACTTCATTACTGTAGTTTTGTTACTGTTAAGAATAATAATGTAAACATTTGTGTTTTCTGATGGTCTTAGGTGATCCCTGTGAAAGGGTCATATGAACCACACAGGGGTCATGACTCACATTTTGAGAACTTCTGATCTACAAGAATGGTGCCTATATTAAAAGCGAGGCAAAAAGTTAATATAGAATTAGAGCTCATTGGTTGTTTAAAGATCAGAGATCATAAATTACCTGCCATAGTCTCTGTGTAGCTGCAGCACTTGAATTAACAGCTCATCAATAGTGAGGTTTCACAAAATGAAAAAACAAAGCAGCAGAACGAAAAGCACTGCAAACAGCTCAGGGAAAGATTGTGAAGTGAACTCACGAGATTCACTCAGCTCCTTCTGTCTCTGTTCCTATCAAACAGACAAAAAGCTCATAGTTTATACTTGGAACCTGAGCATTATCTACTTCAATTTTATCTTTGAAAAATCTTCAAGATTTCTTGACAAAACTTTGATAGAATTTTTTTTAATTTTTAAAATTTTTGAAGCATGTAATTTCAATTTTAATCATTTTAATGTAAAGTTAAACCCTAACATTTAGATTCTAATACCCTGTTTACTCTCTGTATAGGCTAGAACTCAATGCTGACTTAAATATTGGCAATTTAGTTAGCTTACCGTGATATAGAAGAGGACAATCTGTTTGAAAGGCCTCTTTAGAATCTCATGGCATAAGAATAACTACATCAATTAATACGAATATGCAGAGAAATTCTTTCTGGGGCTTAGTCCTTAAATATCATTTTTGGCAAATAAAACATCTACTCACATGATCAAAATTAATGTTTGCTTGTACCTTATTGGAATAATAATGCACATACTTTTATTAGTGTGAGCATCTCACCTATGACTTAAGTGTAAATGAAGTTTTCTTCAATTTCTCAAATACTTAGAGGTGTAGGTAAAAATCATATGTGATTTTTTCTATTTATTTGAGTATTTTTAACACCAGAAAAGATTAAGAAAAAAATAAAACCACTTTCCATATGTATGCATTCGTATTATGTGAAAAAATAATCCTGCTAAAGTGCTATTTGTAACTATTGTCAAATTTAATTTTATGGTGTTTTAAAAAGTTTTAGCAGACCTACCTAAGATAACAGCTCTGGGTCCTGAAATAAATAAATTTGAAAGAGGTTTAAAATAAAATTACACATTTTAAAATGAACAAAACTTGAAGTGAATAATTCCATGCTCACATTTCTTATGTCTTCATATTAGGAAATTAGCTGAATTATCTCCAGTTTATGTGGCTTTTCCCAGTGATGTTCAATTTCATTGATAAGGGGCTAACCAGTTTTATATAACTGTTGCAAAATACACAATAAAATAAATATAAAGAGGTAAAAGTTTGCTATGGTCTCACACTATGCTTCAGGTCAATGGTTATGGTGTGGGAATACATAAAGAATGGGATGCATATGGGAAAGAAAAGAGTAATAGGGAGGGAAAACAAGAGAGAATAAGAGAGTGTCCTGGAGGAAAGACAGCTCCAATAAAACCCATAGACAGTGCCTGCCCCCAATGAAATTCTGAATTTGAATTGGAACTATTCTTTATAGCTTCTTAGCCTATGAACATATCATAAACTACCATTGATGGTGTCAGCACCTTAGTTACCAGTCACCTCTCAATAGCACTAAGAGTTGGGGAACAAGACATTGATAAATGAAACTTTGACACTTGAATTTACATCCAAATAGTACCAAGAAGACTTCTGACTTTAAGGAACTTTGAGAGTGCCATGATGTACTAAACTAGAATCCTTTAACTTGAATAACTTTGCGATCAATATTAATGTGTCAGTTTTTTTATTTTATTTATTTTTTTATTGGAAAAAAAAAGAAATTTCTGCCTCCTCCCCGCCTCCCATTTCCCTCCCCCTCCTCCCTCTCCTCTTCCCCTCCCCCCACTCCTCCCCCTCCCTCTCCAGCCTGAAGAGCAGTCAGGGTTCCCTGCCCTGTGGAAAGTCCAAAGTCCTCCCCCCTCAATCCTGGTCTAGGAAGGTGAACATCCAAACTGGGTAGGCTCCCACAAAGCCAGAACTCCTACAGCTGATAAACACCTTTAGTAATGTGGCCGGATACAAGATCAACTCCAAAAAATCAGTCACCCTCCTATACACAAAGGATATGGAAGCAGAGAGGGAAATCAGAGAAGCATCACCTTTCACGATAGCCACAAACAGCATAAAATATCTCGGGGTAACTCTAACCAAAGAAGTGAAGGATCTATTTGACAAGAACTTTAAGGCATTGAAGAAAGAAATTGAAGAGGATACCAGAAAATGGAAGGATCTCCCTTGCTCGTGGATTGGGAAGATCAACATAGTAAAAATGGCAATCCTACCAAAGGCAATTTATTAGATTCAATGCAATCCCCATCAAGATCGCATTAAAATTCTTCACTGATCTTGAAAGGACAATAATCAACTTTATATGGAAAAACAAAAAACCCAGGATAGCCAAAACAATCTTATACAATAAAGGAACTTCTGGAGGCATTACCATCCCTGACTTTAAACTCTATTACAGAGCTACAGTAATGAAAACAGGGTGGTATTGGCATAAAAATAGAGAAGTCGACCAATGGAATCGTATAGAAGACCCGGATTTTAACCCACAAACCTATGAACACCTCATTTTCGATAAAGGTGCTAAAAGTATACAATGGAAAAAAGAAAGCATCTTCAACAAATGGTGCTGGCACAACTGGATGTCAACCTGTAGAAGAATGAAAATAGACCCATATCTATCACCATGCACAAAGCTCAAGTCCAAATGGATCAAAGACCTCAATATCAATCTGAACACAATGAACCTGATAGAAGAGAAAGTGGGAAGTACCCTACAACAGATGGGCACAGGCGATCGCTTCCTAGGTATAACCCCAGCAGCACAGTCATTAAGGGCAACATTGAATAAATGGGACCTACTGAAACTGAGAAGCTTCTGTAAAGCAAAAGACACTGTCACTAAGACAAAAAGGGAATGTGTCAGTTTTATAGGTGAGAAAAGTTACTGACTTAACCAAAGTAGTGTAAATCTTATTAAGCAAAGATACAGTTAAAACTACAAGTCAACTCCCCAAATTCAAAAACTACAATATCACTAATTCTGAACTACTTTCCTCTCAATTTTAGGTAGCCTTTCAAACCATGCTGTGGCTACTTGTGAATAGGAAAGTGTCTAAGAATACACCTACAGAGTTTAGGGCATTTTAAGATAGAAATAACAAACTTGTAGATGAATGGAATAAATCATTAAACAAGGCAAATTACTGATCAGAATTTATTCCAAGAAGAAAAATTTATCCTATGTAAATTCCAAAAAGTTGTGTATTCAGCACACATCAGTCCTTGGCTGTTTTCTCCATGTGTTTCCTTTAATATGTGTACCATGATTTTGTCAACAACTTGACAATTTTATTTCATAAAAACTTTCTAGATGAGTAACAGCTTTTTACTTAATTTTAAACTGAATTTTTTCAATCACATTATTACACAAAACTTTTAGCAAGAAAAACTTGAGATAGATCAAAAAGCTTATGCTATCATTCTAAAAAAATAAAATGGCAAAATCATTCAAAATCTAGGAAAACTGGTAAGAAATTTAATTCAAATTTCAAACTTTAATAGGAAATTTCTACTGCTGATCACCAAGAGTAGGAAACAGAAGAACATGAATTTGTTTATCTAAAAAGATACCAGTCAGCATTTGTGTACAGTGTGTGTACAGATCAGACAATTATCATTTTTTGGTCTTTGCTCTTAACGTTCTCTTTCTCACCCCAAATCTATTTTATAAAATGTGTTTTTCTCAAATTCAAGGCTCTTTGCTCTAATAAAGCACAAATTTTGGAGTGTTTCTCATTCAGAATATACATTTCATGCTAAAGGCACAACCCGATGAACTAAGCTTTCAAAATCCAAGTGATATAAAGGAAAGAAAGAGAGATTAAAGAACACAAAAGTATAGAGTTGGACTAAATCAAAAATATATCATGTTTTGCTTTAAATTTAATTTCTTTTTGGGGGGATAATCAAGCAATTTTTAATATTACTCAAATATTTATTCTTATTTGTATCAGCTGTGCATTAATTCATAGGAATAGACTTTTGAAAAACTTAAAAAAACAAACCACATTTCCTGCTTTGTTTCTTTCTGTAAAACAAATAAAGTACCCCTTTCTAAGATACTGGCTCCTAGTCCATAAGTACATATTCTCTCTAGAAAAGCTGTGAAGCCAAGGAAGATTTGTAATTCAGTCTGTTAATGGAACTTCTTAGCAGAAGAGTGTGCACAATCGGCCAGACACGCAACTTATCTTGCTTGTAATTAGTTGAATGAACTAATATTAACAAAACAAAATAGGAAAACAAGAAGAGCTCTCGGTATCCATAACAATTCAACAATGTGGATTAGAGAAAATGCAATGTCAGCTTAACAGTGGCCACACTTTTTGTGATCCTATGAAAGTTACATCACTTTGCATTAGGAGACCTCCAGTTCAGTTCCCAGGTGTATGGACACAATGACTGATCTCCATCAGTAATGAAAGACTTGTTAAATTCAGATAATACTAAGATCTTATTGGAACTCTGAGTTGATTCATTTAGTGTTTTATACCAATAAAACTACATATTGATGAAAATGTAATTATTGAGTTAAAAAAAGATGCTCGAATTTCTCTGCCCAGGCATTTTAGTACATTAAGCAGCTTGCCTATTTAAAACACTCATCCTTCTTTCGTCCCAGGAGGTCTCCAGGGTGTCACTGGGGCCAGAGGAAAGCTGATGTGTGGGTCTCACAGCCACTACCCACAATAGACTGGATTTTGGTTCTTGTAAGTTGAGGATAGGACCCTGGGCATGCTGTTTGCCTTCTATACCTTAGCCACACCTGGGTATCAGAAATCTGATTTTTATCTTTTTTTTTATCTACCAAAGATTCAGCTAACGTTTCATTCATTTTATTTATTTTTAAGTTTCTCTTGTTTAGAAGCAGAATTTTATAAATAAGGCCTTGCTATAGCGGCTCAGAGTTGCCTGTGGTCTCCTCTGGGGACTGGCACTTCAGCTCTCTGGGGACTTGAAGCTGGTTTTGTGAGGAGAGTGGCTCTTGGCCAGACTCTTGTCAGCCATCCTGTAAGTCCCCATGCATGGGGATAAAGACTGAAAGATGAGAGAGGAAGGGAGAGGCACAGGGATGATGCGGGTGCAGAAAGAGGCTCCTGAATGGGGGCGAAATTGAGATGAAGGCCCAGATAGACAGGGGTGACACTATTTCCTGTGGGCTGTGGGCAAACAGGCATTCTTGCACATTATGCTTGGAATGCCAACTGCGAAGGGAATTTGGCAGTGCCTAACAAAATCACGCATGCAGGATGACCCAGCTTCTAGGGAATTCTTATCTGGAAGATAGACTCCCAGCAGTATGAAAATGTACACATACAACGTAACACAATGTAGTGTTTCTGCTCATTACAAATACAAATGTTTGTTCATAGGACATGGATTCAAGTAAGATGTTTTTAATCTGTCAGGTGCAATTGCGAGGACTGGGAATACAGTTCAGCAGCACTGTGCTTGCTGGGCATGCACTGCACACAGCCTTGTTCGATTCTCCAGTACAGGGTGGGAAAGGGTATATAAATAGAGTACTAAGGCTCGTGTGGTGGTTTGGCTGTTAATTCTAGCTCTCAGGAGGCAAGAGTGGATTTTGAGTTTGAGGTCAGCCTCGACTAGGTAAGGAGAGGTAGTCTTAAAAAAAAATAAAGTAACAGCCAGTTTTACAAATGAAGAAGTCTGATATGATATGATGGGCTGTAACTCAGCTGCTAGAGTGTTGGCTAATCCTGAAGGTGAAGGCAAGAGGGTCAGAACTTCAAAGGCATCCCTGGCTACATACAGAGTCTGAGGAAAACCTTGGTGTTAGTCCCAGTCACTGGCCTCCATCTTTGGAGGCCTGCCCTTGTGTGTGCCAAACCTTGACCCCTTCCCTGAGGGTCAAAGCTGCCTGCCAAAACCTTGACCACTCCCCCAGTCTCTTTAAACTGCTCCACAAAGAGTCCCTTCGTGGTCTTCCCTCTTTGCCCCTGGTGGTCTCCTTGGCGGCTTCCTTGCTCCCCTTGGGGGCCACCTGAGAGCACAGGAATCCCATTAAAACCTAGATATCCTTTAATTCGGCATCTTGTGATTTGGCTTGATTGGGATTTTTGGCATCGGCAGAGAGCTTGTGTTAGGAAATATTCCTAACATGCAGGCATGCATTTTAAAGACAATTTTAGTAAATTTTAAAAATTTTGAGACAACATCTTCACCAAAACCTGTCATGTGTTTATTTTAATTGATGTTCACAAGACTTGGTCAAAATTAAGATTGATTTCTAGAGGCCAGAGTTTAGGTCCAAATGTATCACAGAAAAGTACTTGTAGATAAATTATTTTATTGATAAATGGAAAATATATTAGAAGAAGAAACAAAACATTCCGAGTAGCCAAATCTAAGCATCCTGCCCCTCAGTTCGGCATTCTTATTGTGGTTGCAATAAAAGGTAAAGATACTGGATAAATCAATTTTTGGGGCCATAGATATGCATGACATTAATGATGTTAGTACCTAAATATTCTGAATGCTGACTATAGATCTGTATTTTAGTAAGGACATATTTTTGTTTAGCTTTAATTAATACAGAACAAATATCTGCTTAAATCAGTTAATTTCATTTGAAGGAATATCTCAAACATAGCAATGCTTATTTTGAGATATTAAAACTTACATTGCTTATGTGTAGATTTTTTTCCTTCAGTGTGATTTATTAGCAAATCATAAAATACTATGAACATTCTAGGACTCACCATCCAAAAAACTGAACACTTTTTAAACTTTATGAGCTCAGTATGAACTGTATATTAAGGTGTTAAAAGTAAGTTGCTATATTCCCAGAAATGAAACAAAGTATATGGGATTTAGTTATTGGGTTTATCAGTATTACATTTAATTTAGCAAAATATGCTATTTTTAGACAATACACAATGGGAACAAACTCTGTCATTTGCCACAGTTTAGTGATAAAAGTTGAAAAACACTTTCTGAGTCTCTGGGCCTACTGATCTTTGAACTTTGATGTGACATCGTCAGTATAAAATTATTCATAAACAGCTTTGTTTTATAGATTAAATGAGACAAAAATAATTTGATAAGAATTCATTCTTGTTATTTCTTCCTCACTTATTTAGTGAAACAATTTAGTTACACATAGTTGTACTAAAATCAACATACCAAAAAAACTTTACATAGCCCAGATTTTTTCAATACCAATATTGTTTCTCTCTCTTTATCAAATAAACCATGTAACTACCAAGACTAGAGCTCTTATAATGTTAATTAAATGATCCTTTATAAGTAGGATACATGTTTGCCAAATTGCAAATGACATCAGCTTTAATAGATGCATAAATGGGAGTATGGAAGGATGGATAGAATGAAGAGAGATAGATAGTACAGTACATTGAATGAGAATGACCATAAAAGCTCTATATTAGAGTGCTTGGTCCCCAGTAGGTGAAACTATTTGAGAAGTATTAGGAGGTATGACCTTTTTGGAACAGATGTATTCTTTTTGGAGGAAATGTGTCACTGGTGGTAGACTTTGAGGTTTCAAAACTTCATGCAGTCTGTCTGTATCAGTCTGTCTCTTTATGTCTTTTTTTTCTGATATTTCTCTTTCTGTGTGTCACTCTGCCTCTCTGTCTCTCTCTCTGTCTCTCTCTGTGTGTCTCTCTATCTATCTCTCTCTGCCTGATGTCTGAAGATCAAAAAGTAAATATTTCAGCTACTGTTCTAGCACCACGCCTGCCTGCTTCCTGTGATGATGATAACCCTAACCTTCTAAAACTATAAGCAAGCCACCAATTAAATCTGTTTTTTCATAAGAATCACTTTAGTCATGACATCTCTTCACAGAAATAGAACAGTCAGTAAGAAAAGCAGACATACATACATATGTACAGACAGGCAGATAAATGCAGAATGCTATATCAAGAAACTGCTAGAAGAGTAGTCTCTTAGTCAACGTAGGTTTTAATCTTGTAAGGGAACTTTTCTATGGGTTTTCAAAGCATGACATTTTCTTAGAAAAATGCAATTTAGGAATAATAAGACACATCCCCTCAATTACATATTTACTTATGAAGTGACTGTTCAGAATGTCTCTAACCATTTGTCTCTTCATCCTGTGCCTCCAACCTCTCCCCAGGATACCCAGAATAAAAGCCAAGCTAGTTCTGCTCATCCTTCACAATTCGCCTCTCAGCTACACTGAAAGACAAAATATTTAGATTGGCATTATATAAAGTAAAATATATTTTTCATGCTGTGTTTTTAACAGGTGTGTATATTCATACAACATCTCTTCTAGTCTACTCTTTTTGCATTATGATATTGACAACAGTTTTGTTATCAGTGAAGTCCTCTTCCTTGTTCACACAATCAGAGAAGCTGCATTAAAGAAACTTTCCTATCAACAAGAACTTCCCAAATATCAGTTGATATTATTATTCCTATCTAAATGTATATTCATAGTTAAATCACCAGAATAAATGAATATAATTTAGAATAGCTCAGTTATGTAAATTCATATATAGATACCTTTGAAAGCATCGTTGATGGAAAATTTCAAGAACAATGAATGCATTGTTAACTAGAGAAATGCAGAAAAGCACCAGTTGAACAGTGTTGAATGAGGAGCGGCCAGACTGTGTCCCTGCATCTGGCCGCCCGCATGGTTTAGCTTATGCCCCGAAATAATTACACAGAAACTGTATTCATTTAAACACTGCTTGGCCCATTAGCTTCAACCTCTTAACCCATTTCTAATCATCTATGTAAGCACCCCAAAATGCGCTTACCGGGAAGATTCTAGCCTACATCCATCTCGGGTCGGAGTTTCATCATGAGCGTGCCTCAGAGAGCAGAGCTATCCTGTCTGGCCTGCGAGAGAGGAGGATGGCTTCTCTGAGCGGAGCTGCATGATTTCTGCCCAGTTCTGTTTACTCCACCCACCTATGTTCTAACCTATATGACCAGCCAAGCAGTTTTTTTATTTTAACCAATGAAATCAACAGATTGATATATGACACTCCCACATCAGAACAGCACTGCTCTCTTGAGAGTGTTTGAGATAAAACTGCAAAATTGGACAGTATTATTAACATTATCAATATCTACCCAGTCAGTTTAGGGGAGCTGCAGTTTTCTTGGTTTGGCTAAAATGGCTTTGGTTTGCTTGTAAGTTTTTGTTTTGTTTTTCAAGACAGGATTTCTCTGTGTAACAGCCCTTGCTGTCCTGGAACTACTTCTGTAGACCAAGCTGACCTCAAACTCACAGAAATGTGCCTGTCTTTGGTTCCCAAGTATTGGGTTTAGAGGCATAGGCCCCCACTGCCTGGCTTAATCTTTAGCACAAACATGTTAGCTGTCTGAGTCACTGAAAAAAACACTATGGTATATTGAGTGAAAAATGCACACACATTAAAGGAAAACATCCCGCCCATTTATATATTAAGTGTTTTTAACAAGGGTCTGGAAAAAATGTTTACTATTGTTCTTCTAATCCAGCTCTGTTTCTTAGGTAGGATCAATAAGTCTGATAAACACACAAAATATAAAAAACAACAGTCTAAGAATAAAATGAAAGTTCAGTGAAAATGCAAAATGTGAGCATGTGAAAAATGCATGCTGCCCATATAGATAAATAATTGGGTAAATGAAATCACAGATAAAGATAGATGCATTCCACATCAGCAGCATGCCTTCATTTAAGTGTAGCATAGAACCATCCATCAAAGACGCAAAAATTTTATTTCAGAATTCAAATGCTGTTAGAATTGACTGCACTAAAAATACTTTGTTATAGGAACTTTTATAGTACATTGAAATGAAGAAAAATATTGTCCGGATTACTAACTTGATTTGCTCATTTTAATCAGGATAATCAATTATCCAGGGTGACATAAGAAAAAGTAAAGAGAGAGTAAGATAGGACTATGTATGAGGGTGTGTCCACAAAAAAATAGTTGTTTTCTTTTAAACAGGTCCAGTAGAATGTCTTTTGTTTAAGCTTTAGAAAGAATTGAGACAACAGAAGAATACTTTAATACAAAAACTTTGTTAAAATATATTTAAGAAATATTTGTCATTTAAAAAATTAGGAATCCACAATTTATGTTAAAATTAAGTGAACATATTGATTCATTTTAGTGATACTATAGTTCAGTATGCTCATATTACCAAAACCATCACCATGGTGGAAAGGAATGTCACCACATCACAGTGTTTCATCATAGACAGTTCTAGTCATCCATCAGTGGAAATCCACTAAGACAACTGAGTTCTGCAGGTTTTTGCATTCTTTCAAATTGAAAACAACAGAAAAGTTTTTGGGTTTAACTTCTTTTATTGGACACGACTTTAGAGCCTATTAATTCTGTTGCATATAACATTAATTTGTTCCTTTTTATTTTCAAAAGCACACCACTGTAGGAATATGCCATGTTATTAATCATAATTTAATCAATAAAATTTATACAAACTGGGTTTGTCTATTCTGATAATGAATGTTAAGAACACATTTTTTTTCAATTACATTTGTTTTTAGTATGTAAGGGAACATAAATTCATGTGTCACAGTGCGTATACGGAAATCAAAGCAGAACTTGTGGGTGTCAGTCTTTTCTACCATGCAGGTCCTCAGAACTGAACTCAGGTTGTCAGACTGGAAGGAAACACATTCTTTTCTGATTGTTGTGTCTCTTTATATTTATTTTTAAAAAATAAAAGAAATTATCCTTTTGCCCCACTATACATACCAATCCAAGTTCCCAGTCCCTCTCCTCCTCCCATTCCCCCCACATACCCCCAAACCCACCCCCATCCACTTCTCAGAGAGGATAAGGCACATTGCTTGGGGAAGGTGCAAGGTCCTCCTCACTATATCTTGGTTGAGTAACGTATCCATCCAAAAAGAATATGTTCCCAAAAAGCCAGTATGAGCAAAAGGGATAAATCCTGGTGCCACTGCCAGTGCCCCCTCAGTCTGCCACAGCCATGCAACTGTCAACCCCATTCAGAGGGACTAGTTTGATCCGATACTTGTTCCTTCCCAGTACAGCTGGAGTTGGTAAGCCTCCATTAGCTCAGGTAGACTGTTTCAGTGGGTGAACCCATCATGGGCTTGACCACTTTGCTCATATTTTCATTCCTCCCACTCTTCGACTGGACTTTGGGAGCTCTGTCAAGTGCTCTGATGCTGGTCTCTGCCTCTGTTTCCATCAGTTGCTGGATGAAGGTTCTATGGTGACATTTAAGATATTCATCAGTCTGACTACAGGAAAAGGCCAGTTCAGCACCCCCTCTCCTCTATTGATTAGGGACTTGGATGGGCTCATCATTGTGGACTCCTGTGTATTTCTCTCAAACCAGGTTTCTTGCTAAACCCATAATGGTCCCCTCAATCAAAGTATCTCTTTCCTTGCTATCATCTCTGTCCTTTTTCCATCTCTACTATTCTAGTCCCTCAAGTTCTTCTCATCCCTCCATCCATCCCCTCTCCTTTCCCCCACCACAATGCTCCTGATTTTGTCAGGCAATCTTGTCTATTTAGACTTTCCAGGTGGCTCTATATATGTTTTTTTTTTGGGAAGGGGGGGTTCAACTTATTACTTATCTTCTCTAGGATCATGAACTATAGGCTCAATATCCTTTGTTTATAGTTAGTATCCACTTATGGGTGAATACATACTTTATTTATCTTTTGTGGTCTGCATTACTTCACTCAGTATGTGTTTTCTAATTTCATCCTTTTGCATGCCAAATTCAAGATGCCATTGCTTTTTAACTGCTGAGTAGTACTCTAGTGTATAAATGTGCCACATTTTCTTTATCCATTCTTTGGCTGAGGGCCATTTAGGTTGTTTCCAGGTTCTGGCTATTACAAATGATGCTTCTGTGAACATGATTGAACAAATGTCTTTTTAGTATGATTGAGCATTTTTGGGTATATGCCCAAGAGTGGTATTGGTGAATTCTGAGGTAGATTGATTGCCAATTTTTTGAGAAACCACCCTACTGATTTCCAAAGTGAATGTACAAATCAGCACTCCCACCAGCAATAGATGAGTGTTCCCTTTACTCCACATTATCTCCAGAATAAGCTATCATTGGTGTTTTTTATCTTAGGTGTAAGACAGGTGTAAGATGCTCTCTCAGAGTTGTTTTGCTTTGCATTTTCCTGATGTCTAAGGATGTTGAACATTTCCTTAAGTGTCTTTGGCCATTTGAGATTCTTCTGTAGAGAAGTCTTTGTTTAGTTCTGTACCAAACAAAGTTTAGTTTTAATTGGTTTACTTAGAATTTCAATGTCTAATTTCCTGAGTTATTTATGTATTCTAGAGATCAGTCCTCTGTCTGATGTAGGGTTCTTGAAGGTATTTCCCCATTCAGTAGGCTGCCTTTTTGCCTTATTGACTGTGTCCTTTGCTTTGCAGAAGCTTCTCAGTTTCAGGAGGTCCCAATTATTTATTGTTGCTCAGTGTCTGTGCTACTAGGGTTATATTTAGGAAGTGTTCTCCTGTGCCTATTGAAAGTTACTTCCCACTTTCTCTTCTATCAGATTCAATGTGGTCAGGTTTATATTGAGGTCTTTAATCTATTTGGACTTGAGTTTTGTGCATGGTAACAGACATGGATCTATTTTTACTCTTCTACAAGCTGACATACAGTTTGTTTAAGATAGTTCTTTTTTTTCCATTGTATTTTAGCTTCTTTGTCAAAATCAGATGTTCAAAGGTGTGTGGATTAATATCCGAGTCTTCAATTTGATTCCTTGGTCAACCTATCTGTTTTTATGCCAATACAAAGCTGTTTTCATTACTGTAGCTCTGTAATAGAGCTTGATTTCAGGGATTGTGATGCCTCCAGAAGTTCCTTTATTGTACAGTATTGCTTTAGCTATCCTGTTTTTTTTTTTCCATGTGAAGTTGATTATTGCTCTTTCAAAATCTGTGAAGAACTGTATTGGAATTTTGATGATAGGTATTGCATTGGATCTATAAATTGTTTTTGGTAAGACTGTCATTTTTATTTTGTTGGTCCTACCTATCCAATAACATGGGATATTTTTCCATTTTCGGCTATCTTCTTCAATGTCTTTCTTCAAGGTTTAAATTCTTGTAGTATAGGTCCTTCACTTCTTTGATTAGTGTTACCCTAAAATATTTTATGTTACTTGTGGCTAATGGGAGAGGTGATATTTCTCTGATTTCTTTCTCAGCTTCTTTATTATTTATATATAGGAGGGCTACTTATTTTTTGAGTTAATATTGTATCCTGCCACATTACTAAAGTTTTATCAGCTGTAAGAGTTCCCTGGTAGAGTTTTTTGGGATATATATATATATATATATATATATATATATATATATATATTTCATATCATCTGCAAATAACAAAAGTTTGACTAAGCCTGACTATTTTGATGTGCCATAATGTTTGATGGTATGTATTTAGTTTTATTTCATTGTATAAATTGGCCAAATTTATTTCAACAAGGTTGTTTTGTTAAATCTCAATTTTGAAAATTCAGGTTATGGTTTGTGCAAGCAAGATAATATTATTTTAAAGGTGCCTTAATTCTAAAGTAAACTAATTGATTTCATTCCCCTCAAAAGGAATTTAGCAGTTGCGCTTAAATGGAGAATCTGGCAGTAGAAAAATTATTTTGAATTGTCCAAGTGACTTAGTATTCTGTAAGGACGGAGAGAAGTAAAATAGTGGATTAAAATAAGAGGTGAGTGGTTGAGGAGATGCTACAGTGGTTAAGAGTGCATACTGCAATTATAGAGTATATTTGTTAGTTCTCAGCACCCATAAAAGGTGATTTTAAACATCTCTAACTCAGTCTTATTGCAGAGGGGAGGGGGCTAGTCCTGCCTCAACTTAATATGTCAGGCTTTGTTGACATCCCATGGGAGGCCTTACTCTCTTTGAGGAGTAGATGGGGGTTGGGAGAGGAGGAGGGAAAGTAGAAGGATGGAAGGAGGGGGAACTGTGGTTGGTATGTAAAATTAATAAAAAAATTAAAAACAAAAGAAGCATTTGAAACTCCAGCTTCATTGAACCAGAAACTGTTTCTTGGCATCCATAGGAACATGTATCCAAGTGTACATTCCCTCACAGATATAGACATGAATAAATAGAATTAACAATATAAATATTTTTAAAAAGGAGAACTAAAATGGTAAAATTATAAAGATGCAGAAGAAAGGGACACTATTGTTTGCTTGGAAAATTAGGAATTATCTAGTGAATAGATAGAAGAAAGAAATGACAAGGAACTTTGTGGTGGTTTGGATAGGAATAAGCCCACAAAGACAGTGTCTTAAGGTCTTGGTTCGTTGCTACCATTGCCTTTTTGTGTACTTCCAAACCATGGAAGATGGATCTTTGGTTGAAGAAAGAGGTCACTTAAGGAAGTTTCTCCTGCATATTTTGTTCCTGACTCTTGTGCACACTTCATACTCTTTCTTATCCAGAATGAGATGACAAATGTATCTGTCAGACATTCTCACCATAGTGACATTATTGCCCCAGCATATGAGGCCAAGCAAGCATACTCTGACCTCCTGAAAACTATTACTCAAACAAACACTTCCCCCTTTCTTAAGTCACTTAAGTCTCTTATCTTTCTCTCCTCATAAGTTACTTAGGTCTCTACTCTTCTTCCCTTCCTTAAATTACTTAGCTCTCTTATTTTGAACACTGCAACAAAATGATAAATCACATACACCTTCAAAGCCTCAAAAAGTTATCAGATCTTCCAATATATAGAATAAAGGACCTCTATAATATTTAGTGAAGAAACATAAGATATTTTATTTTATTTATTTTTTTAATATTTTTAATTAATTTATTTATTTAAGATTTCTGTCTTTTCCCCACCGCAGCCTCCAATTTCCCTCCCCCTCCCCCAGTCAAGTCCCCCTCCTTCTTCAGCCCAAAGAGCTATCAGGGTTCCCTGCCCTGTGGGAAGTCCATGGACCACCCACCTCCATCCAGGTCTAGTAAGGTGAGCATCCAAACTGCCTAGGCTCCCACAAAGCCAATACGTGCAGTAGGATCAAAAACCCACTGCCATTGTTCTTGAGATCTCAGTAGTCCTCACTGTCTCTATGTTTTTTCCCAAGACGGTTTTATCCCAGGCTTTTTCAAACCCAGATCAGCTGGCCTTGGTGAGTTCCTGGTAGAAAATCCCCATTGTCTCGGTGTGTGGGTGCACCCCTTGCGTTCCTGAGTTCCTTGCTCGTGCTCACTCTCCTTCTTCTCCTGATTTGGACCTTGAGATTACTGTCCGGTGCTCCAGTGTGGGTCTCTGTCTCTGTCTCCTTTCATCGCCTGATGAAGGTTGATATTCAGGAGGATGCCTATATGTTTTTCTTTGGGTTCTTCTTCTTATTTAGCTTCTCTAAGATCACGTATTAGAGGCTCAATGTCCTTTGTTTATGTCTAGAAACCAAATATGAGTGAGTACATCCCATGTTCCTCTTTTTGGGTCTGGCTTACCTCACTCAAAAAACAAGGACTTTTTGAAGTTTGCAGGCAAATGGATGGAAATAGAGAACATAAGATATTTTAAAATGTGTAGGAAATCCTGTAGCCATAGCCTTTAAGTTACCTGCCACTTGGGCATGGCCTCATATACTATTTATGCCGATGTTAAGCATGCATCTGGACTCTTTTTTTTAATTTATTTATTTATTTATTAAAGATTTCTGTCTCTTTCCCGCCACCGCCTCCATTTCCCTCCCCCTCCCCCAATCAAGTCCCCTTCCCTTGTCAGCCCAAAGAGCAATCGGGGTTCCTTGCCCTGTGGGAAGTCCAAGGACCACCCACCTCCATCCAGGTCTAGTAAGGTGAGCATCCAAACTGCCTAGGCTCCCACACACCAGAAAATGGAAGGATCTCCCCTGCTCTTGGATTGGGAGGATCAACATAGTAAAAATGGCAATTCTACCAAAAGCAATCTATAGATTCAATGCAATCCCCATCAAAATTCCATCAAAATTCTTCACAGATCTGGAGAAGACAATAATCAACTTTATATGGAAAAACAAAAAACCCAGGATAGCCCAAACAATCTTATACAATAAAGGATTGTCTGGAGGCATTAGCATCTGGTCTCTTTCCTGGCTGCGGGATTCGGTTGCTTTTCTCCGTTTTAGAAGAGTATTCTGATTTGTGAGTCTGCCCCTAAATAAATAACCATCTATTATTCTCAATTTTTAGCGAGTGTGGGATTTCTTTTAAGTGTACTTCTTCATTAAAAACTGTAATGTTCTCAGCAGCTAAGTTTGTGAATATTATAACAATTGTAATGAACTAATATGATATATATTCTTACTAAAATGTTATGCTGCATGTCTATTATATTTTTCTTCTAGTAGGTATGAAATACCTCAGCATAACAATTTAACTTGTGTTGATAACACATTTTCATGTTATGGGGGCCATTTTTAAATATTGTTTCCTTAAAGATTTTTTTCAATTATTTTTTCTTTTAAGTTTTGGTGATCAGGAACTGCCATATTTCTGTGACAGTCCAGTCATATATGTGGTTATCACATTTTCCAGTTTGTAGCTTATTTACATATTTATGAATTTTGACTTTAGAGTGAACTATAACTTTAAAAACTTGGGAATTCAAATTATATATAGTTTTATATTAATGGATAATATTTTGTGCCTTAACAAATTATTATCTACCTCGCTGTTGCTGTTATTTTTTATTTAAACTTCTATCAAGTTTAAATGTCAAAACTTTATCTTGAAATATATGATTCATAGAAAGTTCATATTTTCTGTCATTTTTATGTGAATTGAGCCAATTTGTTTTTCTTTTTCCAATATAATTGCCAGTTGATTGATACCAAGACTTTTGTGGTAGTCAGATTTCCATGATTGTCAGAAGACACCTGAGATAATAATTGTTAAAGAAGATATGGTTTTGATTGAAAGTTTCAGAAGTTTCAGTCCAAGGCCATTGTACTCTATTTTAGCTTGGCTTACTACAGCAAGCTGGTAGACCATAGTTTGGAATATAGTTGGGGCAAACTATTCACCATGTACATACACAGGGTGAAAATGGGAAAGAAAGAAGAGGGGCCTGAGACTCAATATCCCATACTGATTTGACATCTCTAAATATGTCCAAATATCTACAGACTCTATTCACCTACCACATTTTGAAATTGCTGCAGGCTAACATCTTACACATTAATTTGAATCTGAAGTAGTTCAGATTCAAATCTAAAAACACTCAGTGAATTTATTGGTCAAAAAGCAAAAAAAAATATATTTTCAAGTCTAGTCTTGAAAAGCAATTGACTTAAAAACAAATGAACAATATTTTTTTATGACATAAACAATTTAACACTTTAACAATGTGTATGTGCTAGTGTGGTGTTCATCAATGTGTGTGTGTGTGTGTGTGTGTGTGTGTGTGTGTGTGTACATGGAGTATAGAGTTCAGAATTGGGATTGGGTTTCTCACATCTCATTCTCTATGTATTCATTTTGAGCAGGATTTTATGATAAATCTTGAGCTAGTATTTTGGGTAGACTGTTGCTCAGCAAGCTCCATGATCACCCATCTGCATTCAAACTTACACAAGATGTGACCCATTTTTCATTTTGTTTTTCAATATTTGTTTTAGGTTTGTTTGCCTGGATGTGTATATTAACATCCATATTTGTGTTGTACCTTTCTCTATGTCAGAAGAGGGCATTGGATCTCCCGGAACTGGAAGTAAGAATGTTTATGAGCCATGATAGTGGAGCTTGGAGTCAGAGACCTCTGGTCATTACATCCAGTGCTTTTAGTTGCTAATTATTTTCCTATCCTCCACCAGGTTTTAACATGAGTAATAGGATATGAACTATATTCCTCGTGCTTGTGGAGCAAGCATCTCTAACTACAAAGCCATTTTTCAGCTCAAATGAGGCAAACCTTACATAGAGGTTCAGTCGAAACAACCAACTGTCATATCTCAAGGTTTCCAATCCTCTTACCATACAGATTTTTAAAATAAAACATGCCTAATATTCTACATGTAGGTTAAGGAAGCAATAGTATGTAGAAGAGCAAACTAATCTTCTCCCTCAGGCATTGAGAGTTTAGGTAATATGGATGAAGTTATAAAACGATTGTGGAAACAAGGAAAAGTTATCTATATATGTGGAGACATCATAGCTGAAACCTTTCTAAATTATGAAAGGAGATTCCCTGAAATTATTTATGTCCAAAGTCACAAATTTTGAGACTCAAAAAGAACCCATTTAGTATGGATGGGATGTTTCCACAAGGGCCAAGTGCTCAGGTGATTAAGATTCCGCACATGGAGCCATTGGAGGGATAACTTAATGGGCATTCTTTACCAGGGCACCTCCTGTGTTTTCACCTCTCCAGGTACATATTTCACAAACTACTCTAATTAGTGTCTACTGTTGACCTGTGGCACAAGAAGTCTGGAAGTGTGAAATAGATAGATGCATTTTGTCTCCATGGGTACCTTATCACTGAGTTATGATGCCTAGAGACTCTCAACCCATAAACAGGCTTTCACTCTATTAATAATCAGCTGTGTAACTGGATGTATTTCAGCTCCTTGCTTGGGTTTGCTTCGCTTTGAAGCACACTACACTATTTTAATTTGAGGTTTAAGTTAGCATAAAAGTAATGGTTTTATTTTCATACATATGCTGTCTTACATTAGGTACTCACTTTCCCCTTCTTTTAATGCACTCTCCAATCTGTTGATTCTATTTCTCACTCTATGTTAGTTCCCTGTTTGGTTCATTTGTCACATGCTTTGCAACCCCATATCCTATGTTTATAACTGTTTTTTTTTTCGTTCTGACTTTCTCTACTCTAACCTTTAGTTTTGTGTTTCAGAAATACAGATACACAAACATGTACATGCCAGTATATATCCATATAATTATGAGGGTTTTCTTTTGTGTGCATTATAAAAATAGACTTAAATATAGATTCCGCATAAGAGAGAACATATATTTGAGTGTCTTATTAAATTATTTGGTATATTTAATATGTTGCTTTTATTACTAGTTTGTATTACTTAACTTTTTTTCTTTGACAGTTTAAGACGTGTATACAATAGACTAAATTTTTTCACACCCATTACCCTCTTATTTCCACTTTCTTTCACACTTTTTTCAGTGGTGTAGTCATGGATAAGTTATGTATTTTCCTGGAAATAACTGTCACCTAAGCTCATGAAAACAATTTTAGTTAAACTAACTGTGCCCTACAGAACACAAAGGCATGAATGCAGGAGTGTATTTTTCTTGGGTTTTTGTCTTTATAAATCTGGCTTCCTTTGTTCAATATGATGATGTATAGCACTGTCCTCATTCCTGAGACTCTCATGATTTAGTCTTCTTTAAGCTAAATAAAATTCTAATGTGAATTGGTACTATAGTTTCTTTATTCATGTACCTTTTGATGGACATGGTTATTGGTTTTATTTTCTACCTATTGTGAAAAGTATATATACACACATGCATTCATACACACTCACACAAGGCACAAACACACACAGATATATATGTATATATACATCAACAGCCAAAGATGACAAAAAATAATGTACAAGTATCTCTGTAGTTGCTGGCATAGTATCTTCTGAGCAAGCTCCCATGCATGCCATTGCTGTACCAATACGGTAGCTATATTTTCAGAGTTTTTGTGTGGCGAAATTTCATTGTGACTTCTGTAGTGGGTACACCTCTTTTTATTTCTAAATGCAGTGTTTGTAGTTTCTTTCCTCTTGTTTCTTGACATTGCTTGATTTTATTTTTGAAGCAGTTGTTTTTTTCTAGTTTTTCTGTCATTCTACCTTATTGTAAACAAATGGCCAGTCTGTAGGAGCCCACTCCTATAAAGTCAGCTCGGTTCCTGGATAGGGGATCCTCGAGTCCAAAGAAAAGTCTGATGAAAGAAACAGAAGACAGGATAGAATTGGTAGGTCTGTCTGGTCATGCAGAAGCAGCCAAATAGCTCAGAGTTTACTTCAGAACTTGTTTATGTACAAAAGCAGAACAAAGCACAGCATATATTGTCATTCAGTATCTAACCACAAGATCATTTCTGTCCTTGAGTGAGCAGCCTCCTCTCCATGTGCTTGCTGCTCAGAAACAGCCTTACTTTCTGTCTTGATATTCCTGGAGTTTGTCGTCAGCAGTATACTTTCTACTATATAGAGTGCTCTCTCACAGGATAAATCAGAAGTCTCTCATAGCCCTCAAAGTTTAGGAAAAAGCAAAGCAGGAAAGCTTGAACTCAAATGACTTAAGTCAGAAATGATTCCAGATGGAAACCGAGTCACACGCAGGCTCCCACACCAATCCTCCACTGTTTTCAGTATCTTGTTATTCTTCCCAATTGTGTCAAAGTGTTGCTAGTGTCATCTGTCTTTCTGAGAATAAAGAAATAAAAATCATGGCTATGTAAATGATTTTATCATCAAAGCTAGTAATCTTTTGAAATAAATCCTGATAACTCACTGAAGTTTGGTGGCTTGTAATTTTAGTGCCTTTGTCTGAATTTCCTATATTACTGTCTTAGACATCTCCTTTATCTCTTTTAATTAATACATAGAGATATATTTTTTTTTTTGGTTTTTCGAGACAGGGTTTCTCTGTGGTTTTGGATCCTGTCCTGGAACTAGCTCTTGTAGACCATGCTGGTCTCGAACTCACAGAGATCCGCCTGCCTCTGCCTCCCGAGTGCTGGGATTAAAGGCGTGCGCCACCACCGCCCGGCTACATGGAGATATTTTTAAAAGAAATCAGGGTGATTAGTCAAGTAGCATACACATGGAACTACAACAAACCTATCAAGTAATGTGTAACTTATTATATCTGACTATCATTTATCTATCTATCTCTATCTATCTATCTATCTATCTATCTATCTATCTATCATCTATCTATCTAGCCATACTATCCATACTATCTTTTATTTATTTGATTTTACTGAAAAAATTGAGCAAAGCCCACAGGACTCAAGTAAAAGCAAACAGTAAATGTATGTGAGGTCAAGGATCTCAAGAACAGACTTGCTTTCTATCAAATTAGACACTGTCAGGGTCAAAGACTTTCCTTGGTCTGAAACTGTGGCTGTTGTCTCCTAACTTCAAAATACTCACTGATCAGTCTGCTTGAGGAATTATAGGTTTTGACAAAATGTCAATGATTTAAACATCTCTGATTCAGATAAAAGTGAAGAAAAAAATGTGTACATTATAAAACTCCTAAACAATATCTCTTTTGTTCTTTGTTATTTTTTGATGATATGTATATTATAGAAAATACATTACCTAATGCCTTTCTTACTGCATTTGTGTCCCAGACATATTTTGTACTAATTGTACTCCTAGTGTCAGACTAGTTAATCATATATCGGTATATATGTTTCTAAGCTAAATACTTGAGAAATTGTATAGAATAGAACAAAGCTGATGCTGAGATAATTACTTAGAAGAAACAAATGAAGAAACTGAACAGGCACTATTAAAGTGATTTCATCAGAGAAAAATAATCCTGTGTGTTAGAGGGAAAAAATTTAAGCCCAGATTTTCATTCTGTAACATAGTACAGGACCTTTAAGCAAATATCTAACTGTGACAGGGCTTGAACCTCACAAGTCACAAGTAAATGAGTTATTGAATAAAATATTAAACAAATATGAGGCCTTCCCATCATTCTATAAACACACACACAATGCAATCTTGTTAATGTTACAAATGGATTTAATACTTTGCATCCTCTAACATTGTTTGACTATGTTATATACTATTATGAGTCCACCATGAATTTTCTAGAAGTGCTGAGAACCTTAAGATATGTTAGCTAAATGCTTGGCAACAATTTCTAAATGTTCTTTGACTTATGATGTGATTCTCTCCCAAAAGCCCATCCTCGATTGAAAATAGCAAGTCAAAACTCACCAGTTATTTAGAAAAGTGCATGGATTGATAAATATTGCCTCAATTTTAACACAGAAATGAAATCTCATCCTTCCTTAGGCTAGTTGTGTTCCTTGATGTTATATGTAATACCAGTGTGTATCACAGTGTTGTTTGCATGTTTGATGTAACCTATGCTCCTTCAGCTGTCTGTACCTGAATTCAGAATTATCTGTCATATTTTAAGCACATAAGATATTTTACAATTTGTCTT
The DNA here is from genome assembly GCA_963919715.1 of Microtus obscurus. NCBI lineage: Eukaryota > Metazoa > Chordata > Mammalia > Rodentia > Cricetidae > Microtus > Microtus obscurus. Next base: position 2,791,097 of record CAWTZC010000501.1, on the reverse strand, counting down.
TATCCTTTTAAAATGGTCAGGGTTAAAATGAATATGAGTAATCTTGTAAAATATAATTCTATTATTTCTGCATGTATTAATTCTTTTTTCCAGAGGCTTTAATTCCAATGAACTAGTTATCTTCAATTATAATGAAAAAGCAACCACAATCTCTGAATGATATGGCTTATGATTTTTAGCAAAAAGTTAACCCAAGCAGACACCTTCTTGTTAATCGATTCAACTGTCAATAGTACTTTTAAAAAATAGTAAATGTAATACATTTGTATACTACAATATAATCTTTGAGTAAAATAACACAATTATATCTTTGAGTAAAATATGTATTTAAGTTTTGCCATGAGGGAGATAAGAAAACCATCACAATTTTCTTAGATTCTGAAATATATCAGTCTTTGAATTGCTAGGCATGATTCTTTTTTAATCAAATTTCATAATGAATTCGTGTGTCAATGACTCAATATCAACAAATGTGTGATTACTTAATCTAGGTCTTTATCTTGTATCATTTTTTTCCAAATATCAAAATTCAATCACTGATGAGACACCAATGACTGATTTTATGTTTGCCATCGTAGGTTATCATATGTAAAAAGGACACAGAAGGAAAATTAGCACCTTTAGGATAAGCTACAACAAATTTTGATGTAGTAAGATAGTACTTCTTTGTAATAACAATAGTGTATGAAGATGGTGTGTGATGATCATTTTCAGAAAAGATAAGATTCTAATATATTCATTATCTTTAGAATATCAGACTCTCAAGTCTATAGATACATGTCCTGAGTTTGATTTTTTTGTTGCTTCATATCCATAATTTAAGGTTTCTGGTCTTCTGCTAAAGATTTTGAGAATTAATACCGTCTTAGAAAATTTTATTCATCTGTGTCTTAAAATGTATGTCTCAGTCTAGCAGTGATGGTACATGCCTTTAATCCCAACAGTCGGGAGACAGAGGCAGGCAGATCTCTGTGAGTTTGACACCAGCTTGGTCTACAAGAGTTAGTTTCAGGACAGACTCCAAAACTACTGGAAAACCCTGTCTCAAAAAACCAATACCAGCTAACCAACCAAACAAACATATAGATTTAAATTATATACTCTCTGATTTATATGGAAAGATAGACTGGATGAAACATTACAGCATTTCTGGAAAGAATTTCAATGACAAGAAAAACAATCAGTTCTGAGAACACACTTTGTTTTGAAGTAGAGTATTTATAACCTACTTCCCTGGAGTTTTCATCCAAAACATTTTCTTTTTCTGATGCTAACTTGATTTCAGAATATTAATAATGGATATTAAGTAATTCCCAAACAGTTTTCTTTTCCCATTTCACCTGTGAGCTGTCACTGTTCAGTCATAAATAATTGCAGGTCCATATGTGTATACAGTACTGTGAAAAGTACTTTCTTTATTGTTATAGTTTTGTTTTCTTGGTTTTATCAAACTTTTGAGAAGATATGTGACAAATAGAAACTGAGTATATTTGAGGTGAATTACCATGTTTATAATTTTCAAAGCAATTATCAAAGGATGTAATTTTTTATTTATATTTCACATACCCATATCAAAAGTTAGTTAGTTGTATCTGTATAGATTTATTTATGGACTTTCTAGTATTTTCCTTTGGTCTCTGTGTCTGTTTTATTTCAATAACACACTACTTGATTAAAAGCTATGTAATGCTGTTTGAAGCCAGAAAACAAGATGCTTCTTCTGTGTTCTGTTGTCTGTAGACTCACTGGCATATCTAGGCTTTTATGTTGATCCATACAAACTTAATAATTATTAGTTTTTCTTTTTCTCTAAAACATGCCTTTGAAATTTGATAGAGATTAATTTTCAACGTATCAATTATTTTGAAAAATATGAATTTCTTAAGACTATTAATACTTTTAATCTCTTTGATATGTGCATCAATTTAAAGGATTTATAATGTATAAGTTTTTAAGACTTGGTTAATGAGATTCAAAAGAATTTAAATTTTGTTAAGTATTTTAAAGTAGTTTGGAATTTTCTTTCTTTTTGTGTAGTTCTTTATTTGTAACTAACTATGACACTTTTATCAGTTAGTAATACATGTTATAATTTGCTAAACTTGTTTAGTAGGTGAAGAAATGCATTATTTGAGGTAAAACCTTCCTATGTCTAATTTTTGAGAGTTTTTTTATTTAGAAAATGTATTAGAATTTTTAAATACTTTATCTTCATTTTCTGATATGTTGTGATTTTTATTCTTTAATATTTTATTGAAATATATTAGATTTATAAGTATGTATATACTTAGCCTCCCCAGTGATCTATGGAAGAAACTTAGCTGACCACATCATATAGTCAATTTAATACAGTGTTAAATTATTCATTTGGTTCATTTACATCTCAGGCTATCAGATACATTGGCTTCTAACTTCTTTTGGGCAGCCTTTTTTTTTTTCTTTAGCATCAGCATAATCCTGATGTCACATGCATACAAATGAAAAAACTGTTCTTTTGTTTGATTCTTCAGTTGTTTGAGAAGGTTTGCTATTAGTTGTTTAGATTATTTCTATCCATTCTTCTGTTTCTTCAAGGATACATAGGCTTATTCTATAACCTGATTATTATGGATAGTGTTTGAGTGAATATAGATGTGTACTGATACTTAATGCTGGTATGTTGATTTAGAAGTCTGTATCTTGTTGCTTCATGTCATCAAGTATTTTCTTTGATCTATAGAAGCTATTCAGTTTATTTAATCACATTTATAAATTGTTGATCATAATTCTAGAGCTGTTAGAATCCTCTCATGTAATTCTCATCTATGCCTAAATCTTGTAGTGTTTTAACTAATTGTTTCAGAATTACAGATCTTGCATAAATATTTTTGACACAGTTTCAAGTGGATTCTGTGCAAATTTTAATATATGGATCATATGGACTACTTATACAAATCCAATTTTCTTTGCACTGTTGCTGAAAGGATTATCTTTTGTCCAATGTATGCCTGTTGCCCCTTTGTCAAAAACCTGATATCTTGTTTTGTTTCTTTTTCTTTATTTATTGTTTTTTATTTATTCATTAAAAATTTTCACCTCGTCCCCTCCTCCCATTTCCCTTCCACTCCCTCCACTCCTCCCTACCCCAGCTTTCCAGTTCTAAGAGAAGTCAGGGTGCCCTGCTCTGTGGGAAGTTCAAGATACCCCCTCCATCCAGGCCTAGGAAGGTGAGACTAGGCTCCCAAAAAGCCAGTACATGCAGTAGAATCAAAACCCAGTGCCATTATCATTGGCTTCTCAGTCAGCCCTCATTGTCAGCCCCATTCAGAGACTCCGGTCTGATCACATGCTCATTCAGTCCCAGTCCAGCTGGCCCTGGTGAGCTCCCATTAGATCAGTCACAGCATCTTAGTGGGTGGACGCACCAGGGTCCTGACTTCCTTGCTCATGTTCTCACTCCTTTTGCTCTTCATTTGGACCTTGGGAGCTCAGTCCAGTGGGTTCTTGTTTTGTTTCTTGGTTCTCTGTTCTTTTATATTGATCTAGTCTTCTATTTCAATTGTAATTACTGTGTTCTTTTTTTTTTAATTATGCAATATGAGGACAGATCAAGTACTGTAATGTTATCAGCACCATTTGCTTTATTAAGGATTATTGATATTTGGGGATGTTTTATGCTTCTATGAGAATTTTAGGATTTTGTATCTATTTCCATGAAGAGTGCCATTGAAGTTTTCTTGGCGATTTCATTGAAATCATAGAAAAGTTTGGGGGATATAGGCGTTTTTACAGAATTAATTCTGCCAATCCATGGGAATAAAAGGTTTTTTTTTTTTTCATTGCCTGTCTTCTTCAGTTCTGTTCATAAGTTTCCCAGTTTTCACTAATTTTTTTTCAATTTTTTGTTATTAGCTTTTTTCCACAATGTTCATTTTGTAAATATTATGAGTGAAATTGCTTTCCTAATTTTAGTTTCAACATGTCAATTATTAAAATATAGGGAAACTATATATTTTTATACATTAATCTTCCATACTGCTACTTTGCTCAAAGTGTTTACCAAATTTAATGTTTTTCTCATGAAGTCTTTTAAATTTTCTAAGTATAAGATCATTAGAGAATAGGGATAATTGGATTTATTTTATTTTCTATTTGAATACTTTAGTTTTTCATCTGGCTTAAATGGTATAGTTAAGAATTCAGGTACTATACTGAATATGAATGGAGAAAGTAGACAGACACTTTCTCTTTTCTAATTTTAATGAGAATGTATGAATTTTCTCTCATTTACTCTTAGTTTGTAAGTACAGCCTTTTAATAAAGAGATAAGTTTCACATTTTCCTCATTTGTTTATTGTTTTTATTCTTGACATATTAGATTTGTCAAAGGCCTTTTGTATATTTATTCTATGCTCAGGAAATTTATGTTATTTAATCTATTATTATTAAATATTGCATTTATTAATTTATATATTGATTCTTTTTTGCCTGCTGAGTGAATCCAAATTTATTGTTTTATAAATGAGGTTTTAAATGTGTTGAGTGAATTTATCATTTCTTATCAAAAAATTAGCCTACAATTTTCTTTTTTTAATATGTCCTTTTCTGATTTTGTTACACTTATATTAGAGAACTGTGTTCTGAAGAAAACACTATATTTCTTTCACCTACAGGCCTCCCTCAAAACACTTTTAGATTAGTTTTCATAGATCCTACCTAAATCTTGCAGGGATGTAATCAACAAAAGAACTACTTAAGAATATTTGTCTATTTATTTATCTATGATCTATCTGTCTTTCTACCTATCTATCATCTATCTATATCTATGTTATACACACACACACACAAATGCATCAGCAATTAAAGCAAACAAGACTATGAATTTTAAGAAAGCAATGGTTAGAGTTACATAGAGAGTTAGAATGGATGAAAGATAAGGACTAAAGAACACAATTATATTATAATTTAAAAAGCAAAAATTAATATATAGGCCCACATTTAGATTTCCTGGATGTAGGCAGATTTTTTCCTTTCCTGCCATCTCACAAATAGCTACATGAAGACTTCTTATTAATTATTAACATTAGACATATATCTTAGGCTTGTTTATAACTAGCTCTTATAACTTTAATTAACCCATTCCTTCTCATCTATGTGTTGCCAAAAGGGTCATAGCCTTTACCATTTGGTGCAGGGCAATTGTCTATATTATGTCAATTATGTTATAAATAAATGCTGATTGGCCAATAGTCAGGCAGGAAGTATAGGCAGGACAACCAGATAGTAAGTAAAAGTGGGGCAATGAGAACAGGAGAATTCTGAGAAGGAGGAAGCTCATTCCTGCCTAGTCCTGCCAACACAGAAGAAGGAAAATGTGACCTACCCTGCTGAAAAATGTACCAAGCCATGTGGCTAACATATACTATAATAATGGGCTAATATAAGTTCTAAGAGTTAGTAAGAAGCCTGAGCTAATGGGCCAATCAGTTTATAACTTATGTAGATGTCTGTGTGATTTTTTTTTGGGGGGGGGTGGTGCTAAACTGCTGTGGGACCTGGTGGGAAGAAAGAAACCAGGCAGAACAGAAAACCTCAACAACCTCCTGAATGTCTTGCATTCTTTCAGTGTTCAGCTGGCAACTCTGTCTTATTCTCAGCAAATTCTCTTCTCAGAAAATTATACCTAGCTATTGGCCATTTAGTTTTTTATTAAACCAATTACAGTGACATATTTTCACACAGTTTAATTGAATATTCCACAACACCTGTGTATAAGTTTGTATAACTTTTAGTCTTCAAGTTTGGATACTTTTTTTTTTACTAGAGTTTAATGTATTGAAGAGTTTGGTGTTAATCTGAGAGGATTACAACATGTAAATACTAAATATTGCTCCCATTAAAAATAAGAACCTGAAAGCATTTGGTTGTTTTATTACATTGTATGTTGTATCATTGGTGGGACAAATTTTGATCATAAGATTTTCAACTTTTCTATAATACTACATTTAGAAAAGCTTTTAAATGATTTGTTGGCTCAATTTTTGCTAATGATGGAATCACAGTGAAAACTACTTTGTCTAAGGCTAACTTTTAATTTACGAAACTACAGAACAAAATTCTGACCAGCATATTGACATTGATAGGAACCTGCTCCTTTAATATAATTATGTACAGTTTGACTTGGATTCCTTTATGCATGTGTAATGAGAGAAGACATGGGTGTGATTTCAATAGGTGGTTAGTAACTGTGCAGCTTTGTGTATCAACTGCCACACCAGTTTCACCCATCATCCTGAACTTTTACAGCAACGAGAAAGCATTTTTAATAAGTAATTTTTTTATATATTTGGAAGGGTCAGAAGTCCCTCTGCCAGCCTGGTTTCTGTCTTGATAATTTAAATTAATTGTTTCCCTCTTTTCCTGTGGATGGCATCTACACTTGAGTAATAGATCTCCAGGGTGCTCCTCTTCTTGCTCTTTCAGAGGCATGATCTATTGTGTGTCTGAACATCATCAAAGCAAATTGCTTCTTCAATGATGTGTAAGTATAATATATCATCAAAATGGGACATGAGGATAATGCATCACAATGAAAAAATATAATCCCAGTTGACAGACTAGGTCAAGGAGCAAATTTAGACAACCTTTTTCACACTTCTTAAGCAGCATCCTCAGTTTTAAAGTGAGTTTGTTTGCTTAGAATAATCCACCTGAAATATGAACAAGGCTAAGTACATGTGTGTGCTCTGGCTTGAATCATTCAGTAAATTAAAATCAAAGTAGTGGTGCTTCCATGAAAATGACAACTAGATAGCAAGACAATAGTTTTCTGACCACATGACATTTGCATCTTCTCTTTAGTTACCAATGAATTGTTTCTCAGACAACGATCTATCATAATATTGCAAGCTCCTTCAGGGTAGTTTGAGTAGTAGTCACTATCTTGTACTTCTGTTCCTTATAGACTGTCTAAACCATAATGCAACATATGGAAGACACACAACATACACTTATTCAATGGAATTTGTCTAGCAACCACCAGAGATCCAAAATTTTCTTCCAATTTAACTTGACACCTGGCTATCTAGAGAGAAAAAATTCTTATTTTCTATCCTATCCTATTCTCTCTCTCTCTCTCTCTCTCTCTCTCTCTCTCTCTCTTCACCTCATCATCAGTTTTATATTTAAAAATTCTTTTGGTCAGAACCTATTTTTGTAAAGTGTTTCATTTCTAACTGATGAAGTATTAAACTTTTAAGTTGAATTTAGGATATGAGAGAAATACTCCATGAATATAATTCCACAGTCAGAATAGATGGGATTGAAAGTCTGCTTTGAACATTGGCAGAAAAATATCCCACCTCCATTAAATGTGAACTATTACTAAATTAGAATTAAAAATATCCAGTATTATTCTTTCAACCCATGGTATACAGAGATTTTGTTTTAATGTCACTAGTGGATAATAAAAGAAAAAAAATGATTTAAGACAAGTCTTGGAATCCAAGTTTTCTAAAGGTATGCTCTAAGCCACCCTAGAGTTACACACTTGAGAAATGGAAAAATTCCTGACAGTTTTGGTAATGTTAAGTCTCCATATACAAATATTCACATTGCAACAAGTATATCATGGACTTTCTCCAGATCCAAAATAATCAAACCAAATTTCGCACAGCTACTAAAAAATGTAGATATTCAAAGGGGGAATGTGTGACACTTTGGTCACTTTTTCTGGTAGTTGGTACAACAGCAAATTGATCTACATTATATGCTAATTCTGGTTGCTTACTCAGAATTTTATCAATATTGTTGAAGTTAAGAGGATTAAGTTAGTGTTGAATAGCACTATCTTCTCTGTAAATAATTAGAGTAGTGTAGTATGCAAATAAATTATGCATCTATTCTGAAGTAAATTAGAGAGACCCATAAACTGATATCTAATGAACTCATTTTACCTAATTAAAGGTTGGGCTATATTTAAACAATGTAATAGACCCACTCATTGGTACAAACTTATTGTTCTTATAGAAGACGTTACGTACTGTGAATATTGGTCTTATTTTCATCATGAATAGAGTTAGAATCACCTAGGAGACATAACTCAGGGAATGTCTGTGATGGTATTTCCAGATAAGATTGCTGGAGAACAGATGTATGTAAAGTTGAATCAGACTGTCCAAAGGGTGGCATAGATATAAAAAAAAAGTTCAATAAAACCATTGTGTGCCTTTCTGTCTGTGTTTAATTTTTCATTGGGAATATAGCCTTTGCTTTTCCTGTTGTGTGACCCCATTGAAACCAGACTCCAACTTCTTTTGACTTCCAAAATGGACTCAATATCAAATAGTCTTCAGGAAATGTCCAGACATCAATATAAAATTGGTAATGTTGAAGCTATTTCTGCTGAGCAGTTGTTTCTCACTCTATCCAGCACTTAGACAGATCTTTTAGACGTCCAGATCTCTGTTGTACAAGTCATTCTAATGAACTTCCTTTTATGTATAGATTCTAACAAAACTGAATCTGTTCCTCCAGATCAGTGCTTCTCAAACTTCCCAATGCTGCAACCCTTTAATACAGTTCTAAATGTTGTGGTGACCACAACCATAATATTTTAATTGCTACTTCTTCATGGTAATTTTGCTACTGATAATAGTCTCAGTTCTGAAGACCTCTGAAAGTATGTTTTCCAATGGTCATGACTCACAGGTTGAGAATTGCTGCTCTAGATATTCCTTTTTATGAATATGTTACAGTTATTTATTAACTATCTATGTTAATTTACATAATTTAACTTAGTATATTACATTGAAATCTTGTTGTTTCTCTAATATTTTCAGTTCAAAAGATAACTTCTGTACTACTTTAAAATTATTTTTGGATTACTACTAATTTCAAGAATATTAAAATTATTAAACCTCATGCTTGTCTTATGTGCTGAAGTGCTGAAGCTTATATTATTAAATTTATACTTATATTTAATATTATGGGGATAAATACTTTTAGCTTTCTTTTGAGAGTCCCAAAGCTGGAGGTAATTGATAATGTTATTTTGTTATATTATGTTACACCAAAGAAACCCTTGCCAACTTTCTACAACTGCAAACAATGTTACATGATTAGAAGTTAAGTCTATTTATTATGTTCTAAGATGTGTTTTGAAAATAGGCAGAAATCTATTCACATTCCATAGGTATATTATTTTGTGATCCTGGTGCCTATAATAATGGTATTCTGTTCAGAAAATCATTTCCTGTACCGGTGTAGTCAAGGCTATTTCCCCACGTTCTCTTCTGTCAAAACCAAAGCATCTGGGTTTGTGCCAAAGTCTTTGAACCACTTGGATGTGAGTTTTGTACAAGTTGATAAATATGGATCTTTTTGCATTCTTAGTTGTACATTCATTCAGTTAGATGAGTACAACTTGTTGAATGGCCTTTTTACAAACTCCACATGTTAGAGGATTAATATTCAAAATATAAAAAGTACTTAAGAAACTACCTAAAAAATCCAATTTGAACAATGCAGAACAGTTCTGAAAGGAAAATTCTCAATTGAAGAATCTCAAATGGACTAGAAAACTGACTGAAAGAGATATCCAACATCCCTATTCATCATGGAAATGAAAATTAGAACTACCTTGAGATTCCATCGAACAACTTTCAGGTTGACTAAGAACAATAACACAAATGACAGCTCACATTTTCTAGCATGTGATATAAGCAAAACACTTATCCAATTCCTGTAGGAGTGTAAACTTGTGAAACCACTATGGAAATCAGTATGGTGGTTCCTCAGAAAGACTGGAATCAATAGACCACAAATCAAGCTATACCAGCTACTTTTAGGTATTTACCCAAAAGATGCCCTATTCTACTTTGAGGACAAGTGCTCAGCCATGATTTTTGAGACTTTATTTATAAAAAGCTGAAATTGGAAATAACCTGGATGTCCTTCAACAGAAGAATGGATTTCAAAATATTTGGTACTGCTGTACAATGAAGTATTATTCAGCTGTTTTAAAAAATGACAAAATAAAATTTGTAGGCAAATGAATAGAACCAGGAAAAATTCTCCTAAGTGAGATTACCCAGACTCAGAAGGATAAATATGGTATATATTCTCTTTTTAAGGAATATAAGTCTTTGACTAATAGTTTGGGAAGACCTTCTGTATATGTGTTGTTTCATTGGTTAATGAGTAAAGAAATTTCTTTGAGCCTATAGCAGGGCAGAACAGAACTAGGCAAGTAAAACTAACTGAATACTCAGAAAAAGAAGGTGGTGACACCATGTAGCTGCCAGAGGGTAAAGACATGAGCTGCCAGTTAAACTGTGCTGGTAGGCCATGCTTCTTATGGTTAAAAATAAAATAATCAAAATGCACTAATTTAATATGTAAGAGTTAGCCACAAATATGGTTAATCTATTGGCCAAATAGAATTGCAAATAATATGGTTTCTGAGAGATTATTTCAGGTCTGGGCAGCTGGGAACAAATGAGCAACTATCCCAACAACATAATAAATGATAACCAAAATACACTCCATAGATCCAGAGAGGGTAGGTAAAGAAGAAGGGTCTTAGAAATCTCCCTGGGAGGGGAAAAATAATAGATTTATATGGGAAGACTGGGCCAGGACAGAAACAGGGGATCAAGTGGGGTGGAGATGGGTTTAAAGAAGATAGTGTGGGCATAGACAGCTGGAATTAGGGAGTCATATGGAGGGTGGTCTGGAAACCTAGTGCAATAAAAACTTCCTGGAATCTATAAAGATGATGATAATGAGAGATCTCAGTGATGGGTTTATGGTATCCCAATTAGTTATCACTTTTAGCCAGATGAGGATTCTAATAAAAGGAGTAGGTTACTCTTGATTAAGTTGTTGGCAAATGGAGTCCCCCAGAAATCCCTAAACATTGCAGGATGTTACTAAGACAAAAGGTTATTTTTGAAAACTGAGAAAAGTTCCTCGTTGTGGACGACAAAATCTACAGAACTGACTGAACATGAAGTAGTTAAGCTTATACATATACGGAGCCCTCATGATGTGGTATTCCCCTCTGTATGCTGTGATTACCATTGATGGATAAAGCAACTGCTTTGGACCTATAGCAGAGCAGAACTTAGCTATGTGGGGAAAACTAAACTAAATGCTGGGCGGAAGAAGGCAAGTGAGAGAGAAGCCACGAAGCTGCCACCAGAAATAGATGCACTGAACATTTGCTGGCAAACCCCTACCTCATGGTGATGCACAGATTAATGGAGATGGGTTAAATTAAAATGTAATGGTTAGCCAATAAGAAACTAGAGCTAATGTGCCAAGAAGTAATTTAAATAATATAGTTTCTGTGTGATTATTTTGGAGGTGAGCAGCTGGGAACCAACAAGCAGCCTCTAACAACAACCTCTTCTTTACATTTAAGGCTTTTTGGTGTCAGAAGGTACTTCGCAGGATATCAAAAGAGAATTGTAGACACCAACCCAGCCACAAAACCTTTGACCTACAATCTGTCCTGCCTGCAAAATACGCTAGGACAATGGTGTCACAAAACTCTTAGAAGTAGCCAATCAATTTATGATTTGACCTAAGGCCTACTTCATGAGAATGAATCCATCTCTGACACTGACTTAGTAACCAAAAAGAAGATACTGACTATTCCAGAGATCTAGGGTAAAACCAAATAATACTGGTCTATAATTACAAACAAAAAATGTAATGATATTTTATTTATATTTTAATAAATAAAACTTGTCTGAAGTTCAAAGGGTAAAACAGCCATACTGGACTATTGTACAGACCAGGCCACAATAGCAGACATCTTTAATTCTAGTAGCCACACTAGTTTGCCATAGAAACCAGGTGGTGCATGCCTTTAATCCCATTGGTGCACACCTTTAATTCCAGAACTAGAGAGGATTATAAAATGGGAGGAAACAGTTCTCAGGCACAGTCTCATTCTGAGATTAATGGATATTGAATCAGCATTTTGGACTGAGGTTGATGTAAAAGCTAGTGACTGACTGCTTGGCTTTTCAGATCTTCAGGTTGAACCCCAATTTCAATCCTTAAGTTTTTATTAATTGTGCTTCATAAAATGACTCCTAATGATATTCTGCTATACTCATAGATTAGTGCTGTATCCAGCTACTTTATAAGAAACAGAGGAGACATTGGACAGCAGGAAAAGGAAACCTTCTGAATCAACCAAACAAGGCACATATGAGGTCACAGAGACTGCAGCAAAAAGCACAAGGCCTAGAGGTATCCACAGCAAGTCCTCTGAACATATATCTATTGTCTTAGTATTTTTATGGAAGTCCTGACTGAAAACAAGTGGGTCTCTGACTCTTGTACATGTTCTTGGGATGCACAAGAGTTAGTTGATGTGTCCAATTTTTATATGACAGTTTTGCCTTTACCTTATTCTATTTCATTTGGTCTTGTTTGGTTGTTACGTCTTAGAAACCTGTTCCTTTCTAATGAGAAAAAGAAAGGGAGTGGACCCAGAATGGAGGGGAACTATGTAGAGAATGGGAGGAGTAGAGGGAGATAAAACTATAATCAGTATATAGTGTATGAGAAAATATTTATCTTCAATTATAAAATATGGAGAAATAATACAATTATTTTAATTTATTTAAAAATACAAAAATAATGCTTTTTAATAGATTATATAGCTTCCAAAATACATTTAGGAAGAAACTGACCATATCACAAATGTTTCTATTTCATCTTTTAGAAAGTTTATACAGACACAAAATGGCTCATAGCTAAACCAAATCATAGAGAATTATGCAGAGTCTGTACACACTATTCATGCCACCTACTGTAGCATACTTTTCCAGATAGCTATTCTTCTGTGACAGCTTTTTCTCCGTACTTGATGCAACTTTTTCACTCCTTCGAAGCTAAAATTTCTAATGTGCACTTCTACGAAAAAGATGAAGTCTTTTTCAAGATGAACTAACATATAAATCTATGGAATTCTACATTGCTTTACCATTTCACATGTATACAGTTTGCTGCTATTCAATTGTATTGCTGTGAGCTTGTGTATTTATCATTAATGCCTTTATTCAAAGAATATGGTCATCTTTAGTATTGAAATTTATCTACTTGATTAATTGTTCTCCTGTCAATGGACATTAAAGTATGCATTGGTAATTTCTGAGACTTGGTGTCAGGTTCTATGCTGAAAGCATTAAGAGTTCTTTCATGTGGTTTTTACATATTACCTTGTTAGGATGGATTAAACAACCTACCATGAACTATCCCAAAACACACATTTAGGAATCAGCTGTCAGTGCTATTATCCTTCTAATATATGTAAGAACTACTGTTTTGTTCAATTTTCTGCATGTTTAAAGGAGAATTTGCTCACTCCTCAAGGCTTTGTGATTCTAGTTATTTTACTTGTTATAATATATTCTCCCATTGTTCAGCTTTGTCTTCTTGTGACAGCTTCTGTGAAGCATGCCTGCCATATTGAGCTAGAGGATCAGCCTAGATACTCAAGTATAACTACACTTCACTTATTGTACAATCATGTTGCACATAGAATCACAATTTGATATGCTGAATGTTTGTACTTGTCTGTGTTGGAACAAGTCTCTTCTACCCACAATATCTGAAGCTATTATGATGTGTATTTTACAGATGAAGAAATATGTGTATGTGAGATCATTTGCTTACTATCACAAGAAACAGATCCAGGATTAAATTAAACCCTAAAACCACACCAGAAAGGTTGTACACATGAGTTCCTCACTACAGATCTGAAGTGGATAAAGTTTTTTCATTACCTAAAATGGATTGTCAAAAATAGGCATAACGAAATCCTAAAATATAGTGTTAATATCATACCAAAGGAGTTTCTCCACAACATACCCATAGTACACTACATTTCATGAAAGGGATAACTCTTATTTGTTGAGTATATTAGCCATGTTAAAACCAAAATCTAGTTCAAATATCCCTACCATGCTCATTATCATCTAGGAATATTTGGTCATTTAAAAAATAATGATGATTTATAATAATGGTCCTAAAAATCCAGGTCTTTGAAAAAATCCTTATCAGTATTGATTTTATTTGCAAAGTTGGTGTCAGTTTCCCTGACTTTCTTATGTACAGAAATATAGTTTCCATTTTAGAGAATATTAATATGGAAGGTCTTTACTTACTCATGTGTGTATTTGTGTGTGCATGCATGTGTGTGTGTGTAACATGATATGAATAATAAGGCTCCTGACATGTGATTTGCAATATTACAGAACACCCATACCTTAAGTGTATAAATATGACACTAAACTTTCAGTGAAAACTGTTGGTAGTAAGAAAAGATCCCATAACAGACATCTACTCTTTACTGAGCTTCTTAGCTGATAGCAAGCTCAGAATAAATAAATATTCATTTATTTTGAAGTCCTGTGGAAAATAATTTGAAATGGAAGAACAAGGTTGTAACTGTGAGAAAGTGAAAGCTATGAAAAAAATACTCTTAGAATAATAAATCTCAATCACCTTCTACAACCAATAGTGACCTAGTTTGTAAAAAATGGTGTATTAGAAAAAGCAGTCAACATAGCTTAAATTAGTTATCAGATCCCGTCATTCCCCTGTTTCATTATGTTTTGTGTTCACAAATCTATGTTAAAATTCTACAAGGTAGATATTAAAATTTCAATATAACTTTTTCATGTAATATGACACTCTTGATCATTTCCCAGCATCCTAGACCTGAATAATCACACAGAAACTATATTAATTACAACACTATTTGGCCAATGACTCAAGAGTATTTCTACCTAACTTTTCCATCTTAAATTAACCCATTTCTATTAATCTATGTACCACCATGATGCTATGGCCTACCAGTAAGATCCAGGCACCTTTCTCCATAGGCAACTACACAGTGTCTCCCTGACTCAGTCCTCTTTCTCTGAAGTGCTTAATTTAGTTTTCCCTGCCTAGCTCTATTCTGCCCTGCCATAGGTCAAAGCAGCTTCTTTATTAACTAATGGTAATAAAACCTATCACAATATATAGAGGGGAGTCCCACCCAAATCATCTCCCCTTTTCTATGTAAATAAAATGGAAGATGTTTTAACTTTGTAACATAGTAAAATTACATATAACAAACAGGTATCAAGCAAGAATTACAGTTACAATATTGCTTTGTGAGTCTAAAGTTTTATATTTATCTTTTATCATAAATATGAAAAACTATCCCTGTCTTCAACTCCATCAAAAAACCCCAGAAAGATATAAAATTACTTACATACACAGGAAGTGAATTGTAAGATACTTCCAAAACTCTCAAAACAGGCATTTTGCTGCCTGGATAGTCATCCAGAATTCTTCTGCAATGTTGGGGCATCCATCTTCAGTCTACAGGTCCATAGTATCTTGCAGACTTTTCTATGAAGCAGGAAATTTGAAAGGCTGTTTCACTTATATTGGTAATTTGTCAGTCACCTTCTTCTGTGTCTTGCAGAATGTCTGGCAGATTCTTTCATGAAGCAGGAACCCTGAAGGGATGTTTCACCTTCTTTAGGCAATTTTCACATTCACTTTTCTCTGGGTCCTCTACTTCCAGTTCTTACAACATACAATCAAGCAGTCTAGACAGGAGCAATTTCTTGCTCAAATGGCTATTAAGCTCCATAAGTATCCTCTTCAATGCCCATCATTCTCTTGAAATTAATTAGTAAAAAGAGACGCAGTCCTATGTCACTGTCCAGAAAATTCTAAGTTTTTAAAACCTCTCAAATGCCATATTTGATAGGTCTTTGAGGTGTTGAAGATTATCTAACTAAACTATATCTCTTTATATCTAGAAAACTGAACTAACATAACTACAAGTTTGACTATTATAGATGGATATCTATTAATTCTTAATTTTTTAATTATAAATTATATTTTTAAAAGAGTTGTATAAATGCAAGACCTTAAACAACAGCAGAAATACATAAACAGTGTAAAAAAATCAACCCTAAATTTGTTTTTATAGACCAATTTTCATATCAATGCAAAGTATTCATCACTATATCATATCTCCCCTTTTTGTTTTTAAAAATTGTGTGTGACTACTAATCACTTATAATCAACCCCAATTAAATGAAAACAAATATTTGGGGAATTTTTGCACTTTTCTCCAAACTGATTTCTGCTGTTTGTTAGGTGAAGAATTTTTAAGGTGCATAGAGAGGTTTTTGCAGGTCTTGTTCTATCAAACCACATTAGCCTGCAAGAAATCTACAGGTTCCCATCTTCGATGGAAACAAAAAGAGAAGAGCTTGTCCAAAGTAACACGTCCTAACACTCAAAATTTGAAATCAAGATACCTTTAAAATATATATGTTGGTTTAGCTTAGCAGTCCATACAATAAATTATCTCTGTACTTAGCTTATTCACAGTCAAAAAAATTGAAAGAAAGCATAATAGTATATATAATCTAGACTCTCTATGTATTTTGCTTTGTTATGTGGCTTTTTTTCTATTACTTTTCAATATTTATTATCTTTACTCCTTTAATCTATGGCTTTCTGTATTTTTCTTGTCTGTCATAAGCCCGTGTGCATTTATCCAACACTGTTACCTATTCAGAGATTTTTATCATCTGAATTTGTCTTATTGTGTATCTGTAATTATTTTTAAAATAGGAGAATCTTCTTTTTATTCTGTTAAAGGCTAAGTAGGAATGGCTAGGACCAACGTGGCTGCTTTGGTTGTTGGTTGTTCACTGCTTAGCTTTTCAACATGGCAGATGTCCACTTACTGCCTGCTCTTGGAGCCATGTTTACCACCCCAAATCTGGAAAGCAGTTGACCCACACCACTACCAAGTAACTTGAAGAACACTACCCACAAATCTCATTCAAGTAGGACCTCCCAAAGATCCAGAGCCGTTTGGGACACCAGCATGAACCAAGAAGCCATTTCTTAAAGAAACTGCACATTTTTTTGTTGTTAATGCTAATTCAGGAAGCCTTCTCTTGAAGAAGTTGCCTCTGCCTGCCATCAGAACCAATCTGAAAAAGATGCAGCTCCAAGAAGCTCCAATTGACTCATGTGTCTGTGAGTCTAGAAACCCCCTTTTAAAAGCTTTCTTAGGCTTTATGTGAAGGTACGTTGCTTCATGTTTCATGCCATTTTGTAATATGAGACTGTTCATTCATTTCCTGCTTGTCCAGACCCAAATAATCACTCAGTAACTATATTAATTAAAAAATGTTTGGCTGATGACTAGGCATATTTCCATCTAGCTCTCACATCTTAAATTAATCCATTTCTTTTAATCTGTGTATGACCATGAGGCCGTGAACTACCAGTATATTTCTGATGTCTTTATCTATAGGCACCTACATGGTGTCTCCTTGACTCTGGCTTCTTTCTCCCCACATTTAGTTTAGTTTCCCCTGCCTAGCCTTATTCTGCCCTGCCATAGGCTAAAGCTGATTTGTTATTATCCAATGGTAATAAAACATATTCATAACATACATAGGGGAATTCTGCATTAATTGTATCATGTGAATTTCTAAACCAGTTTGACTTCCACATCACAAATTCATGAAGAAGCGTATCCATGAAATATCATCAACATGGTTTGCACAAGCCCTGAATACAGATGGTACCAATACACATGCCAACACAAAAGGGAGAAATCTCATGGGCTGTCAACCCTAGATGAAAAATTATAGAATATAAGGAATGCTAAGAATGGGAGAAATAGTTCTCCCCAGGTAAGTGGACCCAATACCAAATTGTCAGCCTTGAAATCATATACATATAAGTAAAATTATATGCACTGAGTAAGTTTTGTGTGTATGTACAATTAAATATATAATATATTTTATATATAAGGAATATAATATATTCCAATGATTATGAAAAAGAGGCAATGAATTTGAGAGTGACTATGGGACGATAAAAAGGAAGAGAGCTAATGATGTGATTTTCTTTTAATTTATAATATATATATTATGTATATTATATATTAAATTGGAAAAGAATAAGAGACTTATAGTCAGGTACTCATCACTTCAATATGCATATTCTCATTTCTTAGAGTAAATTATTTAAACATAATGATTTAACACCTACATATTCAAAATTCCTTTTGGCATACCTTCAGCAGATACCTTATACTCATGCTTTCTAGATGGCTTTGCTGAGATTATTCTTATTACTGTGAGGTATAGAGATTCTCAGTTGCTTACCACATTAATTTATACTGTTTTTCTTTAAAAAAATCTAGAAATTGGGGAAAAGAAAAAATTATTCATGGAACTATAAACAACTAATAGAAAGGGATTTATAATACAAAGTTCTGTTATGGAGGAGCAACATACAATTTTAGCAATGAAACTAGAAAAAAATGTTCTAAGCAATGAAGTAAAGAACAAGGGATGAAATGGAGTTTTGACTATGTTCACAGAGACTTATTTCAGAAGACAGAAATTAATGGAGTAAACCCTCCTCTTACTTTTGCTCCCCCCCTCCAGGAAAGTAAATCAATGCTACCACCTCAGTTTTTTTTTGTTTGTTTGTTTTAAAAAGAAAACTAAGGCTACCATTTCTGTGAATTTTTGAAAAAAAAACACACCATCAGGCAGAAGAGTGTTCAATAAAATAATAATGACTTGGAGACAATCTTGGTAGTATTAAAGTTGACAAGTAATTTCTTAGGTTCTGAAGACCATCTAAGGATGTGGTAATGTGGAAAGTGCATAACTATTTTACAAAAGGGGCTTATACTTAAAAGATTACTTTAATCTTCTCATTAATGTTAGAACTGTTGAAGGATTATTAATTCTCACAGCTTGATTTAAATGAATTTTGCATTATGTCCACAAACATTTGAGGACAACAGTGAAAGTCATAATTTAAGAGATACGTTGTGACAAGTTGAGAAATGGTAGACTTGAATGGTAACTTCTCTGTCAACTTGACTGGAGTGAGAGTTTCATAAGAGGTATATCTCTGGGTATGTCTGTAAAATGATTTGTAGAGAGGATAATGGAGGAGGAATGATCCATCTAGAACATGTATGATACTATCAAATGGGGTTGTGATTCAAACTGAATAAAAGTGAGGAGAGGGGAAACTCTACTGAGTACCTACTTTCCTTTCTCTGATTTCTGTTCCAATAAGAATTAAAAGGATGAATAATGCTGGCTGCTAGTTCCCATGATAGGCTTCTAGTACCATGCCTTTCCTAGCATGATTAACCCTAAAGCAAACTAGGACCTCTCTCCTGTGCTTTTTATCTGGTATTTGGTCACAGCAGTGAGAATAGAAATTAATACAAAATCTGATTTTTGAGACAGTTTCTCAGATTTCTTCCAGCATAGCTGAACAGCTCATGATATAATTGTCATGGGAAGATGACTTTCTTAGCATCCCTTCTTTCTCTTTCCCCAGACTTCTCACAGGTCTCCTTTGTCAGATGTCTTAAAAGTTGACAAGGGTTTCAGCAATTTAGCACTGGTCACAAATTCTTCAATGAATAGTAACTTAACTACTGTACTTTCAAATAGAGTGAGCATTTATAAATGTATGCTGTGTATCATTGAATATGTCAACATAGCTCTTCAAATGAATCAAAACAGCAATGCATGTGGACGCATTCTAGAGTTTTATGTGACCATGATAGAATGAAGGAGCTTTCTAAAACCATCTTCAAATACAATACTTGTGTCTTCATCAATATTTAAGTTTGGTTTGAAGCAGGAAGTATATTCCAACTCACTTTTCTTTTCCATTAACATAATTAAAATTTATTTACATGCATGTGTTTGTACAAAGTATGACATGTTCAGGTGCCAGTGCAGGCACAAAGAAGAGGGTATCAGATCCCCTGGAGCTAAGTTTACAGAAAGTTGCAAGCATCCTGGCATCACTTCTGGGAATCATGCTGTGGTCCCTGGAAGAGCAGGAAGTGCTCTTAACCCCTGAGCCATTTCTTCTGCCCCTACAGGAATTAATCAGCTGAATGACTTGGCAGTGATAGAATGTACTGTAAATCTTTGTAGGTAGAATGAAGAAAGTATAATTGGTAAATGCTAATCTTTCAGAATTCAATGAAGTTGTCAGTTTGCAATCGATTAGATTGTTAAGGGATCAAACCCTTTATGGTAAATCCCTGCAGCTGGAGGAGTTTGACACTACTTTTCTGTAAATAAATCTTTAAAGAAGATTTTTTTCTGTTTCTCTCAGGAACTTCCACTGGGTTTAGCACCTGACAAGGTTTGGCATTTTCTGTTTAGAAAGAGACAAGATAGCCCATAGTTTAAGTCCTCTTTTATTTAGTTTGTTGAAAAGAGTTTATTTGCTGGTTTTGGTGGAAAACTTACATACCTGATTGTTAAAGGAAACAAAAATTGAGAGTTCTTTGGGCAATTTTGTTTTGCAGAGAGAAAATGTGCAGTTAGGAATCCAAGGAAACAATGTTCTGTTTTCTATATTTACAAAAGTATCTTTACATTTATAAAAAATCACTAAGGTAGTATAGTTTCTATGGTAGCATTCAATTCCCTCTTAAATTAAAATTCTACCTAGGGTTAGGCATTTATTACTATTAGTAAACTGGATTGGAACATTTTTATCTCAAGCTTATTTAGATTGTCGTTATTATATCTGGGTTCTTTTCTCTTTGAGGATTTCATTCAGGAGCCCACATTTATTGGTCACCTATCCACAAGACAGTGACCACTCTCCAAACTGTCCTCTTTTTGATGGGGTTGATTAAATCTAATTATATTTTATAGAATTAAATCTACTTTGTTTAGCTGAGTTTGTATTAAATTATGGTGTTCTTTTCTCAGTTGAGTGTGCCTCCAAGGGTGTGGTTATAGGCACATAATCATGCATGACTTTCAATGAGGTGTTTCAATCTGAGTTCAGTTTACAGAACAAGTGCTCTTACCCCTGAACCTTCTCTATAGCTAAACTGGGAAAGAATCTTGTGATAGGATGACCACAGGAATAAAGCGCTATTATTGTCCCATTATTTCCAGGTTACTTGTCATCAGTACAATTTCCTAACATTCATGTAGACTTTGGTCACTTGCCTAGGATATTGCTTTTCTAAATATTCTTTATGAAATTATTTCCCTCTTTATATACCATATACTTTAAAAGTAGTTTATCAAACACATTCTATACTATGGAATGTGACATTATGTTTCACTATTCAGAATGGTATATAATTTCCATAAATTACTTTAGCTTTCTTCTTCAATACAGTGGTTTTTATTTATTATCTACCTATTAATTAAAATGTAGAAATATCACCATTTTTTTCATATCACATGAACTCATAAATAACTGTGCTATACTTGGGGTTGCCATATGATATTAGTTTCCAATTGTGTGCTCTCAACTTTTTTTTTTAATAGAAATCACACAAAAGCTCATAAAAATCTTATAAAAGAGAAAAGGTGTTTTGATGCACCAAAGTGGAAAGACTTGTTTTAAAGTGAAAGACTGAGTTGGAGAAAGTAGTGAGATATCTTAAGGTGAGATATCTTTGTCACAAATGCACAAGGACTGGAATTTGATTGTCATCACTCATGTGACATGCAGAGCATGTTGGCAAAGACTTATAATCTTAGCATAAAGGAGGCAGCGGTGGAAGGATCCCTACAATGTGTTGGAAAGGCATCATAACAGACTGATGAACCTCACAGTCTACTTAGAGACCCTGTCACAGTATAGGGATATCTTGGGTAGGTCTTTGGTTTACAAACAAACATGTATGCATGTGTATAAACATAAACATGCACACCATCCCACAACACATGTATAAATATTCTTGCATGCAGTGCTCATATAAGCACACAGAGAGAGAAAGAGAGAGAGAGAGGGAGAGAGGGAGAGAGAGAGAGATAGAGAGAGAGAGAGAGAGAGAGAGAGAGAGAGAGAGAGAGAGAAAGGAAACAAAATAAAACACAGATTAACCATTTTCAAATTATCTTCCTTATGAAGGAATGGATCAATAAAAATTAGCTAATGGCTATCCTGGGTTTACTATAAGATACTTGTTTTATGTAAAATCTAAGATAGAAATTTGACTCTCCAACCAATTACAGCTAAGCTGTTTGATAAAATTTATTGTTTCCTCTTCATTCTGAATTTTTAGGTGGTTGGAAGATCTCCTAAGGGTCATTTTGCTCTTGTGACATCAGTCTATAAGAATCTGACAACACTGGTATTTCAGGACCTCTTCTGGCACTTTGTTTTGTCAAGGCCCAGAGGAGATGCTTACTCAGAAACATGTATATCCTACACTGTTGACTTCACAATAGGAGAAATAGAGAAGCAAAAATTCTCTTGCATAGTCTAAGTATGAATTCAGAACTTTCCCAGATAATAGAAAACCTGGATAACACGAAAGGTGTTCCCAAAGAAGTAGAACCAGAAATGCATTTAAAGTTCAAAGGTCTGCAATAAGTTAACTGGGATTTTAAGTTTGCTCCCTACTCAGTTCTCAGGAAGGTATGAGGCTCCTGAGAAAAGTTAGATCCATTTTACAAATAAAAATATGAGATCAAAGATGTCTTTGCTTAATTTGGGGTTTTCTTTTTTTTTTTTTATTTTGTGATGCTGGCAACACAATCCAGGCTTTCATGAATATTACACATCAACCCTGAGAATAAGTACTTAAATGTTCAGTTTCAAATACTTTTATGTCTTCGTATGTTTTAAGAGTCAGTCTTGGGAATCAGTTATCTTACAAAACTGACACTCATCCTTTTCCTGAATTAATGAAAATAAGAATGATATATATATATTTGTTGCTTGAATTTTCATTGTTGCAGGATGCTACCTCAGTGATTTTTCTCATGAATTGTAAACATGCTTGTTGAATAAGGAACACACACACACACATGCACACACACGCACACACACTGTGTTATAGACATAAAGATCTAAAGTGATTAAAGCTAAATGACTCTGTCAGACAGAAGACATTGATTCTGTTTAGACTTTTTGATATTCCTTAAGGCATAGAGGTGAAAAAAAAAGTAAGTCTAGTGCTCTCATTGGAGAGATGTACACAAGGATGTCTTAGACTTGTGTTTATTTTCTCTCTGTTTGCTGGCCACCATGAGACAGATCATGCATTGGTGTTTTCTGAAATTCTTTAAGACTATAAATTTGACATCAGTTTCTTTGGTGTCATAATATCAAGGCACTAAGCTTGTTTTAGTCTCCCTACCAGTGCATTACATCAGAGTCCAAAAATTTGGTTTAGAGTAGAAATTTGTTTTCTTGAAAAGGGCATGATAAATATTTATAAGCCTTTTGTAGTATTCTCACCTCTTTCCAACAGAAATAAAGCCTTAGTCAGTATGATTCTTTTTAGCATACAACAGAATCACCCCAAGCTAAGTTATTGTTACTCAGAAAAATGAAATCCAAAGAATTGTGTCTTGGAATGATTTTTTTTTTCAGTGTAATTTTCAAAAATTGAGGACTACCACCTTCTTAGGCTCTTCCTTGTTGTGATAAGGATCTTTCTTTCTGCAAAGTTTCCTTATGTGGGTGATGAAATGTTCTTTCATAACAGTATGATTTCATGTACATGCTGTAAAAGATAGTAAGATAAACTGATAAGTGTGTGCCAGGGAAAGAGAGATAGAACTGCCTGCCTGGGATACAAAGAGTATTTTTGATACTTATATTTTCATTTACATCTTGTTTTGGCCGTTTGAATTATTTTCAGTTGGTTCTCAGTGCATAACACGCTTAAAAAAATGGAGTGAAAATTAAAACCAAATTAGCAGTCTAACAAGCAGCACATGGCACACATCAGTGGACTATTTAAAAACAAAAGACTTATTTGGTAGTCCTGATTGACCAGAGCTTTTTATACTAGCTGAAGTAGGATTGTGCCTCAACTTTTCTTTTTTTTCTGAGGAAAATATTTACAGAAGGCTTCAAGAGAAACTGAGTTATAAAACACCTCATCTTTTCTGTTAAAATAGAAAATGAGTTATTGTTGAAAATACACAGAAAATGTGACTTTGTTCGGAATTTGTGATATTTTGTCATTATCTCCAGAGACAAAGAAGCATGATTTACAGAGAAGTGACTACATATAAACATTACATTCTTACAAAATCACTGATAGAAAATAACATTGAAAGGGGTGATGAGAATTCTATGTATCAAGATAGAGAAAAAGATTCAGAGAACTGGGTTGTGGCAAGTCGAAGGTAAGGAAAGAATAGGTTAGGTTAATAAACTTCATAAGTTCCCAGATAAAGTTCAGAGAAGTGAATATGGTTCTGGCTTTAGTTGTCTAAGTGCTACAACTTACAAGACTAAGTAATGAACATTAAATGACCTAAACAGTAGTCATCAGTGAGGATTAGACGGAATCAATAGCTACTCTTTTTGCTGTTTCTATTGCTTCATATTGTTCTCCCTGTTATATCCATCTATTCAAGTATTTGAATAGGAACATGGAAGATGCAGAGAATGTGAAATGAAATTCCAATGTATATTACTTTACTTGATGTGCACACAGGAACACGGATTAAGTCTGAACTTCATTCCTGTTTTACAGACCCATAAATTAGGCTTGGATGAAATCTATAGAACTGGCAAGTTTAAGGTTTAGAAACAGAGTCTTTACACTTACATTTTCAACCATTTCCATTTTGTCATTCTTAATCATTTGAAGTAAATTTATTCACTATTCAGAAAAAAATTGTATATAAGTCACTATATTAAGTAATATTGTTAGTTTTGTGGAGTAGAGCTATGTCCATACCATCATAATGGATACTGCTACTTCTTACAAATACAACTGGGATTCATAACCATTAGAAGCAATAATGATTCATGGTACACTCTAATATTCATACAATCATATCTCTCCCTGGAAAATTTCAGTCTGTAGAAAAATCTCTAATTTTAAGAAATTTGGACCTAAAAGTGTAGAGAAAACGTTATTGCTATTATCATTTATCAAGGACTACTGACTGCAATGCATTCAATATGAGGTACAAAACACAGGGGTCAAAATGAAAGACAAATCTCTAGGCTAGTGAGATCAAAGGTAAGGAATGAGTTAAATTTGATTTATAATTGAAATCATAAAAAATTTAAGTAAGTAAAAATTTCAGTTAGATACTCACTATTGAAAAAAATGCTCAAGGGAGTGGACAAAATCACTTGAAAGCATGGGAAACACTAAAACAATCACTGAAAATGAGAATAAAATGAAGACTTCAGGTCTGGAAGAAATGTTCCACTCAGTGAGAGCCGCGTCAAAACTTCTACGCAAAGTCCTAGAGAGTTCTTCCCTGTGGGATTCCAGTCAGAGGTCAGCAGAAGATACTTTGTGCCTATCGTTAGATCATTGGTTTTCAAACTTCCTAGTGCTGAGACTTAATATAGTTCCTCACCACAAAATTAACTGTAATGGTGCTAATCTTATGAATAGTAATCTGAATATCTGATATGCAGAATATCTGATATGTGATTCCCCTAAGTGGTCATGATCCACAGGTTGAGAAAAACTGCATTAGATAATTATTTTGAAACTTTCTAAGCTATCCAACTTACCTCTTTTTCTTCTTACATAATATAGATCATAATATAATAAGAAAATATAATATATAATAATATATGTAAATAATCTAATATAATACAATGAGAAAATAAAGCAATTTTCTCATTTTCTCTATTTGTATGGTTGATTGAACATGGGTAAAGGCAATTAGAAAAGGAAAGAAGTGAATGACATCTTTCAGAAACATGATTGCATAGTCTCAGATATGCATCTTCTTTTAATATAAAATTATTAATATGTTCATCATAAGAAATCAGAAGTTGAACTCTTTGGCTTCCTATCTCTTAATATTCTGTTTAAAATGCAAATGATGACCACTTTCTAATATGTGGCTACTTTCTCTTCTCCTCTTTCTTATATGTTTGCTATTCTTTTACAAAACCAAATTTATTAGATTGGAAGCTCCATGATTGAAGGTATTTGATTACTTTGTTCACTGTCAACCTCCTTCAGGCCACAGTTGAACCTTGAACATGTAGCTCATCATGTTTAGCTGAGAATAGAGTATGTTTCTTGATCAAACTATGGTTGTAAATCAATTGCTCAAATAAATGATGCATATATTAATTGATCTGATCTAGATATTCACAAAAGTCTTTCTAACATTAAGTGATGATGCTAAAGTGTGCTTTTGCTCTATTATATTTATGTAACAATGGTGTGTAACTAACGTGCCTGGTATGATTTTATCAGAATTTCTGGAAGTCAATTCACTGTAGAGGCAAACATGATATGTGATAGCTGCACAAACAATTTACTGTTTCAAATGTACTCCAGAACAAGACACACCATTCAGATTTTCTGACAAGATGTAATAACCAACAATCTGTATATAGAAATGGTATTTTTCAAATCAAAAATTTTTATGCTGTTTTATTCTGTATTTTTCTTTTGTTGTCTTAAAATACAAGCTACACATGTCACAACCAAATGAAAAGAATTTCTTTATAGTAGACATCTCTCAGAAAGGAAGAATTTGTGCTGGCAAATTTCTACGTCCCAGATTAATTTCTTTGAACCACATCCTATCAGAGATAAGAAATGGTGTTTAAAAAATCATGCTTTCATATGGCCAATCAGAATAGTCTAGTTGCAAATGCAATAATCAAACTAAGTAGCTTATAAATGACTATATTTAGGTAAAATTGCTCTTCATTAAATTAATTTATAACAAATATAGTCTATAATACATTCATGCCTGTCATATATGTTGATTATAGATTATTTGATTACAGGGTATAATAGAGTAAGAACAACAGTAACAGCCACATCTTGACAAATATCATTTTATACCAAGAAGCAGAGAATTTTTCTTCTATGTTCAGTTTTTTAGGGGTTTCCTTTTAAAATATTAGGTAAACAAAGTAGTATAGAAGACTGTAATCTTCTGGATGCCCTTTTGGGCATATGCTAATAGAATTGGAAAGGGATGCTTAAATAAAACAAGAAGTAACTGTATTGAGTAATGTAATTTAGTAACCTAAGCCTTCTCCCCAATAAAAAGTACTAGGTACTCCAAAAAATATAGTATTACTACCATACCTGTTTTAGACAACCCAGGGGAGGGGTTCTTAAAGAAAGTAAAGGGGATAATGGTGAGGTGAAGTTTACCACAGGGTCACAAATTTTCTAAAGCTTGTCCTCTCTGACATAGAGGGAATGGGAATATTGGCATCATAATCAATATGACTTAATCACCTGATATCCTTGAATGAGTAGCACTACCATTTGTGTTACTGTATGTACATGCTTTTGTTTAGGCTAAATACTGGATTTGTGTTTACTTTCTATACCTTGATATTAAGGGTACTGTTAAGCCCATGATTCTTAAGTAAATTGCTCCAAAGCTACCGAGAGGGGGTGTGGGAGTCCCCTAGGTGTGCTGTATTACCATTAATGAATAAAAAAAAGTGCTTTGGACCTAAAGCAAGGCAGAACATAGTTAGCCAGGAAAAGCTAGGCTGAATGCTGGGAGAAAGAAGGGGGGAGTCAGAGAGATGCCATAGAACTGCCACCACAGATAGACATGCTTAAACTTTGCTGGTAGGCCACAACCTTGTGGTGATATATAGATCAATAAAAATAGGTTAAATTAATGTGTAAGAGTTAGCCAATAAATTGCTAGAGCTAAGGTTTGGCTATAGACCATTTGGATGGGGTTTGTGAGCAGCATGCTGTGGCTTGATAAATGGCAATATGGACCAGTTGTGTGCCTATGAATGGGGCAGCAATACCACTTTTGAGTATATACCCAAAAGAAGTTCATTCATACCGCAAGGACATGTGCTCAACTATGTTCATAGTGGCATTATTTGTAATAGTCAGAATGTGGAAACAACTTATATGTCTCTCAACTGACAAATGTATAAAGAAAATGTGGTACACTGGCACAATAAAGTACTACTCAGCAATAACAAATAATGACATCTTAAAATTTGCAAGCAAATGGATAGATCTAGAAAAAACAATATCGAGTGAGGTAACCCAGAGTCAGAAAGACAAACATCATATGTACTCATTCATAAGTGATTTTTAGACTTAAAGCAATGAAGAACCAGCCTACAATCTATGACCTCAGAGAACATAGACAACAAAGAGGACCCTAAGAGAGACATACATTGATTTAATTAGGAAAGAAAAAAAGACAAGATCTCTTGAGTAAATCGGGAACATGGGGGTTATGGGTGCATCCTTTGAGATACTAGTTTTTTGTTAGATATATGGTTTACAAATATTTTACAGTGTGTCAGTATTTTTTAAAGGTCTATTTCCACAGTGAGGACCCCAGAAAGAAATCTTATTTTCATTTGCAAGTAGTTATCAATTGGAGATTGCTTCTGGAGTAGGGATGTGGTCTTGTGTCTGCTACTCCTTTCAGCTTTAGGACCCCAAGAGGTAAAAACCCTTGCAGGTCCTGTGTATGTTTGATGTGGGAGTGTCATATATCAATCTATTGATTTCATTGGATAAGCAATAAATAAACTGCTTGGCCCAATTGGCTAGAACATAGGTGGGAGGAGTAAACAGAATAGTATGCGGACAGGAAGAGGAAGTGAGCTCAGATAACGCACGCAGCTCCGCTCAGAGAAGCCAGACTCTCCTGTCTAGCGGGCAGACAGGATGGCCCAGCTCTCTAAGGCATGCACGCGATGAAGCTCCTACTTGGGATGGATGTAGGCTAGAATCTTCCCGGTAAGCGCACCTTGGGGTGCTTACTCACATTATTAAAAATGGGTTAGTCCAGGTGCGAGAGTTAGCCCATAAGAGGCTAGAGCTAGTGGGCCAGGCAGTGTTTAATAGAATACAGTTTGTGTGTTGTTATTTCGGGCATAAGCTAGCCAGGAGGCCCGGGGTGTTGGGGATGCAAACCCTGGCCCCCCAATTTCAACAGATGGCTGCCCAACATGTGGACAACTGAATCCACAGAAAGTCTGAGAAAGCTTGGGAAAGAGTAAAGCATGTTTTCTTGGTAGCAGCACTTTCTCGGGTATACTCTGTTTGCTAGAGGCAAGCATGCGCTCTCATCTAAGAGAGGCTTTCCTGACTCAGCTTTAGCTGCAAAACCCTGCAGCTCATTAAGAGGTCCTGCCACAAAACACTTAAACGGTGTTGACGAAAAACTGAACACATGCTTTTCGGTTTTCAGCCGTAGCAGGAAAAAAGCTGCGCCGTTTAAAATGCCGGCTTTCTGGGCTGTCCTGCCAGGCCAAACTATGACTCTTTAACGCGGGCGGTTCTTGCGGTTTGCAAGCACAGGCTGCTAACGCTCGCTTGCTGGCAAGGACTTTGAAACACTGTAGAGTTGTGGCACTGAAGGCGGCTCTGGCCGGTACCTCAGCTACAAGGTTGGAATGGCAGAAAGCTAAGGAATGGACTGGAACTAGCTGGCAAAGCCACGCCTTTAGTCCTATTGAGATTGCTTGGTAGATTAAAGACTTATGTGGTCAGAAAAACAGAGAGAGATACAGTAAAAAGAGATTCAAAGATAAAGAAAATTTTTAAATGGTTTACAGTGTGTTAAAAATATATACAAGCTAAAAGTAAGTTCTTAAAAGTAAAAAATAAGGAAGAAAAAGAGAAGTTGGTTGTGATAGTACACGCCTTTAATCCCAACACTTGGGATGCAGAGGGAGATTCACCTCTGTGACTTCAAAGTGTGGTAGCACAGGCCTTTAATCCCAGTGCCTAGAAGGCAGAGACAAACAGATCTCTGTGAGTTCAAGGTGTAGTAGCATACACCTTTAATCCCAGTGCCTGGGAGGCAAAGACAGGCGGATCTCTAAGAGTTCAAGAACAGCCTGGTCTACAGAGCTATTCCAGGTCAAAAATATACACTCAAAAAGTTAAAAGTAAAAATAAAAGAAATAGAGGTTAAAATAAAGTGCACAAAGATGGAAAATACACAGAGAATCTTGATACTGTATGCTATTATGCTCTGTTTGAATCATTTGAATGCTGAGGAAGGAGCAAAAGCTGCTAAAAGATATTTGATTATAAATGCTGCTAAACTAACCCAACATAGATATTGTGAAAATGCCTTGACTTTGAAATTTGGATTTAAGAACATGATACTTTGGAAAGGAGTTTCTTGTTTTGTTTTCACAGAGGATGAGACCCTGTTCATTTCTTCTATTCCAATATGGTATGATGGACCACGCCCTCCTGAAGGGTTGCTGTGAACGCCTTCAGAAAATTGCTTCGCTCAACTGCCAACTGAGATGAAACTAGCACACAGGTTATACCATGAAAGACCTAATTAACGACGCCCCCATTCAGCAGGAAGCAGTTTGGAGAAAAAACTGTGCCCATGTTCCCAAATATGGTTTATAAGTGATTTTTTTACATTTAAAGGGGGAAATGGTATAGGTATGAATAATTTACATTGATATGGATTTTGCTTTAGTGATTTAAATTTAAGGTCAATTTTGTTATATGTATCTGTATTTCTGATCTTGATTAAGGTATTGTGATTGTGTAGTTCACTTAAAAATGTAATGTATATAGGTTGTTAATGGATAATCATCGATAATGGTCAAGCTTGTAGTTATGTTAGTTAGATTTTCTAGATATATATAGATTTATTTTAGTTAGATAGGCATTCTTCATATCTTTCAAAGACTACAAAATAGGACATTTAATGTTTTAATAACTAAGGACTTTTCATGACAATGAGACACGTCTGCTCCTGGCAGCACCAATCTACTTCAGGAAGAAGATGGGCATCGAAGAGGATCCTTATGGAGTTTGATAGCCATTGGATAAGAAATTGTTCTTGCTTGGACTATTGCATAAACTGGACACAGAGAACCCGCAGAGAGAGGACTACTGAACTTGCCTAAAGGTGAGATGATCTTTCGGGGTTCCTGATTCATGAAGGAGTCTGCAAGACATTCTTCAGGACAAGCAGATAGTGACTGCCTTTGAAATTTCCTGCTTTGTGGAATGTCTGCTGAAAACTATGGGCCTGTAGGCCGAAGATGGATGCCCCAATGGTACAGAGGAACTTTGGGTGACTGTCCAGGCAGCAAGATGTCTCTGTCATTTCTAGCGTTTGAACGTTGCTGTTAAAGTTAAAGCTTTTCTTTTTTGTTTAAACAGAAAAAGGGGAGGTGATGTGGGAGTGTCATATATCAATCTATTGATTTCATTGGATAAGCAATAAATAAACTGCTTGGCCCAATTGGCTAGAACATAGGTGGGAGGAGTAAACAGAATAGTATGTGGACAGGAAGAGGAAGTGAGCTCAGATAACGCACGCAGCTCCGCTCAGAGAAGCCAGACTCTCCTGTCTAGCGGGCAGACAGGATGGCCCAGCTCTCTAAGGCATGCACGCGATGAAGCTCCTACTTGGGATGGATGTAGGCTAGAATCTTCCCGGTAAGCGCACCTTGGGGTGCTTACTCACATTATTAGAAATGGATTAGTCCAGGTGCGAGAGTTACCCCGTAAGAGGCTAGAGCTAGTGGGTCAAGCAGTGTTTAATAGAATACAGTTTGTGTGTTGTTATTTTGGGCATAAGCTAGCCAGGAGGCCCCGGGGTGTTGGGGACGCAAACCCCGGCCCCCCAATTTCAACATACGTTGCCTCAGTCTCTGTGAGTAAATATGTAATAAGTACATCATCAATATATCCTGTAGATTTAGAGATCTTTGCTGTTTGTTTGTTTTTGGTATGCTTCAGCCCCTCTGACTTTTATACTCCTTCCACTTCCTCTTCTGTGGGTTTCTCTGAGCCCAGAGCAGAGGAAAGTTAGGGCTAATGTTCCAAGGTCTCTCATGATCTTCATGTCTGGCTGTAGATCTTTGTATTTGCTCTTATCTACTGCAGAAGAAATCTTTGATGACTGAGCAATGAACTGCAATAAATTGATATATGTTTATAGAGAATGATTTAGGAATCATTTTGTTGCTCCTCTTCTTAGAGGACAATAATAATTAAGTTTCGCTTATCTATCTGTACTAGGTACTCTGTTGTTTTGGGCCACAGAAACAGTGATGGGTATGGTTTCCATCTTGTGGAGTGGGACTTCAAACAAATTAAATATTAGTTGGTTACTCTGACAAATTTTGTTTTCTTATTATACTATCATATCTTGGAAACAGGACATTGTAGACCAAGGAATTTGTGGTGGGATTGGCAGCATGCAGAGTAAATTCTTGTACCCTAAAGACAATAGCAGGTAGTGTGAAGCTCTCTAGATAGGCACCAGATGGAGTTCTCCATGTTCAATGAGTTGTGTAGATCTTACGTTCAGCAATGTGGCATTGTTGTCAGTTTGTGGAGAACAGCCTATTTTCATGGGGATTTTGATGTTCTATCTTTGGCTAAATTTAACTAGAAGTAACTCTACCCCAGTAATGGAAGCTTTGTTTGATGTAAAAAGGTGACAAGTTAGGATTCAGTCTCCCTCATTATTTGTCAATTTCATTTAGATCACCTACATATATGTCTAATTTTAGGAGTTTTCTAACATGTTAGCTTTCTAGACTACCCCTCAAATGTCCTGTAATTTTAACTGTCTCTCCCCTTATTTCCATCCTTACACTCTTTCCCCTTCCTTACACACTTGATCCTTCAATTCTACCCTGAATCCATAATTATCTAGTATAGTTTCCTTTCCTAGATAGACTTATCTATCCCCCAACACCTCTTTTTCCTTACTCTATACCTAACCTCTGTGGCTCTATGTATTTTAACTTGGCTGTCATTGACTTTATAGCTAATACACCCACATATTACATATATATATATATATATTATTACATATAATATATATGTAATATAATATATATGTAATTAATGTGGATATAAAAGCTTAAAACATCAATTAAGTGAATATATCATATTTGTCTGTGTTTTTTCACTCAGGTATTTATTTTTCTAGTTCTGTCCATTTACCTGTGAAATTTAAGATATCATTTTTAATAGTTAAGTAATATTTTATTGTGTAAATGTACCATATTTCACTTATCCATTCATCTGTTGAGGGAAACAGTTTGTTTCCAGTTTCTGACTATATATGAACAGAATAGCGATGAACATGATTTATAAGTTGTCTCTGTATTAGAATTAATAGTCATTTGGGAATACATCCACGAGTCCTATAGTTACATCTTGATTTAGATCATATCCCAACTTACTGAGAAACTGCCACCAGTGATTTCCATAGAGGCTTTACAAGTTTGCACTTCCACCACCGATTCTGCTTATTCTATATCCACCCCAGCATGAGCTGTCATTTGTGTTATTGATATTAGCAATTATGACATATGTAAAATAGAATTTCAAAGTATTTTTGATTTGCATTTCCCTGATGACTAAGGATGTTGAACAATTTTCTAAAGTGTTTCTCAGCCATTTGAGTTTCTTCTTTTAAATCTGCTCTCCATTTTTCATTAGATTATTTGGTGTTTTGATATTTAGTTTCTTGAGTTGTTCATATATCTTGGATATTTTTACTATATTAAAGGTGAAGTTGGTAAAAATTATTTTCCCATTTGACAAACTGCTGCTTTGTTCAATTTACCAGGCCCTTTGCCCTACAGACACTTCTCAGTTTCATTAGGTCCCAGTTCTTAATTGTTGATTATAGTACCTATGGTAAATGTGTTTTGTTCACAAAGTCTTTTCCTACTTCAGTGAGTTCAAGATGATTCACCATTTTCTCTTCTATCAGGTTCAGTTTATCTGGTTTTATGTTGAGAACTGGACTTCAGTTTTGTGAAGAGTATGATTGCAGATTTATTTTATTATTTTTTTAAATTTTATTTATTTATTTATTTAAGATTTCTGTCTTTTCCCCACCGCTGCCTCCCATTTCCCTCCCCCTCCCCCAGTCAAGTCCCCCTCCCTCTTCAGCCCAAAGAGCTATCAGGGTTCCCTGCCCTGTGGGAAGTCCATGGACCACCCACCTCCATCCAGGTCTATTAAGGTGAGCATCCAAACTGCCTAGGCTCCCACAAAGCCAATACGTGCAGTAGGATCAAAAACCCATTGCCATTGTTCTAGAGATCTCAGTAGTCCTCATTGTCTCTATGTTTTTTCCCAAGACGGTTTTAATCCAGGTTTTTTCAGACCCAGGCCAGCTGGCCTTGGTGAGTTCCCGACAGAACATCCCCACTGTCACAGTGTGAGGGTTTATTTACATTCTTCTAAATGCAGACATTCAGTTTAACCACAATATTTGTTGAGGATGCTGTGTTTTGTTTTGTTTTTCCAGTCTGTATTTTTGGCTTCTTTAGCCAACATTGTGCATCCATAGCTATGTCAATTTACATCAGTTTCTTTCATTTCATTCTTTAATCTAAATTTCTGTTTTTGTGCCAGTACCATGGTTGGTTTTCACGATAGTTCTGTAGTATAACTTGAAGTAGGGAATGGTGACACCTTTAACAGTTCTTTTATTGTTTATGATTTTAATTTTAAAGTTCATCAGAAAAATGTACAAATGATAATTGCTATAATTATAATAACACACCACACAGGGAAATTAAACAGACCCAAAGAACATATAACATAATGAACTTATATAAAGTTTAAGTGACCATTTGGAGCAGAGTGTGTGGAGCCTCTTGTTGAACTTATACTATCATTACCAGATATATTATATGCTATTGTCTAGAACC
Source organism: Microtus obscurus (assembly GCA_963919715.1). NCBI lineage: Eukaryota > Metazoa > Chordata > Mammalia > Rodentia > Cricetidae > Microtus > Microtus obscurus. The sequence goes on along the minus strand of CAWTZC010000501.1, from coordinate 2,756,402 downwards.
CAAATCAAACAGGTCAATACAGAGTTCCCCACTACCTGCATTCATCTCTTCTCATCTCCTCATACTTAGCCTTCCTAATTGCCTTTTGCATGTAAACTACACCCAAATGTACAGTTGCTCTATAATTCTTTCTTCTTTCATTCTTAATACTTACATAGACATTTTAAGAGCAGAGGGTATTATTAGGTTTAATTTAGACTGAGCTTATCATATAAGTAATGCATCTGAATTTGATTAGTTATTTTTAATTACTTTAAAGTCAATTCACTGAGGATCTTACCTACATGCCCATATAAAATAATATAATCTTGAGAATCAAATCTCATCTATTGTCTTTAAACATGACTCAAGTTTAAAGAAAGAAAGCACATAGCAAATATACTGGAAGCCAGGAATCTTTGCATATACATAGAATTCAAGTAAAAATAGTCAAAATAAGGAGAAAAACACATTATTAAAAATTTCTCTTATTGGGGTTATCATTACAGACTTTTAGATAAAAAGTGCTATATATATTAAAAAGCTACATAGGCATGCAAATTTTCATTAAAGTACTAAAAACTGTATTGTAACGTTAATCTAATGGAAATATATGATTCTATGCAAAATTTGAGTATTAAATAAGCAGTTTAATGAAATATTGGAGATATACTTGCATAAAATTAGTCTTTTATTATTGAAATTTGACTTTAGGTGAACACCTTTTATTTTATTTAGTTTTACAATGTTAAGTACAAATTATAAAAAATACATTATTTAAACTGTAAAATATCATGAATTAATGAAAGTTTCAAAAGGTTTAGAGAACAGCAGTTTGATACAGTTGTGGTGGGATTAGTGGGTTTGTGTTCTGAGCACGGAAAGGGAAGAGAGAAGGACATTTTAGGAAAGAACTAAGAAGATCATAGGTTTTATGTAATAAATGCTTAAAACATTTACCAGAATGGTCTCTGAATGAAACAGAGGGACAATGGAAGGCATTACATGGCACGATGTTGCCCAGGGACATTTTGGAGATGCAAATGATATCAAGTTATGGATTCAACTGTTTAAATGTGAGTTTCAAACAGAATAAGGAAAAAAAATCTCAATATTTGAGTGCATTACTTGATTTTCTCATTTCTTTTCTTTTCTTTTTTTTTTTTTTTTAAATTACAACTCCAAATCACGACTTTTAATCTAATTAACTACTGCATTTCAGGGCACTAGTACATAGTCTAGAACTATCTAAACCAATTTGTACCATCACTGTAGCAGTATAAATGTAGAAGTACACTGGAGTTCACTGAAGTACTACATAAATTATTGGTTACAAGTGGAAAAGCCACAAGTTGTGTTCAGTTTAATTTACCTTCTCACATACTTTTAATGTAGTATTTCTTAAACACTTATCACGTTTAACATGTTCCATTTTTTTAGGGTTAATGGCAGTGAGATGGGAAATAGTCAATAATAAGTGTTTGTTAACCTTTATGGGTGCTTCAAACAACACTGGGGGCTTTTCCAGAGATGCTGCATACACACTCTAGTTCACATACATCTATCTGTATGCTTGCTATTCAGTCACTACATTTTATTACCATGTAAGCCCTTAGGTCCCAAACTAAAGACTAACTGTAAAACTGTGCAGTTTTTATTTTTTATTTACAATTTAATAAATACTCCTCGATGACTGCTCATGGGTAGGCACCTTGGTAGTATTCAGCCAGATCACAGTGATGGTGTTTTCCTAACGGTGCGTAGTTTTCAGTAGAAGTCACTATCAAACCAGCAAGACTGCATTTATGCACCCATCGTTCTCAGGATTGTTGGTAACTTGGGCATACTTTCCCCAAATAACCTTGCCTCCTTGTGTCACAAGGCCCAGCTCGCTCACGTTCACTTCAATGACTGTCCCTTTGGTGATTACACCCAGAGTTGTATATAATGGGGATGATGGATTCTTTTTCACACCAAGTATTGGCAAGCAAAAGGTAGCTTTCAGCTCAGGATGTGTGACGTGAGCTTTTTTGAAACGCAGACCCATCGGCCTGATAAACCTTTCATATTTGGGTGGTTTTCTTGTAAAACCATCACCAACAAAGCAGACTTTATTAACCATCCTCTTCCATGCCTTCTTTTTTCTTTTTCCTGTTCGAATAACTTTCAATACTTCTGTTTCTCCTTGGGCACGAACTTTGGGTAGAGGGACTTCCCATTTTCCCGCCTTCTCTTTTCGTTTCTGCTTAATCATGTTGGAAAGCACTTTTGCTCTAGATTGCCCCTCTCTGTCCAGCAGGTAGGCAGGTACTGCTCCTTGTGGAGTCTTTTCATCATTCTTTTGCTTGGTGTTTCTCTTTTCGTGCATCTTAATAGTCTTTTTCATTTGTATTTTCTCAGCATGGCGCTGCTTATGGTAGAGCTTAGCCTTCAGGCCGATCATTTTCTTTGCCTTCTTGACTAAAAGGACTACTTAGAAAAGGAATGGTCTATTTAAGCTTGAGGGTACAGACTCTCATGGCAGGAAAATCATGGCAGCAGGAGGGGAAGGAAGGTGATCACATGGCATCCAGGGTCAGGAAGCAGAGAGAGAGCAAAGCTTCTGAGCAACTCACTCTTTCTCTTAAATTCAGTCCAGGATGGCAGACTGTAGGATTTAGTGACCCATATACATGGAGGATCTCTCTTTCTCCTTAAGTCTTTCTAGAAATGTCCTCGTAAATACACCAAAAAGCATGTCTCCATAGTAATTCTAGATCCTGTGAAGGTGACAAAATTAATTCTCACATGAGACACATTTGATTGACACATTGACAGATTGGTAGATGTGCTGTTGCAATAGTGGGTAGAAGTCAGTTCCCTCACACCCATGATAAGCTAGAATGTGACTGGCTTAAAATCAATGATGTCAGAGTTGAGATGCTTTGACCTCTAGACATTTATCTCACTTCCTTCATAATTATTAAGTTCTGTGTGCATAAAACCTAGATTAGAATGTGAACAAAACACACTAAGACTATTTCAAATGGAAATGATATACATTTTTAGAATGTATTAAATTCAGACACTATGTAGTTATTTATATCTGGCACCGAGCCAACATACAAATGTACAAATTTTGAAAAAGAGCAAATTATACTGTTTGGTGGGGGTACAGAAATCTCAGTAGAACACTAAAATGGCAAGTATAGGAGAAAGATGTAGGTATGACAGCTGTCTGTTGAATCACACAAACTCAACTTAATTTATAAGCACACACACACACAGCTTAAATACACACACATACACACACACACATATATAATTTATCTTGTATTACTTGAAAATCTTGTTAAAACAATATCTACCAACAAGCAATACTGTTTTCTATGATAGCAAAAGCAAACATTTCTAAAAAGCATAATATAAAGAAGTCTAATAATGATTATAATACAATTACCTTGGTAGATTTTTTTCAACATTGTTATTAATCAAATCTGAAGCTGCTAGAAGATAGCAGATTTGCTGACATTCAGCTTTAATATTTGGGGAAGTACAATATGATTATTAACTGTTGTAGAAACATAGCAGTTCTATTGTATGAAAGGATCATCAACCATTTGATAAAATATAATAACTGATACATCTTCTAAACTCAGTAGCATTTTTGATTTAAAAGTAAGGCTATTATAGCCCAGATCAAAATTATAAATTAATAATTATGTCTATATTCATTTTCTATACTACAGGATGAAAAGTTTCCTTTGTTGGATTAATATTTTCTGTTTCATTGACAGTGAAGAGTCTGCAATAATGATATGTGCTGTTTAATATTTTGGTACATTTTAGGCTTAAGTTAGAAAGCAATATAGAAAAAAAGAAAATTCACATCTTCATAAATAGTAGCACATATTTTGAAAAAGGTATAAATCACTTAAAGTTATGGTTCAGTATTTATTATTTTCTAATTGGCACATTGTAGTAAAGACATCCATTGCCTGACAGCCTAATGAGCATACCCCTACTTAAAGAGTATATTTGTTATATGTGTAAATGATAGAATCCCTAATCGTCTTCTAGTCCCTGTCATTGTAAATGTGTCTCTTTGCAAATATGTTCTTTTAACATAGAATTTTTATGATTCTTTGGGATTTCATATCTTTTTTAATTAATTAATTTATTCATTTATTAAAGATTTCTGCCTCCTTTTCGCCACCGCCTCCCATTTCCCCCCCCGTCCCCCAATCAAGTCCCCCTCCCTTGTCAGCCCGAAGAGCAATCAGGGTTCCCTGCCCTGTGGGAAGTCCAAAGACCACCCACCTCCATCCAGGTCTAGTAAGGTGAGCATCCAAACTGCCTAGGCTCCCACAAAGGCAGTACGTGCAGTAGGATCAAAACCTAGTGCCATTGTTCTTGAGTTCTCAGTAGTCCTCATTGTCCATTATGTTCAGTGAGTCCGGTTTTATCCCATGCTTTTTCAGACCCAGGCCAGCTGGCCTTGGTGAGTTCCCGACAGAACATCCCCACTGTCTCAGTGTGTGGGTGCACCCCTCGCGGTCCTGAGTTCCTTGCTCATGCTCTCTCTCCTTCTGCTCCTGATTTGGACCTTGGGATTTCAGTCCGATGCTCCAATGTGGGTCTCTGTCTCCTTTCATTGCCTGATGAAGGTTAATATCCAGGAGGATGCCTCTGTGTTTTTCTTTGGGTTCACCTTCTTATTTAGCTTCTCTAGGATCACGAATTATAGGCTCAATGTCCTTTATTTATGGCTAGAAACCAATTATGAGTGAGTGCATCCCATGATGCCCTATCATACAACAAAAGTATATGCTCAACTATGTTCATAGCAACATTGTTTGTGACAGCCAGAACCTGGAAACAACCTAGATGCCCTTCCATGGAAGAATGGATGAAGAAAGTATGGAATATATACATATTAGAGTACTACTCAGCAGTAAAAAACAATGACTTCTTGAATTTTGCATGCAAATCGACAGAAATAGAAAACACTATCCTGAGTGAGGTAAGCAAGACCCAAAAGGGGGATTTCATATCTTAAACCCCAAACGTATCCACTTTCTAGTCCTTCCATGTTTATCCCCCTACTCTTCAGACCTCCCATATAAAAAAATAAAATTTACATTAAAGAAAAAAAGAAACCACACTGACCTCTAAAGTGGCTGTACACGTTTGTACTCCCAATGGAGGAGTGTTCCCCTTGCTCCACAGCCTCCCCAGCAAGAAGTGTCACTTGTGAATTTTGCCTTAGTCATTCTGACAGGTGTAAGGTGGAATCTCAGAGTCATTTTGATTTGTGTTTCATAGATGGCTAAGGAGGGTGGACATTTCCTTAAGTGTTGCTCAATCACTTGAGATTCTTCTGATGAGAAGTCTCTGTTTAGTTTTCAACCCCTGTTTATTGGATCGTTTTGGTTCGCTGATATCTAGTTTCTCGAGTTATTTATATGTTTTGTAAATTAGTTCTCAGTTGAATGTGGGGTTGGTAGAGATAATTTTACATTCTGTATCCTGCCATTATGTCCTATTCATGGTTTTATTTTCCTTAAAGAAACTTTAATTTTCTGAGGTAACATTTATTAAGGGTTGACCTTAGTGCCTGTATGTGCTGTTTGTGTTTATACATTTACCCACTACAGGACATCTCAGATTTTTATGGGTGTGGATTATTATGACCAAAGTCTCTGTATACAGGTTTTTGAGGAGACAAAAATTTTTGAATCTACTGAAAAATTAGGTAGGATTATAATTACTGTAAATATATTTGTAAGAAACAATTAATATGTTTTTTAAAATTATTCCCATATTCTATAGATTAAAAAACATTAAAAGTTTAGTATATTGCCTAAAAAGAGAAATAAAAAGACTGGTGGTAGAAAATGCATTGTTGATAGCTGTTTTGTTTTTAATAATGTGAATTTTATAAATCACCATTTAAATATTTTGAAGTAAAACAGAGCATGAACAGGAGAGAATAGATTTTCTGATACTTTTATTTTGACATGGGGTAGCTGCAGATGTGGGTTCCAGACCAAAAAGAGATATGATTTTCAAAGTTAATCATGTTCATTCCTGGATATATGGGCATCATTTAATGGACCTAGTAAAAAGAGGATGAGGAGGATTTGAATGAGCATGAGGAGGAAGAGGAGAAGGATGACAGTCATTTGAAATTGGATTGGAAGGGGAATGTTTGCTGTGTAAGGCAGGAGAGGAAATCAAAAGTGAAAAGTCAGGATAGATGATATATTTCAATTTGTGTGTGTGTGTGTGTGTGCTTGTATGTATGTGTGAAACATCAAATGATATATTTTTAAATGCCTTCAGGCTCTAGTCAATCAAATTTTTGCTTCTGGAACCCAGTTCCTAGTTTCTAATAATAAAACGTGGGCTAGTGTTATAAAATTTGCAATGTGTGTGGGAAGTGTATGAGTGCATAAGTGTGTAATCAATGTTAGAATGACTGAATTGGTCCAGCAAAATATTTAATATAGGGCCAACAACAAACAGTCTAATCTGATTTCTAAAAATTCCACGTATTTACATGTAGAAATGATTCTATTTTATTCTCTGGACATTTGAGGCATTGCCAGATAGAATACAGAGGTCTATGTTGTATCTGACCCAACAGTATTTATCGCCCATAAGCCAGAAACTCAATTTGAGCCCTGTGAAGTACTAGGGCTTAAAGAAAACCTTTATTTAACATTTTGTGTGTCAACAGTCCTCTAGCTTGACCTGCCAAGTATATTTTATACCAGATGACTCTGGAACATGAACAAGTGTTTGCTCTTATGTTTCAACCATTAGTAGTGAAATAAAGACTACAAGGTTTGCCTCCCATGGCAGGCTTTTTTGCAGCCATATGTTGCTAATGCTGGCCAAGAAGAGCGTTTATATGTTGATGCCCTTGGAATACTAAGGAGCCCTTGGACACCTGACAAACAATTACCTACACTACTCAGTCTCAGGGAGCATCCAAGTTAGTTGCATTTAAGTTTTCATGGAAACTAAATTGATATCTGAAGGACTGCATATTAATAATTTAAAATTAACTTAAATCCTTGTTTGTTATGCAAAATATGCTTCCTCTCTTATTTATAATTATATAAAATTTAAAAGCTTTATGTGCAGTGGTATGATTACTATCATGAGCGTTAAGAAGGCCAATAATCTCCTTTGGATGAAGAGAATCTTTAGTTACCTTTCTCAGCCTATTCAATTTATTTTTATTTTATGTCTATGAGTCTTTTTCTATCTATGGAAGTGTACCATGTGGACGGGAGAAATAGTTACCAAATCATGTGGAGCTGAGCAGTAGATGATTGTAAGCTACTGTGCAGGGCTGGGAACCAAATGCATGTCCTCTTTAAGAGAAGCCAGTACTATTCATTAGAACCATCTCTCCAACCACCAAGTTAACAGATTTATTGACACATTCTGCAGATATTTAATGGTCCCTTTATGCCTAAGTACTGTTCAAAATTCTGTAAGTGATATAAAAATTAACAAGACCAAGGCATGTATTCCTTATGGAGCCCATGTTTAACAAAGGAAGATAGATCAAGGATTAGCAAGTAAAAGATGTAGGAACCTCAAAAGCCACAAGCCATAACCAATCAGGAGATAATCCAGGCGACTTGAAGAGTAAAACTTCACTCAGTACCATCATTACATTGCAGTACTGGGTTAAAATCTTCCAGAGGCTGACTTCCTTGTTTATTCTTTATACATTAAGTATAGTAATACTTTGGGAAAAGGTTAATATGTAACAATTATCACAACAAAGCTTTAGATATAGCTGTACTGAAACTCCCTAGTAAGGTAGCAAATCATCTGTGACCTTTTCAATAAACGTGAATTCTATTGGCTGATAAACAGAGCTCTGGACCTAGGATTGTGTTAAGCATAGGGACAGATTTTATTGGTGGAGGATTCCAAATACATGGCGATCGGTTTTTCATAGGGATAAGTACTATTCACTAAAAGGAAAAACCTAGGATTAGGGCTTAAACAATTTTTAGGATATTGGGGGATTCAGGTGGAGGTTGAATCCTAATAGAACAGAAAAAAGGTCACTAGGTTATCTGACAACATTCACTCCAGCGTTCCAGGTAGAAAGATATCATTCTTTTTCTTAAGTATTCCCATGTTTGGTAAACATGCTTCCTCCAATGATTTCTTTAAGCTGAGCCTCTTATAATAAAGTATAAATAACTGAGTTATCATTTATATTGCTTCTATGAAAGAATCCAGTAAGTGTGGGACAAGCCGAAGACCACTGGAATTTTGTTCAGAGGCTGTGCTACTGTACTTTCATGATAGACAAAGTGATTTACACACACACAAATGCACAGAGAGAGAGACAGAGACAGATAGAAACAGAGAGAGAGACAGAAAGAGAGAGACAGAGAGAAAGAGAAACACAGTTAATTTAAAGTTTCCTGGTTAGAGAATTATACAAATGATATTATCAGTTACACAAAAAAAAGCACTAAGCTCAATGTATTGTTTAACCCAACGAGAGGACCAGTTCCACAATTTTAGAGCCAAATTTGAAGCAAGCTTTAATTCAATCCTTGGCCTAGAAGATGGGCTCTGGACATGAACACCTTGGACTTCCCAAGAATGCCAATGAGTCCTGTTTGTAGAGCTTAAAAAGGCAGACCCAAAAGCCCACCATATTTCCCATTAGGGCAAAGGCCACTTTAAAGAGCATTTACAATAATATTTATTTTAATGTATTTCTTGAAACAAAATTGGGCATTTACTTCCTGAACAGTGCTGTCAGGGGTATTAAGTACACAACACAAATCTCACACACAAATGTACAAATTTCACATTAGGGATGAAACATAATCTAAACAATTTCTCATGTACAGCTATGCAATCCAGAGCAGTAAGAACACAGTGTGTTAAAGCATTAGCTGCCTTTATCCTCACTATGTGTATGGATTTTAACTAATTAATCCTCATGATACTAAACTGTGAGGAAAGCTGCTGTACTAAGTGCTGCACATCCTTCTTACAGGAGTGATATCCTCCTGGGAAGTATGGCCAGTGTCAGAATTCCACAGGAACATTTGTCATTTAAATCCCTAAAGCTCAGAACATTGAAAAACTAGTGCTAAAAGTTGCTGAATTGTTCTGTTTGGTTCCTATGCCTTTCAAAAGAGATTTCCAGAAACTGTTTGGCTATTTTTAAATGGTTGGGTACTCTTTCTAATCTCAAAGTTTACGTTGGCTCTTTTCACAAAGATTGGGAATATGGATAAGTGCGTGAGTATATGATTATGTTAATTTAGTAAGATAATTGAAGCTTTGTGAATTGGTTTGTGTTTTAGTGCACTAGAAATAATATCATCCACTCCTTATCTTACAACATTTTATTTATTTTCATGTTTATGAGTATTTTGTAAGTATGTATGACTGTGAAATTTATTTATGCATTGCCCACCATGGGCATATGAGGATATTATCTGGGCTGTTAGTTTATCTGGAGTTACTGATGGTCATGATGTGGGTGCTGGTAATCAAACTGCGACCTTCTCCAAAATCAGGCAGTGTTTTCAATCATGAGGCGTCTCCCCAGTCCCTTTTCTTAAAATATTTATAATTGAACATATGATAATTACAACATCCTCAACTGCAAATAGGACTTTGCCCTCCCCTGGAAAAACTAAGCAAATGCAAACTTCTTGCCTATCCAGCAATGTAGTCTGCTTTGTTTGTTTGTTTGTTTATTTTGGATCCTCTGATGCCAAATTGTAGCATGGAGACTTTTTATTAATTATGAAAGCTTTGGTCTTAGCTTAGGCTAGTTCACAAGTAGCTCTTAAAACTTAAATTAGCAAGTTTATATTAAATTATCTTTTTCCAGGTAGCTCATTACCTCTCCTCAGTACCTATATCTGACTTCCTGATGAATTCATTGATCCTGTGTCTCTCCAGAAATCCTGTCTACATTCTCCTGCATAGCAATTAGCCATTCAACTCTTTATTAAACCAAACAGAAGGTGCCTTAGGCTGACCAGATAAAACAGAGACACATTGTCACACAGTGTGATCAAATATGCTATAATACTACAACCCTCAGCCTTTTGTCGCCCATCCTCCTTCCATTTTCTCCTTCTAACGTCATTATTCTCATTGCTCATTACCTCCTCTTCTCTCTGGACATATCCAATCATGTGCAAAGTGACTTTTGGGAGGGTAATTATTCATTGTAGTTTTCATCTACTTGACCAGTTATCCATTTTCTAGATTTCTGCTTGTTTCCATTTAAGAAAGATTGATAATTATTATTTACTAGCTCTAATGAGATCTCAGTTTAAATCACTGTAAAGAAGCTCTCTATGCATTTGTGCAACAACTGACTTGATTTTTTAAGTTTTCAAAATAAAAAATAAAATTGAATGTTTATATATACTTATTGTTTCCTTTATTGCCAATGATGGCTACTTAGGTAATTTTTTTCTTCATAGTACTATGATACTGTGAATACAGGCTGCACTCAATTTTTAGTTAGATATTGACTGGATGATGCATTAATTTTAGTTCTCAGAATCTTTAACTACAACTCAATGCTGGATTGATAAAAATCTCACTCCATACTTCATTTGTCCATCGTTGTTTTATATCCTTCAGGGTATTCTAAGGATTTTATTCCTTATCTGTAAATAAAAATGACACAGACATGTTTATAATTTTATGTGATATAAATTATATATGAACATAAAGTGTTATAACTTGCAATAATCAATTTTTTTCATAAAAGCAAGTGATCTGGTTGACCCAATATTTCTTTATAGAATATATTTCCCTTATCAGAAAGAAAAAAATAACCAATGTGGAATAAATGGTAATAAGAAAAACCTGTGACAAACTGATTTTAATTAAAAGATTTTCTTTTGTTCAGTTATGCCTTTTCTTGTCATTTTCTATAATTTTGACATTCTGTTATAATTTAAATCAGGGAAAATGTGATGGTTAAATCAGTTGACTTAAGGATAAATAAAGGGAACAATTATAAAAATTGAAAATAATAAAGATATTTTTCTCATTTTCTTTACCGCTTCACAGTGCTCCATTTTTGGTTATAAAACAACAGAGTTGCTCCTGGCAACAAAATTTTATCCTTTGTCATACCTCAATATCTGACCAATGTGCATATTGGTATATCATAATAATTGCTTATGCTTTCTATCATAATTTTTGATACATCAGAATTCTAAAGATCATTTAAAGACCAAAACCAAGAAAATTGAGGTCTCCTAAAATTTTACTGTTCTATATACTTAATAAGAGGATGTATTCAGGCACTGATAGCAGAAATGTATTAAAAATTACTGAAACATGACTTTTTAAGAAGTGTCAATGTATCCTTAATCCTTGCTAAGGCCAGAGATCTTAGTAACATCTTAGAAACGTTTATACTGTAAATTAAGGAGCCATGAAGTACTGCTTTGTTGGAGGAGTGAGCCGTTTGTTCTCCCCAACCTCCCAGCTAGCTTACACCCAAAATAATCACACAGAAATTGTATTAATCAAAACACTGCTTTGCCCATTAGATAGCTTCTTATTGTCTAATGATTATATTACTTGTTGTCTGAGGGTTCTCCCCTGCCTGGTTCCTGCAATCATTAAGTCCCTAACCTCTCTAAGACCTTTATCATAAAGGGGTGTTGAATTTTGTCAAATGCTTTTTCAGCATCTAATGAAACGATAATATTTTTTTCTTTCAGTTTATTTATATGATGGATTACATTGATAGATTTTTGTATGTTGAACCAGCCCTGCATCTCTGGGATGAAGCCTACTTGGACGTAATGAATTGTTTTTGATGTTTTTGTGGATTCAGTTTGCTGGTATTTTTTTGATAATTTTTGCATTGATGTTCATGAGTGAGATTGGTCTGTAATTCTTTATTTTGGTTGAGTCTTTGTGTGGTTTCAGTTTCAGGGTAACTGTAGCTTCATAAAAAGAGTTTGGCAATGACTTTTCTGTTTCTATTATGTGAAACACCTTAAGGAGTAAAGATATCAGCTCTTCTTGGAATTTATGGTAAAATTCTGCATTAAAACCATCTGGTCCTGGGTTTTTTTTTTTTTTTTTTGGTTGGGAGATTTTTTTTTATGACAGCTTCTATTTCCTCATGACTTATTGGTCTATTTAAATTATTCATCTGGTCTTGATTTAATTTTGGTATATGGTATTTATCTAAAAACAAGTCCATTTCTTTTACATTTTCCAACTTTGTGGCATATAGGCCTTTGTAGTAAGACCTAATTATTCTCTGAATTTCCTCAGTGCCTGTTGTTATGTCTCTTTTTTTTTCATTTCTGATCTTGTTGATTTGTTCATTCTCTGTCCACCTTTTGATTAGTTCAGATAGGAGCTTGTCAATCTTGTAGATTTTCTCAAAGAACCAGCTCTTTGTTTCATTGATTCTTTGGATTGTTTTCTGTGTTTCTATTTTGTTGATTTCAGCCGTCAGTAGTTATTTCTCTGTGGGTTCTGCATGTCCAGTTCATCAAGAAATCTAGACAAGAGCAGTTTCCTGTTGAAGTAGAATGGTATTGCAAGAAGCACATGTGTCTCATTGACATGAAAAGTCTTAAGCTATTAAGACATTTTAAATGCCATATTCTGAAGGTCTCTGAAAATTTTGAAGAATACCTATATAATTGAAATATATAACTATATATATAGAAAATCTAAGATGACTACAAGCTTGACTATTATAGATGATTATCTATTAACCTATATTTTTAATCATACATTACATTTTTAAATGAGCTACATAAACACAACACCTTAGTCAAGATCAGAAATATATATACATATAACACAATAGACCTTAAATTTGTATCAACAAACCAAAATTCATACCTATGCAAATTATTCATATCTGTATCATATCTCCCTTTAAATGTAAACAAACAATTATAAACAATATTTGGGAATGTAGATGTAGTTCTGTCAAAACTGCTTCCTGCTGTATGTTGGGTAAAGTAAATTTTTTGAGGGTATTTTTGGGGTGTTCACAGTGACCTTTCAGAGGCTCTTGGTCCATCAAACTATATTGGTCTTTAAGCAATCCACAGGTTTTTATCTTCTGTGAAAGCAAAAGAAGAACCTCTTTTCCAAAGCAACATATCCTTAGACTCCAATTTTGGAATCAAGATACCTTTAGAACATATATGCTGGTTTATCTTAGCAGCCCATACAATGAAATGTCTCTCTGTACTTAGCTACTTCATTGTCAAAAAATTCTAAGACACAATAATGTACATAATCCAGACTCTGTGAATTTTCCATCTTTATATGGCTTGTTTTTCTTTACTCCTTTTAATCTATGACTACCTTTACTCTGTCTCTTTAAAGACTTTATCCCCCTCCTTTTGTAAAACCATATACTTCTTTTCCAATCCTCTATACTCTTTTTCTTCTATCTTCCAAGCCTACATACATGCATCCAACACTGTGAACCATTTATAGGTCTTGTTTTTTTTTTAAATCTTGATTTGTCTTTATTGTATATCTGTAATTATTGTCTGACCAGAAGCATTCTTAAAAAGCTGAGCACTTAAGAATCTAAGCTGCGACATTACTTGGTCAAATATGGTACTTCCTGCTTGCCCCACCCAGTCTAAAATTTAAGCCGCACCATTACTATGATGTATACAGTACTTCCTGTTTACTCAGCAGAGTTCAGCATGGTGGAGCTGCTTACCACCTCTGAGAGACATGCATAGTGCCCCATCTCTAGGCACACAGCTGGTCCATGCCACCATTAAGCAAGCTGCAGCAGTCTGGTCACAAACCCCACTCAAATACTCCATCTTCTGAAAGAGCCAGAGGTGGTGCTGGCAGTATAGCCCGGAAAGCTTGCATTTTAAAATGACCACGGCTTTTTACTTGCATGAATCAGGAAAATCTCTCTTAAAGGACCTGTGGAAAGCCAACAGCAAACAGCAAGAAGCTGTGTTAAACACTGTATTTTGTGTGTGTATGTGTGTGTGTGTGTGTGTGTATGTGTGTCTAGAATTCCTTTTCAAGCCCTCTTAGGTATTATGTGAATATAGTTGGCCATGTGAGCACCAATTTCTAGCAGGAGTGAGCTGCTTGTTCTTCCTAGCTGCCTGGGTGGCATTTCCCTTTTGTTTTTGTACTGGCAGCAAAGCCCAAAAAGCCAGCATTTCAAAATGACCATAGCTTTTTTCCTGCTATGGCTGAATCATATGTGAATGTGTTTGCAAATGTTGAAACATATGGGTGTGTATAGCTTTGTGTGTGGAGATCAGAAGTTGGAGTTGAGTCTCTTTCTTAATCACTTTCCTTATCAATTGAGGTATGATCTTTCTTTTAAACCAAGAGCTCACCAGTTTGGGTAGTCTTGTTATGCAGCTTACTTTTGGGATCTACTTGCTTTAACTTCTGAGTAAGGAGATTACTGTCAGGCCACTGAGATGCTTGTGACTGCTGGGTATCCAACTACTGGCTCTCTCACTTGCGTAACAGGTGCTTTAAGTATTGATTCATCTCAGGGCTTCTGACATATGCTTTCTAAAGAAGATTCAGAACCCACCCATTTACTACTTAAAATTCACCTAGGAAGTTAGAAGACTTCCATTAGCTTCCTGTTTGCCTCCAATTAATAATAATGAAGAAATTACTTTACTATTCATCTCATATTCATTCCTATTTCCTTTAGTAAGTAAAAAGTATGGGTAAATTTAAACCTAATAATTTAGATGAGTTAAGCTCGATGGGCTTCTTGTGTCTCAGACACTGTTGATATAGATGGTCAACCCCAATATAAAGAGAAAAATAGGAACCAACACAATGAATGCATGACCAGGCATCTAGTATCCAAATATGAAAATAGAGAAATTAGAGATGAGAAAGTGATCAGAATTAGTAACCAGTGTGATAGGACCATATCTGAACAAGTGGGGGACTCATGATCTTTAACCAACTGGATGTCAAGGTCCAAGAATTGAGTAACAATATGAAGTTTTTGTGGAAATAGATGTGAATTGCATAGGAAGGAAAACAAACCCTCCAAGTAAAAAAACAGAACTGACAAGAACACACACAGCCTCTATACCAGACCAGGATCAAAGTTAAACTGACTACTATAATATCCCAGAGTTGTTGTATTGACTAGCCCCATGCATCCCAAAAGCCACATTTTACAGATCATATATTAATTGTGCCTACTTTTCCCAAAGAGTCTCCAGCCAAAAATATGTTCTTGGATGTTCAAAGCAAACGCTACATCCACAGTTTTGGTCATTAGTAAAACACTTGCCAAAAAAAAAAAAAATCCATTCCACATCCCTCTTTCAAATGCCCCCTCTCTCCTTCCATGAAAACCCAACAGTGACTGACGAATCTTTATTTTGACAGTTTTTACAGTTATTTTTAGACTTCAAGGGCTTTTTCCTATTAATGTTGAGTTTCCTTTTGAGATTAGCAGGATTTTGAGAGTAGATTTTACTAGAAAGGATTCTTGTGAGTATTGGTGCTTCAGCTAAATCAGGGAACCAAGAACACAAGAGTGGCCTTATAGTACAAGTTCATATTTGAAAATAAGTCCTGGTTTGTAAGATTTACTCAATTCTCTTTTCTACAATACAGCATGTTTCCTTCCAAACTCTTTTCTTTCTTTCTTTTCTTTCTTTCTTTCTTTCTTTCTTTCTTTCTTTCTTTCTTTCTTTCTTTCTTTCTTTCTTTCTTTCTGCGTTTCTTAGTGCTAATCCTGCAGATAGTTTTGCATGGTTTCCTAAAAGAGAAAAAGGTAGATGTAAGATCTCCCAATTCTGCGATGAAGTCTATCCACTATATGCAGCTTTTGATTTTAGGCTCTATTTCCAATAAAAGAGCTCATAATTATACATAGTCTCTTTGTTTCTGATATATGGCTAACTCTTACTCTATTGATTCAGTTTGAGCAGCTAAACTCTAGGTTTCAGCATCACATCATATTAAAATAAAGAAAAAAACACTAACTGGATTTTGTATACTCTTACCCAATCAAATCTAATTTTAAAAATTGTATCACATTTTGTCTCCATTACACATCTGTCCGAATCTCAATTCATCAGTGAAATTATGCTCTCATTGTCATATCAAATAGTTGGTGCTTTCTCCTTGTTTTGAACTTTAGGGCAGCTGTCTTTGGGGCTTAGAAGCTTCTGTAAAGAAAAGGACACTGTCACTAAGACAAAAGGCAACCCACTGACTGGGAGAAGATCTTCACCAACCCTGCAACAGACAAAGGTCTGACCACCAAAATATATAAAGAATTCAAGAAGCTAGACTTTAAAATGCTATTTAACCCAATTAAAAAATGGGGTACTGAACTGAACAGAGATTTCTCAACAGAAAAAATTCAAATGTCCAAAAGACACTTAAGGTTATGCTCAACCACCTTGGTAATCAGGGAAATGCAAATTAAAACAACTTTGGGATACCATCTTACACCTGTCAGAATGGCTAAAATTAAAAACACCAATGATAGCCTTTCCTGGAGAGGGTGTGTAGAAAGGGGTACACTCATCCATTGCTGGTGGGAATGCAAACTTGTCCAACCACTTTGGAAATCAGTGTGGCAATATCTCAGGAAATTCGGGATCAACCTACCCCAAGACCCAGTAATACCACTCTTGGTAATATACCCAAGAGATGTCCTATCATATGACAAAAGCATTTGCTCAGCTATGTTCATAGCAGCATTATTTGTAATAGCCAGAACCTGGAAACAACCTAGATGTCCTTCAATGGAAGAATGGATGAAGAAAGTGTGGAATATATACATATTAGAGTACTACTCCGCGGTAAAAAACAATGACATCATGAATTTTGCATGCAAATGGATGGAAATAGAAAACACTATCCTGAGTGAGGTAACCCAGACCCAAAAAGATGAACATGGGATGTACTCACTCATAATTGGCCATTAAATAAAGGACATTGAGCCTATAATTCGTGATCCTAGGGAAGCTAAATAAGAAGGTGAACCCAAAGAAAAACATATAGTCATCCGCCTGGATATGGGAAGTAGACAAGATTGTCGGGCAAAATCTGGGATCTTGGGGGTGAGGTGGCATGGGGGTAAGGGGAAATGGGGTGATAAAAGTGAGAAGGGGAGGATAGGGGAGCTTGGGGGAATGAGATGGTTGGGATAAAGGAAGGGTGGATATGGGAGCAGGGAAGTATATATCCTAGTTAAGGGAGCCATCTTAGGGTTGGCAAGAGACTGATGAGAAGCCAAGGACAATGGCAGTAGGTTTCGATCCTACTGCATGAACAGGCTTTGTGGGAGCCTACACTGTTTGGATGCTCACCTTCCTAGACCTGGATGGAGGCAGGAGGACCTTGGACTTCCCACAGGGCAGGGAATCCGGACTGCTCTTCAGACTCTAGAGGGCACGGGAATGGAGTTGGGGGAGGGGGAAAGGAGTGGGAGGAGGGGAGGGAAATGGGAGGCGGGGAAGAGGCAGAAATTTTTTTCAACAAATAAATAAATAAATAAGAAAATCATGTCTTACCTTACTTTAAATGAAATCAAACTGTCTAGTTTAATCTCTGACTTTTCTCCCTTGACCTCCAAGTTCTAAGGTTTGGAAATGAAAAGTTACAAGGTATTTTTTGAGTTGTTTCTTCATTTTAGTGTACAATTTCAAAATAGTGATTCCATTTAAAACAACTGAAGTACTGAATCTCAACCTTGAACACTTGTTTCTCTTCAGATATCCAGAATTATATATCTATTTGTCTATTTTATACTTGGATTTGACAGTTGGATATCTGATAAAAAAATTACACCAAAATATAACTTCACCTATTGTTTCCATCTGCACAATAGGCTGGCAAGTTGTACCAGTGCATCAGATATCTTCTGCATAATTCCATTGAATACAAAATTATTAGACCACAGGCACGCCATTTTGCTTATAGTTTATCTAAGACTTCAAAAGAGATTCACGTAGTATGAAACTACTAAAAAATGTTCTATTTGACTTTTTACAAAGCAAAATATAAATCAATAGTTAAGTACTCAGTAGAAACCTGTTCTTATCCCAGTCAGTTCTCTGAGAACCTATTAATAGTAGATTGAAACTTTTTATGAGGACTAGATACATATATTTTATTCATACATCATGGGATTTGATAGCTGTGTCTAGGATGCGAAAGGAAAAAAAAATCACTTGTCATCTCACTTTTGCTCATTTTCTAGAGAAACTAAAGTGATTCTCTCCTCGACTCTTAACACAAACTGAGAAAGCATCTACTTGAATTAGCTTGTTTATTTGTTTTGGATGCTATGACAAATAATAGACATAAATATTAGAAACAGAGAAGGATCTAGATCAGCATAAAATTGCAGAGGTTTTAGTCTTTGTAATTTTTTTTCGTAATTTATGATGAAGTTGAAAATCTGGGCAGTGGGGACAAATAAAAATGGTCAAGCATATCAGGGAGTATTATAGAAAATAGAGAGAGGGCCGGGTGGTGGTGGCACACGCCTTTAATCCCAGCACTCAGGAGGCAGAGACAGGCAGATCTCTGTGAGTTCGAGACAAGCCTGGTCTACAAGAGCTAGTTCCAGAGAAACCCTGTCTCGACAAAAATAAATAAATAAATAATAATAATAATAATAATAGAGAGAGGGAGATATAAGGAAAGGCTTAAAACAAAATACAGCCTCTATACTACATCCAGGTCCTAATTTGTATCAATTGTCAAAAAGTACCACCAGCTAAGGACTAAATATCCAATACATAAGTTTAGGGATTACAAGAAATGTGTGAACTATAACTGTAGAATCATTATTCTGTGATAAACATTATAATTAAGAGGCACTGAGAGATGGTCTAGTCTCAGCTAATATGTTGCCTGGGTCATCTAATATGTGAACCTGGGTCTCACTACCAATATCTAAGCATGGAGTTGAGCCTGTGTAATCAGCAGTGTTAAGGATCTCAATTATAATATATATAACATCATAAATTGCCTTATGAACATTGTTTTAATGTGTAAACTGCTAATGCTCATCTCTTTGATATTTATATATTTATTTTTAATTTGAGTATTTCATACAAGCATATAAACTATTTTCATGACTTCATTCTTTCAAGACCTCTAAAGTCCAATAAACCATCTCCTCTCAAATTCATAACCTCCTCTACTTAAATTTTGGTTGCGTGTACACATACATACATACATAGATTTCATTTTGAAGAGTACATACCATTCTTACTATCCAACACATTAGCATGTTACTTTAATCTAAATTACTCACTAAAATTTAAAGATACAAAGAACATTAGCAATACCATTGCCCCTTTATTTCTTTTACAATTAAAAGAGGAATTTAGTATAATAGATTAATGAAAATCACGGCACTAGGTACTGGCAAAAGCCGAAGAAGTAAGAATCCTTGTTCCCTGCTCCCCATGCTCTTCTCAGGTTTCCTGTGAATTCCATATTACAGAAAACACAATGTTTGTCTTTTCTGAGTAGAAAAGTATAAACAAAAAACTTAAATATTTTCTTGTGTTTTCCTCACTTTTCTCTACCTTTGGACTCATTGCCAGAGTGTGGCAATCTGCTCTAGTCAGGTGCTGAAAACATAATCCTTTCACAACTTTCAGATGATCCAGTCTGTTTTATATTTCCTACATACACATCCACTCATCTTTCTTCTTCATTTATCAGGTATTAAGCTTGCCGGTTTAAGTTTGCTAGATACAAAGAAAATAAGCTTCTGACTGTGACTGCATTCATATGTCTTAGTTTCCAATTTGTCAAAAGTCCATTCCAAGGCAGAGCAGTTTCAATTTCTAAGTGAAATAGTCACAAACTACTCGAAAATCTCATACAATCTCTGTGACAATTTGTTCTTTAGTGTATGATCTAGATGCTTACCTAGGACTGATTTGATTTTACTTCTGTCAATATTACTACCTAACATCATTGAGTAATTAATTACCTGTCAAGCATTCTGCTAAACACTTCATGCGCACTAGTTCACTTTATCTCCTCAACAGTTTCACTAAGCAATGCAGTTGCTAGGTATATTTGTAACTTACAGTCACTCTCCTACGAAGTAGTCTGCTGACTCAAAGTGACTTTCTTTTGATGGTATTTGCTTAATCACTTCATCAAATTATTTGCAAAGTGTCAGCTTATGCAGAAAATCTTCTGGAACTTTATAAACAGAATTGTTGGGATAGGTACGTCATTTTACACTTAACTGGGAGAAAAAAAATGCTGTTTATTTTTCTAATACACTGCTTATCCAAGTTCTTAATCTTCCACATATATGGCACATTAATAAAAATGATATGTTATACAAATTCTAATAATAAGTTGCAAATAATTCAGGAAACTTGCAATCAGTGCATTAAACAATGCATATATTTTCCATTAATATGGTCATTATTTAAAAATCATGTTTCAAATTCATGCCCATTCCAGTTTTATATCATTTTTCAGAGTCTCACACTCTAAGAGTATTAATAGATAAGAAAATAGTGTAAATACAAATGATTGTTATCTTGAGTGTGCAGAATATTGGAGAAGGCATAAATAGCAATCTACTCATTTGATTTATACCAAGCACTCACACAACTGAGGTTCAAATAAATTATAAACTGCTTGACTCCTGGGTTGTTATTAAATTCTTTGTGGACTTCATTCATTGATCATTAGATACCCTTAGGTTTTTCTTTCATTTCAATGGTAGAAAGGTATGCATTATACATCATGTCCATTTCCTGAATAAGACTTCAAACAAGGCATTTTTACAATAGCCAATATGTATGAGGTGAACTAGACCTATAATATGCATGCAGATATTGGAGAAGGGTATATAATTTGTAAGCCAAAAATGTGGACTTCATTTTGTGGGGGGAGATTTCCCATTGTCATACTGACACATTTTTCAATGCTAAACAAGTTCACAAGGAATAATCAATGGTTTTATATGTACATTAGTTAAATGTGACTGCATTGTGTTTCTTAAAGATTCACAAAATTGTATATTCAAAAATCTACTTGTTTAGGATTAAAACATATATTAAACTGTTGGTAGATACAGATTTCTTTCAAGAAACATATATGTAGAAGTAACAGGGTTATGGATGAAGATGAATGTATTTTTCCTCTTTCCAAATGCTTGTGATCCTTACACATAATGTTTATACTATATGTGAGAAGCGTACTTTGTACTTTCCATGAATTCCAACATGAAACACAGTTGATCTCCATAATTTCCTTCATTGAATGACCAACAAATCAGAGTGAAGAAGTCTCCTGTGTGTTTCTTGACTTCATTCATTCTTGAGTTTTATACCTTCTGGCCTTTCCGTTGCTTATTTGCAAAGATGTTTAGAGTAAGATAATCAATCATCAATTGTGTATTCTATAATGACCATGTAATTACCATCTCCTTTACATTATTTCTGTTCTGAATACAGAACTCACAGATACATTGCTTAATTTGAACATGGGAACAATGTAGGGCAATGTGAAAAATAACTATTCATTCTTGCTTCTAGCTTTATTCTGTTTCAGGAGAGAGAACCAATTGCCTAGTTCTTGATATATTCATTCACTTTTCAAAGCCTGCTGAAATTATAAAGATTGCTAGTCACTCACTAAATCTTACCTGAATTTTCCTGGAGAAATATTTATTAATATGTATTTGGAATTCACTAAACAGTCATCAAATTTATTCATGTATCTGTTTATATTATTATATGTCAATATTAATCTTTATCCATCTATGTTGTAGTTTAGAATGCTGGTTTCTCAAACAACAGTGACCTATGGATAAGTTCCTTCCTAATGAAGCAACATTAGTTTCTTCCAGACCAAGGGTATTATTTGCTAATTGCCTTAAGGGGTAATCTGAAGTATCTAATGTGTTTGCAAAAAGTATTTAGGTGATGTATGAGTTCTCCCATAAAATACTGATGCTGACTAATTACCCCTTGCTCCAGACTCATACATTTAGCATGTGAACCTTTTCCATTTTTGTTGCTGGAGGTATCACAAAAGATAGTAAAAACAAATGAAATCAGAAATCAGACTTGGTTCTTAATTCTAAATTCTATCATCTGTCATCTGAAGTGCAGTTGTTTTTGTCATGTTTGGCTATGAAGTTATTAATACTGGTGCGACTGAATAAAACATGTCATTTGTAACTGGAGTAGCAATATAAAATCCCAAAGGAATGATGTGTTGCTGGAAAGATAATTGGTATATGTAGAAAATCTTAATTTATCATATTATGAAGTTTCAATCTCTGATAATATACACTGCCTACATATAAAGGCAGAGCCAACTTTTGAATTGAAAACTGATTTCTTTCAGTATAACTTCTTTTCCTCTGTGGCTCTTGCTTACGTACAGTGTCTGGAATTAACAAAGAAACAGTTCAAAATACAACAAGTTATACAATGAATTCTTACAGTGGGGTAAGTTGAAAATGGAAACCATTTGTGGAAGATTAATTCTGAAGGTGCTCCTGAAATACCTGTCTTTAGTCACTCAAGCACTGGATTAGCTTGTGCTATGAAGCAAAATGGTATGAAGTGGATAAAACTAATATCAATTGACCTTAATTTGGGTCATTTTTATTATTTTTTATACCATAAAAGAGCACAGTTAAATGCTGTGAACCCTTAAAAATAGAACAGCAAAGTAGGTTGATCAGGGAGAAGAAGTGTTTTAGAGATATGAGTCAGAAAGAAAATAGTCAGAGGGATTTGAAGACAGTGCTTCTGGCTTTGAAGGGATGAACTAGCAGCCTGGAATTACCTACTGGAAACCAGAAAAGAAATGGGAGAGAAGTTTTGACCTATCCCTAAAAGACACCAAAGGACCCAGCTAAGCCACATTGTACCTAGATTTGGAAGACTAAAGAATGGTGTCATGACAAATTTTTATTGCTTGAAGTCACTAACTTTCAAGTGATTTTTCTCTCATGGAAGTGAGAAAGCAAGCATTAATTCATATTTACCTTCAAAAGTCGGGTGTATGAAGGCAAACATTTAACACAGATTTTAAAAACGTGTATGTATTTACTCTATTAACACAGCTTGTGTTTTTAGGAACACAGAACACTGTGATCAGATTAATGATAAAGATAAAATTTTATGGAGATTCCAAGTGACTTTTATTGAGCTGTGGAGGCAAACCTTTCTCTTGATTCACCACACACATTATATCCAAATTGTTCTTTACCTGGCTTCCGTGTACTTCCTCATTGTCCCAGGAATTTTGTTAGGAATGTTTTTTGGCCATCTATGTCTCTTTGCCTCCTTTGTATAGAAGTTCAATATTATGTGGATAAGAGTAAGATCTGAATTTACACTGACTAAATGTGAAACTCTGCCTTTGAAACTTCCTGCTATGCTGGTTAACTTCCTAACTTCTCGTCCCTCAGTGATTCCACTGGTAAAGTAATGAGAATATCACCTTTTTTCATTGCTGTCACGAACAGACTCCAATGCTTCCTTCCTTGGCCCATGTACTGTACCTTTTGCTTTGATACACCTTCCCTACATTTTTTGCTGTAAGTATAAGTCTATAGAGCTCTGGTCTCAGACTTCACCTGTATGTTCAAGTGAACATTCCTTATTTATTTCCTTATATGGCAGAACAAGTATTTAATTATGGATGGTGTAGCTGTATTTTTATCCATCCTACAAACATATAGTATATACCTATTCAATTTCATAACTAAAGATCCAAGCTTAGATACAATATAGCTGTTTATTCTGACACTAATGATACATTTATCTGAACACAGAAGCAATATGGTTAATTTTGTAAAACAGGTATTTGTTGATAAATCAAATTCTGAAGGATTTCAACTAGTTTATTTGGCTTAATATTGAATAAAATTTAAATAAATGTTAGCATAAAATGATATATTTTTCATTAAAATATACATATGTTTTTATTAAGAAAACACTAAGTAAGTAGTATCAAGTGTGTATAAAGTACCTAGGACATTGCCTGTTATTTAAAAGATGCTTATTTCAAAAATATACATTTGAGATCTAGGGATATAACTCAGTGGTAGAGTATATAACCCATTGGGCCATCAAGTATAAGGCCCATAATTTTGGAGAGAGAGGTGGAGGGTTGGGGGAAGACAGAGACAGAGATACCCGGAGAAAGAGAGAAAGTGTAAGTTTTAACTATTCTAAAAAAACTAGCCATTTCCTAAAATAATGGCACACAGTTTATCGGAAATTGGAAAAGAGTCATATATATGAAACAATCAGGATGCTTTGAAACAGGGATGGGGGGGTCACTACTTTTGAAAGGGATTTCAAGAAAGACCTGGGGTTGAGGGCAGTTGACATCTTTGGTATTAGTGATTAAAAAAAAAATACATACCATTGGGTACTAAATGTAGTGACTTGCTCATTTAGCCTGAAAATTACTCCTTTTTCTTCTGCATTTTGTCAATGTCTTCTCCTAACCATAGGTATGTCTGAAGGTGACACACACAGTAATTTGAGTATTGAATATTCCCATAAGTATTATGTGGACTTCTGAAATTTTATTGTCACATCTATCACCAAAAACAAATATGTTCTGATTTTAGTTATATTGCGTACATGCACAAAGAACATAAAATAATAATGTATATTCTTTACTTGTTCTTTTTGTTTTTCATTAATTGCCTATTTATTATGAAAATCTCATTATTTTCCACAATTTATAATTTTGTAATGGATGCCTGGTGTGTTTTCATTACATCAATTAATAATTTGCATGATTTAATAGCCCATAGGATACCAAAGAGATGATCATTTTAAAAGTTTGAAGTTGCTGAGGCAAACTGGAAAGGATTCAACTTGGAGAATGATTGATTTCTAAGTGATGATTTTCTGTCATCAACACAGGCTATTTGAGAAAGGCGTTCTGTAATTTTTCTCAAATGTAATGCACTGCCAAATATAAACATTTTAAAAGCTTGAAGATGTTGAAAGGACAATTGCGTATTAACAGGAACACTTCACAAGTTGCCCTACAATTTCTATTTTATATACAATAACTTTTAAAGGTTCAGTGGTCAAAGGCAGTTCAAAACCATCATATTCAGTGGTTGAGATGAAGAAAACACTGTTTAAAGCATAGATACAATGTTTATGTAGAAGAGTTCTTGAATTCTTAACTGTATTGACTTCTAATGAGTCTGTGCAAACATTGAACAGCCACTACAATTATGTTTCTGTTTTCTTTTCAATATTGAATGTTTACATTCTTGAAGTATCCCTGATCGATTTCTCTTATTGACTTTGTTTTCTCCTTCCTCAGCTATTTCCTTGTTTTATGCATTTCCTCATATGGATTTTTATTTATTTATTTCACTGTTGATGTCAGGAAAGAGGTTGCCCTCTTTTTATTAACAGCTTGAATTAGCAGCAGGCACCGAGGCTTTGAGCCAAGAGCAAGAGACACAGATGATCATAGCTTCTTCCCACCCCATTTTCAACCTTGAATGCAGACCTCCGAGTAATGTTACACTGGATTCTTGGTGAATATTTGCTGAAATTCCATTTTATGCTTATCTCAGCATTGACCTAAAACAAGATCAGTATTAAGAAGATCAAGTAAATTCTACAAAGGCTTTTTTTTTTTTAATTTTCCCTCTCAGGATTTCTTTTTTTTCTTTTTTTTTAAATTTATTTATTAAAGATTTCTGCCTCCTCCCTGATACCGCCTCCCATTTCCCTCCCCCTCCCCTGATCAAGTCCCCCTCTCTTGTCAGCCCATAGAGCAATCAGGGTTCCCTGCCCTGTGGGAAGTCCAAGGACCACCCACCTCCATCCAGGTCTAGTAAGGTGAGCATCCAAACTGCCTAGGCTCCCACAAAGCCAGTACATGCAATTAATCTCTCAGGATTTCTATATTGTCAGTTTTCAGGGACAATAAGATACTTTCTTACAACTTGACTGTGTAGTCAGTATTAATACAAACATTTGGTGATTTAAAAGTTGTTATGTGATACACAAACTCTGTGTGAGCCCACACACACCCATAGTCTATATGCATAGATCTTTGGACTTATTCTCTCTCTTACTGATGGAAGCAAACTACTCCTAATCCACACCTGGTACAAGCTAGGAGCTCTGAGGTCGTCACAATGTTCCCTCCATCTCTCACAGAGAATTTCAGCAGGCTTCCTTTTGATGTTCATTCCACAGTATCACACATCCTTCCTCACTCCTTTCCATTTCCTGGTGGCCACCTCTGCTTCAGGCTGTGCTCACTGTATAAAGAGGGGGGCCACCTTATTAATCCCATGTGGCTCTGAATGTTTTTCCAAGATTATCTGCATAAATATATATGTCACAATACCACACGTTAGAAACCACATAGGAAACATTTAGGGTATTCTCAATGACATCACTACAACCTAGAATGTGTAACATTTCTGAGTGCCTCTGGTGATTGCAGTGTACTCTGCATACACATCAGAGCATGCTTGTGTCTCAGTTACATCTGACTTTTATCCAAACCGAATTTATTGTATGATATTAGCACAACCTGCTTCTCTAATTAGAAGTATTGAACACTCCATTCATTTATATTTTGAAACATCTACACATAGAAATATCTCTTTTTTGGCAAGTTTGATGCCCTTTCATTTCTTGCTCTGTATAAAATTCATTTTAGTGCTCCCCTTTTCAGATATCTTTCCTGACCTCATTAAAGGACATAAGAACTTGTAATGTTATTTTATTCTGGGCTAATCTTTTCAGAAGAGATGTACCTATATCATCTAATTTTCACATAATTCATCATATATACTCACTGAATATGTGTGATATAAGAGAAGGAACTACATTCAGTTCACATAGTTTACCAAAAAGAATATAACTAAATTTTGTGTCTTTGTATAGGATGGTATTTTGACACATGTTTGTGTAGATGCATATGTCTAAACCCGAATCTAGAGGCCACAGGGCAACTGAAGTGATGTCTGTAAGGTGTCATCCATCTTGGTCTTTGAGACAGAGTCCCTCATTTTTTTGTAGCTCACTTAGCAGGCTAGGCTGCCAGGTTGATGAGACCCAGGGACATACCTGTCCTCACCTCCCTTGCACTAAAGTCATAAATGTGCACTACCATTTCTATCTATCTTCTAACTTTTATTCTAGGCATTAAACTTGGGTCATATATTTATGTTGCAAGTACATTGCTAACTGAACTATTCCCCAACCAAACAGTATTCCCCAGTCAAATAACTAACATGGTGTGGGATTACCCTCTGTATGCTATGATTACCATTGGTTAATAAAGAAACTGCTTTAGGCCTATAGCAGGGCAGAACAGAGCAAGGCAAGGTAAACTAAACTGAATGCTGGGAGAAAGAAGGCAGAGGCAGGAGATAACATGTATCTGCTAGAGGGGAAACACATAGAGCTGTCAGCTGGAAACCTTGCCAGTAGGCCATGAACCTCGTGGTAAATGATAAAATAATGGAAATGGGTTAATTCTACATGTAAGAGCTAGCTAGCAATATGCTTAGGTGATTTGCCAAACAGTGATTTAAATAATATAGTTTCTGGGTGAGTATTTCATGTCTGGGCAGCCAGGAACGAACAAGTGGCCTCCTACAACACTAACATGTAACCTAACATTTCTGGAGAAACTATGTTTTGATTCCTAGTCTGGATGAGTATCTTTATCTATATATTACTCATTCTTCTAGTTAAAATCTTTAGTGACTCCTCAGTGCCTTGTTCATCACTGAGAGCAATTTCATTTGGTGCAGTTTAATCAACTGAAAATATTGCTCAGAGGTCATCTAAGTTTTCTTGGTTCCTCTACTCTTCTTTCTCTGAATATACCCTGTCACGAGCAAGCTCTTTGTGTGTTATACAGCTAAAATTTTAATTAATATAATAGTATAAGCATGTTATTCAATTTAAGGCTAGTCATTTTGATATCTTTCACCAGACAACTAATTTTTTTTTTCTGATCATATTTTTTTTTGTCTATTTCCATGCACCAGCAGTGTCTCTAATGTACTCATTTCTGTTACGGATTTGCTGAGGGTCCCTGGCAGCTTGCTGCAGGGTCGCAACCAGTGGCAGGTCAACAAACCAAGGTGGCTGATCCCCTGGTGGCTAGCCATGTGGGCAGCGGGTGGGCAAGGGGAAGACAGATGGGTTTGCTGCAAGCTGTCGGGTTCCCAAGCAGAGATGATGCGCGACACCTACGAAGCAGATCTCCATGTGACTGTGGCAGGTGGGCTAGAGAGACAGACAGGCACACCACATAAAGTAAAGGTAGATATTTATTAGGTGGATTTTGGAGGGGAAGGGAAAAGGGGAGAAGGGGGAGATAGAGGGGGGGAGAGAAAAAGGGGACCAAGATGGCGAGGGAGGGAGAGAGGTTGCAGGGAGTGGGTGTGGCTTGTCTCTTAAAGAGACAACATTGCAATTTCTAAGTCACAAGTATATGGAGAGTCAAAATTATAAAGTACCCTTCAATATATCTGAAAAAACAGACATTTTATTTTCATTTCTTTCTTTAGAAATGAGGAGGAAGAAGTTTAGTAAACTAAAACTCTTCTTCAAAATCTCTGATAAAGACCAAGTATATAACCACAGTAAACTTCTCATAAGCCGTGGGCCAGGAATTTAAAAGCTATACTAAAGATGACTGTTAAAAGAAATGAACTTTCCCTAGTTCATTTTATTTACATTAAAAGAACACAATTAACTTTTGTGTATATGCGTAAGGTGGTGTTCTGATGTGTTTTGTTTAGGTGCACATGTGTGAACATGAATGTGGAGGCCAGAAGCCAACTGGAATGTTACTCTTTAATTTTTTTATTAAGAATTTTTTAATACAATCTTTTCTCATTTAACACAGCTATCCCCATTCACACTCCCTTCCATTCTCTAGCCTCTCCCTTTCCCCCTCCCCAACCCACCATCCCATTCACATCTAAGAAAGGGTAATGCTTCACCATAGGGAGTCAACAAAGTCTAACACTTCACTTTGAGTCAAGACCAAGACCCTCCCCCCATACCTAGGGTGAAGAAGGTATCCCACCACAAAGATTGTGCTCCTAGATGCCAGTTCAAACACTAGAGATAAATCCTGGTCTGACTGCTAGTGGCCCCACAGTCTGTCCAATATAAGGGATTGCCTTTCTTCCTATTACATCCGAATTTTAAACAGAAAAATTGGAATGCAATGTTAGATAATAGGTATAAGATTGCAGGAAAATATTTTCCTTGAAAAAGATACATTAAATTTGTGTAAGATTTTTTTCCTGCTTTGTAATCGTTGTCCAAAATTCTGTTCTAGTTTGAAGTGGCAAGATAAGCAATCCTCAAGTAACCTTTAAAATCTAACAATAAATGCAAATACTATTGTGAGAAACTTTTATATTAACCCATTAAAATAATAACAACAACGATGATAATAGCAATCACATGATACATCATTCAGTAATATAAAGGTGGAATTATTTCCAAATTTAAAATAAATATTCAACTGTAGGTAGCTATGAGACTTAGAAAAATAAATGCTCTCACTTAAAATGACCTTCTCATGTTAACTCCCTGTTAAAATTTATTTTGCTTGCTTTATTTTTTTAATTAAAAGGAGTCAAGCCCCCTCTATCTATTTCTGAGCCTCCTAGCTGCCAATTGTGTGAATGTATGCCACACCACACATATGCTCATCTCCAGATGGCTAGCCTGCTTCTTTCAGCTCCCCACCTGCCTGGGCCAAAGGCATGCTGTGCTCATATCCGTCTGTATAACATGGAACCTGTTGGTGCCTGCTGTCATCCATTCAATACCATGTCAGGGATATGATACCAGACAATTGAGGGGAAAAGCAAAGAGCAAGGGTAGAGTGAAGTGAAGAGGATTTAGAGTTAAGAGAGAAGGTACAGGCTATAAGTGGCTGAGGGTGGGTGTAATTAGAATAAGAAAAGTCAATAATTACTTAGAAATTTTAATAAAATTTATATTCTATACTCAAAACAAATATAAATGTACTTTAAATTTAGTTGTATGGAACCAAATACAAGAGATACTTCCTTGGATGATACTGGAACCCAGATTGTGTTGCGATTGCACTAAAATTGGCCAATCGTAGTTAAAAAGGTTGTTTGGGGGCAGGGTTTACTTTATAAGGCAGATCTTGTTATTTGATCAAGGTATTTCATGTCCTGTGTTTGGAAGTGAAAACATCTTATTGCAAACTTCTTGATGTCTGCTGGCATGTGTGGCTGTCTTACAATTCAAGCAGATCAGAAAAGAAGTCCATTGAAATGCTCTGCCCATGGAATTTCCCTTCCTTTTCACCTTGTAACCCTGTTTTTGGTCCAGCGTATCTGAAAGAATTGAAAAATGTGGTCACACACATCTGGGTTGTCTCTTCATCCTTTTGTTCCAATTTCTCTGCATATGGAGATTTTAAAGCGGTTGGCTTCTTCTGATAGTCACAAGGCTTATTCTTCATCTGCATCTACTTCTCCATCGGGCACAAACGCCTCAAGAAAAACTTTATAACTACTCCATTAAATGGAATACCACTTATTCTAGACATTCATTTTTCATAATATATTTCTGTCCAAAACATACCATCATTCTACAACAAACTTTTCATTTGTTTGTATTATTTGCACTGTCCATAATGTAAATTTCATTGTTAACTGCATGTTTTTTATGCTCTTTAAGTTCTTTCTCCATCCATGCAGCTCAAGGCAATATTTTGCTCATACAGGATTTTTATTTCAGTGAGAATAATAAGGCCCAGAGTTATTTTTCTACAATAACTTGTCTGAGCTTTAAAATTATTGTATATCCCATGATTGATTCTCCGTAAATACTTATTGAATGAATGAGCTACTTCATTAGATCTCTTTACTAATTTTTCAATTTTTCCAGGTCATTGCAAAGACTGTGTAGTTACTCCACCACAAATTCTGTTTTGTTACACAAAATAAACATCCAATCCTGCTATGTAGAAGACTTGGAGAGGCAATTACAAGAATTTTGGATGAGATTTAATGAAAACCTGGAAGTGTTGGTATCTTGAACTGTGCAAATGTTCTAAATATATTTTGGAGATTGGTTTTGCATGATGTTCTCATCACTCTAACCTAGAATAACAGACCAAGAGAGTATTCCAAAAACAGAAGAGAGTGACCAATTGTTTCTACATGCTCTGCTGGGGAGAACTTTTAACTTTTTTCTACAACACTTAATTGCTTAGGAAACCTTATTTAAAACTTCTAGGCCAGTTAAATTGAGTTTGCAGCAGTCACTCTCAGTGGAACTTCAGGCCATCAGCTGTGAACTCAGGTCGTATCACTTGTTCTTGTTCTCTAATGACTGGCTTTTTGGACTGAGAAGCTACTATTTTTTTTTTTTTTAAATCAAGCTTAAGAAAGTGTTATGGAACTGTTCTGTATCTTATTATGTAAGTCAATCTAACATACCCTGTTATAATTATGTATGCATTCACTTGCTTCTAGTTCTCTGGAAAACCATCATTAAAATGACACTACATGTCCATCCGAGGATGAATATCTGGGCTGCTATTATAGTTCAGCAGGTACTGCAGCATGCTGTCTAGCCTAAGAATCTCTATTAGAACTCTAGAACATTATGTAAGGGGAGAATTGTTTCCCAGGGTTTTTTCCATATACATTCTATAGCATAAATTCATGAGAGGGAGAAAGAGGAGAGAGAAGGAAAGAGAGACAGACAGAGAATAAACTTTAAATAAACTTTAACATGAAACTACAGTTATTTTTTATAGTAGATAAAAATAACAACATCTTGAATTTTGCAGGAAAATGGATGGAGCTAGAAAACATTATTTTGGGTGAGGTAACCCTACATAGAAAGACAATTATCACGTGTACTCACTGATAAGTGGATTTTAAACGTAAAACAAAGAAAACCAGCCTACAATTCACAACCTGAATGAACTTAGACAATAA
Organism: Microtus obscurus; assembly: GCA_963919715.1. Taxonomy (NCBI): domain Eukaryota; kingdom Metazoa; phylum Chordata; class Mammalia; order Rodentia; family Cricetidae; genus Microtus; species Microtus obscurus. Next base: position 2,724,406 of record CAWTZC010000501.1, on the reverse strand, counting down.
TGAGGATACTAAGAGAGACTTACATAGATCTAATCTACCTGGGAAGTAGAAAAAAAAAAACAAAAACAAGATCTCCTGAGTAAAGTGGGAGCATGGGGACCTTTGGGGAGGGTAGAAGCAGGGAGGGGAGCAGAGAAAACATGTAGAGCTAAATAAAAATCAATAAAAAACCTACAAGTAAATGAAGAAGCATATACATAGAATAATGTATTGTTCTGGCTTTAAAAAGAAAGTTGGATTTATACTGTAATATAGTTGAACACTGAGGATATTACCAGAAGTCACAAAAGTGAAAGATCAAGTCCCTCACTTACATGAGATATACATAGACTTCCAAATTCATGTAAGCAGAAGGTTGCTGGTCATTCCTAGAGGCTTGGATTAGAGAAAGATAGTGAGTCAAATATTAATGGGTATGATTTCAGTTGTGAAAGCTAGAAAAAGACCTGAGATGATTGAATAAAAATTTTAAGTTCTTCATGCTACTGAACTAGACTCTCAATACTGGGTTGACTGGAAAATTTTATATGATGTACATTTTATCACAATCAAAAGTAGCATTAAAAAAGGAATACATGAAAGTAGTAATAAGACTATCTAGAAAAGGAAAGGGACAATGCCAGAAAGGATTTTAATGACTTCATGATAGCAGAGCTCCTGATCATGCTCATATGACTCAACTTCCACCCTTCTCTATAAAAATTAGCTGTTGAAATTCATAGAATTGAGTTATTCCTGAGACAGGAAAGAAAATCACAAGGGTTCTCTCTTACCGTTCCTTTCTACAAATTAACAATTATTGAGCTTTTGGCCAAAAATGCTTGAACATTATTGGTCATAATTGTGATAAATTTTCCACCCCAGCTTTAAGAATAATTGTGAAAGCAAGTCTCAGAGGATTTCAGATGCAGTTTTGAAACACAAAATCAGTCATGCATTAATAAAGATTAACCCAGAATTTACCTAGTTTGGGGAACAATATGCTCTTAGATTCATGAATTCTTTGCATAGTCTTGAATTTAACTACGTTTCTATATTTGGGGTATGCTTTACAATTCTGTATTGTTATGACTCAACTTATCTCTTTTTGAAATTATTTCCAGGTGGTTGCTTAAATCTAAATAGAAACCATTAAAGAAAGCCTCAATCTGCAGATATTACATAGTTTCATAGTGCAACTGCTACTAACTGATAAAAATTCATGATACTGACTCAATAGGGTAAGAATTGATGCAGATTAGAAGGAAGAGGTCTGTGGTAGCATGCCAGTATATAGGGCTGCATCCAAGAGAGTCAGAAAATGTTAGTAACTTGAGTGTTGGTCACAGAGCCAAAGAGTGAAACATTTGGAAATCACAACTGTAAAAGTATAATTAACTTGCTGTAATGAATTAATTCAATGTAGAGTTCATATACTTTGTTTTCTATTCTCTGCTATGTCTAGCAACTGCCTTGGAAGATTCCTAGGAATATAAAATTAAACTCCCACTGGCTTCAGTATTAATTGACCAGAAAGACGAAGTACGAGCAAATAAGGAAAGAAAAGATTCCCGCTGTCTTTAATTGATTTAATATTCTAATTCATTAAAGAACATGGGAGTATTTTAATGCCCAGTTATATATAATAATCAGGAGCCATTTTCCCAGGTGCTCTCAGGATATTGATGGAGACATTGTGATGCTTAATCTTAACTTTAAATTTGATGAAATTGAGAATCACCATGCACACGTTTCTAGGTATAAAGGATTGCCTGGGTTAGGTTAATTGACTTGGGAAGGCCTGATATAAATGTGGGTGGTACCCTTCTCTGGGATGGGGTCTGAATAAAAAGGAAAACAATGAGCCAAGCGTACACCACTTCTCAGTTTATCACTGTTGAAAGCTATTTGAAAAGCTGCAATAAGCTCTTTCCTGTATAATTTTCCTACCATGATGAACTGTACTTTTGAACTATGAGCTAAAAATTGGTTCTTCTCTAGGTAACTACTGTCATGTATTTTATCACAGGTACAAAGTACTCAGTACAACCATCTAAGGAAATTGGTATTTATTCATCTCACTAACACATGCTCCTTTCTTCTCTATCTGGCCTATCTCTCTAGATTAAGAAGAAAAAATTACAGATTTGCACAGTAAATAGAAACAACTGAAGTAAACAGAATGTAAATTTTAATGTCAAACTGACATTAAAGATTCAAGAGGGTCCCAGAAAAATAAGCAAAACTGTGTCTTTTTTAGGATAAATATGGAGACCTTACATTTGTAGCATAAAATACAGGGCGGTTAGCAGCTGAGCAAAGATGAAAATTCTTGGCTTCTGTGTTGCAAAAGTGATGTGTTTTGCATTTATACTAGAACAAGTTTTAAATCCTCAGTCATTTTTATCTCGGAAATCTCTGACATGTTCTTGGAGTGTGAAAAGCCAAGAACCATTTCATCAATCAGGTTACTATGCTTGGTCTATTAAATCTACCCCTGGCACAATCACAGGGAAGCTTGGCTCCAGATCATTGTACGAGAAATAAACTGATGTCTCAGAGCAGCCATTGTCATCTAATTATATTTGACAGCCAATCTGACAGGTTTTATTTATTTGTTTGTTTATCCTTTCAGTTCTCATGGCTTGGGAAAAATATGAATCACACTGTCAAAACCATCAGACCCTTCAGGAGCTCTTTGCTTCAATGAAAAACTTAGGGAAAGAGCAATTTATAACATGCCCAGTGAAAATAATGAGGGATATGATTTTATTGAAAACTCTATGTAAGTATGCATAGCTTGTATGAAAATTTGTGATAGTTAACTGTCAACAGTACACTATGGTATCAATAAGGACTTGAAGGTCATCGGCATCATGTAGATTGAAAATACGCATGAAATCTTTAGGATATGGTGTTTATTCCTCAGAATAAAGGGAAGGATGAATATCAAGAAAACATGAAAAAATAGAATAGCAAATTTTATAAAGTTCCTAAAAGAATGTTACCTAGAAGATAATTGACAGGTAAAATTTAACCCTGCAAAAATTTATTTTTCCACAATTTTAGGAGTAGCAATAAATTTTATTATAGATGATATGATCAGAAGATTCCCATCACTCTAGAGTACAACTGAAAGACAAAATCTTTCATTGTATTGTTCTTTTTTAAGTCCACTTTTAGTAATTATTTGTCTAGGTAAATTTCACAGTTGGTCAATATAATTTTAGGTGGTTACATTAAGATACACCCTTTATGCTGAAAGGATTGTTTGAAGTTAACACACTTACTAAGGATCAATAAATTTAAGTCAGGGAACCAAAAATGAAACAAAATAAAGCATTTGAAAGAATGAGTAGAAATGAACAGCCATATCAGTAAGAAAAGATTGTAGTTGGCAGCCATACTTCTTTAGTCAACACTAAGACAAGATGGTAAAGGAAAGGATATTCACATATTAAAGTCTTCCTCCCTTTGAGCAGTATAGATGAGAGCTTTTAATGGCCATATTCAAGGCCAACCTGGAAGAGATAAGATCTGTGTTGTAATCAGCTGGATAAATATAAATTTTCATTTTCTATATCTTTGTGTAAGTTGATCCTCACTCTTATGTACTGAATACTGATTTTGACAGTGCAAACATTGCAGCACTTGGTCACTCATTATTTATCATACATGATGTACAAGATAGTTCCATCTCATGAGGTGCAGGTTTTACACTGTGTTTAACCTGCTTGTCGGGATTTTTGTCTTCATTGTGTGACAATGTGGGGGCTAGGAAAACCTAATACACCTTACAGGTTCCACCTTTCCACGAGTAATGATGCATACTCATAAACTTTCCATTTTATAGAGAATAGATGGTATGAAGAGCAAATAATATATTTGAAAATTTATTATGCCAAAATGAAAACTGTGAAGGCTACAGATTTTGTATAGACACTAGTTAAAGAGATAACCAGGTGTAATGGTGGACAAGTAGACTACCAGTACTTGAAAGACTGAGAAAGAATGTCTGCCCTGAATTGAGGCCCAATTGAATTCCAACCTAACTGATCTATAATGTTGGATAGACCCTGTATAAAGCAAGTCAAAGTAAAGCAAAAAGTAAACCCAACATAAAAATATTGATCAGAAAATTAAGAAAAATATTTATTAATGAGTTCTCATTATGTATTATTCCAGGCTGGGCTGAACTTACTATGTAAATTACAATGGTATTGAGCTCACAGAAATTTGACATCCTTTGTATCCCAAATTAATAACATGCACCACTAAGCCCAGTATAAGAATATTGCATATAAGACAAAGCTAAAGAAATAAGTAGATGCTTACTAAAGTAGCAAAACTCATGTATACAGGATTGATATTTGCCAGTATCAGTGGAATGAAGCTGAAAGATTATTGGTCAGGTCGAATTTAGAAATATGTTTCAATATAACTAAAACATTCAAAGATGAAATATACTTATGCAACAAATTTCTTAGTCATGGAAATTTTAAAGGATATATATATATATATATATAAAGTTTTAGAAATGGGAGTGATTTATCAGACACAGATTCACAATCAGTGATTTGGAAGATCCTTTTCAACACAGAATAATCTGGGATTCATTGTTTATTTTTCAACGTGAATAGCTATGAAAATGTGACACTATATAGCATCATTCCAGAAGATGAATAGGAGTTCTCTAACCTTCATTTGGATTCTATCTCTTTGTAATCTCTCATCTAAAACAATCTCAGATTATGGAGTATTGTCAAAAACTATATTATACTTTTCACTTGTTGGTGAAAAGCATTCAATTTCAAAGAATGGGCAATGGGTATTTGCAATTTTTAAAGAAAATCTTAGTTGCATTTTATATATACACATAATTAGCCTTCAGAAAGTTAATTATTAAAAATAATTATTAAACCATAAAACATATACATATAAATTTACTACTGTATCTCCTCTACATATCAATATTTAATGATGAGAATCTTAATCAACGGTATTCAAAGTGGAGACAATTCACAATATGAAAGGCCTATATTTATAGCAGCAGGCCACTTGTTGTTTCTTGGCTGCTTAGCCCTGAAATAATCACACAGAAACAGTATTATTTAAATCACTGCTTGGACCATTAGCTCTAGCTTCTTATTGACTAACTCTGACTTATTAATTTAACCCATCTTCATTAATTTGTGTATCACCATACAACAGTGGCTTACTGGTAAAGTTTCAACAGTCTGACTCTGGAGGCTGCTCCATGGTGTCTCTATGACTCTGCCCTCCTTTTTCCTAGCATTCAGCTTAGCTTTCCCTGACTACCTAAGCTCTGCCTTGTTAAAGGTGCAAAGCAGTTTTTTTTTTTTACTCATTAATGATAATCACAGCACACAGATGAGACTCCCATATCACCTCCCCTTTTTTGTTTAAATAAAAAGGAAGGTTTTAACTTTAACATAGTAAAATTACATATAAAATACAGGTATTAAACAATAATTATAGTTACAGTATTTATATCTACTTTATCTTTTATCATAACTAGGAAAAACTATAATTACAACTATAAATTATTCAAATCCGTAAAAGACTCCAGAAGTATATAATATTACATAAGTAAACAAGGAGTACATTGTAAACAACTTCCAAAACTCTAGAAAATGCAGAAATCTCACTGCCTGGACAGTCACCCAAAGTTTTTCTGTATCATTAAGGCATCCATCTTCAGCCTATTGGCCCATAGTACTCAGTAGACTTTTACATGAAGCAGGACATTTCAAAGACAATTCAGCCTATATTGCCAGTTTGTCAGACACTTCTGTGTCCTGTAGAATATCTGGTAGACTCTTTCATGTAGCAGGAAGCCCGAAGACCACTCACTTTTAAGCAAGGTCAACAATCATTTCTCTGTGGGTCATGCATTTCTAGCTTATCAAGCAATCCAGGCAAGAGTAGTTTCTTGCCCAAATGGCTAACGAACTCCATAAAGAGCCTTTTTGATGCCTATTTTTCTCTTGAAATAGCTTGTGCTGCCAGGAGCAGATACATCTCGTTGTCATGAAAAGTCCTAAACTATTAAAATATTTTAAATGTCATAATCTGAAGGTCTCTGAAAGCTTTTAAGAATACCTATCTAACTGAAATATATCTCTATACATCTAGAAAACCTAACTAACATGACTACAAACTTGACTATTATAGATGACTGTGTATTACATTACATTTTTAAATGAGCAGCACAAACACCATACCTTAATCAAGAGTATATATATATAAATTGACCTTAAATTTGCATCAATAAAATAAGATCCATACCAATTTATAACCCCCTTTAAATGTAAAGAAACATTTATAGACAATATTTGGGAATGTGGGTGTAGTTTCTCCAAATTGTTTGCTGCTGTTTACTGGGAGTGTACACAGCAACCTTTCAGGCGGTCTTTGTCCATGAAACCATACCAGTCTAGAAGCAATCCACAGGTTCTCATCCTCTCTGGAAACAAGAGAAGAACCTCTTTTCCAAAGCAACATATCCTTAGACTTAAATTTGGAAGTCATGATACCTTTATAATATGCATGCTGGTTTAGCTTAGCAGCCTGTACAATAAAATGCCTTTCTGTACTTAGCTCATTCACGGTCAAAAAATTCAAAGATAACACACTAATATACATAATCCAGACTCTATGTGAATTTTTCATTTTTATATGGCTCATTTCCTTTACTCCTTTTAATCTATTACTATCTGTACTCTATGTCTTTAAAAACATTACATTTTTATAGCACTAGCTTTATTTTATGACTATATTCTTTTTCTTCTCTCATAAAAGCCTATGTACATTTATCTAACACTATGACTCATCTGGATTTGTCTTTATTACATATTTGTAATTCTTTACTGTCCAGGAGCACTTTTTAAAATGCTAAGAACTTTTAAAAACTTAAGTTGCACTATTACTATGGTATATAGATACTTCCTACTTGCCTGCCCTAAAATTTAAAACTGCACCATTATTATGATATATACAGTACTTACTGCTTGCTTGCCCAATTCAGCTTGGTGGAGCTGCTTGTGTCTCTGAGAGTCATGCACACAGCTCCATTCTCAGGCACATAGACAGTCCATGTCACAATTAAGCAAGCTGCAGCAGTGGGCTCACAAATCCCATTCAAATGCTCTGCAGCCAGACATCCTGGCTGAAGGAGTCAGAGTTTGTGATAGCAGCCTGGCCCAGAAATCCAGCATTTCAAAATGGTGCAGCATTTTTCCTGCTACAGCTAAATCAGGATAACATCTTTTAAAGGTGCTGCAGCAAGGTGCCAGCTGAAAAAAATGTGCCCAACTTTGTCTTTCTTTCTTTCTTTCTTTCTTTCTTTCTTTCTTTCTTTCTTTCTTTCGTTTTTTGCTGTGTTTCTAGAGTTCCTTTCCAAGGTTCTCTCAGGTTTTACACGTATTTAGCCCAACATGTTGGCATGCCAATTTGTAGCAGCAGGCTTCTTCTGGGTTCCTGACCTCTTAGCCCTGAAATAATCACAGAGAAACTGTATTATTTAAATCACTGCTTGGCCCATTAGCTCTAGCTTCTTTTTGGCTAATTCTTACATATTAATATAACCCGTTTCCATTAATCTGTGTATCACCATGTGACAGTGGCTTACCAGCAAAGTTTTGGCATGTCTGACTCTGGTATCAGCTCCATGGTTTCTTTCTGACTCTGCCCTTCTTTCTCCCAGCATTCAGTCTAGCTTTCCCTGCCCACCTAAGTTCTGCCTTGCTCTAGGTCCAAAGCAGTTTTTTAATTAATTAATGGTAATCACAGCCCACAGAGGGGACTCCCACATCATATAGTGAAGCAGAAAATATTTGATATGATTTCCTCATTCAAATTTTATTAAGACCTACTGTGTAGCAGTCAATTATATTAAAAATTTGATACCACCAGGTAGTGTGACACATGCCTTTAATCCCAGCACTCAGGAAGCAGAGGCAGGTGGATCTCTGTGAGTATGAGGCTAGCCTGGTCTACAAGAGCTAGTTCCAGGAAAGCTAGGGCTGTTACACAGAGAAACACTGTCTCAAAATACCAAAGAAAAAAATTGACATCAAAATTATTTAGGACAATATTTTGAAATAACTGGTAGCCATCATTTTAGGATAGTCATTTTATTGAATTACATCATTTTCTAACAGTGTAGAAAAGCTTAAAATTTCAAGATTTATCTTTAGAAATGTAAAACTGAAATTTAAGTATTTGTGGAGTCTAAACTTTATAATCACATAATAAAAGAAAATTTGTCAAAATAATCAATGAAAATTTTCTAAAAGATATAACCTTATTCATCTCCAATTTGAAACTGAGTTTTCATAATATGAAAAGCCCTAAAATGTTTTAAGCATAGGAGAGAGAGACAATGATTTTTTTAAAAATTATCAATTGTACTCCCCTGTGAAAAGCAACTTCTGAGTTACAGTTATGCAAACAGGCTTGTGAGTAGGACTGCACCTATGTAGAACTCGGTAAATTGTGCTCATGCCTTGTTGAGGATCCCAGGGTCTGTGTACAGTGGATATAAGTTAATGTATTGAATTATGGTTTCTATAGGATCTACAGATACTATTAAAGGAAAGACTTGGATAAATTGAAACAAATCACTACAGTCTACCAAATAAGCCTGAATGGATATTTCAATATCCATTACATTTTGTTCCACTGATCTTTATTTTTGAAATATTTTAATATCAAGCTAGATGGTAACCTGCTGTGGCTTTTAGGGAAGCATTATTTGCTCTTCTTGGATATTGGAACAGTAACATCTGTAAAGAGGCATTCTCTATCAGGAGAAACACTTATATAAAACAATACTGTTTCCGCTGTCTCCATAATTTATTTAAATTTCTCCATTATAGCAGAAGATGCTCCTTCTACTCTTCTCCATTCCCTCACTCCTCTTTCAATAGGCACTCTAAAATTATACCCATATACTCTATCTTTCTTTGTCCCTCCAGATAAATAAAATGATTGGTAAGCACTCTGATTCTAAAGTAATAGGCAATGGAAACACTGATTTACGTTAAATTAGCACACACAAATGTACAGAGAAAGGATAAGAATGTTTTTTAAGAGCTACAGTGTTATAAAGTAAATTATATGCTAGTCACTGAAGTCTCTTGTCCATGTAGGTGAATAGAAATATATAGTATTTCCTTATTATCTCCAGTCCAAGTAGTAAATTACCACTGAAATGGCAAAGACTGAAGTGGACATAAATTTGGGGTTTGCTGTGCTGAAGAGTTTTCAGCTTAGTGTATATTTCAAAAACCTTTGGAGGCTACTGATCATCATGATTGATATGCAGCCTAGTGCTGGGAATAAAGTAGATGGTGATTTCTAGTTAAAAACTTAACCAGTGTTCTCCTGGCTTACAGTTAGAAAGTTGTTTTACTTGGACAGAGTTTATAAATTGCCTTTTATTTCTTATAAGCTCCAGATTTTGCTTAAATATCAAATTATTATTTGAGATAAAGAACTATATATATATATATATATATATATATATATATATGTATATGTATATACTTTTTGAGGCTCTAGATTGACTGGTTTGTAGGTACACGTGGCAATCCATACCTCTAATCTCAGCACTTAAAGCAAAGACAGGGAGATCATTGCAATTCTAAAGCCACCTAGTTCATTAGATTTCATTACCCAGTTCCTAATCTGCCAGTGCTGTGTAATGAGATGTTGCCTTACAAATAAACAAATAAAAAAATTCTTTATTCTTAGTGACTGATTAGTTCTTGTTGTGTAGGAAATTCTATTATGGGTGAAAGAAAGCATATGACAAAGAATCTGCTGTATCTTTAAATTTTTTATAATATAGAAAATTAGGAAACAATAAAGTATATAAATAGGTACATTAAATCAGAGAGCTAATGCAGAATAAATATTTTATATTGTGCATAAAAGTGGTTTATTTAAAATAGGATATACACATATGTATAAACATATACACATATGTATGAACTATAACTAAACAGATAATTTAAAGAAGATACTCTGTCTCTTCAAGGACCAGATGCATTCATTGTCATTTGACCTCTGATTTTGACAACAGTTTTTGCCAGCCAAGTGGTTGCAAAATTGAACATTGCCTCTGATGAAGAACTAGTAGATGGATGACTGAATATTGGCACTCCAGTAATCCATCTTAGCAATAAAAGGAGAATGCTTTTGGGCCCTTTCTGGCTACCATAGATTCATTGTTTTCAGCTTGTCATCTTTTTATTCATCTTTTTTTTTCACATCAAAAGTGTTTTACACATGAAAGGAGGTGGTGATTAACTGCTCATTCACTGCACTGTGCCTGCCAGTCGCCCTACCCTCTCTCCTGCTCTCTCATGTGCCTCTTGCCCTGGAAAAGCACCTGATGATTGCAGGATGTCAGGCCCTGCAAAGACACAAAGACACAATTCACTATTAAAGATGATCTAAGGATTGTGCGATGGAAATACCATGAGAAGTCTTTGTACTTGTTACATCCCAGATCATCATTGTCTGTATATGATATTACAGAGTGTACTCATTGGTTTTGTGCATTAATTTGGCACAAGCAAGTGCCATTAGAGTGGAAGGAGTCTCAGCTGAGGAAATGCCTTCATGAGATCCAGTGTAAGACATTTTCTCTATCAGTGATCAATAGAGGAGGGCCCAGCACATGGTGGGTGGTGTCAGCCCTGGGCTGGAAGTCATCCTGGTCTCTATAAGAAAACAGACTGAGTAAGCTATGTGAAGCAAGCACGTAAGCAGCACCCCTCCACAGCCTCTGCATCAGCTCTTACCTCCAGGTTCCTGCCTTGGTTGAGTTCCTGTTCTGACTTCCTTTGGTGATGAACAGAGGTGTGAAAACGTCAGCTGCATAAACCCTTTCCTTCCCAACTCACTTTTTGTCATGGTGTTTTGTTGCAGCAATAGAAACTCTAAGACAGAGAGTCTCTCAAGGAAGAAATTATGTTTTTCTTTCTTTCTGTACATTTCCCATTAACAAACAGAAAATCTTGATTCTTTTTCAGTCATAATACTTTTTAAATTGCTTTAATTGAGCTACATATTTTTTCCACTCACCTCTATTTTTGGTATAGTGGTGAGCATAGCTGCCTTCATTATATTTTGTTAGACTATGGTATGTTTAATGCATATGGATAATGAAATGGTTTTTGTACTTCTTTAACAATATTGACATATTTTATGCAATCTTATTCATTTATGGGCTTCAACCATTTTTAAGCATCAGAATTCTAGTTCTATGAACAAATTGTAGATATTTTGTATTTTAATCACCAATTATATCACTCAATTGTTTTAAACACTTTGCTCCTAAAACCTGGTGTGTTTTCTGCCCAGTTGAATTACTAAAACGTTTTTGAGAGCACCAGGATTTCATTAGTGATCTCTATAGACTGTCACATGTTAGGTTCATTATAAAATTTAGATGTTTGAATGCTCACTTGGAGGCAAAATCTGATAGATAAAGCAGGTCAAACAGACTACTAGTGAGGCAAACTGATAGTTGTTCTGATCTTAGCATGCCTCTGGACATTGAAACTTTAAAGAATCTCAGTGACAGGATATCACACCAGGAAGCAATTATTTGCCTTCCTATACACTACTTCATGATATGGCAAAGGATACCAACAGGTACAAGTGGTGAATTACATGAGACATGAAATTGATGTTGATAGAGGTAATTGGGTTATAAAGCATTGATATTGTCAGCCTTGGTCCTATTCATTTGATTAATTTCATATGAGAGAGGTCAGAGTTTGTATTGCAGGCTGCTTGTTTGTTTCTTGGCTGCTCAGACTCTGAAATAATCACACAGAAACTGGTGGCTACCTGGCATCTCTTAACTCTGTCTCCTTCCTCCCATTAACCAATAAAAGCAAAACGTAGACAGAAGGACTTCCCACACCAAGAGTTAAAAACAAAGCTGAATGAAATAAACATTCGTACAAAGTAAGATTTGTAGAATACAATAATTATCCTGAAGTTTAACAATAATGGCAGATACCCTCAAAACAACGCAGGAACTACAAGGGTCCTAGAGGAAGGTACTGATCACCCTTCCATAGGCATAAACACAAGACATGGGGATATGTACCATTGGGACTAAATAAATGTTATAACAATTGGGTTTTGCAGGTTGAGGAGCCTTTCACAAGGTGCTGACTACTTTGCATTTTAATATGGATAGGTGGCAAGGAAATCAACTATACAAAGTAATACAATTATTTCATCTCTTGTAGGAGCCAATTTTGTCAGTGCCCTTTATTAAGGCAGGCTTTGTTAATGTCTTTATGGATTATTGCAAATTCTCTGCTACTGTTGTTATTGTACCAGGTATAAGCATATAAATTGTTTAAATGAGTAGATAATCATTTAATATTTCTGTTCCTCCATTTCATAATCTCTGAAATGTGTTATAAGAAGATCCATTATGAATTAGTATTCAATTTTGTTCTGAAAGTCCAGGAGTCCATGGCATAAGGTTAAGAGAAAGCATTTTATTACATGTTCAAGTATTATAACTTCTGCTACAAAGAAACAATAAAATTATATTAAATTTGAATTTTAAGGTGTGAGAAATATTATTTTGGCAGCATTTTATGATGCTTTGTTGGTTAATTACAAAAGTTTATTTGTATAGTACTATTAGCCTTTGGAAAATATTCTTTCCCAGTGTAGTTAACATTAAATTGACCTGGCAAGAAATTAAGGAAAGACATAAGTTTTAACATAGAGTTTTGATTTTATTGACTAGAACAGTTCTTCAGGAACTGTTAAATTCAGATGATTCATAAGTAGGATTTTGAGCATTTCTGAAATAAATATAATACACTAAATGTAACAGTATTTCCTTGATTTAGATAAAATGAACAAACCAATAAATTCCACATAGGTTGAGGGCATATTAACAGCAAGGGATTTTGCTATTTTCTGTTGGTTATATTGACAAGGAAATGAGTACATGTACTGACATATTTTTTTTAAATAATAGAATGTGTAAAATGTATGAGAAGACAACATAAGCCATGAGGCAAATGTGCTCCCGGGAAGAGATTAGTTGCAATTAAAATAATTGGACAGATTTTTGTAGATTATTTATGTGGGTACTGAGGGGTGATAAGAATTTCAATAGGTCATTAATAAAGTAACAGACAAAAAGAACATTTTTCAAAATGTATACCTGAGGTTCAACTTGAGTTCCTCACTTCCCATAATAAGTAATTAATGCTTAAAACACATACTTACACCACCAAAAATCAAATTAGATTAGTATAGTGTTGTTATTCCATGAGTGACTATGTTCTCTATTTAAGTTTAACAAAAACAGAGGATATTGTATTGTTGATAGTGGTTTTGTTGCTGTTTGGTTGGTTTTTGTTCATTTGGGGCTTTTTGTTGTTTGATTTTCTCATCTTTGATAAAAAGAAGTAGGAAAACCTAGCTAAGTGGATAGGATGGAAGTTCAATTTATGGGCAGATCATTAGAGAGTGAGTGAGTGAGTGAGTGAGTGTAAACTCATTACATCAGGGAAAGGACACTAAGATCAAGACATCTAGAGTCTCATATCAGTCACTCAAAGCTTAAAGAATTTATTTAATCTCCAAAAGTGCATCGTTCTTAGCTATTATTTGGGATCAATTAACAGATTTCATTGTTTATTATGAATATAAAAATAAATAACTCACTTAATATAATGCTTAATAATATAGATTTGTATAAAGTACTAGTAATTTTTGTGCTATTACGGAACTGAAAAATTATCCCCTAGTCCAGTGTTATCTAAAGCAAAGAGTTCTGTTTACCCTGTCACCACCTGCGTATCTAACTGGAATCCTATATAGGCTTGTCTTAATGGGTGAGTTGCCCTGATCAGGACAGATCCTTTGAAAACAAGTTGTATTTTAATACATAAAGTATTCAATAGGATGCCTATATGTTTTTCTTTGGGTTCTCCTTCTTATTTAGCTTCTTTAAGATCACGTATTATAGGCTCAATGTCCTTTGTTTATGTCTAGAAACCAAATATGAGTGAGTACATCCCATGTTCCTCTTTTTGGGTCTGGCTTACCTCACTCAGGATAGTGTTCTCTATTTCTATCCATTTGCCTGCAAACTTCAAGAAGTCCTTGTTTTTTACTGCTGAGTAGTACTCTAATATGTATATATTCCATACTTTCTTCATCCATTCTTCAATTGAAGGGCATCTAGGTTGTTTCCAGGTTCTGGCTATTACAAACAGTGCTGCTATGAACATAGTAGAGCATATACTTTTGTTGTATGATAAGGCCTCTCTTGGGTATATTGCCAAGAGTGGTATTGCTGGGTCCAGGGGTAGGTTGATCCCGAATTTCCTGAGAAATCTCCACACTGCTTTCCAAAGTGGTTGCACAAGTTTGCATTCCCACCAGCAATGGATGAGTGTACCCCTTTCTACACACCCTCTCCAGCAAAGGCTATCATTGGTGTTTTTTATTTTCGCCATTCTGACACGTGTAAGATGGTATCTTAAGGTTGTCTTGATTTGCATTTCCCTGATCGCTAAGGAAGTTGAGCATGACCTTAGGTGTCTTTTGGCCATTTGAACTTCTTCTGTTGAGAGATCTCTGTTCAGCTCAGTGCCCCATTTTATAAATGCATAAAGTATTCTTTTTATACATTGTGCATGAATATTGGGCAGATGAAAGCTACCCATTCCCACACTCCTCTAGAATGGGTAGAAAAATAGGGAAGGGTCTGATTGTATACACTATGCAGTGAAGAAGAAAGCATGGTGATCTCAAGATAGGAAAAGAGATTTGAATTAGGGATCATGTGAGATGGAGTACAGATACTCAGTTTCAAGAATATTGCTGGATGAGAGAATTGTGGGGGCCTAGGCAAACAACCAGGCTTGGTCAATGTTATGAGTTGCATTATGACTCCTCAAAGTGTATGATTTTCTAAATCCTAATGCATCAGAGGATGGCATTATATTATTATTATTACTATTATTATTATTACTATTATTATTATTATGGCTTTTTAAAGAGGATGACCTTGTTATTAATTCAGCTATTGTGGTGAAACCAACTCAGTATGATTACTATATTTTCAAAAAAAGGAAAATCTTTTTGGCACTTTGACATTGCTTCTAATCTGCAACATAGTGTGTTAGGTAAATTTTGTTGTTTCAGCCTCTGTTGCTGTGGATTCTTCCTTCATGCAGCCTATATGGAAAGACAACCAGATTTTAAACAGACCTGTATGCCTGCTGAAGGTATACAACCATGCCCTATGCATGACTGAAGAGATTCAAGACTTAAAAATGTGATATGAAGAGCACTGATGATTCTGTTAAGTCCGTGAGTTACAAAAGAAATTCTATACTTGACATAATAGGCAGTGTAGACACTAGAAAGTCATAACATATTATATACCATGAAGTAATCAGTAGACATCAGGAGTGACTATGATCAACTTATCATATAGTTGATAATGTAAAGAAAAGTGAAGGTTCTTACCAATAAATCTTCTTGCTCCAAGAATGAAATATTCATAGAAATGATCAATACAGTCAAGGACATGCAGTATCAAGTTCTTAATGCTAGTCTTTTTGTTTGGGGGGGGGGCTCAAGACAGGGATTCTCTGTATAACAGCTACCTAGTTGTCCTGGAACTAGCTCTTGTATACCAGGCTGGCTTCCACCTCACAGATCTGCTTGCCTCAGACTCTTGAGTGTTAGAATTAGAAGTGTGTCCCACCATCATCCGGCTAATGCTAGTCTTATTAAGATACTAGTTTTTTTAATGTAAGAAAAAATAAGAAGTTATGCTTCTTAAGTGTAGTAGGTGAAGTTTTAATAGTTTTATCAAGTTTAAACTGGCAGTGTGTAGATTCTGCTTTAGATAATTGCTACCTGTGTGCCCTAGACAAGATACTAAACCATCCCATCTCACTATCACTATTGTTTTGGAAGTTTTCCATATGATGAAGCCAGCAAGTGTTCAAACTAAGCACGACTTTGATCAGTACTGAAATAGTCTTTTTATTTGCATCTTCTCCTAAGTGACTTGTAGGTTAGAAAATATGTTTCTCTCCCTCTCCCCCCTCCCTCTCTCTATTTTCTCACTCTCCTTTACTTCCTTCTACCTCCTCCTCTTTACTTCCTTTTACCCTTTCTTCATTGGCTTCATTTTTTTCTTTTCATCCATCCTTCTTTTTTCTAATCCTCTTCTCCTGATGCTCAAAATCCCAGAAAAAATTACTTTCATATCTGAAATTGTATGTTCAATAGTGATTAATTGTCTCTTAATGGTCCCTTTCCTGTGCCTCTCCTTTACATTATCATCTGTATGATGAGTTGATCCAAGTCACTCCTTGTGTCTACTAATTCATTTATACTATATAATATATTATGACTTGACAGTGTCTTGTGCAGCAAGCATAGACTCTCATTCCCTAGTATTTTTATCCCAAACTCTTATTCCTCATCCTTGTCTGATAAAACTATCCATCAAACAAGAACTTTTCTCATGGTTATTTTACAACATTCTCTTCTGTTTTTCCCCTCAGGTATATGTAAAAATGTTCAGATATACTCAAATGGGGGACTTAAATTTATTAACAAAAATAATTAGAAATTATTTCTACTTTTCTCAGAATGGAAGAAAAATAGTTTTCCTTTAACCCTGTTTTTATACCAATTTAGTAGTATATACTTTAAATTATTTCAGAGGAACATATCATTATTCTCTACAGCACTGCTGAGAAACAGAAAGAGAATGATGCTAAAGTGGGAACAAAGAGAAAGAAAGTACAGAAGAAAAGAAGACAGGGAGGAAGAAAGTTAGACTGGGCAAGGGAGGGAGGAAGGGAAAGAGATAGGGAGGAAAAGATGGAAGGTGGGAAAGGGAGATGTGCTTTAGGGCATTGGTGACTCTCCCTTGCTGGTATATTATACATTACATTGCATAAAATACTCAAGAAAATATATCTGCAATTTCTGTATGAATGCACATTCACAGTGTATTCTTTCCTGTGTATTTATTAAAATTCAATACCTCTCCTGTGGTATGGTTAATTTATAAATTAAAATGCACAGTAAAATGCATCAGATAGTCAGTGTTTGAATTCTAGGAAAGCATCTGTCCAAATGTGGATTCAGCCATTGCTGAAATAATTCTATAGTTGTTGTGGATTTAAGGACTTCATGGAAAGAGAAGTCCCCCTTTTTCTGCTATCCTTTTTGATTCTATCTCCCAAGAATAGAATCAACATGCAAGCAGCCAAGGAAGAATAATGGTGCTATTTTCAGAATTATTAGAAATGGAAACCTCTATTTCGTTGTAGTGAAGGCCACTTGTTCATTTCCCAGCAGCCCAGACTTCCGAAATAATCACACAGAAACTGTATTATTTGATCACTGCTTGGCCAATCACTTAAGCTTATTTCTACCTAGCTCCTACATCTAGAATTAGCCCATCACTTTATTTTTTTTCTTTTTTTTCCATCTACTTTATTTTATATTTTACTACAAGGCTCATAGCCTAGTAGCAAAGTTCTAGCATTTCTGTCTCTGGTGGCAGCTCCATTGCTTCTCTATGGCTCCACCTTCTTTCTCCTATCCTTCAGTTTAGGTTTCCCCACCTAACTCTATTATTTTGCCTTATCACAGACCAAGACACTTTCTTTATTAACCAATGATATTCACAGCATAAAGAGAGGGATCCCACATCACCTCCCCTTTTCTGCCTAAATTAAAAAGAAAGGTTTTAACCTTAACAAGGTAAAATTACATATAACAAAACAGATATCAAGTAAGAATTATAGTTACAATATTTATATCTACTTTATCTTTTACAATTACTAAGGAAAACTATATCTATACTTTAACTACATCAAAGACTCCAGAAGGATACAATATTACATAATTTTACAGGAAGTACATTGTAAACAACTTCCAAAGCTCTAGAATGGACAGAGACTTCTTGCTGCATGAACAGTCACCCAGAGTTCTTCTGTACCATTGGGACATCCATCTTTAGCCTATAGCCCCATATTATCTAGTAGTCATTTCCACAAAACAAAAAATTTCAAAGACAGTTTTATTTATATTGACAGTTTGCTCTGTGTCCTGAATGTGTCTGGCAGACTTTTTCATGAAGTAGGAACCCCAAAGACCCTTTTTTACTTTTAGACAAGTTCATCAGTCATTTCTCTGTGGGTCCAGCATGTCCAGTTCATCAATAGTCAAAGCAAGAACAGTTTCTTGTACAAATGGCTAACCAACTGTATAAGGAGCCTTTTCAATGCCCACCATCCTCTTGAAATAGATCAGTGCAGATAGGAGCAGATGTGTCTCATTGTCATGAAAAGTGTTAAGTTAATAATTTAAACATTTTAGATGCCATATTTTGAAGATCTTTGAAAGGTTTGAAGATTATCTGTCTACCTAAAATGTATCTGTATATATCTAAAAAACCTAACAAGTCTACAAGCTTGACTTTATAGATTAATATCTATTAACCTATATTTCTTAATTATATATTACTCTTTTAAATGAGCTACACAAACACAATATCTTAATCAAGATCAGAAATACACATATAGAAATTGATTTCAAATTTGTATCAATAGACGAAGATCCATACCCATGCAAATTTCTATAGTATATCCCCCTTTAAATGTAAACAAACATTTATAGACAATATTTAGAATATGGGTGTAGTTTTGTCCAATATGCTTCCTGCTATTATTGGGCAAAGTACTTTTGGGGTGACCTTTTAGGTGGTCTTGGTCCATCAACCACATTAGTCTGGAAGGAAACCAGAGGTTCTCATCCTCCTTGGAAACAAAAAAAGAATCTCCTTTCCAAAGTAACATATCCTTAGACCCAAATTCTGAAATCAAGATACTATATATATATATATATATATATATATATATATATATATATGTATATATATATGTGTGTGTGTGTGTGTGTGTGTGTGTGTCTGTGTGTGTGTGTGTGTTACTTAGCTCCTTCACAATCATAAAATTCAAAGAAAACAAAATAATATACATAATCGACTCTGTGTATACTGCATCTTTATGTGGCTTATTTTTCTTTATTACTATTACTCTTTCTACAATTTTACTCTGTCTCTTTAAAGACCTTATTTTTCATAAAACCATTTACTTCTTTTTATAACCCTCTATACTCTTTTTCTTCTCTCTCTCAAGCCTATGTACATTTATCCAACAACGTGACCCATTTAGAGTTCTTTTTTTTTAAAATCTGAATATGTCTTTATTGATTATCTGTAATCATTTTCTGTCTTGAAGAGCTTTTAAAATGGTAAGCAGCTTGGTTGCAGCAGCTTTTGCAGCAGCATTTTCAAAATGATGGAAGTACTATCACTGCCAGATCTGGGACTGCCAGGTAGGAGTTGCACTCACCACTTTAACTGTGAGAAAGAGCTTGCAGCACATAAACCTTGTTTCTTAGCCATAGTTAACTCTGCCATGCAGAACAGTGTGCAGTCTGGAAATATCTCTATATATGGTTCCCTGAGTGGGAACAGAAGCACCCAGGCCAAAAAACACTATTCAAGTGTTCAGCCTCCTGAAAAAGCCAGATTTCGTTCAAGACTCTATGTTTAAAACCCATTTTTTTCTTCTAATGCTGCATCAGAACAACCTCTTTTAAATGAGCCACAGCATGTTGCCAGCAAGCAAAGCTCATTAAAAAATGCTGCTAAAATTTGTTTTTTGTGTATGTCTAGAATTTCTTTTGAGGCCCTCTCAGGTTTTATATGGATTTAGTCCATCATGTTGATGTGCCAATTTGTTGTAATGTTGTAATGTAATGTAATGCTTGTTTCCCACCTGCCCAGACTCCCAAAACAATCACACCAAAACTGTATTTTTTAAATCACTGCTTGGCCAAGCACTTCAGCTTCTTCCTAGCCAGTTCTTACATCTAGAATTAACCCATCTCCATTATTTTATATTTTGCCACAAGGCTCATGGCCTACCAGCAAGGTCCCAGCCTATCTGTTCCTGGCAGAGGATCCATGGCTCCTCTCTGCCTCTGCCTCCTTTCTCTCAGCATTCAGTTTAGTTTTCCCCACCTAACTCTATTCTTTTGCCATATCACAGGCCAAGACACTTTCTTTATTAGCAAGTTGAATTCACAGATTACAAAGGGGAATCACATATCACTATGTTAGTCAGTTGTTTAGGATTTATAATGTAACAATAGAGAATTGATAACGACTAATAGTAAGATTGCTCTCCTATGGGAGTGTTATGGGGGCAGCCTTATATTAAAAAAGAACTATTTCTATGGGCTGCCATTTTGTCTTCTTGCCTCTGTCCTTCCCTTTGCAGGAGCTTCTCAATTCTAGGAGGTCCCACTTATTAATTGTTTCTCTCAATGTCTGTGCTACTGAGGTTATATTTAGGAAGTGGTCTCCTGTACTAATGCATTCAAGTGTACTTCCCACTTTCCCTTTTATGAGGTTCAGTGTGGCTGGCTCATGTTGAGGTATTTGATCCATTTGGCTTGTGTTTTGTACATGGTGATGCAGAATGGGAAAGGATCTTTACCGACTCCACATCAGACAGAGGTCTGATCTCCAAAATATACGAAGAACTCAAGACATTGATCATGAAAAGAACAAATAACGGAATTAAAAATGCAGTACAAGCCGGGCGGTGGTGGCGCACGCCTTTAATCCCAGCACTTGGGAGGCAGAGGCAGGCGGATCTCTGGGAGTTCGAGGCCAGCCTGGACTACAAGAGCTAGTTCCAGGACAGGCACCAAAAGCTACAGAGAAACCCTGTCTCAAAAAAAAAATGCAGTACAGACATAAACAGAGAACTCAAAACATCTAAACAGAGGAACATAAAATAACTGAAAAACACTTAAGGAAATGCTCAACATCCTTAGTCATCAGAGAAATGTAAATCAAAACAACTCTGAGCTTCCATATTACAGCAGTAAGACTAGCCAAAATCAAGAACATTGATGACAGCTTATACTGGAGAGGTTGTAGGGCAAAAGGAACATTCCTGCATTGTTGGTGGTAGTGCAAGCTGGCACAGCCCCTTCGGATATCTGAATGATCATTTCTCAGAAAATTAGGAAATGACCTTCCCCAAGACCCAGCAATACCACTTTTGGGTATATATCCAAAGGATGCTCAATTGTGCCACAAGGACATGTGCGCAACTATGTACATAGCAGCATTGTTTGTCATAACCAGAACTTGAAAACAACATAAATGCCCCTCGACTGAAAAATGGATAAAGAAAATGTGGTACATTTACACAATGGAGTGCTACACAGCAGGAAAAAATAATGGCATCTTGAAATTTACAGGCAAATGGATGAAGCTAGAAAGCATCATATTGAGTGAGGTAACCTAGACCCAGAAAGAAAAGTATCATATTACTCACCCATAAAGTGGCTTTTAAACATAAAGCAAAGAAAACCAGCCTACCAATATAATCTGAGAGAACCTAGATAATAGTGAGAGATACACATAGATCTAATCTACATGGGAATTAGAAAAAGACAAGATCTCCTGAATAAATTAGGGGTTTGGGGACCTTGAGAGAGGGTTGAAGTGGAGGGGATAAGCAGGGAGGGGAGCAGAAAAAAAATATAGTTCAATAAAATCAATAACAAAAAAATCTTTTAAAAAAAGAAAAAAACTATTTTCAGAGCATGGTATAAATGTTATTTGAGCTTTTTAACAGGAGTGAGTTGTCGTGTACTGTAGCAGTTTTGCCAAGATTGAACATCTCATTCTTTAGGGAAACTCATTAAGAGAAAAAATAAATATTTCAAAATATGACAAGGAAGTCCCAAAAACTGATCATATTCACTATCCTCTTGACCTCCAAGAGTACATAAATATAAGAAGACTACTGAGAGTCACTTTGACATCCAACCATTTGGAAGAGGCAGAGACTACTTGACCTGCTTGAATGAAACAAACACGCAAGTAATTAAAACCAATTAAACGACAACAAACAGACATCAGCTAAATTGCTTGTGAAATGCCCAGACCAACTGAGCTATCTGTAAAGGATACACTCCAACTTGTTGAACTGCTTACAGGCTATACAGTGTTCTCCAGGTTTTCAGCTTTTATAAACCTCCACGCATCCTAGGGTGGACTTTGATGATGCAGCCATCTTTAAGTTGTTCCTCCTTCTGTAATTAACCCCCATACTCCTGTAAATAATCACAACAACCAAAAGTGGTTCACAAAGTTGAGCATTGTTGAAATTATTAATTTGCTCAGTTGTTGACTGTCTTTCTTGGGTGAGTAGATATGTGCATTACCTTCCAGGAAAAGTCTGCCATACAACATCACTTATGTTCTGGATGAAGTTAAACAGCAGAATCAGGGAGACAAAGTGAAAGATTCAGGCTAGGCCTGTTTGAAGATTTTTTTTTTTAATGAAAGTAGGTGAACTAGAAGTGTTAGGTCTCATCTGAGTGGTTAATGATGAATATCAGACTTTATGGTTGACTCTCAATTGCAAGCAAAGATGAAAATTAAGAAAATTATTGACTGCTAGATTGTAACTCTTTAAGCTACAGTTTTGCAGGTATTAGAATTTGGATTTCTGTAATGATGGCTAAAGAAATATTCCTATTTTGGGTAAAAATTGCAGTGAAGGGGAAAATAGGCCTCTGTGCTCAGCTCTTTGTATCAGATTGTAGGGCAAAATTATATGCAGTGTTCATTGTTGTGCTTTGTTTCTTTGTTTTGATTTTTCTGCAAAGTACTATTTTAGAATTTTTGCAAACATGAAGTCCACATTGAGTTAACCAAGATGAACTTAATTTGTTTAGAGAGGACCTTAGTAAATCACTCTTAAAGAAGAAAATACAGTGGGCAACAAAACTTAGAGCAAGAATTCTCTTGGACACAAAGACAGGGCCATTTCAGGAACAAAGGGACATGTAAATCTTATAAACTGGATGTTACAGAGTCAGCAGAGTGAGAAAAAAAAATACATTGCTAACCATGTTATAAAAGCTGTCAACCTCCAAGTTCGCATCACTAATTGACCTCTTTCTAAAGGCAGATATGTGGAATGAAAAATAAAACATTAATTCATTATCCTCCATTATCACAAACCAGGTTATTAATTTCTTAATAGAGAAAGGTATTCATTGAGAGGCTGGAATCTATGCTAAGTATGTTTTGTTGAGTTTAATAGAATTGGTAAAACAGAACCCTTCCTTAAGTTCACTCAGAACAGGTACAATCAATTAGAAAGCGTTCTGTACATGGGTGAGAAGTGGTTCTTCAAGTTGGGCAAGCTTGAGAAACCTTAAGTTGGCTTATAAAAGTGAAATGATAGACAATATGGGAAGGCAGAAGATTTTCTCCTCTTTAGAAGATGGGAAGTTTTGTAATGATGTTTTCAGACCCTGTAAGTGTGAATATATTTTTGTCCTTCGATATGTATGTGGAGATGAGCATGAGTGTATAAGTGCATGTGTGCAAAGGCAGAGAATAAATTTAAGTGCCATATACTTCTATTTTCATTGGAGCAGTGTCTTTCACTGACCTGGCATTGGCCAAGCAGGATAGCCTGACTCTCCTGTAAGCCTCAGAAACATACCCCTTTCCACCTCCTTTGCTCTGGGGTTATAGTGAAGCCTTTTAAAATAAAAATGAGTTATTTGTAATCAACTCAGATTATAGTTTTTGCAGTATGTGTATTTTACCAACTGAAATATTTCCTCAGAACAACACCTTAGATCTTAAAATTATATAGAGGTTGAGGTCAAGAGCAATAATGGGACTTTGGCATATGAAAAAGAAAATAGGAAGACTGTGAGATCGCAAGTACTTGGATGGGCTATAGAAGTGATTAAAAACAAAAATACAGAAGTGGGAAAGCAATTATAGCCAGACACTAGAAGTTCTTGAATACCAAGATAAGCTTGACATTTGTTTTATGCAGAAAATGTTCGTAAAATTTGACAAGCAATAGAATATATTTAGATCATTTCTGTAAAATTAAAAGCCTCTTTCACAACGGTGAGGGTTGAGTTTAAATAAAGGCCACTAGATGTGAATCTACTACTGAAAGTCAACAAGGAGCATCAGAAGAAGAAGTACTAAGGAGGACCAATCATGACAACCCTTTAAGTATCTGGTTAAGCAGGAGTCAATGACATGGTTGCTCTTGTCAGTTTGACTAAATTCAGGTTCCCCTGGGAAACATACCCTGGGTATATCTGTTGAAGTGTTTCCAAAGAAGTTTAACCAAGCCATAACAAATCTTCATTTAATAATGGGAACAGAAAGAGAAACTAGTACAGTTAGTTAAAGATAAAGAGAGCAATAAGAGATGAGAGTATCTAAAAGACATCTACCTAAAAGACCGCAAAAGAGCTGAGAGTTGTTCACTCTGTGAAATTTCAAAAAATTGTTCTAGTCTATGAAGTGATGTGAGCTCACAGAAACACACCTAGAAATGACTTCTACCTGAATGATTCATCATCATAGCTGGAAATCAGAACTCAGGATTCTTTTTCCATTTCTCTTCTTTGGGATTTCTTTGAAGTGATTTCTATAACTCAAATGTCTCTGGTTCTCAATGTATTTATGAGATGGTGATAATGATTTTGGCTGCCCTCATGTGGCTTTGGAGAAATAAAAGGAATGGAATTCATTCCTACAAAACACATTGAGAATTTCAGAGATTTTCTTTTATTTCAAGAAAAATACAAGCTTCAGAAATACTTATAAGAGCCAAGGTTGGGCAACTGAAATTACCTTCTGGTCTGTGGAGACTGCATATATGAGTGAGAGGGGAGAAAAAAATGACCCTGAACATGAGGGCTCACATGAACAACAGAAAAAAAGTCTAGAGCATAAATTGTAGTTTTCTTGCTGGATATTTATAACTGTTCACTTGTAGAGCTCCAGTCTCTTGCTGAACAGAGCCAATGGAAAACATTTCTCAATTCAGCATTCTGCTTGAACCCACACTGCACAGTGATTGATCATAGCAATTTCTTTCACATAAACAGAATCTTCCAGATAAGCTTGTTGGAGACAGTCTGGGCTATGAATACACTGTGGACCTAAAACTAATATTTTGCTTGCAGTGTTTAAACTCAATGCCAATAGGGCTCAAACTACTTGTATCGTGAAGGCAAAACTCTTTTAAGCTTCCTGATTTAATCAAGATGAGGGGAAAGGGCATTGACTAAACACGGTTCTCCTGTAGAGAGGTATCTGTCTTTTCATTAGAGTCTCAACATACCAGCAACAAAACATACGGCTTAGCGTGGGGAGAATCCTTAATCATTAGGAAACTATCCAGCAACTACTCAGCTATCTCATTTTGGAAAGCAGAGAGCTGTATCGGGAAGGAAGAAAAATGCAGGACAGCATTGACTGTGATCCTGAACATTTTCTCATATTGATGATGGTTGCTGCTGTCACTGAAATAGCCGGACTCATGATTTGAAAGGAGTATCATTTTCTACAGACGCAAGCCTGGCAGAAGCCTCTCATTTAAACTGCCCAATCCTGCAGGCAGATGATCTCACCACCTGTAGTTTATCACCTCCTCACTGCACACTAGCCAAATGAGGATCAATAGGCTGATAGTGTTAGACCTGATTGCTCACCTTGTTAGAAGTAATTTTTATTCAGTTAATTATGTTAAATGGTTATGAGTAACCATTATTTTGAGGGAAAGGTGAAGAGAAAAGAGATTTTAAAAAAGGAAAAAAGACAATCAAATAAAGGGAAGGTAGTCTAATTAGAACTGGCTGTAAAAAGTCTGAAAAGTATATCCCCAATGGTGGCAGAACTTCTTTAAAAGACATTGCCTATTTTTGCTTTTAGAACAATCTGTTCCAACATGGGCTGACTATATCCACATAAGACCTGAGAGAGCTTGGGAAGAAATTCAAGACACAAAGGAACAGAGTTAAACATAGCTTCTTGGTAGCAGCAGTTTCTCGGGTTGCCTTGGAAAAGAAGTTCTGCTTTTGTGTCCACAGAAGATGAGAACCTGTGGATTTCTTCTAGACTAATGTGGTTTGATAAAACAAGACCCCTGAACTTCTTTGTGAACCCTAAAAATACTTCACCCAAACAAAAAAGAAAAGCAAAAAGCAGGTTAGAGAAAACTATGGTCAAATTCCAAAATGATTATTTATAAATGTTTATTTCCATTTTAAAGGACTGGTTATAAATATTAATGACCACAATCAATTTCTATAAAGAGAGAGAGAGAGATAGAAGAGATATGATTTAGAAATGAAGACTTTACTTAGTATGAATTTTGATTTGTTGATATAAATTTAAGGTCAATTTTGTTATATGTATTTCTGATTTTGTTTAAAGTATTATGTTTAGACAGATCATTTAAAAATGCAATATATAATTAAAAATTGCAGATTTTTGTAGTCATTTATAAATGCCAAACTGTAGTCATGTTAGTTAGATTTTCTAGATATATAAAGATATATTTCTGTTAGCTAGCTAATCTTCAACAGTTCAAAAACCTACAGAACATAGCATTGAAAATGTTTTCTCAGAACTTAGACTTTTCTCAACAGTGAGACAAGTTTTCTTCTAGCAACACCAATTTTTCCAGAGAAGTTGTTGGGCAATGAAGAAACTTGTTATAGTATTTGTCTTCAATGTAATAAGGCCATTTGGGCAATAAACTGCTCTTGCCTAACCTGGAATTTTTGATGGTATGCTATATGAACTGGAAATGCAGGACCCGAAAAAAGTGACTGCTAAAGTGTCCAGAAGATGGGATGGTCCTTCAGGGGTCCTGCTTCATAGAAGAATCCGCCAGACCTTCTGCAGAACACAGATGAAAGCAACTGAGAACTTGTCAGAACAAGGCAAAACAGATCTTCAAATTTCCTATTTCATGAAAAAGTTTGCTGGATACTATGGACCTGTAGTTGAACATGGATGCCCTTGTGTTACAGAAGAACTTTGGGTGACTCTTCAGGCAGCAAGATGTCTCTGTCAATTATACAACATTAGACATTGCTTAAAATGCACTTAATATTTACTTAGGTAATATTATGTCCTTTTGAGGTTTTTGAAGAGTTGAAGACAGATAGTTATAGTTAATAGTTTCCTTTAGTTATGATAAAGAATAAATTATACATGAAACTTTAGATTAACAAAGAAATATTGGAACTGTAATTCTTGCTTGATATCTATTTTGTTATATGTAATTTTACTATGCTAACATTAAAATCTTTCTCTTTATTTAGACAGAAAATGGAGGATGATGTGGGATTCCCCTCTGTATGCAGTGAATATGTTTTATTACTATTGGTTAATTAAAAAAAACTTTTTAGGCCAATGGCTTAGCAGATTATAGCTGGCAGGAAATATGAACAGAGATATAGAGAAAGAGTAGATGGAACCAAAGAGAAGCCATGTAGCTTCAAAAGAAGAAAGATGCTGGAATGCCAGAACCTTACATATAGGACACAACCTCATGTCAACACACAAACTGTTTTAAGGAAGGCAGCTTGTTAATTTCCCCAATGCCCAGACTCCTGAAATAACAACACAAAAACTGTATTAATTAAACCACTGTTTGGTCCATTAGCTCTAGCATTTTATTGGCTAACGTACATGTTAATTTAACCCATTTCCATTATTTTATATTTTACCATGAGGTTTGTGGCCTTCCAGCAAAGTTTCAGCATGTCTGTCTCTGATGGTGGCTCCATGGCTTCTACCTGACTCCACCTCCTATCTTCCAGCATTCAGTTTAGTTTTCCCCACCTACCTCTGTTCTACTAAGCCACTGGCTGAAACAGATTCTTTAGAACCAAAGGTATTCATAGCATACAGAGGGGAATTCCACATCAACAGATTTAGAGAAATTGGTTAATTTAAGTTGTAAGAGCTAGCTAGAAATATATGCATGAGACATCATCTAAACCATATTGTAATTAATATAGTTTCTGTGTGATTATTTGCGTCTATCTGACTGGAAAACAAACAAACTGTCTCTGTTTGCAGGGACACTTTTCATTGCTGTAAGGTTTACTTTTGCATCTAAATATAAGTAATATGAGCTACATGTGTTTTTATTAAATTACAATTTTGAATTTTACTAGTGTATGTTCATTTTAAAAATATGGTAGTCTTCCAAAGCACATTTTCACACAAAAATATCATTTTCTTTGCTTTCTTCTCATATTTTCTTTTTTTATCCCTCTATTTTTATTACTTCTCTTCTTTTTCTCAAATAATTGCTCTTTTGATTTCATATTAAATTGATAAGTCTAAATTCAGTAAGCAAGATGAAGCATAAAGGTGTACATTGCTTTTACTATTTCACTTGAGAATTCAGTTGAAAAAGATTGAAGAGACTGGTGCTTGTTACTCTGGCAAGTACTGAAAGTTATGCCTAATCTACTGTCTTTTCTCTTTCTTTTTAATCCTGACATGAAAATATGTGTGGAGGTCATAGAATTTCTAGTTGGAATCAGTTCTCTATATTGAACTCAGGACATTATGCCCAGTGAAATGTGTTTTTACCTACTCTGCAGCTCATGAACCAGATATCTTTAAATTTTCTAATTTGTGTAGTTTCCTTTGTAATTATCTTGAGAAAAGTATTTTGGAGTGGAGGGAGAAGTTGTTGTTTGGCTGTATGTTCATTAGATACAAGAATTACTGAAACCTTGTGATATTTGTGTTTACAGTGTTTTTCTGGCACATATGTGATATAAATTAGTTGTGTGTAACTGGAACATTTCTGATGGAAATTGTTTCAGCTTTCTCTGGTCCACAGGAAAAGAATGCAGCCATAAAGGATGAACCCATTGTGCTTTGTGATTTGAATCTCTGTCTCTCTGTCTCTGTCTCTCTTTGTTTTCATGGTATGCCATAGCAGTTTCTACCTAAACTGACAGGCAATTGTAACTGACTGGCAACATTATTAATATCTGTGATAAAAATATAGACAAGATTAGATGTCTCAGAGGTGAATTCAGAGCAATGGTCACCATAGATACACATATTCTGGAATCCAAATTGCTAATAAGAAATAATCCAAATATTCCTGTATGGACGTGAGAATGGTACAGCTAGTTAAGAGAGAAGTTTGCATGCCTAGTGTGAAGGGGGAGGGCAGAGAGGGAATATCAGAAGGTGGAGAAAGACTCCTGTGTGATACTGTATAAGAAGCTATGCAGGTTTTACCACTCAGAAAGTACACCTACTAATATTCTTCAAAAACTGTGAAATTGATCACCTGTAGTTGGAGACCTTTCTTTTCCAATTATTCATTTCTACTAATAATATTATCAAGGTTTTAAAGAACTTCTCTTTAAACTACAAATGACTTACACATGATGCATAGATATTCCATCTGATATTTGGATCCTTAGTGTCCCTTTTACATAAAAAAGCTCTGTGTTCTTCACCAATTTCCAAATCAAATGCCACTTAAATAATTCTAACATCTTCCATTTTCCACTGTTAGTCAACAACTTGAGGACTAACAAGGATCAAGGAAGGCTACTGGTTTCATACTCTAAAGTAAGAATCTAAGATTTCATAAGACTCCACAAATTATTTTGGCAGCTAGCAGAAGCTGATTATTTTTCTATGGTATTTGTTCTACTTCAAAGCAAGATGTGGATAGAGAGTAGCATAACTTCTGTGTCCACAAATGACATCTGTAAAGACTGTCCTGGTGTGTGCTCACTTTAAGCTTAGCACTAAGAAGAATGTAACAGTACGACTCTGAGTTGGAGGCAAATCTTAGACATACTTAGAAAGTTTTGTCTTGAAACAAGAGGAGAAGAAAGAAGGGGACTAAAAAAGGAAGGAAGGAAGAAGGGAAGAAAGGAAGGAATGGAGGAAAGAAGGGGAAGAGGGGAAAAGAGCATGACAGAAAGAACAGAAGAATCAAAGAAGGAAAGACAAGAATGAAATAAAGAAGAAAGGAAAACATAGGTAGAAATGGTGTGATTATTTCTCATGCTTTCACCTTATTAATCATTGACTTTATACTTAGTATGTATATATAATTAAAACAATTCATTTTCTCCTGAAGAAAATATTCTTATTAAAAGCACTGTATTTATTGCTACATTCTAAGTCATAAAAGGTTAATGACACACTAGTGGGGAAAACAATTTTGTATCTGTTTCCTTTGAGGTAGCAGAACTATTATATACATGATAATATTATCTTTAATTTTTTAATCTTTTATTAATTGATTAAAATTTTCCACCTCCTCCCATCCTTCCACTTCCCTCCCATTCCCCTTACTCCCTCTCTCCCTCGCTCTCTAGACCTAATAGAAGTCAGGGTGACCTGCCCTGTGGGAAGTTTAAACCACCCCCCTCCATCCAGGTCTAGGGAGGTGAGCATCCAAACAGACTAGGCTCCCAAAAAGCCAGTACATGCAGTAGAATCAAAATCCGGTGACATTATCATTGGCTTCTCAGTCTACCCTCATTGTCAGCCACATTCAGAGAGTCCAGTTTGATCACATGCCCATTCAGTTTCAGTACAGCTTGCCTTGGTGAGCTTCCATTTGATCAGTCGAACAATCTCAGTAGGTGGACACACCCCTCAAGGTCCTGACTTCCTTGTTCATGTTCTCCCTCCTTCTGCTCTTCATCTTGGCCTTGGGAGCTCAGTCCAGTGCTCCAATGTGGGTCCCTGTCTCTATCTCCATCCATCGCCAGATGAAGGTTCTATGGTGATATGCAAGATATTCATCAGTGTGGCTTTGGGATAAGGACAATTCAGGCAACCTCTCCACTGCTACCCATGGACCTAGCTGGGGAAATCCTCTTGGACACTTGGGAACCCCTCTAGAGCCAAGTCTCTTGCCAACCCTAAAATGGCTCCCTTAGTTAAGATATCTTTTTCCCTACTCCCATATCCACCCTTCCTCCATCTCAACCATCCCAGCCCCCCAAACTCTCCCTAATCCTCCCCTTCTCCCTTCTCTCTCCCCATCTCCTCTTCCTCCCAACCCCCCACCCCCCGCCTGCTCCCAACTTTTGCCCAACAATCTTGTCTACTTCTAATATTCAGGAGAATAAATATATGTTTTTCTTTGGATCTTTGGGTTCACCTTCTTATTTAGCTTCTCTAGGAACACGAACTATAGGCTTGATGTCCTTTGTTTATGGCTCGAATCCTCTTATGAGTGAGAACATACCAAACATACCATATTCCTCTTTCTGGGTTTGGGGTATCTCACTCAGTAAAGTGGTTTCTTTTTCCATCCATTTGCATGCAAAATTCAAGATGTCATTGGTTTTTTTTTTTCCACTAAGTAGAACTCTAAAGTGTATATTGCCACACCTTCCTTATTCATTCTTCTATTGAGGGGCACCTACGTTGTTTCCAGGTTCTGGCTATTACAAATAGTGCTGCTATGAACATAGTTGAACAAATGATTTTGTAGTATGATTGCGCATTTCTTGGGTATATTCCCAAGAGTAGAATTGCGGGATCCTGAGGTAGGTTGACTCCCAGTTTCCTGAGAAACCGCCAAACTGATTTACAAAGTAGTTGCACAAGTTTGCATTCCCACCAATACTGTATGAGTATTTCCCTTACTCCACAACCTCTCCAGCAAAGGCTATCATTGGTGTTTTTGATTTTAGCCATTCTGATAGGTGTAAGATGGTATCTCAAAGTTGTTTTGATTTGCATTTCCCTGATTGCTAAGGAGGTTGAGCATGACCTTAAGTTTCTTTTGGCCATTTGAACATCATCTGTTGAGAAATCTCTGTTCAGTTCAGTACCCCATTTTTCAATTGAGTTAATTAGAGTCTTAATGTCTAGTTTCTTGAGTTCTTTATATATTTTGGAGATCAGACCTCTGTCTGATGCGGGGTTGGTGAAGATCTTCTCCCATTCAGTAGGTTGCCTTTTTGTCTTAATGACAGTGTCCTTTGCTTTACAGAAGATTTTCAGTTTCAGGAGGTCCAATTTATTCATTGTTGCTCTTATTGTCTGTGCTACTGAAATCATATCTAGGAAGTGATGTCCTATGCCCATGTGTTGCAGACTATTTCCCACTTTCTCTTCTATCAGGTTCAGTGTGGTCAGATTTATATTGAGGTCTTTAATCCATTTGGATTGAGTTTGTGCATGGTGATAGATATGGATTTATTTTCATTCTTCTACAGGTTGACATCCAGTTATGCCAAGACCATTTGTTAAAGATGCTTTCTTTCTTCCATTATATAATTTTAGATCCTTTGTCGAAAATCAGGTGTTTATAGGTTTGTGGGTTAATATTGGGGTCTTCGATTTGATTCCATTGGTCAACATCTCATTTTTTAATGCCAATATCAAGCTGTTTTCATTACTGTAGCTCTGTATTAGAGTTTGAAGTCAGGGTTGGTAATGCCTCCGGAAGTACTTTTATTGTGTAGGATTGTTTTGGCTATCCTGGGTTTTTGTTTTTCCATATAAAATTGATTGTTTTTCTCTCAAGGTCTGTGAAGAATTTTGTTGAGATTTTAATGGGGATTGCATTGAATCTATAGATTGCTTTTGGTAGAATTGCTGTTTTTGCTATGTTGATCCTCCCAATCCAAGAGCATGGGCGATCCTTTAATTTTCCGGTATCCTCTTCAATTTCTTTCTTCAAAGACTTAAAGTTCTTGTCAAATAGATCTTTCACTTCCTTGTTTTGGGTTACCCCAAGATACTTTATGCTATTTGTGGCTATCGTGATCCCTGGAATCTGGTATTGTCATGTTGCCTTTCAGGTTGTTGGAGGAAATCTTGCATTGGCTCCTGCCCATCTCTTTCTTCAAATGCATTAAGGAGAGTCTTGGCATCTTGTGGTACAATCTATGCTGTGACTGACTCTGTGCAGATCTCATCAGTGCAGGAGAAGGAACTGTTCCTAGGCCAAGGACCTCACAGAAAATAGGGCAGGCTTGGGGGAGGCAGAATAAAGAAACCCCTGCAGCAGGAGCTGGAGGTGCCATGCACTCCCTTCAAGCAGGGAGGGTGCACACTCACCCCTCTGGTTGGATAGCCTCAGTACAGGAGTAGGAACTGTTCCTGGGCCAAGGACCTTGCAGACAATAGGGCTGGCTCGGGGGAGGCAGAATAAAGAAACCCCTGCAGCAGGAGTTAAAGGGGCCCTGTGCTCCTTTCCCGGATGTTCCACACCTCCCTGGGATGGCACCCACTCACTGGTCTGGATGGTTGTCCTCAGCACAGGGACAGGGACTCCTGGAGATCCAAGAACCCCGCAGATAAAAGGGAGAACTTGGGTGCAGGGGAGAATCGTGTGTCATAATACTATCTTTAAATATTGTTTTTTTTTTTATTTTTACAGGAATCAATGTGGTTACTTCCACACCTGTTTTTTTTCCTTCTTTCATCTAATAGATATTTATATAAAATTTATTACATTTAAGATTCTATTTTTGACACAGAACTTATTTTGTAATGGAATTATTATCTTTTTATATCACCGAGGGCCTAATGCTCTAGTGGGAAGAAAACAAACATTACAGATTAAGAAATAAATGTTAGGGAAATGGAATTATTGGCCTAAAGAGGTAGGCCACAGAATTCAGTTCTAAATTTGAAGAAACTGAGCTCTGTGGTAGTGCATCAACAAAGCCTAGAGTCAGTATTTTTATTTTTCAGCTAGCTCCACTTTTTACTAAAGACAAAAACTCACAGTAGTTCTTTGATCTGATTGAAGTCACAAGAGAATGAAACAGAAAAAAATAGTATTTCATATTATTCAGTAACTTAGCTTATGCCATTTCATTTTATCTTTATGGCAGAACTATTCAATTGGCACCTGTATTGTCTCCCAGGAAAGAAAGTAGAACCAATAATACTCTACTTGTCCCAAGTCACACAGCTCATGCACGATGCTGTTGGAATTTTTATTTAATCAGACAATATGGCATTAAAAAGCAAGGATCTTTATGATTCTTTCATATTGGCAAATATTTTACTTCTCTTCCAGGCATATGTTAATTTTCCTCCTCCAAATGTAGGGGTCTAATTGGTTAAATAAGAGGATAGAACTTGGTACCATAAATGTAGAAATCTGAGTCTTTATTTCCCACTAAAGGTGTAGTGAGCCCAGGCAAATACTTTCTGCTGACTCTCTAGAAATAAAGCATGTAAGCAAATGTAAAGGCTTATTTAAGTGTGTAAATCAAAGGGAGATGCCATCCACTTGCATTTTTAAAATGCAAATAAATATAGCTTAATCTTTTATACATAATTCATGTTAGCAATAACTACTTCAAAATTAATGTCAGCTAATATTAAGATTAGCAGATGAAGTCTCTTAAGCTTGATCATGGGCTATTCTCAAAGAGACCAGTTAAAGCCTTTGTGCTTAATTTTCTTTCTTTCTTCTTTTTTTGTGCTTAATTTTCTGAGGCTTAATTTTTTTTGGTCTTTCCTAATGAAATATTAAGCTCTTTTAAAAATGAGATTTACGTGATTAAAAAAAGGGAGAATAAATCCTTGTTTAACTCATCACATAGATTTTTTTTCTTAAAATAAGTTGAAAGATTATGTAAAATTTGGGAGAGTCCTACAGGACTGGATTATAACTGAGTCTATGCAATATTTTCTTTCTGTGTAAAATGACCTCTGAATCTTCAGAACATTCTCATGAAAGTGTGTTAGTGTCTTCCACTAAACACATTTTAATGATCCCAATACTAAGAAAACTGTTACTTTTCTACTTAGAAAATGAATCTCAGAAGGCTGATAAATATTTGGAGAATGAACACTGAACAGTATTGAACTCTTGTTTGTCTTTACATGCTTTACTAATACTAAAAGCTATTTTAAAATTAAATATGATATATTCTAAAAGAAGAACATTTAAATTATCATAATTAACTTTTTTCTCTTCTATTAAAATGCCTCTGGTACTATATCAAAACCATCTTTTTTCTTTTGTGATTCTGTCTACGTGTCTCTATCTCTGTCTGTCTCTCTCCTTCTCTCCCTCTATGTCTCTCTTGATAACAATAATTTTAATGAAGAATTTGAATATTTTCACTGAATTGATGTTCAAGAATAATATCAAACACTAAAAAAATCTAAGGAGATAGGTGGAAAATGCCCATTTTCAAGGTCAAGGCCAACTATTTTTCAGTCCATGATCCATATATCTCTATTTTACCCTAGAACATGACACCTTCTTGGAAGTCTTCTTTTCCGAATTTCATCCTCCATCAATCTCTTCATGACTCCAATTAGCTTCTAGAAACACTCTCAATGTCTCTGTGATGGAAACACTGTCCTATGGTGTGTTATCTTTTTCACTCTTTGCCTCAGATGCTCATTCGTGCAGGAAAATTGTCTGTATTCTGTCAATCATGTTTTGAATAAATGCTGCCTGGCCAGGCAAGAAGTATAGGTGGGACAACCAGATAGGAAGTAAAGGTGGGGCAATGAGAACAGGAGAATTCTGGGAAGGAGGAAGCCCATTCCTCCCAGTCCTGCCCAGACTACTGAAGAAGCAAGATATGACCTGCCCCACTGAAAAAGGTACTGAGCCATGTGGCTAACATATATTAGAATAATGGGCTGGTATAAGTTATAAGAGCTAATATGAAGCCTGAGCTAATGGCCAATCAGTTTATCATTAATATAGACTCTCTGTGTGGTTTTTTTTTGGGGGGGGGCATAATGACTGCAGAAACTGGGCAGGACAGAAATCCCAAAGAGCAGGCCACCATGTTACAGCTCCTGCATTTTATTGATGTTTCTCTTCACTGTTTCTTCTTCTTCTCCCCCTCTGCTCCACTGTTTTTCTTCCTCCTTTAATCTTCAGGCTCCCTCAAATGGGAAAGGCCTCTTATCTCTTAGCACACATGTCAAAGGACTGTGTCAAAAAGCTTAGCAGTCATTGAACAACCATATAATGTAGAAGCACCACATATACTCCAGAATCTTAGGAGATATAAACTGGAATTAACAATATTCAATCATTAGATAGAGTAAACTTTGTTGATCTTGCCTATGAAGTTCTAAGCTCTTTGTACATCACTATGGAGAATAAATATAAATAAATGTATTATAATTATAACTAAAATGACTAGAACTTCTTTCCTAAATTTTCTTGTCTCAGAAGTTTTCACATTTGTCCTCAATTCTTTGAACTATAGACATCAATTTTTGTCATTCATTATAATTCTTGGACTGTTACACACAGTTTCACATGGATAGAAATATGTGGCATAGCTCTTGGAACATACCAGACTCTCAATCTGTAAAACTTTATTTTATTTCTTCAAGATCCTTATTCACACATGGGACTCCTTATCCCAGGGTTGTTGGTTTGAGCTCACATTGAGAGCCATTTGTAGATGGATGTTTTTGTGCCTACACCCTTGGTTCTACCCAAAGAAGCACAGAGAAGCTTA
Source organism: Microtus obscurus (assembly GCA_963919715.1). Lineage (NCBI taxonomy): Eukaryota > Metazoa > Chordata > Mammalia > Rodentia > Cricetidae > Microtus > Microtus obscurus. Next base: position 2,687,953 of record CAWTZC010000501.1, on the reverse strand, counting down.
TATTAATTATAAACTGTTTGACCTATTAGTACTCGCTTATTGCTAGCTAGCTCTTACAACTTAAACAAACTCATAATTCTTGTCTATGTTTAGACACATGGATTGGTACATTTTTCAGTAAGACATTTTCATCTTGCTTCCTCTGCATCTGGCTGGTGATTGTTTCTTTGAATTTCTTTTACCCAGAATTGTCTTATTCTGGTTGCCCCACCTATACTTCCTTCCTTGATACTGGCCAATCAACATTTTATTAAACCAGTATGAGTGACAACTCTTTACAGTGTACAAAAGCATTGTCCCACAACAATTATTTTAGCAGTAAGACTGGTTTAACAACATATGATTTAGAATACAAGGTTAAAGTGCTAAGGATCCATTGCTAAACAAGCATTGGAAATATGTGTGTGTTTGTCTACTGAATTGGTAAAAGAGAATTCAGAAATGTCATTTCCATTTTTAGAGGTACATGCTGTTGGAACACAACTAAGAAAAGCACAGTGGTTGGAGAGAACTAGTAACAGACTGGGGCAGAGAACATAGCTGTTCTTAGTTGGAAAATTGTGGTGGTTTATACTAGGCCAACTATTCATTTATTTCTTCATTTGTTGTTCTACTTGTAAAAAGATAAAGTCTTTCTTTTTCTCTATTGAATATAGATTATAATTATGAATTCCCTTAGGCAAAGAAATGTGGAAAATTGACAATTTTAGACCCTTCTTTTAAAAAAAGTACCACAAATATTGAGAGTGGTAGAAAACATATTCCTAATGACAGAAAATTCCAGTGGTTCTCTAATGACAAATGGTTAGTTCTGTAACCATACATACAAGTAATATTTTACAGACTGATCAGGTTCTATGTTGGCCTATAAATATACATATACATGTACATATACATGTGTGCATATAACATCAGTTAATGGGGGAAAAGGGGGCCATAAATTTGAAAAGGAGCATGGAGGGTGTATAGGAGTGTTTGTGGAAAGGAAATAAAAAGAAGGGAGAAATGATGACATTATATCATAATTTCAAAAATAAGCTAAGTAATAAGACAGAGAAGCAAAACCATGGTGATAACATTCTCTTGGGAAAGAATCCTCAGTTTATAAGGTAGCCCAAGCAATCCAGTTGCAAAGTTTCTCACAGTGGTCCAAGCTATCATAACTAAGCTACCATGAGGAAGAAGTTAGGAAGAAATGCCTTGTGTATCCTAAGCTCCTAGGGTATAAAAAAGAGCAAATACAGAATTGCCCAAATTAAACATATAGAAGGTTGTTCATTCAGTCCATGACGTTTTACATTGGCATTTGCCCAGTTAGAAAATACTAAATAAAGTCATTAATATGCCTCCTAAGATTCATCTAAACTCACTAACACAATTCTAATTTGAAAAACTGATTCAATTGAATTGCCTAGTGGTAAAGGCATACAATTATGATAATTGCTCTTCTAATAGTTCCTTCCATGATTTTTGCAAATACCAAAATTACATATGCTGTGTATACATGTACATGTCTGTATCTATTCTTGTAATGGTGGTATGCATGTGTAGCTATATATGTGAATGTATGTGGCATTCCTTCTGCATGATCTGCATTGTTTTGTGAAACAGGGTGTCTCACTGATACAGAGCTTATAAAGTGGCCTGTCCAGGATAGGGAATCCAATTACACACCACAAAGTCTGGCTTTTTAATGAATTAGTTCTGAGTATCCAGCTAATGTCCTCATGTTTGCAAAGCAAACACTTTACCAATTAAGCTTTATTCACAGCTTCTAACCACCTCATAAGTCATGTATTCAAGTGAAATACAGAACTTGACATCATTAAGTGTTAGAAATCTTGTTATTTTATTTCTAAGTCTTTTTTTGCCTCATTTGACCCTACTAGTTTACATAAATATGACAATGTCACATGTATAAGATTAAATGGGACAGTTTATGTAAAACATTTCTGGAAGATGACAAGCACACTGTCCATGTTAACACTTTGGACTAATGGAAGAAAACAGGAAATCTCATTAAGTCCAGAGGTACCAATCTGATTCCTTGTTGACAAAAAAGAAGGTTATATTCATAAGCTATAACAGTACTTTCTCTAGATGTTTGGAACACTGTAAAATCTGTTTCCCACCTTAAAAATCTGATAATTAATAATCTTCACACTTCTTTAGATAATTTAGTAGAGAGCAATGTTCTAAGGTAGTGTTGCATCTATAGTCCTTCTTAGATCAGTCTTCACCACAAAAATAAAAGCAGAGTATCATAAGTAATTAAAATTAAAGTGCCTGAAAACAGCATGATAAAACTTTGGCATGAGATCATATACATTGTTAAGAAATATTTTAAAACTTAGAAATATACATGACATAGAGAGCTAACAATAAAGGAAGGAGAGAATAGTACATCTGGTAAAACTCTATAAAAGCACAGAATGTGTCTTCTGTAGGCATTCAGATTTAGAAAGTTCATTTCTCCCTATACATATGATTTCTTTTATTTTTACTTTTAACTTTTTATTTATTATTTTCTCACATATTAAATCCTAACTACAGTTTCCTTTTCCTCTTCTCCTCACAGTTCTTGTATCCCATCTCTTCTTCCCCAGAATCACGCCTTCATTTCCATTCAGGAATGAGTAGGTTCCCAGAGATATCAGACAAACATGATATAGAAAATTACAAGAAGACACATAACCTCATATTGAGGCTGGATGAGGCAATCCAGTAGAAGAAAAACGGTTTCCAAAGTAGGCAAAAGAGTCAGAGACAGGCCTCGCCTCCACTGTTAGGAGTCCCACACAAACATCAAGCTATCCAACTATATAATATATATGCAAAGGCCCTAAGTCAGCCCTATACAGGGTCACTGATTGTTGCTCCAGTCTCTGTGATTCCCTAAGAGCCTCAGTTAGCTGATTCTGTGGTTTGTGTTCTGCTGATATCCTTAAGTCCTCTGACTCGTACAATCATCCCCCTCTTCTGTAGAATTCCCTTAGCTCTGCCTAATATTTGGTTATGTATCTCTGTATCTGTTTGTACCAGTTGCTAGATGACCCCTCTATAAAGATAATTATGCTAGGTTTTCTTCTGTGGGTAAAGCAGAATATGACTAGGAATTGTTTTATTGTCTTGTGTGTTTCTATCCTAGGTCTGTAACCTATTCAGTCTCTTGTTCCTGGCCATCCATGGGTGTGCTGTCATTGGCCGGCCACTCCCACAAATTCTGTGCCACCTTACTCCAACAGATTTTGGAGACAGGACAGATTGTAAATCAGTGGTTTAGTGGCTGGGGTAGTGCCCCAGTACTTCCAATGGAAACCTTTCCTGGTTAGAGAAAATAGCCTATTCATGCTCCAAATTCTCCCATTATTAGGATTCTTTGGTAGGTTCACCTAAAAGATTCCAGGGAGAAAAGCTATGACCAGATACTCTTCTGTTTGTGTATATTTGTGCACACTTATGTGTATGTATGTATGGTTTATATATACATACATGTCCCTACTTGTACATAGTTTGTGTGTTTGTGCACCTACATGCACAGCTATTTTTTTTCTATATTTTCCTAGATCAATATCTACTTCATTTTTCTAAGGAGGTGTATCTCACTGATCCTGGATCTCAATGATTACCTTAAGCTCGCTAGCTATGTTAGGGATCCTCATGTATTTGTATCCCCAGTGTAGGAATTACAGATACCCACTGCAATGCTTGGATTTTTATGTGGGTTTGGGGGTTCCCAATGCATGTCCCCATGACTATGTGATAAGAATTCCCCATGTAAGTAATTTCCCCAGACTCTCCAGGCATTCTTTATATTAATGACCCTGAATTTAAAATAATAAAAATTCAAAGGCTAAAAAAAATGTTTTTCTTGATTCATGATAAGCTTACCTAGTTTTCCCAAACTATCTTAAATAAAATTAATAATTTCACAGCAGAAAGTAAACATCCTAATAAGCCAAAGGCTAATAATGAAAGGAATAACTGCAGTTAAACTACCATGTAGATTTTTATAAACTATACAATCTAGAAAATATTCTAGATTAAGAAAGAACCTATATTTTTTCCCAAGACCGGTTTTATCCCAGGCTTTTTCAGACCCAGGTCACCTGGACTTGGTGAGTTCCCGATAGAACATCCCCATTGTCTCAGTGTGTGGGTGCACCCCTCACAGTCCTGAGTTCCTTGCTCGTGCCCTCTCTCATTCTTCTCCTGATTTGGACATTGAGATTTCAGCCCGGTGCTCCAATGTGGGTCTCTGTCTCCTTTCATGAGGACTACTGAGAACTCAAGAACAATGGCAATGGGTTTTTGATCCTACTGCACCTATTGGCTTTGTGGGATCCTAGGCAGTTTGGATGCTCACCTTACTAGATCTGGATGGAGGTGGGTGGTCCTTGGACTTCCCACAGGGCAGGGAACCCTGATGGCTCTTTGGGCTGAAGAGGGAGGGGGACTTGATTGGGGGAGGGGGAGGGAAATGGGAGGCAGCGGTGGGGAAGAGACAGAAATCTTTAATAAAGAAAGAAGGAAGGAAAGAAAGGAAGGAAGGAAGGAAGGAAGGAAGGAAGGAAGGAAGGAAGGAAGGAAGGAAGGAAGGAAGAAAGAAAGAAAGAAAGAAAGAAAGAAAGAAAAAAAGGAAAGAAAGAAAGAAAGAACCTATAGGGGTAGCAGAGGTGGCTTAGCAGCAGTTTAGAGCATATATTGCTCATAAGTGTTGTGGTTTCCTGCCGCTTTGGGAGACAAGCCATGCCCACTCCCACTACCTCTGACCTTAGGCCACCATCTTGCTCTCTTCTCTCCCTGTTCTCTTGGTGTGAGCACACGTGTCTCTCTGTCTCTCTGCCCCCCCCATTCTTTCCTCTCTTTCTCTCTCTCTCCTCTAAGTAATAAAGGTTCAGTTATGATTTATACTATCTGTCTGTCACATGTTCCTACCCATGCTCCCGCTAGCCACTGGAAACTCTGCTGCTGCTTGGGTGCCGGACTCCGGAGCTGGGCCGGCACCTGCCTGCCCTGCTGAAGATCCACCAGAGCTTTCTGCTGCTCCGTGAGCCCGCCAGGAACCCGCCAGCATTTTAAGAACAACAATAAGGACCCAAAATCTTTTCCTATTCCACACACCAAGCTGATCAGAGACACCTATAACATCAGCTCTTCATTATCTGACACCTCTGACTCCTCAGGTACACACACACACACACACACACACACACACACACACACACACACACACACCCTAAAACAAGGGACTTCAGGGATGGCTTAGTGATAGAAAGCCCCTGTGGCTCAGCTTTGTTTCCCAGTACCAACACAATGGGGGATGGGGAGCATTCATGTCTCCAGTTCCAGGGTATCTGTTGTCCTCTTCTGGCCCCTTTAGGCACTACATTCATGTGGTATACATACATTTATGCCAACACATTGTATGTATTTAGCAAGTAAAAAATATAGATATGATCTGTGTCAGCAGAAAATTATAACTTATTTCACAAATAACTCTTTATATACTTAAATTTGCTCATCAGAGACTTATTCAATCTACAAAGTGTTATTCCTTCAAGACCTGGTGAAATGAAAGGAAAAATGACCTCAACTCTAAACTTGAGAACCTCATGACTTACATAGAAGCTAAAGATCATCTATTCTCATAAGTAGGATTTTAGCTCTGTGGAAAGCAGGTATTTATAAGATGAGCAAGGAGGAGTTCATTTCTTTACAGATTTGAGGATGGCACAGATATTAGGAATTAAACACTCAGTTTTTCCTTGAAGGCACAGACACTACAAGATGCCTTTTCGCATACATATTAATTTGTTTTTACTCAAGAAGTGGGCCATACTTCTGTGCGTTTTAGGATGTAGATAAGACTTTTATTATCCTAATGTGTCATTATACCTAAGTGGTGTTTTTCTTTTAACTGAAACAAAGTTTAATTTTAAAATTGGAAAGAACTTTGAATCAATGCAAAACCTTAGTGAGTTAGGAAAGTGAATAAATAGCAAGTTGCTTAGAAGTGTGACCTGGGAGTCAGAATACCTGAGTTCATAAAACATTGGCTTGAGAGTTCAATTAATGGTAATGAGAAAAACGTGATGCAGTGACAGATTTAGGAAAATGGCTTTCATGCTTGCTTTCCTTACAGTTTCTCTTCCTACAGGTTCTACTTTCAAGTACCTTGTGATGAGTTCATGACTGATCTTCTCCCGAGAAATCTATTTCTTTACATATCAGATCGTTTATGTACAGATTTATGGTTCAAAGTACTTCTTAGCTTTCTAAAATGCTTCAAAATTTTTAATCCATATTTGAATTTGTATAATTTAGCAATCCAATATGTTCCCAGTGCTGAAACAGCTCACACCATTATGTATGCAGACATTTTTGCTTTATAAATAGTGTCATGTGAGAAGCAAGTGAGTAGTGGTTACAGATATCCAGTCAGTTAAGTATTTGATTAGGCTCAAATAATGAATGGAAGAAAGCTATGTCATTTACCATTACAAGTTGGAATCCTTCCTTCCTTCCTTCCTTCCTTCCTTCCTTCCTTCCTTCCTTCCTCCCTCCCTCCCTCCCTCTCTCCTTCCCTCCCTCCCTTTCTCTCTTCCTGCTTCCCTGCATCCCTCCCTTCAGTTCTCCCTTCCTCCCTCCCTCTATCTCCCCTCTCTCTCTCCCTTCCTTCCTTCCTTCCTTCTTGGTTTTTTTTTTTTGTTTTTGTTATAAGGCCATGGAGAAAATAGTCTGTGTGGCTTGTCAGGATTTTTTTTTTTCTCAACACTACTTAACTCTGTCATCAGTATTAAAGTTGCCAAAGTCAATCAAAAAAAGCATGACGTATTGCAATAAAACTTGTTTCATAAAAGCTGGCAACCTTCCAGACTTGACCTTAGGTCTGCTGTAACTCATGTAAGTTATGCACGAGAAAGTTAAAGCAAAGGATAAATAATATTTTTTAACCATGATTAACTGAATTTTCATGGGCACTCACAGCTTTGTATGCTTGCCGAATTTATTAATCTCTATCTCAGAATCCTCACTGCACCAAAATCACTGGAATTATATGTTTGAATGCAAACCCACAAGTGCTTTCACTGTCTAAATTCCCTCGACAGATATTTATTAACTTCCTTAGGGAACGTAAAGGGTCTGCACTCCTTGAGTCTCTGCTCACCTGATTCTTTTCTACTTGGAATCTACTTTGAAGGCACCATTTCCTGAAGAAGCTTCAGGCCATCGAGGGCATGGTCTGATTTACTCCCCTTCTGTTCTGTGTCCCACATAATTCTTGAGAGAGAGTGGAACCTGAACAATTAGATGTGATGAGAATTGATAAGTTAGCATCTAATATCCAGAAAATACCTTTAAGGCTTTGGAATAATTTAATAGTATGCCTTAATGTTTGTCTTCATCTATGATTTCCAATCTTAGCATGTGTATGTGGCTGTGAGAGTATGAACATAAAATAAGCCCCCATCCCAGTGACCTTCCTCAGGACTCAACTTCAGCAGCCTGTCTCATTAGTAATACATCCCTTTATTAATGTCTAGTATCTCAAAGACCCTTCCCCATCACACTGACTCTACAAAATATTTCTGTAACTTTACTTTAGGTCATAGCGCCTTAATTACACAACATAATTTTTATCTGAAGGACATATTTCATTTGCTATCCATCCCATTACCCACAGAAATGATTTGGATTCTCCAGATGTACAATATTGAAAATATCAGCAAGCATAGGGTTGTATTTTGTGTTACAGAGGACATTATGAAACCTGAAAGATGAGAAACATTTTGATACCCATATCTGAGAAACCACAGTGAATGTAAATACAGAGTGAGCCATGTGTGAAATTGCCATCAGTGGGTTGTATTTCTCAAGCCATATTTGTCCTACTACCTTGAAAATGTAGATTGTCCCTGTAATGCCACACCTGGAACATCTATTTTGATACCCCATCCCAAACAGGCTTATCCTCCTGAGGCTGATAATCCATAATATGCCACCTTAGATATACAATATTTCTCCCTAAAGTTTTCCTCCAAAACCCAATTTGAAGATTATTCCTCCTGCTTTTAGATGATATGATTTTTATTGGTAATTTAAGTGTTAAATTCACTCTAGCTATTAATTTAAGTAATTACATATATATCCCAACTAATTGCCCCTTTAATCATGAGATTTATATAGAGAACATCATAGATTAAATAAACCCTTTCTTACCATTTTAGGTGCACTATTGTAGTCCGGTGAATTCAGTTTGGAAAGATAAGTTGGAAACAAAAGGGATAAAGTTCAGCAATAGAGGAGAACTTGGGAAAATGTATCTGAAAGAAGTTATAATTCAAGACTTCCATTTCTATCTTAACAAAGAGGGGTGCTTGTTGCTAAAGAGGCAACAAGTAATAAATAATGATTGGAATGTCATGGTGAGACAAAGCTAATGAAAGGTAAGGTTTGCTTTAAAGTTTGCTTAGGAAAAGTTTTCCCATTGCAACTTCCTTCTCATGCATTCCTCTAGGATGATGAGAATCACTTATCCACCCAATGGAGGTCACTTCTCTTGAAAGGAAACTTTGAGAGTTCAATATCTGTTTGAAAAACTCTGATTTTAGGCAAATGATAGCAATGCTGAGAATGCCTCCTCTTGGATATATCTTCCATTCAGAATGATGCTAATGTGACAAAAGCCCTGGATCCTCTTCTGGATGGGTCCATCATTAAGAAGGAAACAGAGGAAAAGACTTAGTAATTCTGGGGCATAAGCTGCAGGTCTTGTTCCACATAGTAGTGTAGATCATTTTTGAAGGACTCATGCTAATGTGACCACACATCCACTTTATTTTCCCCTTAAGCAGAGTCATCATATTGAAGTTTAAACCAGAAACACTAATTAAATGTCTCCTCCTGGAAGATTAAGAATGTCATATTAACTTTTTAGCTCTAAATGAATCAATTAATTTCTCAGTACAGCATGTGCCTTTAAAAAAAAAGTATATAATTTGGTAAATGTATTACTCAGTTTAGAAGAGCTGACCTCTTCTAAAGGAAAAGTCCTCTGTGACTGTGAGTTGGCTTTCTTAACATCATCAGATCCTCTAAACACTGGGGCTAAAGGGTGTTACAGTAAACGTAGCAAATGATCCATCTCTTTATAGGTGAATACAAAACAGAACAGGAGCAGAGCAGGTGTTTTGCTCAAGCGTACCTGGCTGGATGATTTCTTAAGTGGGAGTGAGACTTGGACTCAGTCCCATTGAAATATTTTAAAAGAAGTGTGTCTAATGAGTTGTAGGTTAATGAATAGAATACATTCATCAGGCTAATGCAGCAAAGCCCAGGATATTGAGAAAACATAAAATGACTTAGAGCTAATTAAGTACAGGGAGAAATTAGAAAATGGGGCTTAAGACAGAATATTAATAATACAAGAAGACATTTCATCTCTGTGTTCTCAAAACTCTCCATGCCGTGCTATTTCTCACATCTACGTCATATTTCATTGTTTCACTGTTTGAAACATGCCCTGCCCCTGAAATCCACATTTTATAGCTTCAAATGTCAGGATTTCAAAATGTGACTTTATTTAGAATTAGGGTCTTTATAGGGGGTATGCTAGAGTTTGTGGGTATGTGCCTTGATTGTGGTTAGCTGATATAATGGTGTTGCTTTTATTTAGTCAGCTATGCTAAAATTGATTTCCTACCTCATTTTTGTGAGCTAGATTTCCTATCTTCCAGCCAAACTCTCTGCTACTAAGGATTGCTTCCATCTACAGTATGTCTTTCTTATTTAAGTCTGCAGAATGGAAAGGAGATAGGATTCCATTCAAATAGTTCTTAGCCATGATGACTCATGCTTAAATTCCCACTTCCTCCATAATGAATCCTATATTGCCTATTGTTTGCCCATTTCAACTTGATAAATCTTTTCTATTAAACTAATTCTATGATAAAAGAAAAAAATCATCAATTAAACAAAACTAAAATAATAAAAGGCTTTAAAACAAATCACATAGCCAGCCTAGCTTATCCAAACAATGTTAAATCTCCAATTAAAGTGGGATTTAAAATACCAAATGAAATTTTAGAAGGAAAATGTTTAGAAAGACATGTTTGATCTCAATTATTATGTTCACTAACAAATTATTTATAGCATTGCATATTTCTGAAGTTTCCTAAAAGGGGCATTGTAGAAATCCTGAAATAAATTCACATTTCCTGTGGTAGTGTTGTTTTTGAAATTGATTAGTTACAGACACTGATTAATAATAGTAATAATGAACAACGATTGCATGATTATACATATAGCTAGGTAACTTATTAAGGGCTACTATTTATCTGTTTGACAGGCATTGTGGTGAATGTTCTGCCCATCATTTAGGGTTCTGGCAGAAACAAAAGTGGTTCGATCAAAAGAGTTTGCCTGAAGATAATGTCATGAAAGGATGTTTATACAGACTCAAGACAGGGACTGTGTATGATGCTGCCAAGTGTATCTTGAGACAGATGCTACTAATCATCCTGAGCATGCACAATCACTAGATCCTGAGCAAGGTGGTATAAGAAATAACACCTATGAGGGATGCAGCTAGCAGAGAAAAAACATTGCCAGAAAATAGTAGGGCCAGGGGTTGTTCTTTCTCAGCTTTTAATGCTTTGCCATGTAGTTTTTAACCCAGTAGTCTTAGAACCCACTCAAGGGCCTCTGTAGTGCTTCTCTGTAGAGTGAAGTTGCAGGTGTGAGAAATGGCGATGGTGATGGATCAGAGTAAAGCTAGTCTTCCATATCTACAGGATCCTATGGAATTGATGCAAAATTTTCCAGAAAAAAAAAAACTATACTTGTACTCAACTAGTAAAAACCTTTTTTTCTTATCATTATTCCCTAAAAAGAGCTCAGCATAAGATTATTTATGTAGCACTTGCATTTTATTAAATATTATAAGTAATTTAGAGACAGCTTAAATTGTACTGAAAAATAAAGAAAGACACCTGAACAAAGAGATATAAGTAGACCCTGGAACACCCAGTGTCTTGGAAGTGATTCTTCAGGGACACTGAGAGATTATAATATGTTTCTCACAATGTCTAACTTATTCACCACAAAGCTCATATACATTTTGCTCACTTGGAAGGAAAAACCAGAATATTTGAAAGAATATTCATTTTTCGACATGAGTGGAGAACAAAAAAATTCAAACTTTTTCTGGATTGAAAAAGAAGAAAAAAATACTATTTATTTTGAACAAATGATGCAAAAAGGCTTTGTTTCAAATACCTAAAGAAATTATAAACAATTTTTATCTTGAAATCATTTACATATGGGGTCAGAGCATCCAAGAACTTGACCTTGTATGAGTAAGAAGCTGTAGGAGGTAAAACAACTCTCTTGTCTGGACCTGTGTAGGAGGACATAAAAGTGGAGAGTCATTGAAACTGAAGACTATGGGATAAAAAAGTGAGGGGTGTAGAAGTTCAATCTGGTGGTTTCATTTTTCAGAGCACTGTAGTATCACAACCCAGCCTTCAGCATGCTGGTGTACCTTATATGGTTGATGGCAAAGATATCCTTGATCCTTGGGCAAATGCAATTATATTTCTCACTCTTGCTATGTGGGTTTTTAAAAATACATATTACATCACTTGAGGCAGGGAGAGTGAACTGGATTGGTATGTAAAATAAAAAAGATTGTTTTAAAAATGAAATAAAAAGAAAAATTACCTTTTATACATGAAGTAACAAACTCAAATTATTTAACTCATTTGCGAAAAGTCACAACATTAATGAGTGATAAAGTAGTCATTAAAATGCAAATCTAAGAATTCTGTCTCATGATCTAAGAGAAGCTTATTGCCTGAGAGGTATAAGGATAAATTTTCACATGAAACAACATGAAATTAATATATCTTCCCCAAGTGATTTTCCTCACTCAGTTCTCCAATTAAATCTCAAATGAATTATATCATGACCACACCCATATATTGCAGGATTTTCTTTCATTTTTTATTTTGTTTGACTTACTGTACTGGGTTCATGTTTCCCAAATACAAATGCTACTACATCTAAATGCTTTTCATCAGCATCTTAATTTTTCTGGTACATAACCAGTTAAATAAGCCTGCTTCGTGCTTCTGTACATAATCATTTCCCAACACTTCTGACAGTTGCCCCTAGAGATGAACTGCTTGCTTGGCTTTTTATTCAACTAACAGTAGGTTGACATTTAACAATCTGAGTTTATAGGTTTCCTGGTATATATTGGACTGTTTGCTTTGGATAGATTTTCTAAGCATTCAAAATTGGATTTCTCCAAGGACAGGTATATCTGTGTAAGTAGAGTAATTAATCACATCATCTCACTTCATTCTCTTCTCAGAAACTTGGTTTGTTGAATTTGTGGAAAACTGTCAGGTATTTCTAGGCCAATGTGTTCTGCCTGTACCGAATGAAAACCATGACTGCTGGAATGCACTCATTCGCTGTTTTATCTTTTCATTGCATGCAGATATCTCCATATTGTGTGTGTATCAGTGTTAAATTTTAAGATAGCAATCAAGACATTGTCACCCAACCACAAAATCAAAGAGACATTTCCTATACATTTTCCCTATACAATATGAAGCATTTGAACATATTTTAGACTTCATTGGTAACATAATTTACTGAATTTGAAGAGCAGTAAATTAATTATTTGATATTTCAGTTGGAACATACCTAGGTACAGTTAAATAAAGACCTTAAAAAGACGAAGTTTTTGTGCTTCAATTATTACAATAATACTTTTGATACAAATCTTTTACTTTTAGTATCCACATCAGTTATGTTAATGTAAGAAATTAGTTGGAACCAAAGGGAAAAGGTGCAGGAAGGTGCTTTTCTTTTCTGTATATGAACATTATTGTTACTATTACTAATCGCTATTATTTATATTTTGTGTAACTGTGTTTCCATGCCAGTGATTATCACACCATGTCTGACTTTATTGACCCCACTAAAATGAAGAACACTGACTCAAGTTTCTTCAGTTACAAAACCCTAGAAAAAATAATCACTTTGTCCAACCAGATCTACAAATTTATCCTTGCTTTAGCCATCTTTTGCTAAGTGAACGAGGTTACCTAACAAGTACATGGCTTCTAAGGACAGCTTGCTAGAGATAGTGGTTGTATTTCTTCCTGAAGGATGGACACACCCAGCCAATTCCAACACATTTCTGCTTCCACATACTATAGAACGCCCCTTTTCCTGAGTTTATTACTCTAATATGTCTTCCTTGTTGTATTATTGTGAGGCAACTTATACTTAACACCAGTCCTACATTTCTTAAATACTTAATATAGCCAAGATGGCTAATAGCCTGCTTTCAATCATAGTGGGGATTCTCCACTACCTCAGAGATTTTTCTAAGGAACTCTGCAGGTAAAGTCCTTTCTGGTGTATAAGCCCATCAAATCTGAACTGTATTATTATTTATATGCTAGAATTCCTCATCCCAGCAAAAGAATCACTTATAATATTTCAACTGAATTTATAACTCTGATGTGGGAGTGTCATATCAATCTGTTGATTTCATTGGTTAAAATAAAGAAACTGCTTGGCTGGTCCTATAGGTTAGAACATAGGTGGGTGGAGTAAACAGAACTGGGCGGAAGAGGAAGTGAGGTCAGAAATCATGCAGCTCTGCTCAGAGACGTCTTGCTCCTGTCTAGCAGGCAGACAGGATAGCTCTGCTCTCTGAGGCATGCTCGCGATGAAGCTTCGACCCAAGATGGACATAGGCTAGAATCTTCCCGGTAAGCACACCTTGGGGTGCTACACAGAATATAAGAAATGGGCTAGTCCAGGTGCGAGAGTTAGCCAAGAAGAGACTAGAAATAATGGGCCAAGCAGTGTTTAAATGAATACAGTTTGTGTGTTGTTATTTCGGGGCCTAAGCTAGCCAGGCGACCGGGGTGTTTGGGACACAGCCCCACACCCCAATTTTGACATAACTCCATAAAGATTTTAGAAGTGAAAGAAAAGGAGAATGCTCTTTTTCTACCAGAAGAAGGAATAAGCAAAGCAATGTCTACATTTGTAGTATGAGATATCTTTAGAAAATCTTCCCAATTCTTCAGTCAAAAGCATTTTAACTTTTTCTGTCGAGTGGGATCATCATAGTGAAGAGACCTTTATAAGTTCACAACCTTTTTCTAGCAAAGAGAGGGGAAAATAAACATTAGAATAGAGAGAAATTGTATTTAGGAAACAGAAATAAAATCAAGCTCATAAAAAGCAAACTTCTTGCTTTATAGCATATTAGCCATAATAAAATTTATTTATTATAACTTTCATGTCTGGTACCTAGTTAGGTTTTTGAGAGAGTGACAATGTAAAGTTACTGATGGGAAAATTTCATATGACAAGCTTCCCTTGGTTTTCAGAGTATGAGATTAAGTAACTTCCTCTTTTTATAATGCTTTTAAAATATTGACTTCAGTGGCTGTCAAATCAGCCTGCCAAGATCCTTGTAACAAGTGAGCAAGTTCATTGTATGGCAACTCTAGCAGTCAGCCTTCCCAGGGATGGCATGCAGATCTCTCAGAGCCTGCCTTTCTGTTTGTGGAATTTATCTGTTCGTCTATCCATGTACTTAGGCAGACAATGCAGACTTCCATTTTTTATCATAACCAACAGTGTATCAGTCTAAATTTGTACCTGAGGCATGGATTTCCATGAAGGCAGACACCCACTTTACTCTGCTTTGATGTAGAGTCAAGAATATATTCTGTGATTTATCTGAAGACCATAGCTTTGGTTGTCAGCAGATAACAACCTGTGTGACTGGTCAGAAACTGAAGACTTTACCTGTGTAAAATTCATAGCAGACTGTGCATCAGACCAGAACAACAAAGTGAAAGAAGATGACTGACAACAGTTGGCTACCAATTGGCAAATGAAATACTATTCATCTGGCTATGGCCTCTCTGTAATCAGCAATAATATTTATTTTGCTTAATTTAACATTAATTACTTTAATATTAACTTATTTAATTTTGACATTAATGATATTATATAATTATTTATGGAAATGTAGAGAAATGGAGAGAAGAATGGACAGATAGAAAGATAGATGTTGAAGGAATGTATAGATGAGTTGTTTCAGGGATATACGAGCTAGAAGAGCTTCTTTCTGATCTTTCCTAAATGATAGAAAATGTTAGGATTGTATTAATTCACTAGTTATAGATAATATACAATCCAGCCATTGTGATACACTTTGCTTTTGGTGCCTTCTTCTCTCCTTACTCAGAGGTGTATTAGCATGGGGTTTCCTTCTGCTCTTTGTGTTAATTTAATATTGCACAGGGGTTGACTTTTCCTCTTCATCGTGCAAGATGTGTTTCTTTCTTAAAATAATAAACAAAAAAGGAGGTCACTTGTCACTGAGTTCACTGATGAGTTTGTCCTGATAGCAAAGTAATAAGAAATTAATTTCAGTACTTAGTAAGTGTCTGCTCCAGTATGTTTTGTCATAGCATGGGTCAGAGTAGGACAGAAGTATGATTACTGACTTACTCCACAGCCTCATGAATCTATGACAATACCTCTCTACATACCTCAACTAGCTTCATATTTCCAGAGTATTTTTGAAAATAACTTTCACCATTGCTCAAGCATAAGACACAAGGTTACTAGTGAGAGGAAATTTTAAAAATGGGTCACAGAACAGTATTATCAGCCTCATAACACAACCAGTACTATTTCTATGCTTCTTAAAATAATTTAAAGATTTTTAAATTTTAAATCTCATTCTGAAATACCTTATATTTTCTAGCTTCAAAAACAGATATACTGGCCGGGTGATGGTGGCGCACGCCATTAATCCCAGCACTCAGGAGGCAGAGGCAGGCGGATCTCTGTGAGTTCGAGACCAGCCTGGTCTACAGGGCTCGTTCCAGGAAGGCTCCAAAGCCACAGAGAAACCTTGTCTTGAAAAACCAAAAAAAAAAAAAAAAAAAAAAAAAAAAAAAAAAAAAAAAAAACAGATATACTAGTGATTTCTATAATATTTTTGTAAGTAGCTTTTTGTGGAAAAGCTGTTATCCTGTGAAATAGAGAAGGATAGAAAAATAGAAAGAGACTACAAATATGAATTTGTTAGTATATTAAAATTATAGTTGTGATATGTCATTTAATATTTCTATTACATTCATAAATTTTCAAAAAATATCAAAGACAGTTTTGTACAGATGAGTGAACATTTCAATTTTTTTCAACCAACATGCAGTAATAATAATAATTGTCTTCCTCTCTTTCTATGATGTAGCTGCTAAACAACATGGGAGACACTGCCTCAAAGAATGATGGAGTTGTTGTCTAATAAAACCTGTCAGCATTGGGTCCAGTCACTGACAGGGAAGTCTATAAGGGTTGTTGTGAGAGGAAAGATTATTTATAGACTATGAATCAATGATAATGTCAGCATCTCTATCTTCTTAATTTTCTAAATGTAATTCACATTCTTGATTTCATTTTAGTACTGACGGAATTTTGTTTGGATTGCTTCCCACACAAGCACGGCTGTGTTTATTTTAGTATTGCCTTTTCTTTTGTCCCTACATTCACCTAAACTGATCTTCGGTTAATCGTAATTTTTGTTAGTGACTGACCAGGGAGCTTAAAGTCCTATCTGCCACCTGCTTATGACTTCATGTCAGAGATGGATGTTAATCGATTTATCGAGCAAAGTGTACAAAAAAAGAGATACAGAAAAGCAACAGGTGTAAAGGCTCACTTGCTGTGATGTGCATTTACAGAAAGATGTCATGGATCAAACAAAAGTTGTGAGCATCAGCAGGACATGACTTTCAAAGGGCAAATTCTGAAAAAGCTCATACAGGGCTGTCTGTTAAAGGAAGTCATATTTACTGACAAAGCAGATATTTAGGAATTTTTAAAGTGGCATAATTAACTTTATGATTAGGAATAAGTGAGAGATATTTAAATAGAAAATTCATGATTATCATATACAAGTTTTAAGCAAAAATTATATAAGCTACTATACATGTTTCAAAATAAAGTTATATAGGCTCTTATTACTTTTGATTAGAATAAGTAATGCTTTATAATTCTAATTAGAATTATATAATATATAATTATATACTATATATAATTCTAATTCTAAAGTAATAATTTACCACTCTAATTACTATTTCATTTTTTCAAAAATCAATAGAAATGAGTGGCTTATAAGGTTTTGTTGTGCTTTGAGAATTGCATATATATATAATTTAATAATAATCAGCCACCTCCACCATCTCCTTTAAGATTCTCTACTCCAAGCCGGGCGGTGGTGGTGCACGCCTTTAATCCCAGCACTCGGGAGGCAGAGGCAGGCGGATCTCTGTGAGTTCAAGACCAGCCTGGTCTACAGAGCTAGTTCCAGGACAGGCTCCAAAGCCTCAGAGAAACCCTGTCTTGAAAAATCAAAAAAAAAAAAAATTCTCTACTCCATTCCCTATCCACCCAACACTGTCTTTCCTCTCTTTCTATGGGGAACCTATCAAGTCCAATTTGTACTGCCCATACTCTCTTGGGTTTTAGTTATCCACTTGAACTGGGTCATCCTACCAAGGGCCACTGCCTTAAATAAAGAGGCCTTCTGTCTTCCAGAAGCTATCAACTACCAGTAATTCCGGAGTCATGTTTGCATTAAAACAAGAACACTCCATTTTATTTTTCTTAGTTTTATGAAAATTTCTAGACAGTATTTGAGCAGTGAATTATATTTCTGGTTGATCCGTTCATAGATAAAAATAGTAAGGTAAATTCATAACATATTTGATTTTTAGTATCTATTAGTACCCTCAGTTACAGAAGTGAATTGGAATCTGAAGTTTTGATATAATAAGAGATTCATGTCTGCACATGCAATTTATATACATAAATAATCCCATGCTTTCAGACATATTTGTCTTCAATAATTAATTTGTGTATAAATGTATTTTAAAAAGTTGAGATCTTTCTATCTTTTCTATATAACTCAGGCTGGCATTGAAGTCATCTTATATCTCATTTGGGTATCAAACTATGAAGAATTCTTCTTCCATCACTTTCTTAGTGCTATGATTGGAGACTTGGGCCACTCATCCCAGTTAACATATTTCCATTTTACGTACAGCAGTAATTCCAATAAGGAATACTAATCCTCTTCTGATATACAACTTAGGATGTTATAATGACAATTATCACAGAGCCTCAGAGTAAAGGTAGTTTCAGTATTTATCACTATTTATAATTGTGTGTGTGAGAGAGAGAGAGAGAGACAGAGAGACAGAGAGACAGAGAAGGAGAGACAGACGGAGATGTTATTGAGATAATAGAGGCAGATAGAGATGATAATCCTAAGGTTATTTTACATTTAAATGAGCATCTCACATGTTGGTAGAAAAATGGTCAACAGTAAAGCTCACTCCCAGCACTAACTGTATAATACCTACCTTGATGAACTGACTATGGTCTCTGGTAATATAGATGATAAAAGGTTTTCATAGAATTTCTTCTTTCTTCATCTTCAGTGGAAGCATTTAGTCCACTTCTATCAGTTGCTATTTTTCTAAAGATGTGGTATGTCAAATTAAAGATTAGTTTTTTCATCATAAATAGAAATTTAATTTATATATGCATAAGATAGCCATAATTTTCTATATTTTATTGTTTAACGTTTAAATATATATTTCAATTAAAGCACAACTGCACCACTTTCTTCTTTCCCTTTCTTTCTCCAAAACCCTCAAATGCCCCCAACTCCCTCTCAAACTGATGACCACAATTTTAGAAAATCTATTCTTTAAGAAGGCTCTTACACTCATATAGGGAAATATGGTTATTTCTATGCCATGCTTTCTTCCTCCACTCCCTCAAGATCCTTGCATATGTCTCCAAACTTTATGTTCTCATTTTTTTTTCTGTCATTTAATAACCCACTAAGTCTAGGCAGTAATGTCAAAACTGTCATACTGTTATATTCTAGAGTATGGGAAACCTACCAGAGAAAAATTCTCAAGAAAGAATGACACTCTTCTTTTAGCAGCTACAAACTCCTAATCCCTCTTCAGTGAGGGGTAGAGCCTCCAACTCTACCTATGCTGAAATTTGGCTCTCTTGTCCTTGCATATGCCTGATAGAGGTTACCGTAGAAGCTGGGAGTTAATGAGTGCCTGAGCAATCAGTGTCCATAAGGAAGTTTCCCAGCATTCCTCCAATGCTCTGGTTCTTATGTCCTATATACCTCCTCCTCTCTGATATTCCTTGAACCTAAAGAGAAAGGGTCCCACTCAGGACTGAGTACTCTCAGACACTTTCTGTTGTCACTGGGATTTGACAAATGTAGTTGACATTTTTTTTAAAAATATTGAACACACTTATCAGAATAAAATATTTTTGTGATATGTATTTCCTTGTATATTTCAACAAAATTTATTTTCTGTAATCTGAGTTTTGGATATGTGTGAGATAAAATAGTAATATATTTTTTTAAAACTGTTTCTGGGAGGGGAGCAGAGAAAAATGTACAGCTCAATACAAATCAATGAAAAAATAAAAAAAATATTTTACCAATTTTAGATAATGTGGCTCTCCTGGGTTCAACATAACTTGAGAAAGGCATCCACTTCTATTTTCCACAGTAGTCTGTGTTATGTAGTTAATTTTTTTCATTTACTCTGTGATAGATTTTGTTAGTGAAAAATTCTGAGTCTACTGTTTCCTGCAAAGATTTGTCACTTATTCTTTCTTCATAAATATATTACTATTTATATTTTCCAGTTCTTCTATTGTCAGTTTTGATAGTTTTCGTAGCTACTACTTCTATTTCACATTTTTGTTATATCTGTCTTTACCATTTTGTGTTCTAACCTTAAGTTGTTTTTAATTTTTATATTAGAATTTGCAGGTAGTATATGGAAATGAGGGTAGAGTACCATTTATTCTTCTGTGTAGCCATTTGTGTTTCTGATATTAACAGCTTGCATTTTCGTTTTTTATAATTCCCAAAAGGATTTATATCAATATTGTTATTTTAATGAGCAATTTGCCTTATTAATTTTCTCTATTTTGTTTTTTTTTAAAACATTTTTTTATTTTTTTTTCTCCTACCTTTCATTCACACTGTAGGCACCCCTCATTCTACTCATCCCAGTTACTCCCCAACTTTTCTTTCAAAAAACAAAGAAACAACACAAAACAGGAAACCTGAGGGCCTCCCAGAGATGTCAACCAAGCATGACTTAATAAATTACAATAAGACTACGTATAAACATTAATATCTGGGCTAAAGGAGGCAATCCAATTTCATTGTTGTTGCTGCATTTTAAAATATATTTGCTTGATTATTGCTATTTATTTTGATAATTTATACTATTTTGTCTAGTTTCTCTGGGTAGAAGATTTGAATATCAGCCTAAACTCTTTATTCTTTTTTTCAGTTATTGCTATTTAAAGTTTTAAACTTTATTTAATAAAACTATTCCTAAAATATTGTAAATGTCATCAGATTATATCACAACTTTGATAAATTTTATTTTATTACTTAAATTATATTTAATTTCTTTTTGAATCTCTTTGGTGGTAGATATCATCTAAGATGTATAAATTTATGTTTTATATGCGCTAGAGTTCTGCTTGTGTGCATGTAAGTGCCCTATGCTTTGCCTTGTAGAAGGCATAAGACCACACAGACATGGTGCTAAGGATGGCTGGAAGTATCCCATAAGATGTTGGGAACCAAACCAGGGTCCTTTCTAAGAACAGGAAGTGCTCTTATCCTCTTAGCCTTTTCACCGTCTAAATAATTTAGCAGTGAAAAGTTAAATTTTTAAATACATGAAGAGATTTTCTTACTATGTTTTTATGGTTTAAGATTTTAAAGTTGTTTTTAGAAAATTTGTTGAATAAGATAACAACTTCTGACATAGACTAAGAAGGATTTCATGCCCAGCATATGATCTAGCTTCTAAAATTTCCTGTGCTCCTGGTAATTGCATACATTATAGGGCTGTTGATTTCACAGTTTCATCTGTCAATTATATTAAGAAAATTGGTTTTTCTCTCATTTATGCATAGTTTTTATAATGCATTTTATAACATATATTTAAAATTTAATATATTATAATACATAATATGTTTACCTAATAAATAAATCTGAATAGTTATATATTCTCTATATATTTATATACAGAACATATATTATATGCTTATATTGATCAATTTGTCTGCTTCTCCAATTAGTTATTAAATAGGAAGAGATGGTACTATCACTCATATTAGGCCTTTGTTTAGTTTCCCCCTTTCTTAATTTTTATGTCATATGTTTAAATGATCTAGTATATGTTAGATTGTTATATTCTACCCACTAAATAATTATATTGCTTTACTTTATTAGCCAGTTGATGTTCTTTCAATATATTTCCTATCATCTTATGTTTAAACACGACAACTGTAAATAGATGTTCTCTAATGTTATTACATACATGTCCACTTTTGCTCATGTTTTCTATTTTTCGTTTTCCATCCTCCTAGGTTTTCAATGTAAAATTAATGTTTCATAAAGAATGTATAATTGGACATTATTTTTATTCACTCACACAATTTTCTGTGTACAGGGACTACTTAATATTTTACCATTTAATATAATGGCTGATTTAATTGTTTTATGAGGATCATAATTTTCCTTTGCCATTGTCCTTTTTAAATATAAAATTTTTATTTGTACTGTGAGAATTTCAGCAATGAATAAATTGTGCTTTAATCATTTTTGTCTCTGATTTCTCCCTCTAAATTCTCTACATCTTTTCCAACTTCAAGTCCTTGTTTTTGTTTCTTTATCCATTTCTTTTTTCCCGTTGAGACAGAATTTCTCTTTGGAGCCCTAGTTATTCTGGAACTAAGTCTGTAGACCAGGCTGAAACTGGCCTCAGAGAGAGGTCTTCCTTCACCTTTCTCCTGAGTGTGTTAGATCAATGGCATGAACTGCCTCTGCCTGGCTAAATGTTATTTATTTTTTTTTTTACTTAACTCACTCTAAGTACTGATGCACTTAAATGTTTGGATGTGAGACAATCATTGGAAATATGATCAGCTTATTAGGGACTACAGTTCTAAGAACTGATATTTTTTGTCTTCTATCAGTCACAAATTCTTAATAACCCATCAGGTTGTGGTAGGAGGCTGTGTCCTTCCCCTATTTATACCTACATGATGACTACCCTGAACCCTACAGGTTTTGCATAGGCAATCCCACTTGCTGTGTCTTCTGTTCTGTCCAGGAGACACTGTTTGTCCTCAGTACTCCATTAACTTCTGGCTCCTACTATCTTTCTGTATCTTCTCTCAGGATGACCCCTGAGTCTTTGTTCAAGCATATGATAAACATGCACCCTTAATGGTTTCATTGCTTTCTGTACTTTGTCTAGTTGTAGCTTCCATCTACTGTACAAAGATTCGCTGACAAGACCTTAGTGCTGCATGGATTTGTGGAAATAGAGATAAGTATTGAGAAAACAATTGGGACTATGTCATTAGCAACGTTATAGTAATAGTTTCTCTCATAGGGAATATGAGCTCATTAGTCACAGATTCTCCACCAGATTTGCAGCAACTGACATGAGTTTTATTTTGTGGTGCAGGCTAAGATTCAATTAGAAAATTATTGGTTACCCCTATAACATATGTGCCATTGTTTTTTCCCTGAAATATCTGTCTTTCATGGTCATTATTAGGGTTCTGAGTATTTACAGATGGGTAAGACTGTCAGTTATTGTTTTGTCCCTAGCAGCAGCTATTGCAAGCACCATCTTATACTATGAAATCTAGCCAGCAAGGAGGAAGCTTGCAATTCAGTATCAGCTTGAATTTTTATACTCCTGTGACCAGTGTGTGGTAGATTCAGAAACAAGGTTTTGCCACCAGGTTATAGTAGGCAGCAAGGAACAATGGTAACACCTCGTGATGTTTGAGCGCCTTTTTGACCCTCATGGCCAACAACTCAATATAGAGAGATATCCCATAGCTGGTATTATTCTTTCGAGTTAGTGATCTGTGGCTTCTGAGAGGAGCTTCCCCATTACTCTTATCTGGACATTTTTTGAACTGCTTCACTTCTCTCTTATATCTTCTCTTTTTTACATTTTAAGTTTCCTTTTAGTTTTCTATGGATTTTTCTATAAAATTCCAGCTCTATACCAAACTGTACCATCCCTTATTTCAATTAACTTCAGTGGTATGGACTGAGTTTTCATCTACTTCAGAATGTGTATCTATCTATCTATCTATCTATCTATCTATCTATCTATCTATCTATCTATCTATCTATATCTATCATCTATCTATCTATCATCTATACAGAGTCTGTAAAAGCCCTCTTTACTATTTACATCATTTAAGCTTTGGGAGTCTTGTCCTGAACAGCATACCAAGGTCTCCTCAGAAATTTATGAAGTACTAATACTCTGTCCTTTCGCTGTCTTGTTCTGAATATTCCAGCCACTTCCACTGATGAGCCATTAAGGAGATCTCACCAATCAGTTGTAGCCCAGAGCTGTGCTTAGATTCTGGCTCTCTGAAGTGTGGTCATAAAACTGTACCTAGCAGAGCTCTGAAGAACCATAGAACTTGCCTTATGAGCAGCCCTTCTCTCAGTCACCACCATCTTCTGTTCCCTGATATCCACTGACTACAGTAGCCTGTTTCTCCCTTCAAATTCTACTGTCTTATATAGTCAAAAACAAGTCAGTCACAAAATTTTTAAATATGGCCACAGTTCTAAGTCTAATTTGAATGACATATTTTGAGAAGAAAAAGACTGCTAAGGATAGCCAGAATAACCATGGATGGTACAGAACTATTTTTATAAGTATTTATAAATGCAAGATGTTTGTCTGAGGGGACACAGTAAAAAGGCATGCTATTTCCAACAGGTTTTCCTTGTGCCTTCAGTTTTCATAGATTTCCATAACTGAAAATGACATTATCATTAGAATAACTTGAGCTTGACAGAGCACAGTTTGACTCACTTCTTCATCATTTCAGTTACATAATTATTTAATTTTAGACTTTAATTTTATCCATAAATGTGAAATATGCATAAATAACACAAACATAATACCTACTCTTTAATACTTTTATGAGGTATCTGTTTAAATCCTAGAGTAGTCTGAGAACTCAATAGGCACCATCTCTCATCAGTACCATCAGCAGCAACATTGCCATTTTCTGCCCTCATCATTAAGATATTCTTTATAGGTTTTGCCTTTAGCAGATACTTATACTTCTAAAGATACATTATTACAAGCTTTAAAGTAAATCCCTTGCAAAGATCTAGAATGCATAGTCTACTAAGTAAGTGCATAAATGATTGCCACATACCCTAAAATCCAAGTCTATAAGTTACATAATATAGTGTTCATAGACTAAATCACTCTTTTATCGAGGAATGAAATATTTTGAAGTATTTTAAAAATATAAATGCATGGCACCATTGAGTCATGATTTTTTTAAAATTATTCCTTAAAAACATGTTTGGAAACCAATTCATGTCTGAATTTGACCTACAGATCAGTTTAAATGAAGAGTAGGCTAGTGAAAACTTTCTTGTTTTCCCCTGATGATCTGCCTTCAAAATGATTCTGTATGAAATATAAGAAAAAAAACTGAGCTGGGCTCATCTATTAAAATAAAAATCCTAACTTTACCAACAGATAATGAAATTCTATTTCCAGATTCCTGGGTAAATAATTCATTGTTGTACTCAACAGCCAAAATAGTGACAAGTTAAAGTGTTGCTCATCAAGGACAGCAAAGGAGAGCATGCCCATACATATCTATCACATTGGTCCACTGGGAAATGGAGGGGCAGACATCAGGGGTCTTTATGGACCCTGATAGTTCCTGTATAAAATTCTGTTCACTTACATATTGAAATAGAAATTCTTGGAACAGCTCTTTTATCTTGTCAGGTCCTTTCAGAGGACTTACGGATCACACCAGCACAATGTGAGCAATATTTGCAAGGAATTGCTAAGTAATGAAAATTTACCCTGCAGTGCCAACCTGAAATGATAGTATCCTGTCAGCACAATTCCCATCAGATGGTCTTGAGATAAAGAATTTGGGCTTTTCACTTCATTTAATGAAAACTCTGGGTAATCAATCTTATAGTATAATAGAACTTCTATACTGTGCAAGTAAATTATGGATAGAGTGATATGCTCTGGACATGACCTACATGTTATATTCAAAAGCAAAATTAATCACGGTATTCAACTTTGAACCAAATTTTCCTCTTTGGCTGCTCATTTAGGAAATGGGTTTAATCAAGTGCTGAAGACATACATGCCTGAAGAGATCAGTGTATTGTATTCCAAATGTGTTCAAATTTTTATTTTAAACTAAGAGAGGAAAAGTGGTGTGGTTAGATTTTTGTTTAATGAGGAAATACTATTTTATTTTATGTGTGCTACTGTTTTGCCTGCCTGTATGTCTATGACACACATGAGTGCATTTCCCACAGAGACCAAAAGAGGGCATTGAATCCCCTGAAATTGGAGATATAGATAGCTGTGAGCAGCCAGCAAGTGGTACTGGGAATCAAACCCAGAATTATTTGTGTGAAACGTTAAGAATCTTAACCACTGAGGTATTTCTCGAGCTTCAGAAGACTGACATTTTTGTTATATATTTTCGTTGTTATGATGATCTTTGAAACAAAAAAAAAAAACAAGTATCCTAACATGAGTTTATACATTTATTTCTTTTGTGGTTATGCAAGATTTATATAAGTTTTATTACCTTGGTCTCCATTGTCATATAAAAATGGAACCTAGTATGCCAGCAAAGTTACTTTGAGAAACCAGTAAAGTAATTCTTAAGCAATGGTGTGCTGTGTTTATTCAACAGAAAGTATTGATGTTGCTGTTGGTCGCCAACGTAGATGTGCCGATTTTACACAAGATATTTAATATTCTAGTTTTTTAGTCTTCCACATGGAAAATCGTACCTATCTTTGTAGTATTGTGGAAGTTAAATGGTTGTAGACAGCATGAGGAATGAAATACTTGTCTAATTACAATTGTTCTTTTCATTTTACCTGAATTGAAAATTGAGACAGTGTGAAAAACAACAGTTCTCAAGTTTTTGTTTTTTTTTTCCAGGACTTCAGTATGAGTTCTGAAGCCACTAACCTTGTTGTGCTTCCATTTGTAAGTTTTACATTTTGCCACTAGCTTCTGCCAAACAAGGTGCTTTGGAGAATTAAATAGCATGATCCCATGTGTTCAGGACACATTCTGAAAACATAATAAAGTCACAATAAATGCTTTTAATTTCTGGTCTGTGGCTAAATTTTTTAAAGGAGATAAAATTATAAGAATTTGTATAACATTCATATTTACAGTTTCAAAAAAGTACCAGGTGCTAAATGATATATCCTCTGAAGATAGAATGTATTCCAATAGCCTTATTGGGGAATGTCATGTTACAGAAGCTTTTCCTCTTATTCTTCCTTCTTTTCCTTCTCTTCCTCTTTCCTAATTCCTTTCTTTAACACTACTTATCAAGAAATTTAAAATAAGGCAATCATGTCTGCCCTGGGAGTCAGATTTCTTATGTTTAAATATTCTGAATTCCTGAAATCCTTGCTTAGATCATAGCTTTTCTGTACCATGGTTTTCCTTTCAGTGAAATACAGGTAATGTTTTCTTTCTAGATTTTCTACATCTGGGGCAAAGAAGTCAGAATGTTGCCTTGCCTCAGGCTTTTGCACAGTAAGTCCTCATTTTACTGAAAAGCAAATTCCTCCAATCAGATTTTCTTAAGCCATAGGGATAGAATTGAATTTGAAAAGCCACTTCACCCACTCTCTATCCAAACAGTTTTACTGTGTTTAAGCATATAGAGGTGCTTTATCTTGGTGATTTTTATAGTTGTCTTAAATATAAACTCTAGAAAAACATTTTCCCCATTTTATTTATTTCAAATATTTTTATATATCTCTATTTTCACATTGTAAGGCCTCAACAATATTGTTAAAGTTTATTCAATATGTAAATAGAAACCTGCTACTTTCAGAAGAATGGCTCTTTTAACTTGTTATCTATCTAATAGCTAAGTGTCTAAACAGAACTCCAGCTAAATCCAGCCCATTCTTACTGGGTATGGATTTATTTATTCATATGTATGGGTTTTAACTATATATTATTTAGCATTCATGATTTAGAATAGGTTGAATATGTCTTTTAGGACTTACTAAGTGTCTTCCCATTCAAATACCAATTAGGTTTTATTGGCTTGTTTTAAAGATGGAAGATAAGAACAATAGAAATAGATTTGGTCTTCTGGTATAAGGTGTAGGAGTTCTTTCTATGTGTTTGCTTTCATTGGTTAATAAAGAAACCGCCTTGTCTTGTTGATAGGGCAGGGCTTAGGTAGGCAGGGAAGATGGAACTGAATTCTGGGAGGAAGAAAGCAGAATCAGAAAGACACCATGGGACTGGGAGAGACAGACACTGGGAATTTTACCAGGTAAGCCACTGCCACATGGTGATATACCGATTAATACAAATGGGTTAAGTTAATATAAAAGTTAGCCAATAAGAAACTAGAGCTAATGGGCCAAGCAGTGTTTTAATGAATATGGTTTGTGTGTGATTATTTCAGTTCTGGGCACCAGGACAAACAAGCGGACTCTCCTCCAACAGTCTTCTATATGTGTGGTTCCAGTAACTGTCCATTCAAAAATAACAGCTGAAGATACTGTGAACACTTTTGTGTGTATTCAACATTTACAGATCTTTGTATTTAATGCTTCTCTAGACCACAGTTTCTCTGTGGGTTGCAATTTCATACAGAGTAACATGCTCATTGTGGGTTATATAAATTTTCAGCATAAGAAAAATATTGGAAACACAATAATTAATTAAAAACCCAGAGTAACCAATTCTTCACTGAAATTGAAAAAAAATGTCTACATCTTATGGAGACACATGAATCCCAGAATAGCTAAAACAATTTCCAACAATACAAGAACTACTGCAGGTATCACCCTCCCAGATTTCAAGCTGCATTTCAAAGCTATAGTAATAGAAACAGCATAGTATTGAAACACAAAATTGACTCATTGATAAATGAAATAAAATTGCAAATTGAAAGCCCAGCAAAATCCCATATACCTACAGATGCCTGTTTTCTTTTTATTTATTTATTTATTTATTAAAGATTTCTGTCTCTTCCCCACTGCCGCCTCCCCTTCCCTCCCCCTCCCCCCAGTCAAATCCCCATTCCTCGTCCACCCAAAGAGCAATCATGGTTCCCTACCCTGTGGGAAGTCCAAGGACCACCCACCTCTATCCAGGTCTAGTAAGGTGAGAATCCAAACTGCCTAGGCTCCCACAAAGCCAATAGGAGCCTGTTTTCTTGACGAAGATTAAAGATTATCACACACACTGGAAAAATACTTTCAACAAATGGTGCTGGGTAACTGTATGTAGAAGAATAAAAATAAATATGTATCTATCAATTGTACAAAACTCAACTTCAAATGGATCAAGAACTTCAACATAAGACAAGATACTCTGAATCTGATAGAAGAGAAAGAAAGGAATAACTTGAACCCATCAACACAAAAAGATTTTCAGAGAGGATACAGATAGGTCAGGCACTAAGACAAACAATTAATAAAAGATACTGGATAAAACTAAAAACCTTCAGTATAATGAATGACACCATCCTTTAAGCAAAAAGTCACCATACAAAATGTAAATAAATCTTTGTCAACTATAAACTGATGAAAAGATAATATCTAGGATATATAGATATAGATATATACTAGTATCTAGGCTATATAAAACTAAAAAATGTCTGAATAATAAGAAATCAAATAACTCAATTAAAAATGGGCTATGGAACTAAAAAGACAGTTCTCATCAGATGAAATACAAATGACTGTGAAACATGAAGAAATAGTCAATAGCTTTCACCATCTGGGAAATGAAAATTGAAACCACTTTAAGATTTAAACTTATTCCAAGATCAATAAAACAAAGGACAGCTCAGACTGGTGAGCATGCAGGGAAAAGGAAGAACTTACTCAATGCGGGTAGGAGTACAAACTGGTAGAGTCCTGTGGAGATCAATCTGAAGGGTATCCCAAATGCTAAAAATAGGATTCCCACCATATCCTGACATTCCACTCTTGGGTATATACCCAAAGGACTCTACAGGCTACTAAAAAGATACTTGTTCAGCTAGGTAGTGGTGACTCATGCCTTTAACCCCAGCACTCGGGACACAAGGTAGGCAGATCTCTGTATGTTCAAGGTCAGCCTGGTCTACAGAGCTAGTTCCAGGACAGCCTTCAAAGCTACAGAGAAACCCTGTCTTGAAACAAACAAAAAAAAGGCATAAAAATACTTGTCATCCTTGTCCGTTGCTGCTCTACTCATAATAGGCATAAATTGGAGACAGCATATAGATAATAATAATAATATATTAATTATATATAATACTTTTAATAATATATATATATTTAATAATAATATGTATAGATACATAATGAAAATGTGAGGCATTTACACAATAAAATAGTTTTTGGGTCTTAAGTTAAAAAAAATTATGAACTTTCCATGTAAGCACAAGAACAAAAAATAATCATCCTCAGTGAAGTCACTAAGACTCTCTAAGACAAATAATGCATGTTTCCTCTTATATGTGTATATTAACCTCTAAAGTTTAGATTTTAGTGTTTTAATTCAAATAACAAGAAGTTAGGTATTTATCTAGGCTCAAGAACTTGTCAGAGTATCTTCTAAGAAAGGAGAAATAGAGTATAAAATTAAAAGATAAAGAAAAAAACAAAAATAGAAGAATTAAATGAGAAGCAAAAGGAGAGGGCAGGGTAAAGAAAGGAATATAGCAAAGAATGACAAAAATAAAGAATTTTTGAAAAGCCATATGAAAACCCATTACTGTAGAACTTTCTAAATCTAGATGTATTTAAATTTGTGATACAGGTTCAAATGGAGACACCGTATAATGAGAGAGACAATGCTTGGACTACACAACTCATAAAACTATGTAAAACCCCAGTTCCAGGAATGGTTTATATCTTGTTGACTCATTGACCAAAGAAGTGACATAGATGCTCCCAAACATCACCGGTTATTGTCAAACTGTTAGTTACTATCCATAGTCTTATGGTAAGACCATATTGCAGAACACAATTTATGTATATCTTCAAAATGAGGAAATATAGTAGGTGCTCAACCAGAAACTTCACCCCTACTGATGCTAGAAAGTTCTTTGCATAGTGCCAAAGGGAAAAAAAGCTAATCATTAGTGTCATGTATCTACAAATCCTGGGAGATACAGCTGTGAATTGCCTGCAAAGTATACTGGTACAATAAGTGGCAGAAAATGGTATGCGAGTTAGCAAGCTCTTTTTAATGGAATTTAAGGGCCACTCTAGGAGATGCAACCCATACATACCTGACACTACAATACTGATAAAAAAAATTGCACTCAAGGCCACTGATGGGAAATTTTGGTACTATACTCCACTAACTGTAAATCATAATAAAATGACTTGTAGGAAGAAAAGAGAAAGAAGAAATAATGCAATTATATTATAAATTCAAAAATAAATGACTGCTAAAGACATATTTACTGTACCCATAGAGCAAAGCATATCTAAGCAAACATTAGAAAAGAGTCTTCTTGCAGTAGAAGGTAATTAGTAAATAAATCTAGAAACGGAAAGGTGCAGAGATATTTTTATCAAACACCTGCCCTCAAGGTTCTGGGAGCAACATGGAAGAGGAAATAGAAAGATTGTAAGGTAAGATTATAGGTAACTCCAAAGAATATATATATATATATATATATATATATATATATATATATATATATATGAGCTCACAGAGACTGTAACATCACGCCATATACATACCTAGGTTCACACGAAATAATCCTTCAGTACTGAAAAATAAAGTAAACACAAATTCTCATTCCTGTACAAAAACATAATTGTGAAAATTGTTCTCTGTTGTGAACAAAAATATCAGTTTACTTTGGTGTAGTGTCATTGGGTATATCTGCCATATTCAAACAGGTCTCTGCTTATGGGTAATTGGCCAACATAAACTGCCATCAACCTGTACAAGACAAGATTAAGAGATTCTGTCAACAATAAATTGGAAATTCAAGATCATTATGTGCTCTGAATTGCGTATGCAAATCTTCTGCTCTTGTAGACAAATAATGGTTTAATTACAGAAAAATAAACTTCTCATATTTTCCTACCATCATTTCATAACATGTATCAAATTAATGCATCATTGGAGTGTATTTGGTTACATATTCTGTTATATTTGACTTTCAAAATGTCTGTTTGAATTGTTGACATAAGTATTATTAAAAAAACACTAAACAGAATTTGATTTGTAATTAAAACAGAATTTCTAGCAATTTTATAATGGCTTTAAGCATACTTCTATCATTTTATAAAACAGTATGCTCATGTGAAGCAATGTCCTCACACTGAGAATCAAAAGTTTTATCAATTCAGAAGATAATTGGAATTAGATTACAGCCTGCAGAATTCATCCAGAATTAAATTCTTTTTTTTTCTTTTTTGTTTTTGTTGAGGCAAGGTTTCACTGTAGCTTTGGACTGTGTCCTGGAACTAGCTCTTGTAGACCAGGTTGGCATCAAACTCACAGAGGTCCACCTGTCTATGCCTCCTTAGTTCTGGGATTAAAGACGTGTACCACCAACACCTGGCTCCAGAACTAAATTCTTAATGTAAATAAAAACATGTTCATCTTTTTACTAGACTTTAACTTTTAATAATTGGTTAAAATTATATTTAAAACAGAGAATTTATTAAAAATTAATTAATTATTTTATAACAAAAACAATAAATCTGTTGTATTTGCATGCCCATTTTTCTTTTTCATATAATTTGGCCAATGTTTAAAATTTCTCAGATCAAAAAGAAATATGAACAGAAAATGCTTTGAAAGCTTAAATCTAAATAGCTCATCCCAAAAATACTTAGATAATTTTTGCATTGTATTATGGTTTTTTTTTGATCTAGAGGTGATTGAACATGTAGGAGTGATTATTCATCTTGCTTTTTCCAAATATTGTGGCATATTAAAGAATAGCATCTATGGATTTGAATTTTAGTTGATTCCTGGAACCATTTCCACAATTATTCTGAAGAATTGGTAGAATTCTCCAGGTACTTTGTAGTAAGCAAACATGAAAACTTTTGTTTCCATACAGAGGGAAAGAATGGAATACTCCTTTGAAGAGAGCTTTTATTTCAAATATTTTATTTCTTTATTTTGTAGATAGACCAACTTTGCCTCCAAATTTCTATGTTCATAGGGATGGTCTTGAATGCCTTTGAGTGTTCAGATTACAGATATAGCTCACTATGTCCAGTTCTATACATTGCTTTAGTTTGATTGAATGCAGGGCATTGTATACCAGGCAAGTACTCTGCCAATTGAACTTGATTTCCTGATCACAGATAGTTTTGCTTAATGCACAGTCTTCAACATAGAAACATATATATTAAAAAATGATGAATCTCAGTTCTACTGCAAGACCAAAAATAGAGCAGACAAGGCTGAACATTCCCTTTTTTCTCCTAAACATCTTTTTAAATTATAGAAGTTATAACTATTCTGGAACAGCCACCCCCTTTCTACATGGTAACTGCATCTTTCACAATACTCTTCTCTGTCTTCTACACATATGTTATAGTCACGTGTAGTAGCAGGCCACTTGTTCATCCTGGCAGCCCAGAACTGAAATAATGACACAAAAACTGTATTAATTAAATCACTGCTCTAGCTTCTTATTGGCTAACCCCCATATTAATTTAACCCATTCTTATTAATCTGTATTTGCCACATGGCTGCGACTTACCAGGTAAAGTTCCCAGCGTCTATCTCCAGGGGATATATGACTTCTCTCTTACTTTGCCTCCTCTCTCCCATATTTCACCTTAGTTTTCCCTGCATACCTAAGTTCTAGAGTTTTGCATTTGTATAGATTTTGGTTTATTGATACAAATTTAAGGTCATTTTTGTTATACCGGGTTTATATATTTCTACTCTTGATTAAAGTATTGTGATTGCACAGCTCATTTAAAAATGTAGTGTAAAATCCACTTAAAACCTGAGAGGGCTTGTAAGGGAATTCTAGAGCCACATTCCCACCACCAACACCAAATGGGCTTTGCTCTCTGGTGGCATGCTGTGGCTTTTTTAAGAAAAGATTTTCTGATTCAGCGGTAGAAAAAAACAAAACAAAACAAAACAAACAACCAAAAAAAAAACACCCTTTTCAAATGCCAGCTTTCTGGGCCATGCTGCCAACACAACCTCTGACTCCTTCAGAAGACTGAGCATTTGAATGATGTTTGTGAGCATCGTGCTAAGGCTTGCTTGGTGGCAACATGAACTGGCAGTGTGCCTGTGATGGGGCACTGTGCATGGCTCTCAGTGGTAGCAAACAGCTCCACCTTGTCAGACTGGGTGGGGCAAACAGACAGAAAAACCTCTTTTCCAAAGCAACATATTCTTAGACCCAAATTCTGAAGTCAAAATACCTTTATAATACACATGCTAGTTTAGGCAGCCCATACAATAAAATGTCTCTCTGTACTTAGCTTTTTCACAGTCAAAAATTCAAAGAAAACACAAAATCCAGACTCTCTGTGTATATTCTATTTTTATGTAACTTATTATTATTTTTTACTTCTTTTAATCTATGACTGTCTATACTTTGCCTCTTTAAAGACTTTTTCTTTTTTTAAGCTCATTTACTTCTTTTTATAACTGTCTATATCACTTTTCTTTTCTCTCCCAGGCCTACGTACATTTATCCAATACTGTAACCCATTTAGAAGTCTTATATGTCTGAATCTGTCCTATTGTGTAACTTGTAATTCTTTATTGTAAGAGTGCTTCTTACAATGCTAAATTCCTGTTTCATTTCCACAGAGGTTGAGAACCTGTGGAATACTTCCAGACTAATGTGGTTTGATGGACCAAGAGCCTCTGAAATATTTCCTTAACACCCCTCAAAAAATTAGTTTGCCCAATAAACAGAAAGAAAAATTTGGACAGACTATGCCCAAATTCCCAATATTGTTTATAAATGTTTATTTACATTTAAAGTGAGATTTGCTTTAGTATGCTAAAGTTAAAACCTTTCTTTCCATTTAAACAGAAAGGGGAGGTAATGTGGGAATTCCCTCTCTATGCTGTGATTACCATTAATGAATAAAGAAACTGCCTTGGCCTGTTGATAGGGCAGAACTTAGGTAGGTGGGGGAAATCTAAGTTGAATGCTAAGAGATAGAAGGCAGAGTGAGAGAGAAGCCATGCAGCCTGCCAGAAACAGATGCTGGGAACTTTACCCTGTAACCCATAGTCATGTAGCAATATACAGATTAATAGAAATGGTTTAAATTAATATGAGTTAGTGAATAAGAAGCTAGTGCTAATGGGCCAAGCAGTGATATAATTAATACAGTTTTTTGTGATTATTTTGGGTCTAAGCTAGCTGGGCAGCTGGGAACCAAGTGTCCCTCTCCAACAGTCACCTTCCTTTATATTTAAGTTATTCATGATCAAGTACAGTATGAAAATATTAATGGAAAATTCCAGAAATAAACAATTCATGTTGGACTTAAGTAATGAAATGACATTGTACGTGTTCCTACTGTGCTTTTCTCAGAAAAGGAGTAATGACCCTCTTTAGCATATACATATTATACATAGTTGACCTTCTATATAAGCTGAAAGAGCATATTCTTGTAACTTTTACAATATAATAACTGTTCTATTGTTACTGTTTATAACATCTTTTACCAAAATTACAAGTCAAACTTCATTTTAAGTATATATAAATGGAAATGGTATATGCATGGACTATTACTATCCAAGCACTCTGGTGTGCACTATATGTCTTGAAATAAATCCATCCCCCTTGATAAACAGAAACTAGTGTAGTGACCTTTACAAAATTTAATAGTGTATAAGATATATATTTACATTGGTTCAGTAAATTCTTAGGATTCTTTCTTGTGGGGTGAGGGGAGTTACAGTCATAATTTTTGCATCCTAACCATTATCATGGGCACTCCATAATGTTTGCTTAAACAGTGGATGAATAGTAGGATACATTTTAAGAAACATGATGTATGTATTCTCTCCAGAATTTTGTACCATTCCACTGAAGTGGGCTAACAATCAGAGAAAATTTTTTTCATCTTTACACGTAATTATAAACTCTTAAATGAATAGGAAAGGATGACTTTGGGCAGCATTATATGAGACTATTTCACTATTATTAAGATGCAATAATACATTGTAGAATTTGATTTAGGGGATCTCTGATATTGAGGTTTCTAAGCCCAAGATTTGCTAAACTCTGAAGGAGACACACAAGAGAGACATTTGCATTATCTTTGATCAGATCAGGGTGTCTGATTCTGTTTTCCCCTTAAAAATTGTATCAGATTGAGCAATAGTATAGAAAAGAGCAATGAAAATGTGACTAATATTACTGTTGCATATTATTTTATAATAGTAATCATAGAGCCACATATGTGAAGACTATACA
Source organism: Microtus obscurus (assembly GCA_963919715.1). Classification (NCBI taxonomy): domain Eukaryota; kingdom Metazoa; phylum Chordata; class Mammalia; order Rodentia; family Cricetidae; genus Microtus; species Microtus obscurus. The sequence goes on along the minus strand of CAWTZC010000501.1, from coordinate 2,652,274 downwards.
GCTTAGAATTTAAGTTACTTGATGACAAAAGTTTCTCTTCATTGCACCATTTCTCACACTCATTGACCTACACCACAAGACACAAACACACACACACAACACTGAAGGTATATTGTCTTCTTTCTCCATTCCCATATTGATTACCTTAAAACTTATTGTACTCATATTTTTCTTAATATGTTTTGCTATACCCCAACATAGTATCATGATGAAAAATTTTCATAGGAAAGATTTTGTGTATGTGTGTACCACAACTGTTTTAGTAATTTTACCTTATTTTGTTTGTGGGACATAAAGTTTTTTACATATAACAAAAACCAAAATTTGTATAAATTAACTGGATTGCTTCAAAATGTGTAGACTATTGGTTTCATTTATGAGTCCTGTTCAGTCATCTGTAGAATATTTACTCTCTAGAAGGAAAAGTGTTGACTTTGTACCCAGGGTTAAGCATGGAATCGGGTTGTTGAACTTTGAAACTCTTCATAGTTTTCATTGCATATGTCAATTGAATAAGTTAATTTTGTAAAATCTATGTAGAAGGAGCGGTGGGCCACTTCCTGCCACCCAGCTCCAGGCAGCCTAGCTAGCTTATACAATTGAAAGAAATTGTATTCTTTCAAACACTGTCTGGCCCCTTAGTTCCAGCCTCTCCTTGGCTAAATCTCACATCTCGATTAACCCATTTCTAATAATCCGTGTAGCACCATGAGGTGGTGGCTTACCGGGAAAGATTCAGCATGTTTGCCCTGGCGGCTGGCTCCATGGCATCTGCCCTCACTTCCCTTCTTCCCAGCATTCTGTTCTGTCTACTCCACCCAGCCATGTTCTGATCTATCAGGCCAAGCAGTTTCTTTATTAATTAACAAATGAAAGCAACAGAGAGACAAATGACCTTCCCACATCAAATCTATTCATTAGTAAAATCTAGATAACACTTCCTACATTTCATGTTGAAATACTTTTATTTACTTTAAACATATAGATCAGCAAAAGAAGAAAATAATAAAAATGTCATTGAAACAGTTGTAGAAATACCTTTTAACTTAAAAATTACCATCCTATTCATGTTTTTACAATGAAGGCCTCATTTATTGGCTTATAATTTCTTAGGTATGCAGTCATTTTAATAATAGTAATAATCCGAAATTTAAGTAGTTAATTTGCACTTCCCTGTACTATTACTATCTTGAAAGGTTGTTTTAAATATGTTAGGTATAGAATTCTTTAAAAAAATCACCAGTTTTTTCAGTCACTGACAAAGTATGGAATAAATTGTTTAAGTTTTGTAGGTATAGTAAAACAAGTAATTAGAGAATCATTAAGTAGTAGAATGCCATTAATTTATCTCCAGAAGCAATCTTCTTCCACTCAGCTTCATTGATCTGCCCAATGAATCCCAGAGATGGTGAAAATAAAGTCCAGTTTGTGCCAGAGAACAAATTTAAATGGAATTCTGGCCAAAGCCACTGTGAGATAAAAAGAGATAGACACATTTTTTTTTATCTTAAGATAATTCCTTTTTGAGAATATAATTTACTTCAATGAAACACAGACTAGACACTTAAGTATTTTTGAGAAATGAAATTCTTTCCTATGTCTGAATTTGTCTCTTATAATCTTAATATATTTTCTTTTGCCAGTTTGACCAGTCCATGTTTAGGACAAAAGTTTGATGAATTCTTCATATGAGTCTCACTAAATAGAAAAATTGAGTTTATTCTTTAACTTAATCTAAATTTCTATGAACCAAAATAAATAGAACGCTTTATAAGTTAGTCATGTGATACTCCTTTTGACCATATGTCGCTACCAAGCAATAATTTTGTTTTGTTAATAATCATCTATTTTTATAGAATATGATGGATGCCAACATTAATATCCTGCATTGTCTTGGTTTTCTGATATAATCACTTAAAACCTTTTGTCTACCAATCAATATCATTCTTAATCACATTTAAAGATAATTATGAATTAGTTACATGTTATTAAAGCAGTTAATTTCTTCTTAATTTTTACACTTAATTATATGTTTTGTGATTGGGAAAGTAGCTCAGTTGGTACAGTTCTTGCCCAACATGCATACACTGAAATTCTTAAGCTTAAAGTCTATTACAGGGAAAGGATTCATTGGAAGATAAATACCAGTTTTGGCACTCAGGAGGTTGAGGCAAATTTGTAATTGATCTGCCTCAAAAGAAAAAAATGTATATATATATACATTTATATATATGAGAGATATTGAAACTGCACAAACTGAGTTAAGTAGTGCGTATAAACTCAGCCTCCTCAGTGTCATACAATATTATGAAGCAGTAATAATTTTCCCTTTGTCATTTATCCATAGAACTTTTAAAAATCTGTTTGGCACTGTAGTCTCTAAATAACCTTATGCAGTTGTTTGTAATTAAAAAGTAAGAAAAGAATGTTAGAGTTGGGTGTTTAGGGATTTTTTTTTCCAGTTGTTGTGATTGTTACTCAGGTTGTCTGTGCCTCTGCTTCTTGAGAGCGGGTGTTAGTATGTATGTCTTCACATCAGTAATTTTCTTGTCTCTCCCTCCTTGCTACTTAGCATATCACTCATCCCACTATATCGAGCAGAAGTTTAGGTACTATTTGGTGCAAGACTCTTTCTCCATCCATAACATATGTAAAACAAGCCACGTGTAGTGGTTTGAATGAAAATGGCCCCCACAGATCCATATGTGGTGGGACTATTAAATGTGACCTTTTGGAGAAAAGTGTATCACTGTATGGTGGTTTGAATGAAAATCACCACCAAAGGACAATATAGAATGGCACTATTAACTGTGGTCTTTTGGGAGAAGGATTGTTATTGTGTGGTGGTTTGAATGAAAATAGACCCATAGGTGTTGGAGGAGGGGCAGCTTGTTCTCTCCTGGCTAACTTAGACCTGGAATAATCACACAGAAACTGTATTAATTAAATCACTGCTTGGCATATTATCTCTAGCTTCTTATTGGTTAACTCCTACATATTAATTTAACCGATTTCTATTAATTTGTGTATTGCCACATGTCTGTGGCTTACCTGCTAAAATTACCAATGTCTGTCTTCAGTGACTCCATGGTTTCTCTCCTACTTTGCCTTCTTCCTTCCATGCTATAGACCAAGCCAGTTCTTTATTCATTAACCAATAAAAGCAACACATAGACAGAAGGACCTCCCACACCACATATGCCAATACAGTGTTGCACTATTAGATGTAGATTTTTGGAGGAAGTGTGTCACTGAGGGTGGACTTGAGATTTCTCAAACTCAAGCCAGACCTAGTGTTGCTGTCCTGCTCTCTCTCTTCATAATGCCTGCTAATCCAGATGTAGATCTCTCAGATACCTCTCCAGCATCATATCTTTCTATGTGCCGCCATGCTTTCTGCCATGGTGATAATGTGCATAACCTCTGAACTTTAAGCCAACTCCAAATAAATATTCTACTTTATTAGTGTTGCCATGGACATGGTGTCTCTTCACAGAAGTAGAAACCCTAAGGCATCTTTTTTACTTGAAAATTAAAATATGAGATAAAATGCAAGGCATGAATTCAAAAAAACTTAAATATGAAGTCATGTATTAATCTTTATTGTTGTAGTCTTGTTTTCAAGATACACAAGCAATAGTTTCCACAAGCCATTTAGAGTAACACAAGCAATCTCTTTAGACAGTTCTTTCTCAGAAAACAAACCACATTCCACCAGAAGGACTAAAATAATGATAGGTATATTTCATTTATTTCTCATGGCAAAAAAATTGAATAACTTAATTCTAAATGTATTTCTACTATGGAGAAAGTTATTGAAAAACAACAGCAACAACAATTATGTACCCTAGTAACTATAATAAAGAGATAGATGAACAAGGTACATTCAAGTCACTTGAGCTATTTAAAGGTTTTCTCTTTGAAAGGATATTAAGATAAAATTATAAAATACACATTTTAAAGGAAAACACTGTTGCTGCTTTATAAATACATAAATGTATAAAATATTATCAAATTTAAGAGGATAATGACAAACTTTAAGTCATATTAAAAACTGCTTATTAAGCCGGGCGGTGGTGGCGCACACCTTTAATCCAGCACTCGGGAGGCAGAGGCAGGCGGATCTTTGTGAGTTCGAGGCCAGCCTGGTCTACAAGAGCTAGTTCCAGGATAGGAACCAAAAAGCTACAGAGAAACCCTGTCTCGGGAAAAAAAAAACAAAACTGCTTATTTGTCTAATGATACTACTCAATGGTAGAGTTCTTGTCTTTCATGCCTAAAGAGTCACCTCCGCTACACTAATAAGAATTGTTCATGTTCTACAGTTTACTCAAGAAATACAACTATTTTGGAGGCAACTAACATTTTGATTTACTTTATTCAAATTTGTCCTTTCAGAGTCCTCAAAATACCTATTTCCATAAAAGTGTGATAAAAGAGACTCACAATTGAATTGAATTTTAATGAGTAAATATAGTCACTTTAAAGGAAAGAAATTTTATTTGAGAGCATAAAAGGAACATCATTAGCAAAAAGTAAAGCTAAATTATGTAAGACTTTAATTTTGATAAATTCAAAGTAGAATAGACATTTCATAGGAGCAAGCCCTCTATATGTTTTGTCTTTACCATTATACTATTTCCAAGAGCTCCAAAGAGCACTTGGCATATACTGCTTGTTTTTCAAAAATTGTATCGTATGCCAGCTTCTGGAATCAACATAGCTTTGAAAAGCAACTTGATTAATATGAGGAAATGAGTAAAATTCTCAGCTCTGCAAGTAGCATCTGAGGGTATCAAACAAGTCTATTTATTGCCAAAGAGGGGAGCCATTCATAGCGTTCCAGCACTCTCATGAGCTCATTTGTATCTCCATAGTTCCAAATGTCCTGACGAATAAACTCAAGAGCTACAACTGAATGGTAGAGCCCCGTACATTCCAAATGATCGACCACACATACTCATAGAAAAGTTGCCAACCTTGCCTAATTACACTGGTTTTAAACCAAGTTCAGTGTTCCAAAAAAAACCAAGTGCTCCAGAATTATAAAAGCCAAATCATTTGATTAAAAAAATGTTTAGCTATGAGTAAGTCATGAAAGTAATTTTCTTACTAAGATATTTATATTGCATTTTTGATAGCACACTCTGTGCATTATATTGCTTCTATTTACAATTTGCTGCTTTTATCTGTCTTACATATTTGATTATTTGCTGTGAAGAGGTATTAAATGTAGCCAATCATGAGCTTGATGAGCTTGTGACACCTGCAGATTTTTCCCACAAATCTGAATATAATCATTGCTGATGAGTGCATGCTTGTTACTTTTTCCTGCTTGGTTTGTATCAGTAATTTTAATATCAACATTTGAACATTTCAGTCATCCTCACAGCCATTTGTGCCATTTCATATAGTTTTTAGCCTTCGGATAAAATACCTAAGTGGAATTGTCCGGCTGTACAAGCTCATGTTAAACATGAGCAGAAACAAAATTAAGGATATTGTTTTTACCAGCTCCGCAATTATATGGTTTATTACTATTTACATTTCTGACCAAAAAAGTCCCTCAACTCGTTTAAATTTTTCTCCTGTTTAACATGCTGGCAAAAACAAAAGCTGCTAGAGGGAAAGATGATTTGAAATGCTAATGTGGTTCAGAGAGATAGAGCTGTCCAAGAGACTTTGGAGTGCGAGTGTGTAAGGCTTTCAAATCTGGGCTGGTAAAGGGAGATGAAAATAAAAATACATATCTCTAGCTTTGTTACCAAAGGAGGAGGGGTGTATCCAGCTGAAGTTCTCCTTAATAGCAAGGTTTCAGGGCAAATGTTCATGAAAGTGAGAGGTTTTCACAAGGTCACTCATGTGCCGGAGGCTGGAGCTCATTCAGTTTCCCACATGTGGAATTCAGGCTTTTTGTCTTTACTCTTGAGACCTGCTTTGATTATGCACTCTATGTTGGTTGTTGCAAATATTTTTTTTAAATAAACATACTTAACTCTTCTTATACGATCATGAACTTCCTGAGGATTCATGATATGCTTGGTGGAAATGTAGGAGACAATACTCAACAGACAGCTTAATTGCAACCTAAGACTATGTTGCATTAATAGAGGAAGGCTTGTCACCTACTAATGTATGAGAAAACCCCCCTAAAAAAGTCTTGGGAAAGACAAAAACAACTAGTTATTACTCTTACATCTTTAAGTTTGCCTAGTGGTCCTGTTGATCCTGACCAGGTTAGAACATTTTTTTTTTCTGGGTTCCTTTATGTGTCTATACTATTTTGGAAAGTAAGCCAAGGGCTAAATGTCTGGGCAAACACCTCATCTGTTGCGTGGCTAGCAAGCACTTGCCAGCAGTGCAGGCAATATGTGATCCACATTAACCATCATTGTGCCCTGTGCCTAGTTTTACAGTCATCAAAAATCAGTAAATTGAGCTTCAAAACACAGAATCTGGGCAATGTAACCTTCATAGCAGTTGCAATTTAGTCTACAAAGTAGTTCAAGAAACCAACCTAGATTCATACCATTACTATAATGGTAAGAGCTAGCATGCCACATTTTAAAGAAAATTCAAAAGATTTGTTTATAGAATGTTTTAGAGGCATTAGAAAAATAAGCTCTTAAAAATGATTGTAGATAAGCTGAGTGAAATAAGTAATGGAATGCTGTGATATGTGTAGCAATAAAAAATAAGTATATTGGATATGTGGAAATAAAGAACCAAGTACTAGTCTTTTGGTAATTTTTTTTATTTTTATATTTATTTATTTTATTGTTTTTATTGTCATGTACATTTTTCTCCACTTCCTTCCCTTCCTTACCCTTCTACCCTCTCCCAAAGTGGGCAGAGGAAATCCCACAGGTCCTCAACCTCACACCAAACACTGCAGGAAACTAAGGATTGCTGAATGTTAGAGATAGTCTTTCCCAGGGAATATCACAGCATCTTGGTATCCAGTACCAAATGACTGGCACTAAAAACAAAAATATTAGGAACATCATACAAAGTAAACAGGTTATATTTAAGAATATATTAATATTTATGTGTCTAGATAGTATATGTGCCAGAGGGAACGATGTAATTATATTATAATCTAAAAAACAATCCTTGCCCTGCACTTACTATTTATTTAATTGTTGTTCAAGCCTTCCACTTCTTCAGGCTGAATTTCTACATATGTGATAGTACCATCCACCTTTGTTCCTGAGAATATTACACTACAAAATGTGTTAGTGTTCCTTGCATACTTCTTACATGAGGTAAGGTCTTCTATATTATCCACATAATGAATATAGTACAATGATCATTATGAGAACCTAAAGTCATATAAATTATTTAAAATTAAGGAGAATAAAAATTTTGAACTAATGAACAAATGGATATGACAACTCTGAGTTCTATCAAAGGTCTGTCACATCAGCACTCTCTTAAGGGAGGTTGCTTGTTCATTTCCCAGACTCCCAAAATAATCACACAGAATCTATATTATTTAAATCACTGCTTGACAAATCACTTAAGCATATTGCTAGCTACCTTTTATGTTATAAGTTAATCAATTTCTAATATTTTATATTTTACCATGAGGCTCAAGGCCTACTGACAGGGTTCCAGGTGGCAGCTCAGGTCTTTCTCTGTTGGTGGCTCCATGGCTTCTCTCTGACTCTGCCTAATCTCTTTCAGCCTGGCTTTACACCGTTTAGCCACTGACCAAAAACAGCTTCTTTTTAATCAATGGCAATAAAACATATTCACAAAAAATATATTCACAGAATATATCACTTTTCACATTAACACTATACTTAAGTACATGTTTTATAAGCATAAAGAACACGGATCTACGTTGGATGTGAATTATTTCATCATTGAAAAGTGAAGAAAACAAAATCCTCTTTGGAAAATGTTTTGCTAACTTATTTTTTATCTTTGTAACTAATTTATTACTAATAACTTGTCAGATGTGCAAAGAGCAGTTTCAATAGAACATTTTTGTTTCTTGTACATTATATACAGTTCCTCTTTTGCCTTTATTATTTAATCCCCTCAGTATTATCGACCAACTTCTCTTTATTCTCTTACTATCTTTGCTGCTATCTTTCAATTTTTATTTTATTTTTAATTGTGTGTAATTTATGTGTGTCCATATATGGGTATGTCCTCTTGAGTGCAGATGCCACTGACACTTGAGACTAGAGTATGTAAGATACACTGAAGTTGTAGGTATAGACAATTATGAAACTCCTAATTTGGATGATGAGAGTAAATCTCAAGTCCTCTGCAAAAGCACTGCTGAATCTCCATCCCTGAAGCACCTGTGTAGCTTCTTATAGCTCTCTTTTTGCAGTTTCCCCCTTCAATATGACATCTGAATAATGTCATCATATATTTACTTCGAGATAATTTTCAAGGTAAAAATCTGGTGATACATTGTTCCTAGAAGTTCATAGTTTTAGTTATGTCAACCCTTTTTTTGATTTCAGTTTTCTATAAAATTAAAATAGAACAGCTAAATGAAGTAAAGAGATTGTTTTAGAGTTAATAATGTTGGTTTATCACAATGAAAACAGAACACAAATATTTAGAAACTTTGTTGAGTCAAGCATGAGGATGGGAAGTGATGTATGCAGTCACTCTATTCACCTCTTCCAGAAAACCCATACTACAAAAAAAGAAGTAGAGACTCAGGTAGAGCCATAAACTCGAAAGTGAATTGAAAACTTCTTTTTTACTTGACTGATAATGGTGAGCGATGGAGTGGAAAGAAAGAAAGTATATGTGACAATTCGTGCTACTTTGTGCTTCTACAAAGCCAAGTATCTGGTGATGGACCTGGGCCAGTGTGGTCCTAGGACTGTATATGAAGAATGAAAATGATGCTGGAGTCTTTGTAGGTAAGATGCCTAGAACCCACTGCACACCAATGCAACTGTTCAGTGATTGTATCTGAGTAAGCCAACACAGAAACCAGAGATTCGCCTTCATTCATGCTTTCTATGTCTTATATATATTATTCTCTTAGGAAAATCTACCAGGTGTCTAAGTATGGAAAAGAACCTCAGATAATAGAGTTTAAAATTTAATCAATGCTCAAAGAAAAATGACTTCAGAATATTTCGTTTGAGCTATTTTAAAATGCAGAATTCTTTTGTCATTATTCTGTTAAATTATATTTAGAAATTCTGGAATAAATGGTTATGTTTGTTTAGATATTCTTTTAAATATTTTTCTTTCTTTTTTGTAATTTATTTTTTATTGAAAAAAATAAATTCCGCCTTCTCTCAGCATCCCATTTCCCTCCCCCTCCTTCCACGCCTCTCCCCCTCCCCCCCACTCCTCTCCCCATCCCTCTCCAGTCCGAAGAGCAGTCAGGGTTCCCTGCCCTGTGGAAAGTCCAAGGTCCTCCCCCCTCCACCTAGGTCTAGGAAGGTGAGCATCCAAACTGGCTAGGCTCCCACAAAGCCAGAACATGAATTAGGATCAAATCCCAGTGCCATTGTCCTTGGCTTCTCAGCAGCCCTCATTGTCCGCCATGATAAGATAGTCCGGTTTTATCCCATGCTTTTTCAGTCCCAGTCCAGCTGGCCTTGGTGAGCTCCCAATAGATCAGCCCCACTGTCTCAGTGGGTCGGTGCACCCCTCACAGTCCTGACTTCCTTGCTCATGTTCGCCCTCCTTCTGCTCCTCATTGGGACCTTGGGAGCTCATTCCGATGCTCCAATGTGGGTCTCTGTCTCTATCTCCATCCATCGCAGGATGAAGGTTCTATGGTGATATGCAAGATATTCATCAGTATGACTATAGGATAGGGCCCTTTCAGGTTCCCTATCCTCAGCTACCCAAGGAACTAACTGGGGACATCGCCCTGGGCACCAGGAGCCCCTCTAGGTTCAAGTCTCTTGCCAACCCTAAGATGGCTCCCTTAATTAAGATATATGCTTCCCTGCTCACATATCCATCCTTCCTTTATCCCAACCATCCCATTTCCCCAAGTTCCCCTCATCCTCCTCTTCTCACTTTTAAATATTTTTCTTTAATGTTATTATCATCAGCTCCAGAACCCCTCACTTATTTTCTTTAAAATTACCTATTAACAAAGGCCTTTGGGAAAATGCATAGTAGCCTGTATAGTCAAAATATTCACGAAACTACTGTGTGCATTTAATTCTGTGTTACTTTCTTTTGGTTCCTCTGTATTGACTCTATTTCACTTAATTGGTCTTCTGTTTTCCCTTTGCATAGTTAAATACCTAAGAGTGAAACAAATATTTAAATGGTAGATGATAGACAAACACACACACACATATATATGTATACACACACACACACACACATATATATACATACACACACACATATATATATATATAATATCTGACAATTTCTAATAGAAATTTAAAGTTTTCAAAGTTGATTTAGTATAAATGGTTAAAGAACATGGGGCTTTCTTTCCTTGAGCTTAATTGTTTGTTAAATCTTTTAACTGAAGTAGCAAAGGTTCAAGAGTAGTCACCCAGTACATTTTGTTTTTATTTCTCAGAAGTTTGGAAACTTCCCAGGGATGGAATGTGCTCATATATATAACAAAAAAACAAAATCTATTTGTTCTTCAAACAACGAGGAAGCTTATCTCCATAAAATATTCTCAAATCAATTTAGCACCCAGGGATGATTATACTAACCATCCAAACCAATGTCTGCTGGATATATAGGCCACAGCAATCTTGACCCTTAGCTACATTAATGGCCTCCTAGCTCCACAGTAGCCCTGGTTTGAATGTCCACTAATGTTAATATTTCACCTCCATTTTTTTCTTTTTCCTAGATCGAATACCATGATCATCTCAGATAATCTTTTTTCATAGTTGGTTTGTGGTCTTGTAGGAAGTCCACTCCCAGTAGAAGTAAGGGGCACCTGTCAGGGTGAAGGAAGCCTCTGCTTCCAATTATTTCTGCCCTCCAGGCACTCCTTCATAAAGGAGCTTTTTTTGCCAAGTTCTAGTTATTATTTCTTGAGGCTTTTTATCCCCTTTCCAAGATTCCTCTTGAGACCAAAACTTCTGACAGAACTGCAACTTTTGTGACACTAGCTATTACAAGAATCTCTCATTATTTTGGCTTTTTTTTTTAACTTCTTGGCTTTTTACACACTTATAATTGCATGCTTTGCACTTTTCCATTCAGATTAAAGTGGCATTTTATCATATATTTACATGGTCTTTATTTCCTAGGTAATGCTAGAAATACAAATTTTTAAAAAGCAAAAACCTGTTGGACAAAAGTATCAACATATTTCAATCATTTCACAAGCCGTCCTCCATCACTGTTCTTTCAAATCTTGTTCTGTAAACGCCATCAAAGTTTTCTAAAGACAGTGTGAAGGAAACTCTTTCACCTCTGAATGTTCACACAAGTATATTTTAGAGGACCCTTTTCAGTGATGATAGTTTGGCAGAGAATTCACATATTGCCCAACATTTTATTTAAAAACATATGCACTGTGAAGCTTCACAAACACTTAAGGTCTGTGTATGCCAGCACTTTGCATGATTTTAAAAATACTTTGAAGTTTTGTTTCTTGGCTGATTATCTCAGAGAGTTAACCATTCTGAATCCACTCATTTGGGGCCATGGCTGAAAAAAGGGAACAATCAGAAAAGTGCTTCTGTGTTTGCATAAGGATTCATGAAAAAATCCTGGGCTGGCACATGTACTCCCAGTGCTGGGAACTGAGGACCTCTGGGGATAGCACGCCAGACACTCTAGAGGAATTGTTTAACTCTAGGTTCGGTAATTAAAAGGAGCATGATTAAGGAAGACACCCATTTTGGACCTCTTTGTTACATAGCCACACACCTCCAAAAACAAAAGAAACATACATGCTGCCATACATGTGTGTATGTGTATATGTACATGTAATTAACATGTCAGTTCTGATCCTGTCCTTATAATTTAGAATCCACCCAATTTTGCAAGTTGTTTTTAAGATCAGGCATATTAAAGTTCAATCTAAGAACACATTTGTATAATTTAAAATTAACCATATGAGCCTGCTGATCTATGTGATTTAGATTCCGTAGTAACGTGTGCATGTATTTGCATATATATATATGTGTGTGTGTGTGTGTGTGTGAGTGCGTGCACACATGCACATTCAAAAAAATTCAATTGCAAATAAAAATAAAAAATTGGCCATCTTAATTATACATATATAAATTCAGAGAAATTGTTCTGTTCCAAGTCAATTGAGAACACCACTGGGATTTTAATAATTAAAGGATCTAAAAGATTTATTTATTATATGCAATTTAAAGTCTATTTTTCTTCCAACTATAAATATAGATTTTAAAAGCATGATCTAATGATTAAGGAAAAGTATATCTTAGTTAGGGGAGTAAGGACTATAGTCCCAGCACTAAAGGAACTCTGACAAGAGGATTGCTGAGTTCAAGTCCAATGTTGGCAACATAATCATTTCCAGGCCAGCCTCAGCTAAAGTAGTAATAGAAAAATTAAAAATGCTGTAGATCCCTGGCAGCGGCAGGCAGCAGAAATGCTGCAAGTCCCCAAGCGGTGGCAGACAGGGGGCTGCAGTCCCAAGAGCAGCCACTTCCAGGCAGGGACAGGTCTCCATAGGTGGCTGGTTACCGGCAGTGAGCCATGTGGTGGCGGCAGCAGGTGAGAGACATGGCTAGGCATGCCATGTAGAGTGATGTTGGATATTTATTTAGTAGTTATGGAAGGAGAAGGGCAGAGAAGGAGAGAGGGGAAAAAGAGAGGGAGAGAGAGAGGGGGGAAAGAAGGGAGAGAAGGAAGCTGCCTCTCTAAGAGATATGAAAAAGAGAGAGAGACTAAGGCTGCAAGCAAGAAGGAAGACCTGCCTGCCTCAGTGGATGGGGGAGGGAGTGGGCTTGGCTTGTCTCTAAAAGAGAACAAAAGTAGAGATTGGAAACAATAAACCACAATAAATGAATATAACTGTTGCTGTTAAGCAATGCTATCTATCTGGGCTAGATATTCCTAATATAAGACAATGAAAGATAAAGAATATAGGGAAAAGTTGAGGAATGTGCTCAAAAAAAAAAAGGAATTTTGCCACTAGAAAAACAAAACAAAACAGTACCTGTGGTATGCATTTAATTCCAATAATCAGGAGGCAGTGGCAGGCAAATCTCTGTGAGCTCATAGCCTATTTTACAGAGCATATCCCAGCCCAATCTCAAAACCAAAACATAACAAAAAAGAAAACTTATATGCTTGTTTTAGAAATCAAATCTCCAGACATACACACTTACTCCTAATCAATTGAGAGACAGATTTAGTAATAAATGCCATGAATCCACATCTCCCGAAACCTTCCATAACTTGCTGATTTATTTGCACTTAGTTCTACTTTCTGTTTGAAAATAAGAGGCAATTACAGATTCAGTTAGCTTGCTTTGCTAAAGATACTTACAAATACCACTGTGAAATAAACATTCAAATGCATACTAAACATAGAACAGGTTATAAGTAGGAAACCACTGGCATAGGACATGGTGTTTCAACCTTATTGTCAGTGCTTCCAGGCCTATTTCTGTAAAAATTTAAATAATATATTCTGCCAGAAGTCACTGTGCATTCCTGTAAAACAGATATGTACTTTCAAGTTTTAAGGCAATTAAAGAGGTGACCTATTATCCATGCTTCACACAGAAAAATGGCATGTAGAAGCTACCCACATGGCACATCTGATCATATTTTTCAAAGTACTATTGCAAATTGAGTAATATGCAAATTATTTTAAATCCCATTTATTGTAGTGTAATTGAGACTAAAAGTAGATTGGAACAAAAGCAATATCGTTTCTGGGAAATATCTCAAGGGCATACACACAGCAGGTACTTTTAGGCTCTTGGAGAAATGCTTTCTTGGAGTATAAGTATAATGAATTTGTCCCCATCTGAGTAAGTTAGTCTGACCGGACAGGAACTTTCTTGCTAGCTACTAAAATTTTCTCTTATCCCCTGGCTTTGTGGCTAAAATGGTGTAGGCATTTTCCAAGTGTAGGCATAGAACTTGCTTTATGTCCTTCATTTCAAGTCTCTGTCAGAGACACTCCCATGACCCCAAGATTCAGTGTAGTTCACAGAGAGCCAATTTTCAGTTTTGTAGGAGAAACTAGAATGGCTTTGTCACATGTATCCTATCCCACATGTTGCTTGATTCATATACTGCAAAGGCTGAACCTATACTGCCATTTGACTGAAGTTGGCCCTCATAGACTCAGAACATAACTAACAAATTCACTGCCAACAAATGATTCAAGAATGCTGTGAGGAGAGATTTTTTTTCCCATTGGTAAAATCAATAGCAACTAAGCTGTCTGCTGAATGATGTTGCTTGGAGCATTATAAATACCATAATCAAGAAATTCACCTTCCATCTCTTCTTTCGGGGGCACTAACAACTTCCCACATAGCTTGGAGCTGAAAATAAGTAGAGTGAGTACAGCAGGGGTTTTTCTGTATTAATTCCTAAATGGTGCCTTTTCACACTGTTGTTCTGTAAAGAGGGCAATCCTGTTTAGCTGTGTGTGAACCCTGAAGTGGGCACACTCATTGCTGCCTTACTCAGAAGCTGTGAGGTTCAGGCCTAAGGATGATCTGGTTAGCCAGTGGTGTGGTGTTGACAATACATGAGATCAAGATTTGAGTGGCAGCTGGCAACTATGGAAAGTGCTTTAAAGACCTAAAAGGTTTCTTTCATTTACATGTCTGAGATTGCCTTTCTCCACCTTCAGTACAAGAACAGTCATATATCAAACTTCTATGTTCAGCACAATAATGAATTTGCCAAGGGCTTTTGATCTTGTTTGTATGATCCACTTATTCCATCAAACCAGCAAAAAACAAATAAAAAACTACTGGTTACCTAATAGATTCCAGGAAGAGAAAAAATTCCTGGAATAAAGCACATCATAATACTCTTCAACTTAAATAATTGCATTGTCTCAATTGAAAATATTTTACTCAGGTTACTGCTCTCTGTTTTCTAAGATACCATTGATTATCAGAGTCCACGATAATGCACACTCTAATGCTTGTTTACGCTAAGTGTCAGTACTGTATGAAATGAACCTTACAAAGCAAATTTATTTTATTTTGAGTGTGTATGTATGCATATATCTATGTGTGGGTTTGAGCACATGTTAGTTCTGGGGCCTTTTTTTTTTTTTTTTGGTTTTTCAAGACAGGGTTTCTCTGTGGCTTTGGAGCCTGTCCTGGAACTAGCTCTGTAGACCAGGCTGGTCTCGAACTCACATAGATCTGCCTGCCTCTGCCTCCCGAGTGCTGGGGCCTTTAAAAACCTGAAAAGGGCAAGATATGTCCTGAAACTGGAGTGATAAACAACTCTGAACATCTGACGTGGGTGTTGTGATAAATCTGTGTCCTCAGAAGAAGCAAAACACCCTCTTATATTTTTAATTAACTTATTTATTTTTCATCCTGCCTCAATTTCTCCTCCCTTCTCTGCTTCCAGTCATTCTCCCCACCTCCATTTTGCACCCTTTCCATCCACTCCTCCTACATTTCTGTTCAGAAAAGGGCATAAATATCAACTACCACGGCACATCAAGTTGTGATAGGACTAAGAACCACACCTTGTATTAAAGCTGGGCAAGGCAACCCAGTATGAGGACTAGAGTCCATAAAACTAGCAACAGTCAGAGACAGCTCCTGCTTCCACTGTTAGGAGTCCCACACAGGAAGTGCCACATATATGTAGAGGACCTAATTAAGCTCATGAAGTTTCCCTGTTCGTCAGTTCAGACGAGGTGAGCTTATTAGTTGATTCTGTGGGTTTTCTTGTGATTTCCATGACCTCTCTGGCTGGTATAATCTTTCTCCCTCTATTTGGCAATTCCCTGAGCTTGGATGAAGCCGGGGTAGGCACCGATATACGAGTATAACAGAATAGCATTAGGTGTCATTATGTTGATATTTTTTCTGTAATTGTGTTTGTTTCTATCCTATCTCTCAGGGCTGTTGTGACACTCCAGGCAGTATGAGGAGTGGGCTCATGCTAGTGGTATGAGTCTCAGGCTCTGCCAGTCATTGGCTGACCACTCCCACAGTTTCTGTGCCCCCTTTACCCCAACACATCCCATAGACAGATCATACTGTAGGTCTAAGTTTATGTGGCTGTGTTGGTGTTTCAGTCCCTCCACTAGAAGTCTTGTCTGGTTACAGGTGATGGCAGGTTCAGGCTACAGATCTACTATTGCACATACTCTCAATCAACGAGCTGTCTGTACATCCTTGAAATGAAATTCTTGACCAAGTAACCTTTGGCTCCTTTCAGTGTTTCAAACGAATCACATATTCACCCCAAAACATTAAGTTTCTATATTTGAAGAGTGAAATTAGCTAGCTATTTTGTATTCCAATAATTCTGTCAAGTCAATCTATATTTCACACTGTGAGGTAAAAATGACTTTAATGACAAAATAAAAAGCATGGTCATTAAGTTCATAAGCTACAATTTGCCTAGCAAAAGTGATACAAAAAATACAGGATCCATATGAGATTGTACAGCTGAAGAAACTGATCGGTGCAATCCTTTTGTACTTAAAGTAATACCAATTAGCATTATATTACATCGCTATATTTGATGATTAAAAATTCCAACTTCCAGGTAATAGAGAAATATGTTATTTCTATTTGTTTAGAATAAATAAAAAGAACACCTGCATAGCAGCAAGCGTCTACAAATAACTGGTACCCAAATAAACTAAAGTAATCAAAGTTACACTTTATAGACCACCTCAGCAAAGGCGTAAACTGTTGGCTGGGCAGTGGTGGTGCACACCTTTAATACCAGCACTCAAGAAACACGGGCAGGTAGATCTCTTTGAGTTTGAGGGCAGCCTGATCTACAAGGGCTAGTTCCAGGACAGTTAGGGCTGTTACACAAAGAAATCCTTCCTCAAAGGACAAAAAACAAAAAAACAAAAAAAAAGAAAGAAAGAAGAAAGAAAGAAAGAAAGAAAGAAAGAAAGAAAGAAAGAAAGAAAAGAAAAAGAATCAGACTGCTTCACTCATAAACTGAATTTTGGCTGTAGTTCTATACGCAGCTTCAGCGAGAGAAGCAGCTGGAACACTATCAGAAACACTTTAGCACTTCAATTAAGTGAAATATGTTGTACCAGATTGAAACGGCTTTTATTTTGTTTTCTTTGTTTTGTTTCATTGGGTTTTTGATTTTTGGAAAAGACCTTAAAGTTGGGTGTGTAGGGAAAGGGAGGAGATTAGAAAGCCCTGGCAAACAATAAGAATATGATCAAAATATAGTTAAATATAAAAATTGTTTTATATAATGAAAATAAGCAACGGTGATTAAAAATATTTTTTCAAAAATATGAGATCAGAATAATTATTAGCATAGCATTTAATAACTATGAAGTGGTCAGATGTTACTTTTGGTATAAACAAAATTGTACAAAATGCATATTGGTTCCCAGAACATAAGCAAAACACTTTGTTGTCTATTTTTCAATGCAGCCTCACAAACTCATTGGTAGCTTGCAATATCTTGTGAGTTTATTTAGCAAAATGAATCAACTAAGGCCCTGAAAATGCTGTCTAAAATATTACTAAAATTGGAAGGAACTGAGATTTTTATTATATGTGCCTATTTATAAGCCAATTATATGGAAGCTTCAGCAAGAATTAATACCCCAGGAAAATTCTAGCCACAGAAGTTGTATTTTCTGTCTGAGTTCTAATTTATAGTTTACTACATCATATTACTTTTAGCTGTTGCCAAGAGTCGTCTTTAAATAAATAGACTAGAAAATTATCTGCCTGGAACTTGCAGAATTTGAGGTAAAATAGAACATGTATCATCTAAATATAAACTTATAGAAATGACCAGAATTTAGTCTGTTTGTGAAGTACACCTCTAGAGAAATGTGATTAGTTAGAAAAACTATGATTTAAAAAACAATCTTAGCTTAACATTATTCATTATGATTATTAAGCATTAAATATGTTTTTAATTTTCTATTATGCAAAATAATCAGGTTCTTTAGAGGTACTAAAATAGACGATGTGGTTAAGATGCATGAAACCTATGAATCTCTAAAGTGCCTGGTTCTGGAACAATAATACCAAGGGAGTGAAATGCAAAAATAAGAGTTATGGTCATTCATTAAAAGTACTCTATTACTTAGTTGAGAAACAGAAATTTTTAAAGGTGTGCTATGATGTGGGAGTGTCATATATCAATCTGTTGATTTCATTGGTTAAAATAAAGAAACTGCTTGGCCGGCCCTAATAGGTTAAAACATAGGTGGGAGGAGTAAACAGAATAGTATGCGAACAGGAAGAGGAAGTGAGCTCAGAATGCACACAGCTCCGCTCAGAGAAGCCAGCTCGCAATGAAGCTCCGACCGACCCAAGATGGATGTAGGCTAGAATCTCCCCGGTAAGTGCACCTTGGGGTGCTAACACAGAGTATTAGAAATGGGTTAGACCAGGTGTGAGAGTTAGCCCGTAAGAGGCTAGAGCTAGTGGGCCAAGCAATGTTTAAATGAATACAGTTTGTGTGTTGTTATTTCGGGCATAAGCTAGCCAGGCGGCCGGGTGTTGGGGACGCAGCAACCCAGCGCCCCAATTTCAACAGTGCTAAGGTAGATGCTAAGGTATCTAGAATAAAGTTAAAAATAATAAAATGTAATTATAGGCAGCAAGAAACTCTCAAAAAGAAGATCTATATTCTATTTTATTCTCTTAACTATGAAATGTTCCCTAGAAACCATTATCCTGGTGTGTTCTCAGTTCAGGTGAAGCACATTGGGACCACAAAAACAATTACCTAGAAGAAATTTATCACATAGTATGGCTTACTGAAGATGCACATTTCAACCTTTAGACCCAGATCAGAAATGCTAGTCAAGAACTCTCAAGGTTATTTACCAACTGCCAATTCCACAGTTCCTACCAGCACATCTGAGAAGACATTAAAGTGAGCATTCTTTTGAGCTTAACTTAATATTATCTGTTTTATTCAAACTTATGATGTGCTTTAAAACTGTGTCTCAAAAAAGTTTTGAATGTACACCCCCAAGCCATCGATATTTGCATGCCATATTTAATGTTGACGTTTTACTGTACCAGAACTCCAAGAAATGATGACAAATAGTAAACCAGAGAGTACATCAACTTCAGAACAATAGAACAGAGAAAAGGGCACTTATCAAAGCTGTAATGTAATGTAGTGTGATGACATATATTATGATCAAGAGTAAGGCAAACATGTATCATGAGCCGCCATAATCTAGTCATGGATTCTTATCATCCAGGTGTTTAAGCAAGGATGTAAAATATTTATTAATTTGAAGTCTAAAATCCATGATTGAGAGCAGCTGAGAGCATTGAATTGCTGAAATATCAACTTGTTTTAGTGCCAGATGCATTTGCTACAACACGAAAATACACTTAACACTTGGCCTTCTTTATGAACTAAACTGTTGAACTTCTTCATGTCAATCAAAACTGGTCCTTTGACATAATTATTTTTGATGCTTGAAGGGAATTGTTTCCATGGTACATGTGAGTAATTTTCAGAAAGTTCTTCACGAACTGAAAATCTATTTGGTTACTTAGTAAATCACAGTTGGCAAGAAAACATGTCACATAAGTAAATGAAAAGAATTATGTCGTCTGATACAAGACTGCAGATTTCTTACTATGTAGACCATGAAAGGTTACAAATGATTACAAATAATTATAAAACAAAACATAAGCAAATGTACAGAAACATGGATAAATAATTATCCCTTTTCACTTAAAATTCTTCATTGAATGTAACAGGTAATACTATAGTATGAAATATAGTTTTTAATAGGTGAAAATAATATAGAGCGAATTTATATCCTTAAAAATCAAAACTACATTCCCATTTGAGTATATAAATATGAAAACTTTTTATGTTGTTGGCAACTGAGTCGATAAAGAATGGCTCAACGTCCATTCCCCCACCAACAATTGCTAATATCTCAGTGGCAATGCTGTAACACTATCTTAGTGAAGACTCTATTTCCATTCATGCCAGATAGAAAGGAAAATAAAATATCAAAGAAATTTTTGAATTCAAGTCCACATTTGTGAGCTAACCAGCTTCTTATGATTGTCTACAGGAGCATGGAAAAGTGGTTATTAATGGGAACATGGGTGGCTAAGACAGATGTAATAATGGCAGGTCTTACTTAATAACAAATTTACATAGCTTCACGCTGGAGTTCCACAATGTGCTGGAAACCAGTCTTTGCTGAACTTCCTGTGTTGAATGCAAGCTTCTTCACGATTTATGTAACTTAGCAATGGGCCTTACAAAACTTGTATGTTTGCTTGTCTTTGTGAGTCTTTTGCCTTTCTTATGATATTTGTGAGCCTTCTAGGATTTTTACCATTCTACACAAAGGATGGTTTTAATCTTCAGGAAACAGCTACACTAATACATAAAAATGTAGGAAAAATGTAGAGAAGATCTATACTTTATTGTCCAGCTGAAAATGAGGGATGAAAGAAAATTCAGTAGATGGGAAGATAAGAAAAGTACCTGGTATCAGACAAACAGCCAGGAACCCACAATGATCACTCCAAATAATACTCCTAGCAATGATGGAGAGGGTGCCTGAACTGGTCATCTACTGTTAGCAGATTGGTGACTTTCCTAGTTACCATCAGAGATACTCTATCTAGTAACTGATGGGAGCAGAGGCAGAAATCCACAGACAAGCACTGCTCTGAGCTCTGAAAGTCTTGCAAAAGAAAGGGAAGAGGGATCGAATCAGCCAGGAGAGTCATGATGGGGGAACCCACAGAGACAGTTGACCTGAGCTCGCCAGAGCTCATGGACGCTGGACTGACAGTCAGGAACCCTACCTGGAACCTAACCTAGGTTCTCTACATGGGTGTGCCAATCCTGTAGCTTGGTATCTTGGTAAGGCTTCTAAAAGTAAGAACATGAGCTCTCTCTAAAATTTAGCTGGCTTTTGGTAAATATTCCACATGCTGGATTACCCAGCCCTACCTCAACATAAGGGGAGGAACTCGGTCCTGACTTAACTTGATGTGCTGTGTTTTGTGCAAGCCCATGGGAGGCCTGTGCTTTTCTGAATGGAGATGGAGAAGGAGTGGATGGGGAGGAGAGTACATGGGAAATGAGAGAGTACAGGGTGAGAGAAGGAAGGGGAAACTGGTTGGTATGTAAAATAAATGAAGAACAGTGTTATTTAAATTTAAAAAAAAAGAAAAGAAGGGAGAAAAAAGACGATCTTTAGGTATCCGTTCTAAGGCACACTTGGGATGTCATAAAAAGTTGTGTTGTTTTTGTTTCTCTGTGGGAAAGGATGCGGGAAGCACCCTTAAAGATTAACTTATAATGAAATTCCAAGCAAAATTTGATACACCACAAGACATAACTAATGCAATGAAGAAGTAGAAGGTTTGGGGCAGAAGATGTGTCTGAAGGTGGCAAAGTGTTTTCCCAGAATGTAAGAAACCATGGCTTCTAGCCCTAGTATTTTGAAGGCAAAGACAAGAGAATTCAAATTTCATCCCTGCATCTCCACTATGTAGGGACATCCAAACCAGTCTAGAAAATTTGAAACCCTGTCTGACAGTAAATAAATAAATAAATAAAGTACATTAGTGAATAGTGGGAGGGTTAACAACTCAAGACCTACATATAAAATATATAAAAACATTTAAATTATATTTGTAAATTTTAATACAACATAAAGTTAATATTATGACTTGCTAAAAATAAAATCCTATAAAATACATACTTAGAAATGGCTGTGTAAAAACAGAATCTTATACTCTAAGAAGTGTGCCACTTTTCCTGCTTTTTCCATTCCGATGGAAAAAGATTTTTCCTAAACAGTATATGTTTGTGTGTGCGTGTGTGTGTGTGTGTGTGTGTGTGTGTGTGTCTGTATCTCTCTCATTGTGTGTGTGGGGGGTGGGTGTTGAATGTGTGTGTTTTGCTGTGAATTAAACACTGGACATCATATGTGTTAATATGTTTTAAAAAATTAAGGACTTAACAGTAACAATTTTCCTATAAGAAAACAACTGTTCACAATACTGAATCGGGGAAGGCCCTGAATACAGAGCTTTGTTCTTCATAACACCTAGAATGCATTAAGTAGTTTCCAAGTGGCATTCTTTCCTGGGATTTCCCTGTAATGTGAGAGTGAAGACATGTTGGGAATGCCAGTGTAGAGTACTCATTGTGCTCACACCAGCTACTTTGACAAAGGTGTTTTTGTACATTTAGGGTTTACATTGTGTTTACTTGGAAGCAGATCATGAAACAAAAGGCTTTACAGTTTGTCAGCTTTAGGGACCTAGGGCTGTAAGTAAGATTGGAAGAAAATAATGTGAAAAAGCAAAAGAAGTGTAAAGTTAGATCATTCTCTACCTAAGCTCTGTTCTATGGAAACGCCTTTAAACATGGTGAAAGCACAAAACTGTGTGTAGCATTGCACAGCAAAATGAAGGAAATAATGGATATAATTACTTCTGGAACCCGCTGGTGGAAAATTGGACTTAGAAGTCCTTACAGTCTTCAACCTTCCTTCTCACAGCAGAGTATGATTGAAAGGCTTACGGGGGCCTAAGGAACAAAGCATGAGTCACTGACAGCAAATGTGACTGACAAGTGATTCTGTTAGTTATGCAGTGTCTACTTAATGACTGATTTGCATTTCCTTCCGAAGGAAAATTAGCATATTTGTGAAGTAATTATCGGTTCTTATTTATGTATTGATTTGCTCATTAGCAAAATCTTGATGTATAATGTTGACAAGAACATGGTGGTGTTACTGTGAAACACAGAATATCAGAATTGATGATAGTGACAGAACCTGCATGACTTATATGCAGCTCTTGACACATAACTGGTTGCTTGGGGCATCAAGGCATCAAAATCTTAATAAAAAGTAATTTAATGTAAAATCGGATTCACTGCCTTTTATAGCCATTTTTCTTGCTACATAGCTGATACAGGATGGGCTGATGTGGTCACCATTATTATACAAGATCCATTATGTGACGTTTATTCAACAAGTGAACCTTGTCGTGGGGTTAGACAAATAATTATGTCTTGTAGTTCCAATCTCTTAACAATTGTTTGATAACATGTTTTAAGAATGAAACAGGTTTTTCTCACAATCACTCATCAGAACAACAAATCTATCCATTTTACATACTTTAATGAATCTATAGCTCACATACTCTGTAATTTACACTTTAAAAGGTGCAACTAAATTTTTTGATGCAGTCATGAGATTATGCAACCACCAAGTTCACAATAAACTCCATCTTCATTAGCATTGAATTCTCATTCTTTTCATTCCTAGATTCTACTGAGTGTTATTCCATTTCATCATCATTTATATTTTCTTCAGTCTTCCCACCCCTACACTCTGCTAGGCATCAACTTCTATCTTCACTGGTTTTCCCATTCTGGAAATTTTATATAGATAAAATCCTATATGTGCTCCTCACTTCTGCATTATTTTCCTCTTAAAAAAAACTTGTTTTAAGATTGATTTGCAGTATGATACTTTGGCCTTTGTGCTGAATTTTTTCTGCCACATTTGTAAATAGAAGACTAAGAAAACTAGGGATATGTATATTCTAGTTACTGTCATATAATGTGTTTCCATTTGTTTCCAAAGAGACATTATATTGTTTTCCTATTTTGTTCATTATCAATAATGTATATGTGAACATTTCTGTAAAAGATTATATATGATAAAGTATTGCTCAGGCTATTGATTGATCTCCACTATCTGATGGCTAGGTCCCTTTGCTAAGGACAATACTAACTTATGTCATGGAACTGAACTAGAGCTGGAGACCAACTAGAGGATTCACCCCTACTGCCATTAATTCTTCTGAAAATGATTCTGAATGTTACCAGAGAAGAAGTGTGATCATCAATATTATGCAAATACGAACGCTGGTATCTACAACAGCCTAAAACACATACTGGTACAATAGTGGCACAGATGTTATGGAAGTAATCAACAACTTTAACTATTTGATATAAAACCTACTTTGTGAGACTAAACCCTATTTGACAGTTCTAAAGTGGCCACATACCTATAACTTTTTGTCATGGACCCAAGGGAAAACCTACTGTTACTATTTTGCAAAAGGAACATGGCAATAAAATGATTCCTTATGACATACAGCAGTGCCTTTTTCAACTTTCATTAGTGAAATTTCTGTTAGCAATAGGTAGGAATTAGCACAAAGTCTCACAAATAGACAGTATGTAGAGAGTGAGAGACTTTGAAGCACTCAGTATTAAACGGGTGTCTACATAAAACTCCTTCCCTCAAGATTAAGGGATAAATGTGGAAGAAGAAATATAAACCTTTCAGGAGACAGAAGTAGTGGCTTATCACAAGGAAGCAACATTATCCAGATTCAGCAGGACTAATGTACATATTAACTCACAGAAACAGCAATAGCATACAAAGGACCTGCACAAGTTCATGCCAGATGAAGTCACAGCACTAAGAGGGTTCAACAGGCATCCCTAACCAAGATGCCATTTGCAATTGATATCTGCTGGTAAAGGGAAAATCAGCTTTCCCAAACACATCACTGGCAATATCAATCATATTCCAGCACAAGTACTATTCCCAAGTGTAGTTGTACAGTATAAAACAACTTCATTTTTTTTTTTTGTGGATGGGTGGGTGTGTAGTGAGGGTATGTATTCACAGAAATTTTTTTTTTGTCTAACTGTATTCTTTTTTGTTTTACTTTCTTGAGAGAGATAGGTGGGGGAGAAAGAAAGAATATAAGTTGTGTGGACAGTGAGGTAGGAAGGATCAGGGCAGGAGTAGAGAAGGTTGAACTATAATAAAAATATACTGTGTGAAAAAAATGAATAAATTAATTTAGCCAACCTAAGAAAAAGAATCAAAAGTAATAAAGTGTGACCATAAAGAGAACTTTTCATTTCAAGATTGGCCACCTTCGTTGTGTTCTAATCTAAAAGGAAATTCTCTCAGTTTGACTCCTGTTGTGGGAGTGTCATATATCAATCTGTTTATCAATCTGTTGATTTCATTGGTTCAATAAACTGCCTTGGGCTTGATAGGTTAGAACATAGGTGGGAGGAGTAAACAGAATAGTATGCAGGCAGGAAGAGGAAGTGAGGTCAGAAATCATGCAGCTCTGCTCAGAGACGCCAGGCTCCTGTCTCGCGGGCAGACGGGATAGCTCTGCTCTCTGAGGCACACTCGCGATGAAGCTCCAACCCAAGATGGACATAGGCTAGAATCTTCCTGGTAAGCGCACCTTGGGGTGCTTACACACATTATTAGAAATGGGCTAGTCCAAGTGCGAGAGTTAGCCAAGAAGAGACTAGAAATAATGGGCCAAGCAGTGTTTAAATGAATACAGTTTGTGTGTTGTTATTTCGGGCATAAGCTAGCCAGGCGGCCCGGGGTGTTGGGGACGCAATCCCGGTGCCCCCAATTTCAACAGATGACGCCCATTTGGACAACTGTATCCACTGAAAGCCTGAGACAGCTTGGGAAGTAATTCTAGAAGAAAATGAATCGTTGTGCATGGTTTCTTGGTAGCAGCACTTTCTTGGGTCTCCTCTGCTTACTAGAGGCAAGCAAGCACTCTCATCCAAGAGAGGCTTCCAGACTCAGTTTTAGCTGCAAAACCCTGCAGCTCATTAAGAGGTCCTGCCACAACACACTTAAACAGTGTTGACGAAAAGCTGAGCGCATGCTTTTCAGTTTTCAGCTGTAACAGGAAAAAAGCTGTGCCATTTAAAAATGCCGGCTTTCTGGGCTGTCCTGCCCAGCACGGGCGACTGAAGCTCGCTTGCTGGCAGGGACCTTGAAACACTGTAGACTTGTGGCACTGAACTTGGCCCTGGCCGGTACCTCAGCCAAAAGGTTGGAACGCCTTTAGTCCTACTGAGATTGCTTGGTAATTTAAAGACTCATGTAGTCAGAAAAACAGAGAGAGATACAGTAAAGAGAGCGGCAAAGACAAAGAAAATGTTTAAATGTTTTACTGTGTGTTAAAAATATATGCAAGCTAAATGTTAAAATTCTTAAAGTAAAAACAAAAAAAAAAGTAAGAAAAAGAGAAGTTGTGTGTGGTAGTACACGCCTTTAATCCCAACACTTGGAAGGCAGAGGGAAATTGACCTCTGTGACTTCAAGGTATGGTAGCACACGCCTTTAATCCCAGTGCCTAGAAGGCAGAGAGAAACAGATCTCTGTGAGTCCAAGGTGTAGTAACGTACACCTTTAATCCCAGTGCCTGGGAGGCAGAGACAGGTGGATCTCTGAGAGTTCAAGAACAGCCTGGTCTAAATTGTCCAGGTCAAAGATATATGCTTAAAAAGCAAAAAGTTAAAAGTAAAAATAAATGAAATAGAGGTTAAAACAAAGCTGTACAAAGATGGAAAATAAACAGAGAATTTTGATACTGTATGCTATTATGCTCTGTTTGAATCATTTGAATGCTGAGGAAGGAGCAACATCTGCTAAAAGATATTTGTTTATAAATGCTGCTGAACTAACCCAACATAGATATTGTGAAAATGCCTTGACTTTGAAATTTGGATCTAGGGACATGATACTTTGGAAAGGAGTTTCTTTTTTTGTTTTCACAGAGGATGAGACCTTGTTCATTTCTTGTATTCTGATATGGTATGATGGACCACGCCCTTCTGAAAGGTTGCTGTAAACATCTTCAGAACATTGCTTCGCCCAACTGCCAACTGAGATGAAACTAGCACACAGGTTATACCATGAAAGACCTAATTAACGACGCCCCCATTCAGCAGGAAGCAGTTTGGAGAGAAAGAACTGCACCCATGTTCCCAAATATGGTTTCTAAATGTTATTTTACATTTAAAGGGGGGAATGATATAGGTATGAATAATTTGCATTGGTATAGATTTTAAGGTCAATTTTGTTATATGTATCTGTATTTCTGATCTTGATTAAGGTATTGTGATTCTGTAGTTCACTTAAAAATGTAGTCTATATAGGTTGTTAATGGATAATCAATAATAGTCAAGTTTGTAGTCATGTTAGTTAGATTTTCTAGATGTACATAGATAAATTTTAGATAGACATTCTTCATATCTTTCAAAGATTACAGAATAGGACATTTAATGTTGTAATAACTTAGGACTTTTCGTGACAATGAGACACGCTGCTCCTGGCAGCACCAATCTACTTCAAGAGGAAGATGGGCATTGAAGAGGATCTTTATGGAGTTTGATAGCCATTGGGCAAGAAACTGCTCTTGCTTGGACTATTGCATAAACTGAACACAGAGAACCTGCAGAGAGAGGACTACTGAACTTGCCTAAAGGTGAGATGATCTTTCGGGGTTCCTGATTCATGAAAGAGTCTGCAAGACATTCTTCAGGACAAGCAGATAGTGACTGCCTTTGAAATTTCCTGCTTTGTGGAATGTCTGCTGAAAACTATGGGCCTGTAGGCCGAAGATGGATGCCCCAACAGTACAGAGGAACTTTGGGTGACTGTCCAGGCAGTGAGATGTCTCTGTCATTTCTAGAGTTTGAACCTTGCTATTAAAGTTAAAGCTTTTCTTTTTTGTTTAAACAGAAAAAGGGGAAGTGATGTGGGAGTGTCATATATCAATCTGTTTATCAATCTGTTGATTTCATTGGTTCAATAAACTGCCTTGGGGTTGATAGGTTAGAACGTAGGTGGGAGGAGTAAACAGAATAGTATGCAGGCAGGAAGAGGAAGTAAAGTCAGAAATCATGCAGCTCGCTCAGAGATGCCAGGCTCCTGTCTTGTGGATGGACGGGATAGCTCTGCTCTTTGAGGCACACTCGCGATGAAGCTCCAACCCAAGATTGACATAGGCTAGAATCTTCCCGGTAAACACACCTTGGGGTGCTTACACACATTATTAGAAATGGGCTAGTCCAAGTGCAAGAGTTAGCCGAGAAGAGACTAGAAATAATGGGCCAAGCAATGTTTAAATGAATAGAGTTTGTGTGTTGTTATTTCAGGCATAAGCTAGCCAGGCGGCCCGGGGTGTTGGGGATGCAACCCCGGTGCCCCCAATTTCAACAGACTCCATGTAGTACAATATTGCCTACAGGTTTGGCAGAGATAGCCTTTAATTTTTAGTTTTTTCCCATCTACCTCCAATAGCTCTATGACTTTTATGAGAATTAAATGCTAAACTTTGTCACATGTCCTTTCTGTCTCAACAAAGATGAGTATGCAGTTTATGACTTAAGTTCATTTATATGGTGTTTATACTTATTGATTTTCATAGGTAGACTAAACTTAACATCTCTAAGATTAAGACCACTTAGATAAAATATACAGCCATTTTCATTTTAATTTTGTGTGCATTTGCATTTTATGTGCATGAATAGCTTTGCAATAGCATTGTGTAGAACCTATGGATACCAAAAAATGGACATGAAATCCTATGGAACTTGAGTTACAGATAGTTGTGTGTCATAAAGCTCATGCAGGCAACCAAACCTCAGGCTTCCGCAAGAATAGCCAGTGTTCTTCAATATAATCTTCTTAGTTTATTCGTAAATACATGTTGTTGAAAGTAATAGAGCTTTATGAAAATTAGTTTAGACTTTCCTTAAAATACACAGAGGATTCTATATCCACTGACATATTTCCATATTCATGCTTATTGCAGCAAAGAAATGGAATCAAACTTGAGTATCCATCAACAGATGAATGAATCGTGAAATTATGAAACATATACATTGTAGAATAGTATTCACTGTGAAGAAAACTAAATCACCAATCTTCCATAAAATGAATGGATTTGAAAAGTCTAATATTATTTGATATGTCCTAAACTTTGAAAACAAAAATCATTTTCCACGATTGAAAAATTCTATTCTTAGAGAGTCCGGTTTTATCCCATGCTTTTTCAGTCACAGTCTGCTGGCCTTGGTGAGCTCCCAAAGAATCAGCCCCACTGTCTCCACGGGTGGGCGCACCCCTTGTGGTCCTGACTTCTTTGCTCATATTCTCTCTCCTTCTGCTCCTCATTGGGACATTGGGAGCTCAGTCCAGTGTTCCAGTGTGGGTCTCTGTCTCTATCTCCATCCATCGCCAGATGAAGTTTCTATGGTGATATGCAAGAGCAGACAATAAGGGCTGCTGAGAAGCCAAGGACCATGGCACCGGGTTTTGATCCTGCTTCATGTTCTGGCTGTGTGGGAGCCTACCCAGTTTGGATGTTCACCTTCCTAGACCAGGATGAGGGGGGAGGACTTTGGACTTTCCACAGGGCAGGGAACCCTGATGGCTCTTCAGGCTGGAGAGGGATGGGGAGGAGTGGGGGAGGGGAGGAGGAGAGGGAGGAGTGGGAGGGAAATGGGAGGCGGGGAGGAGGCTGAAATTTCTTTTTTTTCCAATAAAAAAAAGAATGCAAAACAAAAAAAAAGGAGAAAAATTCTATTCTTCAATGTGTGTATACGTACGTACATATGTATGTATGTAAGTATATCTATAGATGATAGATAGACAGATAGATAGATGACAGATAGATAGGTAGATAGATAGATAGATAGATAGATAGATAGATAGATAGATAGATAGATAGATAGATATTCATGCAAACAGCTCTGGTGTAGGTATAGAAAAACATTGAGGAAAGAGATTGATAAAAGTGATGAGTGGTGATGTAGTGCAGATGAAGGGACTCAACTCATGAAAAAAATATGAAAATCATTTTGTTTGTCCACTTTAAATTCTGTCATAGTGGATAAAATGTAATTGATTGTAGGAATGTGAAATTCTAGATAAAGCTGCATGACTTGAGAATGGCCATTTTTTTTTCCCTATGGAAGTTCACTGACATCTGTAGGGCTTGTGATTGGACAAGTGTTTGAATAGTTACCTTTATCTAACTGTGTGTTGATATAATTAATAAACAGGAAGCTCTTACTAATTATAAATGCCCAGCACTCAAATTTTCTAGTTATATGTTTTCTTTATGGTTAATTCTTGTACAATTTCAACTAAAAGTTCTCAGCATCCTCACCAACATTTTTCAGTATAAGTTTTTTTTCTTTCATTGTCATCATTTTGTGGATAGGAAGTAGAACATTTTGTGGTTTGGGTGAGAATTTTTTAATATTTTATATTTTGACATCTCTTTATATCTTTATTTTCAGTCGAACACAATCTTTAGTGGACTGTCTATGGGTTCTTTGGAGATGTTTTAATTGCTTAATAATTTTTCTTTGCTAGTCTGTAGATCCTTTAACAATTTTATGACATTTCAATTAAATGTTTTAAAGTTTTTACCCAGTAAGCTTATGTTTGAGTAGGCTCCCTGATTCCTCTTTTGATTTATTTTGATTGTTTGAATAGGAATTGCTTTCTCATTTCTTTCCATGTCTTACGAGTTTTTCCTGTAAAAGTTTAGACATTTGAATGTTCCAATACTCTTGAAATAATTCCTGTATTTCTTTGGCTTTGCTCTTTTAAATACTATGGCTGTCATTGTCTACCTGTTAAATGGCAAATAAATAACATCAGAAGTCTTTTCGCAAATGCATTGTTCCTTTCTGTGTGTGGCCACCGCATTCTCTATGCCTGCATTTATGTTCTTCTAGTATTTTAACAGCAATTTTAATGAATTCTAGAAAGGAAAAGTAAATAAATGTACAAAAATAAATTTAACCATTCATTCTATTTTTATTGTGTGGCCACACATTCCCTCAACAGTTAAGCAGGCTTCCACTATTCAACACTAATGTTAGGTAAATCAGTTGTGTGAGGCTTTTTTGAAGTGTTCATCTTGTAATTACAGATAATTGGCTATGGGTTTCTTGATTAATGAAATCTACAAACACTATCTAAAATTATATGTTTCAGACAAAATAATATTGTTTTGGTACTTAACTTTACAATTCATAATATATTTTGATTATAAAATATGTAACAGACATGTGTAATTTGCTGTTTAAATTGCAACATATGGTCATCACTTTTACAACACCAGTCCTTCTGTATCCAAATACTGGTTAGAATAGACATACTCCATAATCTGTGAATAAAATTTCTGCTCACAGCCGAGCAAGCACCAGGGTCCTAGAGTGTGATCCTGGGATTCTCTCATCAAGACTGATGGCATGACAGCAAGGAGCAAAGGAGATAACAAGGAAGTGCCAAAGATCTTCCCCATTGGTTCTGAACTTACATTATGGATTCACTATCTTCTTG
Organism: Microtus obscurus; assembly: GCA_963919715.1. NCBI lineage: Eukaryota > Metazoa > Chordata > Mammalia > Rodentia > Cricetidae > Microtus > Microtus obscurus. Next base: position 2,620,971 of record CAWTZC010000501.1, on the reverse strand, counting down.
AATGCTGAAAACTTTTGACTATTTTTGTAGAGTTCTGATAGAGTACATTCTAACTATTTGTGCAGGGCTTTCCTGGATTTTATACTAAGGAAAGATCATGGAACTACCATTTGCTGATGCTACTCTCCATCTGTTCATTAACCAGGAGCACACTATATGTTAAGTCTGAGGAAAAGATGAGTTTATCAGTCAGTTATTGGAATGAGGGCAGAATCAACTGTTTTAAAAGAAAAACATAAAGGAGACTCTTTGTGTCACAATACTGAATTTTGTTTTCAATAATAATCATGTAGAAAAAGAAATAATTTCAGTCATCCAGATAAATATATCTTATTTTTGTGTTCCAAAGAGAAAAATGTTTATTTAAAGTAAAGCAAAGTACATATAAGTACTTTATTTTTTTTGATTCAGAGGATTTTTGAAAATAAGTTTATGTGAAGTAAATGCTTGCTCATTTCTAACAAAGCTTTTCTTATCAACTAGTGAATTATAACCAACAGATAAGGAGTCTCCCATCACTATGCCCTTCAACCCTAAATTACTTCTTAAGAATATTCCTTTATCAATTATTTCTCTTTGCTGAAAGGAAAGAAACATTAAAGAAAACAAAAGTATCATAAATAATGGTTTATGGCTTTCATTTAAAGAAATTAGTTCTAGTTATTGGGTTATATCTTTTCTTAGAGGCTATAATATGTTAAATTTCAATTATTAACAAATTGTTTCATGATGATTTGTTGAAGTCTACATTAGGTAATTGATGGTGAATCTATAACATATTATAGTTACAGAAATCACCTAATTTCTGAAATGTTAAAGACCTCATCTGAGTTCTACATAATTATGCAAGTTTTTATTCTTCTTTGAATTGAAATATTATGAGCCTCCAAATATAAGAGTTTCCTAAATTATACTTATGTTTCAGTTTACATTTTTGATTACATTGTTTAAATTACAATTTAAAACTTATGTTTTCATAATAGTTTTTTTTTTCCCTCACAGAAGCATCATAGAGTTAAGATCTTTCTCTCATTAGCAAAGTGACTGGTCTGTGAAATCAATGGCCTGAATTGCCAAAGTCTGTCTAGGAAAATTCCTAGAATGTGTGATACAGATTTTATTCATAGATAAAATTATATATCCACTGCAAAAGTGTTAAAATAAGTGTCATTCCTATTTGCATTCTGAATAATTGAATTGATAAAGTTTATTGGGATGGCCGAAGTCTTTAAGATTGATAGCTGAATTCTTAGCAGTATTTAAATTTAAGCACAGCATTTACTTAGCCATCAATTTCCCTTATTTAAAGTTTTTTCCTTCCGAAGTTTACCATACTCTCTGGCTAATTTGAGTATCTCCGAAATAATGAGTAAAAATAAAAAAAAAATGCTTCTATGTTTCTACATGGTTTACTTGATGGAAGATGTATACTTGTTTATGTGTGTTTGTACCTATGTTTGTATAGGTACATGTTTATGTGTATAGAAATGGTTAAAACTAGATACTCAGTATTGCTTGTTTGCCTCAATAATTTCTCTGCTTCCTTTTTAAAAGAAAATCTGATGGAGCATATGATAAAACCGGACTCTCTGAAACTGTCGGACAAGGAGGGCTGACTAAGAAGCCAAGGACAATGCCACTGGGTTTTGATCCTACTGCATGTACTGGCTTTGTGGGAGCCTAGTCTGTTTGGATGCTCACCTTTCTAGACCTGGATGGAGGGGGGAAGGACCTTGGACTTCCCACAGGGCAGGGAACCCTGACTGCTCTTAGGACTGGAGAGGGAGGGGGAAGAGGATGGGGAGAGGGGGAGGGGGGAAGGGGGGGAGAAGGTGGAAATTTTTAAGTAAAAATAAATAATAAAATAAAAGAAAGTCTGGCACTGAAGCCAGAGCTTACCAGTTTTGCTAAGCTGGTTGACTAGTGAGCCCCAGATATACTCCTACTTCCATATTTCCAGTTTTGGGATTATAGACCTATACCACAACACAAAATTTTATATTTGTTCTGGGAATCCAAACTCACAAAAATCATAGATGTATGGCAAAGATGATACCAACTGAACCACCTTCTCAGCCCTGTTAGAGTTAGTGATTTTATGATTTCATGTTTAGTTTGAATTAATCAAATTATGTGGAGTGCCATAATGACTAGGAAAGTATAAATTTCAGTGTTTTCTAGTCATTAATTAACTGAATTTACTGTTGAATCAATCTTACAGTTTGACAGTGAAATTTTGAGGTTAAGAGAGAAATAAGTTTAAGTTCTTTCACATTGCCAGAAAATATGAAAGTGAATGCAATTTCTTGTCTTGATTAATCTAAGAAAATGTAATATCTCTAAGCCACATAAAACTCTGTAGCTATTTCTTCACGACAGGAGACCAAGTAACAGGAAGGCATTAGTCTTCAGTGATGACACAGGAAGATTAGCAACTTGCAGGTGACTTACTCCCCAGAACTTTAGTGGAATAATACTTCTGAAATACAGTTACTGAAAAGGCTGAGCTTGAGGGTTGTGATCGATATTGCAAAAGCTGATGTTCTTTAAATGCACATATATGTCCAAAGAAAAGCACAAGCTATATTCATAGTCAAGTGGTCAAACCTCCTACTTAACAAAAGATACAACATGTAAACGATAGTTCTTAGTAAAAGTTGGAACCTTAGGGGAAAAAGAAAAAAAAACTTATAAAAATGTTTTTTCTTCCTGAATTTTTGGTACCTTTTAGTGTACTTCAAAGTACAATATCGACATGTGGACCTCCCATTAAACTGAACAAGCTCAGAGAAAATAAATTTGCTTATTGACATCCTAGAACACCATAGTAAATATGAATAGCAGCCAAAGTTAGCCTTTGAGGAAACTCTCCAAAGTAGGAAACAACCAAATGAACAAACATGCAAAGAAAGCAAAATGACACAAAAGAAAAGAAAATGAACAGCATGAACAAGGCAGAAGAAAGTTGTGTATTTTAGAAAACATGCAAAAATACCCTTAAGAGAAATTCTTACATAATATCAGAAGAATCTACAAGAGCTATATAAGTCATAATTAGGCAAGAAGATATGGACTTTTAAAACTAAATGGATTGTATTCAAATATTTGTAAAATTTTGTGTACTATTAATGAGGAATTTCCTTAGAAATTATAGGTTTAAACATTGTAATATTAATAATGTTAAATGCATAAGAAAATTTTGTGTTCCGAGCATTCAAGCATACTTGTTTGACTTGTTCCCAAAATAAAAATAGTGGGAAACAGCAAAGAAATACTGCAGGGAAAGAATCTCAAAACCATAATAATGTCTCCACCTCAGAAGAATAGACCAAGTGCCAAAATTCCAGGCAACAGGGTCCACTCTGCAGCACAAGGACATCAAGCATAAATTTTTTTTTAAAAAAAATTGTGGTACAAAAGCAAAGTATAAAAGCTTCTTTATATTGACAACCGTATAGTTTCATATAGTTAAAAATCAAAAATGAGTATGTGGAGGGCTTCTTTATGAAATATATTAAATAAAAGTTAAATGAAAATGGACCTGATAACAGCAACTTTCAAGGGCAAAACCTTATGCAATTGTTTTAGTCATTTGTTTAGTTGTACATTTTACTTTAATGCATGATTATAATATGGAATACGGGCTTAGATAGTGTGGAATATGGACTTCAGTGTAGTACATGTAAGGAAAGAACATATGTAAATTGCTAGCATATATGTAGTGGAGTCAGTTGTTAGGAAATATTGATAATGGCAAAGACAAGAACTTGAGACTACTGGTAAAATCACTGCTCCCAACACAAAATCCTCAGTGCTCTTCAATCCTCCTTGAAAATAAAAACAAAATACATGTTTACATTAATGTGTTTTACCATAGGGCTTTTCTTAAACATTATAAAGGACTGTATGATGTTACTCACAAGTACAGTGCAAGGCACATATGATTTCTATCAGGACATACCTCTTATTAATACTTGAATAAAGCTATGAGTTATGAGTGTGTACATCTTCAGTTTCTTAACTTTAATTTTGCTATTTATTGAATTTTGCTATTATATGTATTTTAGAGTGGCTTTAACTGTTCCATGATTTAATATGTGTTTCTCTTTAACACTGTTTGAGAATTATAAATTAATTATTTTCTTCACACATGTAAGATGGTAAAGGTAGCAAAAAAGAAGCCCTAGAGTTCTGTATTAGTCAGGGTTCTCTAGAGGTATAAAACTTAAGGGATGAATATATAAAGTTTATTTATTAAAATTTTTAGAATGGCTTACAGGATGTGGTACATATAGTCCAACAATTGCTGTATACCAATAGATTGGCCAAGAATTCAGCTGTTGTTCATTCCATTAGGATGTATGTCTTTCCTGGTCTTCAGTATACCCCAGAATGCAAAGAAGTTCCTAGTAAGAATATGAACAAGCAAGAAATGACAGTGCAAGCTTTATATATGCTGTCAGAAGGAGGTATGCTACTGATTAAAGGTGAATCTTCCCACATGAAAAAATTGAATATTTTCTCATATCAAAGATCTAGAATAGAAGTGGATATTCTCATTTCAAATTTCTTAATTAAAAAATTCCTTTGAAGGGTTCTTGGTTTTTAGTTCATTGGGTTCCAGTTAAATTTGGTTGCAGTCAAGTTGATAACCAAAAATAACCATTACAATGTACAGTTCCTTTGTAATGAGTGTCTTAGAGTAGAACAAATAAATATCTAGTACTATTATGTTTCATGTAAAATAGATATAAAATAATAGAGAAAATAGGAATTATTAAAATAAGTAAATCTCACAGAATCAACTTCCTGGGACTTCTGGGGGTTCACTAAAATCAGGGAACCTGTAGGGGTCTGACCTAGAGTCTCTGCATGTATGTTATGGCTGAGTAGCTTGATGTTCTTGTGGGATTGCTAATAGTGGGAGCAGGGACTATCTCTGACTCTTTTCCTTAACTTTTTGACCCATCTCCTAGTATATACCTTTTCCACCATTGATGTGATTTTGTATTATTGGTCTATGGTCATTTCTTTGCTGTGTTTGATGGATATCCCTAGGATGCTTTTTTCTAAGAGAAGATTAGTGGGTGAATCTGGGGGAGAGGAGTAGAGGGTGAAGAGATTGATGGGAAGGAAATGAAGGGAAAACTGTGGCCAGGATGTACTTTATAAGAGAAAAACAAGCAAACAAATAATAAATACATAAATAGGTATTGACTTTGTGATGTCCTTCCCTTATCATTTTTATAATGTCTTCTTAAAATGACGGCATTATTTTATGGCTGAGAAATTACAGGAATCATACAGCTAACATTTTAATGCATCAGTATTTTGTTCTTAATTAATAATTACCCAGGGATGTATGAGAAACAAAGTTTATGTTTAATTTTTAACAGTTTTTATAATTAGTATTAATGACAACTAATGAATAAAGCAGCCTTGAATTTGAAGCAAAGTTGGGAGGGATGCATGGGACCTTTTGGAAGGAGGAAGGGGAAGGGAGAATTGTTATAATTATTTCATTGTCTCAGAAATATAAAAGTAAGTTTGTATTAATGATTTATAAAAGAGGAGGAGTTAGTCACAGTCCAGTAGTTTTGAAGGTAGAGCTTGATTTCCCCATTATGGTTGAGTGGCTTCCTTGTGAAATGACCACCTATGCTTGGAATAACAGGTGACTGGTATATAGTGACCTGCTCTTTCTGGCCTACCCATTGCCTCCATGGTACTTAGAAAAATTAGCCATAATCCTGTGCTAAGCTGGTGTGTAATCATTGTGTGCAATGATTCTCTTCATGCCTTGAGCATAATTAGTTCCCTATCTTGCTGAAAAGTTTAGAGTACAATGTCACTGCTCACAGCTGCAAACAGCTATAATAAGTCTGTTATATACAATGGAGACTCCCTTCAAACATGCTGGTGTATTCCTTATTAGCTAAATGGCAGTTCCTGGAAATAGCCCGTACTCTATAAGAATATTTAGAGGTTAAAATTTATATTAGATGTCTGATGATTAGACCTTAATTCAACAAAATTTGAATAATATGCTATCTGTATACAATGTTTTAATCAAAGTCCTTGTACACTTTTATTTTTCTAAGTCACACTCTTTATGCTATAAGTCTTTATTTTCAGTTGAAAATGAAAGAAGTGATGATTTAAATTTGAAAACAATATTAATATTTTAAATAATTTTAATATTGTTGAAAATCACAATTAAAATTTGTGACTCTTATTATTTGTTATTATTACGACTGTCTTATGGTTTTTGATAATTACCCTTGCTACAAATTATTCTTCAAAGTGATTTAATATTTTGAACAGGGAATTTTGCAGTGACTTCAAAAGGCTCATAAGATTTTTATTGTAAGCCAGACGGTAGTGGCAGATGCCTTTAATTCCAGCACTCGGGGAAGAAGAGGCAGGAGGATGTCTGTGAGTTTGAGACCAGCCTGGTCTACAAGAGCTAGTTCCAGGACAGTATCCAAAACTACAGAGAAAACCTGTCTTGAAAAAAAAAAAAACAAGAACAAAAGAGATTTTGATTGTATTAACTAATAGATTAAGAAATGCAGCAGCAGTTAGTGGATTAGAGCTGAGTTTCAGTGATACTATACTGCAGTATCAGACCCCAAATCAGCAGGATAAAAAATGAAAGTTTGTGAGAAAAAGGAATACAGTAGACAACGTCTCAAAGAAGTTTCTGAGAAAACAATGAGGTGAAAAAAAAAAACAGATGGCATGCTTTTCTCTAATTCATTTCTTTATTACGATGTGATTGTTGTTTTTAGTGATTTATCCTATCCCCTCTGTACAAAGCTAAACATGTTATAAAAATATGCTTTGTTTTCCCGTTCCTGGCAAAACAGAATTATGTGTCAGAGAGATTTATTTTTTATATCTCATTACTTCATAATCAGAGTCTCAAGGAGACTTACTAAATGATTCATTAATTGGTGGGCTAAGCAACAGTAATGACTAAGCACAGCAGACAAAGAAAGTATTGACTCAGTGACCAAGAAACATCCTAGACTCTAAAGGAAACACGGACTCAATCTTTCTTGTGTAATTAATCCTTGACTTTTCCATTTTCAAGTTTAAATCAGTGTGAAAAACAGAGGAAAAAATATTTGTTCCAGTAGATTACCCTACACCTATGGACACATAGACAGTTTAAATTGGATTCTACGTATAAATAAGGGGGGGGGGGATTTGTACAGATGTAATCAAGGAGATTGCATGCAGTTTTGAAATTCCAAAGAATAAATAAACATACCATTTTAAGATTGGACTATATAGCAAGGGGAGATATGGGAGAAATTTAGAAAAATTAACAAAAAAATAATGGGCTGCATTTAAGACTTCAACTTCAGGACTTTACGGTGCCATGATTTTCTTTGATGTTATCCATTTCTATTCTTGTCGATTTTGTTTTTCAAGGCCCATCTTCCCATAGGTAATATAATTTACTAGCCATGCTCTAATTATAATTACTTTAGCAATGCTTGGAGAAAAGTCCACAATACGTGTGACTGCCAAGGATAATGGAAACAACAACCTGTATTTGGCCATCCGTTTACTCAATAATCAGAGAAATAGATTTAGTATTTCACTAAGTTTCCTTGCTTGTTCTTATGGGCATAAAACTAGTATTTACTATATGAGGAAATAGGGAAATAGGAAATAGGGTACAGACAAAAACTGGCTAACTCAGCCAGTGTGACATTCTTCCTCAAACATCACCATGGAATTTTCACAGTCCTGTGCCCAGCATAAAGTAGGAAAATTCAGGTCTTAGAGGAAAGCTAGTCAGGGGAAGCAGGAGACATGGCTTCTATCTCATCATTCCTATTAAACAAGTTAGTATTTGTAAGGAAGCTTCTTTATTTTTAGACTTCATTCCTCAACCATAAGGTAATTTGTCATTTGTTATAATTTAATTTATAGCATTTAATCTCTATGAATAAGAAGCAGTGGATTCTGGTATGTGTTAGACCTGAATGTGGACCATGCATGTGATAGTGAACAAGTGATGCAATCTTCCCAGATATTAGTTTCTTTGTTTTTACTGCCCAGGTACCTGGTAAAGCTATTTAAGGAATTTAATTAGAAAATATATATAAAGCATTTGGCTAAGTGCCTAGCATACACACACACTGAGTAAATATTAGTCATCACTCTTATTAGTGTTATTATTTTACAAGATTCTTTTGCTTATAATAACTTACATTAATTCCACTATAGAGATTCTAGAACAGTCATCATTCCTTGGAGTAGAACTTCTTATTAGTATGCTCTCTTGCTACCACCGACTTTTCACACTTCCTTACAATCTTCTAAATGTTCTGGATCAGAGACTAGTTACAAGTTAAATGTCTTGTCATTTTAATTGTGTTTTGAGTAATTTTAATTCCATAGATGTGAAAATACATCAAAATTTTAAGAGCTATAGGGAAAAACAAAGGAATAAAGGAATGTATTCATTTATGATATATGTGTAATGCTTTTTAAAATACATAAGCATATACAATACATGTGTTTAATATAGTTATACATTTAATAATATATTTTGTATTTAATATAAAATACTTAATATCACATGAATATATTTGTTTTCAAAAGAACCTAAATAATTTGAGTTCCTTATTTGCTTCATGAAAAACTACTTTTAAAGTTACTGAAAAAAGAAAACTATTGCAATCTAAAGTGATGTCATAGGGATGCCAAGACAGTTGATGACTGTATTGAAAACATTAGTCAAACTATTTCAGAACATCCAGATAATGTATATTGATTGAATGGACATTTTTACCAAGTGTGATGCTTATTTATTCCTATTTTATAATTCTAAAACCTAAATTCATATATTTTCTTGAACAGTGAGATATTGAATTAGTATTATTGTAAGCATCTCAGAGTAATATTTTTTTTCATCATACCGACAACACTGAAAGATTGGTACAGTGGGAATACCATCACCTTCATTTTGTTGAAGGGATTTACAAATATCATTCAGTTAGAATGTGTCTAAGAGAGTTGTGAAAAAGCAACATTCTTATTCCCAGACAATAGAATAATAGAGTTATTCTGTTTTTCTCACTAAATTTGACAAGTTATCAGTCTTACAATTCCTCAAAAAGGCATTTGAATATTGATAGAATGAATTTGGGGCTTTTTAAAAACAAAAGTCCAAGTGGTACTGTCATCCAGAGTTCATCTCAGTTAAAACTGTTAACAATGATAGACCTTGGAATACAGATGGCACAATACTCTCCTCTGTTTTGCCTTGTTTCCATCACCTTTTACTTTGGGATGTAATACCCATAAATGTATTACTAGTAAGTAACCATAAAGCATAGACAGAATTCGTGTACCAGTACCCATTAGTTATAACATGTCTACAGTAGATATGTCTTCTCCATCTTGAAATACCAATCAAGTAGAACACATTTGTAAGTGTTCAGAAATGTGTGGAACCAATAGAATATTTTTTTTTTAAAAAAAAGATGCGCTATATTCACATGGGACTTTTATTCTATTAAGCACACTTACTAAAAAGTAGCAAACCCATGCAAGAACTGAACACAGCTGGTCAGAACCATGATGGTACTAAAAAACCAGGAGTGGTTTTATAAATGTGTTTTCCTGTTTGGGAACAGCCTCTCTCAGTAACAACTTCTTTTTAATAGCAGCATCATAGCCACTTGATCCACAGAAGGAAGTAATTAAATTTAATAGACGCAATCCTAATTTTAAGGACACCCTCGATTTAAAGTAGCAGGGGAGCATAATTAACTCTAATGGAAACCATGGTTTGAAAATGAAGATACACTATCAAGTCAGGAAAGGCAGACCAAGTCTACACAGTAACAATTGCCTGACTAATCAGTACTACAAGCTGTGTTTATTTCATATTATTCAACCAAGGCAAAGCTTGAGGATTGTGATTTACTTATTTATTTATTTATGTTGAATTGCATTTATAATTGGATTTGAGTCACTATAAACCACAGTATTTGATGAGCTTAAGGCTCATACAAGTCCACAAAGTAAAATGAGGAACTGAAATAATTAACTGAAGTTTCCTAAACAAAAGAGTGCATTCTTAAACACACAAAATTTAAAAGAGAAAATCCACAGTCTAAATAGACAACACCCTTCAATATTGTAATTTTAATTTTGCACAACTCATCATAATTTTCATTACAATTGAGAAAAACAACTTTAACCCAGAGTCCTAGCATAAAACATTATCTGAAATGGACAAAGGATGATTGGAATGTTGGAAATAAGCAGAGTATAAAAAAAGAATTTTTGATATCCACTGTTTTCAGTTCATCTATGCTTCTATTTGCCAGACAGATATTGAACCTACAATGCTCAGTTACTTTGGAAAGACACAAAGTGAATAAATTATTGGCATGAATATAGAAGATGTAGACAGAAAAAAATCTTAAAATAACAGTGACCAAATAAAATGTTTAGTAATAGAATAAATGTTTAGAGAAAGAAGCAATATGAGTAACATCATTACAATTACTTTCAAATTTATATCATAATTATCAGAGATGTCAAAATATAAGCATATGTCTTAATAGCATAAATAGACAACAAATTATATAGCCACTGAACATCATGGACGTTTTCATACATTGGAAGAAACTCAGAGATAGGTACAGCTGAAAAAATTACTTAGTATAACTTGCTTGCTGCTCTTGCAGAGAACCCTGGGTTCTGCTTTTAGTTCCTACATCTTGGCAATTAAGAAACTGGTACTCCAGTTTCAGAATATCAAATGCTCTCTTCTGGCCTTGTGGAAGCTAGACATGTGCATAGTGTTTATACACTGACCATTTTAAAGAAATGATAATGCTCTCAAGAAGAGTAACATAAACTGTCATGTCTTCAAGTATACGAAAATCAGTGTATATGAAGTTTAAGATCCTTCAAGTCTACCAAAACCAATGTATGTGGAGTTTAAGATCCAAAGAACACATTAGGAAGAAATAATGAAACAGGAAGCTAAGGGAAAGTCACCATTTGGCTTGGGCTCTCCAAAATCTGACCGGGTAACTTGCCATATCAATGTTCATAGGTTACACAAATATATTCCAAGCACTTATACTGCTATAAATGTTAGAGACATAAAACAATAGCAGATTTAATTATTTCTTGTTTAGAATTGCAACAAATTGTGAGAAACTACAGACAACAATTTGGATTATCATTAGTCAAGAAAGACAGTATAGAATAGAGCCAAGGTAGCTTAGAACCATGAAACACATAAGGAAACCTGGCTTTCAATATTAGCAGGCCAATGTGATCCTGGAAACCACATGGTAGAAGTGTATAGAAGTGGTCATTGTACACATGAGAGAAGCTAGTGTACAAAGAAGGTCATTGTCATAAGCACAAAAGATAATGGATACTGGTACAACAGAAAAATTTTCCAAGTCGTCCATGCCCTGATTTGATGGCTTCTAGTTGTAAACATTCATAGAGTTGATAGAATATGATTTGGCATTTCAACAATTTTGAATATATTTCCCTCCATTTAAAATATGAACTAGTAATCATGAATAGACTTTTGTATACACAAGGAGATGGCTTTCATCTGAAAGTGGAATAGAGACAAATAGTATTATTTTTTATTTTTAAAAGAAGTGGTTATGGTTGTATTTAAAGTGCTTCTATAAATAAATATTCTGCAATCCTTAAAACACTTTAGGGAAAGAGCAAAGTTCAGTTCTGTAGCTCATTTAAAAACATCAGTCTTCAGTTGAGATGGGCATAGAGAGGTTTCTTCTCATGGATTTAAATGAATTAGAAGCTACATTTAAAGTACAGGGTAGCCTAAAGATGCTTAATTACAGACTTTGGTCATTACAGCACTGACTTTAGTCTACCATTTAAAGAGAATGACAGTATTATCAAAACTAACCTGTGAAGCTTTATTGAAGCCATCTTCCTTGTAATCTCATTTCAAATGCATTGTTTTTAATTAGACCTTGGCTTTCAAAGCAAGAAGGGTCAGTGGAAAAAGCAAGTGCAATAGTGCCTCAGCTACAGGGCTACATCTTTACAAAATTCAATTATTTCCCCGCACTGTGGTACAAGAAGCATTTGGCAACTGATTAAAACAATTCTTAAAGCAAATTATAGCACTGTCACAAAACAAGAAATCACAATGTCAAAACACAAGGACGTTTCTATGCAAAACGCCTTGCAAGTGTCTTTGACAGACGATTGCTGTCTGCTTGTTATATTAGTTTCATTAATTTAGTCCACATCAAGCAAAAAAGGGAGGGGAATGTCAGAGCATTTGCTTTTGAAAAAGATATTCAAATGATTAATAATTTCAAAAATAACTGAAGAATCCACGTGGACAAATGGTATGCTTTAATTTTACTGAAACTTAATCGGCAATCAAAGTAATCTGTATGCCAGTTCATGAGTATAGATTGTGAACTAACTGGGATTTTTTTATTATATTTTTTTGCAAGAAAGCAACATCTATGAAGTTTCTGCAAATATGTAGGTAATACAAGATATATCTTTCATTTATTTCTTTATATAAAAACCATAGTATAACAATACATAAATTGCAATATATTTGATGTATATCCTAAAGCCTGAACTTAAAGATACATAGGTCCAATCAATTATTATTTTTGGCTTTAGCTCTTAAAATATCTTTATGAAAAATATAGATTTTTTAAAAGCTTTAAATGAATTCAAATACAAGTATTTTGAAGGTTGAAATGATAGACTTACAGTAAATTTATATTACCTATGAGAAATACATCAATGTTGACTTTCCAATGCTAGATCCTTGTGTTCACCCAATGAAGTCAGTGACTTAAGTGGTTACACATGCATGATAGTTTGGTTCAGTGATGTAGAACTCCATCTGTTATAGCTTTTTACTCATAAAGTATTGAAGTCTACAGAAGCAAAGCAACATGATTGTAGTCAGCAGTACTTGCTCAGCTACTTTTCCTTGCTTTGCAAAAAAAAAATTCTACACAATATTTGCAAGATGAGAATACTTAGTATTATTGGAGGGGAGAAAGGAGTTGAATCATGAAGTTTGTTTTTATAATACTATAGTGACAAATAAAATCTATTGTAAGAGAACTTTAGTTTAAATAAGAAGACTTCTATTGAAGCAGATTCAACAGATTCATTATATAGGAATGCATAGATAAACTTATAGATGTATAATTTGGGCTTAAAACAATGTTGTAGGAGTACTTTGTATTGGACTCAAATAATAAGTGATGTAGTCTTTATTATTCTTCCAAAACATGTATGCATGAGAAAATTGATACCCATACCCTTATATTTGTTTCTGTTGTCTTCATTTTCCAGGGAGCTCAAAATTGTCTAGGAATTCACACTTGACTTTTAAGGTAGATTAATCATTACGAAAAGGTACCAAAGCAGGTACGCTCTACTTCTCCCTACCTGAGTCCAAAAAAGACCTGACCAGGCTGACACTAGGCAGATAAGTCCCACCTGAAAACAAAATAAAATAGAAATTTCTTGTTGAAGATATGAGAGTGAGCTGATTCTAGATGAAAGGGGTAAATTGAAGGAATTACAGGAAACGATCGCAACTGAAATAAAAGATATCAATGGAAAATATTTAAGGGGAAATTATATAACATCACACATGAGAGTGTCCTTTGCTAGTACATCTTACCTTTAACATCAGTGTTAAACCTCATGCAATTCTTTAATGTCTTCTACTTCGGTGATTTCTTAATCTCTTCTCTCTCCCACACCCCCCGACAAAGAAGTCAGAAATTTTAGTAGAGGCTGCGGTATTCAATACAACTTCTCACATAAGTATTTGAAGGGGGTTATTTAGTACACTAAGTATAGAGTAATATAAAGCTGGATCCTCTGAAACTGCAGACCTAACTTTCTACCTCTTTCAGCACATGCCCTAGAATTCAAATCTAGTTATCTCTAAACTCATTCAACATTTCCTAGGCATACCTGATTCCCATTCTGGCTGAATCCATTACCTTTTGTCTGTTAAACCCTGAAGGGTGCCCCTTAGAAGTGACCCCATAATGCTTTCTATATAACACAATATTTTAACTTTGTTTAAATTTGAGAAAATAACTAATTCAGTACCTTACATTGAGAAGTTACTATCTCATCTTTATTTATCAATACCCTGGATTCCAGAATAGGTAAACATTATGAATGAATTTGAACTTACTCATAAAAATACACAAACAACATACACAAAAATGCATACTTATGTATGTGTAACACAAATCCTTTTCTGGAATCAACCTTTTAAAACTATAAGTTATAATTTCCAGAATATTTCAATGTTCGTTATGTTAGTTAGAAAAATATCACCTTTTTTATATATAGATATTATCAGTAATTTTTCATATGGCTACTATTGGTTAGTCTAATAATGTAACCATGAAAAAATTGTACATGTATCATATTTTATATTATGTTTTATGAACTCGTATGTAAAAGAAAGTAGGCTCATATATAGGAATTATAACTTTTTTTGTTTAAGTTATTTTGTGTCTGACTTTTTCAATTTCACACAAAACTTACTTAGCTAAAATAATCATTTTTTTGTTTATGGTGCTTACATTTTAGATGATAAATAGTAATGTATTTTCTACTCTGAGAATATTAAAAAAAAGTATAGAAAACACACTCCTACCATTCTTTTAAACATATCTCAGTAATAGTTTGAATCCTGTATTAGATTATTTCATTTTCCTTTGCTATCCTGCCTTCACAGATTATATGACTTTTTATATGTATGGCTCCATGCTGTTTGTTATGCTTCTCCTAACAAGATACTCAATAAATATTCATTCAATAGACATAATTTTCAAACACCAGCGTTTTCAAATCTCTACAGGAGTATCTTTTCCAAGAAAGATATTCTATTGTAGATATTCCATTAACTGTTTCTTTTATAACTCTCAGTAAATAATTCTTATTAGCAATTAATATATCAACTACAATTTTTTAAATATTCTGTGTAGTGAGGGTAGATGGAGCAGCAGGCCGCTTCCCGCCGCCCAGGAGGCTTCCCAGCCACCTATGTTCTGACCTATCAGGCCAAGCAATTTTCTTTATTAATCAACCAATGAAGCAACAGATAGACAGATGACCCTCCTCCTGTATCAATTCTGTACCATCATAAAAATAAAAGAGTCTTGAAGGATTTAAAAAAGTAATAATATATCAACACACAGTCTAACTTCCAGAGAAAAAATATTTGGACAGTTTTAAGTAAGAAAGAAATAACTCATTCAGAAGTGTGGGCTCTAAATTAAAGCAATCATAATTCTGAATTTTAGCCCTAAATATTGAAAGAACAGTAACAACTATGTAATGTGGTTGGTTTTTTTGAAAATTTCTCTAAGACTCAGTTTCCTCACCTGTGTATTAGGGTTAGTGGACCTCAATTAATTTAATTGTTGCAAAGAGTAAATGAATGAGCATATGGAAGCCATAGTGTTTTGATTGTGACATATCCAATCATGCACTGGCCTTTATTATAAGAGTTAACACATGCTTTCCCTTAGACAATAACCTCAGTATTCCCATGATACACCATACATAATGTAAAGAATCAATCTAACCTACACACATGACTTGAAGGTGACACCATTTCAATGTTTGAACTTCCTTGTTCTTCAAAACCTACTAGACAAAAGACACAGGAAATAAGCTTAAAATAAGGTATTAAAATTTTCTTCAAAAATCAAGCAAAGAAATTGATACTATGAAAACTTCAAAGTCAGACTAGGAAATAAATGAAATGCCTCCAAGTCTTGTTTGAATATTATTGAAAGATTTTGGCAGAGTTTTGTCCTTATGTTTCTTTTTGAACCTATATATCTACCAAACAACTGTGAAAAGAGTTTATATATTCAGTTTTCTCTGTAATCAATGCTGCCAGCAAACTTGGATGAATACCAGACTGAAAAGCAATAATATAAGGTCATAATGTGTGAATTTTATTAGATTAGTTAGAAAGTATCAAATCTTCACTATCACTGACGTCTGGGGGAAGATTAATGTCCACATTGCCTTACTTTAAGGTAATAAGATACAGGGCAAATACTTCCTGTTAGCCTTAGCAAAATACTGCCTATTGTCTTCCCATTGCATTCCAAGGAAAATATTAAAAAAGAAGACAAAATTCAAACAAATCACAGTGTTATTCAAGAGCAGTATGGATGTGGGTTTGTTCAGAACCGACCCTCACTAGTTTAGTGGAAATAGTGGCTAATTTAATGAAGAATAGCCAGTGATTCACCTAAGACAGATTAATTTGAAAATATCAACATGTTTTTCAGCATCAGAAAAAAGCATAAATAACTTTTACCTGGCGAACTTGTCTGCTTCCAATTACCAGGAGAATCTATATATGTTTTTCTTTGGGTTCACCTTATTATGTAGTTTCTCTAGTATTGTGAACCATAGGCTCAGTATCCTTTGTTTATGGCTAGAATCCACTAATGAGTGAGTACATACCATACTCATATTTTTGGGTCTGAGTTATCTCACTCAGAATAGTGTTTTCTGTTTCCATCCATTCGAGCATATGATCAAACTGGACTCTCTGAATGTGACTGACAATGGGGGCTGACTGAGAAGCAAATGATAATGACACTGGGATTCAGGTACTAGCTTTTTGGGATCCTAGTCTGTTTGGATGTACACCTTCCTAGGTCTGGATGGAGGGGCGAGGGCCTTGGACTTTCCACAGGACAGGGTATCCTGCCCTCTCTTTGGACTGGAGTCTGGGAGGGGGAGTGGAGGAGTGGAAGGTGGGGAGGAAGTGGAAATTTGGAATGGTATTATTTATAAAGCAATAAAAAACATAAATAGAATAACTGGACTAATACATAAACATAATTTTTTCCATTCATTAAGAACAAGAAGACTAAAGAGAAACAATCTGATTTACTACAGTTGCAGGGGGGGAACCTCAAAAGTGTATATTTGTGTATGGGTGATATGCCAACATGGAGGTTCACAAGTTGATGGCCATCTTTTATAATGCCCATGTTAATGTGTATGGTGGTTTGAGTTTTTTCTTCACTGAGTGAGTTTCTGGCAGTTTCAGTTCAACAACCTTTGGAATTTGTTAAGAAATGCCAGGAACTATGCTGTAGGGTCAGAATGTGCTGAATTTACTTGATGCTTTTGCTTGGGTAACTAAGCTGGCTGTCATCACTTAGAGTCTGGGTGTTCAGGGAAGGTTTGGCCTCTAAAGAAATAAATCTCAGCAGCAGCAATAATCAAATGGGTAAGCTCTGCTTTCAGGGCATGTCTGTACATGTCCTTTGCCCCACTTCCAAAGTATAATGTATCTCTTGGGCCTTCAAAGTCAGGAACAAAATCCTCAGCGTAGAGTGTAGGCAGTGACCCTGATCATTACCGGAAGGAGTGTTTCATTCTGTTCTGTTTGGCTAGATCAGAGTGGAAGTCTCTGGGTTTAATAGGCACAGCTAATTCTATTCAGTTCCTCCATTTGACTATACCAGTGTTTTTCTCAGTCAGATTGAATTTTCCCTCCTTGCCCTCTCCTGGGCATGTCTAACAATGTCTTGTGTTAATTTTAATTACTCATCATTTAATGAGTGGAGATTGGACTTTTCCTTACGACATTTATTTTTTTTTATTGGTTTTATTGAGCTGTACATTTTTCTCTGCTCCCCTCCTTTCCTCTCCCTCTACTTCAACCCTCTCCCATGGTCCCAATGATCCCAATTTACTCAGGAGATTTTTTTCGTTTTCTACTTACAATGTAGATGAGATCCATGTGTGCCTCTCTTAGGGTCTTCATTTTTGTCTACGTTCCTGGGGATTTTGAATTGTAGGCTGGTTTTCTTTGTTTTATTTCTAAAAGCCACATATGAGTAAGTACATATGATATTTGGCTTCCTGGGTCTGGGTTACCACACTCAATATTTTTTTTCTAGCTCCATCCATTTGCCTGGAAATTTCAAGATGTGATTATATTTTTCCGCTGTGTGGTACTCCATTGTGTAAATGTGCCACATTTTCCTTATCTATTCTTTGGTTGAGGGGCATTTAGGTCATTTCCAGTTTCTGGCTATGACAAACAATGCTGCTTTGAACATAGCTGAACACACGTCCTTGTGGTATAATTGAACATCCTTTGGGTATATACCTGGGTGGTATTCCTGGATGATGTAGGATTTCCCTCTGTATGCTGTGAATAGCCTTGTTAATAAAGAAACTGGCTTGCTCTGATAGGTTAGAACAGAGTAGGTGAGGAAAACTAAACTGAATACTGCAAGAAAGAAGGGCAGAGTCAGTGAGAAGCCTTGGAGTTGCCACCGGAGACAGGCATGCTAGAACCTTGCCAGTAGGCCACGAGGCTCATGATAAAATATAAATTAATAGAAATGATTTAATTTAAAATATCAGACTGAGCTAAAAATATGTTTAAGCTATTGGCCAAACAGTATTGCAAATAGTATGGGTTCTGAGTGATTGTTTCAGAACTGGGCAGCTGGGAATAAACAAGTGGCTCTCCCAATAAGAACTGCATCTTGAGGAAAGTGTTTTCTAATTTTCTGAGAAATCACCATACTGATATCCAAAGGGGCTGTATCGATTTGCACTCCCACCAGCAATGCAGGAGTGTTCCCTTTTCCCCACAACCACTCCAGCATAAGTTGTCATCAGCATTTTTGATTTTGGCTATTTTTACAGCTGTAAGATGGAATCTCAGAATTGTTTTGATTTTCATTTCTCTGATGGCTAAGAATGTTGAGCATTTCTTTAAGTGTCTTTCAGACATTTTAAATTCTTCAGTTGAGAGTTCTCTGTTTAGGTCTGTAATCCATTTTTTCATTGAATTATTTGTTCCTTTGTTGACCAATTTCTTAAGCTCTTTGTATATTTTGGAGATCAGTCCTCTGTCTGATGTGGGGTTGGTGAAGATATTTTCCCATTCTGCAGGCTGCTGTTTTGTCTTATTGACTATATCCATTGCTTTACAGAAGCTTCCCAGTTCCAGGAGGTCCCATTTAAGAAGATCAACACGATACAAATTGGAAAAGAAGTCAAACTCTCATTATTTGCTGATGATATAATAATTTACATAAGCAACCCCAAAAGTTCTACCAAAGAACTTCTATAACTCATGAACATTTTCAGTAATGTAGCACAATACAAGGTTAACTCAAAACAATCAATAGCCCTCCTTTACATAGATGATAAATGGGCCAAGAAAGAAATCAGAGAAACATCACCTTCACAATAGCCACAAGTATAAAATACACAGCAGTAACTCTAACCAAACAAGTAAAAGATATGTATGACAAGAACTTTAAATCTTTTAAGAAAAAAAATTTAAGAAGGCACCAGAAAAATGGCAATCTTACCAATAGCAATCTACAGACAGATTCAATGTAATGCCCAGCAAAATTCTTCACAGATTCTGCAAGAACAGTACTAAACTTCATAAGAAAAAGCAAAATACCCAGGGTAGCCAAAAGAATCCTATACAATAAAGGAACATCTGAAGACACTACAATCTCTGACTTCAAACTCTACTAAAGAGCTACAGTACTAAAAACAGCCTGGATTGACATGAAAGCAGACAGGAGGACCAATGGAACCTAACTGATGACCAAGATATTAATCCACACACCTATAAACACCTGATTTTTGACAAAGAAGCAAACACTATAAAATGGAAAAAAGAAGCATGCTTAACAAATGGTGCTGGCATAACTGGATATCCATATGTAGAATAATGAAAATAGATCCATATCTATCACCATTCACAAAACTCAAGTCCAAATGGTTCAAAGACCTTAACCTATGGCCAACTATACTGAACCTCATAGAAGAAAAAGTGGAAAGTACACTTGAATGCATTGGCACAAGAGACCACTTCCTAAATATAACCCAAATAGCCCAGACACTGAGAGAAACCACCTAAATCTTAACCTTGTTAAAAATTCATGAGTTTCTATCTAGATATCGAGTTGATGATAAGTTTGTGTGAAGGTTTAACGAAGATGTTTAAATTGAAACACAGATAAAGAGCAAGTAATGTTGAATATCATGAAATTCTTTTGAAGGCCCCTTAGGTCTATCTAAAAAGAGGTGAACATTAGAGTTTCCACTAGATTTTATTTTATTTTTCGTCTGATAAATGGATTTTACCAAAAGAAAAAAAAACTCTAACTGGTCTTAGAGTTTAGAGGGAATTAGAAAAACAAACAACAAAGAAGATGTTTATTTTTGTTTTGGTAGTATAACTGTTAATAAACTATAATTCCCCAATACCAGAAAAATGCCTTTTTTGTTTTATTTCATTTTTAATAGAATGTAAAGTTAAAGTTATTTTATCCTATATAGGAAGACTTTACCTTGAGCCAATGAAAGAAAGTGCATATCTGGGTTTACAACAGATTAATCTGATGAAATGTTCACTTTAGAAGAACAGTTTTTTTCTTTGTAAAAGATAACACAAGACAATATATGACCGAAAAAAAAAACTCCTCAAATTATGGGCCTTTTAGATAGTTTCTTCTGCTTAAGAGCACATGAATATTAAGAGGAAAGATGGAAATAAAATTATCACATAGTTTATTTCAAATAAGAGAATATAATTTTTCAACTAAAATGCTTCTTTCCATAATATGTTTATGAAAAAACTAGTATATGATGTCTGTTAAATGCATCATAATGATGGCCTTTTCTTATTCTAAATTGCCATTTTACACATATGATTAAAAGAACACATATTTAATCTTAGGATTTGTGTGATAGCATATACTTGTAATCAGGCACCGGGAAGGCAAAGGCATGTGTACTTCTAGGCTTCCCATGCACCCAGACTAACAGTGTGACATTGCAGGCCAGTGACAGATCCTATTAATGAGATCCTAAGGAACACCCTTAGCTGATCTCTGTCTTCCCCATGCAAATGTTGTGCACTAGGATACACCCAGGAATTTCCCCAACACACAGAAAAACAGGCATATAACATACATAGAGAATACTGAATCTACACTAAGGTCAATATTCTCATATAAAATAATACCAACATTTTGATTTACTTTTCCTACTACTCCTGGATATTAAGAATGTTAACAAAGTTAAATAGGAAAATATATTACAAATGCAAGAGAAAAACCATGAAAAATATCACAAAGATATTTTCGGGTAATTGGTTTTAATAATGCTAAAAACTTATATTCATTTATTTTTTATCCATTTGATGTATAATTTCACAATGGACAACAATGAAATATTAGTGTTCATTGTGTACTTCTCAGAAGCAGTTGTTCCAAATTGTGAAACAGTTTTTAAATCTGATAGGCAAGGCCTTATCTCTCTAGGGTTACAGAACACAGATAAAGAATTAAGAGTCGACTCAGACCACTCACAGGACAGGTCATCAAAGTCAGGCCGAAGAGACCACAGAGAAGCAAAGGTAATATAGTTGTGCTTAAGAATGAAGTCAGGGACCAGCCTTATATAAAAAAAATGATGAGTAAAAAGAATTTCAACAGAATATGGTTGATAGAAGAGCAAACAACAGTTCCACAAGGCTCCTAGGAGATTAAGTATAGATTGTTTTCAGTAGACTTTCCTTATAATCCTCTTTTGTCTTAAAAAACTCATTTTGAGACTGATGGGGAACACATTTATTTGAATTAGAACCAGTATCCCAGATAATATTATATCAAGAAAATGGTTGAATAATCATTACCTAAAACTGTCAGCAATAAAGTATGCATCATATATAATTTAGACATTATTTTTTCTGAAAGTCTGTCTTTTGATAACCATCAGTATATCCATCATTAGCTATCCAGATAAATCACCAGTTGAAAGACTTCGTTTTCTAAATCTTAAAGATAGAAAGAATGACTTAGGATTTTATGCAAAGAATTAAAAATGACTTGTAAATAGTTTCTAGCACACAGTACAAATATGCAAAATAATAATTAAGTTTTTCCTTTAAGTAAAATAAATGGATCACCATGTAAGAACAATTAGCAGAAAAATCAGTTAATTTTTAAATATAACTTTAAA
This sequence comes from Microtus obscurus, assembly GCA_963919715.1. NCBI lineage: Eukaryota > Metazoa > Chordata > Mammalia > Rodentia > Cricetidae > Microtus > Microtus obscurus. Next base: position 2,598,876 of record CAWTZC010000501.1, on the reverse strand, counting down.
ATCTACATTATTATAACTCATATTTGCTACAAAATAATTAAGAAATATTTCCTAACTTTTGTGAGAAGATTTAGATGGTAATTTGATAAGGTAGATTTACATGCACAATAATTTTATGATAGCAGAAGACAAATAGTTCATTGTAAAATTGTTGACATTCAATATAATGAAAGGTGAATCTTGAATAGAGACTCAAATAATACATGGAAGAAATCAAAGGACATGGATAAGAATCCGGCTGTATGTAAAGTACACAGTCTTGTGAGTATCTGAGTAAAAACTTTCTAAGGGCTCTTTGAACCACACAACAGCTCCCAGCTCAGCCTGTTTGGGCGCTGGGACAGGGTCCGAATTGGGAGGGCATTCGGGAGGGTGGTGGCTCCTTTGTCTAGGTGGCCGGCCTGCACCAAGCGGGGGCGGCCCTTTGTTCGCGGGATGCCCAGGCAGTGGAGAGATCGGATCCGGGTGCCAGGAGGGACATTGCTTGGGTGAGTGAGTTTCTGGCCGCGGTGGCAGCCCGGGACAGGGAGCTCAGACGTTCCCCACCCCTCCTGCACTTCCTGGTCAGTCTGCGGAGGCTGTACTGCTTGATACCTCTTCTCCATTCCTGTCCCACCCAGCTTGCATCCAAGGCCCTCCCCCACTACCTCTGACCCCCCTCCCCTCTTTGAACCACACAACAGCTCCCAGCTCAGCCTGTTTGGGCACTGGGACAGGGTCCGAATTGGGAGGGCATTCGGGAGGGTGGTGGCTCCTTTGTCAAGGTGGCCGGCCTGCACCAAGCGGGTTCGGTGGTGCCAGGAGGGACATTGCTTGGAGATACACCCAGAGACTCAGGCACAGCAAAGACAGGACTAAGACACCAGGCCTCTCTTGGCTTCATTTGAAAGAGGAGATGGGAAGGCGCCAATGTAAGAATTCCTCCAACAACCTGAAAGGCAACATGACATCACCAGAACCCAGGGATCCCGAAATAAGAAGAATTGTACACCCTACTCCAGAAGAATTAGAAGAAATCGACTCAAAAGTGAATTATTTGAAAATAATAGAAGACCTTAAACAGGAGGTGAAAAACTGCCATAAACAATTAGAGATTACAAACAAAAAGGCAGAGGAAATGAATAAATCGCTCAAAGATACCCAGGAAAACCAAGAGAAACAAAAAAATGCAATCAAACAGGTAAGGGAAATGGTTCAAGACCTGAAGAATGAAATGGAAGTAATGAAGAAAACTCAAACCGAGGGAAGGTTGGAGATCGAAAATCTGGGTAAACGAACAGGAACTACAGAGACAAGTACTACCAACAGATTACAAGAGTTAGAAGAAAGAATGTCAGACTCTGAAGATACCATAGAGAAAATTAACACACTGATCAAAGAAAACAGCAAAACCAACAAATTCTCATCACAAAACATTCAGGAAATATGGGACACAATAAAAAGACCAAACCTAAGAATAATTGGGATAGAAGAAGGAGAGGAAGTACAGCTCAATGGTTCAGAAAATATATTTAATAAAATTATAGAAGAAAACTTTCCCAACCTAAAGAAAGATATTCCTTTGAAGGTTCAAGAAGCATACAGAACACCGAATAGACTGGACCAAAAAAAAAAAAAAAAAACATCTCCTCACCATATAATAATCAGAACACAAAACATCCAGAATAAAGAAATAATATTAAGAGCTGCAAAGGAAAAAGGTCAAGTTACTTATAAAGGTAAACCTATCAGACTTACACCTGACTACTCTATGGAAACCATGAAAGCCAGAAGGTCCTGGATAGATGTACTGCAGAAGCTAAGAGAACATGGATGCAAGCCCAGACTACTATACCCAGCCAGCTTTCATTCACTATAAATGGAGAAAACAAAATTTTCCAGGATAAAAACAAATTTAAATAATACGTAGCCACAAATCCAGCCTTACAGAAAGTAATAGAAGGAAAATCACAAACCAAGGAGACCAACAATGACCACAATAACTCAAACATCTAGACACCCTTCACCAGCACAACTAAAAGAAGGCAAACACACAAACTCTATGACTAAAAAAGTGACCGGAGTTAGCAACCACTGGTCATTAATATCCCTTAATGTCAATGGACTCAACTCACCTATAAAAAGGCACAGGCTAAGAGATTGGATACGCAAACAGGATCCAACATTCTGCTGTTTACAAGAAACACACCTCAACCACAAAGACAGGCACCTACTTAGAGTAAAGGGATGGGAAAAGGTTTATCAAGCAAATGGACCTAAGAAACAAGCAGGTGTGGCCATACTAATTTCTAACGAAGTTGACTTCAAACTTAAATCAATCAGAAGAGATGGAGAGGGATATTTTATACTCATAACAGGAACAATTGATCAGGATGAGGTCTCAATCCTGAATATCTATGCCCCTAATATAAAAGCACCCACATATGTAAAAGAAACACTACTAAAACTCAAGGCTGCCATCAAACCGCACACACTAATAGTAGGAGATCTCAACACTCCTCTTTCACCAATGGACAGGTCAATCAGACAGAAGCCTAACAGAGAAATAAGAGAATTAATGTGATGTGGGAGTGTCATATATCAATCTATTGATTTCATTGGATAAGCAATAAATAAACTGCTTGGCCCAATTGGTTAGAACATAGGTGGGAGGAGTAAACAGAATAGTATGCGGACAGGAAGAGGAAGTGAGCTCAGAGAATGCACGCAGCTCTGCTCAGAGACAGCAGCCTCCTGTCTAGCGGGCAGACAGGATGGCCCAGCTCTCTGAGGCACGCACGCGATGAAGCTCCGACTCAAGATGGATGTAGGCTAGAATCTTCCCGGTAAGCGCACCTTGGGGTGCTAACACAGAATATTAAAAATGGGTTAGGTCGATATGCAAGAGCTAGCCAATAAGAGGCTGGAACTGATGGGCCGGGCAGTGTTTCGGTGAATACGGTTTGTGTGTTGTTATTTCTGGCATAAGCTAGCCAGGCGACCGGGGTGTTGGGGACGCAAATCCCGGCGCCCCAATTTCAACAGATGGCGCCCGGACGTGTGGACAACTGAATCCACAGAAAGCCTGAGAAAACTTGGGAAAGAATAGAGTAAAGCATGTTTTCTTGGTAGCAGCAGTTTCTCGGGGCTGCTCTGCTTGCTAGAGGCAAGCATGCGCTCTCATCTAAGAGAGGCTTCCTGACTCAGCTTTAGCTGCAAAGCCTTGCAGCTCTTTTAAGAGGTCCTGCCACGAAACACTTAAACATTGTTGACGAAAAGCTGAAGGCATGGTTTTGGTTTTCAGCCGTAGCAGGAAAAAAGCTGCGCCGTTTAAAAATGCCAGCTTTCTGGGCTGTCCTGCCTGGGAAAACTCGGACTCTTTTACGCGGGCGGTTCGTGCGGTTTGCAAGCACAGGCTGCAGAAGCTCGCTTGCTGGCAAGGACCTTGAAACACTGTAGAGTTGTGGCACTGAAGGCAGCTCTGGCCGGTACCTCAGCTATAAGGTTGGAAACGCAGAAAGCTAAGGAATGGACTGGAACTAGCTGGCAAAGCCACGCCTTTAGTCCTACTGAGATTGCTTGGTAAATTAAAGACTTATGTGGTCAGAAAAACAGAGAGAGATACAGTAAAAAGAGATTCAAAGATAAAGAAAAATTTTAAATGGTTTACAGTGTGTTAAAAATATATGCAAGCTAAAAGTAAGTTCTTAAGAGTAAAAAAAAAATGAAAGAAAAAGAGAAGTTGGTTGTGATAGTACACGCCTTTAATCCCAACACTTGGGATGCAGAGGGAGATTCACCTCTGTGACTTCAAAGTGTGGTAGCACACGCCTTTAATCCCAGTGCCTAGAAGGCAGAGACAAACATCTCTGTGAGTTCAAGGTGTAGTAGCATATGCCTTTAATCCCAGTGCCTGGGAGGCAGAGACAGGCGGATTTCTGAGAATTCAAGAACAGCCTGGTCTACAGTGTCCAGGTCAAAGATATATGCTTAAAAAGCAAAAAGCTAAAAGTAAAAATAAATGAAATAGATTTAAAGCAAAGCTGTACAAAGATGGAAAATACACAGAGAATCTTGATACTGTATGCTATTATGCTCTCTTTGAATTGTTTGAATGCTGAGGAAGGAGCAACTGATGCCAAACGGTATTTGCTTATAAATGCTGCTAAACTAACCCAACATAGATATTGTGAAAATGCCTTGACTTTGGAATTTGGATGTAAGGACATGATACTTTGGAAAGGAGTTTCTGTTTTTGTTTTCACAGAGGAAGAGACCCTGTTCATTTCTTCTATCCGAATATGGTATGATGGACCACGCCCTCCTTAAAGGTTGCTGTGAACGCCTTCAGAAAATTGCTTCGCTCAACTGCCAACTAAGATGAAACCAGCACACAGGTTATACCATGAAAGACCTAATTAACGACGCCCCCATTCAGCAGGAAGCAGTTTGGAGAGAAAACTGAGCCCATGTTCCCAAATATGGTTTATAAGTGTTCTTTTACATTTAAAAGGGGAAATGGTATAGGTATGAATAATTTACATTGATATGGATTTTTCTTTAGTGATTTAAATTTAAGGTCAATTTTGTTATAAGTATCTGTATTTCTGATTTTGATTAAGGTATTGTGATTATGTAGTTCACTTAAAAATGTAATGTATATAAGTTGCTAATAGATAATCATAATAGTCAAGTTTGTAGTCATGTTAGTTACATTTTCTAGATGTACATAGATAAATTTTAGATAGGCATTCTTCATATTTTTCAAAGGCTAGAGAATATGGCATTTTAAATGTTTTGATAATTTAGGGTTTTTCATGACAATGAGACACTCTGCTCCTGGCGGCACCAATCTACTTTGAGAGGAGGATGGGCATCGAAGAGGATCCTTATGGAGTTTGATAGCCATTTGGGCAAGAAACTGCTCTTGCCTGGACTATTGCATAAACTGGACACAGAGAACCCACAGAGAGAGGACTACTGAACTTGCCTAAAGGTGAGATGATCTTTCGGGGTTCCTGATTCATGAAAGAGTCTGCAAGACATTCTTCAGGACAAGCAGATAGTGACTGCCCTTGAAATTTCCTGCTTTGTGGAAATGTCTGCTGGAAACTATGGGCCTGTAGGCCGAAGATGGATGCCCCAATGGTACAGAGGAACTTTGGGTGACTGTCCAGGCAGCAAGATGTATCTGTCATTTCTAGAGTTTGAACGTTGCTGTTAAAGTTAAAACTTTTCTTTTTTGTTTAAACAGAAAAAGGGGAAGTGATGTGGGAGTGTCATATATCAATCTATTGATTTCATTGGATAAGCAATAAATAAACTGCTTGGCCCAATTGGTTAGAACATAGGTGGGAGGAGTAAACAGAATAGTATGTGGACAGGAAGAGGAAGTGAGCTCAGAGAATGCACGCAGCTCCGTTCAGAGACAGCAGCCTCCTGTCTAGCGGGCAGACAGGATGGCCCAGCTCTCTGAGGCACGCACGCGATGAAGCTCCGACTCAAGTTGGATGTAGGCTAGAATCTTCCCGGTAAGCGCACCTTGGGGTGCTAACACAGATTATCAGAAATGGGTTAGGTCAATATGTAAGAGCTAGCCAATAATGGGCCAGGCAGTGATTAAATGAATACAGTTTGTGTGTTGTTATTTCGGGGCTTAAGCTGAGCCATGCGGGCGGCCGGGTGCAGGAGAACACAGCCGGCTGCTCCTCTTACTACATTAATGGAGGTATTGAATCAAATGGACTTAACAGACATCTATAGAACATTCCACCCAAATAGGAAAGAATATACCTTCTTCTCTGAAGCTCATGGAACCTTCTCAAAAATTGACCACATCCTCGGTAACAAAGCAAACTTCCACAGTTACAAAAAAATATCCATAACCACCTGTGTCTTATCAGATCACCACGGACTAAAGTTAGAATTCAACAACAATGCTACCCCCAGAAAGCCTACAAACTCATGGAAACTGAATAGTCAACTATTGACCCACACCTGGATCAAAGAAGAAATAAAGAAAGAAATTAAAGTCTTCCTTGAATTCAATGAAAATAAAGAATCAACATACTCAAACTTATGGGACACTTTGAAAGCAGTCCTAAGGGGAAAGTTCATAGCCCTTAGTGTCCACTTACAGAAAACAGAGAAAGCATACATTGGAGACTTAACAGCCCATCTAAAAGCTCTAGAAAAAAAAGAAGCAGACTCACCTAGGAGGAGTAGAAGACTGGAAATAGTCAAACTGAGGGCTGAAATCAACAAAATAGAAACACAGAAAACAATCCAAAGAATCAATGAAACAAAAAGCTGGTTCCTGGAAAAAATCAACAAAATTGATAAACCCCTATCCAAACTAATCAAACGGCAGAGAGAGAATTTGCAAATTAATAAGATCAGAAATGAAAAGGGGGACATAACCACAGACATAGAGGAAATTCAGAGAATCATTAGATCTTACTACAAACGCCTGTATGCCACAAAACTGGATAATGTAAAAGAAATGGACACTTTTTTAGATAAATACCATATACCAAAGTTAAATCAGGAGCAGGTGAACAATCTAAATAGACCTGTCAGTCGCGAAGAATTAGAAGCTGTTATCAAAAACCTCCCCACCAAAAAAAGCCCAGGACCAGATGGTTTCAATGCGGAATTCTACCAGAATTTCCAAGAAGACCTAATACCTATACTCCTTAAGGTATTTCACAATATAGAAACAGAAGAGTCATTGCCAAATTCCTTTTATGAAGCTACCGTCACTCTGATACCAAAACCACACAAAGACTCAACCAAGAAAGAGAATTACAGGCCAATCTCACTCATGAACATCAACGCAAAAATCCTCAGCAAAATACTGGCAAACCGTATCCAAGAACACATTAGAAAAATTATCCATTATGATCAAGTAGGCTTCATCCCAGAGATGCAAGGCTGGTTCAACATACGAAAATCTGTCAATGTAATCCATCATATAAATAAACTGAAAGAAAAAAACCATATGATCATTTCATTAGATGCTGAAAAAGCTTCTGACAAAATTCAACATCCCTTTATGATAAAAGTCTTGGAGAGATTAGGGATACAAGGGTCATACCTAAATATAATAAAAGCTATTTACAGCAAACCGACAGCTAACATCAAACTAAACAGAGAGAAACTCAAAGCCATCCCACTTAAATCAGGAACACGACAAGGCTGTCCACTCTCTCCATACCTCTTCAATATAGTGCTTGAAATTTTAGCAATAGCAATAAGACAATATTGGGGGATCAAGGGGATTCGAATTGGAAAGGAAGAAGTTAAACTTTCGTTATTTGCAGATGATATGATAGTGTACATAAGCGACCCCAAACACTCCACCAAAGAACTCCTACAGCTGATAAACACCTTTAGTAATGTGGCCGGATACAAGATCAACTCCTAAAAATCAGTCGCCCTCCTATACACAAAGGATATGGAAGCAGAGAGGGAAATCAGAGAAGCATCACCTTTCACGATAGCCACAAACAGCATAAAATATCTCGGGGTAACTCTAACCAAAGAAGTGAAGGATCTATTTGACAAGAACTTTAAGGCATTGAAGAAAGAAATTGAAGAGGATACCAGAAAATGGAAGGATCTCCCTTGCTCGTGGATTGGGAGGATCAACATAGTAAAAATGGCAATCCTACCAAAGGCAATTTATAGATTCAATGCAATCCCCATCAAGATCCCATTAAAATTCTTCACTGATCTTGAAAGGACAATAATCAACTTTATATGGAATAACAAAAAACCCCGGATAGCCAAAACAATCTTATACAATAAAGGTACTTCTGGAGCCATTACCATTCCTGACTTTAAACTCTATTACAGAGCTACAGTAATGAAAACAGTGTGGTATTGGCATAAAAATAGAGAAGTTGACCAATGGAATCGTGTAGAAGACCCGGATCTTAACCCACAAACCTATGAACAGCTCATTTTCGATAAAGGTGCTAAAAGTATACAATGGAAGAAAGAAAGCATCTTCAACAAATGGTGCTGGCACAACTGGATGTCAACCTGTAGAAGAATGAAAATAGACCCATACCTATCACCATGCACAAAACTCAAGTCCAAATGGATCAAAGACCTCAATATCAATCTGAACACACTGAACCTGATAGAAGAGAAAGTGGGAAGTACACTACAACAGATGGGCACAGGCGATCGCTTCCTAGGTATAACCCCAGCAGCACAGTCATTAAGGGCAACATTGAATAAATGGGACCTACTGAAACTGAGAAGCTTCTGTAAAGCAAAAGACACTGTCACTAAGACAAAAAGGCAACCCACTGACTGGGAGAAGATCTTCACCAACCCGCAACAGACAAAGGTCTGATCTCCAAAATATATAAAGAACTCAAGAAACTAGACTTTAAAATGCTAATTAACCCAATTAAAAAATGGGGCACTGATCTGAAGAGAGAATTCTCAACAGAAGAAGTTCAAATGGCCAAAAGGCACTTAAGGTCATGCTCAGCCTCCTTAGCGATCAGGGAAATGCAAATCAAAACAACATTGAGATATCATCTTACACCTGTCAGAATGGCTAAAATCAATAACACCAATGATAGCCTTTGCTGGAGAGGCTGTGGAGAAAGGGGTACCCTCATCCATTGCTGGTGGGAATGCAAACTTGTGCAACCACTTTGGAAAGCAGTGTGGCGGTTTCTCAGGAAAATTGGGATCAATCTACCCATGGACCCAGCAATGCCACTCTTGGGAATATACCCACGAGATGCCCGATCATATGACAAGGACATTTGTTCAACTATGTTCATAGCAGCATTATTTGTAATAGCCAGAACCTGGAAACAACCTAGATGCCCTTCAATGGAAGAATGGATGAAGAAAGTGTGGAATATATACACATTAGAATACTACTCAGCAGTAAAACCAATGACTTTGCGAAATTTGCATGCAAATGGATGGAAATAGAAAACACTATCCTGAGTGAGGTAACCCAGACCCAAAAGGATGAGCATGGGATGTACTCACTCATAATTGGTTTCTAGAAATAAATAAAGGTCAGTGAGTCTATAATTTGATATCCTAAAGAAACTAAATAGGAAGGTGAACCCAAAGAAAAACATATAGCTATCCTCCTGGTTATGGGAAGTAGACTAGATTGCCTAGCAAAAAACTGGGATCTTGGGGGTGTGGTGGAAGGGGGGGTAAGGGGAGAAGGGGAGAGAAATGTGAGAAGGGGAGGGTGGGGGGAACTTGGGGAAACTGGTTGATTGGGATAAAGGAAGGTTGGTTAGGGGAGCAGAGAAGCACACATCTTAATTAAGGGCGCCATCTTAGGGTTGGCAAGAGACTTGGATCTAGAGGGGCTCCCAGGTGCCCAGGGCGATGTCCCCAGTTAGTTCCTGGGGCAGCTGAGGATAGGGAACCTGAAATGACCCTATCCTAAAGCCATACTGATGAATAGCTTGCATATCACCTTAGAAACTTCATCTGGCGATGGATGGAGATAGAGACAGAGACCCACACTGGAACACTGGACTGAGCTCCCAATGTCCCAATGAGGAGCAGAAGGAGAGAGAATATGAGCAAAGAAGACAGGACCACAAGGGGTGCGCCCACCTGTGGAGACAGTGGGGCTGTTTCTTTGGGAGCTCACCAAGGCCAGCTGGACTGTGACTGAAAAAGCATGGGATAAAACCGGACTCCCTAAATTTGGCGGACAATAAGGGCTGCTGAGAAGCCAAGGACCATGGCTCCGGGTTTTGATCCTGCTTCATGTTCTGGCTTTGTGGGAGCCTACCCAGTTTGGATGTTCACCTTCCTAGACCAGGATGAGGGGGGAGGACTTTGGACTTTCCACAGGGCAGGAAACCCTGACTGCTCTTCAGGCTGGAGAGGGAGGGGGAGGAGTGGGGGAGGGGAGGAGGAGAGGGAGGAGTGGGAGGGAAATGGGAGGCGGGGAGGAGGCTGAAATTTCTTTTTTTTTTCCAATAAAAAAAAATAATAAAAATTTGTGTCTTTTCATAAAAAAAAAACTTTCTAAGGATGTTCATGCTCTAATCCACAGAACACATTAATATGTTTGCTTGTTCACTAAAATAGACTTTATAAATGTGGTTAAGTAACATTTAGAAATCATAAGATTATCACAGGTTGTGTGGATTATCACAAGTAGCCAGAATGCAGCAGTCTTTAAAAGTAGGAGAATTAATAGCAGAAGTTCGAACTATAGAGGCAATAAGCTAAGACAATGGAAAGAAGAGCCATATCTAAGAGCCAAGGGATGCAGGAAGCTAGAAAACACAGGAAATAGATTTCTCTCCAAAGCCTCCTGAAGGATGCTGACTGGCCAACACCTGCATTTTTGACCATCAGAATAAAAATTAATAAATCCCTGCATCTGAAACCATTGATTTGTGGTTATGTACCAGAGCAGCTATAAATATATCTGTGTCTCAATGAAATTACCCAAAGGAAGAATAATAAAAATGACTGATACCACTCTAGCTACTCAAATTCTTAATCAGAGAAGCTATTCTTAGCAGTCAAAGGTGGTGAATGGAAGAGGCTCATGAGTGCTTAGAATAAATGATTGATGACCGAAGTGATCAGTACTAAAAAGGACATCTTTATGACCCCTTGTAAGGCTTGAGTAACACTTCAGACAAAGAGGAGAAAAGGAAAGAATATACAATGTGGGCTAGGTATAGGGCTACAAAATATTTTCTACAGTGGATGACAAGATTTTGTAAACATAATCTCAGAACAGCTGAGTGACCTGCGCTTCACCTGCACAAGTTTCAGCCTGTCAATAGCCACTCATTCATAGCTTGGGGAGAGGACTATAGGTTCCTATAATCCCTCCTGCTGTAATGTTGTCTCCTGATGGCTTTGGAGGGAAGACAGTAATTGTTTTAGTTGTGTAACCAAGGCAGAGCTCAGCAGGCTCCAAGAAGTATCTCCAGTCTTTGGCTGACACAGTTAGTCCTAATTCAAATCAATGTGCCATAAAACACGACAGGAAAACATGAATGTGGGAAAGTGACCTATTGAGAGGAGGTATTAATTTCAAAAGATAGAATCTAGGGTGTACAAAATTACCAAAGAACAAAACTAAGCAATAAAAAAAATTACTGAAAAGAGACTGTATAATCACAGATTGTTGAAGAAAACATGTGCTATATACTTTGATTTTGCCTTGCAAAGTATTATAATTTCATTTATTCTACTATTATGTACAATTTCAAACAATAAATTATTGTCATAGAACTAGGAAATGAAGCTGAGATAATGCACATGCAAATGCTCTGAGGAATTTCCAGGATAATATGGAAAGATCATAGCTAGAGTCATTATTTTTATATCTATTTACTTTTGAAGTCTTCCTGTTCTAACTTCTACCTCAGGTGGAAGTCAGCTGCTTATTTTGAATGTCTATTGTTGTGGAATGATGGTTGTTTTATGTTAGTGTCTTTTGGCTAGTTATGCAAGCACACACCTTTGCAGAACTGTCAAACTCACTTCACTGTAGAACAATTCTGTATGTGCTTGAAAACCTTACAAAATTGCAACAGCTGTTAACCCAAAGTCAGCACCGCCCCTATCGTATGTGATTAAACAGTCTGTTATATTTTACCAAATCTTTCACTATTTCCTTTCTACAGTTTGAAGTCATAGTCTTCTTGTTTAACCCTTATCCATGAAAGCAGAGTTTTGTGGTTGAAACAATAGCACCACTGAGAGAAGCAAATAACAAGACATCTTCAGAAAAAGGAGAAAAACTGGCAGACAATCTCCATCTTACCCAGTGCCCAGAATGTGGATTGAAAAAGAAAGATATTTGTGTTGACTTAGGGGAATTGAGCCTGTGGACATATTGCTTTAGGGGAATTTTGTTGTATTTTTAATTCCCTGACCTGGGTAGCTCCAATCAAACAAAATTTTATTCTTTTCTCTTGTGCTCCAGATGGAAGAAAATGTAAACAGCTGTCCAGACAATGATGAAGCCTTTTCTTCCACATTCTTGCATGTCATTATGTTGTAGATTTACTTTTTCAGCAAATTGAAACCTCGAAAACCTAGTAATCAAATGTTCTCTCTCTCCTTCTCTTTATGTTCCAACGCTCATCAATTGCTTACTCTCAGCAATACTTCTCTGAAGATGAGGCAATGATGAGTATGCATGGTCATTATCATATTTGCTCTCATCAGTATCATATAGCATTATGTTGTTTACAATAATGAGCTGCTGGAGGCAATTCTGTAAACACAGCAGTGTGATTGCCTGCATGGTGAAAAGGAAGCCATTGCTGAGGGTGGATATAGGTGCATGCTGGCCTGACTACCAGGCTGTGACTGTTGACTTTGATTGCAATTGAAGGATATAATAATAAGCCAAGTAGTATTTCTTAGGTTACAGAGTATATGTGAAAGAAATCACAATTCTTTCACATTAGGAAATTAGGAATCTTAAATAAGACTAGTGGAAAGATTACTTTGTTGTTGTTGTTGGAGTAGTTTTTGCATCAATGAGATACTATGTTCACTTAAGTAAAAATACAGTACACTTTCAAAGTAAATATACACTAGGAATTAGGGATTTTCTTTTCTTCTTTTACCATGTTGGTATGTGTGGCATGAGTTCATTTATGTATATTGGACTAGTGCTAGTGCTCCCTAATGTGTGCACCTAGAGAATAAAAACTATCGGGACTTTTTTTGATGCTGTCTACCTTATTTGTTGAGGTGTGGTCTTCAGTCAACCCTAGAGCACACAAATTCAACTAGTTTCCTTGCTATCTGGCTCCAAATACTGTCTGTCTGTCTGTCTGTGCCTTCAGAGGATGGAATAAAAGGTGGTCTTATATACACACCCAGAATTTGTATGGGTTCTGCCATTGAACTCTAGTCTTATTGCTTGGTTACAGGTGCTTTAGACACTGAGCCTTCACCCCAGCACAAACACACACACACACACACACACACACACACACACACAAATAATTTTATCCACAGGCTTTTCTCATATTACTTGAATATAAATATCAAAAAATAAACAATGTGAACTGAAGTGTATATAAATGTCATTTGGGTTTTCCTTACCTTAGGGAGGGATAAAAATGCATCCAGAGATCTACAAGTAGATATTGGTTTAAAAAAATTCTCCAGAAGCAAATGAAGGGTTTTTCAAGACAATAAAGAGACAAGAGTAGTAAGTAGTGAGATGGACAGATGCAAAGGTAGCAATGCACAATAGTCATACAGCTGACTTCACTGAAAGTTTCTTTGCTCTTCAGGGGGTAATTTTGAGTTTAATAGAGTTGTTATTTCTTTTGTTGACATTAGAATGTGACCACTTTTTAAAATGTATATTAGCACAAATTTGTGATTACCTCCAAAACCTAAGATATTTTCCTCATGGGGAAATTGTGAGGAACCACACAGTACACCTCCTGTTCAAGAACTGACAGCCTCAGGGGTACAGACACCTTAATTTGAAGAAGTGATGGCATTTATTGATAAAACCAGCTATGTGTTAACTTGTAGGGATTGTAGAAAATAATCTCTTCATTAATATAATGGATGATTAGACTTTCTGTCTGCTTTCTAATTTAGGAAAAGTTAGGGATTGGAGAGAACCTGTAGGACTTTTGTTCAGGCATGCACATCCGGTAGGCCACATTGCCTCTAAGGGCAGCTCTATAGAACTTCATGATCTCTTCAGGCTTCCTTGGGCACCAGCATGCTCTCTCTCTCTCTCTCTCTCTCTCTCTCTCTCTCTCTCTCTCTCTCTCTCTCTCTCTCTCGTACACACACACACACACACACACACTCCCACATGCACAATCTCATATTCACAAATTCACACATACTCACACACATATACACAAATAAAAAAACCAAAATGTTCTTAAATAATAGTTTGGGTTTTGAAATAAATGGATAATATGCTCATTTAACTTTTTATTTATTTATATCACTGTGTGCACATGTGTGTATGTGTTCATACAAACGCATGAGCACATGTCTCCACATACAACAACAGGTGTATGGAGATCAGAAATCAAATCTGTGGAGTTGATTTTCTCCTTCCGTCCTTACTCATACTCCAGAGATTGAATTCAGTTTCAGGCTTGAGCAGGAAATATCCTTAACTAGATTAACCATCTCTCCAGCCCTAACTTATGCTGTTCACTAGACATTATTAAGATAAGACAAATGTGTATGTACCCATAAACCTTTTGTTATGCTCTATTTTTTGTGATTGTGTAAGGAGGGATTGAATTCTCATTGTTACTTTATGGCCAGAAGATGAACACAGGAATTAGATTATAAAAGCCAATTTTCGGTGACCAACTAGAGCTCAAGCATGCCTGGTTTAAGAGCAATGAAAGCATTTTTTTTTTCATGTATACTTGTATCCTTACTTTGATAATTGGTTCTTGCTATTTTATTCTTGTCCTTACATTCTATTCTCAAATTTTTAGATGTATGGTTATGGCAAATAACTTTCCTGTCATATGACATGCTGGTCTCAGCTTTTACAGTGGCTACTGTAATTGGTCTGTAAAAACCTATTTTGGAGGCTCATACATTACCCATCAATTAGTGTTCTCTTGTATTTGTAAGAGGTTATTTCAGAGAAGTTGAAGCTATTGTGACTGGCGAAGTTTGCTGTTTTGAATGTCCATACTGCCTACTTTTGTACACATAAGTTATGAATTCTGTGGGGCAACCCATGTACTACAGCTTCTCATTAGAATAGCCTGAGGTTACCTTGGGGACATTTAGATTTTTGATTTTGTTTGTTTGTTTTGCCTTGTTTTACTAACCTGATTACCCTTTGTCTAGGAAACACATACCAAATGGAATATAGTCATATGTGCTAAACATAAGAAGTACATTCTGACAAAGGCAATATTGGACAGCCTTATCTTGTTGGGTATCATATTCTCTCTAAGCTATAGAGATATATGATATAGTTTAATAACTTCATATGGAATCTTGGTGTAATTAAAGACATAATAAATAGGAGATGTATGGGGCTGATATGGTATACTATTTGTCAGAAATCTCAAGCAAAACAAACACATTATGAATAATGATAGAAAATATAGTATACTAAATACAAATAAATAACATGGTCATTTATCATTCTTGTGGTTGGGAAAACAATTGTCCATAAAGGGAGTGGCAATATCAGGAGGTGTGGCCTTGATGAAGGAAGTGCTTTCTGTTCAAGATGCAGGTCTACATTAGTTATAAACTGATTAGTCTAGTATCTCAGACTTCTTATTAACTCTTATAACTTATATTAGCCCATTATTCTTGTCCTGTGTTAGCCACGTGGCTTGATACCTTTTTTGGTGAGTCAGTCACATCTTGCTTGTTTTGTGTCTGGATCACAACTACAGACTGCAGAATCCTCTTCCCAGAATACTGCTGTTCTCATTGTCCTGCCTCTACTTCTTGCCTGGTCACCCCACCTATGCTTCCTGACTAGATCCGGACCAATCAGCATTTTATTAAACAAGTACAAGAAACAAATGTTTACAGGGTAAAACCATTGTCCCTCAGCAGAGTACTGTTTGTTATAGAGTTTAAATTCATTGATTGATTCCTTGAGACTAGTTTTCAGTGGGGGAAAAACAGTGCCCTTTTGCTAAGTCTTGGAAGTGCCATTGTCATTTTCTTATCTGTTTTGTTTTCACTTTTATCTCCACATGAGAAAGTCAATTTGAGAAGTGATCCACTTATCTGATATGAAATCTGGCCAAGTTGCAGAAACAATAAAGACAGAGAAAGAGAGAAGAAAAGAGAGGAGGAGGGGATGGAAGAGGAAGAGGAGGAAAGAGAGAGAGAGAGAGAAATGAAATGGTGCAATTAAATGATAGCTATCATTTATGCATGATTATTAATTACAAAGTATAGAGGAAAGATTGTTATTAGGCATTTTTGTTTGTTTGTTTAAAGGAGACTTCAGAGATTAAACCTTCCTCCCATCTTTTTCTCAAACACACCCAAGTATCTCCCATCATTTTGACAAGGAGTTGTCTTGTTAAAGAGCTTGCAATTCCATTACAGATAAGCTCCAAATATTGATTTGTTCTTTTTATTTCCTTTCTCTGAGATAGGATGGTAGAGGTAAAAATTCTCAAATCTGTTCTGCATGGAAGCATAGAATTGGTCCAGAGACAAAGTGTTTTTAGATCCTTAAAGAAGGAATTTCACTGACATTCTATCTCACTAGATGTTGCTCTGGAGTCTAGGACAAAGTTTGTTTGAAGGAGACTGAAGAACAAACAGAAGCAATGAATTCTATTCTAGAATGCAGCAAGTGTTACAATGTTCAACAATTAAACTTCATACTGAAGAAACGAGTTTCAATAATGGGCAATATCTAAGTCATGTTCTTCCTCAACAGACAGATATGAATGTGTAGACACAGAAAAAGATGTCAGTCAGACAGAAGAAAACACTGAATAGTAGAGAATCCTTTGCATGTACTTTATAAGCACCTCACAGTGCAGTTTTCTTTATGAAATACTTAGTGTGAGATTTTCGAGGTAAATAAGACAACTATACAAATAAAAACAGTGATTTTCCCTTTAGCCTCTCATATCTGTATCATATTGAATAAGCTAGAATAATATTCACAGAATAAATTAATGAGCAAGTGGATGAGAAACTTATAAGATTACCATATATTTGACTAAACATGAGTGTACCACATCTTTTGAGGCCACTCCATCCTTGATGTATTTTTCTCCCATGCTTTCTTCTCTGTGCATTCTTATGTTTCTGTGGACCATTCCAACATTCTTTTGCTTCTTTTCTGCTTCAGAACCTGTCCAGAAAGTCTCCTATGTTGACCATGTTTTGATTTCAATACATCCTCATCAGTTCTCATCTATTTTTAGACCCTATCCCTAAACCAAAGCATTGTATCCTCAGGATCTTAAAAGTTAGTCTTGAGCATCTGGATTCACAATCAGCTTGTCATTTTTCATCAGCAATTTAAACTTGACTGTAGAACATTTTATATAATAACAGGTTGATGTGATTTTTTTCTTGTTTTAACACTAATGAAACAATATTTAAACAGATAATATAAAAGTGAAATAAACTTATGATTTCCAACTGTATGAACTTCTAATTTAGTCAAATACTCCAAAGTAGTTCGCATTTTTCTTTCACAGCAAATTTTTTTAATTTGTTTAATTTTTTAAAAAATTAATTAATTCACTACACTGAAGAAATAAAACTTGTGTTCTCTGTGCTTGACACCAAAATACTGAAGAAAATTTTAACCAATAATGTCTTCATCAAAAAGTTATGTCTATAATAGCATCTTAAATTGTTGTGCTCTTCCTGTGCATTCAGAAGTGTCCCATCACTTCTATTACAGAGCTTAAGTTAATAGTATTCTGGCTGAGACAAGATATAATAACCAAGTAGAATTTTTAAAGCACATATGTAAGTTTTTTATATTTGTATTACTTATATATGTAATACATACATACAAAATACAAGTTAATATATATGTTGTGATTTATTATGGTATATTTGTACCACAACAATACTTATATATTACATTTATATAATGTATCTTGACATAAATATATCTTGCAGTATATATCTATTATGTTATATGTGTAAATTGTTTAAAATTTATATAGAATTGATGTGAAGTAAAGCAAAGTCAGAGGTCTAGGGAAATAATGGGATGGGAAAAGTGTTTGCTACAGAACCCTGAGAACCTCAGCTCGGATCGTCCACTCTCACTGATTAGAAGTTGAAATAAAATAGTAGGCTCTAAGTTGTGCAAGATGCTGTATCAAAAAAAAAGTCACACAAATAATTAAAGAAATCATGAAAAGAAGTGAGGCATGGGAGACATGGGAAAATATTGATGGAGGAAAGAAGGGGTGGGTGGAAATGTTATAAATACAGTTCTCATGTATCAAATTGTCAAAAATAATTTAAATTAAAAATTAGCAATATGGCGACCAATAAGAGAAGAATTCTTACCATATATAAATTCACATATTCTCAAATGATGCCCTTTCTCCATCTTCCCTCCCTCCCTTTCTCCCTCCCTCCCTCCTTCTTATAGATGCATTCTAATAAATAAGTGAATAAAATGAAGTGAGATCACAGAATCCTCCATCACACTTAAGAGCTGTTACTTCAATACATTTGCTGTTAAATTCTTCTGATATTCAACATAATGATTTAATCATATTAAGTCCAACCTTTAACACATTATGAAAATCATCTTGAATAAACAGTTATTGTATAGTTAGTATTCATTTCACATGCCTCATGAATTTCATGGGGGACAAGTTTTTTATTCTCCTACTGCAGAGGATCACGGCTGTTCCTTTTCTGGCTTAGACTTTTAGGGATAGCTGAAATTCCATCATAAACAAAGTACTATGTGATGGCAAGGTGAAAGATGGACATAAATTCCTTACTAAGTTACTTTTGGATAAGAACAGAACTTTTCAACTTTACTAGAGCTCTGCAGCCTTTTTTGATCTTGCTTCAAGTTCTTCTAGTAAACTTTTAGATTTCCTTATTATTGGACATGATCTGCTTTTCTTTGAAATTAACACATTTTAATATTAACAAACTGTGATAGAGCTTGTTTTACCAACAAAAATCAACCTCAAGAAATCTTATTCACTTAGTGAGCACTGATCACCTATTATATTGCATGCTTGAAATGTAAATATAAATGATACCTCCTTCACAATTATGAAATTCACAGGAGATATTTAGATTTATAAATCAGTAAATTAATATGATATGTTATTGGCTTAACTTTTGATAATAATATTTTTGTTTCATCTGTAATTGTCCTAACAAAATATCATAGATGCAACCATCAAAAACAAAGTATTTCTCACAGTTCCAAGACAGCAATACCAAAAGGATATGCACCAGTAGGTCCTAAGGAAGGGTATGTTCTGTGCATTACCGAGATGAACTCTTTCTATGTCACTACACAGCAGATGTGGAAAGAAAGCAAGGCAGTAAAAGACATGAAGAGAGAAAAATGGAAATGACACGTGTCCCTTCTTCTTAATAACAAGGCCAAAATCTTGTACAATTAGCATACTGCCCTTATGATCTAAATAACCTTAATTATCCCTTAATGACTCTGTCTCCAAGGTCATAGTTGACTGGTTGCAAGTATCAAATCTTTCTTCACTCTTTAATCTCTTGGTTACAGTTAATGGCTTCACACAAAGCAAGTGCACATGATACTAGATTACTAAACTAGAGATCCAGGTAGGGCTTATTTTTTGAAGTTTTCTGCCCTTTGCAACACTGCTACCACAGTACCACACCAGCTTGACTATGTTATTTAGGAGCAAATCCTGAATAGGAAATACTATTTATAGGAATAGGAATAGAAATACTGTTACGGACTATCTAGAATAAGAAATACTCCCCATTCTTGCTAAAGAGCAGGTGAGAAGAAACTCTGTCTTGGGCCTAAATTGCTGGTCTTGTGTTTCTGCCATCCTCTGTGAATACCATATTGTTCTGATACTTATCTTCCAGAACCTGAATGGTATTGGACCTCACAGTCTTGATGAGAGGTAGCTTTGATAAGAATGAGAAGGACAAAGATACAAGGGTCTGTCATGGGTCTGGCATTGGATTTTTATTATCAAGGATATGGGAGAGTGAGAATTATTCCCTATTCTGGCTAAAGAAGTCTTGAATTTTGAGAGACAGAAATAGCCTGAAGACATGTGTCAGTTAAAAGATGTCCGTACATATGTGCTGCAAAGGCTAATGAAATTAAAGAAAAAGTCCCAGTTCTTTCTTAAATCCCCAGTTGTACAATCTTATGGGTTCAGTGTGCTGAAATTCTTTGACAGTAGATCAGTAGGACAGACATGCTTGAGCAACCTCTCTACTTTCCATAGCTCCTTAGTAGCAGATCTGGGCAACAAGGCTTCACTACTGGGTAAATGCTATATTCATTACTACAGAACTTTGACTACCTGCCAATGACTATGCTGACTCTCAATTTCCTAAAGTTTAGCCTCTGATTGGGATTCTGTGCCCATTACACTCTAGGTGGGCAACATTAGTTTGACTTCTTGTATCTTTTAGCATAGCCTAGGCCATGGTAATGTTTTATGGTCATTTGCTTGTGATATCTTGGTTCTGCCTGCCTACGTAAAAGTTTTCCTTGGCTAGTAGAATGCCTAACATAGTTGGTTTTTTTAGAAATATTTTTAATACTATCCTAAAATGCTTCCAGGGTGTTAGCAAGCAGAGACTTTGAGCTACTTTTCCATTTCTCTATTTTAAATGTTGACCTTTTGTTTTATTAGAATTAGTTCATGATACAGGGTCAATTTGATGTTTGTTTCAGCTAGTCCTGTTAGCAATCCAAACATCTGAGAGTTAGTTCTAGAACTTTCCCAGGACTGAGCAGTGTAAAAATATCTAAAAGTGTTTTATTTTTTTCTAAAAGTGGTTTTTAAAAATGCAAATTAAAACAAGCTTCTATGTGTCTCAGGCCCATCCAACTAGTATGTGAAATAGCATTGTCTTAAAGTTTGCGTCTATAATCTTAAGGAGAAATAGAAATATTCAAGTTCATTTATATGTATAGAGAAAATTATTATAATCCATCTTTCAGAGCTATATATACTGAATTGCTACTGATTTGTCTCATAAAAAAATTATTCAATTTTCACTCTTTCCTATGTTTTGAGTAATGTATTATAATTTTTTAAAATTTTTTCTCTGACAACAAAATTGTTTGTAATAATGTTTTTTTGTACTTTGGTTTTTATAAGTAATTTAGAAATAACTGTTGAAAACAAGTAAATTAGGTATTGGTAAATGGGGTAAACATATCTTTTTCATGTACGTCTGAGTTGGAATGTTACATGATAGAAATAAAATGAGTCATTCCTAAGACAACTGAAATATAGAGACATCAGTTGCTAAATATAAACTCAAGTATCCTTGCTTCAGAAATTCTATAAAAATACCTGTTATCCTAGTACTAGAGGATGCTGAGGCAGAAGGATCAGAAATTCAGGCAACCTGGACTAGAAAATGAGAAAAATTAATTTTTGTTTTTGCAGCATAAAGTGATTAGGAAATATAAAATACCTCATCTTAAGATACTGTCCTATTCAGAATAGAGGTCGAATGTAGAAATTTTAGATAGCTGTGATTCAGGGAAGAATGGTATTTTCAAGAGTTACATATTAAGTAGTGAACTTAAAATCACAAAAATAAATGAATAATGCTTTCTGAGAGAATGGAGTGGTCTTCAACTATGTGGGATAATATATAGTAACTATTTAGTCATTTTTTAAATTTTATTGATTTTTATTGATCTCTACATTTTTCTCTGTTCTCCTCCCTGCCTCTCTCCTCTCCTTCAATGCTCTCTCAAGGTCCCCATACTCCCAATTTACACAGGATAGCTTGTATTTTTCTACTTCCCATGTGTATTAGAACTATGTATGTCTCCCTTAGTGTCCTCATTATTGTATATGCTCTCTGGAATTGTGATTTGTGGGCTGGTTCTCTTTGCTTTATGTTTTAAAGCTACTTATGAGTGAGAGCATGTGATACTTGTCTTTCTGTGTCTTGGTTACCTCATTCAAAATGATGTTTTCTAACTCTATCCATTTTGCTGCAAAATTCAAGATGTGGTTTTTTTTTTTTTTTTTTGCTGTGTAGTACTTCATTGTGTAAATGTACCACCTTTCCCTTATCCATTCTTAGATCGAGGGGCATTTAGGATGTTGCCAGGTTCTAGCTATGACAAACAATGCTGCTATGTACATAGTTGAGCACATGTCCTTGTGGCACAATTGCACATCCTTTAAACTTGTATGACAAGAGCTTTAAATCCTTGAAGATAGAAATTGAAGAAGACACCAGAAAAACTGGAAAGATCTCCCATGCTCTTGGATAGGTAGAATAACATAATAAAAATGGCAATCTTATCAAAATCAATCTACAGATTCAATGCAATGCCCATCAAAATCCAAGCAAAACTTTTCACAGATCTCAAAAGAACAGTACTCAACTTAATATGGAAAAGCAAAAAAAAAACAGGATAGACAAAACAATCCTGTACAATAAAAGAAGTTCTGGTGGCATCACAATCCCTGACTTCGAACTTTACTACAGAGCTATAGTACTGAAAACAGCTTGTTATTTGCATAAAAACAGACATAAGGAGAAATGGAATCGAATTGAAGACCCAGATATTAATCCACATATCTTTGAAAACCTGATTTTTGACAAAGAATTTGAAATGGGATATAGAAACCATATTTAACAAATGGTGCTTGCATAACTGAATATCATCACATAGAAGAGTGAAAAGAGATCCATATCTATCACCATGAAGAAAACTCAAGTCCAAATGGATCAAAGACCTCAATTATTTAGTCTTTATACATGGTTTCTAGTACATAGCTCCCAAATCTCCTGGAATCTTTCAACTGTTGGGGCTGAAGCTTATATCCTCGTGATATTCATGGATATGGGGAGCCAGGGCCGGCTTTAAGATGGAAGATAGTCTTTGGAAAGTGGGTATCTTCATAAGAAGCCTGGAAGTCACTTTTAACCCCTAGAAAAAGCAAAGGTTTTCAGATGTAACCACATTCCCAAGGTCATAATTACATGGAACTTTGAAAACTAACCATAACTATGGTATGAACTGTTCTGTAAGGGTGGTATTACCTATAATAGAGATGGAGCTCCACAACATCCTATGCTTCTCCCCTATTTGCCTATTCCCAAGTTAGAGATCTTATAATAGGCAGGCAGCTGCAAAACAGTGCTTCCTTGAGTTATGTGGATCCTTCAAATAAATTATGAAATCTGAGAGGACCACATTGGAAGTACCACATTTTTAGCTTGTTGTTTAGAAGAAATGGAGATTGCGGCTGATCCCTTAATGTATGGAACCTCTGATGACACAGAGGGTAAAATGAATCTTCATATTTGTGTTGTGGAAGTCATCATATTCTCAATGTTTGGAGGAAGAAGAAACACATTTTCATCATGTAACTTAAATACAGAACTACACTATTAAATAAAATTTGTAAGTTTATAAAAGTTAAAAATGTGTAACAAAGTTGCCACAGATGAATAAAATAGCCAGCTATTGGAAGAGCTTAGACCTGTATTTGGGGAAAGTAGTCCATTGTGAAGATTTTGCAAATAGAGGGATCTAGGGAATGACCCAGTCATAGTAGGGCAAGCCTTAAATCCCAGTGCCTAGAAAGCAGAGGCAGGGGGATCTTTTGAGTTCAATGTCAGCCTGGTCAACATAATGAGTTCCAGGTCAGCGAACACAGATGCTGTCTTAAAAAATAAAATCAAGGAAATGGGTTGTCAGACTGAAATATATGATTAATGCAATTATCATTCTAAGAAATATATTTATCTATCATAATTTTAGAAATTATAATATTAGCAAAAATGTAAATCATGGTAGGATTTATACAGAAATACAAAAAAAAAACAATTTCTCCAGCACTTGAGAGACTCAAGTATGTCTAAGAACAGAAAGAATCTAAACCAAAGTGACAGAAAAATATTAAAATGATACACCTAGGTATACCATGTAGAGGATCAAAATACCAAGATGAACTGCTTAAAATTCGCAAAAAGAAAAGAGAAGGATAACAAGAAGGCAGAACAAGGCTGGAGTTTTCTGTTGCTTCAGGACACAAGGGTCTAAGGGGAGGTTTCAAATTCATTACAACACAATTTTAAAAAAAGAATTCAAACACCAGAAAATGACAACTATAATTTGAGAAGAGAATATTTTTCTCTAAAATGACATGAAATTAATAAGGTAGAAAAGAAATTCACAAAATCACAGGACCCTCAAAGTGATTAAAACTTAAAACATGACATTATCATGTGTAGTAGGTGAGTTCACAAATTTGATATTTGTATATGACTTTAGAAATAGTTTTTTATTATATAGTATATAAAGGGTGGATATTGGAAGGAAGGAAAGTGAAAGTAAATTTATTGATTAAGAAGTGATAAACTTCAGAATTTTAAATCAATTGATCAAAACACCAAAGAAATCTTTTTATTCAACACAGAAATCTTAATCATGTTAATAGAAAGAGAAATTGGCATTCACAACATGAAATAGAGACCATAACAGGAAAAAAGGGTCTTAGAAGTAGTGTGAATCAATAGTGTTCATTATTAATGCAGATATCCTTTTCTATAGTAGGCTGTGTGTAGAAATATGTTCTAAGAGTGAAAAATAATGAGGTGTTTAAGTACAGTCCATGTAATTATTAATATGGTGTGGGAGGTCTTTCTGTGTATGTGTTGTTTGTATTGGTTAATGAATAAAGAAACTGCCTTGCCCTGTTGATAGGGCAGAACTTAGGTAGGCAGGGAAGACAGAACTAAATGTTGGGAGAAAGAAGGGCGGAGATGATGAGACTCCATGGATTTGCTGGAGACAGATGCTGGGTAGACAGATGCTTTTCTCCGGTAAGCCACTGCCACGTGGTGATACACAGATTAATAGAAATGGGTTAAATTAAGATGTAAGAGTTAGCCAATAAGAAGCTAGAGCTAATGGGCAAGGATTGATTTAATTAATACAATTTCTGTCTGGGTTATTTTTGTTCTAGCCAGGTGGCAAGGGTGAACATGCAGGCTCTTCTGCTACATTAGTATAATAACCAAAACATCTCAAGTAACAGGAGGAAAGCTGGGGGATGAATCATTCAATTATGATACTAGAACATCCTCGCAAAGGTTATTTACCCAAATATAGAAATAAAATTAACTATTAAGTGAACATTCATTTTAAAGAAAAAGGAAAGCAACACAAACATATCTGTGTTTTTTTTTTGTATGTGAAAGATGTGATTGGAGGCAATACATAGCACACTTCATACATTAATACAATATGAGACCTACCTCTACCTAATGCCAAGTGTATTCTGCAGCCCAAAGCAGTGAAATCACATCACTGAAGTTTGAGTGAAGCTAAATAAAAAAGATGGTAAATTTCATTTTAGTCCAATTCTTGGAACACTTATTTGTGGTGAACATCATTTCAGATTCTGTCAACCTATCTGTTGTTTCAGTCGATCCTCCACAGTCTGTGGCATTCACATATAATTGGGAACATTTTTTCATCTCCTACACTGTACTCTCCTTCTTCTGCCCCAGGCCTTCTCTGACCTCATGGCTGTGGAACACCCATAGGTATCCATTAAGTGTTCACATGTTTATAAAGCAGTGGTGTGCAGGAGTTAATGCCCCATGGAATGAATCTTAATCTGAAAAGTCCAGGAATGATAGACAGTTGAAATGAAATTTACTTCAGTTTGGTCTGGAGGATCCCATCAATACAGAAAGAAGTGACATATCCTTAAGTTCCCTCTTATTTATTGTGTCCCTATATTTCATGTCTGCTTCTTGAGCTCATATTCCACATTTGAACACTCATACACACCTTTATTTTAGTTCTGCCTAGAAGGAAGCCAAGAATATAAAATTCAGCATAAGTGTATTATAAGAGAGGAATGAATTGCCAAGAGAATATTCACATCTGAGTCTTTATTCAATATTCTGGAAAAATATTAGAAAATGTTCCGTTTTAAAACTTTATTCTAGTGTATTGTTATTTTGCCTTCATATATATATATCTGTGCAGTATCCCCAGAGTCCAGTATCCCCAGAGTCCAGAAGAGGGCATCAGATCTCCAGTAAGTGAACTAGGAGATGATTGTGAACTACCATGTGGTTGCTGGGAACTTAACCCTGGTCCTTGAGAAGAACAAACAGTGTTCTTACCACCACCATGTCTTTTACTCCTCCCCATTCGCCAAATTATTCTTTAATATTTTTCATGGCAGTTCCTATAAAGTAACACACAATTTTATCTTCAATAAATGAGGCTTCCTGATAAAACTCCTTTGCCATTGTCCAGAACAAACTGTTTCTGGACAAATTAAGGGGATTAAAATGAAATTATAGCAGAAAATAAGAAAAGTTAGCTTTTGTATGTATTTCATCGCAGAGATCAGGGGAGATTTCCTGCATGAAGATGAGAAAGAAAATAGTACCCATGTAAGGGGAGTTCTGGTCTCTCTGATGTTTTCTATGCTATGCACACCAGGCATGTTTGAGCCCCCAAAATTATAATGGAGAAAGCATTTCTATGATAAACCTGGGGATTATATTCCAGAATGGAATAGTAACATGTTTCAGGATACTGTAAGCACATGCTAGATTAATTTGATGTAATAGAAGCAGGACTTTTCTGTCTATCCATGGTAATATCCAAAGAGATACTGTTATTCCCATGTGTTCTCTTCTATGAAATCCTGGGATACTCAACTAAGAAATTTACAGACTTAATTAGCTTAATGTTAAAGAGTTCTAGGAAACAATAAGTACTTATCAAAGCGTACAATGTGGAAAGCACCTGTTTCAAGCTGTAGACTTTCAGATACCAGTCATTACTCAGTGTTGTAACTGCTTATAGATGTTGGGAAAGGTTTGACACATGCTGTAAAGTGTTTGGGTTTAATGCATATGTTAAGAATTTTAGATTTTGATCCCTTTTTCACCTCCCTAATTGATGGCAGGCAAGCACACGTAACTTTTTGTGGAGTAGGCATTTAGGAAGGAGGACATACCATGGGCCAGACTAAAAGGTGAATACTGGGTTTGGAAGGTGCCCCTTTCTTCTTGTCTGGAGATGGAGTTATTGGTGCCAAAATTATATCATATCTTTTGTTTAAGGAGCACCTCACAGATTTTTCATTAATGATAGATACAGGGGCCCAATGACGGGAGTTAATGTGGATCCTCACCTAAACTTCAAACCATACAGAGGCCGTACAGGCTGGCTCAACATGGCATGGTTTTTAGGTACGAGGGCGCTCTCCACATAGCCTAAGACAGGGTGCCCTGTGATCTGCTTACTTTAATCCTACTAGATACCTTTTATTTGAGAAGCTCCAAGAAACTAATGCTACTCATAAGGCACCCCTCTGTTCCCAGGAGAGGTAAATTGCTTCACCAGTCGAGAGGAGGGTCTCTCCTTGTCCCAGTCCCTTCTCCTTTAGATCTGACACCATGGTTGACTCTGTCTTGGTGCCCTCCACCTATAACTACTTGCCTTTATATAAGAAAGGAGGAATATGTTGGGAGCCGTTTCCCCCCCTAAAGATTGTTACAGAAACCATCACCTTGGGGAGCCTGCAGGGAACCCCAAACCCATAATTATGTTAAGAATAGTCCTATTGGCAAAACCGGCCCCACACCCAATTAGCTATTCGCTAATTGCTAACGAACCTAATCTGATAGCTGAACTGCCTTAAATTCCAGCTATCCAGGGAACTAGGTGTGGCAACTCCTGACTTCTTGGCCTACCTGACCGGATGTAGGTTACGTGACTGGGACCACGCGGCCAGATTCCATGCTCCTGTGCCCTGCTCCCCAAGCCCTCATTCAGGGGGTATATAAGTTGTTACCCTGTCCCTAATAAACGGAGGCTTTGACAAAAAAAAAAAAAAAAAAAAAAAAAAAAGAAATTGAGGGAGAAAAACAAAGAAATATTGAAGAAAATCAGTAAATGTTTTAAAGGAAGCAATGAAAAAAACAACAGGTGAAAGAAACAGTCCAATACATGAAAAAGGAAATAGACATAATAATGAATACTGTGGGAGCTCCTTCCACACCTTCAGCCAATAGCCCTTAAGATACCAGCCCATTTGGGCATAGTCTCTTATATAATAAATGGAGCTGTAAAGTTTGCACTCACTCTCTTGCTTCCAGCTCTTGCTTTCAGCTACTAGACTCTGTTCCTGTCCCCATTCATGCAAAGGACTGTGATCTAGGATGGTGATCTGTAAGTCTCCCCTAAATAAATAACCCTTCATTATACAAAAAAAAAAAAAAAGAATAGGAGAAACTTGCAATTCAAATGACAGTTATACAAAGAGATAAATTTCTACTTTTTCCTTAAAAGAAACAGTGCCTGTAAATGTAAATCCCACTTGTACTTTCAATATCCTCTTCTGCCTTTCACGTCCTCTCATATACAAATATTGCACCACTCAAATGCATGCACTTTTCAAAGTAAGTTTTCTTTGTAGAAAAAAACAGTGGTTATCTTCCATAATAATTGGGTTTGGAAAAGGATAATGTATACAGCTCTTAAGGATTTTTTTGAAAACTGTTTTGAATAAATTAGTAAGTGTTGTCTGTGCACCTGGAAACCTAGGGTTCAGAATCTAGGTTAAAAGTGGACAGACCTAAGTCTATGTACCAGTATACACAAGGGACGATTATTTGATTGTTTACCACAATCTTACCTATAAAATTGCACTGCTATATCTAAGAGCAAGCTGAGAAAAACCTCTAAACTGGATTCTCATCATATGGAATAACAGTTGTTATAATATAAAAAGCCAAAAGAAGACTCCTAAATGGCTTTCCCCTTTCCTACTCTGAGACAAAGTATGCAATTTGAAGAATTATGTTATCTACTATATCACAAAAAGAATTTTGGAAATAGTACCACTAATAGAGTTTGGAGAGTTGGTAGCACCATAATATGGGTGTTTGTTTGGCTACCTGACGCCTTTAACAACAAAGTAACCAAAAGGTGAGGCAGTTGATGAACTGCTGGGTTCAATTAGACCAGTAGCCCCAATTACCTACTGTGTTCAATGCATTCTTTTGCCTGGAACACATCAATACTTCTTGTAAACATTGGTCTCCTGGTGGCATGTTGTTGTTGTTGGTTTTCTTTTCCCTCAGTATTAATCAGAAAATGAGGCAAGAAACACAGCAAAGGTCATTTCCTATCAATGAGAATCCTATCTAGTTCCAGGACCATGTTCTGTTTCCAATGTAGTGCACTTCATAGAAATTTGATTATCTAAATTGATGCTTATTTTTATTGAAACAATTAACAATAAATATCAGTAATTTTGTTGTCTTATTATTGAAACATGCATGTCAGATGATAAAAGATGCAACCTTAAAGAGTCTGGGACTACTTTAGAAAACAACTTTGAAGGAAAAACTATGTATCTTTTTTTTTGTATTTCTGATCTTTTTTTTAATTAATTTATTTTTTTATTGGAAAAAAAAGAAATTTCTGCCTCCTCCCCGCCTCCCATTTCCCTCCCACTGCTCCCTCTCCTCCTCCCCTCCCCACACTCCTTCCCCTCCCTCTCCAGCCTGAAGAGGAGTCAGGGTTCCCTGCCCTGTGGAAAGTCCAAAGTCCTCCCCCCTCAATCCTGGTCTAGGAAGGTGAACATCCAAACTGGGTAGGCTCCCACAAAGCCAGAACATGAAGTAGGATCAAAACCCAGTGCCATGGTCCTTGGCTTCTCAGCAGCCCTCATTGTCCGCCAAATTCAGAGAGTCCGGTTTTATCCCATGCTTTTTCAGTCACAGTCCAGCTGGCCTTGGTGAGTTCCCAATGGATCAGCCCCACTGTCTCTGTGGGTGGGTGCACCCCTTGTGGTCCTGACTTCTTTGCTCATATTCTCCCTCCTTCTGCTCTTCATTGGAACATTGGGAGCTAGTCTGGTACTCCAGTGTGGGTCTCTGTCTCTATCTCCATCCACCGCCAGATGAAGGTTCTATGGTGATATGCAAGATATTCATCAGTATGGCTATAGGATAGGGTCATTTCAGGTTCCCTATCCTCAGCTGTTCCAGGAACAAACTGGGGACATTGCCCTGGGCACCTGGGAGCCCCTCTAGGTCCAAGTCTCTGGCCAACCCTAAGATGGCTCCCTTAATTAAAATGTGTGCTTCTCTGCTCCCCTAACCAACCTTCCTTTATCCCAATCATCCCGTTTCCCCAAGTTCCCCCCACCCTCCCCTTCTCACATTTCTCTCCCCTTCTCCCCTTACCCCCCCTCCCACCACACCCCCAAGATCCCAATTTTTTGCCCGGCAATCTAGTCTATTTCCCATAACCAGGAGGATAGCTATATGTTTTTCTTTGGGTTCACCTTCTTATTTAGTTTCTTTAGGGTATCAAATTATAGACTCACTGACCTTTATTTATCTCTAGAAACCAATTATGAGTGAGTACATCCCATGTTCATCCTTTTGGGTCTGGGTTACCTCACTCAGGATAGTGTTTTCTATTTCCATCCATTTGCATGCAAAATTCGCAAAGTCATTGTTTTTTACCGCTGAGTAGTATTCTAATGTGTATATATTCCACACTTTCTTCATCCATTCTTCCATTGAAGGGCATCTAGGTTGTTTCCAGGTTCTGGCTATTACAAATAATGTTGCTATGAACATAGTTGAACAAATGTCCTTGTCATATGATCGAGCATCTAGTGGGTATATTCCCAAGGGTGGCATTGCTGGGTCCATGGGTAGATTGATCCCAAATTTCCTGAGAAACCGCCACACTGTTTTCCAAAGTGGTTGCACAAGTTTGCATTCCCACCAGCAATGGATGAGGGTACCCCTTTCTCCACAGCCTCTCCAGCAAAGGCTATCATTGGTGTTTTTGATTTTAGCCATTCTGACAGGTGTAAGATGATATCTCAATGTGGTTTTGATTTGCATTTCCCTGATCGCTAAGGAGGCTGAGCATGACCTTAAGTACCTTTTGGCCATTTGAATTTCTTATGTTGAGAATTCTCTCTTCAGATCAGTGCCCCATTTTTTAATTGGGTTAATTAGCATTTTAAAGTCTAGTTTCTTGAGTTCTTTATATATTTTGGAGATCAGACCTTTGTCTGTTGCGGGGTTGGTGAAGATCTTCTCCCAGTCAGTGGGTTGCCTTTTTGTCTTAGTGACAGTGTCTTTTGCTTTACAGAAGCTTCTCAGTTTCAGTAGGTCCCGTTTATTCAATGTTGCCCTTAATGACTGTGCTGCTGGGGTTATACCTAGGAAGCGATCACCTGTGCCCATCTGTTGTAGGGTACTTCCCACTTTCTCTTCTATCAGGTTCAGTGTGTTCAGATTGATATTGAGGTCTTTGATCCATTTGGACTTGAGTTTTGTGCATGGTGATAGATATGGGTCTATTTTCATTTTTCTACAGGTTGACATCTAGTTGTGCCAGCACCATTTGTTGAAGATGTTTTCTTTCTTCCATTGTATACTTTTAGCACCTTTATCGAAAATGAGGTATTCATAAGTTTGTGGGTTAAAATCCGGGTCTTCTATACGATTCCATTGGTCGACTTCTCTATTTTTATGCCAATACCACCCTGTTTTCATTACTGTAGCTCTGTAATAGAGTTTAAAGTCAGGGATGGTAATGCCTCCAGAAGTTCCTTTATTGTATAAGATTGTTTTGGCTATCCTGGGTTTTTTGTTATTCCATATAAAGTTGATTATTGTCCTTTCAAGATCAGTGAAGAATTTTGATGGGATCTTGATGGGGATTGCATTGAATCTATAAATTGCCTTTGGTAGGATTGCCATTTTTACTATGTTGATCCTCCCAATCCACGAGCAAGGGAGATCCTTCCATTTTCTGGTATCCTCTTCAATTTCTTTCTTCAATGCCTTAAAGTTCTTGTCAAATAGATCCTTCACTTCTTTGGTTAGAGTTACCCCGAGATATTTCATGCTGTTTGTGGCTATCGTGAAAGGTGATGCTTCTCTGATTTCCCTCTCTGCTTCCATATCCTTTGTGTATAGGAGGGCGACTGATTTTTTGGAGTTGATCTTGTATCCAGCCACATTACTAAAGGTGTTTATTAGCTGTAGGAGTTCTTTGGTGGAGTTTTGGGGTCGCTTATGTACACTATCATATCATCTGCAAATAACAAAAGTTTAACTTCTTCCTTTCCAATTCGAATCCCCTTGATCCCCTTATGTTGTCTTATTGCTATTGCTAAAACTTCAAGCACTATATTGAAGAGGTATGGAGAGAGTGGACAGCCTTGTCGTGTTCCTGATTTAAGTGGGATGGCTTTGAGTTTCTCTCCATTTAGTTTGATGTTAGCTGTCGGTTTGCTGTAAATAGCTTTTATTATATTTAGGTATGACCCTTGTATCCCTAATCTCTCCAAGACTTTTATCATAAAGGGATGTTGAATTTTGTCAAAAGCTTTTTCAGCATCTAATGAAATGATCATATGGTTTTTTTCTTTCAGTTTATTTATATGATGGATTACATTGACAGATTTTCGTATGTTGAACCAGCCTTGCATCTCTGGGATGAAGCCTACTTGATCATAATGGATAATTTTTCTAATGTGTTCTTGGATACGGTTTGCCAGTATTTTGTTGAGGATTTTTGCGTCGATGTTCATGAGTGAGATTGGCCTGCAATTCTCTTTCTTGGTTGAGTCTTTGTGTGGTTTTGGTATCAGAGTGACTGTAGCTTCATAAAAGGAATTTGGCAATGACTCTTCTGTTTCTATATTGTGAAATACCTTAAGGAGTATAGGTATTAGGTCTTCTTGGAAATTCTGGTAGAATTCCGCATTGAAACCGTCTTGTCCTGTGCTTTTTTTGGTAGGGAGGTTTTTGATAACAGCTTCTAATTCTTCGCGACTGATAGGTCTATTTAGATTGTTCACCTGGTCCTGATTTAACTTTGGTATATGGTATTTATCTAAAAAAGTGTCCATTTCTTTTACATTTTCCAGTTTTGTGGCATACAGGCATTTGTAGTAAGATCTAATGATTCTCTGAATTTCCTCTATGTCTGTGGTTATGTCCCCCTTTTCATTTCTAATCTTATTAATTTGCATATTCTCTCTCTGCCGTTTGATTAGTTTGGATAGGGGTTTATCAATTTTGTTGATTTTTTCCAGGAACCAGCTTTTTGTTTCATTGATTCTTTGGATTGTTTTCTGTGTTTCTATTTTGTTGATTTCAGCCCTCAGTTTGACTATTTCCAGTCTTCTACTCCTCCTAAGTGAGTCTGCTTCTTTTTTTCTAGAGCTTTCAGGTGGGCTGTTAAGTCTCCAATGTATGCTTTCTCTGTTTTCTGTAAGTGGAAACTAAGGGCTATGAACTTTCCCCTTAGGACTGCTTTCAAAGTGTCCCATAAGTTTGAGTATGTTGTTTCTTTATTTTCATTGAATTCAAGGAAGACTTTAATATCTTTCTTTATTTCTTCTTTGATCCAGGTGTGGGTCAATAGTTGACTGTTCAGTTTCCATGAGTTTGTAGGCTTTCTGGGGTAGCATTGTTGTTGAATTCTAACTTTAGTCCGTGGTGATCTGATAAGACACAGGTGGTTATGGATATATTTTTGTAACTGTGGAAGTTTGCTTTGTTACCGAGGATGTGGTCAATTTTCGAGAAGGTTCCATGAGCTGCAGAGAAGAAGGTATATTCTTTCCTATTATGTGGAATGTTCTATAGATGTCTGTTAAGTCTATTTGATTCAATACCTGAATAAATTCTCTTATTTCTCTGTTAGGCTTCTGTCTGATTGACCTGTCCATTGGTGAAAGAGGAGTGTTGAAATCTCCTACTATTAGTGTGTGCAGTTTGATGGCAGCCTTGAGTTTTAGTAATGTTTCTCTTACATATGTGGGTGCTTTTATATTAGGGGCATAGATATTCAGGATTGAGACCTCATCCTGATCAATTGTTCCTGTTATGAGTATAAAATGTCTCTCTCCATCTCTTCTGAGTGATTGAAGTTTGAAGTCAACTTTGTTAGAAATTAGTATGGCCACACCTGCTTGTTTCTTAGGTCCATTTGCTTGATAAACCTTTTCCCATCCCTTTACTCTAAGTAGGTGCCTGTCTTTGTGGCTGAGGTGTGTTTCTTGTAAACAGCAGAATTTTGGATCCTGTTTGCGTATCCAATCTCTTAGCCTGTGCCTTTTTATAGGTGAGTTGAGTCCATTGACATTAATGGATATTAATGACCAGTGGTTGTTAACTCAGGTCACTTTTTTAGTCATAGAGTTTATGTGTTTGCCTTCTTTTAGTTGTGCTAGTGAAGGGTGTCTAGATGTTTGAGTTATTGTGGTCATTGTTGGTCTCCTTGGTTTGTGATTTTCCTTCTATTACTTTCTGTAAGGCTGGATTTGTGGCTACGTATTATTTAAATTTGTTTTTATCCTGGAAAATTTTGTTTTCTCCATTTATAGTGAACGAAAGCTTGGCTGGGTATAGTAGTCTGGGCTTGCATCCATGTTCTCTTAGCTTCTGCAGTACATCTATCCAGGACCTTCTGGCTTTCATGGTTTCCATAGAGTAGTCAGGTGTAAGTCTGATAGGTTTACCTTTATAAGTAACTTGACCTTTTTCCTTTGCAGCTCTTAATATTCTTTCTTTATTCTGTATGTTTTGTGTTCTGATTATTATATGGCGAGTAGATTTTTTTTTTGGTCCAGTCTATTCGGTGTTCTGTTTGCTTCTTGAACCTTCAAAAGAATATCTTTCTTTAGGCTGAGAAAGTTTTCTTCTATAATTTTATTAAATATATTTTCTGAACCATTGAGCTGTACTTCTTCTCCTTCTTCTATCCCAATTATTCTTAGGCTTGGTCTTTTTATTGTGTCCCATATTTCCTGAATGTTTTGTGATGAGAATTTGTTGGTTTTGCTGTTTTCTTTGATCAGTGTGT
The DNA here is from genome assembly GCA_963919715.1 of Microtus obscurus. Classification (NCBI taxonomy): domain Eukaryota; kingdom Metazoa; phylum Chordata; class Mammalia; order Rodentia; family Cricetidae; genus Microtus; species Microtus obscurus. The sequence continues at coordinate 2,564,303 of CAWTZC010000501.1, read as the reverse complement.
TAATTTTCTCTATGGTATCTTCAGTGTCTGGCATTCTTTCTTCTATCTCTTGTAATCTGTTGGTAGTACTTGTCTCTGTAGTTCCTGTTCGTTTACCCAGGAACCTTCCCTCGGTTTGTGTTTTCTTCATTACTTCCATTTCATTCTTCAGGTCTTGAACCACTTCCCTTACCTGTTTGATTGTTTTTTTCTTGTTTCTCTTGGTTTTCTCGGGGATCTTTGAGCGATTTATTCATTTCCTCTACCTTTTTGTTTGTAATCTCTAATTGTTTATGGCAGTTTTTCACCTCCTGTTTAAGGTCTTCTATTATTTTCAAATAATTCACTTTTGAGTCGATTTCTTCTACTTCTTCTGGAGTAGGGTGTACAATTCTTCTTATTTCGGGATCCCTGGGTTCTGTTGATGTCATGTTGCCTTTCAGGTTGTTGGAGGAATTCTTGCATTGGCGCCTTCCCATCTCCTCCTTCAAATGAAGCCAAGAGAGACCTGGTGTCTTGGTCCAGTCTTTGCTGTGACTGAGTCTCTGGGTGTATCTCTTCAGTGTAGAAGCAGGGACCCTCCCGCTGAGCTTGAACTCCTAAGTACCCAAACATGGATGACCATCCAGATGGAACTCCTCAGCACCACTCTGGGTGGGTTGTGGATGCAAGCCCAATGTCTCTCCTGGTGCCCGGATTGGATCTCCTTGCTGCTTGGGTGGCTCGCAATCAAAGAGCCCGCCTTTCTTGCTGCAGGCAGGCCACCTAGACAAAGGAGCTACTACCCTCCCGGATGCCCTCCCAATTCGGACCCTGTCCCAGCGCCCAAACAGGCTGAGCTGGGAGATGTTGTGTGGTTCAAAGAGGGGAAGGAGTCAGACGGAGTGGGGGAGGGCCGTGGATGCAAGCTGGGTGGGATAGGAAGAGAGAGGAGGTATCGAGCAGTATAGCCCCTGCAGGCTGATCAGGAAGTGTAGGAGGGGTGAGGAACGTCTGAGTTCTCTGTCCCGGGCTGCTGCTGTGGTCAGAAACTCACTCACCCCAGCGATGTCTCTCCTGGCACCCGGATCTGATCTCCCTGCTGCTTGGGTGTCTCACGAACAAAGGGCCGACCTTGCTTGCTGCAGGCAGGCCACCTAGACAAAGGAGCTACTACCCTCCGGATGCCCTCCCAATTCGGACCCTGTCCCAGTGCCCAAACAGGCTGGGCTGGGAGATGTTATGTCAAAACTATGTATCTTGAAGTACAGCTTCCAATATGTATGTTCTGAAACATTATCTCATTGAAAATGCCTAATCACCATAAAAGAAGTGATTTGGTAGGCTTCGAACTTTTCAGTCACATGTATTGTTTCTGAAAAGATGAACCAAACAGGGGTGTAAGGGAGGACATGTTCCTGGAATCAATTCAATTCATGACCCATACAGACAATAACTTCTCAGCACAAAGATTTTTTTTTTTTTTTTTTTTTTATTGCAAAGCGGCAAGTGGAAGGTAGGGCTACAAAAGTAGGCAGCAAGCCACAGCAGCAGCAGCAGCTGCAAGCAGTAAGATACCAGCAATTATTTTTTGCAGGAGTAGGTTGTTAAGGGGGAAAAGAGAAGTCTGTTGTGAGATGAGTTGAAAACTCCAAATTGGAATTTTGATTGTTGGACCTCAGTGATCTGTTTCAGGAATGAGTCAGTGGCCACATAACAGAATGAACCTCGGGGTTTGCTTTAGGAATGGTTAATGGCTTTTAGCACGGAGAGTGCACATTTAAAAGGCAAAACCTGTCAGTACTATGCTTGCCAAGACTGGTTCTGTGTTTGTCATACACCAACTGCTAGAGTCATTCAAGAGCTATCATTTATAAAAACATAACAAAAGTTTCATTAATGTTAAATCTTGATGGGACCCAAAAGTTTGTGCATGTCTAATGATACTCCATCTCATGGATGGCTAGAACACAAAGCTGTGAACTATCTACCAACTGTTCTTCCTATAGGAAAGTTTTATGAACTATGGGCATACATGCATTCATGACTGGTGGTGAATTGTTTATCTGGTTAGTAAAAGGTCAACAAGAGCGAAGAATGTCAATTAAACTCTCAGGATTATGGACTCCTGTGAGTAGGCTGCTTCTTCCTCTACCCTCCTCCCTTTCTTTTTTTGTTTCATATCATTGTCCACAAGAGGGCAGCCACTGCAAGCAACGCATCTCTCAAGCTGAAAAGAGTGAAAAGAATGAATGATCTGTGAATGTTGATTAGCTTCTCTCCTTGACTACACATGGACGGCTACCACTGCTTTCTGCCTGCTTTGATTTGCAGTGGTGGTCAATCATGGCTCCTGAATATGACACCGTTCTTCAAGAAGTAACACCACCTGTTTCTGACACCATGAATCTAATGGATGTTATCAAAGTGAAAGGGAAGAGCAATTTATATTTAGAATTCCAAACTATTCATGATATAGATTTTTCTTTCCTGTAAGATCTGTAGCTTATCTCACATTCTGAAGACTTACAATATGGCTTCTCCATCTATTTTTATTTGGCACTGTGAGTTGTTTACTAACATCAAGGGATGCATTTACTGACAAAGGATGACTAGCTGTGGGTGAAAGATAGTGGCTTCTCACCAGTTTTCCCTATCACTTATGACTCAGAGGCAGCCATTGAAATAAAATGTTAAAATAAAATATCAAAAAAGCACATGTGCTTCCAATTCAAAGAAGACAGCATTCACTAAACACTCAGTATCTTGTAATTTCTGTACTTTACCTATATGTGATTTGTGGTTATGTCCACAGAGAGGAGAATATATAGACCTAGGAAGTGATAGGCAGTACGTACAAAGGCTCCCATAGGATATATATCTGTTTACACAGAATTCGGGTTTCTTAGGTTTACAGTTACAAATGTTAAGAGACTTTCCATGAGGAGGCACAAACTGTTCACCTCACTCCTCCCTCGCATTTTTAATAATTATAATCATACGTTATTCGACTCTTACAACAGAGAAGTTAGAATTTGGGTATGAATATCCCTTATCATCACACACAAATTTATGTGTTCCATCACAATGCCTTTATGAAAGAATATCTCTATAAGTCTACCAAGTTCCTGGAGCAGTCTTCTGAATTGAATTTTACAGTAAAAATGGAAGGGAATATCTGTAATGAAATTGCTCTTGAGCAAGGTACAAAAGGTAGCCATTTCTTTAGGAGAGAGTCTTGGTTATCTAAATACCAAAGCAACCTAGAAAAGTTCAGTTGACAGCAGGGAATGAGATACATTTGAATCTGGAGTAAAACAATGGGCTCATAGATGTCAGGTAAAGTCTTAAAAGAAATTCATTGAGGGAGCACATTTTTCACAAAGCTATGTTTTTGTTTTTTGTTTTGGTGTGTGTGTGTGTGTGTGTGTGTGTGTGTGTGTGTGTGAAGGGAATACAGCTGGCTCAGTCCAGAAGCTTACATGGTTACAGAATGAACTTACTGGATCCTATCAGTGAATCCGATATGTACCATTTCAAATTTGTTCACTCTGGCCATATTCAACCTCATGTCTCATTCATCCTATTACAGATTTAGCTAATGATGCTTCACTCTTTCAACTCTCATTTCCTGTTCAGGACTTTGTCCAGTTTGAGAATACTTCATGCTCATGGAATCTTGATTTTAACTCATAAATATATGAATAAGATTATATATATCTTGGTGTTCCCAAAGTGCTTAATGATCATTCATACCTGGTTTTAGAAAATCTAATAATCTGTACAGTATTAGTTAACTGTCCATTACTGTAACAAATACAGGACGAAAGCAACTTAAGGAATGTCCTACTTAGTATCACAGTTTCAGGAAGTGTACTTTCATGGCAGCGGAGTTATGGTAGCAGTAGCATGAAGTAGATGGTTATATCTAAAAGCAGAAGAAGGCACAAATAAATGGTAGTGTCCAGCTTGCTTTCTCTTTTTTATTTAGTCTTGGACCCAAATACTATGAGACAGTGCCACCTGCATCCAAAGTGGGTGTTTCATCCTTGGTTAATCTCGTCTATAAACATGCTAATAAACACAACCAGAGGTTATTTCCATGGTGATTCCATAAAACTGCAATCAATATTCACAATTACATTCATTGCCTTTCTTTAATTTCATATTTTAAAGGAGTATTTTATTTTTAATAGCATTTGTCTGTGTGATTGTATGTCACATGTTTGCAACTGTCAAAAAAGACAAAATAGTAGGATACAATCTACTTTTGAGTCATCACTCCAGCTTTTCACTTTCTCTGAGTCCCAGTAGTCAAGGTCACGTTTACTAATGAATTATTCCCAAGGGACAAAAGACATGAAGGCTATAACCAAAACTTTGCCCTAAGGAGGATAGAGACTAGTCCATCTTAGTTTCCAGTAGGTAATAAGATGTGTCCTGACTAGGGATTGTTGCACAGAAAATCTCAAGAGTCAGTGGCTTAAAGCAGCCATTAATCTTTTGTCTGTGCCAATAACAGCATACGGTCAGGTCAAGTAGGATGGACTTGACAGAGAAGCTCAGCTTCCTACTTTGGTTTGTATATTAATCCGAATTGTTCTGCTCCAGGAATTTGTCAGTATCTTTATATGTGATCCATACTAGTTTTTTTTTGTTTGTTTGTTTGTTTGCTTGCTTGCTTGCTTTCTTGCTGGTTAGTTTAGGAGGTATATGAACAAGAAGATAGAAAGAAATACATAAAATATCCTCAAAGCCTAGGCCAATAGCTGCTGTACTGTGCCTTCCATACATATGTAAGTGTTCAAAGCAATTGCCATATTTAGGCCCCAAATCAAGGGGCAGAGGGACATTTTCTATCCATAATATATCTCTACCAAGATAGTCTATCTGAGGAGCAGTGAAAACCCTAGGTTAATAATCTATCATATGATTATAAAACAAATGCCTGTGTATTGTCTACTAAAGAAAAGGATTCAAATTATTCGAATAATAATGTCATTAGGCTAATAGTTAAATTCTGTTCAATGAAAACTGACTAAACTCATATTGTCTGTGTCCAGTCAACATTAAAAGTCAAGGCAACAGTTTGTATAGCTCATAAATTGCAGACAAGAATGGAGAAGGCAGAACAGTTGTTCAAGCAGCTAATCTGTTAGTGAATATCCAAATTTTAGAGTTTATATGTTCTGACCTCTTCATTGTGACTAGGAAAAATGATATAGTCATAATTATTATGCATGGGAAATCACTCAGTCTTCAGGGTTAAAAAGATTAGAAGAGGAACAGCATTAATGAAATACATTTATTTTCACTGGGGCCCAAGCAATTTACCCTGCAATTTAGAGAGAGCACAATGGGCTTCATGTTAAATAATATTTCTAAAATAGTGAGACTCTTGCAGAGCAATTGGCACTCATTAAAATTCAGTGTTGGGAGCAGCAGGTGGCAAGCAGTTGCATAGAACAATTTTCCAGTGTCCTTCCACAGTTGAAGCAAAACAATTCATGTCAGAGGAGTCTAGGAGTCTTACTCCCTGTGGAAAGTGATAGTGTGTGTAACAGTTCTTCTATTTTTATATGTTTTTATTCATGGGACTTGAACTGAATTATTGCAATAGCTTTCTAAAATGTACATTTCTATAGTTAAAGGGGAATATATTCGTTTCTCTCACTGTTTTGCCTTTGAATAGCAATACATTTCATAGTAAAATGCTGTTGCTTTATTTGTCAATGGGGTAGTGAAATTTGAATATCTGTAAAATTATACACCTGTGGAATAAAGTGAACAAAATTACTGGGGGCAAAAGACCATGAAAATTGTTGCCATTCATCCGTTTGTGTGCTTTTACCTAACAAAGGGTAGACATGGTTTATGTAATTTATTTCTCTTGATATTTTAATTCTCTCTTCTCTTTTACCAACACAAGAAAGAAAACTGCAAACAGAAATATGATCTGACATTCTTGGTACCATTTGATAAAAAGCACATGGAAGGATGAGCAGAATATTTAGATTCATACCACTTTTATGAACATAAAATGCTCCTTAAAGAAAAAAAAGGGCTTAAACATCCAGTTAATTGTTATAAGTCTGCCCAGTAATAGCTCAAAACATTATGGTGTAGATAAACCTTTTCATTATGCTTTTAAAAAGTGGAAATAAACTTTAAAAAGCTTCTATTTTCTTCGTATGTTGGCAGAGCAGTAAATGCAGTCAGGCTCCCAGTTAGAAGTTCAGGTTACAGACACTGGGGTCAAATACACCTAGATTCCAATCTCTACCTGACCTTTTATGATAGAATGATGTTGGTATGCTAGTGATTTTTTTTTTCCAAACCTCGCTTACCAGTAAAGAAAAGTTAATACACCTTTCTCTGAAGGTTGTATTAAGAACCAAAGGAGAGTTCAGAATTCATGCCTGAAACATAGTAATCTTAAGGAATTATAAAAAAAAAATCCTTGATAGTTTGGTAATATTTTATCCATAATGGGCAAAGGAGAACATCTTATAAAAATAGAGTCCAAGCATGGGTGATTTAACTAGTTTCACTCAGGAATCAAAGTATCTGAACAAAACATCAACCCTCAGGTGGCAAAAAAATGAAAGCAAGTGCACATTATTAAGGTTGGTAGACTATGTATCTTTAAAGCATTTGAGAATCAAAAAGGTGCCATGATTGCTCATTGTTTTCAAATGCTTCAAGCAAGTATGTCCAACCTGTTCCACACAGACCACACAGGCCACATGGGGCCCTGGATAGCTGTAATCAAATTCCAATACAAATTAAATTTACAAACTTCCTTAAAGTATTGTGAGTTTTCTTTTTCTTTTTTTCTCTAATTTTTATAATTAATTGCACAGAACTTCAGTATGAAATGTATAGGTGACAGCACCATTCTGTTGCAATGTAAAATATTTGGACACGCCTGTAAAAGGATTGTTAATCCATTGTAGGTTACTTTGCTACAAGACAAAGGCAATAGCTTACTAATTGTTGGAAACAGAAGGGGTTGAGGTATTGGGAAGCCTGAAGCTAATAGCACTTGTGACTAGTTATCAGAATACTTCTTGATTAACAAGTGAGAAGCCTCAGCATTCCCTGAGAAGATTAAGAAGAAGAGAAGCACTGAGTGGTCTCCCTCCCCCACTCTCAAAGCCTGTGAGAGAGAAATCTGTCATCATTTGATTTATAAAAGAAAACTTCATTAGGTTATACTTTCTATGAAATAAAGTGTACCCACTTGTATACTTGATAAGATTTGTCAAATTCATATATACCTGCCACCACTGCCACAATCTAAAAGAGGTCTTTTCATTAACCTAAATGTTCCCCTTTGCCCACACATAATTAATCTCCCACCTTGGCCCCACTTAACTAGTCTCTCCCTTTTCTATCTGTGCAGAAGTGCTTTATTTATCCTAGAATATTTCTCTCTTGTCATGATATTTTTGGAATTCATCCAAGTCACCTCAGCAATTTATGTTTCTTTATTTCTAACATTCATTAATGTGCCATTATGTGTTTATCTATTCACTTATGTGTGGACTTTAGTGTTGTTCTAATTTGAATCTTCTTTGAAAAAATTTGTAAATGTTCTCTGAATATTATGTGTACATGTGCCTTCATTTGTATGGAGGTAGCATAGAATGGAGACAATTTTTACAATAGAATTTGTCACAATTTTTATTAGTATTTTTTTGACATCTGGTACATATCTGGGACATATTCATGCTATGACTTATGTGTGGTCAGAGGATTTCCTAGTGTATTTTCTGTTGCTGTGAGAAACACTGTGACCAAAAGCGTCTTGCAGGGAAAGGGATTATTTTAGCTTCCAGGTTACAGTTCATCATTGCAGGAAGGAAGGGCAAGATTTCAATGCAGGAACTTGGAGGCAGGAACTGAAGTGGGCACTGTGGACTTAGCATTTTTACTGGCTTGTTCTTTATGGTTTGTTCCGCTTGATTTCTTATACAATTAGAGACCATCTGTACACACCCCCACCGTGTTCTAGGCCCTTTCCTCAGATACACTAGATCTGGAGTCATAAATGGGTGTAAGCCCCTCAACATGGCTGCTGGGAAATGAACTCAGATCCTCTGGTAGAAGATCATGTTTTCTTAACTCTGAGACATCTCAATAGCTTGAGACTTTATTAATAATGGATATGTGGTGGTATCACTTGGTTATAGTTTCACTGTTGATTAAAGAAAGATCTAGCTCTATGTTACCACCTTCAGCAATCTAAGTGGTACCACTAGAATCTTAGATACCTTGGCTCAGCCTGAAAAATATTTTGGTGTGGGAGAATTGTCTGTATTCTGTCAATCATGTTATAAATAAACTGCTGATTGTTCAGGCAGGAAATATAGTCGGGAAAATCAGACAGGAAGTAGAAATGATGTAATGAGAACAGGAGAATTCTGAGAAGGAGGAAGTTGATTTTTCTCCTGCCCAGACTACAGAAGCAGCAGGATGTGAGCTGCCAGCTGAAAAAAGGTACTGAGCCACATGGCTAACAGAGATCAGAAAAATGGATTAATCAAGATGTGAGAGTTAGCCAGTGAGAGGCTAGAGCTAATGGGCCAATCAGCTTATAAATTATGGAGGCCTATGTGTGATTTTCTTTGGGGCTAAACAGCTGGGGGGTACCAGGCAAAACAGAAACCCCCAACAACAAGCCAGCACCTCACGTTACAACATTTCATAAGTAACTGGAGAAATAAAGTTGAAAATTTTTCTTACAGATATTTTAATGTAAGCTTAAGCACAGGGTTAAGAAAAAGAAGGGTCCTTAGAAGCAAATAAGATAGACCCGTGAATGGAATATGGGTTTTTTTTTTTTTTTCAAACTGAAAATAGGCAGGGAAGTAAGATGAAAAGATGTAACCAAGGGTGGCTATGGGATTCTCGAGGGAAATTAATAATTTTAGCTCAAGGGGAAGTTATTATTTTTCTGAGCATTCATCACTTCTCTCACATTATTAACCCTCAGTTATATCTCAATAGTTTGCTGAGAAAACCCCCATACACACATCTATTTTCTCCCATTTGATAAGTCTCTCTGTTATCTAATAGAGGTGAGTGTATAAAAGTGTTGAGTGTAATGACCACAGACTATACTAGGGTGGCCCATGGTCAGTTCATAAGATTTCTTGGTTAATGAGGTTACTGATTCAGAATCCTAGAAATTTACAGGTTTTTTTTTTTTTTGTTTTTGTTTTTTCGAGACAGGGTTTCTCTGTGGCTTTGGAGCCTGTCCTGGAACTAGCTCTTGTAGACCAGGCTGGTCTCGAACTCACAGAGATCCGCCTGCCTCTGCCTCCCGAGTGCTGGGATTAAAGGCGTGCGCCACCACCGCCCGGCCAAAATTTACAGGTTTTTGGCTGGTAATGGAACAAGGATTTAAGCAATTGTTAAATATGTTATAATTCTTGCATCTTCTCTGAGGAGAGATTCAACCACATTCTTGAACAAGAGCCTCTCCCAGGTGTTCCATCCTTCGTCAATGGTTTGTGTTTTTAAGATTAATAATTTTAAATAATTTTATAAATATTTATTTTTATTTTTCTTGTATGTATGTCTATTTATCAGGTGTATGTCTGATGTTCACCATAGTATAGAGGAGGGTGTGTCCCTGGACCAAGAGTAACAGATGATTATGCATTACCATATGGGTGCTGGAAATTTAACTTGGGTCAGTCTGGAACAACAGTAAGTATTCTTAACTACTAAGACATCTCTCTAGCCCCAAATTAAATAATTTGATTGAATACCCTTTTTATATGTTTAAATGTCTCTCAGATACTTTGGTGAAATTTTTGTTCATAGTTTTGTTCATTTTTAACTCTTTCATTATCTTCTTATTATTGCATTGTAAAAATCCTTTAATTATATTTCTGAAAAGTTAGTCACTTTCTTAGTTACTTTTATTTTTCAGTGATAAACACCATTACCATGGCAACTTATAAAAGAATGCATTCAATTAGGCTTACCATTTCTGAATTTGGAGTCTATGATGGGACACTAAAGGCATGGAGGCAGAAACAACAGAAAGATTATATCTTGAACTACAAGCAAGAAACAAAAGCAACACTGAGAAAGGCACTTTTGAAACCTCAAAAATCCTCTCTCAGTGTCACACTTCCTTCAATAAGTCACTCATCCTAATCTGTCCAAACAGATTTACCATCTGAAGACAAAGTACTCAAACCTAAGAAGCTATGGGAGCCATTAGTGTTCAAATTTCCATGGTCATTTTTTAATTTTGATGGAGTTCAAATTTCTATGTTTCATTTCAGGTTTTTTGGCTTAGATATGCATATCAATTATAAAAATATTTAATTTCCTTAAGCACTAAAAAAGATTTGTTTTTAATTTCAAGTCCTCTGCTGAACGCAGTAAATGTTTGTTTTTTTTTTTAGGTGATTATGCATTAGTTCAAATATCACTTAATGAATTAAAATGCCTTTCTTGTTGAATTTACATTTCAGCATTATCTAAAATCCATTGATCATCTATGTGAAGATCAGTTTGTGGAAATTGAAATGTGTCTGATTTTTTTTCCAGCCAGTGCAATGATATAATCTGATTACTTAACTGGAAAAGAAGAAGAAGAAGAAGAAGAAGAAGAAGAAGAAGAAGAAGAAGAAGAAGAAGAAGAAGAAGAAGAAGAAGAAGAAGAAGAAGAAGAAGAAAAGAAAAAAACCAGCAAACTCTCCAATTCTGGCATTTATTATTAAAATTTAGTATAATAAAAGAGATATCTCAATAGAGGGAGTCATGACAGGGCTAGGAAGAAGCCGATAATACGGAAATTTGCAGAAATCCACAAGAATGAACCCAGTAAAGCCCCTAGCAATAGTGGAGAGGGTGCCTAAACTCACCTTTACCTGTAAGTGTCATCATAGAACTTTCATTTAGTAAATGATGGAAACAGAGATCGACATCCAAGCACCAGGCTGAGCTACAGTAGTCCAGTTGAATAGAGAGAGGAGGCATTATATGAGCAAGGGGATCAAGATTGTGACAGGGAAACCCACAGAGACTTGCAGGAGCTCACGGTCTCCTTACTGACAGCTGGGATCCTGCATGTGGACAACAGTTTTGTAGCCTCGTCTGCTTATGGACAGTGTGACTAGGAACTATCCCTGTTGCATGAGCTGGCTTTCTGGAGCCCATTCCCTATGTTGAGGCGCCTTGCCCAGCCTTTGTTGGGGATGGGGAGCTTGGTTCTGCTTCAACTGAGTGTTTAACTCCCCATATTAGGCCTTGCACTTTCAGAGGAATAAATGGGTGTGGGATGAGGGGAAGTTAGGAGGAGGGGGATGAGAAGAGATAGGGAAACTCTGAATCATAAATGAATAAAAAATAAAATATAATTTACATGCTTTGTCTGTTGTCAATAGAAAAATCTGGTGAAATTAAAAGAACATGTGAAATCTAAAGATTTATGGGGGTGGTATACTTCTTCACTTACTTGGGAATTTTTTCATTATCACAAGAAAAATTTTTTTGCAAATTCTCTGTCCTAGACTTAGTTTAGACATTTTTGATATTCATTGTTTAAAGAATCAGAAAATAAAGATGGCAATTCAGCTTAATAGGGGCCCTGGGTAAGTCAGAAGGCAAATGGGAAGTTAAATAAGACAGTCTTTAAACAAGGAGAGAATGACTAACTGTTCCAATTACTGACATTATGTCAAGTAACACAAGAACTGCAAACTGGCTACTGAGAGTTTTAAATATGTGATCTAGTTTAGACCATAACAAGGGAAACTTATGTGGAATGTGGGAACAAAGGACCAATCGGACTGGATTCAAACAAGGATCAGAACGTGTACACTGGAGGTAATGCATACAGACAGTTTTTTCACAATGAGTTGTAGTAATGAGGAGCCTGGAAATGGAGCAGAAGCTAGAGGAAATGAGATATCAAAAACATGAGTAATTTCAAAGATTTGATAGGACAAAAGTACATTTCTTGGCTACAAGTATAAAGGGGAAGAAAAGAAGGAGATTTGAGAGTTGTGAAACGGGGAAGAATGGCTTGAATATCCTTACATATATTTATTTAGAAGTTAGTATGGCTGCCAATATGACATAGGGGCATGGCCCGAGGAGAAAATACTCCATGCGGAGGAGCACTAGGGAAGGCTATAACTGCAGACTGAGTGACTGATACATGCTTAGATACAGTGACAGGAAAGGAACAAATTCTTTTGCAATATTTTTTTTTGTAATATAAAAAGGAAGCGAGAGTAATGAAAAAGATTTCTTGATAGAGTGAGTCACAATGGGGAGAAACCTGGTGCTAGGGAATTTCCTAATAATACATAAGGATGACCCCTAACTAAGACATTTAGCAACAGTGGAGGGGTGCTGGAGCTGATCTTCAGACTGGTGAATACCCCAACTATCATCATAGAGCCTTCAAACAGTAATTCATGGAACCTGATGCAGAGATATACAGCCATGCACCAGGTCAAGCTCTGGGAATCCAGTTAAAGAGAGGGAGAAAGGAATGTCGGAACAAGGGAAATCATAACCATGGTAGAGAAATCTACAGAGACAGCTGAATCAAATTTATGGAAACTCATGAACACTAGATAAACAGCTGTGGAACCCCTTTGGGACCAAACTAGGTCCTCTGTATGTGAGAGACAATTGTGAAACTTGGAGTATTTGAAGGACCCATAGCAGAAGGACCAGATTTTATCCCTGGTGCATGAGCAAACTTGTTGCAGACACATTCCCTATGGTGAGATGCTATGCTCAGCATTAATGCATGGGGAAGGGGCTTGGTCCCACCCAAACTTAGTGTGCCAAACTTTGTTGACTCCCCATGGGAATGCTGATCCTTTAGAGGAGTGAATGAATGGAGGAGGGATGGAGGAAGAAGCGAGAGTGTGTGAGGATGAGTGGAAAGGAGCTATGTTAAATTTCCCTCTACAAGTTAAAGTTAAAATTCAGATACTATATTAAGATACATATTGTTATAAAGCTGATCATCAAATTGGTCCTACCATCAATTCGAAAGGAAAATTATGTATTTAACAAGTCCCAAATCAGTACAGCATAATGATAGGAACCTAGAATCCCAGCACTTGGGAAGCTAAGGCAGGAAAGAGAGGTAGAGGCTAGTGTGGAGAAAATTATGAGGCCATGTCCTAATATAAACAACAACAACAACAACCAAAAAAAATCACCTTCCCTATAAAGTTTTGATGATGAAGCTTGCCCATATTGACAAATGACCTGCTGGGTGGATATAGTAACAGAGAAATATAATCCACGTCATCAAAATATTCAGTAATACATGCCTTGCTTAGTAGATAAATCAAAGTAAAGTCAAAAGTTACTTTTTGACGTAACCTAATTTGCTTTGTAATTTAGTTTTCCAAGCATCCATTTATTTAACTTTCAGATGTCAAAAATATATTTTCTTTCTGTTGCAACCTGAAAATTTTCTTATGTTATAGGCATGATTGTATGTGTGAGGATCTCTATGTTCATACACATGCTTTGTATGTGTTTTAGTTTTATTCCCCAAGCAGTCTCTTCAAAAACCATTCCAAGACTTAGTCATACCGAAAAGTTTAGTCAGAGAACTCTGTGTGAAACACGATGAACATTTATTTATTTAATTGTTTTTAAACAAAACTGTTGCACAAACACAGGCAAACTCCTTCCTTACCCAGGAGACTGTAAACACACTGTTTATGAGAGCAACACTATTCTTCTGGTCTATTTGACTCCACTTTATGTAATCTGCTATCTTTAAGAAGTCTAACGCACATATTTCATTTAGACGGGCTTTAGGGATAGGCCTTTGATTTTTATTTCCCCTTTCTCTTCACTCTCACTAGCACCAGGAGCTGCGGGCATGTTTCAGAAAGCTTCTGTTTGAACACAGTATAAATTGGTGCAGACCCTTGACCAGCTTAATCTTTCCTTGCAAATGACAATGCAGCGAAACCAGAGAAAGAAAGAAGAAAAAAAAAAAAACTACTTCCTTCACTGTTGGATGCCTAATAAGTAGTTAGTCTGACCCAGTTTTCAATAAGAACGATTTTCTGATGACCCGAAAGGAGTGACTGTATCTAGTCAAAGAATAGGAGTGCGGGGGGGGGGGGGGGGGGGCTGAATTTAATCTTTCTTGCCGCTGGAATGGCAGCTGCTCCCAAATGCCTGAGTCTGTGAAGGATGAGGAAGACAGAACTGGCTTTCAGTGTGGAGAGAATTTTCCCTTTGAATATTCTAAACGGGAGCTTTGCACATGTGCCTCAAGAACTAATTGTCTAGGTTCCGTCAGGAATGCAGCAGGAGAGGAGCGTATTTCATGCTTAAGACCAGAGAGGAGCCACGCAATACTCAGTGGATAAAAGGCTTGCAGTCCCAGCTGGGAAAAAGAGTCCCATTATCTCCCAGCTGCATAGACATTCCATACGGCTTGGTTCTGCTTGGATGCACAGCATGCCTGGCTGAGAGCTCCAGACAGAGTTCTGCAGAAAAATTGTAAAGATCCCGAGACATTTCCCTGCTAAGATCCGTAAGTACAGAATTGCGCTGTCTGCTGCAATGAGAATTTTGCTGGTCAAGCTGCAGCTTTTCTTGCTTTCTATCTCTTTGTATTAGTATAACAGGTAAAAGCTGGGGTTGTGTGTGTGGTGGGGGGGAGTGTCTGTTTCATTGATGCTGTGTTTTTATAATGCTGATTGTTTAAAAACGTTTTTTCCCCGTGAGAGAAAAATGCATTAAATCTGTATCGGGAGATGTAGGATCAAACCAGGCAAAGTGAGACTACAGGTATATTTTTTCAATGTTTCACTAGTCTTTGCTGCAGTAAAACTAATGGGCAAGACTGGATGACAGTGCTAATTCTGGTACTTTCCGATGGCTACACGCCCTTTCTGAAACGGCAGACAGATGGGAAGATGTGATTGCTATTTTTTTTTTTCCTCCAAGGGCTGAGGGGTGGGGTTTGCAGTATCCACAGATGATTTAAAGGAACGGCTATAAAAGTTTCCATGGGGAGGGTTTTCACAACGGGAGAAACAGAGGAGTGGAGGTCAAATGGGTGCACCAAATTTCCTCTGACATTTTGGTTGCACCCAGCTTACAGATAAAAGCTTGTGGACTCACACTCCCTCCCCATTTATCCCAGCTAAGCCTGTTACGATAAGGATCTTATAATACTTTATGAAAGTTTCAGGAGTTGATGACTTGGGAGCAAAACTTTGCAGAGTTCTCAGATTAGCCACTACATATGCCCCAGTGTTAACATGATAGTGTAACATTGGGGGATTGGGGGAGATTGGAATTTATAGTTCTTGTTCCTCCAAGTGAAACTACTTAAGTTTAAATAATCAGCATCCTGCCTATGTCCTCCGAGAAGCATTCACGGAATAGCAAATAGAAATTACACAGAGCAAGAAAACAGGGAGAACAACGGCATTATAGATTAATCTTGAGAATAAGGGATTTATAATGTTCTGTAGTGACAGGGTTTCGCAAAGACACCTATAAGCCAAGGAATATGTTGGCTATTGAATTTCATGTTCTAAGCAATTTTCATGCATCTGATGGATTCATTTGTCACCTTTTAAAACCATTGTTGTTGAAATGTGTCAACAATTTATGTGCATTGCAATTTATAAAGAAATAACATATTTGAGCATAGTTTTTTTCTAGTCCTCCCCTCAACATGTGTAAACATATACATTTCCACTAAACAAACATATGCTCACAA
This sequence comes from Microtus obscurus, assembly GCA_963919715.1. Lineage (NCBI taxonomy): Eukaryota > Metazoa > Chordata > Mammalia > Rodentia > Cricetidae > Microtus > Microtus obscurus. Next base: position 2,548,591 of record CAWTZC010000501.1, on the reverse strand, counting down.
AAATGCTGGCACAAATTGTCTATCTAACAAAAATACAGAGACGTTTCATGTTTGTTGCTTCAAAGATTTTTCTTAGCAAAATCATGGCTATGCAGTATAAAGATTTTCAATCAAGAAACTTTTATGTAAAGGCCTTATATGAGGTTATATAAATTAATAAGTTAGCAGTTCATAGCAAGAACTTAAAAATTGCTTAAAATAAAATGTAATTTTTCATTTTCATTGAGCATTTCTAGAGAGCTATCTTAATTTTATTTTCAATATATATGTGTAACTTTTTTAATGAAGCTGAATTCACTTGGTCACTTAGCAGATGATCACACATTAGGTGTGGGCTTCCCATTTCCCATAAAATGAATTGTGTTTTGAAGACAGTTTGAAGTGTATTAAGTTGACAGTGAGCTTCTAGTCTTCAGATGAGTGAAAAAAGTATAAAAAAATTGATACCTTTTGATTTTGCTTTCAGAATGAAGGGGATTATGAAATACTCAGTTATGTAGCTACATATTTATACTCACAACATATAAAGTAGAAGGTGCTATCATCAGCTTCAGTACTTGAAAAAATAAACAAGCAAAATATGAAAACTTAGAAGATCACATCCTCTAAAAATAACAATAATGAGGTGTTATTTCTTTGTGCTTAAACTTATCTTAATAAAATGGGATGAAGAGAAATGTACTTTATAGATAATGTTTTCTTATAGTATAGCCATCTTTCTCAGAATAAGGAGTACTTAGTGTGATGATATCATCAATAATTTGACAGATATCCTGGCAGAAGAATTTATCTTACTCTATAAAACAAAAAAGAGGTAAAACGATATAAGTTGCCAAAATTCTGTTATATATTTGTTTGCAGAAAAAATACTAGTTTCAGAAAAATAACTCTATAGTTATAAACAAAAACTATGAAAAAATAATTATTTGGAGTTATTTTAATACATATTTAAATGTTAATCGGTTCTCAAAATACCCATAATTGCCAACAGAATCTTGCTTGGAACTCTTTACAGATCCCTGATCTTTGTGTTCTCTGGAAAAAAGAAGTAAAAAGACAAAGTAGGGTATAGAAAATGGTGGGCTCTATCAGGAAGTATAGTTGGTACTCTCAATGGATGATCGTAGCCAGTGGCTAAGTAAATCACTGAACAACAAAACTCTCTCAAAGAGTGGGAAGGGAGAAAGGCCAGAGACATGTGCAAATTTATATTTTAGACAGATTTTATCTTATGTCTAAAGTTTGTAAAACACACTGCATTTTTTAAAATTCTCACTCCCGTCTAGGTGATTGACAGAACTATTTGTACTGATGCTAGTGGAAATAGTATGTAAAGACACTTGCTATATAATAGACGTCTAAGGCTAAGGGCTTTTGAGCCAAGATTAGACAATGATCAATTAGTGACATTCGTGGGAGTTTAGTTGCCACGTGTCCTCTCAGGGCCAGATAAGCCAGATCCTGTGACTCTGAGAAGTAGAACACCAAAATTACAGCCCTGTTTTTATAAGCATTGGTTATAAGTGAGGAATATCTCTCTAATGTCCTTATGTCTTCTAATGTCTATCTAGTGATCTAAAATTTCATCTTCAATACTCGAGGCTCTGGGAACATGTAGAAGGTTGAAATCTAGTCCTACCGATTTTTCTGCCCAAGTGGGATATAGAACAATTTAAGGTTTCTACTTAAGTTGACTCACAAGTCAAGTAGGATGGTGAATAAGAACTAAAGGTAAACTGATTGGAAAATAAATAAAATTTAAAGAACAGATAGGTAAGCATACCAGATTGGGATGAATCATAGGAACCCTATTAAGCTATTATTCTTTCAGCCTTTTTGACAACTTTAAAAGTAATGTAAATCCTATGTAAATCCTATGTGTGTTTGTGTGTTAGGATAATCAATTCAGAAAATTAAATTATTGACATTATGGTAATTACCCAACCTTCATTTTAGATTCATTTCAAATTTGAAACAACTAACACTTTCCTAACCAGCATTTAAACCCTGATTCACCCTTGGTTTTGGGGTGGGTGGGTCCCATTTTCTGGAAATATATAAGGAGACAGTCACATATTGATGGTTGTGTTCCTGATCATTATTTTACTTTGCACAGTCAAGACCAGTTATCACTTTACAATCAAACAGTCATACTTTTGAGAAAACCATACAGGTTTGTAAGCACTGTTGTAGACATCTCATGTTCAAAGTTGTTACCCAGAAGGGTTAGTTATTGTTGAATATGACTTTTTTTCTCTCAGATGAATGCTTTGAAACCTCCAACACCAGATGAATGTTCTCATTATTCTTCGCTTCCACATTTTTTTCTTAAAATATTCCTATAATTGGTCAGTCTAAGGAAATATTATCTTGCCATTACTTTAAGATTCTTTTTTTTTAATGTAATTATATTTTACACATAAAGGTCAGGAAAACAGTAGAGATAATCTGAAATACTGCTATGGTGAGATTAAGTACATAAAGGTCAAATTAAATTTCCACTCGATTGTTAAAGGTAGTTAATTAATATAAAAGTCATATAATTGTTTTTCACATAATTTACTAACTGTACATTTAATAAAAAATTATATCAGTGTATTGGCCATTACAATCTGTAAGTTAAGTATTTTTCTCTGAAAAATTGAGAAGTCAATATCAGAGATTTATGATACAAATAAGTAGGATTCATATATCAATGTTTTCTTCATATTTGTTAACATTTTATTATCTGATGGTATTTCAAATACAACTAAAAGTTTAAATCCTTTCCATATTTGTTATGATATGCTTTGCATATATTTGTACTACAGGAGGTTATGAGTGCCCTAATATTTCTGATAGAAAAATAATCTTGTTCATTGGATAGCAATCATCTATTCAAAACCCATTACTGAGATTTTGGTTGATATACAAATAAGATTCTTTCACTGCAACAAGGTTTTTAGTCAAGTGTTTTTAGTTTCCCTACCTAATACCCCAATACTTGAGAGCATGAGAAACCAACTGTTACCCTTTTTTATTTTATTTCTTTATTCTTTCTTTCTCTCTTTCTTCCTTTTCTTTCTTTTGGTCTGCCACTTTTGTCCATGTTGATTCTTAATTATACATTTTTCATATTTATAAAAGTATTCAAATTTGTTTTAAACTTTGCACTTTGTTTCATTATTATCTCAAATGCTTTGCTTTGATTGCATACTTTCTGTTACAGTGTTCATCTCTGAAATCCTTTCATTTCCCTCTACAGATTTAGGTATCTTTATCATTTTACATGTTCCTTTGAATGCTGAATTTCCATTTTAAAATATGTACAGAAAGAGTACGTTTAGAGATATTAAAACTATGTCAGAGTAATTTCTCAACACTTTTTGAAAATTTAGCTATTATTCTTTAGATTTATGTTTTTCAATTACATAGTATTGCTTTATTCCCCCTTAAATCTTTTTGTTTCAAAATGTGTTCATAAAAGATCCTTAGAAACAAGCATAGGGATGATTTTAGGATGCTATAAAAAAAACTCATAGAATATATGATAACACCAGGAACAAACCGTGGGTTAACAGGCCTGGTTCATACAGTAAACAAGTGACTTTGGGATGCCAACATGACCATGTCCCACATGAAACATATCTACACCATTATAATTAATGACCATATTAGTGGGAAGTACCATGTATGTGCTAGTGCAGTACACATACGGAAGCTTCTTTCTTCAATTTTTGATGTGAAATGCTACAAGAAAAATAAATTTGATGAGATTTTATAATATGTGTCCTACAATTACTTTAAATAATGTTACTTTTTTTGGAATGAATTCAACTCTTTGCAAAATATCAAGCACTTAGATATTTGTTGTACAATCCCTAGGTATTTAGAATTTTAATATAACTGTATATCCACAATATACACCTTTGTATTTAAGATATGTCATTTTATTGTCTTGAGGCATGAGTATCCTCCCATTTTTCAGATGATTCAGTGACCTAAGACATAGCAAGGCTTTTAAATCAAGAATCTCGATGGTGGAAACTTTTAATATTCTCTTCTGTCATTTCCCATCCTTCAGGGTTTGAGATATTATATTACCTTAAAATAAAAGAGAAATATCTAACAAAGACAAAAATAAACAAACACTTGGCACGTTTTCTCTGTATCACCTAAAGTATGTGTTTTTAGTGTATTTGGAAACAATGGAAATTTGTTTCATGTAGTGTGTTTGGCATTGCGCCCACAAATACTGTCTCCAGGGTCAGAAAACTTTGCTGTTTTCCTTTGTGTTTTCCCAACAACATAAGTAGACTTTTTTTTTCTTTCTTCTCTTTGTTTCTGTAGAACAAGACTTGAATATAAATATCTTTGTTTTGTGAGTTTTCAGTAGAAATCTTTTAGTTTTTAACGGTCCTTTTATGCAATTTTTACTCTAAAATTGTGACCCTTGAGATTTACATGAACAGAAGTCATTGTACCTGAAATTGAGGTTGTATGTGTTGTGTGCAGGTGAGTGTGTGTGTGTGTGTGTGTGTGTGTGTGTGTGTGTGTGTGTGTGCGCGCGCGCGCATGCCATGATGGGATTTGTCTGTAGGAATCTAACTTCAGCACTTGGGCATCTGAGAAGCTAAAGCAAGAGGATCATGGGTTTTAGGTCAGCCTCAGATTCATAGCAAAATAAATGAGAAAAAAATTTGGAGCCTGGGTATTTAGATTTCAGGTGTCTGCAATGGCAATATAGCAATGGCCTCTCTACATCTCAGTTTCTCCATTCATAGTAGAGATAATAACATTATCGACTTCATTGTATTATGAAGAGAATTAAATGGCTTAATTTGTGAAAATATCTTGGAAGAAAGCCCAGCAATTAATAAGCTCTCTATGTGTTCATTGGTTCATTATAGTTATATTATTACTACTATAATATTTGTCTATTAGCTTTAGAATCAATTGAGTAAAAATAATATAAAACAATGAACAGAATGAAAATTGTAATCATCATCTTATCAATTGTATTGTGTATTTAGTAGAAAATTAAATTTGGTGTGTAAATCACCAAACTGGAAATAAAAATAGTGCTTATGAGAAAAATGTGGAAAGACTCAGAGACACTAGTGTGTGGATACATAAAAACTAAAAATAGTTTAATTCTACAGACAGAAAGTATTTGGACTTGATCAAGAACTTATTTAATTTTCAGTTCATAAAAACAGAGCACAAAATAAAATGAGAGAATACCATAAATATGTTTGCAACAAAAAGTTGCAAAAGCTTCTGTATTTTATTATTTTTCTTATTTAGTTTTTGGCATGTTTAATCTAAAAATAACAATTTTCTGTTGTTTGAATGAGAAATGTTCCCCAAAGGTTCATGTATTTGAACATTTGATCTCCAGTAGATGGCACCATATTGGTAGGTTATTAAACTTTTAAGGAGGTGCAACATTGCTGATACATCTCGGTTCGTTTGGAAGGTTTATAGACTAGCCCCAGTTCCTCCTAGCTTTCTTTCCTTCCTGTGTTCAAATCAAATGCAATTAACCAATTTTCCATCCCCCATCAGTATGTCATGATTTTCTCAGTATTATGGACTTTAGCTCTCTAGATGTGTCAGTCAAAATAAGTTCTTCAACTGGCTTTTCATCATTATTTTGTCACAGTAACATAAATGGGACCATTATATGCCCACAAATTAACCATGCATCCAAAAGCAATAATAAATTTAAAATTATAATGGATGTCTTAAAACATCGATACTGTTTATCTGTTTATATATTTCCAGTTTCACAGTTTCTATATAGTTTAGATAGATTAGATAGATAGATAGATAGATAGATAGATAGATAGATAGATAGATAGATAGGTGATAGATAGATGATAGATAGATAGATAGATAGATAGATAGATAGATAGATAGATAGATAGATAGATAGATGATAGATAGATGAATCTCTATAACCTCTGATGTCTGTTTTCTTCTTTTTTGAAATTGTGTAGTTACTGTGCATTTCAGTCTTGCAACATAAAAGCACTTTAATTTACTCTTTGAAGACTTTTCTTCATCATTTCCTTCATCTATTCTTCTCTTTTAGGTTTCCTAGCAAACTTTTAATAACTGCCATTGTATAAAGCTGCCTTCCTCCCATTTATATTTTATACCTTTAGCTTTGAAAAGGAAAACACCTCTGTTTTCCTATGTATCTTTAAATATTTTTCCAGTATTTTGTGATTCTTCCCTTTTTATTTTAGAAATGACTTTTGATTTTTGTCTGATTTTTAGTCTCTAGGAGAAAATCCCTCTATTATTTATCTCTATCATGGTACATTATATTTTTGTTCCTTTGAATTTTCCCCTATGACAATTCACCTGCAGTAGAAATTTTCTATGAGATACTCACTTTGAGTCCTGAGTCCATCATAGAGATAACTCTCTTCACATTTGCCTACAGACGAACACAGAAATGTTATTTTCTTCTTTGTTTCTCTTCATATATTTTAACCTGAAAGTGTCTACTTACTTTAAATATCTATTTCCTGTGCAGACAAAGTGAGTTTGGTCCTTATAAACAAGGTTCAGCAACTAACTTTCTTCAGGAAACCATGGTATCCTAAGGTCTCATATCTAACTCAAGGTCATTTGTTCTTAGGTTGTTTGCAGTTCATCCCTGCCAGACCTTTGAAGTATCTCTGGTATGCTTTTCTTACAAGAGGCCTTCAGACTTTATTATTTTCTGGTGCTAGTTCTTTTTAATGGCATTCCAATGGCCTCATACATTTCTGCTGGCAATTTTTTTTTTTTTTTTTTTTTTTTGTTTGTTTGTTTTTGTTTTTTGGTTTTTCGAGACAGGGTTTCACTGTGGCTTTGGAGCCTGTCCTGGAACTAGCTCTGTAGACCAGGCTGGTCTCAAACTCACAGAGATCTGCCTGCCTCTGCCTCCCCAGTGCTGGGATTAAAGGCGTGCGCCACCACAGCCCGGCTTCTGCTGGCAATTTTTCTGTTTGCTTGGTGGTACTTTGAAAAGGAAGGACTGTGTTCAAGACAACAATCTGAACCATTTGTTTATATATGATACTCTAAGTACTCCCCCCTTAGTAATTAAGATTCATTTTCCCCTCTTCTTGGGTGTAGTATGTGTGTGTGTATGTATGTGTGTAAGTGTGCATATATGCACACATGTGTATCCACTCAGCTGCCATAATGTGCATGGTGTGTGTGTTGGGGGGGGATAGGCCAAAGTCAGCAATGAGTGATTTCTCTACCATTCTTTATATTAATATTTGAAACAGGGGCTCTCAGTACACCACAATATTTGTTCAGCTAGGCTGACTGGCCACTGAGCTCTGGACAGTCGCCTGTCTCTGCCTGCTTCTATCATTAGGTTTAAACAAAGATAATTCCATGACTGGCTCTTTAGTGAATGCTGCAAATCCCAGCTCAGTACGTTTTTAAAAGACAGCTGCTTTTCTCAGTGAGTCATCTTGCCAGGATCTAACTATTTTTTTCCTTTCTTTCCTTCTCTTTCTTTTTTTTTAACTTTTTTTTCAACATTTTCAAATAATTATTTTCGCTGAATTTTTAGGAACAATATTCAGTCCTTTGAACAAAATATAACAAGGAATGATCAAAACCACTGGTTTCTATCTTTTCATTAGTTATACAAATACTATACATTGTTAAAAGTTATAACTTAAAACAGAATGATCATCTCATGAGATAGTAGGTTAGAACATAGTCAAGGATTTAGTTAGGAAAATTAGATGCTATACTTTAGGGCTATTGCTGCATTAATTCTTTAAGTCTAATGGGATATTTTTTCATAAAATATGTAACCAATTATTCTGAAACATTAACACAGCAATTTCCATGACACATTCCAAACTTAGGACAAACAAATTACCTTTGCTTTTAATTCCTCCTGATGACTGACAAAAAAAAAATTAGATGGAAATTTTAAAGATTTGTTTATTTATATATTTGTTTACTTATTAATTTTATATACTATGTTTTGTCTGAATGTATACCTGAAGGCCAGAAGAGGGCACCAGATTTCATTGCAGATGATTGTGAGCCACCATGTTGTAACCCAGAATTGAACTCAGGACCTCTGGAAGAACAGCCAGAGCTCTTGACCTCTGAACCATTTTTCATCTCGATAAAATTTTTAATACCTAAAAGAGAACCAGTTTCCTCTTATTCCGAAGAATGAGATTGAAGACACCTTCTGAAGCCATTAGTAACTTTTTACTCATGTTTACAAGGTGCTGTTGTGAATTTGTAGTCAGAAGAATTTAGACATTTTCAATTCAAAGTTTTATGTGTATATTATTTCAAGGCTAATGCTCTTCTTCACATGTGTCTGTCTGGAGCTGCTGGATATCATATATCTGCATGTAATGCACTGCAAGCTTTGGTAAACTTTGGGAACATTATGAATTCTTGGAATAGCACTCTTCGAAAATAAAAAGGACCAAAGACAGAGCACGTCATTTTCTTCTCTGCCTCTGTCAGTCTTCCAATCAGTACAAAGCAGTAAAGGGAAGGGAAGATTGAAAATCAGATTTGATGAAAGTTTCATGGTAAAGATATTTTTTTTGAGTGACAGAAAGGCATTTTAAAGCATGTGACATTAAAATATTTCCTAGGCAACAGCCTCTTAAATATGCAAAAATATGAGTCTATGCTCATCATAGGTATTCATAGTATGACATCACACTGCAAAAAGAAGTAATAAAATTTTCCAACAGCTGTACTCTCCAGAATTTTTTGTAGATGTATTCCTTGGGAATGTATATAATATAAATATATGTATGTAACAACATTTAATGAAAAATTTAGTTGAGAAATTTGAAAGAGAACAAGGAGGAGTATATGACAAGACTTGGGAGGAACAAAGAGAAGGGATAAATAGTGTAATTATATTATAATATCAAAAATTGAAAGAAATAGTTTAGAAAAAAAGATGGAACACATGAAAAATGTGTGTTCAAACAAATTACCTTAGAACAGTGCTGTGTTATATGTATTTTACAGATGTATGCAGATGTATGGGCTCTGTCCTCATGCTGCTTCTTTGTGTAGACCATGCCTGTGTGGTTTGTAGATGAAAGCCAGATGGAAGAACTTATTGTTAAGTCTTAGAACACATCACTACTGAGTCAAGTAGTGGTGCAACTTATGTCCTGGAGATGCAAAAATGCTTATTCCTCTCTCTCTCTCTCTCTCTCTCTCTCTCTCTCTCTCTCCCTCTGTCTCTGTCTTTTTTCTCTCTCTCTTTCTCTCTGTGTCTCTTTCTTTCTGTCTGTCTATCTCTCTCTCTTTGTGTCTCTGTCTTTATGTCTGTCTCTCTCCCCCTCCCTCACACACACACACACACACACACACACAAACACACACAGACACACAAACACAAATTAATACACACACATGTGCTCACAATGCAATGAAGAAGAAGAGACTATTTGAGGGATACAATGGAGATGCTGGAGGAAGGAAAGGGAGGAGAGAAGTGATATAATTCCATTTCCATTAAAAACATCTTTAAAATAAATAAATAAAATATTCCACTCCAAAAGGTACTGAAGACTATAATAAAAGTAACTTAGGTGTGATGAATGGGATGGGAAATCAAATAAACTTTTCTGGCATGCATACTCTCACTATCACTAATAAGTCTTTTAGCATTAACATGTTATTTCACTTCAGACACAACAGTTAAGTATTTTTCCTCCCACAATGAAATGTAAAACAGCTCCAAGAAGTAAATAATACCAGTGAGGTTTCAAGATTCATTAGTATTTGAATTACAAAATAATTATAGGATTCCCAGACTTTTCAAAATCTGCATATTATCTCCTTTTGTGAATTTATTTCTGTGTGAAAACAACTCAGAAATATTGGAGTTAGCTTAAGTAATGGTAAAACATACTGAATAACCAGAATTGTGCTAGGTGAGTAAAACTATGACAATAAATAGCAGTAAATCAAAAGTTAAATAAAATGGCATCTTACAATGAAACTTGTCAGTATCATTTTGATAAGCAGGCTAAATATATTATTTTGTATCTATTGTATGTATATATATATATATATATATATATATGTGTGTGTGTGTGTGTGTGTGTGTGTGTGTGTTTATCATGTTTTCTTGTAATGACTTTTTTAAAATAAATTTTGAATAAAACACAGATGAAGGAGAACAAGGGGAATACTGGTTTATTCCCTATTCTGATTCAAATTACATAATCCCAGAGAGTAGGGCACACTAAAATTATGATAGGATAAAATATTTTCACATAATGACTGACTTTCTTCTCTTTATTTTCAAACTGAGGTAAATAATTTCAGATTATCCATAAAGTTTAAAAAGCATGGGATAAAACCGGACTCACTGAACATAGTGGACAATGAGGACTACTGAGAACTCAAGAACAATGGCAATGGGTTTTGATCCTACAGCACATACTGGCTTTATGGGAGCCTAGGCAGTTTGGACGCTCACCAGCTAGACCTGGATGGAGGTGGGTGGTCCTTGGACTTCCCACAGGGCAGGGAACCCTGATTGCTCTTTGGGCTGATGAGGGAGGGGGACTTGAAAGGGGGAGAGGGAAGGAAATGGGAGGCGGTGGCGGGCAGGAGGCAGAAATCTTTAATAAATAAATAAATAATAAAAAAAATCTGTCTAAAACCTGATGCGGGAGTGATTAAGAAACTGCCTAGGCCCATTTTGATAGGCCAACCCTTAGGTGGGTGGAGTAAACAGAACAGGAGGCGGGGAGAAAGAAGCTGAGTAGGGAGTCGCCATGATGCTCCCACGCCAGGCAGACGCAGGTTAATATCATTCCTTGTAAGCCATTTTGTGGGCTACACAGATTATTAGAAATGGGTTAGATAGATATGTAAGAGCTAGCCAATAATGGGCCAGGCAGTGTTTAAAAGAATACAGTTTGTGTGCTGTTATTTTGGGGCATAAGCAAAGCCATGTGGGCGGCCAGTTGCCATGCCGCTCCTATTACTACAAAAACCCAGCAGATTAATAAAAGATCATATCCCATTGAATAGTTGCAAAATTTTCTTATTAAGTGGTTCATGGCCCTAGCATTAATAAAACATGTTTCCAACAAGCAAATAGAACATTCTCTCACTAAGATGGTTGAATTGGTGGAATAAAATCAAAATTCCTACCTATATTCTTAAATCCCATTGCTAAATTATAGAGAAGAATTGCAAGCACTACAAGTTGTTTTTACAACATTTTTTTTTATTTGTAAACATTGCATTTACTTATCAATTAAAATTGTAATTAAAAAAACGTACACATGGGAGGGGGAGAAGAGTGGGAGGAGGAGAGAAGAGTGGGGAGAGGGTAGAGGGTAGGGGAGGGGAAAAGAGTGGGGGGAGGGAGAGAAGAGTGGGAGGAGGGGGAGGGAAATGGGAGGTGGGAAGGAGGCAGAAATTTTTTCAATAATAATAAAAAAACTTACACATTACATTTTATTGTTTCTTAGCATTTGACATCATTTCCAACATGGATATAGATTTTTCAAATTTTCATTCATTTGTTTGCATGTGCGAGTATGTGTGTATGTATAAGTGTGTGTGTGTATGCATGTGTGTGTTTGTAAACAAAACTTTAGCATGAATTTATATAGTCAGAATTGTAGCTTCCTTTTATTAAAATTAAAATATTGTGAGCAAATTTTAAATATTATAAAGTGTTTTTCTAAAGTTTTGTGTTGTGTAGTTCGCTGAAACCAGTACCTAACTTCATCTACCTAACTCTCACATTTATGAAGAGTGCTGTGATGAATAGTCTTCTCGCCAAGTCTATACACACACCACATATGTGGATATGTATATATATATATATATATAGTGTGTGTGTTTGTTTCTGTTTCTTAAAAATGTAGCCATGGAAGTAAAATTTTAACCTCAAATATATATACCTTTTGAAGGTCTCATTATGTGTTACTTAATGTTACTGTTCTAAACACCCATAAGTCACTATGCAGTGACATTACAGAAAATGTTCTGCCCATAACCCAAGAATACAATATACAAGAGAAATAAATTAAACGCCAAGTATCTGAGCAACTCCCTTTCTAGAAGAGGAAATGTCTACATTACTAGAGATAGGGAAGGTCCAATGCCATTTCTACTTTCATACTTAGAAGGATCTACTGTCTACACCATTGAAAATATGAAATTTTGATTTCAATGTTCAGTTTGAAATGACAAAAAATATCAAATAAGGTAAATAGCAGTGTTCCCATGAATAACTTTTTTTCTTCATAAAACCTACGTTGATTATATCATGTATCATTTTTCATTTTTTTTTTGATAAAGGTCAGTCCATGTCCTTTTGATTTTGGGGGGAGAATTCACAGCTTTTCTTAGCCTCAAGAAGTTGATCATACAGGAAGAATCATCTCACCGTTTAGAGAAGAAAAATTTCTTCAAAGTTGTAATGTATTTATTTTTCAGCATTTACTATATAAAATCTTATATGATGCCATTATATCTCTTAATCTTGGTTTCCAGGAACACGTCACAGACTCTTGTAGCACCTGGCCTGGTTTCCAAACCCTCCTGAGTCTCAGTGAAAAGAGAGCGAGCTAATTTTTCCAAATATATTCATATCACTGCAAGTGATAGACAATTATTGCTTGTCCTCTTATAAAATATCAGTAAAATGTTGATCTACCATGTCCACTAAGTCATAAAATTATATATTAATAAGTCTCACATTTACTAAATGTATTTCCTATGTTTAATCCTTTAAGCTCTATCATATGGTACAGTGTGGGACCTGTAGTGGATGCTCAATATATGCTCAATTAATGAATGAGATTTCCAACATAGTAGCAAAACATAATTTTAAATATGTCTGTGCTCACTCCAACTATGCTATTACAGTGTCATCTAAATCAGTGTATGTAAAATTAACAGGATGAAATGATAACTAATGTTGAACTTAAATTTATGTCTCTCCTTTGACCGACATATGATCTACTTTATAATAAAATAATAAACCAAGTTAAGTATTTACTGTCACTCCTAATCACATTTTAGAAATATTTCTTTCACCAGGCAGTGGTGGCACATGTCTTTAATCACAGCACTGGGGAGGCAGACGCAGGCAGATCTCTGTGAGTTCGAGTCCTGTCTGGTCTACAAGAGTTAGTTCCAGGAAAGTCAGGGCTACACAGAGAAACCCTGTCTCGAAAACCCCCCACCAAAAAAGAAATCTATCTATCTATCTATCTATCTATCTATCTATCTATCTATCTATCATCTATCTATCTATCTATCTATCTATCTATCTATCTATCTATCTATCTATCTATCTCTATCTGTGTGTGTGTGTGTGTGTGTGTGTCGTATATGTGTATTATTGAGTTTTCAGGAATTTACTATGACAAAAAAAATTAGGAGTAAATATATATCAGTGGTTCTGAACCTGCGGGTCTCAACCACTTTAGTGGTTGAAGGACACCTTCACAAAAGTTCCCTAAGACCATATAAAAACACAGATAATTACATTACAATTTATAATGGTAACAAAATTATAGTTATGAAGTATCAGTGAAAATAATGTTACAGTTGGGGTCACCACAATATGAAGAACTGTATTAGAGGTTCACATTAAGAAGGTTGAGACCCACTGATATAGATAATAAGTGTAAATGACTTTAGATTAAAAAATAATTTAAACACCAGAGAAAAATCAAATCTGTTCAATTATGTGAACTTTTCCTCTCTGAATATCCCTCAAAATGTGAAATGTATAGTTTGGGGCCCAGTTCTTCAGAGCAAGAGAGGGTATCTATTTATTTTATTTTACTTTAAGTTACTATAGCAGTTTGGCTTTATATATGATGCTATTTTAATTCAGAATAAAATAATGCAATCAGATGCTTAACTTCAAACAGAGAGTTTTAGGAATGAATTTTTTATTTGATTTACACCCAAATACATTCCCAGCTTTTTTGGCACATTTTGCTTTAAAGAAAAACTTTTAAAAATAAGCCATAAAAATATGATTTTCTTATAGCTTTGAATAATGACATTTATTAGTCATCTTAAACTATTATATCATCCAGATTTCTGTTAATATTTTTTAAAGATTCCAAGATAAATATCCCATAAAGAGGCAATTTAGATGCACTCCTGGTTTCGGGAGTTTAGCCCTTGATTAATTGGCCCCATCCACTTTAAGTCTGTGGTTAGGTAGCATATCCTGCTATGCCAGAGTCATGTAGCTCAGGGAGCTGCTCACTTTGTGGTGTCTTGGAAGCAAAGAGAAAGGGAAATGAATGGCCGGGTTCTTAAGATTACCTTCTAGGGCACAACCTCATTTCCTCACTTTATTCCCTAGGATGTCACACTCGTTTCCACCTCTCACTAGTGCTGTGTAAGGTAGGAAACCAACATGTGGGGTTTTAAATGAATCTTACCGCCATAGCTATACTTCCTGCAGGAAATAACTGTCTCTATATTTTAGAATTTGATCAACAAGTAAATTTGCAGACATTTCTGAGACCACAGCCTGTCTCTTGGACTGGATGTTTCCCTAATTTTTAGTTTAAAGAAAAATAATAACTCACAAATGGTGATCTCACTCTAAAAAAATCAGAAGTATTTTTAGAAATCACAGAGGAGGTTTAATCTGAACACCATGTAGTCCAATGTATTTAATATAAAATGGACTTCAATAGCAATACTAGTTAGTAGAAAAACTCAGTAGAACACATTGAAAAACAGAATCCTACCACAGAGAAGGCAGAGAGAGACTTACATAATAGGTGCTATTGCTTACATTTAGAACTGTGGAGTGCCCATTTCCCTAAAAGCTCTGCTATTCATTGGAGAACTAAATTTTAAATTAATTTGACTCTATATGGCTTGTGACATGACAGTGTATTGACTCAGCAAACTGTAGAACACTAATTTGCAGCTGTCATTTTGCCAATGTCAAAATTGCCACTTTTTATTTTGTGCATTGTGAAAAGGCACTAAGACAACAGTCCCTGCTTAAAATTAAATTGATCTTTAAATGTGTCATTAATCATATTTTAGACTGCAAAAGATCAACACAAAATTGGCCCAGAAGTTTAATGCTTCCAGGGTGATGAAAGTGAGCAGTTTAAGAATATTTAACCAGGCTCCAGATGTGCTGGTTAATTTCTGAAGATGTTTGTGCTGCTACTTTGTGACTTGCGTGCTAGGAGCTAATGTGTGTAATTAGCATTATTTTAGAGCGGTGGCCCCAAAGACAGACATCTATCAGAGCTGGGGCCTAGCCAGAAAAGAATCACATGAGATGGCTTTGCAATGAATTGAGTTGCAGAGTCTGCTGACAGAAATTAGACAAAATCTAGGTCAAAAGAGTCAAAATCGAGTCACATACAATTATTCAGAGGTGTAGGTTTAGAGATGTAGGTTGTCCTCCTCCTAATATCTGAAGAGCTTAGGCATATAGTATTCGGTTTTAATAAGTATAATTATTGCTAATATTCAGCATGTCTGTACATTTTTTATATAAAAATTACTCTGGTAATAAATATCTATTAGAATACACTTTTTTCTTAAATTTTTATCTAATAATTTGTGAATTAAATCAAATCGATATGGAAAAAGCTTTTTAGAGTAACACTGAATAACTGTAGAATAAATACATATTTATCAACCATTTTATTAATATCACTGAGTTAAATTTAAAATTGTAACTGGTACTTTTTGTTCATGTTTGGTGTAAAAGCACTTCTATTTAAGAGCTGGATGAGCCTTGTAGATTTCACTTGTCTAGAAGTCTGCAGTGTTAATTCTGAATTAAATAACAAATTTTAGACTTTAAGATATAATCCGTGTGGTGGTTAATTTTCATTGATGATTTTATGGGATTTAGAATTATCAAGGAAACACAATGTTGGATGTGTCTATACCTGAGCAGTGAAGAATTTTGCTAAAAGTAAGTGCCCTGGCCCGGTGGTGATGGCTCACACCTTTAATGTCCACACTAGGGAGGCAGAGGCCAGTGGATTTCTGTGAGTTCACGGTCAAGCTGGTCTGCAAGAACTAGTTCGAGGACAGGCTCCAAAGCTACAGAGAAAACCTGTCTCAAAAAAAAAAAAAATGCCCTGGACAAACCCTGTATGGACTGTGCTTCTCTCTGTCTCTTCAATTTAGAAACCATATGACCAACTTCTGTGCATTCCCACCATCATGCTTTCTTCCCCACCATGGCAGAAGATAGTAAAACACAATCAATTCTGTCTTCCTTAATTTGCATTAATCAGGTGTTATGTTAGCACGTCAAGGAACATAACTATTACAATTTAAATTATATAGACATTCTCTAATTTTTAAACTTCTGAAATGCTTAAAAGAAATAATGACTAAATATCATGAGAGTGACAAATAAGATTTAAATTTATGAAAGCTTTCCTTGGCTTGTTCCTTACCCACCTTTTTTTTTTTCAAAAAAAAAAAAAAAAAAAAAAAAACCAGAATATTTCAACTTTAAAACAGCACCAAGCATATTTAAGTGTAATAATGTCTATTATCATGGGGCCTTAATGAAATATGTTTATTATTTCCAACCCTACATATGGAGTACTTATATTGACAATTGTGAATTTTTTATCCTTTTTGCATATATTTTGGAAATGTGCTCTATGTGTGTGCAGTCTGTATGTACATGTGTATGGGGAGAAGCATATGTGTCCAAGCAGAGACCATAGGAAAACATTTTTTTCCTTTTTTTATCCCATGCTATGCTATTTCTTTGAGACAGGGACTCTCACTACACCCTCCCCTTGAAATACCACCTAGGCTGGCTGGCCAGCAATCCCCATCAGTCTTCTTGTCTCGTTCACCACAGTGATAGGTGGCCTGTGTCTTAGGGGACATCCTGCTTTTTTTTTTTTTTTTATGGTGAAATGTCTTTTTGATTGTATTTACAACTAAACTCTTCATTTTTTTTTAAATTAATTTATTATGTTTTCCATTATTTAAAACATTTTTCAAATTCAAATACACTTTGATCATATTCTTCCTCTCCCTCAAGTCCCTTCAGATCTTTTCCCCATCCCTACCCACCCAACTTTAAGTTCTTTCTTTAACAAGAAGCAAAAATCCTGTACAACAATAAAATCTTCCAAAACTTAGAAACAAGAAAGTCATACCAAGAAAAGAAAGAAAAAAAGATTGAAAACAATCAAAAAGCCCAACTTGTAACCAAATAAAGCACAGACAAAATCCTGTGGAGTCCAACTATATGTTGTTGGTCAATTACTCCTGAACATGAGGCTTGCCCAGAATTAGTTGACATGCTCAGTGTCGCTCATCGTAGAAAACTGATTGTCTCTCTCCTAACTGGTATAAGTGATAGTTCAGTTGTTAACCTTTTTTTTTTCTTTTTTCTTTTTTTTTTTTTTTTTAGTCAAAGCCTCTGTTTATTAGGGACAGGGTAACGACTTATATACCCCCTGAATGAGGGCTTGGGGAGTAGGGCACAGGAGCATGGAATCTGGCCGCGTGGTCCCAGTCACGTAACCTACATCCGGTCAGGTAGGCCAAGAAGTCAGGAGTTGCCACACCTAGTTCCCTGGATAGCTGGAATTTAAGGCAGTTCCGCTATCAGATTAGGTTCGTTAGCAATTAGCGAATAGCTAATTGGGTGTGGGGCAGGTTTTGCCAATAGGACTATTCTTAACATAATTATGGGTTTGGGGTTCCCTGCAGGCTCCCCAAGGTGATGGTTTCTGTAACAATCTTTAGGGGGGAAACGGCTCCCAACATATTCCTCCTTTCTTATATAAAGGCAAGTAGTTATAGGTGGAGGGCACCAAGACAGAGTCAACCATGGTGTCAGATCTAAAGGAGAGGGGACTGGGACAAGGAGAGACCCTCCTCTCGACTGGTGAAGCAATTAACCTCTCCTGGGAACAGAGGGGTGCCTTATGAGTAGCATTAGTTTCTTGGAGCTTCTCAAATAAAAGGTATCTAGTAGGATTAAAGTAAGCAGATCACAGGGCACCCTGTCTTAGGCTATGTGGAGAGCGCCCTCGTACCTAAAAACCATGCCATGTTGAGCCGGCCTGTACGGCCTCTGTATGGTTTGAAATTTAGGTGAGGATCCACACTAACTCCCGTCATTGGGCCCCTGTATCTATCATTAATGAAAAATCTGTGAGGTGCTCCTTAAACAAAAGATATGATATAATTTTGGCACCAATAACTCCATCTCCAGACAAGAAGAAAGGGGCACCTTCCAAACCCAGTATTCACCTTTTAGTCTGGCCCATGGTATGTCCTCCTTCCTAAATGCCTACTCCACAAAAAGTTACGTGTGCTTGCCTGTCATCAATTAGGGAGGTGAAAAAGGGATCAAAATCTAAAATTCTTAACATATGCATTAAACCCAAACACTTTACAGCATGTGTCAAACCTTTCCCAACATCTATAAGCAGTTACAAATATCATTAGATCAATTTCAGTAAGAGTACAATGACATACATTGTTGTCAAATACCACCATTTCCAGACTCTGAGCAACAGTCACAGGAACCCCAATCTTTCCCCTTCTTAAGTGAAGAGGTTAGTATTTTAATTAAAATGAGTTCTGTGACATCCTGCTTTTATATGGGCCCTGGGAATGTGAGCTCAGGGTTTTATGACTCTCCAACAAGTATTCTCACCTGGTCCGATATTTCTCCAGGCTGGAATTAATTTCTTACTTTATTAGAATTTTTTAAATGGATTTTGGGCATACAAATTTAACCTCAGAATTTAAGTGTAAAAGACCATTTATATGAGAAACTGCAGTAAGTCAGATATTCGATTTTCATCTAATTGACACTGAAAGTCTGAATTTCTAGTGAAACAGATACTTGCCAAGAAAACAGCAGGAACTCCCATGCATTTCCAAAGCCAGTCTCATTGACTATGGCTTCCCACTTACTCTCAGAGCAACAAGATCACTTTTTTAAAATGGCATGCAAAATTTTGGAATAAAATAATATACTATTCTGAAGATAGTCCCTTATCTTTTATTATTAACCTTATTATATATAAAACTTACAAAAAAGAATAGAAAGAAACAAATGCAATTGTACTTTTATTAAAGTGTCTAAGGGATAAATTTAAACCGTCCAAAATCTAATGGAAGTGAGATATTATCTTTCTAATTCCAGTTTGAAAGTAAGTTCACCTCAGGGCAAAAGGATTTAATTCTCAGTAAAGCCACTAGATTTTCTATGTTGCTGATTTTTAAAAAGGATATACTTATTTTAGTCTGTATCTGCACGTAATCTTATTTAGAACATAACTTGCTTTATAGTATTTCTTCTGAACATATATGAAAATAGCTGCTTATATGGCTGGAAATTATTTTTATTAATCTATATTTATTAATTTTAATGTTGCTTGTACGATATCTAAATGGGTAACAAAAGTCTTTAGGCCTTGAGCATCTCCCCCTATTGCTCTGCTCGGTCTAATTGCCTTGAGGCAGGTTCTCTCACTAAACTATGACTTAGCTATTTCTGCTAGGCTGGCTGGATATGAAGCTGTCAGAATCTACCTGCCTTTGTCCTGAAGAGCTGGGGTTCCATGGATATGCAAGCATATCTGGCTTTTTACATAGGTGTTAGAAATAAGAACAGTTCTTCATGCTCGCAGAATGAGCACTCCCACCCATTATGCTATCTCCTCAACCCCATGAGTACATATTTATTTATAAATTCATGTATTCTATGTGATTATACAGCAATGTCAACTGGTGATGATTGCAATATTAACAAACTTTCCAGTGGCTTACTCTGTTCAACTATTTATTATAATGTCTAATCCCTTAATTAATATAATAAGTTTTCCACACAGGTCTTAATAGACATTCCGTCTCTAGTAGATAAGTTTTACTTGGTCCAAAGTTGATGTTTTAAAATCATAATCTGATATTGGATGATTAATTTATCAATTTCTACTGCATGCTTGATGATGGCACCTGCACTGGTATATATCCCATGACAGATCTTCAAGAAAAGGGTTCCTTTTTTTCCCCCGTAAGCAAGTCTTACATAAAGAACATGAAGAGCCCTTTTTTAAGTAATAATGTCAGAAAAACAGAATTACTTTTTTGATTTAAGATATGTAAATATCCACTCTTATTAAAGATTGACTTTGTAAAAATGTCCACCTGCATGCAATAACAGAAGAACCAGTGTCTTCCTTCTGTTTTCCATTAAGGAAGTCACATAAAGTAAATGTGCTATCATGGAAAAAGTAGACACTTTCTCCATCATTGTCACAAAGCAAAAATTGCTTCTTGATTTAGGAGCTCATAAATGTGTAGGGAGGTATGAGCTGCTGGAAGAAATCAATATCATCTCTTGTCCCTTGGATGGTGGCCTATGTATGTATCCTACCCTTTGAATAACTTGAAAATAGTCACTTTCAAATTTTAGAAAATAGAAATTTATATTTAGGCGAAATCTGCAAAAATTGTGTCTTTTTTCATGTGTTCATTAAGCTTTCTGCTGAATATTTTGAAGTTCTGAAAATTTTTTTTCATCTTCTGCCCTGCATCAGTAAAGCAATGGATAGGTTTGACAATGACACAGGAGGCTACCTGAATAGACAAGAATGGCAATTGCTTTGCAATTTAAATTCACTTAGGCTGAAGTAGTCTTGATTTTATGCCATGTGCTCTGTAGTCTGGAATTAACCTGGATATCTTAAGGTACCCAGAACTGGCCCTCTTGTTTCAGTTTCTTGTAGGGAATTTGCTGTAGGATTTTCAGTTCCTTATTCAGAGAGGCATACTGCTTGACTGTGGAAAGTGTTCAGTCACTTTCAATTAGCAATATTGGTAAGACTATAAATAATAAACTGATATACATGCTATAGAGGCACTGTTTACCTCTTATAAAATATTGTAGGCTTATCTTATATCTTGCTCATCCCTAGCATGTTGGAGTGATTAAGTTAATATTAACAAGATACTGGAGAAATGTCCCATTGGTAAAGAGCACTTGTTCTGACTGAGCATCTGAATTCAGTTTTTGGCAATTGTATTTTAGTTCACAATGTTAGTTAACTCCAATTCAATTTTCTTACCTCCATGGGAACCAGGCATGATTATGTAGCAAAAACATACATGGAGCAAAACACTCAGATACAGAAAACAAAATAAGTAAATAAATATACATGTCACTTTATATAGCTGTACACATATTCCTAAATATTTGGCATAGGTTAACATATACAATTATTATCAGGTCCCTAGGAGATGCATGAACTAATAGATATGGCTCCTTTTCTTCTGTTTGTTTGGTTATTATTATCATCATTAATTATTAAGATTCTTATTTGTTTTCTAGCAAGAGATAAATAAAGGGTATAGATTTGTATGAGTTGGGGAGTGGATATGATCTGAGAGGGGCTGGTATAGAGAAAACAATAATCAGAATATATTGTATGATAAAAATCTATTTTCTATGAAAGATAAGAGAGGGGTTACACATAAATATAGTAAGATCCAGAGGAAAACAGTGCACAAAGTCAAACAGTCATCAGATAGGAAGGAGAGCCAGAGAGTATACAGGTCACTTACCAGAGTCAACATGTTGGACCACAGCTGTCTCCATTCCAAAACTGACTGCCAATGAACTTCAATACTGCCCCAGTGGTAAGAGTCACAGCAGGATATAATTAAATGTCCCAGCACAGCGGAGATAGGCAGCATCTGTCATCTGCTACAGGAACTTCTGCTATTAAGTGGTTTCATTTCAGCGTCACCTTTAACCACATCCTTTTTGAAACCCTGTCTATTTCGAAGCCAGACTTCCAGCAGATACTATGATTAAAAAACACAAAACAATTTAATGTAGTGATAGCCAATGCACAAAACCCAGTGAACAGGACATGAGACTAAGAAAACACTTTCCATGCGTTGATAAGCTGTTGAGAAGCTGTTTTATGCCGAGAAAAAAACCTACTTGTTAGGAATACAGACAGTTATGAATTTTAAAAGTCATTCCATATTAATAAAATATATGGTATTTTATAAATTTATATAATGCATGTGTATAAAATATACTATATAAACAATACTTATGTTTGAAACATCTAAGTTTTTAGAAGATAATATGTTTGAATGAACTACTTAATATATAGAACTGTTACATATGTATTTTGGTTTGGGGATGCCATTCAAAATGTTTAATTTGACACTGAGTTCAAGAGAAAAACTTAGAAACCTCTAAGTCTCATCATTTGGTGCCTCCCAAGAAAAACTTTCTTTGGTCTTTAAGAATCAGCTCATCAGAAATTATCAACCATTGTGGTATTTAGAGAATTCTTTCCCAAGTGACCACAACATGATGGGGAATATAGACTTTTAGGTTTATAATAGAATAATTAATATGTGTGAGCTAAATGTGAAAGGGACTGGATACTTACATATTCAAAGACCCTAACACTGAAGGATGGAACAGGGGATTCTATTGCACAGATAATCTACCTTGCAACAACATAGACAGGTCTGGAGGACATTTTTGTTAGCTGAAATAAATAAATGCAGAGAAACAAGAAATTCTCACTGAATATCATTTCAGAGTTCTAAATCCAACACATGACTGTCAGAGGTAGGTTCGATCAGAATTCCAAAGTCAGCCTCAGTCATATAATGAGTTGAAGGCCAGCCTAGGCAATGTGAGACTTTTTATCCAAAATATACATAAATACTTAGGGTAAGTGAGAAGGAGCATTGGAAAAGAAAGATAATGTGAAGTTATGTAATATATTTAATGTTTAAAGAGGCCAGAGACTTTTAAAGTAAAAAAATTAACTTGATTAACTAGTAACCGCATTCATTTACAAATATTGATATTCAAATTAGCTTTATCTTCCTGAAAAACTGCTGAACTTGTATATCATTCTGTTGAATAAATGAGAGCCATGTGTATATTCTTTTCAAGAATCATAACTTACACAGTTTATGGTCTAATTATTGGTTTAGAAGATAAGTAAATATGAAAATATCATATGAAAAATGTGAACCTGGGAATAATTAATGCAATAAAATAGATTGCTCAATATGTGAGCAAATTTATTGTATATTCTAAGAAAAGGGTTTGATTTCTGAAGAAAGATAGAAAACATCCCCAATAATGAACTATTAAATTAAGCTGTAACTGCAAACACTTACTTAGGTAGTACTGAAACTCAGCAAATCTCTGTGAGGTGATTGACTCTGAATTGCACTGTCTGGAGAAATGATCCACATTGCTAAATTGCTGTGGAAACTATCTTGGGTCTTCTAAGTGACCGTGGACAGCATTCTGGTATTAAAGGGTAATCTTCGTTTAGTTACAAACTATAACAATTTTCATGTTGCAACTCATGGATAATTTTATATAGTGGCATCATACCCCTGAGGCTGAAATTCTCTTACCTACTCACTAGGCTATGACTATCTAAGCTCTTTCTCCATCACTTTAGTAAGCTTATACATCTAAAACAAGCCTATCTCGTTTCTTTCAAAATTCAAAATATAAAGAGGTAAACAATATCTGAAGAATTAAAGACATCGCCAGGAAATAGATATCTGAAATAAAGATAGTCAAGGAAACCAAACAACCTAAGTGGCCATGGACTCATACATGAGTGTATTAAAGATGCACATATATTCCACATACTGGAATATAACAAAAATATGATTTTTAAATAGCCGGTTAAAATGCAACATTATAGATAGCAATGGAAATATTTTAAGTGAAATGAGTCAAATGCAGAGAGACAAGTACTTTATGATCTCCCTAACACATGGAAACTAAAAAAGTTGAGATCATCTCAGCTCACAGAATAATGGAGATTGCCAGACTCTGAAAAGAACAATCTGAGGGGAGAGGGCTAACTATTGTCACTGTTATATAGGGGAATCAAGTGCTACTGTTTTGTTGCACAACAGAATGATTGCAGGCAATAACAATATTATATTAGACACATAAATAAAATATCTGTATATGCATCATACTGCAGGAAATGATTGTTAAGTTTTAACCAAAAAGAAGTGATATTAGAGAACACAGTTTGACTGTTGAATAAAATATAAACATCACATGGTACCACAGCAACATGTATAATCTTCACAATAACTTAAAACATTAAAAACATCCAATTAGTGATTCTATAGCTGTCATTCAGGTCATCATGAGCTCCTTTTATTTATCCTATGCAAGAGACTTTGGATATATGGTGTGTTGTTTCTGCAGCAGGAACGTAGAGAGACATATATTGAAGTACAGACATGAACTCTGCTTTTCTTCATTAACATTGCCATTCAGCCATTTCCCACTTTTTATTGGTTAGGTGCTATGTGAAATTATATGCACAGAAACTTGAGACACAGTTTTCTGCCTCAGGGAGCCAAGCACAGTTCAGTAGGAACACAGAAGCCTGGCATGGTAGAATGTACCTGTAGTCTCAGCTTCCTCAGAAGACAAAGCAGGATGATTACTAGATTCTCTGCTTTTTAGAGGAACCTGTGCAGCACAGCAAGTCTTTTTTTCTAAGATAAAAAGCAAAGCTATAGTTAATAAGTCTATGAAGTATAATATTAATAAATAAAGTATATAATAGGGGTGTAAGTGGTTGTTTCCAAGCACTAAAAGACAAGCATTGATCATGATTAAAAATAAAAAAAAAAAAAAGACTTAGCAAGAATGGCATTTTATCTCAGTATGTTTGGTAAGGGCATGCTTTTTTTTTTCTCTTTGTCCTCTGTCAATTGACTCACCAATAATGAGGAGAACCAGAACCAGTATGTAAAACTCCATATTTTATAAAGCATAGAGGAAACAAATATCACAGGAAAGAAAAGGAAAAAAGCATCGAATAAGAGTTTTACATTGCAGACTCCTTCATAGAAATCAGAGCTAGATCTGGGCATCAGAGAGCAGTGGGAGGGAAGATGAACCTCAAAACTGCAACTTTACGTGTGAGTCACTTAAGGCCCCTGCCCTCACAGTCCCTGCAGGGGAGAAGTGTAATTGGGAGTGTTCCAACCTTCTAGTATTAAGACAGAAGATAAAATAGTATGGACATCAAGGTATAAAACACTTTTCTGATCCTTCTAAATAAACTTGAGTCATAAGTTTAAACCAATTTAATATTAACACAGTTGTTTTGGTTTGACTATGTATGGACCCCACAGACTCATGTGGTTGACTGTCAGGGAGTAGCACTATTAAGAAGTACAGCCTTAGCCGGGCGGTGGTGGCGCACGCCTTTAATCCCAGCACTTGGGAGGCAGAGGCAGGTGGATCTCTGTGAGTTCGAGACCAGCCTGGTCTACAAGAGCTAGTTCCGGGACAGGCTCCAAAGCCACAGAGAAACCCTGTCTCGAAAAACCAAAAAAAAAAAAAAAAAAAAAATCCTAGCACTCAGGAGGCAGAGACAGGTGGATCTCTGTGAGTTCGAAACCAGCCTGGTCTACAAGAGCTAGTTCCAGGACAGGCTCCAAAACCACAGAGAAACCCTGTCTCGAAAAACAAACAAACAAACAAACAAAAGAAGTACAGCCTTGTTTAAGTAGGTGTGGCTTTGTTGGAGGAAGTTTGTCACTGGGGTGGGGGGCAGAGCTTTGAGGTCTCAGAAGCTCAAGTACTGTCAGTGTGTTCCAGTTTCCTTCTGCTACCTTCAGATCAAGATGTGGAACTCTCAGCTACCTCTCAGGCAGCAGCATGCTGCCATGTTTTCCACCATGGTAATGAACTGAGCCTCTGAACTATAAGCCAGCCCCTATAAAATATTTCCTTTATAAGATTTTCTGTGGTCATGGTGTCTTTTCACAGCGCTAGAAACCATAACGAAGACATGTGTGTGTGTGTGTGTGTGTGTGTGTGTTTGTGTTTGTGTGTGTTTAACAATCTCTCTGTAAAGAGAAGACTCAGACTAACAGTCAAGGAAGCTGAGCTCTAAACATAGACATATATGAGTGTGTTAGTAGTATTTTCACATTTGAGGAAGTTCTCAGAACAACAGACAATACTTTTGACTAGATAAATAAAGTACATCTACTAATGTGACCATAACAAGTAAATTGAAATTATGAACAAATAGCTAACTCTTGAAAATAAGAAAAGGTATTCAAGATCTTCAGAGACAACATATGGCTGGTGATAATCAAGGGAACACTGGACTATAAACTTAAAATATTATATAAATGGATGTTTAGCGGTGTTTCCTATAAGATATATGAAAGACAGAAGTTTTACCCATCAGGACTGGATACTGATGTGATTTTCTAAATATTATGTGTCAAGATATTATTGCAATGTGAATATTATTTATAGATATAAAATTAGGTATCAGTGAGAAAAATTGGAAAATGAAGCATGGACACTTTTAGAAAGTAGGCAAATAGGAAGAATGATATGGTCTTTGTTATGTTGAGATTTTGAACATTAATGTGATCTCCAAATACATGGCTATCTTGCTTTAATAGAAATACAGATACACTTTAAAATAAAAATGAAGGATTGTGACAAGATTTGGGTTGGTATTTGTGTGTACTGGGCAAATAGAAGAACACAGCACTGATAAGGAGATCAGATCTCAGATTGAAACATGTCCTATTCAAGTTGCTAATCACATGCAGTTTAATGAATAAAACAAAGGAAGACTCTGCTAAGATGCTAAAAAGACTCAGGATTGGAATTTTTATTTCTCAGTTACACATCAGTTGTATGATATGATGCATTTGCTATTTGACCTTGATTAAATTTACATATTAATTTGCTTCAGAAAATTAGAAACATAAACGTGTAGTATCCGAGACTTACCCATATTGTGTGATTAGCCTCCAGGTTCACCTACATATAATACTGAGGGCCATATGCCTTCTTTCAAGTCTCTGCTTCATTGTTCCTGGATCCTCAACAATTTGTTATTGCATTCCTAAGTAAAACTGAAATTCTGACCTGAGATTCCAGTGTCCTCAGAATTGTAACTGATTAATGAAATCATAGAAAATGATGAATATACGACTCTTTATTCCTTTGTAGGGAAATCTTTGTATGTGTTCTCTGTAGCTCCTCAGAGTCAGCAGAGTGACTGAGTCCCAGTTACCTGTGCTGTGATCCATGTATCCTGTAAACTTAAGTGAATTTGCTATCTCCCTAGCTCAATGTTCTCACTCCCTCACTTTTGTTTCTCATGTTCTCTTCTCAAAACAACAAAACAGCTTCATAGGTTCTACTGTTGAAGAAATCAATTTCAACCACATCTACCTCAAGTTTTCAGGAGGATAAAATTATACTATCCGTACTTAGCACAGCTATATACCTAATACCATCTCAAGCACAGAGTGCTGATTAAATATTAGTTCTGTAGTGAGGAGACCTTAAAAGGTGGGTGTGTAAGTGGAGTACTGAATGACTGACATGTGACTTCTATGATTAATGGAATGGGAAGGCTTTTAACAAACAAGAAAAATGGAGGTTTTTCAATTTAAGTTCAAATAAGATGAGTTCTTCAAGTTAAGTAAGGGTTTTAAAATGTGCTCATGAAAACTCCTCATGAGAACTCACATTTATTCAATACAGGTTTCATTGGAGAATAAGGGTGCCTAGTCAAGAAATTGAATAGTAAACCCAAGGGAAAAATAACCTCAGATGCAAAACAATAAGGACTTTATTCTCTTTTAAACCAGTTTTGTACATGGAAAAATAAAAGACCTTGGAGGCTGAAGTTTCACAATCATCTGGTTCAAGGTGCTTAATAATGTACTTCTTCATTCTTTTTTTCTACTCTGTCTTTGTTCTCTGCTGAGGCTGTGGCTGGTACACAGGTAGCCAAAATGACTTAGATAATTGCACCAAAAATGAATAGGGTTTTATTTCCCAAGACCATTCACTTCATGTTGTTTTCTTCAGTTCAAGTACTGGTCATTTGGTATTTGAACAGTCAAGTCTCTCTAATTCATAATTTAACAAAAATGATTTTGGCGGACTCTAATGGAAATCTGAATTGAATTTAGCATTTGGGTTGTTAATGAGTGATTTCTGCCAAATAGACAACCCTGGTGTTAATAAGATGGCCACTTTTCAGTTTCTCTATAGAAAATATCCTTTTTCTCTCTGCTGTTCTTTTACAAATATAATCCCTGCTCTTCAAATCTATAAAGCATAAATGGTGAAAAGCTGGCTTTCTATAGGATTACATATGCAGGGCTGGACCAATTGATCCTTCCACCCAATTCAACATAGAATTAAATAAATCCTTATGGTATAAACAAAGAAATGATTTATTGGAAACTATAGACTTTGAGAAGAAATATTAAAGTCGAGAAGAAAATACTTTTTAATACCATGTAAGACTGCTGTTTTGTTTTCAGTGTAACTCATTTTAAATTTCTTTCCCTTTTCAATTAGTTTTACTAATTATTTTAGAACTCTATACAACCTGTTTTGTTGATATTTACCTCTTTCATCCAACTCATCTCTACCCAATTTCCTGCCAATCCACATTTTTTTGTTTTTCTTTTTTGTTCTATTTTTTTAAATATTTTAAGACAAATTCACGCTGTCCAAATATTACTGAATCTTGTGATTGTCTACTAGAGAGTGGTTAAAATTAAGAGGAAATAGCTCCTTCCCTTTCCCAGTATCTAACAACTAGCAATAGCTTCATGTATTTGTGTAGTAGGATTATGTGAATAATTCCATTTCCTTGCTGTTATTTGATCTGGCTTGGGTTTATACAGGTTTTGTACATTCTATCACAGTTGCTGTGTGTTCATGAATGCAGTTGCCCTGCTGAGTCTAGAGATGTTTCCTTGCAGCTATCTACTGCTTTTGGGCTCTTATGCTTTCTCTGTCTTCTCTTTTACACTGAACCCTTAGACATGGGAGGGGTGTACAGTGTATATGTTCCTTTGGGACCTCAGAATTTACTCTTATTTTTTTTTTCACTTTGATCAGTTGTGAGTCACTATGATCACAAAATTCTGCATTTAGAATCTTTTGCATGTGAAGAGAGAGATATATTGATTTATAACTAGAACAATAAGTCATCAGGAGTCAGTTTAATACTATGTATATTTAGTAGCACAATACTAGTAGATTACTCATATGGCCTATGACTTGTCTAGCCATCAGTTCTTAGCACACTTATGGTGCTAGAAGTGTTTCATCCTGTAGAGTAGAACTTTTATCTAATCAGAAAGTGGTTGGTTACTACCCAAATATTAGAGTGACTATTGTACCAGTGGGCAACTCTTTCCAATCCAGTTATTACTGTAATTGGAAGAGTTCATAGATAGGTACGGTCAATTATTAATTTTGTCTTATTGAATATATTATGCAAAGCTATTCTATAGAAATAAATCTTCCTGATACATACTAGCTTGATGCTGCCATGTTCTGACTCAAGTATGTATATTTTCAGCAATAGATTCTGGATAGTAACCAAGAGCAATTGCTATAGCCTGTAATGTTGGAGGATCTATGAAAAACTCCAGAAGAATTTTTTTATAAAAGTATGTCCAAAAAAAAAAAACCCTACAGAATGAGAAATCAATAACTGGCATGGGTAAATTCATTCTTTAGCTTCTGGTATCTATTTTC
Organism: Microtus obscurus; assembly: GCA_963919715.1. Lineage (NCBI taxonomy): Eukaryota > Metazoa > Chordata > Mammalia > Rodentia > Cricetidae > Microtus > Microtus obscurus. Next base: position 2,518,977 of record CAWTZC010000501.1, on the reverse strand, counting down.
TTGTAGAAGCATTGTATCGCTATCAGAGGGTTAGTCGATTTTAACAATTTTTGCACCTATGCATGTGTGTGTGTGTGTGTGTGTGTATGTGTGAGTGTATTGTGTTTATTGACAGTTGATTTTGTTTTGGCCCTTAATACACTACTGTTAATCACACTGAGAAAGAATAATATAAGATAAACTCTGTTTACACATATGTGTGTGCATGTGTATGCATGTTTACTTCAGTATTTATGTACTAACCTGTTGCTTCATAGCGAGAAGAGGTTGCACCATTTTGGAAGGTGAAGGTTTAAACCAAGGCAACTTCACTGCTTCAATATCTTAAAGGATGGCATCATGACAGAAAGGTGTGTTAGGGAAGCAACCTGTGTATGGAAATGAAGCTAAAAGGACAGCATTTTTTTTTGGACTTCCTGTTCCGCTGAAACTGACAATGTCTCAGCTGCTTTGGAAAAGCATGCCCTTAGGGCTACCACCACTTTACGGTATGAAAAGACAGCGGTGCCAGCTGCTAGGCCTTGTAGTCTGTATGTGATCCTCAGAATCCAATGGTGGAACAACAACAAAAAAAAATGGAGTCTTGACAATTATCCTCATTCCTACACCCCTGCACAGCAACATGCGTGTTCTGCCTCCAGCTAAATAAATAAATGATTGCACTAATGTATAGAAGGTAAATACTTTCATGACTTTTAAATCCATCATTTATATTCAAGTCACATGATTTTGAATGGACGACCCATATGCAAGCCATAGTAAATCCTTAAAACGATGGGGAATATCTAAGTGGTTGATTAAACTCGTTGTGCTCTTAAGCCCCTAAATTATATAATTGCATATTTGCTCATGCGTATTTGGGTGTTGACATTATTTCTAAAAACTCTGATATCTGTTGAAAGTAAATTATCATCTTAGCAGGTTTAGAGCTTTCTGAAAGATGACATCAGTTGAAGAGACTGTACTCAAGAAAATCAGGATACTGGTCAAGGGAAAAAGATGAATAGCCAGTGAACTAGCCACAAATGCAAATTAACAGAACTTAAGGTGTTACTTTCTGATTCCCACACACATTATTGATTTATTTCTTCTTATTATTTCCCACAATCTTTTCATATTCCATTTCAAAATAGGAAGTTACAAGAAACTCCCATTTCTCTTGATATTCTAAGTATATGGAATATTTTTATCATGAATAAAAGTAATTTTTCATAACTTGTAATGTATATGTAATATATACATACACATACATACACACACACAAACGTATAAAGAACAAGAACACAAACATGTCCTGTTTGTGGGAGTTGTTGTTTTTGAGATGGGAGTAAAACTTCATAGGTTAGTCTGACTGAAAACCTTGGACAACCTCTCTCAGTCTCCTGTGTGTGGGTGTGTAGGTATGCTAACATCCCTGTCCTTATGATAACCTTCAGGATCTCATAGGTCAGCCTAGTTTTAGTTACCTAAATGTATTTACATATATTATTTTTGGGGGGTATTATTTTAAGCTGTGTGACTTTTATTTATGCTACATTTGTTTAACTCTGTAAAGCTGTGATTCTTTGCCTATCTAAAACACAAAATGGTCTAATGAAGAGCTCAAACACCAATAGTGAGGCAGGAGAAATGATAGATGGAACTAGAAACAGAAGGAGAACTCTGGGAGGAGAGAAGAAGAAGGAGCAAGAGAACAAGGAGAAGAGGACTTTAGGGGTCAGCCACTCAGTCAACCACAGAGTAAGAAAGAAAGTATGATATGAAGCAGTAAGAAACGGGGGGGAAAATAAAGAGGCAAAAGACAGTCTCTGACTCTGACCTTTTTTCTCTCAGCATTCAGCCTAGCTTTCCACACCTAAGTTCTTCTAGGTCCAAAGTAGTTTTCTATCACAGCATACAGAGGAAAATCCCATATCAACTCATCTTACATTAAGTGTAAAGAATTGAATAATGGCATAAGCCATGTTCAACTTAATGGCATTTTTTTCCAAAATGATAATCTTTTATATTCTCTGCTGCAAAGTGTGAGAATCCTGAATATTCTCCCTTCTTGTCAGGTTTTGCATTGTTTTACTTTTGATCACTCCAGAAATACGGGTGCTGTGATTCTCATTTACATTTCCTTATTGGGGAATTTTCATTTTCCCTAGCATTGAGCCTCTTCTATGATCTCATTGATCACTTGCTACTGCTGCATTAAGGTTTTGTTATTTCAATTAGATTGTTGCTACTTATTGATACATAGTAAGATATCTTTACATTGTAGATACAAATTTCCTGTCTAATATATTTCTACTAGCCTCTGTTGAAGGTTATATTTTAATTTTTATGATGCCACATTTATCTATTTTTTTTTCTTTTATGGTTAGTGAATTCTTTTGCTCTGCCTAAGGAATCTTTGCCTATTCCACGGTCATAAAATTCTTCTCCTGTTTTCCTCTAGAATTTTATAAATTTAGCTTTTATGTTTAGTTTATGACCCATTTAAAATTGATATGGGTACATAGTGTGACATTTTTTGGGGTTATATTGTTTTTTTTTTCCTGGTGTTATTTTTGGAAGCATCATATATCCGGTTGAATTATTCAGATTTAATATAAATATAGAGAAGGTTTCCTGCAGTCCCTGTCAATCATTTTATAGCAGGACACATGAAATTTATTTAGAAATCAGTGCGATTACTTTGAATAATTTTTTAATTGAGACTATAGGCACTTTGTGCACAGTACTTTAACATGTGCCATTTTAATAGTGCGGTAGTTAAGTCAAGACAGACACTGGGTACTTTCGCTGCCCTATATTTCTTATATGATGACATGATGACTTCCTTTCCGTCTCTCTCTTCATGACATAGAGGCATTTCTTTAATGTGATTTGGTAATGAATAGTGTGAAGCTATTGACTGTAAACAAGAGTCGAACATTTGATATGTTTCACATGCTGCTAGAAATATCTGGGGAAACATAACTAGAACTCAGCATTTCAAGGCTGTAAGAATGAATTTCTTATGAAGATTGCAGCTAGTCAACCAACAGATATATTCTATAGAAGACATCATTGCCATAAACTTTTAGTGTTAAGAAAATACTGAGAAATTAGCATACTAGTTATATCTTGTATTTAGCAGAAAGCATGACTTCATCCCATTAAAATAAAAGCAACTTTGGCATGTGAGGGCCAGCCATGATAATCTAAGTCTAGGCAGAAAGGAAGTTCTTTCCTTCCTCCAACCTTTATCACCTCAGACTCTGGCCATCAATAAATTTAAATGGAGTCTAGAACCTCAATAGTTTACCCTGAGACAATGCCTGGCAAGTCCAGATTACCTGACCCCCTCCCAAGAGCAGACCATTCAAAGGAAATTCCTGACATTCCAAGCACTATAAATAGAAACACCTGCCAGCACTTCACCAGGACACCCCTAGACAAATGTCAGCCATTCAGGGGTCCTAAACCTGAACCCCTCACCCCCACCTTTACTACTATAAAAACCCAATTCTAATTGAGCTGGGGCTCTCAGGTTATTCCAATACGTTGGACATGCAGAGAGACCGAGTTTGCAAACTTGATTAAAATAAAGGCTCTCCGCTTTTACATATGGGACTCGGTCTCCTATGTTGACTTTTGTGAGGACCAACAGATTTGGGCATAACAGGTATACTTTAGATAAGCGTCAAAACTGCCATTTTTCGATCTCCCCTTCTTCACTTACTGGTTCTGCTGCTGTTGTTTAAAGAACAGATCCACACAGCCAGGAAAACCAACACCTACACTGCCCATAAAATTGCCTAACAAGTCAAAGCTGTATACACTGTTTTGAGAAACTGAGCCGCATGTCCTGCTCTGGAGCTCTGTCAACAGTGTAACTTGAAACTGTGACCCAGTTCCTCTCAGACTTGTCAGAACTACTTGCAGACCAACTCTTTTGAAAGCTCTGGCTATACTAAGACTCGGATTTTTCTTTCTGCTAAGTTTCCTTCTATTTTTTTATCTTCTGCAGGATGGGCCTCTCCCCACCCCTTTGATTAGAACACCCACTCCTATACTCAATTCCCAAGCATGACCTCCAAGTTTTATGTCTTCTTACTGCTCAGTTCTTAGGGATCACTTCTTTCAAATAGAGTCTGTAAGTATCCTTAATCTAAAGAAAGGTGTTTTCACTGTGACTCCTATATTGGTTCCAGGCATAGCATGTACTAGAATTTATCAAAACCACATATTAATTGCATTTGATTGACTCCTGCACCCAGGAGCATACCCATCTGGTTGCTGTCGTAGCTTCAAGCCTGGGTCAGTGACAATCCCATCAAATCTCTAAAAACTTGTTTTATTTGGGTACATTTCAGGTATCTTTTCAAAACAGTAATGTTGAATTAAAATTATCTTGGATATCTAAATATTTATATTTGTATCAGACATAATTGACTTGAACTACATCTAAATTTTGAAAAATTTTAGATTGTTTCTCTAATATTCGTGAAAGGACTGAGGTACAGACCCAATGCTTGGCAGTGTAAATTTTTAGGCTTGAGCATTGAATAAATTATCAGATGTTCAAGCAAAGTTTGGAAATGGAATTTGGGGCAAAAGAAAACAGTTCACTTTAGACTTTTAAATGAGTAAGCTTGGAGCATAGTTTCCTGCAAATTGCTGCTTTTCCCAGGCAGTGACCAATTTCTGGAGAAAGGGAAAAAAAAAAGAAAAGCCAAATGCAATCTGCACACAGTCAAATGCCAGAGGCATTGTGAGTGCTGTGCAGGTTCAAGTCGGGTCAGAATAAAAACACTACTAACCAGTCACCCATCTTGTCAAATGACAGAGCAACTACTTATCACTTATTGCCCTTTACAAATATTAAAAAAATAAGTCACAGACCCAGCTACCAAACATGTGAGATTTCACCGTGGCTTTATCATCTACTAGGAGGGTTTTGAATGGAAACTGATTGTGTGGAGTTTCTGTATATCAAAGTTACATTTTCTCTTAATCTATCTGTTATTCTAATCTGCCCTAATGGTGATTTGGCAGCACCCATTGCTCTGAGATTGTGTCATTTAGCATCAAACACTCCTGGTGACTCCAAGCTATTGTGACTCATTGGATGTTCTCTGCCGTGGAGACATCATAGATTTAGTTTGTTCTTGTTTGTCAATTTGTTTTTAGTTTGCTTTTATACTTGGCAGTATTTTTAAGGTAGCATTATCTCCATTCACTGTTAGCTTTATTCTGAACCTCTTAGAGTACTCACAATTCCTCCTGCCCTAGGATCTCCTATATCATTATTATGCTCCCTAGCATATTTTATATATCTACTTCCTGTGTAGCACAAATTCTAATTCATCTTAACAGTAAAAAGCCCTGAGTCCATACTTGCTAGCTCCACACTCTGACCTTCAGGCAAGCTTTATTTCTTTGATAACAAACAAAATATCACCACATTTATGCAAGTTTTTAAATGTTTTAATTGATTGTTCATGTGGGGAACTTTGGGGTATTTATTTATTTTTGCCTGGCATCTTTATAAGACTCCATTGCCTCATTTGGAAAATGAATAGTGGTTGAGGAATTAAATCAGTTTTTGATTTTTTTGAACCAATTTATAAACTTTTTGTAGATGGTTTAAAATTATAGAAGTATGAATCTCGTTTTGTCGGTTAAAATCAATCTGTTACCTGAGCCAAACACACACTTTGCTTTACCATGCAAATAATCCACATAGTTAAGAAAGTTTGCAGGGGTTTGGAAGGTTACAGAGATATAACCTTCCCTAATGAACGTATCAGAGGTGGCAGCCATGGTTGATATTTAATTGCACTGTAGCTCATTGACATCGTATCATCCCTTTCAATTTCTTATTCTTACTTATCAAACTCTTCTTTTATTGTGATTCTGCCCTTTTTCCTGATAAGACCATTTCATTGAATAAGAGTTCCACAGCAGCAGGGTCCACATCTGCCGTGAACACTTTCATATATACTGACATACAAACATTTTAGTGGCAAAAATTCAGTATTTAGCAAGTGGTATCTGGGGACTGTAAACACCACATTTGTCATTGAAAGAAATCCTGCAGTGGGCCTGAAAAAAGAAGACAGTCTCAGAGGTCACATGATCTCTCCATTTACAATGTCTTGCTCTGTCTATGCAACACACTATTACCTCATAGCAGCAGTAAGATATTTCCCACATGGCAAACAGTTAAAACCGGAGGTAGTCTCTAGAGCCTGGCATGATGCTGTCATCTCAGCACCCAAAGTAGGGCCAGTAGGATCAGGAGTACCCTGCCAGTCTTAGCCATTCAGAAACAGGGAGTCATCTGGTCACCTGAAGAATTAATATCATCCATGGACCCTGGGTGTATTTTTTTCTCCTGGGAACCAGAATAGGGAAGCCTCAGCTCCACATTTGAAGCTCTGTGGAACTGGTATTGATACCTTCCGAACATGGACATATATGATTTCTGTTGGAGGAGAGAGCTGCTTGTTGGTTCCTGACCAAGTAGCCCCCAAATAATCACACAGAAACTGTATTAATTAAATCACTGCTTGGCCCATTAGCTCTCGCTTCTTATCGGTTAACTCTTACATATTCACTTAGCCCATTTCTATTCATCTGTGTCTCTCCACAGGGCTGTGGCCTACCAGGAAAAGTTCCAACTGGTATCTGTCTCGGGCAGGGCTACATGACTTCTCTCTGACTCTGCCTTCCTTCTCCCACCATTCAGTTTACTTTTCCCTGTCTAGCTAATTCCTGCCCTTCTGTGGGTCCAAAGCGGTTTCTTTATTCATTAATGGTAATCCCAGCACACAGAGGGAAATTCCACATTAGTTTCCCATATCATGTGCTATAATTTACAAACATATAAGTTGTATATAGAATAATGCTATAGAGATGCTCTAAAGAACTGATTACTGCCAGGAAGGGGTAGTGCATGCCTTTATTCTCACTACTCAGGAGTCAGAGGGAGGTAGAGCTCTCTGAGTTTGAGGTCAGCCTGGTCTACAAGAGCTAATTCCAGGACAAGCTCTAAAGCTACAAAGAAATCCTGTCTTGGGGGGGGGGGGGAAGAAACCTCTAAAACTCTGATTAGTTATAAGCAAAATAGAAAAAAATTCAAGTTACTGTCTTTTTTACCTAAAAGGAACGAGAATCTCTCAAATGATAAAGATTTGGATAGTTTGGAAATAAATTTTTAATAGCTGCCAGCAAAGATGAATAATTCATTTGAGTAATATAACTGATACAACTGTGTATGTATGTCCATATGTGTCTGTGAGTGTGGTGTCTGTGTGCATGTGTGTGTGAGTATGTGTGTATGTGTGCAGGTCTGTAGATGCATATACTATATGCTTGCCTGTATTACTCATGTGTTAATATTATATAATGGCCACAGGAGGAACAATTCCATGAGGTATTAAAATCAAATCTCTTTTCAATATTATATGTGATTTCATTTCTTAAATTTATTAGTTAAATTATCAGTACTGATAACAGCTTTCAGAATTATATGTAAACACACATGACTCTCCAAGAAATCATACTTTATTTCCTTAAGATTGGGAGATTTAATTAGAGATAATTAAATACCATTGATAATTTGACTCAGCCAACATAGCCAGAGGATATCATCTTTAGAGCCAATAAACTAATTCTGCATCTTATATACAAAAGTTAGAGTTGATTAAGTTTTTCTCATTCTAATCTCTTACTCTGATATCAAGAATTCTAGGCCTTAAATATATTTTGTTGATTGAACTCTTCTGTGCTGGGAAAAGACAATCGAAGCTATAGCTGGAGGGTCTTTTCTATTTTCTTCAAATGCTTTGAGCCTTCCATTAGGTTATTGCAGTAGGTGAAGTGCTATTCCTCAGTGTCTGAAACAGACATTGAGTTTTGTGTGGGTGTGCATATACATTTAAAACAACCGTTTGAGGAAACACATTAAATCTTATGAAAGACATAAAACATATTGTCTGTCCTTAAGATTGCATAAGTTAAAACTGCCACATCTAGATTTTTACAGAAAGAATGACTGTCTGTAATAATTACTCTAAATTGAGTATCTACCAGACAGCTTTACATAGTTGATTTGCTGCAGCTACTCCAAAGAATGACCTTGGGCTAGTTTCATTTTGTTTTAGTTGGGTTTCTGTTGCTGAAACAAACACCATGGCCAGAAGCATCTTGGAGGAGGAGAGGCTTTCTTTGGCTTACAGGGTTCTAGTCTATTGTCCTGGAGCACAAAGGCAGAAACACAGCGCAGGGGCTTGAAGAAGAAGCCATGGAGTGATAATGCTTATTAGATTGCTTTCTATGTCCTGTTTGGCTGCCACTCTTATATAGCTGAGGTCTACCCACTCAGGGATGACACCACCTACACTGGGCTGTGGCCTTGCCACATCAAAGATTAATTGAGAAAATGCCACCACAGACATGCCCATGACATCAATTCTTATCACATGAATTCCTCAAATGAGATCAGTTTTCATGTGTAACTCAAGCTTGTAGCAAGTTGACAAAAACAAACCAACATATATACACAAACACACACACACCTGCGCACGTGCACACACACACACATGCGGGGGTGTGGAGAGAGAAAGAAAGATATCCTCCTATGCCTAAATAATAACAAATAACAGAAGGTGAAGCTGACCCTTTTAGCTCATGATTGGAAATTGCTGTATTTTCTTTCATTACTGAGCATACAGTTAGCAAATACACATTTCAATATTTCTCTGCATCATAAATATGCCTTGAAACTTCTACATCATGTAGGCATTGCTGTCTTGGTACAGACTTTGAAGGGCGCACTCTGAAATGACCAAAACTGGCAGTGAGAATATGAGAAACTGGTAACTCATCTATACCTCACCTACTCCATTGACCTAGGGTCAACTCAGTGTTCTTAGTCATAAGATCAATGCCTATGATTCATACCCAAAATAATTTGAGGGATTACCTAGTCAAACAACTTTTTGTTCCATCATTATTCTGTAAAATCATGGTGTTTAAACAAAGAATATTCCTAATGTCATGTGCATTAAGAAAACTAGGGACCGGATCTAGTGCCAAACACCATTTTATACGATAATGATTACCACAATGAAGTGTTGGCTAAAAGGACTAATGAGCTAGGAAGTACAAAGCTATTCTCATAGTGATAAAGTCAGTGAGCACCCGTGCAATTCCAAGCTACCTGGACACACACACACATTTACTACTGAGCACCATTCTTGCATGAGTTCTTTGTTTCTAAAGATTATTTTTTTATCAAATGAATAATACGAGAACTTTGAATTTCCCCTTTAGCAATCCAAATATGTTCACATTATAAGTGGAAAGAGGTTTGACTTTTAATAATTCAAGCTTTTTATTAAGTTCCATGAGGTTGTTTGGGCATTCAAATTTTCATTTCTTATCTAATCTTCTTTTCAATTTTGGAACTACTAGGTATATGTCTTTTCTTGTTTATATGTGTTTGGGTATTTATGTAAATATACATAAGTAGGAAAATGATTAGCATATTTTTATAGAGGAATATTAGCATAGTTATGTAGCTAATATTATTCTTGGGAACCACTTTGAAGAAAAGTGTATTTGCTTTAAACAAAAGCCATATATTATCATCAGTCCCATGAGATTAGCAGTGAGCTATTGTAGAGCTGTAAGCTTAGAGACCATGCACTAAGAAATGTGTTTGTGAAGGAGTCCAGCAAATGTCCCTAGAATTATGATTACTGTTGAAGTTTCAGTTAATGTTCTGCCTTCCCGTCCCCTTTGGGGGGTTGTGAATTACATCAAACTATTGCATCAGTGAAATTCTTCATTCTCTGACAGGTAAAGAAATGTGGTCCTCTTTGTCTGATCAAATGTTGGATGCAAAGCTGTGTGTGGGTGCCTGTATGTAGAAGCCTAGAACTGAGGAAGCTGAGGCAGGAGGTTCTTTGATCATATCTTCCAAGTCACCCTAGTCTATATAGTGAAATTCAAAGCCAGCATGAAAGAGCTCACAATATTTCATTTTATTGTCTTGAAGGTAGTCCCAAGTTAAAGAAGAATTTGAGATACTTTTAGATTTATAACCTAATGCAAATTACCTATCAACATGGTCACTGTGCATTTTAAAATCAATCTAGCTAATAAACCCATTTTCATGAATACTTTGAAAATTAATAAAATAATTAAGTGTTAAATGCCTTTTAGTATAGAAAGTTTTATAAATATCTGTCTTTTGATCTCAGTAAGTTTGCAGTGACAACATTACCCATAGAACAATGGCTAAGGATACAAGACATTAAATTTACATGCATTGATGTTAGATATAGACTTTTGCAGAGCTATCAATAACAAGTGATTTAATATATTAGGCCATGTTTTGAAAAATATAGAAGGCATTATATTATTTAAGTAAAATAATTTTTGTTTCTCTTTAAGTTTCTTATGAAAAATCTTCATAAAGAAATATATTGTTGAATAACATACATATTCACATAAATATATTTTATTATTTATATTCATGTGTATTTATGTGTACATATGTGTGCACATATGTATGGCAGCCAGGGGTCTATGTCAGGTATTTTCATCAGTTTCTTTTCATCTTTTCTTTTTGGTCTGGGAAAATGTCTCTCATTGAATCTGGAGCTCACCAATTGGCTAGACTGGTTGACCTACTGGCCATAGCTATTTGGCTATCTCTGTCTCCCCACTCAGCACTAGGATTACTAGGACTAATGTCATACACAAGCTTTTTATATGGGTTCTGGTAATCCAAACTCAGTTCTTTAAACTTATAAAGCAAAGATTTACATACTGAGAAATCTCTCCCTCTTTTCTAGACATGATTTTTGTTGTTGTTGTTTTTTTCGCGACAGAGTTTCTCTGTAGCTTTGGAGCCTGTCTTGGAACTAGCTTTTGTAGACAAGGCTGGCCTCGAACTCACAGAGATCTGCCTGCCTTTGCCTCCCAAGTGCTGGGATTAAAGGAGTGTGCTACCACTGCCCAGCTAGACATGTTTTCCTAATAGAGAACTTGAAAACCAGTTTTAAAAAGTATATTCAGCATGTAGCCATTTACATTCTTAAAATATTGTCTTTCTGTTTTATATTCAATTAATTTAAGGGATATAATGAAACAAACAATTATAAAACTAGAAGATTGGTTAACAGTAATTATTCTGGTAATCTAACTTTGCCTAAGAGCAATTTTTACATGGGGTACCTACTGGATTTTGAGATCTGGGTAACCCTATGTCCAATACGGCAAATGCCTGATATATTTAGAATTGACCTTGCCTTCAGCAAATGTCTTACTGCATTCCTTCATCCAGCTAATAGTCTCCATTAAATCCTCAAGGCTAATAGTGTGAAAACTTTCTCTAACTCAGTGCTGTCTTCTGGCCTTGGAGGCATGCTTTCATTTATACAAAATAAAACAAAATTATCCAACATTCTGCCTTTCCCAAAGCAGTTCTCAATCAATACTGTCCTGAGGAGTGGTGAAAACTCTTCTTTCAAGCCTCTCCACCCAAATAACTGCTTATGCATCCCTCTGCACTGTTGCTCAGTGGCTTGCAAAGGGGCTGAAAGTCACTGGATCACACCACTTCTGGCAGTGATCACAAACACATGTGAGGTCATTCTCTGAGTCACCTACTAAACAACCAAGACAGAGGACTTGTCTTCAAATAGTCGAGTTTTAGCCTATGTGAGAGAGGGAACTAATATCTACACCAATGTTTCATAATTTAACTCACCTAGGTAGGCATGCTTGCATAAGTACAGCTCATATGCCAGAATAGGTGTAGCTCAATGTCTGCTTCCTTGTTTCCACAAAGGAATCATTTCAATTTCCTCCAGGATACCCTGTAACAACTATTACAAACAGAGTTCAGCTAACAGGTGTGAAGTGAATCGCTTCAAAAAAAAAAAAAAAGAACTTATTACTTTATCTCCAGAAATTCTTTAAATATGAATAATAAAGTACAAAATTTAATGAAGACTAGAAATTGAACTAAAAACACTTTTCAGCTAGAAGCTTGGCCCCGAAACTTAAGAGGTCAAATGCGAAGATGGTCCGTGAAGTTCCCTCCTACTAAGGGTTGCACTCCCATCTCCTTTGTGACAGAAGTCACTGGCACTTTCAGTGTCATTGTGGTCCTTCTTCAAAGGTTAGATCGAAGGGCACAGCCCATGAGAAGTCACAGGAAGTCATGTCTCATTCCCTGTCCTGCCCTGGAATGTAGGGTACACAAGGGGAGGCTCTCAATGATGCCAGCAGGCTCCATCTGCAAGCTTCCAAAGGAACAATTAGTTGTTCAGTATCTAATTTAAAGGCTGTTTAGGGGATTGTTCTCCTTGAGTTAATGGGAATATGAGTGTTCAATGATGGGAGATTAGCCCCAAAAGACAGGGAAAGGCATTAAACCCTTATTTTGATTTGAATGGGGAGTGAATGAAGTGTTCATTGTTCGGGGAATGCAGTGAAGTTTACATGCCAGAATGAATCAAGACTGACTGTTCTGTCTGACAAGGGAACTCTGCAGCAGTTAGCACCTGAGAATCTCCAGGGACAGAGCTCGAATAGAGGTGGCCATTCATCATACTCAAGAGATGATGAGGTTCTTAGTAAAATGCTATATCAATGTAGTTAAATCTTCCCAGAACCAATAAAAATGCCCTTTGCCTTTCTCTCCTTTATTACAAGTAATTGCTACTCATCTTGTTACAGATATCTTGAAAATATTCACTGGCTACTTGGAGAGCATGGGGGAGGGCAAGGGAGAAGGAAAGAATGTGAGTGTATATCATTGACATTCATGAGAAAATTCACATCAGATATTTGAAAGGCAGGTCCCTAGTAGGTGATAGCAAAAGCAGGAACGATGTGCCAAAAATACCACTGCGGCCTGGACCTCAGGGAGTCTATGTCAGATGGAGTAAAGGAAAGTGATTTAGAAAGAGGAGATGTATGTGCTTTTCTATATGCATTTAGTTTATTTATATACACATGTCCTCTGAAAACCTAGTAGGCTCTGGGGAGTTGACAGGCAAGTTGATCCTGAAGTTTCCGAATGATGCAATTTTGATTACACTTCTGCTCTGAAGTATGAGTAGCATCTTGCAATGTGATCTATATGTTTTCAAATTCATAGTTTTTATTCTTGGAACCCAGATGCTCACACATGGGCCAGGTGGTGCATGATGTGTATCTTCTTGTGACAAAATGGTTGTTGCTAAGTGTGACTATACATTTGGGAGTCTAAGTTTACCAGACTGGAGTGTCACATACAGATCCAAATCACTGCAGGAAATTACAGCTCAGTTGATGATACGACAGGCATTCAGACTAAAGCATAGCCATAGTTCCATTATGCCTTGAAATGAAGATATGTTCTGAGAAATGTGTTACTCAGAGATTATATCTTTGTATAAGTTTTCTAGAGTTTTCTGATACAAAACTTGAGAGGCAGTTCAATCACTGAACACGGCTTGTTGGTTCAACCAGGAAATGCAATAAACATGACGTGTGTGGCTCTAAGGAGTAGAACACTCTGAAATAATAATAAAATATGTAGAACAGTCAGTGCAGAAGCAGTATTCATCACCCCTGTTAAGTATTATGTAGTGTATATGATGATGTGTGCTGTACTCTTATTCAGCCAGTAGCATAGTAGTTCGCTTACATTAGCAATACCACAAACACATGGGTGGCTCATTTTGCAATGAAATTAAGATAAGGATGATGTTAATGGGTGGTAAAAATCCTTAGCTTTATCATAATGCTGTAAGACCTCTGTTGCAAAGGCAAAAGACACTTTGACAGAAAGACATTCTGTAATGCATGACTGATGGGGAAATTGTGTGTGTGTTTGTGTGTATAAATGAGAATGGCATCTTTACTCGAGGTCTTTATACAAACGTCCTATTCTTCACTCACTCAGTTTTGTATACTAAACCATTTGGATCGTGATTGCTTGATGGCAGTTAGCCAAGGTTAAGTTCCATTTTTTTCTCTTATTTAATTAAAATGGAAGTTTCTGACTTCACTTTTCCAGGAGACTCTGTTAATTTTTTGAGAAAACAAAAAGAAAAAAAAAGCAAAGTGTTATTACTTATTGAAGGCTAATCCTGTAACATCACTGAAATAAAGTTAAATACTCAAAGATAACAGCTAATCACCCATCCATTCACATCCACTCATTGAATTTTTCCAGCTTAATATCTTCTGTGGATAGGAGGCATGCATTCAGAGGACCCTGAAGATATGCCATAGAAATATATTGTGTAAAAGATGCATATCATGGATATTGCATTAGTTACATAATTAACACTAACTTGATTAAATGCAAGTATAATGTAAACCACAGAATAAGATTACTATTTCTTAGAATAATGCAACAATTACAGAACATCAGAAAGAGGAACCAAAATAGCTGAAACAGAAGCTCTTCAATATAGCCTGTTTGTTTAGATATGATTAGTTCATATTTAATAACATAAATAATAGCAATAATAGTAGCAGATATTACTTATTAAACCCTGAATTAATTTGATATAAATTTAAGCACCTTCAATAGCTAAACTTGTCCTTTCCTTAAGCTTTACTTGTAGCTACATTTTACAATAAATGTAGCTACATTTAGTGAGGAATCAAGATTACTCCACTGAAGTAAATAAATGCTACAAAAATTCTTATATCTTATGAGACAAAATTTGGACTTAAGTGACGATTTAGTGGAAAATCTCAAATAAAGCCATTCTCTCCATTCTGCACAGTTCTTCTTTGATGCTACACCAATAAAACCTATGACAATGCGGCCAACCTACATGACTTTGTACAATTATTACATTACTAAAAACGTAATAAGGGTTATTTTTTTACTAAAATAGGATTTCTCAAAGAAATAAGTAAGTTTTGACAGTTTGACAATCACCTTTTTCCTCTTGAGAAGGCCATGAATTCACTGAGTTATTAGCTGCTATTCCCTTTCCATTTTCCTCTGAATGATTGAACTGACGGTGTCAGCATCTGTTCATAGAAGTTTAGGGTGTGCACAGTGAACTGGTCCTGCTGAAGAACTAGGCGATTTATGCGCACACAGCCACAAACCTACTGCCCCAGAATGACGGCTATGGAACCACTGATGTTTGCTCGTATCCCTTCTTCCACAATACCCGTTATTCTAGAGGACTGAAGGAAGCCACTTTAAAGCAACACTGTGACCTTTGTTGCACTTACACATTCCCTTCCAATGACTTCTCAGAGCTTCCTTTCTATTCAATCAGCCCCACCGTTCTACCAGACAATCAAGGCTTTCCTTCCACTCACTCCATGTCATTTGTGTAGCTGACAACTCGGTTGCCTAGGAATTTCCCAGGATTTTACAGCATTGCTGTTGATAGGCAACTACATTTTCCTCCTAAAGCAACTCCTCTTTCCGTGGTGACAGGGCTGCCCAAACGCACCTAATAGTGGACAGACTGATGGAATAGAATGTAAAAGCCCAAATGTACAGGAGCTGGTGACCAGGATCTTTAGTTAACAGAATCAGTGAACATTTTTTCTCTGTGTGATGTGCTTATTTTTCTTTTCCCTTCAATAATGTACAGATTTGCAGCAAAGTATTTGCGTGTGTGTATGTGTGTGCATGTGGTGTGTGTGTGTTTCTCAATGAAAATCTTGCAGTTATATGGTTTCATAGATATTTATTTCCTTTCAATATTTCATTGGAAGGAAGAAAATTACAGGACTATCTTTAATCTTGTGTTTTGTATAATGTCTGATGTCCTATTACATCATTAAAGACCTAAAAGCAACTGTGGGAATCAGCCCAGGTTGTTCACAATGAAGGAGTTTTTAATTCACAACCTTATTAGGAGATGCTATGTCTTCTTAAAGTCCATAGAGTATACTTTGTATAAAAGTATGCAGTCTGACTAATTGGCCATTGTGGAAGTAATCACAGGCTTGGGGTTTGGATGACAATGGTCAATGAGATGGTTTTGCTACTTGCTAGGCTTCCAGGTTACTAAGCACTTTTGATTTTAGTCTCCTCAACCAAAAAATTTAAAATAAGAATGTAGACACTGTATAGGACTGTGACAAAATAAAGTCAATGTACATCTGGGCCTCTTCACTTTTAATAAGCCACATTGTCATTCCTACTGCTGTTGGTTTTGTTTAAATTCCACTTCTCTCCCCAGTATCTCTCATTATACGTCTTCATCCTCTTAGATTTCTCTTCCTTATTGTGCTCTTAAAGAACCCAGCAAGCAGAACTCTTTTCTGGCTGATGATGCTCAGGGATCATTCAAGTGTGTTCCAAGACAGGGCAGGAAACATGGAGAATAAAATGGGCTGTCTATTAGACTGTACGCTGTTCCACCAGTCTGTGCTAGCAGTGGTGTTGAAGAGCCAGTTAATCCCTTGATTGTTTGTTTATTTGTTGTCTGAATCTCCTATCCAGTTGGCCTAACCAATTGATGTTTGTTGTATGTTTTTGTGTTCTAACACTATGCATATTTGCACCCAGTGATACTGAATTATCAGATAGTTAAAGTGAAGTTACTATATTCACAGTTATGTGAGTTTTCTAAATTTTAAACAGATTTTGATGAATATAACTCTTCAAATAGCAGTTAATGAGCCCTGGTCAGGAGATTTTCAGCTTGCTGCTTTTGTATAAACAGAAAAAGCTTCTGGTTTAGAAAGACTAATGGGGTCATCTAGTCTAAATTTTTACTGGATTATGAAGACTCTCCAATGTATCCCAGAAAGGGTGACAACCAGCTTATCTCTTATATACTCTTCATCATTCATATTATTAGTTTTACAGATTTACAGATTATTTCACAGACAAAATTCTTCCTTTAAACTTTCACACACACACACACACACACACACACACACACACACATATGTGTGTGTACTGACTCAATTGATCTTTTTCCAAATCCTATGAGTAGACGCTCCTCTTCTCACTATATTTATCATATTACGCAAATCCATGGAGTCTTACTTCTGTTCTCTAAAACTCCAGAGCTACTAAGTCTATGTGTGTCCCAGAACATCTGGATTACACAGCTCGTTCACTTGACCACTGGCTAAACATCCTACTTGTTAAAAAGCTCAGGGCTGCTATTAAACTGAGATTTGCTGCTCTGAAGTGTCCACCCTTTGGTCTCAGTTCTGCTCTCCTGAGACACAAATAATAAGTTTAATCCTTCTTCCACAAGACAGCACTTCAAATATTTGAAGATGGCTCTCCTCTGCCTGCTAAATCCTCACTTCCCCAGGCTAAACATACTCATTTCTTTCCACTGACCCTCATAACTCATGGCTCCCAGGCACTTCATCATCCTGGCTCTACCTCCCAGGAGAGTGTTTCAATTTGTCAAAGTTTTAAAGCGTATGTTCAAGAGAGAATACAACCCCCCTACCTGACCACAAAATTAGAAAACTGGCATTTTCACCTCCCTTGTTTGGGCTACCATGGTCTCATTAATTGGCATTTGGTTGTTATGTCAAAAGGCAACCAAAAATTAAATAGTGACCTAACACTCTGTCAATTTTAGGTCTTTACCTTTTATAACATTGGTGTAGAAATAAACCACTAATCTCCAACCTATGTGAAACCTAAATAGGTTCAAATATGATTGCTTCTTAAGCCTAGTCATAAGATATCCTAATACTTCACCTAAAAAAACATATAGCCAGATTGATTTATAGTTATAGCCTCTAAAGATCTACTTTGCTTTAATTATATTTAATTTTTAAAATTGTAGCATAACAAGAAACAATTTTTCCAAGATTTTTAACTTTTTCTTAAACATATAAAAAGAAAGTTTCCTATTTCCCTTACAGATGCAATATTATTCTCAACATAACTCTACTTATACTTTCACCCAAGGAAAAGAGTGTTCTGCACCCATACATTTTTAATAGAATCTTAATAAAAATATTCCTGTTTATTTTGTAATTGGAATTAATAAGGAAGAAATAAAACAAGAAGAAAACATCTGCTTCCTCATTTAGATGAAATCATATGTTGTGCCTGTATATATATACATCTGTCATTCTCTTCAAAATACTTCTGTTTTTCCTAATATTCACTATTTCTCTTTTACTGTCTTTTAAAAATTTCATCAAATATTGAATGTAATTCGGTTTATCATGAGAAACCTCTTTTTAGTAGAGGGATTGACAACCTATAGCTGTGGATTAATTTTTCTTCTCATATATTTTGTCAATTTGACTTTATCTGATCACTCTCTCATTTCTTTGATTGTCAGTATGGGAGTGCTGTTTGTTTGGGTTTTGTCTCTTGAGATAGGGTCTCATGAGGCCTAAGTTGGCCTTGAACTTGCTATGTAGCAAAGGGTGGCTTTGAATTTCTGTATGTTTATGCTAACTGTGACTTTTAGTAATGGAAATGGAACATTAGTAAACACAAAAGTCTGAAAGTAAATTCACACACAAAAAATTCAATCTTTCTTTAGCATTAGTATTTGGCTATACATTTTTCTACTCAATCCATTATTGAGAACCAGAATTGTCAAAATTTGTTTTTCCAGTGTTTAACTAAAATTTGTGCAAAATTAAATGAGCTACTAATTTCAGAAAGCACTACTTTTAGAAGATAAAAACATTTGCTAGAATAAATTGGGATCTAAATTGAGTCTTTTTTACTGTGCTTATTCTTCTGAACTTTGGCACTCTTTGTCCTGTAAGTTCTGCCCACTCCTACCTAGTAATCCATCCTGCAAACACAGGACACAAGACAAAACCATGCAACCTAGTAAGTAAACTGTATGGATATCATCCGGTATCTCCTATTTCTAAGATACCACAAGACTATGTGATGCTTTGTTCTTGATTACACTTATTAAGCTTAGATTTGCAAGTGTTTCCTATTGCCCATTTTATGACTGGAGAACAAATGTTACAACCCTCCAAATGACAGTTACATCACTACCTTTGTTCTCCTATCCTGGAGAGTATGAATACCAAAAACATTTCCACAGGAAGGATCTACCTATGCTTTGCAGATTGAAATATAGGTACAAACAGAATCTGCAGCTGGCCTTAGGAGCTATATCCATTGTCACAAATCAAGTGGGGCACAAAGTTGGGGAGAACCCTTGAAATTTCAAGGCCTGGGGTTTATTCTCAATCCTGGGCTGAAATATGGAAACAATTGGTATCCTCTGGGCTTCTCCTTTATCAGATAAACAAGTAAAATGTCTGTCTTTGTCATCTATATACTGACTTGCCTTTAGGTTTAAAATACAGCAGAAGGATGGATTTTCTTCAGTCTCAATGACAATTTCTTCACATTGGTCTCTTTGAGCAAGAATCCATGGCCTCCAGGAACTACTCTGAGCTTCTGAAGGAGACTATATTAATGGCTGAGTTAATATTTTAGCTTTGTTTCTCTAATTTTGAAACCAGACAAAATTAACTAGGAATTGGTACATCATTTGGAAAGCTGAAGCAGGGAGATTTTGAGACATAGCCAGCTTGTGCTATATTAACTTGTGCTACATCACGTTGTGCTACATCATAAGTTCAGAAACAACAGAAAAAAATTAAAAAGCAAAAAACAAATATAAAATAAAATGTATCAGATAATTCTTTCACAACAAATGCATTAACATTTCTTTTATACTACTAACAACTTAGCATGTAGTCATATCTTTGCAAAAGAAAGCAATGCTTTATGATCAAATTAAATGCATTTTATTATATCTATCTATTATTTCATCATCTGTTATTGTTGCTTATTTTTGAGAACTTGGTATAACATTCTTCATAAATGATATATTATATTCTGAAAACAAAGAACATGATAGTATAATTTATCTTAGTATTTTACCTGGTATGGTTTTCGTGTCAAAACAACAATTTTTTTTCAAATCATAAATGTTTCAGTTAAATTTATTTTTGATTTAAGTTGGTTGTAAGTAAATGCATGGATGCCGACTTTAAAGGTCGTTGTAAAAATTAAGAGTCTTCTCATAGCTTCTGAACATAGATGTTTCTTACAGTGAAATTAAACAGTAGAGTCACCTGAAGAAAGTGAAATGAGGATTTTAAAATTTATCTGATACAGTTAAATAACTGGCCAATTAAAAACAAAAGAGCAATTAATACTGAGCACATTTATTCTGATGATGAACACACCAGCTGAAAATGGATCTTGATCTCTGCTAGGAAATTCCTTGATGTCAATGTTTCTACAGATAAAGACCGAATAAATCAATTTGTGGCCGTGCTTTCACAACAATAGTTTCTTGACACACTAAAAACTCACAAATGAGTCATGATCAGAGAGAAAAGTTGGCTAATGTTTGAAGAAACAGCCCTCCTTAGGCCATTGTATCAACTTAAACTTAGGGAGAGCAGTAACTAAACCCATTTAGTGGACATTTTTTTTTTTTGGTCACTTTTACAGAAATATTTCAGATAGTGCAAGGGCAAGGGAGTTAAGAAAAAGATGTAATGTTCACTTGACATAAAGATTTCCACATATGCTAAATCACATAATTCTATATCACCCAAGTTGGTGTTATCTAAATCTACCTACAGAAATTAAAGAGCATTATATTGAGAGAGTTGAACAATTTCTTTAATCTCTCTGATGTATGTTTATCATAAAATACAGCATTCTAGATTATCTTTGGCATTCACTATAATTTGATAAATACAGTAATTAAGAACTGACAATAATAGTGTATCCATATAAAGGCTTATTTCAGGCTATGTGCATACACATCCACCATGGCATCTTAGTTAAGTAAATATGCCTAGTTCTTTGATGAAATAAAAAGCTAGAAACACCCTATTGTGAATGATGAAGAATGATGCTGTCTCTCTCATTATGATAAGTCTCATTATCTACCATGCCTAATGAGTATACCAACTTTAATGATGGTGGCATTATCACAAGATTCCCCAAATCCTCATGTAGAGTCAATATATGACGTTTATATTTGTTTCTGGTTCATAGGAAATTCAGGAACTAATAGTTGGATTTTAGAGCCAAAGAGTAGATAATTTATCTTTTCTAAAAAAAAAACATAAGCAAAAGTAATTATCCTGAATCACCTAAAGATGCTTTTATGATTGTCTGGGGAAATAAAATTAGCAGTGGATATGATCACTTTGTCCCACAATATTTTCTTTTTATTCACTCATATAACTTTAGGGATCAGATGCAGGTCTAGATTACATGGTTAGAAGAGGTCAAATATAGACAGAAGTCTGAAGCTGTTGAACATGCAGGACCTAGGGTATTTTCCTACTTGGCCTATGGTATTTTCTTTGAGATTGTCTATATAAAGTTAGATAAATGCAATTCTCTAATTGTTGTACTGAGTGAATCTTCCCTGCTAAAAGGTGTTGTGTAGTTTAGAGGCCATCTGTCCATGCATATGCAAAGACATTTCATCAAGCTCCAAAGCCATAAAACGTCAGACAGTAAATACTGCTAGCTTTGTAGGCATAGGAACTACTCTTCCTTTCCGCCTCTCTTGACATAGACCATACATACATAAATAGGCACAGTGGGTTCAAAGGAAATTTTATTGACAAAAGTAGGCAGAGAGTTTAATTTGTTCAGTGGGCTGCCAGTTGTTGACCTGTGTTAATGCATAACATAACAAATGTTAGGTATTTTACACTTGTTGTGACAAAGTACAGACAATACTAACTTAGGGATATAAAGTCATTTTGTTTCACATATTCTGGGTTCTTCTGGCCGCTGATATCATAACATCTCCACACTCTGTCAGTGTCTTAAGTAGCAGACAGACAAATTCTGCTTCTTTGCTACCCTGCTCCTTTTGATACAGCCTAAAACTTTTGCCCAGGAATCAGTACCATTGATATTTTGGGTAAAACCCACAACCTAAAATAACCTAATTCCTACTCCCTCACAGTTATATCCAGAGACTTGTCCATTCGGTGATTGTAGATAATGTCACATTGAGAATCGTTAATAACCTCCAGTAAGGTAGCATAACATAAATGTATATTCATAAATTTATATATTATATAAGTGCATTTATATTATATACATATTTGTAATATAAATGTACATTTGCATTGCACTTATGTATGAATAATACAATATGTATGCCTAGTATACAAACTTCCATCATTGACCAACATTTTTGATTATCATAAAATCATAAATATTCATACTAAATGAAATAAAAAGGTCCAATCTAACACATATTATTTTGAGAAAGACTTTGCCTCAAAAATTACATGAATATTAGAACTATCAGAGTTTTTTTAATTATAGAAAAGGAATTGTAGACCTATACAGAGTCTTTTCTTAAAGTGTTTGAAACATTGAAAAACTGACATTGAGAAATTTCATGAGAGAAAAAGTGAACAGATAGAATCTAGGAGCCAAAAAGTTCATCTAGTAATAATAGAACAATAACCTTAGCAGTTAGGTTATGAACCAAGGCACCTACTTCTTTGATCCAAAATACCATTAAAAAGATTGCCTGGCCTATAACCGGCACCTGAAATACGACACTGGCGACACATTTATAAAACCTCTTGAAACTGTAGAAGTTACTGTGCGTTAAGTTTGCTTTGTAACCTTTCTTTTTTCATCCCTTCAGCCTTAGTAATCTCAAGGTCCTTAGGCACATGTGATTGCCTTTCAGATCACTTGCCAGAAAACATTTTATAGAGTGACTATTCTACCCTAGTCCCAGTGAGTAAATAAATATCACACTTTTGTTAACCGGATAGTTTTTATTGAGCCAGAACATTTTCCTGATCCTTGAGCAATCTTAACTTTTACAAACATAACTTTTAGGAAAGGCAAAAGATGCATAAATATTTAAGCTGTCTTCATATAGCAATAGCAAATACAATGTCTTTTGGGCTTTGCCCTCATTTCCATATGCTTATAAGCAACCAAATAGAAAAGGACAGCATGTTTGCAATGAAATTATACACTGAATATGATGGATCAAGCAACTCTAGAAAAATACGAAAAAGTTTGAAGGTGATTTGTATGTCAAACTCTTCAGTTTTCAAAGGAGGAAATTTGGAGTCCACAATTATAAATGAAACACCAATATCCACACTGAAGCAAGATGGTAGTTGCATCTATCTTTGCTGATTTCCAGTTTAGCCATCTTTACCAGCTGCTAATTTGTTCAACTAACAATGACACACTTAGCACTTCCTCTCAATAACTATACTTCCTCTCTTATTCAACCACTGTAAGGAAGTATGCCATACTGCTTAACAAACATGATTTGGCAAATAATTGTTTTGGTGGCTCAGGCATTTTAAATTTCCATAGACCAGCATAGTTGAAAATTTTATGATTCTCTAATTTCAGATAGTATTGTAGGTTGATTGAGTGGAAGGGCAAATTTCTATAATATTAAAAGCATAAAAGGCAAATTTGTGTCTCACAGCAGCAAATGAAAGAACAGTCATGTTCTAGATTCTTCACTGGCCATAGAAACAGGACGTGGAAGAATGGAAGGCAACATGCTAATAAACAGGGGAGTCTGCATTCTGCTGGCATCATGGGAGCCTTGTTATTGAAATGAGTCGAAAGCCGGGGGGGGGGGAAGTTATATTTGGGGTTGCAATCCATGCAGAGGTGGTGTTTTGACAGTTGGGGTTCTATCCATTATAGCAAAGGAAGTGATACAATGCAGAGTTTTAACAAAAATTCATAAATTGAGAACTGTGAAATTTTAGCCATTATGTTAAGACGGCGTCATGGTAGAATCTATACAATAATATTTTATATCAGATCGTGATACTTAAATATTAATAGTAAAAATATTAAAATTTGACTTGACTGTTTCTAGTTTCAGTGTTAAGGGATATGCATTTTCCTTTAGAAAATACTGTAGCAAAGGAAATGAATTCCTGGAGCTGAGAGGCAGGGACAATACTGCTACAACTTTATAAACTGGGGCTGCATAAGGAGTTGTGCGTCTCTAGAGACACCCACAGAACTTTCATCATGAGAGGAGGACAAGAGAGTCTGGTAGTGGAAATAATGAATATCCATGAAACAAGTGAACCATATAATTTATCTTGTAAACTGTGACTTTTGGGAGAAAGAAGTACTATTAATAATTCTGTCATGACATTTGAGTACACAGATACTGGACAGGGAAAATTAGAGAAATATGGCTATGCTACTGTGGAGCAGCTTTTAAGGAGTCTGTAGAGTCTTGGAGGAAATTCTGTATAAATCCAGCAATATCTTTACAGTTAATAGATGGTGTATTCATAGTGATTGGGGAACAGATTGCTGTCATGGGCATGTTTTGTAAATAAACCAGCTGGAAGTGGAAGATTCCAAATTTATACGATTGTGAATATTATTCCACTGAATTTGGAAGTGTGATGGAGAATAATTCAAAGTTTTAAAATACTGTCAGAATATGATAAAAATCTTTGTTTTATACAAAACATGATATCAGTAGTCTAATGAGTAGGGAAAATGCTTATTTTGCTACTGTAGATAAAAAAAAATCATCCCTTTAGTAGTGACAAATGTATGATTAAATTCAACTACATAATTGTACCATTTTCTACCCATTTTTTCTTCTTTTATTTAGTAGAGATGTCAATTAAATTTTGATCAAATACTCAAAAGAAAATATATAGGTCTCCTATATTTGAACACTTACCCACCCTATCTTAAATAGTTTTTTTTTTTTTTTGAGTATTGTGCTGGATGCTATTTATGTCTTTGCAAACTTAGCTTGTCCCTCAGCAGTGTTCTCTTTCATTTAGGACATAGCATATTTACCCATTTAGGCCAATGCTCTTCCTGGAAACAATACATGTACCTTATAGGTTATTGACCTTTCTGTGGTTTATTCTTTTTATGATTTAATTTTGATTTCCATTGAGTTTTTGTTCTTGGTTTGCTTTTGCTATATTCTTACTAAGTTTTGTTTTTGTTTTGCTATTTTATCAAATGTCTCTCAAACCAAGATTTTAGGTATATTGTGCAAAATTAAATAACTAAAGTCTTACAGAGAGTAAAAATAAACAAATAAACGCATGAATGAATGAATGCAATATATGATTTTTCTTGAGTTGAAATGTTGCCCCCTCACACACGATGAAAAAGGAATGGAAAGCCCATGCGAGCACTTGTGAGGTCATCAGATACTTGTGAGCTTGGAAGCAATAGCATCAACTCAGAGTTGTTTTTTGACCAAAACACTATTTGTTTATGTCTGTGATTTCCATCTCTTTTTTTAAGTCTTGAAAACATTTTTTTAACTTTATAAACTGGAATATAATCACTGTTTTCATAACTATTCATACTTATAATTATATTTTGTTTATTGATTGATTTATATTTATTTTCTGAAATAAATAGATGCAAAAATAAGTGAAAGCCTTTTGAAATTTAAAACATCTGGAAATTATCAAATTTTATTACTTGTTATATACATAGTATCTAAACACTTTCTAAAGTTATTTGAGCTTGAATATAGTTCTGCAACACTTAAAGCTTCATTTGGTATTTAATAGTTTCATCAAAATGACCCAGCGTAGTTTATCTTAAGGTTATTCTAATTTTTATAAGTTTATCAGTGTTTATAAACCTATTATTAGATTTCTTTTGTGAAGTAAAGGGCAAACTAGCACCTTCTGTTGGTCTCATTTGTCATGGAATAGCTAAAATGTCAAAGTAAATTAGAAACAATTATGGTGTAACCCCTTGGGGAAAGTACATCTTCTATCTGCAAAATAATACCACAGGCATTTGATTTCTTACAGAAATTTGTGATAATATGGATTTTCATTATAGTAACATCAAGAAAAGTGATGACTAATAATGAGTATGTTCTCAATAATTTGAATAGAACACTTAGAAAATCTGTGATTTCTATGAAACTTTTGTTAATATATTATATATACATAGATGTGTTGGAATATAATCACTGAAATTTAAAATCAGAGGTTTAAAATCCAATTAATGGAAAACTTAATTCTCATGTTATGCAATGAATTGAATACTATTCTAATTAATTAAAATTACAGTAAGTTTCATAACAGATGACAAATAGACAATATGTGAACTGAAATTATGAAAGTGTGAACTGAAATGTGTAAAGCTCAGCAAAATATAAGTATTGCAATGTATAGTCATTTATGTTACTTTATTTTTATAATATATTTTCGATAAATCTAGTCAATGCTTAGCATTTGGAATACATATTATGATAGTCATGTTTGTCAATTTTGTTTCCTTCAGAGAGATTGCTAACATACTGACTAGAAGATACAATCTTCTTTCCTGCTGATTGCATGGGAGAAATTTTTGACCTTAGAACGTGGAGATGAGGTTGCTATGGAAACTGGTAATTCTGCTGCCACTCATAAACTATTGTGCAGGTAAAGTGTTCTATTATTATGAGTTTATATTGATAAATATATTAGTGCTGTATATCTTTCCTGAGATGAAACAAGTTTGAAAATGCACAAGCCGTAAGTTATTTCAATGGTCAAGTGATAAATTTGTGAGAGTAACCTTTACTTCAAATAGAAAAATTCTCAAAATGTGTAAAATAACTCTTTTGACACATTATTATTAGATTCATAAATTTTCAAAAATGATATTTGGTAAAATGTGATTAAGTGATTTATCATTTATAAATGCATTTATAATTTCAGTTACAGTGAAGTCTTCATGTCTCTAAAATAAAAATGTCTATTTCCTCTCAACTTAGAATTTATTAGAGAAAAGGTATGCTAAGGTAAAGTGTAGACAAAAGTGATGTAAAATGCTCTTGCAAAATTAAAAAGAAATCTTGGAACTCTTTTTTTTTCTTTTTCTTCAGTAGTCAAAGGGGGGAAAATGTTCTTCCACTCCATTTAAGGGTAGTCATATTTGTGTATTAATTAATTTCCCTTTTAACAAACCTCCTTAATTCAAATGTTTTAAACCACCTGACATATCAAATAGCCATATGTTGGCATAATGGTTTTGTGGGATGCAGTTTAGGATAAGCTTCACTGGCATATGCTTTGGGTTTTGCCCGATGCTCTGTATCTTGATAAGCTAGACCCATCTGAGACATAACTATTCCACACAACGTTCAGCTGAGACAGCTATGCTGGTTTACCTTTTATCCTCACGGTCTTTCATTTGCTTAAAAATCAGAGTTTTTCACATGGTGGCCTCCACTGATTTCAAAATAAAAATCTTAAGAACCCAGCCAAATGACACCAAGGCATAGAGTCCAGAAAGAATCAATTCTGTGGCATTCTTCCCATGACTACCAACAGCCTAGATTTATGCTAATTATCCTCATCTCTTGCTTGGTAAAGAGCTGTAAGGTTGCACTTAAAGGGATCTACAATAATGAAGACTGTAGTAGTGGCTGGTAATAGTTACAGTTTGTTCAGTACAGTTAGCTTTCATTTATTGTTTGAGACACATCTATTTTTATTTAATTTGCATGAGTGAATTGACTTCCTGGTGCCTGAGAAATCTAAAAGAAGATATCATATAGTTTGGAACTGCAGAACAGCTATAAGCCACCACTTGGATGTGGGGAACTGAACTTAGGTTCTCTGCAAGAGTAGCAGACTCTTAACTGCTGAACCATCTATCCAGCCCACCCCTACACGGAGTTCCAGTCTTAATTGCCAAGCTGAGCTACCCACATTGTGCCATAGCTTCACCTCTGATTAGATCCCATGAATGTCAGAGAAACCCTTTGGCCACCTTCACCTTCTGCTTGTATACAACTACTATGTATATCTCATAGAATTGTAACAGTTCAATGTAATGTGGGGAAAATGCAAGAATGAATAGAGCAAATTTCTCATTCAAAAATGCCATAATTCCAAAAATATCTTACTAGCAATCATAAGATATAAAAAGCCATGAAGATGCTAAAACACGTGAAAAGGAATTGAAAGAATAAAAAACCTTACAAAATATTCCCATCATTAGTAAATCCAACATCTCCGAGCACCACAGTCATAATTTATTCAAAGCGATCGCATTGTTTTGGTTTATGTCACATCTTCTCTTTAAAGATGTGAGCTAAATAGTAATGTATTCTTTCATGTAATAGATTAAAAGAAGACAGAAAAGTCATTAAGGTGCCCCCAAATTACCCATGTTTAAAGAACTCTATACCTACTTTAAGTTTTAGCTCTCTGTCAAAATTCTACATTAACATTTTGCCCTTTAAATGTGTCTATTGAATTAGCATAGGCTCTTTAAAAGACATTTTGTGCTAAATTAAAATAAAACCATTGTTCTCAAAAACATATTAAATATAAGAAATGCCCTGTCTCTTCTATTAACTTTTATTTATACAATTTGGATGTGATTCAACATGTCCTTTTGTCTTATCCTAAGGGAGAAATAATCCTATGTCCTTGGTGTACAGTTTCATCAGTAAAGAACAGATTGAATCTATTCCTTTTAAGCCATAGCCATTTAAATATGGTAATCTCAGCTAAACGTTGCCCCAGAGGTAAAGATGAAGATATTGTTTTACAAGAGAGCATTGATTTAAATCTGTTTTGTTTGGGACTCCATGGAGTTCACTCCATGTGGGAACTACATTAGATTAGAGAACTGGCTGATGATGAAGTTCTGTTTCTTTATCTCTCTCTTGTTCTTCCTTGCCATAATAATTCCAAAACTGAGACAAATCTTTCACAGCTTACCGTGTTTCCTTTCTACTTTCACTGTTATAACCCATTAAAATGTGTGTCTTTTAATTGCCTTATTTTCCAGTTTAAAAGACAAGTTGTTTTTTGTTGGTCACTTTCGAGTTTTCTTTAATGAACTTCACAACTTTTCACACCTGGAATAAGGAAGGGTACTAGATCTTGGGTCTCTGTAATGACTCCTAATCTGTTTAACTAGACATTATTGATCTGACGATATTTCCCGGAGTGTGATCACTTGAAAATGTATTTATTTTAATATAATTTTTTTCAATATTAGGAAAACAAGAGGTCCATTTAATTAAGGAAATTTTTGAAAAGAGATTTAAGCTACCTAATTAAAAATTGTGAGATGGAGCAGGGCGGGGGTGGCGCACGCCTTTAATCCCAGCACTTGGGAGGCAGAGGCAGGCGGATCTCTGTGAGTTCGAGACCAGCCTGGTCTACAGAGCTAGTTCCAGGACAGGCTCCAAAACCACAGAGAAACCCTGTCTCGAAAAACCAGAAAAAAAAAATTGTGAGATGGTTAAAAATGCCCCCAAATAACTTGGCTCATTTTTTGGAAATTGTATTATATAAGATGCAAAACTGTGTTTTGCAGATGTAATTAAACTGAGAATCTTGAGATGGGCATAAATATTATTGGTCTCCTCCTCCCCATCTTCCTCTCTCTTTTCCCTCCTTCCACCTTCCACTTCCCATCCCTCTCCTTCTTCTTCTTCCCACTTCTCCAATTTTGTTTCCGTTTCTCCTCCTGCCGAGGTCTCTTCCTTCTCTTCCTCTTTGTTACAGCTTTTAATATATTAAAACACTGAACAGTATGACTGGGTCAACTCCAGAAGAGTATATGGCAGAAATGCATGAACAACTTAGAACCAGATTCTATTGTTGTTAGAACAGCACATGTATAAGAAGCCTAAACTGTGTGAGCATAATTAAGTGCTGTATCTTCTATAGTGAGAAAAACCTCAAAATGTATTAACTATTTTATTTCATTAAAGTCACTAGTTTAGAATCTCATACAATTCACACTTTAATTGTTTCTAAGGACTCTGTGGTAAAGGTAGCTTGGTCTCCGTTGTAGTCCTATTGGGAGATGGTAATTGAACCTAGAAGAAATGGGCCTAGTGAGAGTCACTCAGCTCACAGGGAGTATGACCTGGAAGAAGGCAATGTTTTTTGTTTTTGTTTTTGTTTTTTTTTTTGTACAGTATACTCTGATAATACCTCAAAATCTCCTACTTCCCCACCCAAAAAATCCACACCCTTTTTCTCTCTCTCTCTTTAAAATGCAATCAGACATCTAAAACAATAATAACAACAATAATAAATAAGAACAAACAAACCAGAACAGGGCAAAACAAACAAGCAGAAGAAAAAATAGCTAAAGAAAAACACAATAAACACACATAGAAGCAGATAAACACACATTTTCATGAACAGAAATTTCATGGAAACACAAAATCAGAAACCAAAATGTATACACAAAGGGCCTGTAATGGAGAGAGGAACAGGGGCAGAAAAAAATGCCAGTGAGTTTGTCATGTATTGCTGTGCAAGGTGCCTATCCTTAAGAATAGTTGTATTCCCAGTGAGACTGAGTAGGAGAAACCTATTATTTTCATTAGGGAGGGAATTTCAATTGGTGATAGCTCCTTCCTTAGGGATGGAGGCTTGTGTGCACTTCCCTTCACAGAGCTGGGAGTTCATTAGGTGCAGAATCTTCCAGGCCTTGTGAGAGCTCGTTCAGACCCTGTGTGGGATAGTTCTTCTCTAATTCAAAGGCCTTGTTTCCTTCTTGTCCTCCATCCCTTCTGGCTCTTCAGTCTTTCAGCCTTTATTTCCACAAGGGAAGGATTAAATGGAGACATTCCATTTACTATTGGGTATTCAAAGGTCTCTAACTGCACATTTTTTAGCTGTTGGTCTCTACATTTCTTCCTATTCACTGCATAAATGTAACATGTTTATTAAAAACCCAGAGACAGAAACTGGGGTTCAACCTAAAGGTCAGAAAAGCAAAACAGCCAGCTACTGGCTCTTACATTTACCTCAGTCCAAACTCTAGTTCCTGCCTTCAGATATCTCTGAATAAGACTGTGTGTTGAGGCATTTCCTCCTGTTTTATATTCCTCTCTAGTGCTGGGATTAAAGAAATGTACCACTACCACCTTCTTTCTCTGGCAAACTAGTGTGGCTATTGGGATTAAAGGAGGGTGTCAACATTACCTGATCTGTAATGTTGATCGGTGTGGCTATTTTACTCTCAGAACTTCCGGCAAGCTTTATTAAAATACAAATGAAATATCACAGCACAGGAAGAAGTATCTCTGATGATGGCTGCGCAAGACATTGATAGAAGAGTATAGTAGAATGGTATTAGGCGTCCTTTTATGGCAGAAGAGTAGTATTGTTTGTTCCTTTAGGTCCATGGCCTATATAGTCTCGCTGGCCTAAGCAGTGTTAGACAGAGGTTCCATCTCATGGAGTGGCCCTAGACTGAGGCAGGTATTGGTTGGTTATTCCCAAAACTTTGTGCCACTATTGCACTAGCGCATCTCGCAGGCATGCTACCACTGTAGAGTGAAGAGTTTGTTGCTGGGTATGTGTTAACTTTCTCCTTTGGTAATCTGCTAAGTTTTTTCCAGGACATTGGTCAGCAGGGCTCTAGGTAAACACCAGCTTAAATTCTCCATAGAACCCCACATTCTTCTGCTTTCACAATTTTATTCCCTAGTCATGAGATAACAGACTTTCCTCTGAGCTGGGCTCTCACTACTTATCATCTCACAATAAAACAGGTCCATTTGATCATAGAATCAAATCTTTGTACATGTGAGCTAAAAATAAATGCTTCCTACTTACTTTCCTATACATTTAAGTGTTTATGAAAGCAACAGAAAGCTGAGTATAATGCTATGTTTCAATGTAATTTGCAACAGTTTTCACAATTACAGCTAAAGCATAAAATTTAGCATTTAAAGTATTAAATACTGTTATGAAATATTAAATGTTAGTAATGGCGTAAATTTGATGGTCATGAGATAAAAGTGGTAATTACTTGAACAAGCATATACTGCTGTTGTAAGTTATTCAGGACAGTGTATAAGAAGATTTTTGTGTTTTATTGTTGATTTTTTTGTTGTTTTTTGTTTTTGGAGGGGGAAAGGTTTTTCTGTGTAGCCTTGGGTGTCCTGGAACTTGCTGTATAGACCTGGCTGGCCTCAAAGTCACAAACCACCACTACCTGGCAAGGATAGCAAGTTTTAAATTCAGAGTTCGAGGGAAATGCCACAGTTCTTAGTGATATCATCAATGAGGATCAATGACCAAACCTGAGTCTCAAATAAAATAAAAATAAGCACAAGATCAAGGGAACATAGTTAGCTGGTATTGGGAATTCACAGCTCCTGTGATGGTTAGTTTTATGTTAGTATACACAAGTGAGAGTCATAGTTCCTAGAGAAGAAAGCATCAGTTAAAAAGTCACCTCCATAACAAAGGCCTGTAGGTAAGTATATAGTGCAATTTTAAATTAGTGACTGATGTGGAAGGGCCCAGCTCCTTGAAATGGATATTACCATTCCTGAGTTGATGGTGCTGTCAACTATATGCCAAATGCAGGCTGAGCAAGCTGTGCTGTGAGGTACAAACCAGTAAACAGCACTCCTTGCTTGGGTCTCTGCATCAGATTCTGAAACCAGATTCCTGCCTTGTTTGAATTCCTAGCCTGACTGCCTTTATGATGAGCTGTGATATAGAAGACAAGTAAAGCATTTCCACCTCAAGTATTTGTACACGATGCTCGTGTATCATCTTTATTATTTTAACAAAATTATATTGTTTGCATTGTAACCTTTAAAAAATTCTCTTGGCTCATAATCAAAAATCATTTGAAGTGAGAACCCACCAAAGTTTATTTAATAATTTATTAAGGGGTGCAACGGAAATACAAACTCACAAATGTGGAACCAAGTAGCTGCTGATGATGATCCAGCTGCCTTCAGAGTGAAGAGGCCTAAGGCAAGCTGTTTCTTCGCGGCTTGCTCCCACTCCACAGTCCAACAGAGAGTGAGTACACAAGGCCTCCTCCTCAGTTTTATCAGGTCAGATGTTCAGAAGAAAACACTCCCAGAGGGCAAGGCACCCCAAATAGCATTGGCTAAAAGGATCAAGCTCCCACTACAATTGTTCAGTTGTATGTCATTTGTATTTGTTTGTTTTTTTCCGTGTTGAGTGTTTTTGTGTGAATCTTATAAGCATAACCTGAGGACCCTAACATTTCAGTTGGTAAAGTTGTTTTCCTTGAAAGAGTGAAGGTGTGTGCTTGACTCCCTAAATCATTACTTAAAGTTTTTTGATGCTCTCTAATCTGAATGTGGAAGAACTGGAGAGAGCCACATCCACTCCCTTGAAAATGCTGGGCAGTGGCTGAGAAATGCCATTGAGATTGAACTCTATCCTCCATGTTTCCATGTTTAGGCATACTCTCACATGTTCTCTCTCTCTCTCTGTCTCTCTCTGTCTCTCTCTCTGTCTCTCTCTCTCTCTCTCTCTCTCTCTCTCTCTCTCTCTCCTGAGCACCTATCTTGTCAGACATAAGGAAATATTAGGCTTCGAGTCAGGCACTGCTTTGCAGAAACAAACTGAGTAATTCAAGGTCCTGGGCATGGAGGCAGAGAGACTCAGTGGCTGGTATAGTACTGTTACTATTGTAAGGCTTGTACCATGTCCTCAAAGCTAATTGTGATGCTGTTCCTAAACATACCAATTTCTTTTGCAAAACTAAAATTTAAAATTGCAAGATTTGTTTCCTGCTATTGTTTACATACAAATATATTTATTTTAAAATTTTCTGTCAAAGCATTGATTTTTAATTAAGATATTTTAGGACTGATACCAATAAATAAAACATCTAATTCCATCAGCAATTTTCTATAAAACAATTCTGTAGAAAAACACAAGACATAAATACTCACAGTTACCAACCTCTGGAAAGTTCATTGGGACGTATTTATGATATCTTGACTTTGCTCTGTTTCAAATAAGCCTTTTATTGACTTGAGAGCCAGAGTAAATAAGCTACCTGAAGTGTAAAGCCACAAGAATGGAAATGTTCACTGCGATCAAGCATTCTTCACAGAGGACTATGTATCACACAGCAAATCCATGGAAATTGGCAGGTGTAATAAACCTGTTTTACTCA
This sequence comes from Microtus obscurus, assembly GCA_963919715.1. NCBI lineage: Eukaryota > Metazoa > Chordata > Mammalia > Rodentia > Cricetidae > Microtus > Microtus obscurus. The sequence continues at coordinate 2,485,052 of CAWTZC010000501.1, read as the reverse complement.
AGGATCCCAGAAGCACATAATGGATATCCCTTTGGGTTCATGTGTGATGAATATTGAGTATATCACAACTCACACTCTGCCTATGGTCTGCCAGATTTATTGTTAGCATAATAGCACCTTTAGGAACAAAACATGAGGCAATACTTCTAAGCAAAGTGACATCTTTGCAATTTCTGATAGAGATGGCCCAAAGTTGAATGCTGAAAACACTGTTTTTATGCAATGACCATGACAAAAGTGGTTGTTAGATCATCAAACCTTATTCCCAAGTAATTGATTCCTAAACCCTGGATGAAATTGTTTCCTGAGTCTGGTGATGATGTAGGAAAGGCATTTCTGTTTTGTCAGCATTGAAAGTGAATGCCTTGTGTATAGGCTGACATGACATAGGGGGTGGGATCCCTTAGCCGAAGAGTATGTGATAGAGAGCATTTCAAGCATGACATGTTTGAAAGAGTGTATCAAGTACTCTCCCCTCTTCTCTGTTTCTCCTCCTCTCATCTTCCTCCTCTTCTTCTTTTTTCTATCCCTATTGCCCCCTTTTCTCTCTCCCTAACTCTTATTAACAAGACATATTGTGTCCCATGCTGGACTCAAACTCACTGTTTATCCAAGAATGACCTTGAACAAATGATCCTCTTGCCTCTTTCTAACTATTGCTGAGACTGCAGGAGGATGAGCATTATTAGCATAACTCTTTTTGTTCTTAGTGCTTTCTAGTATTAAAATTGACATCAGAACATTGTGTATTTGGTACAATTAATACCATCATATAATATTTTTATTTTGATGGTATTTACAAATAACTATGCTACCATTTAAACATCACATTGGTGTTACTCAAAATAGTAAGTTTTTCTTCCCACAATTAAAACTCTCTGGATACTTAAAAAAAATAGCTTGTTCAAAAGATCACTGAACAATTTTTATTTTGTATACTTTGTTTATCTGAACACATACTTGTTCATTCTTTTTATATACAATAAACTAAGCCTAAACTTTTACAGTAGAAAATGTATACTATGTTCAAAAAATATTAAGACTTTTCACATGCCGAGTTTTTGTATTTGATATTCAATTATCTGCAATACTCTTTAGACCTTTTTGTACTGGTTGCTTTCTTTGTAACCATTTCAACTCTTTCACTGTATTCAGTGTACTTCATAAACTTTGTAATGAAATTATTTACATACGATGTTACTTTTCCATTTTTGTCCATACCTAGAGTAATATAAACTCTATGTAATTAATATACTGTCAGTCCCATTTTTTATGACGTCTCTCTTTCATAGCACTGTTGTAGGAGGGCCCGCTTATTTGTCCCAGCTGCCCAAAACTGAAATAACCACACAAAAATTATATTAATTAAATAATAATTAAAAATGTTTGACCCATTAGCTCCAACTTCTTATTGGCTAACTCTTACATCTTAGTTTAACCCATTTCTAGTAATCTGTATATCAGCACAAAGTCATGGTCTACTAGCAAAGTTTCAGCATGTCTATCTCTGGTGGCGGGATCCATGGCATCTCCCTGACTCTTTCCTTCTCCCAGAATTCAGTTCTGTCTTCCCCACCTACCAAAGTTCTGACCTATCCACAGGCCCAAAGCAGTTTCTTTATTAATTACCAAGAAAAGAGACACACAGACAAAAGGACCTCTCACACCATTTCCCCTTTTCTGTTTAAATAAGAAGGAAGATTTTAACTTTAACATAGTAAAATTATATATAACAAAACAGGTATCAAGCAAAAATTACAGTTAACATATTTATATCTAATTTATCTTTTATCATAACTAAGAAATACTATAACTGTAACTATCTATTCTCCAACTCCATCAAAGTCTCCAGAAGGATATAATATTACCTAAGTAAGCAGGAAGTACACTGTAAGCAACTTCCAAAACTTTAGAATTGACAGAGACACCTCGCTGCCTGGACAGTCACCCAAAGTTCTTTTGTACCATTGGGGCATCTATCTTTAGCCTACAGGCCCATAGTATCCAGCAGACTTTTCAATATAGTAGGAAATTTCAAAGACAGGTCTGCCTATATTGACAATTTGCCAGTCACTTTATGCTATATCCTGCAGAATGTATCACAGACTCTTTCATGAAGCAAGAACCCTGAAGGATTGTCTCACCTTTAGGCAATTTCAGAAGTCATTTTTCTACATGTACTACATGTCCAATGAAGATTCTTAGGTAGTGGTCAAATTTCATGAATCCCCTCCTCTCTACTTTTGTTGAGATTTTGGATCCTTGATCTTGTGCAGGTCTTGTACATGCAGACACTTCTCTGTAAGTTCACATCTGCAGTGGAAGTGTTTTGTCAGACAAATATCACTACAAATGCGCCCTGCCTATCGTTCCAACAGTTTTTCTGCCTTCTCCCTCTTGTGTGATGATTCTGACACTTGGGGATAAGGATGTGATGTAGATATGCTCTGTAGAGCTGAGTACTCCATGGTTTTATTGTCTCTGCATATTGGACAGTTGTTGATCTCTGTATTAATCCCACTGTACTGCTAAAAGAAGCTTATTTGATAAGCATTGGAAGAGTTACTAATCTATGTGCAAAAGATAATAGATTAGGAGGAAATGCAATACTTTATCTTTTATCCATTTACTAGATCCATTTACTAGATCTTATCATAACTAAGAAATACTAATAATTTTTTTATATCTTTTATCCATTTACTAGAATGACATAGTAGGAACACTGCTATAGACTATGAAATACTCAGTCACAAATTTAAGTTCTATCTTGCAGAACTTTAAACTTTAAATACTCCAATACCGCTTGTGTCACTATTGCACCAGTGGACATGACATATGAGGCCTGTATTTACTGTAGGTGTTTTCTAGTTGAGTAAGACTATTGTTTTTATCCCCAAGTAGTAGCATATCACTTTCCAGAACTATGAAATATAGTCTAGCCAGTAGGACTGATGCTTTCAGGTAAGCGCTGTGATCTATGACTCAAGTAAGTTGTGTCTTCAGCATTGAAGGTCTTAACATCAGTTCTTAGGTATAACCAAGAACAATAACAATATCTGTATTTCATCATAAGATATATTCATTTATTTCTTTCTTGCCCCAGTATAACCAGTTCAGTTTTATCCTTATTAACTCTCTTTGGGAATCCTGTAGTAGACTGAGGAAGGTTCTTTATATTTCAAAGTTTCCTCTGTTCTCTTTCCATATTTTTGACAGTGTTTTTATGCTGACTGATCTTCATGAAACACAACTGCTTTGCCTTTACTCTATGTCAAGATAACCTCATATCTCATTTCCTATGAAAGTCAAATGCTCTAATCAAGCATTAAAATGCAATCTCCTTCAACAAATACCAGAACTCCTCCACTTAATTCCATTTCACTTGTGTCACGAGTTCTGCCTCCCACTCTCTGTGTCTTGTTTTCTTAATTCATATCATACTAGACCCGCCTGGAAGTTCTTATCTTTTCCTCCTCCCTCTTCTTATTTACTCCAAAGTCAATTATGCATAGTCAAAGTCAAATGTATTTCTACTCTTGGGGTTCTGCCTGCTCCCTAATCTCTGATTCCAAAATGGTGAACTTTGTCATTTTCCTGCTTTCTGATTAGAGTCAGGCAACATTTCTCAAATATATAATTACTCATTCTGAGGAACATGTAACATCCGAAGTTCAGGGTCAGAGTGGGTAGTTTGGTGAGATCTAGTTTTAAAATAAATAGTGAAATGACCTGCTGTCACTGTATAGCTCAGTGTTAGAGTGCTTATCTACCATGAATTATACCATAGAATAATATCTGCTACTACAAAATATGCATAAATATGTTAAATAAATGAATAAGTATGTATTGTGTCTTAGGTAAAGTTGACAAGGAATCAGCAAACACAGTCTTCGGCAATGTTTGAACTCACCATATACTCTCCAAATGATGCTGATACAGAGTCTCTGAGGTTATGCCTTGATGATATAGTGATAATTGCTTATACCATACCAGGGCGACTGAGATTCTGTTATATTTCCATAGAATACTTGGCACTGACTCCCAACATCCATACTATTTCCATGTTTATTCAACTTCATTTGAAAATGATGGAGATATTTTGCTATAATACTGAATCTCCTAAAAGTGGAATGTTGTTTTTAGGAATTTTGTAAACTAGCTGCTCAATATAACCAAAATATAACCAAATCTTTAATATTTTAGCACAGAAATAATGTTAAGATAAAAAATGCTGGAGTATACACAATTCACTATGTCTGAAGTAGTTTAGAATATTTCACTACTTAAAGTTTTATGGCTATTTCTTTGACGGAAATGTTATATTGTGATAAATTATTGTACATTTTTGTCCTAATTCCTCTTTGTATGTTGTTAGTTTGTAAGTTGTGTAAGTTTACATAAGTTGAACTGGTACATGCTAACATCAGGACGTTAGTGCTTTTGATGAATGAGTTTTCAGTATATCAATATAAAGTTTACAAGGCTGAGAAAAGTTTCAAGATCATCATATTCCTCATGAATTTGCACTGGGAGAAGAAATTGTGTGTTGGGATGCAATTCCTATTATCAACTCAAGATGGAATTACAACTAGAGACTGGCTTTGAATTTCATTGACCTATAGGGTCTATGATTAAGAGTACTATATATTCATTGTTTTAAGTACTTTCTATTCATTATCTAGTAAGTTTTATAGTAACTAAACATATTTATGTGCATAAACACAAAGTGCACACATTCATTTTTTTGAAAGGTAGTTTTTCTTTTAGTAGAATGTTACAGATTGGCTACTTAAACACATTTTAATTTTAACCTCTTTTTATTTTTTGACAAATTTTGTTTCTGGACATATGCATTGCTATCCAGGAATACTACACATAAATTCAGTTAAAGAATGGAAGCCAGACCATGGGGACCTTGGGGATAAGTATATATTTAAAGGCATCCACATGTACTTACTTATTTGTTATGTAAAGTGTGATTAATATACTGAAAAAATTCAAGATAAATATTAGTAATGACAAAATCCTAAGGACCCCCAGAACACATACACATATACATTATTTTTCATCTAGCAGATGATATTCTCCATTTCTAAATTTAATAGGTTTTTACACATTGTTTACTGTAAAAAAAATTAAAGGTAAATTTAGAAAGAAGTATAACAGAATTTTGATTGTAAACACCAAATCTCCATCTATGGGAATACATAAGAGGCTACAGAAAGAGAGATGAAGCCTTTCCTCTTGTGTAATTAAATAAACCAAACCTGCACGTCCTGAAGCTCGTACTTAACAACAGGTGTTTCTTGTTCACTTTGCCAGGAGCCCACAATAGAGCAGATTTTATACACAGAGAATGCAAAACAACATTTCAGTAAAGAGCAAAACCCTCCTGAAACATTCTGACAAGCTCTGTAATTGGTTCTCCACACTGAGCCGGAAGACAATAGGGGATGTTTTGTATTTCAGAAAAGGCAAGGACTACTGTTTTTGTTTGTGTCTTTCCCAAGTATTTAGACACATAGGAATTTCAGAAAGCATTTATAATCAAAGAACAGAAAGTTTTCACAGTCTCAGAAACACAGCTTGGAAATGAGGCTGCTCTTCTCTCATCAAATATTTCCCAATTGTTGTCTTTGAAATGCTCAACAATATAATCACTGGTTGAGTGAGTCACAAGTTGGCAAGGCTCACAAACCACTGGAGGTGTGTTAAACTGATAATACTCTACAGATGAGACCAAATTATATCCTCCTCTCTCCCTCTTCTAAGATCATGGAGTAGCTTGGTAAATCAATGTATGAAAATATTCTGATCCTAACAAACTTTTAATGTATGGAGCAAACTTAGACATGTTTCATTCACACTGACATACTAAGCACTTACCCAACAAAGTCTCAGTTTACACTAGTGCTAATTTTCAGTTGAAAACTGAATATCAGGGGAATTCTGCTTTCAGAAATAAGAAGGACAACTCATTTAACTGACTAATATTCAGTCTCGTGTTTTTCGTTCAATTCATGCTTGGAGTGACCGTGGAAGGAGTGTGTGTGAAAGATGTCTAATGGATAGACAGTATAATCCTTTCAATGCCATACACAAAATCAGGTGAAACTTATCAACATCTTTCTTATACAGCTCTTTTAAACAAGTTCTGGTGGATCTGACCCACAGGGGACTCGTGCCTATTACTGTTTTCAAAGGCAACATCTTCCTTTTTCATCTGGAATATGGGTTTCCTACCTTTCTATGGAACTCTGCAAGTTCTGATATTGGTGTGTCCTGGGATCAAGAGTGCTTACTGGTGACATCACTGTGACCTTTTGTCTCTTAATTTTGTCCTCCTCCACCATATCACTCTTTAAAGTTTCTTGAAACAATTTCTTTATTAGAAAACATTTATAGTGATCTTAAGGTCTTGATTGAACTCTGACTACTACAGCTCAGATTTGTCATACCTGATGTGGGAAAATTATCAAATCTCTGTACTTTGATTTCCCCAGTGACAGCTGTTGAATTCAGAGGCTCTCAGAAGATGAAATTTGTTATGTAAAGTATGATTAATGTACTGCATAAATCCAAGGCAAATATTACCAGAGACAGGATACTTAGGCTTTTAATCAGCATGGCGCAGATGGTTTTTGTCACTTTGTGTATTGACACTGAGTACCTCACCATGCTCCTAACTCTAAGGGAACTTACCATTTATAATGATTATTAATCTAAGCTATTTGCAGCATCCCCAGAAGTCTTCTTTGGCCTTATATTCCATATATATATATATTTTCCATAAATTCCACGTCTGTTCTGTAGCCTGTGCTATTTTATACTCAACAATCAAAAAGTAATAATCATTTTAACCAATGCACCCCTGGGTTATTTTACTTTTGATTTGGTCATGTTTTGTGGCATTTTCACAAAAAGAAAAAAAATCTAGTGATTGTAGAGTGATATCCAGTCACAGAGGTACACAGCTGTCAGTGTTTTTTGTTTGTTTGTTTGTTTCATTTTTTTCATTTTGTTTTGTAGCAAATGCTCCAGTACTCCATAGAATAAAGAATGAAGGACATTTTATTATTCCTTCTTCTATCATTCATGAGGGTTTTAAAAGAGCTGAAGTGCTATTTACTTGGCCAGTGTTTTTTTTTTTTTTTTTTTTTTTTTTTGTGACTAGAAATTGACACAAACCAGTCACCTATCATCCAGTATTCTAACTAGTGAAACATCCAGGTACTCGAATGAGAAGGGGCCATTTAATGAGATCTGCAACTGTCTGTTTTGAGTGAGCCACTTTTCCCACAATATTTTATTATTCTCATTTCTTTCTACTGCTCCATTTGTTTGTCTTATTCCCATGTAGGACTTTGCAGAAGATTGTAGTTGTAGTAATCTTTTGTCTTTTTTGTAAAACTCATGCTTGCTTTAAGAAAATATAATCTTATGTTCCATATCATATTTAACTACCTTCAAAGGCCTCCCATATTGATGCTTTCATTCCTGAGGTAAGCAGTGTTCACCGATGAAGCTTTTTCTGAAGTATTGGGTGATCAGTTCTCTACCTTCATCAATTGATTAACCACTGATAGTGTAAAGATGGAGTACTCTATTTGAAGGTATGAGAACTGAAGAAGTTGGGGGCTTGTTGGAGGAGGATCACTAAGGGCATCCCTTTGAATGATGTCTTCCTTTGTTCCCTCACTTCCATTTCCCTACCTTCTCTCTGTCTCCTGTCTGTCATGAGGTGAACTACATTTCCCCCCATAACATGTTCCTTGCCATGATGGTTTGCCTCACTGTGATCAAAATAGAAGAGTTAGCTGACTTAAAGAAACCTCTGATAATATGAGTCAAAACAAACCTTACATCTCATAACTTTTTCAGACACTTTAATCTTCTAAAATACAGTTCCTATAGTCTATCTATCCGCTTTGATAAAACACCTTGATTGATTCTTTTGCTGAACAACCAGTTGGATTTTTCTTAACCTCAGGTTGCAGATGTTCCATGTCCTCAGTGTGACTTCCCAAGCCACTGTCCTCCTTTCCTTCTGTAAAGACACTTCTATAAAGTGTCTGCTACAAGTCTCACATACAGTGATTTTAGTTACTTCCCTACATGGTTTGATATTTAAAGAGGTTCTGCCTACCCTAAATCATATGAGATATATAACATGACTGTTTCTGCTTCAGATGTAAGGAAATGAAAATTGATAAGATGCAATGACTTGAATATAAGGTTACAGAGAAAGCAGAGACTGCAGTTCAGCATAACCTGACTGAAAAAGCTGTTAAAGTCTACTCCATTTTTTTATACTTTCTTGTCCTTCAGAGCACAAATTTGGATTCTTCCTTTTCTTTTTTTCTGAACCAGTAGATCTCTCTAAATATCCTCACTACTCACTCACAGGAAGTCTCTCTATTTAATTCATGCAATCCCCTGGGCACGACACACTGGAAAGAAAATATAAGCTGGTAATTTTGATGCTCATTATTCAAAGGGCTTTATCCAGAAGCCAATGCTTGGGGGAAGGATACTCCTGTATCAAAACTACCAGAGGCCATTTAGGCTGATAAAGGCACACTGACCTTGCAGTTCAAAACACTTAAACACCACCTTTGATAAGATATGGGAAGGTTTAGCTTATCTCTCAACCTTACTTACTACTACCTTCAAATAATACTCATTCAATGGTCAATAATTACCTGTATTATTTTTTTTTTGTATTTTCAGTAACAGTTCTCCATTTCTTAGGTTATATATCTCTAGAATGAGCTATGGGCCACTTCCTGCCAGCCAGCTCCTGGTCGCCTGGCTAGCTTATGCCCTGAAATAACAACACACAAACTGTATTCATTAAAACACTGCCTGGCCCATTATATATATATATATCTCCTCTTCTTGGCTAACTCTCATATATTGCTTAACCCCTATCTAATAATCTGTGTAGCACCACGAGATGGTGTCTTATCAGGAAGATTCTAGTGTACATCCATCTTGGGCTTGAGCTTCATTGTGTCTGACCTTACTTCCTTCTACCAAGCATTCTGTTCTGTCTACTCCACCCACCTAAGGGCTGGCCTATCATATGGGCCAAGGCAGTTTCTTTATTAACCAATGAAATTAACTACTTCATCATACATCTTCCTGGGTATGTGCCTTACCTTTTATTATCTATATAGACCTCAAACCTTGATTAGAAACATTCATAGTTGATTTACACTTTTATATTCCAAAGTGCCTTGCATACATTTGCTTAATATATTTTGTTAGGTGAGTCAACATATATAGAAATTTCTAAATGTTCCATTTTTCAGTGATGAGACTAGAGAGGACAAAAATATTTGAAATGCAGTTTGAACACTAATAATCATCAAAATGACTATTGACACTTCCTGTATGATTTGCACTCTAATTAGATTTGTATCTTTTATGGTTCTCATCACAAATCCCTGAATAGGCAAACTTTGCTGTCCTTATATAGGAGGAAACAAGGCATAGTTAACTTGTGAACTGAGTTAGTTCATCTGGCATGGAACTATTCTTTGAAAGCAGTCTTAAGGTGTATACTTTTCTACCATTCTCAAAAACTATTCTGCAGAGAAGAAAAATGATAACATCAAATATTTGTTGAAAACTCATGCATGATTTAAAATACCTTTATGAAATAGAGTCTCAGATAATTTTTCCAAGAAAAGTATATTAAATCTCTGTTTTTTGTTGGATGCCGTAGGTCTTGAGACAAGGATTTGAGTGAAAACAATTCATTCATGATAATCCTGTGCCTCTCCAGTTCAAGTTGGGTGAAGCATATTGAGGGAAGATGAGGTTTATTCATGAGCAGGTCACATCTGAGCATTACTGAGACTCTCTGGGAGGTAACACCTAGGATGCTTCAAAATATTATCAGAGGAAGATTGAATATTTAGTCATTGAAACATGAAAATTGTTGGTACCATCATCAAGAATGTTCTAAATTGCCAAGTTCTGACTAGGAATAGAAGTAGTCCATGAGTGAAAATTTACAAATATGTTGAAATAGGAGCGGCCCGGCTGTGTCCTCCCCGCACCCGGCCGCCCGCATGGCTTAGCTTATGCCCCGAAATAATTACACGGAAACTGTATTCATTTAAACACTGCCTGGCCCATTAGTTTCAGCCTCTTATCGGCTAGCTCTTGCACCTGGACTAGCCCATTTCTGATAATCTGTGTAGCACCCCAAGGTGTGCTTACCGGGGAGATTCTAGCCTGTGTCTTCCTGGAGTGCGAACATCATGGCGACTCCCTGACTCAGCTTCTCTCTCCCAGAATCCCATTCTGTTTACTCCACCCACCTAAGGGTTGGCCTATCAATGGGCTTAGGCAGTTTCTTTATTTTAACCAATGAAATCAACAGATTGATATATGACACTCCCACATCACAAATACAGTTAATAAGAAGATCGTGGCTTTTGCAAATGATTTATACTTCATTCTCTTAATCAGGGATGCAGGCAAATGACAGTGACTGTTTAATGTCATACAGCTAAACAAAACAGGGAGGGATAAATCTGAATAAAAATAAACACTGGGATTTGACCCACAACACATTTTTTGTCCACTTTTAGAGACTTTCCCATGTTCCAGATAGTTTCTGGATTCTGAACAGTTAAGAATGAGTTAGTTGTCCTTGCCCTCAAGAAGCTTCTGTTGGGATGAAAGAGTTATTTTATTGTAAAATTTTAATTATTTATTTATATTATGTAATATAGAAATATATGATATATTGTTGCAAGAGGCAGCTTGTTTGTCCTGGACACTGAGAACCAAAATAACCACATAGAAACTGCATTAATTAAATCACTGCTTAGCCCATTAGCTCTAGCTTCTTATTGGCTAACCCTTACATCTTAATTTAACCCATCACCATTAATCTATGTATCACCACAAGGTCATGGCCTACCAGCAGTTTCAGCATGTCTATCTCCGGAAGTGGATCCATGGCATCTCCTGACTCTGCCTTTTTTTCTCCCAGCATTCAGTCTAGTCCTCCCCACCTACCTAGGTTCTGTCCTATCAACAGGCCAAGGCAATGTCTTTATTCATTAATGGTAAACACAGCACACCAAGGGGACTTCTGATATATATAATTTTATTTGTTATATAATTTTATTTTTAAATTGAAGTTTGGAATCAGTGTTAATTCTAGATCTTGTAGAAATGACTTGATAAGTAAGGGTGCTTAGTACTCTTGCAGAGAACGACAGTTCCATTCGTAGCACTCTATCAGTCACTTCAACATAGATATAACTCCAATTCTAGAGGATATGACACCCTCTTATGACATCCATAGATGAATACATACATAAAATTTATATGTACATGTATACTCACAATTCACACAAACTCACACAAATACCCATAAATAAAAATAAAATACATCTTAAAATCAGAAAGATATTAACTCTGGTAGAGGTGAGTATTAGGACATTTAAGAATGATAACATTCATGGCAACATCTTTGGGCAAGGAACTGATGAGAATATCTGCAGAAGAGAATGTAGAAAATGAAAAACAGTGTGAAATAAAGACAGAGGGAAGAAAAAGCCATGCTAGTCACAGAGAACTTACTAAAGAGTTGGAATTTAGTTCTAAAAGCTGTGTGAGTTGCTATCAAAGAGCATACAGACTGCAGAGGATTTGTTTCTTTTATTTAGCATGGCAGGACCCCAGATTAAATTCTCTTTAAGAAAGTTATATATTTCTAAATACTTTTAAAAGGAGGCATACTATAAAAAGGAGACATCAGACCCACAAAGGTTGTATGTGATTGATCTGCCGCAGGGTGGTGATACTTGGCTGTGGTGTTGCATTTGATCCTCCTTCCTTTAATTTGTTTTCTCTTTAAGGATTCTATACACATTGAGGTTGAATCCTCAGGCTTCATGAGCTAATCCAGAGTTTTACTATAGATTTGACTCTACATGTGTACTGCAGAAAGTGATGTGACATTCCTATCTTTTATCTAGGACAAAGAGTTAAACAAGAGGCTAAAAAATAATTCTGAAGAGGCTCCTTATAGTTTAAATCTGTAATGTCTCTCACTTGCTGAGGCTTTGAATATTTAGTCCACAGTAGATGATGCTGTTTTGTAGGCTGTAGGTACTCTTCGATACAGGACCTGGCTGGATAAATGTTGGTCAATAGGGCCAAGACTTTGAAGGTTTTTCACGCCTTATCTCTTTCCTGTGATTGTATCTTCTTGTTCTATGCTATACATAGACTGCTATTGTTCGTGAACCAAGTAGTTTCTACTTTGTCTTTCCCATGGAAGGAGGACTAAGCACTCTAAAACTGTGAGTCTAATTAAACCCTGCCTCATTTAATTCGATACTTTAGTCACAGCAATGAGAAAAGCAACTGAAAGAAAATTTCATCATTACCTGTAAGAACTAAGTTAGAAACACAATTCCTTAATAAAAAGCAAGTACATTGGTTTGTTGATTGATTGATGTTTGTGAAGTTATGTACACACATGCTGTGCCCTGGGTGTAGAGGAAAACTTGTTCTTTTGCCATGCAAGTTTGAGTCCTGGCAATTGAACCCATGTCACAGGGCTTGGGAGCAAGTGCCTTTAACTGTTAAGTCATCTTGCCAGACCAGAAAAGTTATTATTACCACCAGTAGAATCCTTGTGTATTTTATTGCTTTATAATTTTGTAAGTCACTTTATACTATTATTTTTCAATGAAATGACAAAAATATTTTATTAGTTCTTTTGGTATTTCAGCAATGAGTTTTATTCATCCTCTCTAAGATCTAACTCCCCTCCCCTACAACCCATTCCTGTGAACTTTTATAGGTATGAATATGTTATGTATGAATATGTATACATACATATATATGTATAGACAGATGTATATACATCAAGTTAAATTGAGCTGTTCTTATGTTTTTTAATGTGTAAACTACTATTGAAGTATGTTCAACTTACCAGAGACAACACAGTCTTCAACAAAACCAACTCTCCCTTCCCTGGCAACTATTCACTACAAATAGATACTTTGCTAGGGGTGGGACTTCTTGTCTGATGAGAATTGAGAGATGCATTAATCTATGGGTATGAGGATAAGTCATTAGAAGTCAATTTAATACTATGTCCATTTAGTAGAATCATAGTAGTAAGTTTTCTCCAAGGGCCTAGTGCCAAAATAGTCACAGGTGCCAAATACGGATTTCATCTAATGGCTGATCCAACCACTCAGAAAGGGTTTGGTTTCTCTCAGATGCTTAAAGCACTATTATATCAATTGTCCTGTCTTTGCAAGCTAGTCACTGTTGTTGCTTACAGTGTTTATAGTTTAGTGAAAGTGATGATAATTTTTCTCCTCTGGTAGAATGCATACCTCCTTCCACCACTATCAAAGCCAGCCAGATAAAAGTTTCTGTGGAAAAGTAACCAACTTTTATTCTGTTTGCTGATTATCTAGGTAGGCTACAAGGCTGAACCATCATATTTATTGAAATAATTAGGTAACACATATAAATTTTACACTTTTTGATAAAATATGATCATTATTAACTTTAAAATGCCTCAAAGAATTCTCAGTTTAGTAAATAGTCAGTTGAATAGCAATTCCAAGCTATCTTATATTGTGTTAATATTTACAGGAAAAGAGAACTTCAGTATCACTTACTTATACTGCTGGAGGTTACTCATTGTTACACTCCAACCACTGACCTTATGGGTTAGACTCTACATATAAGAGAGTACAGGGGATTTTTGTTTTTTTGCATTCTGTTATCTCATTTGATATAATGCATTCCAGATTCAACATTTTTCTTACTAATTTTATGGTTTAATTAATTTATAATTGAATATAATTTCTTTGTGTGTGTATACCACATTTTCTTTTATAAATAAAGCCTTACAATTTGTCTAAAAATTGGGCATATGAACTGGTAATCACAGTTATTTTTTCTCAAAGACTTGTACACACACCAGTTAGGCATTAGTCTTAGATAGCCAATATGTATAGAAATAAAATTCCCTTGTGTTATTTTCCATATTCAAGGATGTCTTGGATCTTACCATAACACAATTGTGCTTTAGAGACACATATCAATTATTTCTCACTTAATAAATCTTTTATGCATCACATTTTTTATCCATCATCTCCTGATGGATATCTAGGCAAGAATGTAGTCTATGGATATGGTTATGAAATGAAAAGAATATTTCTAGAGGAGATAGTGAGGTTTTCAGGAGGAGGAGAAAGCAAAGAACATAGGAAATATAAAAGCAGAAGAGATTATGGGTGTAATACAGTAATTACTGGCCACACAACTGAGCCTACTGGGTATAAAATAAATAAAAGATTCTGTCTCAAAATAAGAAAAAAAGACAGACAGGAAGACAGAAAGACAGACAGGCAGAAAAAAGAAAGAAAGGGGGAGGGAGGTAAAGAGGAAGGGAGGAAGAGAAGAATGGAAGGGAGGGATAGAGGGAGGGAGGAAGATAGAAAAGAAAGAAAGAAGTGGATGATGTCCTAAATAATAACATCAGAATGAGAGAGAGAAAGAGAGAGAAAAGGAGAGAGAGAGAGAGAGAGAGAGAGAGAGAGAGAGAGAGAGAAGGAGGAAAGAAAGAAGTGGATGATGGTGTCCTAGAAAATAACATCAGAATCACACACACACGGGGGGGCGGGGGCAGGAAGAAGGAGAGAGCTATGTCATGCTAAGCAAGTATTAATTAGATTCCATCTTTCAGAAAAGCCAGTCCCTTTAATTTCACACCACTGAGAACCAGCAAAGCTATCTAGGACCTTCTAAATTATTTTACTGTTGTTCTCCCATCCAGCATTCTGGGAAGAGTTACTGCATAAACCCACATCATTTTCTCTGTCTTCCAACTTCATACCTATTTTTCAAGAAACAGTTTTAAAAAGTCTTTGATTTACCTAAGTGTTTGTTCACTCTATTTATCTGTTTCTGAAGTTCTACCAAAAGAACTAAAGAACATATGTATGTCCTCTGCATATGGCACTGATAATAAAAAAAATAAAATGAAGCAGATTTTTAACATTAAAATGGTATATGAGGAAGGGAGATATAGGACATTGCTATTGATGAAGTTCTGAGCAAGCTTGAGCATCTGGACTCAGCATCTTGTAAATATTACTCACCAAATGTAATTCTTACAGCAAAATTGTAGCTAAAGAAACTAAAGGCTGAGAAAAGCTGTTTTCCGTATCATACTCTGAGTGGCCATTCCAGATCATTCTGCCTGGGTCAATGCCCAGTCACAGCACTGAGATATTTTTGTCAAAAGAAGGAACAGCCTGTGATAATGGTATTTTCATGTTTCTCTTTTCATATATTAAAAACCCTGAATGAAATGTGTTCTAGGAGGTTACATTTTCTTGACATGACAGTCAGATTTTGGACAAGCAAGCCTCATATACATGGGAGCAAAGGTAAGGTTCTTTCTGCAGACCTGTCAGGAAGCAAGCTATCTCTTTGTAAAAATGATTTAGAGGCAACTGGCCTTTCCTCTGCTGGTTACTTCAGGTCTAACTAGGCCATTCATCATCAGAGGCAGAAATCTCTGCCTATTTTCACATCAGACATGTGTCCTCCTGCTGGAAGGTCTTTATCCTGGTATAGATAGGTTCAAGTCAAGGTCTGTGCTTGCAAAATAGAGAAATTGACTCTCTTTATATCACACCAGAGCCGATTTGGTGCCACTGACCATTTAACCTACTTCTCTTCCAATTTTAAGTCACTTTTTCCTCTTTGGCTTTTCTGCCAGCTGTGACATCTGTCTTAAAGAAAAAAATATTTTTCAGGATCTAGTTCATACTAAGAGAGTCTCCCATCCTCACTGCAGTACTATTGAATAGCTCTCTTTCTCCTTACTAAGGATTATATAGAATCTTCTGGATATTTGGCTTCTCCTTTTAGAAACCTAATCCTTATGCTAAATATGAATGCTCAAGTGAGACAAACCAAGAAGAGCTGACATATTTTCCATAAATTCTTTGCTTGAGTTTTCTTGGGTAATTAGAAAATGCTGAAGGTTAAGATACACACATTTCTATTTCACATAAGAAGAATGAGTCAAGAGACACTCAATAGATGTTCAACTTTACAAGCTGTCATGGGATAAAATTGGGATTTGAACACAGGTCTACTCAATCCAAATACACAGGAGTTTCCACTAGATTAACCTGTCTTACTTTGATTTTCTAAAAATTGATGTGAGCATCTACTTAGGATAATATTGTACTGTTTCAGTATCTGCACTGTCTTCATCATTGTATTTTTTCATTTTCCTTTTTTATTTGTTGAAATGTGTACATGTATATATTCTTGTGTACAAGTGTGTCTATGAGTTCATGCAGGTATGTAGAGAGGCGAGAGTTTCAATATCAATATCTTCCTCAGTTACTTCCCATCTTGTTTTTTGAGATAGCCTTTCACTGAACTGGAGATCACAAACTTCGATTGGTTAGCAGGTCATGGAGCTCACCATTTCCTCCTGCTACAGCATCCCCCAATCTGGAACTTCAGGCACATGTTATCATCTAAGACTTTTTGTCTAGAATTAACTCTTTTATCCCTAATATTTCATATGTAAGGAACCTAGATTATGCCAGGCGGTGTTGGTGCATGTCCTTATTCCCAGTAATGGTGCCAGCTTGGTCTAAAGAGCAAGTTCCAGGACAACCAATTGTAGACAGAGAAACCCTGTTTAGAGAAAAACAGAACAATAAAAACAAACAAAGAACATATACTAGTAGATTAGACCAGAATTCGTACCCCAGACATGTTTTACTTCTCTCATAAATACTATATATCTCTCCATCTGTTTTTTTTTATTTGTAAGCTGATAGTATGGTAATTATGACTTCTTAATACTCTTCTCTTTATGATATTGTGAAGTTTTCTGATATGTCTCACATTTCTGTCTAACAATGGGATTATAGAATCTAGTAGAAGAAACACCAGCAATAGAAAATTCTATATTCACATCTACTTAGCTTTGCTCTCATTCAAATATCTCCGTAGTTCTCTCCAGAGACTCCAAAAACTTGCTTAATTTAATTTATCCCTTTATAAAATGGATATTCTCTGAAAACTCCCTGCTGGAGGCACTTCTCTTGTACCCACACAATACATTGACTTTTACAGAGGCTTTGCTTTTTTCCCTAAAGAATTTCCTGTTCATTTAGCTACAGCCAGAGGTAACGTTAACAATTTGTACATCTCTTCAGAGGCACACAATTTACTAAATGTCTCTTAATTGGCATGGGAGCTTGTGAAGCACTTTGCAAAAGGCAATGGGAAGAATTATTTCCTTAATTACAAATGTATAGAGAGGGCATTTTAGTTTGTATCTTTCTATATGCAATAGAATAGCCTGAACTCCAAACTGATTATAGAGCAGTGTCAAACACATCTTTCCAGGCTTTCTTTCTGAAGTATTCGGTATATCCATTGCAAATGTGACTCTGAATGTTGAATGCTGAAAATCTCTCCATATGACCCATCTCCATGTCCCCTTAAGGCTGAAACTGTGACTAACCAGTAGGAATGATCTGATGTTTTGTTCTGAAGCAACTTTCAAAGATTAGACTATAAGCAAAGTACAAAAACAAAACAAAACAAAACAAAAAAACTGATGTTAGCTCATTCCATAGTATATATACTCCAGTGATTGTTTATTCTTACATTTACACATCCATACCTGTGAGGACTTCCTTTTTTACTTGTGTTTTAAACAATGATGGGCTTCGTAAAGGCACTTCTGTTTAAGTATATCATGTTTTCACCATGTTCCTCTTTTTTCTTGTCCTGTCTCCACTGTACCCCTCATTTCCCCCTTCTCTTCCCAAGTAATCCTCTTTTATTTCCTGTCATAATATAAGTTCTCTATGTAATTATATTACATATTCAAAATCACACTTATTATCAATGCATTAAAATATTCATGTCATTAAGAGATTTCAACAGCAAACTTGCTTGTTTTGAAAAGCTCAAAAGAAACATTCTTTTTTTTATTTATTTATTTATTAAAGATTTCTGTCTCTTCCCCACCGCCTCCTCCCCTTTCCCTCCACCTCCCCCAATTAAGTCCCCCTCCCTCGTCAGCCCAAAGAGCAATCAGGGTTCCCTGCCCTGTGTGAAGTCCAAGGACCACCCACCTCTATCCTGGTATAGTAAGGTGAGCATCCAAACATTCTTAAAGAATGAACTTTCTCCCTATAGTCAGATTATTTACTAAATATTAACTAGAAATATCAGATAAAGCCTTCTTGAGAAATACGTAAGAATAAGCAAACAATAGAAAAAGAAAGAAGAGAAAACCTAGGTGAAACAAATACAAGCCACCCAATGTCAGGAGAAAGAAGACAATAAAAATAATATGCAGAAAAGATGCTGATAGGTCAGCAGCAAAGGGAGGACCAAATCATGCAAAACACTAGGATTTGATAGTTTTCCTTTTTTTAATTATTGTGTTCTAGTATTTCAGTTGTTGCTATGGTTGCATAAAGTTACTGAAGGATTTCCAGCTGTAAAATGGATAATGAGTTGGGAGAATGATCAAGCTATGTTGGATATGCTGTTGCTATAGTCAGACATTTCCAGTTACCATTTTTGGCTATTATTTCTATGATTGTCTTATTACTTCCATTTTTTCATTTTCAATGTGCATTGCCAAAGCAACTGCCTGACTCGGCTTCTTTCTCCCAGCATTCTGTTCTGTGTACTCTGCCTACTGCCTACCTAATTTTCTGTCCTATCAGGCCAAGCAGTTTTCTTTATTAGTTAACCAATGAGAGCAACAGATAAGATACAAGACCAACCTCGATCACTACGAGCATGAATACTTGAGTTTAGATCCCCAGTATCCTCAAAAAAATGAGGTATGTCATCATAACTCTGTAACTCCAGGTCTAGAGGGTAGAGACAAAAGAGGCCAGGTACTTACTGGACAATCAATGTAGCCTAAATTGTAGACTTCCTCTCTATCTCCAAAAAATTAGGGGGAGAAGTGCTGAAGTGCTTGAAAAAGATATCTTGATGTGGAACTCTGACCCATCTCCACATGTGCACACACCAGTAAGAACACCCCTGCACAGCAAATGCATTTACCTCCATCCTTTCCACACAGTCAATAGTGAAAAGTATTTAAAAGGAGAAATGGCTCACCGATACTAGCACTTACATCTCTTGGAGAGCACCTGGGTTCCCTTCACAGTACACAATCATATCTCTCAACCAGCTGTAACTTCAGTTCCATAAAATCCAATGCCCTCCTCTGGCAGTCACTGCATGCATGAGATATACATACAGACAGCATATATATATATATATATATATATATATATATATAATTTATTTATTTACTTTGAGATTGGGTTTCTTTGTGTAACCCTGACTATCCTAGAACTCACTTTGTAGATCAGGCTTCTCTAGAACTCAAATACCTACCTGTCTCTGCCTCCCAAGATCTGGGATAAAAGGCATATGTCACTATTCCTAGAAATAAATTAATTTTTAAAAGTATTTACAGGGGAGCTAGCTATCAGTTTTCCTTGTTTACTCAAATAAATGGAGAACAAAAAATAATTAAAAACATTTTTTTCTATGTGATATAATATTTTTAAAAATCTATGTGACAAAACAATTTTACTTTTAACTTTATCTATGTTATGTGTGTTTACTTTAGAAAGATAAAATTGAATTTTGTGAATAGGAAATAAAAAATAGAACAATGAATATACAAAAAATTACAGGTGTTTATCAGTGATTTAAAAGCTCACTTATCTGTATCACATCTGTTTGTAGTGTGTTGACTGCCATGTATTATTGTTGCCCCCTCACCAAGCCCATTTTTCTTCCCATGGGTTCTAGTTGAAGCTAGACATAATTTCTATGTTAAAGACTAAAGAATAAATGTTTTTCAAGGTCAACATGAAAGCTTTTGTAGTTGTGAACTTGAGAGGTGCTGATTCAATAGTTACTGCTTCCCTATTCACAAGATTTCTTTGAGGACATTTGTGTCTATGATGAGAATTGGTTTTCATGGAGATTTTTCTCCACCATGTACTCTCCACCATCTTTGGAGTTTTCTCTTTACTTTTTTTTGTCTAAAGTGCTTTCTGCAAAGACTGCTCACACACAGGTTTGCAACTGTCAATGTTGTATTCCAATTAGTTGTCACTCAAAAACCTTAGTTTTAGATAAATACTCTGTAGCTGGATTTTAGACATGCAACTTTATCAATATCCTTTTGATTGATTTCCCTGGCTATAATTCTCTCTCTCTCTCTCTCTCTCTCTCTCTCTCTCTCTCTCTCTCTCTCTCTCTCTCTCACTCACACACACACACACATACATGTGTATTTTTGTCTCTCTCCTTCACCCACTCTCTTCTTCCTTTCCTCTTCTATCTACATTTGCAATAATTGTGCACTGACTCCTTAAGGTCCCTCCCCCTGCCTTGATAAACTCGTAGGAGAACAGAGGAGGGCACATCTTTCCTTAGATGTCTTGTCTCTTTACTGTGTTTTGTGAAGTGTTAATTTTCCAGCTGACAATTACCCTAATGTTATAGTGAGGTTCAAAAACAGCCTATAGCTTGGATGCAAATTTCTCCTGTATCTCATACATCTATCCTTAAAAGGTAACTCAGATGAAACCCTTCTTTTATAGCTACATCTAAATGATCTACACTTCTTTGCTAATTTATCGTCAGGTAAAAAAAATGCGAGGTAACCTTGGGTACCATGTGTTCTGTGAATACACATCTCTTTTGAATGAGTTAGTTAGCATTCTTGTGATCTCAGCTCTTTGATTGAAGAACAGTTGTAAATCTGCAATTTGGTTAGTTCATTTTTGTCTTTCTAAGATTGGGCATAATTCCGTGGTAGTTCTTTTTCTAGTTTTGTGCATTAGAAGCAGAAACTAAAGTTTTCTAAAATTCACGTTCAAATGAGTTCACTAAGAAAAAGTGAAAACAAAATGCAAAAAAAGACAGTATGCAAGTGTAAGAGCAAGAAAGAACTTCATAAAAGATCAGAGGCAGTGATGAACACAGAACACAAATGAGTAAAAAGAGAACCACTGAGTTTTGTGAAGAGAATATTGTTATTTCTAATACCTTTATTCTCATTATCATAGTAATGTAGTGTTCTATTAATCCCTTAAATACATTAATTAATATATAATTTGTTAGAAGAAAATATCTTTCTCATTAGTCCCAAACAAAGGAAGCAAATTGGTGTTTCAGCCTTATATTTTCTTTCTTTTTTTTTAAGAGTGAAAATTTTTTTTTATTATTATTATTAAAAATTTTCACCTCTTCGCATTTCCTTACCCCTCTCCACATTCGCTTTGCCCCTCCCTCTCCAGTCCAAAGAGCAGTCAGAGTTCCCTGTCCTATGGGAAGTCCAAGGTCCTCCTCCTCCATCCAGGTCTAGGAAGGTGAGCATCCAAACAGACTAGGTTCCCACAAAGGCAGTACATGCAGTAGAATCAAAACCCAGTGGCATTGTCCTTGGCTTCTCAGTCAGCCCTCATTGTCAGCCACGTTCAGAGAGTCCGGTTTGATCACATGCTCCATCATTCCCAGTCCAGCTGGCCTTGGTGAGTTCCCATTAGATCAGCCCCACCATCACAGTGGGTGGGCATACCACTCGCGGTCCTGACTTCCTTGCTCATTTTCTCTCTCCTTCTGCTCCACATTTGGACCTTGGAAACTCTGTTCAGTGCTCCAATGTGGATCTCTGTCTCTGTCTCCATCCATCGCCAGATGAAGGTTCTATGGTGATATGCAAGATATTCATTAGTGTGGCTATAAGATAGGGCCAGTTCAGGAGCACTCTCCTCAGTTGCTCAAGGAACAAGCTGGGGACATCTCCTTGGACATCTGGGAACCCCTCTAGAGTCCAGTCTCTTGCCAACCCTAAAATGGCTCCCTTAATTAAGGTATATACTTCCCTGCTCCCATATCCACTCTTCCTCCATCCCAACCATCCCATTCCCCATGCTCCCCTTCTCACTTCTCTCTCCCCAAATCCCCTTACTCCCACCAACCCCCATAATGGTCACTTTAAGACACTTCTACAAATGCGGTTTAAGAATCCAAGTTTCCTAAACATTTACCCACTTATCTTTCAGCAGTTTTCAAATACTATTGGAAAATTTTTGCATAAATCAATTGCCCATTGAGGCTGTCAGCCAGTTGAAAAGAACATTAATTAGACGTGATCTAAGAAAAACAGACATCCTTGAAAGCTGTGTTTAGTTCACATTTAAGGGATTTGAGGCTCAGGAAATGTCACCACCTCTGCTGATCAACAAAAGTTGAGCTTACACTGACTTTTGTGTGTCCTGTCCTTGGTTTCAATCTTTGTGAAGCACTGATAACATTTCTTACTTCCCCTGTGATGGTTGCATCATTGGTATACACTAAAATGCTTTGTGATTCTTTAGGAAATGACCCACAGTCTATTATTGCCATTCTGTGCCTGGTGTTTATTTTTCTCAATTGTTAGAATCCATTCTGTGCTTTTTCTCTGCATTTCTATAATGTCCTTGGCCTTTGTTCTTACATTATTATCACTTACAATGTTATAGTCATTTACAACTTCATATTAATCAAAACCGTGAATTTCAACAAAGGCAACAGCCCCTGCCTCATCTGTGACCTTTTTCCCTTTGATCCTGCCATCTGAAAGCTTTTTATACATTCTAATTCTCTTTCATTTTAATAGCTCTGAGAAGCAGTACTATTTTCTCTGACTGATAAGATCATTGAAGGTGACCTGATTTTTCTCCAGAGATACACAATGAATAAAACACATTCACACATAAACTGAAACAACATGTTCCACAGAAAGGGAAAGAAAATCCAGTTTTACTCTCTCTCTCTCTCTCTCTCTCTCTCTCTCTCTCTCTCTCTCTCTCTCTCTCCTTCCCTCCCTCCCTCCTTTCTTCCTCATCTCCACCTCTCTCCCCACTCTCCTTTCATATTACAAAAGGATGATTTCTCAGACATGATCATTGTACATGTCTCATCAAATTATGCAAGCTGACTTTCTTATTGCAGACTAGATTTTGTTGGTATTATTTCATCTTGTTTGCCATAAAATTGAATAGCAAAAAAAAACTGCAACAAGAAATAGAATGGCATTCTGCTTGATGTTGGTTTTGTGTTCTTAATGAGCTCTTATAATACAAACACTTTTATTTGAAGGTGTGTCTGGTTGAAGCATTCCGTTATTAGCATTGCTCTGTGGTTTTGTGCATGCATATCACTCAGTATGGTTTTGTGCATGCATGTCACTCGGTATGGTTTTGTGCATGTGTGCCACTGGGTATGGATTTCATGCAGTTTTTAGGTTGCAAGGTGACATGCTTCTTTTTAAGGAGTATATTTTCCACAAAGTTTCCTCTATCTTATGAATTGTTTGTCTCATATTAATGACTCATGGCTTAAACAGGTAGGGTATTCATGAGTGTGGAAAATTGATATCTGAGAGCATTTTATTCTGCTCAGTCAGGCTTATTCTTTATAAAGAATCAAAACAGTAATAACATTTACAAAATAATTCTGACTAGAATGTGCATTGTGCTTCACTGGTATCTTTCAACTGCTTTACAGTGGGCCCTCTTCTGCCCACCGTCATTCAATAGCATTGCCGTACCCATGGCCATCAAAGAACAGATTCCCCTTAAAGTCCATTGCAGAGTAGTTTTTATATAATCCTTTTAATATTTCAAGCTTCATATTTTCTATCTACTCAGTGTAGATTGCATGACTATAAGATGTTCTTCTAGTCATCTGCGATGCTAACTTTTCCTGAACTATTTGCAAATACTCCTCTAAGCGGCTTGTTAAGAACAGTATAAATTACAACACATTGTTTCATTTCTGCTGCAGAAAGGCAAGCCAAACATCCTAACTATGTGATATATCTGTAGAATGTTTCTCTACTAGATTGGAGTGGAACATGAGTATTTCCTCTCTATAAGATCAATGGAAGCTTCCTGAAATTTGTTTCCACAATGTCCTGGAGGATAATACTGTTCAGTGAAGCTGCTGTAGACATACAATAACTCTAATATATTTTAAGCCTTTTAATTTTATTCTTCTTCAATAATGTCAATATCCTGACCAAGAATGCCAATATGTATATGTAGTAAATATTACCTTAGTTTACATTATAACATTAATCAATGTTCTGTATTAATGATAAGCATTTCCAAATAACCCATTGCCATTTTCTCTATATTTTTTTGTTTATTTTTAACTTCAGACATAGAAGTTATGTATAAAATGTGCGTATAATATGACACAGATCACACCTTTTGTATGGACAAATAATAGAAAATTCATAAAAATGCCTAAATGCTTGTAGCATAAAATTATAGTTTAGTTCTAGCTATAAAAAGTGTAACCCAATTGAAATGTTTATCATGCATCTGTGAAGGTTTTCTCTTGCATGCCTAATGGTGTTGCATGGACAATTTAATTCCTCTCATTTAAAACAAATCCTGGTGATATCCATTCTCTGCTATAGAGTACCTGCACAACAAGATCAGCTATCCTAGAAACCCAGGCTGAATACAACCTTTGCACAACATTAAATCCTCTTTATCTTGTTAGTTGTGTTGACTTTGCTGTCTACAGTCACTGGTATAATTTATTTTAGGTTTGACTTTGTCAAAAGTACTTTTTATAAATTTTATACTTGAAAACGAAATATATTTACATCATCTCTCCCCTTCCCTTTTCTCCTCCAACTCATCCCAGTACTGCCCCACCCTGCTTTCTTTCAAATCCTTCGCCTTTTTTTCATTGATTGTTATTACTACATACATTCATACACACATATATGTACATGGACACACACACACACACACACATATATATATATATATATATATATATATATATATATATGCAATCTTTTCCCTGGGGAAAATTATTTTTTCTACCTTCAGCATACTTTAACTGCCCACAATTATTCATCCATGGTTGAATCTCCAAAAGATCTTCTCACATCCTGTGTTGGCATGTTTCCTGGAGTTGTACTTTTACAGGTCTTTTTTAGGGGCTGACATTGTTGACATATCCTGGGTGATGATTCCCTGTTGTTTCTAGCAGATACAATCTCATAGCAATTTTTCTGTACCTCTGGATCTTACAATCATTCCACCCTTATTCCATGTTGTTTATGAAACTTTATGTGCACTTATCCTTATACCCACAGATAATTATAGCTCTTACTCACCATCGAAGAAACTAGTCTTGCAAAGATGGAGACCACTATAGAATGCCTCAATGAGTCAAAATGAACAGAATACCTGACCTTTCTGTACCTAGCTCCAGTTGATAGATACAACTACACTACAACTCCTGAACACAGAGTACACACATAAATGTATAATTTAAGTAATAATGCTTATTATTGGCATTGTATAAACATTTGTGAATTAAAAAGAAAAATTCAATTTATTATCATTAATGTCATCTGAAAAAAATGAATGTGACAAAATAGAGTCAAAATAAAAATCAAAGGCACAAATACACCATCATTTATTCAAATAAGTACAGTGACTTTATATTTTCTATTGACCAATATGTAATAATTTTTACAAGAAATTGATGTGGGAATATCATATATCAATCTGTTGATTTCATTGGTTAAGCAATAAATAAACTGCTTGGTCCTGATTGGTTAGAACATAGGTGGGTGGAGTAAACAGAGCAGGATGCTGGCAGGAAGAGGAAGTGAGGTCAGAATTCACGCAGCTACTCTCAGAGCAACACACGCAATGAAGCTCCGACTCAGGATGGATGTAGGCTAGAATCTTCCCAGTAAGCGCACCTTGGGGTGCTAACACAGATGATAAGAAATGGGCTAGTCCAGGTGCGTGAATTAGCCTAGAAGAGGCTAGATAGAAATGGGCCAAGCAGTGTTTAAAAGAATACAGTGTCTGTGTAATTATTTCGGGTAAAGCTAGCCGTGTGGGCGACCGGGGTGCTGGAGACGCAGCCCCGCCGCTCCTATCACTTCGAGAAATTTTGTCTTTTTAATATATGTATATATTAAATATATATATATATATTATTATATATATAATATATATGAAAGTAAAAAAAAAAAAAATCAGTTCTAAATTACAAGAGGCATGGATAAATAAACATTTGAAACAATTTGTGTTCCCCATTAGCATTAGTTAGAACCACAGCTTCATAAAGCATAGTATTCTTATCATTAATTTATATTTTGCATTTTTATAATCCCTGATGTTACACATTTTCTATGCAACATAAATGCACCAGTTAAATATTGCACATGTGTTCTTTACTTTCCATTAGAAAATGTTTCTTAAACTCAAAGCCCTGATTCTCTTGCTGGCAACTTTCCAAGAAAACTGTTGTCTGAATCCCTTTATTGATTTCCTGTTGATGCATGGCAGTATTTTCACAAACATAATGACTTTACACAAACATGCCTACAATGTCAGGATGTCTGTGGGTCTGTATTCTGGGTATACCTAGTTTGCTACAAGTTCTCAACCAAGGTGTTGATCCTGAGTGACTTTTGTTTGAAGACTCTCCTGAATAAAAGTCAGTTTCTAAATTAATAGGGTTAATGGCAAAGGTTAGGGGCTGGAGTGTTGCTGGAATTAAGGTCCCAACTCCTTACCAGTCAGTAGTTGTGGGCAAGCCGTTTGTGCCTGGACACATGGAACTTTCCTAAAATGCTGCTTGGATTCATTAAAATATCCACATTGATGTGGTCATGAGAGACAACTTTCTTCAACACAGAAAGCACAGCAGTTTGTCTAAACATAGTATGGTGTATCGCTTCAGTGTGAATCACGAGATGTCATGCATGATCATACTAATGTAAGATGGAACATTAGTGGGAAGTACAACTATTAAAAGGTGATCAGATCATGAGTTATTGGACTTTATGAATGGATTGAGATCATCATTATAGAAATGGAATGTAGGAGTAGATTCTTTAAAGTAAGATAGGTTCAGACATGGTATGCATATGCTGAACTAATGTCTGCCATCTTTCCATACTGTGATGACCATCAATGAAGGCCCTACAGACACCATGGTCCTCCTCAGCTGTTA
Organism: Microtus obscurus; assembly: GCA_963919715.1. Classification (NCBI taxonomy): domain Eukaryota; kingdom Metazoa; phylum Chordata; class Mammalia; order Rodentia; family Cricetidae; genus Microtus; species Microtus obscurus. The sequence continues at coordinate 2,457,908 of CAWTZC010000501.1, read as the reverse complement.
AGAATATTTGCTGTTCTGTCAGAGGACCTGAGTTTGCTTTTCAGTACCCCTATATGACGTCTTACACTGCCTAGGGCTCTAACTCCAGGGCATCTGATACCCTTTTATGGTATCTGTGGGCATTTCCATCATGAGGCACACAAACACAGACACAGACACTCATAGGCAGACAGAAAAGACAGACAGACACACATGCACACACACACACACTAAAATAAACATAAATCTTTTTAAAACTAATAATTTGCAAACTCTTTTTAAATTATAAATAAATTGTGTAAGGTGTTACTTTAGGAATTCTTATTTTCCCCAGTGAAAAAAATCACTGCTTTAAATAGAATATACAGAAAAGAAAAAGAATGGACATTTCCAAGCCACTTTGGTCTTACATAAAGCTTTGATTCCAGAAATACTCTTAAAAGGGGTTCTCATTCCATAATTTAAAACATTCTGGATGAAAAGAAATTCTTGCAAATAGGAACATCTCAGTGTACTCTTGGCATAGGGCAGGACAGTAAAAGTGGTCACCCATGCTACTCTGGCACACGGCCAGCTTCCCTAAATAGGATTCACGGTACCGATGAGGTAGTGCATGTAAAGCACTTACCAGAGGCACAATAAAAGTTAAAGAAGCTATAGAGAACTCAGCAACTGAAGCACAGGCTGAATGCTGATGCAAACCTCTGCTACCTTGTCTGCACAAGTGAACCAATTAAGACTAGTACTTGACTATTCTCCCTTGTAATGGTGAGGTTACTGTGAGTAATATGCAAATGAGTGAATTACTTCCTCCAGCCATTAAGAACTCTGTGATGTCAAAAATGATGGCTATCCCATTTCAAGACACAGACATAGATTTACCAATATGTTTTACTACTTCACTACCTTCATCTAATAAATACATATTAATTCATCTATGAAGTTCAAGATACTAAACCAAAGAGTCTAAAGAATACCAAGGGGAATTAAAAGTGTGATTTTCATGGGAGACATATTTATTGTTTGAGGAGACAGGATATTTTCACATATGATAAAAGCCATGGAAAATCATAAAAAAAAACTCATGATATTAAATTTACGTAATACTAGATGGTTGTCTGAATGTGCCACATAAACGGTATGGTGATGTAAATGAAGAATGTCTCCCACAGGCTCAAATAATTGAATACATGATCCCCTGTCTTCTCTTTCATTATGGACCACCCTGTGAAATCATAAACCAAAATAAAATCTTTCTGGTGTAAGTTGCTTTTGGTCACAGTACTTTATCAGAGCAACAAAAGTAACTGATACAGATAACTGAGGCTACCTGAAGGTCCCCTATCCTTTCAAAGAGATTTGTAGAAATAAGTTTACATTTGTGTCATTAGTGTCAACCCAAACCCATTTTAGAGAACTTTTAGAGCAGAGTGCAACCACTGAAAAAAATAAATAAAAATTAGAGAAGAAAACCAGCTGCTTCTTTTCAGTCATTAGATAAACTTTCACCTGCCAACAAAGATGTTGTTTCAGAATATCTCAGAATCCCAAATATCAGGTCTCAGCGATCAACCAGTAGAGTCAAATTCAAGTGCAGCCTTTTTTCTTTCCTACATTTCACTGTTGTGGTTTTCCTTTTTGCTTATTCCTTGTGAGTTAGCACCCTTTATTTTCTACTGCTGGATGTGCAGGAGAATTGGCACATGGGGAGCCACCTTTTTGGGGTGACTTTTGCAGTGGTACTGGGCAAGGCAGATTTGTATACTCTGAGTAGGGGTATGAGGATTAGAAAAGTTAAGTAGGAGGAACAGAGATTGAAAGAAACACAGAGACACAGGAGAGTAATGGGAGAGCAACTCAGTGAATACTGAATGCTGAATTCTTAGTTCTGAGTAATGCCTGCATTTATTTTCCAATACAAAGGTGGAGAAGAAGTCAAAAAATTGTTTTATTATGATACAAAGGACAGCCAGAACAGTTACTTTCTCCAATACTTGATACAACAAGCCAATACTTATTGAGAAAAAAAGTATTGGAGCAGTGAAAACACCCTATACCGCGTATCCTGTAGGCAGCCACTCCCTAAGTCAAACACCATAGTTCAAAGAAAGGAGCCTTAGTATGCTTGAATTCTTTGACCTTTTGCTAGAGTGGAGTAGAGCTATCTCTCTGGAGCATTTTAATGTCCAAAAAACCACGTAACCACACCTTAGGTCAGGATATGTAGCCACACTTGTTTTCAACAACTTTGAGCAAGCAAAATAAACTCAAACTCTCTGACCTGAGACATGTGGAATAGGCTCACATTTTTGGGCTTCCACGCTGGCACCTCTTTGCTCCTAATTTGAAGGAAACATAAAAAGCAGAAAATGGTTACAGTGAGTTGTCTTCGTAGTCTAGCAGTGAGGAGACCCTTTTCAGGGAGTATTTTCCTATAGAACAGCTAATCAGCTAACCTCCAGCTACCTTTCAGATGAGAATCATTGTCTCCTCTTGACTTTATTTAATTTTATATAAGAGGGTTTTAGAAAAGAGATAAGGTAACCAGTTAGCACTGGCTAGCATTGTTCCTTCACCTCTCCAGCTCAAAGATGCACATAAAAGAAAATTTCCCATCTACAAAGGTCTGTTTTATGATACCTCAGAGGAGAACAGAAGCTGGAGATATGAGGCAATTAAGGAAGACTGCAGAAAAGGGAAGGCCAATGTATCCTCCAAATGCCCTCAAATCAGGACTCTTTCTTTTTTTCTTTTCCCCTTTTGTATCCATATGTAATGACTTGTAAAAAAAAAAAAAAAAAAAAAAAAAAAAAAAACTCTTGCTTTTTCTGTTTGTATGTTGTCTGAGGCTCTCTCTGATAAATCCCAATGGTCCTTTTCCCCCTCAAAGTGAAAGCCGTCCTCTGGGAGCGATAGAAGCTGGCCAACTGCCTGGTGTGCAACAAAGGACTTCTCTCTTTACCCCATACCAGCTCTATCAGTACATAAAATACATTTTCCCCTCTTTCGTACCCTGTCATCCCCGGTCTTACATTTCTTTGAGTCACAGAAGCCAATGAAGATAAAATAAGTTCGTGCCTGGTGTGCAGCAATCACTCTCCATAGGCATGGATTTGTTTGATCTTTTATGGAAAACACAGCATGTTTATATACACAGTTATAGAACTATAGTGTCTGACTGCACAGGCTTCTTTTGACTTTGCCCAGTGTCCTCACATTATTTTCCAAGAATTGGTTCTGTATTTTCTCTTCTTTAGCTCAGCAGGTGGCTTGGTTTTACTTTGGGTTCTTTGGTTGACATAAGGGTAAAGCAGTAGAGAATTAGGAGCCACAGCAGGGCACCAGGATTGTTTCTACCCAGAGCAGGATACATAGTTTTTGGAGTCCAGGGTTAAGCACAAATAAGCCATTTTTTTTGCTCATAAATAATAGGGTAGATTCTTCTCAACAAGGTACACACACCATGGTATTGCATGTCATATGTGGAAGATGCTGATCCTACCTGTACTAGCCCAGAACATGGGCACACAGTTGGTCAAAGACAGTGAATATGCCTGTCCCTAGGAAGAAGAAGTTGTGTGGTTAGCCAAACATCCTATTAACATATGTTTGTCCTTCATTATATTAGCATTCTTGTGTAATTTACCAATTTAAAGCTCTATGCTGTACCACACTACTAGTGGACAACTCTATCCGTCTTCCCACTAGCATCTGTTGCCCCAATGCCCTCTTATCCTAAGGCTCTCCTTCCACACCCCTACTTCAACCACATCCCTGCAGAGGTTTTAACCTCAAAAGCATTGAAATTTCTTGTGTTACAAATGTAAAATTAGGAAAACTTTTTACTCTTTAGAATTTTCAGAAGTTAATATTTCTTAAGGATTAGTTTTAGTATCAGAAAAAACATAGAAAGATACTGGATATATGGAGATATATGAAACTATCCATTCTATCATTTCCTATATATTTGTTTTTTAATTAAAATTTGAATCTATTGGTTATTTAAAATTCAAACATCAATATGGGGTTTTTAAACCTCTCTTTTATTTCAAAGAACATATCACTGAAAAATAAGAAAGATATATTAGTATAACATCAAAAATGAATGCTGCCAATGACCAAAAGATTGCCCCCAAATGCAGTGACATTTTTAATATACATAAAAGCTATTTTCAGCTGGCTCATGAAAACCAGTAGGCTTCCTTCCAAATCTTAGCTGAGTAATATGATGAGAAATTGCTACCCGTACATTTTCAAGAGAAATCTTCAAGCTTTTTTTTTTCTTCATTGGTCCCATTCTTTGGTGTCTAGAACAATCACGTGTTTTGTTTATTTGTTTGTTGGTTTTGGTTTTTGCTTCTTCTTTTCCTTCACGCTTATATTACCTCTTATGAGTATAAACTAGCCCTGTGAATCTTCATTTAATTGTCACAGACTGGCTAGAGCCGCACCTTTGACTTCAAGATATATAAGGATGATAAGGGGTCCAAGTTCATGCATTTGACCAAATGTTATTGAAGTCGTTCAGTGACCAATCTACGTATTTTGATATCATAAGAAAAAATAGTTACTTAGATTTATCATGAACAGACAAAAGCTTACTCCCCCCACTCTCTTTCCCTTTAGAACAATGTCAATGGCAGTTATCATTGTCTAACTTTAATTGAGAACTTTAAGCAGTTGCATACCCACTCAGGATAAAAGAATGCTGTGATTTAACAGCAATATCTGAGAAAGCCAGATAATAGGATGAACATCACCAACTCAATTTAAAAAAGATACCTGCCTTGTGTATACTCCATCCCTTCAGTTTTCATGGGTTTCACAGTAGCAAGTATTCCCTACATGTCAGACCATCTCAAGATTATGATTTATATCACAGTTCTAACTACAGTACCCTAGCAAAATACTGCATAAAGGGCGAGTTAACTAACAGCAAATGATTTTTCTCCTCAATCTAAAACTGGGATTTTATGATCAAAAGATGGTTTGCTTAAACTCTGTTTTTTCCCTGAATTATAATGTGAACTTTTTTCTCAGGATACTCCCATAACAGAGAGTATGGCTAGGTCTCTGGGCCTCTTTTTGTCAAGGCATTAATTTTGTAAAGAGGTCTTCATCCTCAGTCTCACCTAAACTTTAACTAAATTTCTTCCCTAAAACTTCAAATCAAGGGCTTGAATACAAGAATTATGGAGCATCTAAACATTCCATCCCTAACTCTGGGCACCTGCACACTCTATAGTATAATATCTCCTTGCCATTATATTACGCTTGTTCTCTTTATATTGAGAATGCTTTGGTTTTCATATTTTCATGCTTAGAGAAAAACAAACTTTAGGAAATACAAATGGTTGCGTTTGTGTGTCAGTTTATACACTGAATCACAGTGATCAAACTCTGAATGTGTTTATGACACAGGTTCCCTCCAAAGAACAGTTAAAGACAAGTTTAAAACTTCAGAAATTTGCAATAATATCTATTATGAGAAAAAACTATTAAGCTATAAGACGAACAAGAATGGCACTGGCAGTATACCTCTGAGAGCACAGCTGAGGGAGAAATGCCATGAACTACCTGTAAAATATCCTCTAGCCTGGCCATAAGTCAAGTCCAGCCTGCTCTCCTTGATACTTGATTCTCTGTCCAGGGACTTCATGTGCTTCCATACCTCATCGTCTGGGCTGAGTCTTGCCAATACAATTTATTACTCAGGTGGTAGGCACTTGTTACCAAATGGAAAATCCATTGCTCATCACTTCGCTGTCCTTTCTGATATTATTGTCTTCAGATCTGTTTCAGCCACTTCATCAGGTTTAGTCTTCTCCAAGCACGTTCCTCATATGTGCCTTCAGCATGAAGCGAGGAAGTCACCACATGTGACATAATAAGAAATATATTTTTTTCTTTATTTTCTGTTCCAGGTTCTAACAGAGAGTTCCTAAAACTTGTATAGTTTCCTGAAAGCACTTGAAGGGTTGAGAATATCTCTTGTTGAATTCTTGGTTTGGGGTTCTAGTTCCTAAAGTGGAGATATGTTTAGGGTCATTAGTGTATCTTTTCTTTTAATGAAGACCCTTTTAAGTGGGTACCCAGACAACTTCCAGATGGAGGATACTTCCAGGAAAACCAAATTATGACCAGAAGCTTGGGATATTTCATAGTAGGTTACATGGTTTGTGCAGTACAAAGTGGTTCAAAGTCATTTTCAATTATGTTTGGAACTTCCATTACAATGCCTCAACTACAAGGTTAATGAAGCCTCTGGGTTTGGAATGCATCTAGGTGCTGCGAGAGTGGTGCACCCACAATTTTTATACATAGATGTTCCTATGTGCTATATTCTCAGGGAGCTTTTGCATATATGTCCTTTGTAATATAGCATAAAATGTAATTGAAGCTGTATGTAACATCAGAGTGTAAAATTAGCCCTTTTCAAAATGCATAAGGGCTGTGAGAACCTCCAGTTTGTAGCCATGTGGAACTAAACCATAGGTGTTCCGGACACCCAATGCTTACAACTAGTCTGTGCCGTGCAGGTTGGCCTTGTGAGGCTCAGTACTTTGACTACAGTAATTGTTGGCAGTATCAGAGCTGAACATTCAAGTGACATGTACAGAATCATGGAGAATTGCTCAGTGCGTAAAACCAAATGCAGTTAATGCTACAGGTTAGTGAATAGAAAAGCAAGTTTTCAACTAAGATTTGGTTCATGGAGGAAAATACAACCATTGTATAGAAACCCCAGCATACAATGAGAATATCACTTTGATTTTTAACCTATTGGTTGTTTCCCAAAAGTATGGGTATGTGCATTTCAAGTTCTTTTTCCAAATACCACCTCCTTTTGACCCTTTTATGTCAATCTCCCATCACCCTACTTTACAACCTTCTCAGGTATCCTAATTTTATCATGGCCAAACTCGTATAACAGTTCATTTTTTGTAGAAGGATAATTCTTTATCCCAGCTGTACTGAAACTTATAATATAACATTCTTCTTTTCTACAGTCTTTCTTCCTTGGTCTGCAAAGTATTATGTTCAGAGATCTGTATGGTCATGCCCTGCTCATTGTCTAAAATCTTAACTTGACCAGAAGGTCTTCTTGACTTTTTAAACTAAAAGTGGCAACAGTTATCCTCCAAACTATGCCTATTGCCTATTTTTCCCAACCACCTCATTCTCTCCTTCTATTTTTTTTTGATGACCCTCTCCTACAACTCTTTCCTTAACCATGTGTTCAGGCAAATATCTGCTGGCCAGAAAAACTTTTTCTAACTTTAAGACTGTAGGATACTAGGACCCGAATGGCTGGATGACAACCACTCAAACAAAGTACTTGGCATCAAATATGCCTTATTTGGTTCACAAAAATAGTGGCTATTGTGCACATTCATGAACATTTCTAGTTGGTAGAACTCAGAAATAACTTCAGAATAAATTATACATTAACTGAAATCCAAAAAGTAATTAATTTTATCAAAAAATGAGTAGATATGGGGAAGAGGGAAGGTGACAAGGGACTTCAGGGGTGGAGCAAGGGAAAATTTGTGGACTGGAAGAGTAAATGTAAAAAGAATTATACATTTAATAACAGAAATGCTTTCAGAATTCATATATAATATTGCATCCCAGTATTAACAACATCTCAATATTGACAAAAACTGAACAATTGTATATACACACATACACATATTCATACATAGTTGTGTCCTTCTTAAAAAATGGGAACACTGTTACATTTACACAATGGAGTACTATACAGCAGAAAAAATAACAACATCTTGAATTTTGCAGGCAAATGGATGGAGCCAGAAAACATCATTTTGAGTGATGTAACCCAGAAACAGAAAGGCAATTATCACATGTACTCCCTTATGTTGTTTTTAAACATAAAGCAAAGAAAACCAGCCCACAAATCACAATCCCAGAGAACCTAGACAACAATGAGGACCCTAAGAGAGACATATACCGATCTAATTTACATGGCTAGTAGAAAAAAACAAAATTTCTTGAGTAAATTGGGAGCATGGAGATCTTGGAAGAGTGTTGAATGGAAGGGTAAAGGCAGGGAGGGGAGCAAAGAAAAATGTAGAGTTCAATAGAAAATGGGCATGCATTTTGAGAAAAAGTTCTTTAAGTAATTTTGCTATTATTATGGATAGACAACAGGGATTATATTTATACACACCCAGGTCAATTATCAGTCATTAACATGCCTCTGGACACAATTAAGAGATATAAAGAACACAGGAGATCTAAAGTAGCTACATCTGTAATTTGACACCTTGTTTTTCAGTTTTTTAAAAAATATGTGGATGGATTAGTTTTCTAATATAATGATTTTAAAATATATTATAGTAGGTACATAAGCCAGAGACATAGTTCTTTATTTAGAACATCAACTATTATGCACTGTACATAACTGTGCTCTCTGTAAGTTCATATGACATGCAATAGGTATGTTTATGACAGTATTGTACAAATCTGAATCATAAACTGCAGTAACAAGCTTAAGTAATCTATCTAAGCTCCATTTTAATTTTTGAGCACCTTTATCACATATCTGGCACATTATTTAAATTTTAAGTGGCATGTGACTTATATATGTTGTTTATATGCATATGAATAACCACATATATTGCATATAGAGATTCCTCATACAGTGAGAAATTCATAACAAATACAAAAGCAAGACTATTATTTTTCTACCAAATCTTCAGAAGTGTAGAATCATTCTCTCTTAAGAAAATCATCATTGCTTTTTTAGTTTAGCACATCACATGATTAAACTTCTGTCATATAAGCAACTTACAAGTAGATCCAAGGTTTAGGACCAAGGTCACAAAATGTCTAAATAAACATAGACAGCTCCCTCCTAATCTTTGGCATCTTCATGGGTAGTATGTACATGTATTTACCTAAAGATGCTGAATTGGCTTAAAGAAATATTATTGCCATCTTCTTGCCATTTTGAGAAATTATAGTCCCATAATTGCCCACAAGAAACAAGAAGGTCTACTAATTGCAGGAAAGGACAACTGGATATCCTTTTAACTGACCCTTATGTGTAAAAATCAGGACTGAGAAAAGTACAGAGTTTACTATGTAATGAATCAGGCTCACGAGGTGATCTAGACTGATCAGCACTGGCCTAGCAGAAACAATGCATCTCAGTAGAAATAATATGAGTTCTTAGAGTTCAACTCTACACTGATGTGGGAGTGATTTCTTATCAATAAAGAAACTGCCTAGGCCCATTCAATAGGCCCACCCTTAGGTGGGTGGAGTAAACAGAACAGGATTCTGGGAGAAAGAAGCTGAGTCGAGGAGTCGCCATGATCGCCATGATGTTCCCATGCCAGGCAGATGCAGGTTAAGATCTTCCCAGGTAAGCCAGCTCGTGGGCTACCCAAAATATTAGAAATGGGTTAGATTAATATGTAAGAGCTAGCCAATAAGAAGCTGAAACTGATGGGCCAGGCAGTGTTTAAATGAATACAGTTTGTGTGTAATTATTTCGGGGCATAAGCTAACCATGTGGGCGGCCGGATGCCGGGGACACAGCCTGGCCGCTCCTATTTCAACACTACACCATGTTAGCTATATGACTTTAAACACATAATTTTCCTTGCCTTTATCCATGTGTTTCAAATGATTTAAAAATGAAAAAATAGAATTGGTATTGTAGGATTGATGCAAGCACAGATTCAAACAAGTTGGACTTGCATACATAGTCCTTAGCATGTGGCAAGCAATCACTCTATGGGCTTGAATATTTTTCTAGTGATCACTGACATAATATGACTGACATTATATCAAGTCAATTTCCTTGTCAGGCTTCTATTTTCTCAAGGGATTTATGACTCAATTTATAAATATGGTATATATCAATGCATTACTCACGATAAGGCAAGAAATCTTTCCCTTGCCCTAGTAAGGATTTCCTGCAATTATTATTAAAAGGAAAAAATAGAGAGTGTTTCAAAAACATGCACATTAACATTATTTAGACTACTTGCCTGTTATTTCTTCCTCGAGCCACTTTCAGTTCATATTGAAGGAAGTGTATTGCCCCTCACAATTTAGATCATCTTTAATACTCTAATCCAGTAGAGAATAGATAAGAGAACAAATAAAGTCCAAAATGCTATTTGCCACTGTAATTCAGTCTGCCCTTGGTTAGCATTGCTCCTAAACTGTTGGAAAGATAGGGTCCATGCTAGCATCCTTTAAACCTTACTGATATCATAGGGAGAAGAGGGGACTGTTATGCTTTGAAATCATCACATCTCAGAAGCAGATTCTGTGCTCTGTAGAGTTGCAGATTAGTTGTTCTTCTTAGCAAATTCAGAGTTGATTAAATATTTTCGGTAAATGCTGTATAAGCTATTTTAGATGTTTCTACATATATCAGAAAAATATCGTATTGATTTTTATCACTTACTATAATTCATGGCTAATATGATCATGTTTTTGCTTTCTCTTCATTTGCTAGAGTAGCTTCATTCATTTCAAGATTAGGCAATGCCTCTTTTAATCAACCTTTATTTGATGGCCACCATTTGTTCCTTACAAACATTTTTAATCTTTGCCAAGAAAATCAGTACTATATGACTGTGATTTATATATAAATAGAAACAATTCATCACTTCTCTCTTAACTCTAGAAAATTTTTCTCCTTGTTGAAGGAGCAATAATAAATCCATTAGAAAAATGACCATTTTATTTCTTTTTTCTCAGTACCTGGAAGGGCAGGTTAGTCACATTTATTGTGTAAATTTTTGATGTGTTGGCATCTTGCTCCTTGCCAAAGACAGTCTTTATTAAAGAGAGTTAAGGTTTCCTTCTCTCTCTCTCTCTCTCTCTCTCTCTCTCTCTCTCTCTCTCTCTCTCTCTCCTTTTATTTGCCAGCTGCCAATGTAGAGTTATATAGAGTTTAGATCAAAGGTCTTAGGTCTTAGCTTTTAGGTTCATTGGTATGATCATCTCTTCTCCTCACAGATGCTCAATATCTTGAAGACTACAAGTAGTACCTTCATTCAAACTTTGTAATAGATCAAGCTTCCTTTTCCTCACATGACTCTTCATACACATTAACAAATAAGTTTTTGTTTGATTTTCTCTAAACCCTCTAACTATGGCCAAACTGAAATTTCCTGGAAAGTTCCTGTTGGCAAGTTTGTGTCCTTGGAGCTGTAACAAACTGTCTATACAATTGTAGTTAACTTTCAGGCTGTTGGTCCCTTGGTAGTCGAATAAGCCAAACTATTCCTCTGCATTACTAAACATATGTTGTGTAGTTGGTTGTGTTCATACGTCCCAGATAGTCTTGAGAAATAATTATCAGAGTATAGTAGAACATGGCAGCCCTGACCTATAACCTTTTAAAGTAATAAGGGAAAACTAGATTTTGACAGTCTGAATGTTAAAATTCACAAGTTGATATGACATTGAGCAAATTTTTTTGTGCTTTACTTTCTTTTTTTTTTATTTTTTTAAAAAATTATTTATTTATTATGTATACAATATTCTGTCTGTGTGTATGCCTACAGGCCAGAAGAGGGCACCAGACCCCATTACAGATGGTTGTGAGCCACCATGTGGTTGCTGGGAATTGAACTCAGGACCTTTGGAAGAGCAGGCAATGCTCTTAACCGCTGAGCCATCTCTCCAGCCCCATGTGCTTTACTTTCTTATGTGTAAAATGTGATTATGTGTCTCATGGATGGGTTTGCAGTGAGAATTAATGCAGTAAGAAGTAATGCTCAAAGGAGTTAGGGGGTGTCCATGATGACCCTCTCTTGTTACTTCCTGTCAGGAACAGACAGTTCCAGAGGAATCATTTTTACTTGCAGTATCACAGAATTACACAAAACTTTCATTTTGTTGCCTGTCATGTTTACAAAAAAGATACGGTTACTTAAGATGCATTTAATAAATGCAAGACGTGGTTACAATGAAAAGATTTCTGTAAATTAGCCAGAAGACAGAGGGCAGCTCTCAGGAGAGTGTCTCATGTGGACCTTTCAAGGCTTTAGTCGTTCACTCCTTTAAACTTTAGCAGATGCTGCTCTTTTCTCCAGTCAAGGATGTGTGACAACACACAGGGACGTTCACCTGATACTTACTCATGTCTTATTTAAACTTGGTCACATGGACAGCTATATGACTGTCCTGAACCTCCAGTATTCAGAGCTCTGACAGATACCTGGGGGGTCCAGGCCTCACTTTACCTCCCATACCTTAAATCATGTAGTTAGCTGAGAACCTTCAGTTTTGCCAAAGCACCATTGTGAACTACACTGCTGGCGTAGAATTTGTAGTTTATAGCTCAAGAACCCTCGACAAAGCCATAGTTTTATCAGGTAAATCGTATATTCCTATATCCTAGAAACTGTCTCTCTGGTAATTCAAAGTCCGTTCTCTGGAACGAGGTCAATTCTTTACTCAACAAGTACTGAAACTACTTGTCAACTCATTAAGTAAACAATCAGCCTTAGTATTATCACTGACTCAAAAAAGTAATTCATTCAAGAATGAATGGATCATTGGAAAAAAAATCTTGCCTGAAGAATACGATTAAAATGCCACCAACACATAGTCTCCTGATGTTTGTTTTCTGTGTCCACACAGATAACAACATGTTCTAATAACTTTGTAGTCATCATGATAACAAAGGGTAACAGTTTGAACCCACAGCCTTTGGTTTTTGCTCTACTTTATTCTGCTTCTTAGTTCAGCCCTTGAAGAAACTTGGGTGTCCACAAACATTTTCAGGTACACATTCATATTCAACCTCTAGGGCTACTTTGACAGATGGTTGATCTCATTCATTATGCATAAGATCTTAGTATTCTCACCTTTTGTGTAATTGTATTTCCAATTCCTGTGGGGCTACACCACAGTTGCTTTCTATATACGGGAGAAACTCTATGCCTGATAATTCAGCATTCAGGAATATCTTTTTTTTTTTCTATAAGCCCAAACAGAACATCATACAAAACTCAGCTACACCTAATTATCCCCTCACCCAATCCAGGCACTCCAGTCAGAAAATGGTGCTTTCTTTCTCACAAAAGGAAAAGGACCTAAAGAAAGGTTGGTTTTTTACTGTGCCATTGCATTATAGTGATGTAAAACTCAGAGCTGGTATGCTAAGTCCTTAAGAAAACAGCTCCTTTAAACTTGGTAACTCAATCAGAAAGAATTTGTTTTCAAGATGGGCATTGCTTAATTTTGTTTGGCATTTGCTTAAGCTAAACATTTATCCAGAGACCATAAGCTTTCTTTATTTCTTTACTGTGATAGTCTCTAAAAAAAAAAAAAAAAGCTTAGAAAACACAGGGCAGTAAGCCTGGTGTGGTACGGCTTATGTGGAGGCTGTGTGTTTTTATTATCAGTAAAGGCTCCACACTTGGGTGCCTAAATAACTCCAGAGACAGCTTTCTTATGATCTCACACAACTACTCTGCTAAAAGGGAGACAGGAGTAATATTATTCTTTACTGTTCAGATCTATGACAAGGACAGGTTCAGATATCTGCTGCATATTCTGTTTCTGAACAAAATGAACATCCAGAAATTATATAATACTAATGTATGTACCAAACATTCAGAGATAAACAAAGATAATTATTGTATAATACATAATAATTAATATTATATATAAACAAAGATAACATATGTCCTGAACATTTAGAGATAAACAAGATAAACAAAGATAAGCCAAAATTTTATTTTGCCGATCCGGAAAGGGAGCATGTCAGATGCCCCTATGTCTGTGGCACCTGAGGGAGGAAAACCTGCTAGAAGTGAACAGAACAGATGTTCCGATCATCAACTATTAATCATGTACCATTTGTGGATCGGTCAGCTTCTCTGAAACCCTTGAGGGACAGAAGCATTTTCTCTGACACGAGAGACGATTCTGAGATGCTCCTTTCCCTGCCTGTATCTGCCTGAGAGAGTCTCAGCTAGTTGTTTCAGCTTATAGACATAATTGGCCATCAGTCATTTGGGTACCATTGTTCATTGACACAGAGCTCAGGATCATCTCTCAGCCCTCTCAACAGCAAGGTCCCGGTTTCTGATTAATCTTTGACTGGTCATTGACTATACCGAAGTAGCTTCTGGTTAATGAGACCATTTGTGTCTAACCTCATCCATTTTTCTGGATGTACTAGGAATAGAAGCGCTAGCGCTTCCCAGCACAGCCCTGAAAATGCACTAATCAATCAGTCTTTGTGATTTGCTAGGGGTTTCATTGTTAGAGTTGTCGAAATCAAATTGTAGTGAGAAGCCGTAAGTGGGCGTTTTTATCCCCAAGTCAGTTATATCCATTTAATGAAACCTGGGGTGCTCATAACAGTAAAAATTCTTAAAGAAGCAAAGAGCGACAACTGAAGCAATTACTTACCTGAGGTAAACACACAGCAAGGCAGTAAAACAGAACCTAGCTGGAGATGAAGTCCACATTCTGATGAAGAGAGGGGCTTCTCCTTTCACTAGCTGTGTGCTCATGAACAAGGAGGACATGATCCAGAAACTTGGGATTCTTTCTATAAGTGATGCCTATGGTGTTGTTGAAATTCTACGAAATAACATTCCACAAGCTAACTCAGTGTCAATGATGTGTGGTCATTAAATTTTCTGATCACACTCACAAAGAATCAACCTAGGAGTGCTTCTACTGGATGTGCAGATGTCAGATTAAGAACAGAGAGGAAAGCTGGGCTATTTGCACCTGCTTCTTGAGGCATGTGTACTAAATACATAGTGTTTCAGCAACACTCTCAGGGAGAATGGGAGACTGAAAGTAGTGGCTTTTATTCTCCAATAGCTATAAGATTTTCTCTTCACTAAAATTTTATTGGAATTTTTCAAATAATTAAGTTGATTTTTAAAATTAATTTTTTGAATTGCTATCAAAACACAGAACAAAGCAACAATAAATAAAAAACCTGCATTCAAGTAAATTTAAAACGTATTATTATTTTCTCCTTTGAAGTATGATTCACATTTTGCTGGTGGGGGAGCAGATAAATTAAGCAACATCCTAATAATTGGAATAAAGGGACAGACATATCCTTCCATTGACTTTCTCACCTGCTCCACATTCCACATCTACCACACGGGAAAATTAAACCACACTGAGTGGCAGCACAGTCAGCCTGTGGCATCTTCTCCAAACCTCATACTCACCTCAAAGTTAAAAAGGACCTCATTTTGGGACAGGGTTTTTAGAAGTGGTTACTCAAGGGTTTTTATATGAAATCATCCTGAACTTTTGTTTCACCTGAAATCCAATGGCCAGAATCCCTTAAAAAAAAAAAAAAAAAAGACAACTTTGGTTAGGAAACGGGAAGAAGGTGGGAATGTTAAGTCTTGAGGCCAGATTACAGTGATCCGTGTAAAAGCTAAGGAATTCTGGTAATTGATGACATTCACCAAAAGTGGAAAAAGGTATGTGAACCCTTATTCCTCAAAAACTCTAGTGAGAATAACTGCTGCCATACATTGAATCCAAATTTGTAGTACTTGAACTGAGAAAGAATAAATTAATTATTTAAGATACTTAGTCATAATTTGTTATAGCATCCACAGGAAAGTCATCTCTATCTATCTATCTATCTATCTATCTATCTATCTATCTATCTATCTTATCTATCCATCCATCATCTATCTATCTACCAACCTATCATCTATCATTATTTATCTATCAATGTGTCTATCATGTCTCTTTATGTGTGTGTATACATGTCTACATAATATGTCTTTATAAAAATATATATTATGATACTACATGCATGCTCACTTACATATATTCACAATACTTGGATTGCTATTTCAAATATGAAAATAACTGCACACACACACACAAACACACACACACATATCTTCTGCCTGTTTGGACTGGTTCTATTTGTTGGTGCTGTGAAGTCTTGGTGTGAACCTGGAATCTGAGGAGGGTAAAGAAGCAGCATTGACTACTAAGAACTGTGAGGAATAACTCACTTATTTCCAAAACCCCAAAACCCTTCTCCCTACCCTTCAGAAAAGTGGAACCCTCCCATATATATCAGCCATGGCATATCAAGTTGTGGCAACACAAGGCACCTCTTCTGTTAAGGCTGAGTGAGACAAATGATCAGGAGGAAAGGATCCCAAGTACAGGCAGAAGAGTCAGAGACAGACATCACCCCTTCCGAAAGGAGTTCCATAAAAAGATCAAGCCACACAACTATAACAAACTTGCTGAGGGCTCAGGGCAGTCCCATGTAAATTCTGTGGTTGGCAGTCCAGTCTTCATAAGCACCCATGAGGTTGACTCTGTGTTTTCTCATGATGTCCTTGGCCCCTCTGACCATAAATTTTTCTTACCCCGATTCACAGGATTTACTGAGGTCTGCCTGATGTTTGGCTATGTATGGGTTTCTGCATCTTTTTCCATCAGTTGATGCGTGAAACCTCTCTGATGAAATTGGGATAGGCCCCAATTTATGACTGTATGAAAATATTATTAGGAATAATTTAATTGACTTTTTCTTGTTTTTCCAGTCATATTTGGTTCTGGGTCTCTGGGCTCTTCAGCTTTTTGTTCCTGTCCCTCCAGGCTATATATATATATATATATATATAGAGAGAGAGAGAGAGAGAGAGAGAGAGAGAGACTCCATCTCATAGTATGGATCTCAATCTGGACCAGTTGTTAGTTTGTCATTCCCATAATTTCTTTTTTTTTTTTTGGTTTTTCGAGACAGGGTTTCTCTGCGGCTTTGGAGCCTATCCTGGAACTAGCTCTTGTAGACCAGGCTGGTCTCAAACTCACAGAGATCCGCCTGCCTCTGCCTCCCGAGTGCTGGGATTAAAGGCGTGCGCCACCAACGCCCGGCTCATTCCCATAATTTCTATGTCACCTTTATTTCAGCATATTTTGTAAGCAAAGCAGATTGTAGGTCAGAAGTTATGAGACTGGTTTGGGGTACCAATCCTCCCATTGCTAGGAGTCAATGGATAGGTCTAGAAAAACTCATCCTGAGTGAGATAACCTAGTCCAAGAAAGACAAACGTGGTATGTACTCTCTTATAGGTGTATATTAAGGGTATACATGGATATACAAAAATAACCATTCTATACTTCACAGACTCAAAGAAACCAAGTAGCAAGGAAGTCTCAAGGGAGTAAGAAATGAATCTATGAGGGTGAGCCAGCATGCGTTTTTCTTTTCTTGTTTTATTTATTTAAATCCTGGCTGCCATTTCCAAAGTTTCTATTCCCTTCTCTTTTCCCAGTGCCCCCTTCATCCCACTTCTGTTCCTACCCCAATATACCCCTCCTCCTTTTATGTTTAGGAAAGGGTGGGTATCATCAAAACTTGGCATATCAAGTTGCAGTAAGACTAAGCATCTCTCCACGTATTAAGGCTGGATAAGGTGACCCAGCATGAGGAGTAGAGTCCCAGAAGCCAGGAAAAGAGTCTGAGACATCTCCTGTTACTACTGTTGGGAGTGTCACAAGAAGAGACAGCTGTTTCCAGTAATCTTGTGCCAAGATTGCCAAGATTTAGTCTTTCAATACAGGTGGCATTATGTGGATGCTTCACCTATTATCTTTCTGAAGTAGCCATAGAAATGGTAAGGTCAAGATAAGTGATAACACAAAAGAATGCAGCACTTTGTGCCCTGACAGGGAAATTAAGAACAAAACAGCATTGTCCTAACTCTCAATTTTCTCTTATGTCAAAAAAAAAAAAAGAATAACAACAATAAAATCTTTCTCATATTGGAAGTTTAAAAGCAGGTGGACTCTTTCGTTGGTTTTGACAAAGTCTTATTTGCCCAGGCTATCCACAATCTTACAGCCTTCTTGCCTCGGCTACCTGCCCATTTCTCAAGGTTATAAATGTGTACCAATGTGCCTAACTTACCAAGTTTGGATTTAAATTTTTTGTTAAATTACATTTATTTGTGTTGCCAATAGGTTGGGGTATGCATATGCATGTACTGTGAAGAACTTGTGTGCTGTGATCCGCAGGAATCATGCATTGAGATTTCAGCTCATAAGTAAGGCAGAAGGCCGACCCACCAGAACAAACGCATTCTGATGGAGGCAAACTCAGTTCACAAGTCTCTGGGCCTACTACCTTTTCCATATCGACTGGTTCTCACAGTGGATCTCTTGTGAAGCCATAAGCACTGTCCCTTGGAGCAGATTCAGCAAAGTATGGATTATTGGACACAACTCTTTCCCATGTACTGGTATATTGAGTTATCCCTTCACTCGGTGGTACCTCCATTGGGAAATTTAGTTACACAGTCAATAACCTTGGTTCCCACTTCATTCCCTGAGACACATTAGAAGCCACCTCCCTTCAACTACCTTTCATTTGTCAGGGCATGCAGTCAGGAAAGGAGTCTTTCATATGGATCACATTTGGGACCCTCAGAGATAAAGGGGCATCTAAGCTCAGAGAATCACCTTTGTTTTGTGTGTGTATATAAGTGGAAACTTTATAGAATAAGAGGAGAACAGCAGGAAAAGAAAAAAAAAAGAAACTAACGCAAAAAAGTATGTAGTGGAGAATTCATTTCACCCTCAAATCTTAGTCCTGTACTCTCTGTGAGTCTTCATTTGGACCCTGAGGGGACACAGAGGCTAGCACTCAGAGGTCCCCAATACTTGTGATCAGAGGACAACTTTCTCCCCTCTCACTTTAGCACATGGGTTAAAGGAAGTACTATATTTGGTCTTTTCAAATGGTTTTCTTTTCTCACTCCCCCTCCACCCACCCACCCATGTCTCTCTCTGTGTGTGTGTGTGTGTGTGTGTGTGTGTGTGTGTATGTGCATATAGCTTGCATCTGAGTGCATGGTGTGTGTGCCATTCTGCTCACGTGGAAATAGAGGTTAGAGGATGATACAGGATGCCCTCCTCTTTTATACCTTCTTAAGACAGAATCTTAATCAGTGAACCTGGTATCATTTGCCTTAGTAAGGGCAATGTATCAGTGGGTACTCCACTGAGGAATATGACTTCACTGAAACCTCTGAATATCAGTGTCTCCTCTAGGAGCAGAGGGCCCAGGAGGCCCTGCTCCACCCATGGTGGAAGGCTGATTGGCCTGAACTTGTGCAGTAGTGACACAGTGGCTTCTGTGACTTCACAGGTGACATACATGGTTAAAGTCATTTTCCTTATCTCCATATAACAGTGTCCTGTCCAGTCTTTGTTTTAACTGGAATTTACTACTTTAATTTTGACTTTAGGCCTTACAACTATCTCACACTCTCCTCAAGCTTATTCCCTTCCTGCCTCTGCCTCAATCATGCTGGGGTTAAAGAGGTTGTCAGTTCTTAACCATAAGGCATTTTTATTTGTTATCCTTACTTTTCTGAGCCCATTTACTGATGCATGATTAATAAAAACCCAGAGACAGAAATCGGGGTTCAACCTGAAGGTAGAAAAGTAGATGAGCCAGCAACTGACTCTTACCTCTACCTCAGGCTGAAATGGTGATCCTGCCTCCAGGAATCTCAGAATAAGACTGTGTCTGAGAGCTGTCTCCTCCCATGTTATAATCCTCTTTTGTACTGGGATTAAAGACGTGAACCACTACCACCTGGTATCTATTGCAAGCTAATGTGTCTAAAGGGAATAAAGTTGTGTGTCATTGCTGCCTGGTCTGTAAGGCTGACCAGTGTGGCTGTTTTACTTTCTTGATTCCCAGGCAAGCTTTATTTATTAAAATACAAATAAAATGCCATTACAATTTACTCTGAATTCTTCTCGATTAAGATCATTAGTACCATGATATCAAATGTTAGCTGCTTTAAGTTCTTTATAATTAGGAAAAAAAAACCAGAATTTTCATCATAGAGCCCTGATAAGATATGAAGCAAATAACAGAAGCCACATCAGCAGATAACGTACTAAGCATCCTGTCAGAAATGGCACTGTCATATTATCTTTCAAATATTAGTGTGGGTCATTTGCAGTGTGATGCAGGCGCATCTTTCCTCCATGGCTATAGATAGAAATTACACTAATCATCAGAGTACCCCAAACTAAAATCCCCCTATATAGAGAAATTCAACTTCTAGAAATTAATGCTGAGAAATGAGTCTCAGTTATGTAAGAAACATGACCTTTACTGCTTATGTTACAGAAAAAGTCACGAACATGTAGATATATCACAATGATGAATTATACTTAACATGTAAAAACCAAGTTGTTTGATTAAAATTAAGTGTTACAGTGCCAATTAATAACAGAATATATTTATTTTATGTTATATTCTAAAAAATCCTACCAACAGGAGCTTGAAATAGGCCTAAGAATAAAGGACAGTACTTGAGATATGCTTAGCATCAGGGATGTTGTAATTTCACAAACCAGTGGCAATTATTTACATTTAATTTAAAAGATGAATTAAAAGGTATTGATTTCCTGATAGTTATTTTTCGATGGCAAAGTTGAACACTTTTAATTTATAATTCTGAATTTTGTAATTATTCCATACTAAGCATTTACAATTTTTATAATGACTAGAAATAAGATTCTTAATCTTAAAATATGTTGTTTGTGTAAATGGAACATGTGCTTAACAGTGAGACCTGTCAGGTGTTCCTCTTGTTTTATTTATTTCTGTGATAAAGAACATTGGAACAAATGGATATGGATTAAAAATAAAAGTGAAACATGGGTAAGAAGGAGAAGAGAAATCCTGATACACTCTTAACCTTGTAAAATACTTACAATGTCAACACAACATCTAGGGGAAAGTATGTTCAAAAATGGAAGTGAAGAACCTAGAAACAACAACAACAGCAAATCAGAACTGCTGAAACCTTGAAGGAATAAACAGAAATTTCCAAGGTCTTCTCCCTCACAGGGAACAATCTTCCTGCTCGTCAGAGAAATATAAAGATCTTTTGTTGATTATAAGTCTGAAAAAAAAATTAAACATCGCTTCTGTAAACTATTCCCGTCATCTAATGTTTATACTGGGGAGAAAACAATATAGCATAATGAATCAGAGGATGCTACTTCATTTTCTTATTTCATATTCCAATTCAGTCTAGTATAATTATGGTGTTTATGAACTTTGAAGTGATGTATGCAGCAGGGGAAAATAGAGAGAAGGCCTGCTCTGTCATGTCAGTGCACAGCCCATTTCCTGAGAGGAAGATAATCTCTTAAGAGTTTAAGTAATATATGGGTTTTCATTAACCAATGATTATCATTTGTAAAATCAAGATATCTCTGTAATGAATTAGAAAACAAATAGTGCTATTTCTAAATATGTAAAATTTATATCCAAACAAGGATGGCTGTAGCAGAAACCTTTCACACTTAGAGCAAGACGGAATACTCAACAGCAACCAAAGGCAACAACAACAAACCTCGCTCAGCCAGTCTCTGACAAAAGAACTAAGAAAGGAAACAAACAGGAAATTATAAATCTGCCCTTGGCTGTTGGCAAGATCCCTGAGACAGCATTAAGGGATGAGGTTACCAAACACCCAGGAAGATATAAGCTGATAAAACTTAATCAGGCTAGTTTCACAAAGGTCAAATCTTTTCTGACAAATTTGGTGGCATTTTTGCTTGGCACAGAGGGCATAAAAAAGGAAGGACGTGCCTGGAATGAGAGAGAATGCAACTATGGAAGACAGG
Organism: Microtus obscurus; assembly: GCA_963919715.1. Taxonomy (NCBI): domain Eukaryota; kingdom Metazoa; phylum Chordata; class Mammalia; order Rodentia; family Cricetidae; genus Microtus; species Microtus obscurus. The sequence continues at coordinate 2,436,251 of CAWTZC010000501.1, read as the reverse complement.
AAGCATAGATAGCATCCATGGGAATAAGATTCAGCCATAGCTTGCCACAGGAGGCTACTTCATGATGTGTAACCTCAAATCACCAATTTCATTAAGACAGTCATGCCAGTCATAAGCACAGAGAAGCAGAGTGGATGAAATGGCATCCATAGCTGAGGGCCATCTTACAAAATTACATGTCTATTATCTTCAAACACTGCACATTTGTGGCACATATCTGTACTCACTATTTGGAGTTTATTTAATATTTTCTCTGAGTTATTTATCCTGATTTTTCCCTAAATGTCCTCCTTTCCATTTGTTCTTGCTGTATGCACAAGAGTCAGTGACATTTCACAGAGACACACTTTTTTTCTCCCACAGAAACCTATGGGCCATGGTAATATCTGGATGATAATAATGGGTTTTTGTGGGGTGTTGTAGCGTCTTTAGTCTAGGACATTTTAGAAAAGTGCTTTTAGGTTCGTAGTATACTTGACAGCCTGCTGTTATTTTTCAAAGGTTAATGTTGAAATGCTCTAAAATTGGGCAAGTAATAGGGTCAAAGACACAGAAGTTCAAAAGATGGAATCCCAGTCTCCCGCTCGGCTGGCGCATCGGTGTCAGTCTACAAATAGTCTCGTCTCTTTCATTCTAAAAATAAAAATATCGAGAACTGAAACACACACATACAAACAACTTGGCCAAGTCCTGCTGTGCTTTTTGCTCATTTCTTTTCCTTTATTGTCTGACTTCGTACCATTTTCTCTCTGCTTTTTGTTTAAGCATGGCCTGTATGTCTCAATTCACTGTAACTTTGATCATGCAATGTCTTACAAAGAACAAAAAGGAGATTTCTGGATAACAGACCTGTGTTTTATGTTGTTATTGGGCTTTTGTTTTCATTTTCAATATTTATCCATTGCAATTCTTAACATGTTGAACAACTATTACTATTAATATTTTGTTTTTGCTTTCCTTTTTTGTTTCCACAATAATGGATAAAACAGTCAGAGAAATTCCACTCATATTTCTATATCCTTGCAAAGTATTTATAAGGTAAAGTAGAATTAATTACATATAACTTGTGGTTGCTTATCAGTTCTTAGAAATGGGAAGAATATGTTAGGGTCACTCTTTGGTACAATGTAATCACAAATGTCTTTAAAGGTAAAAGAGAGAAAGGGAAGAAAAGAGAGTTGGGGGAAGGTAACTATGAATGTAAAGTCAGTCAACTGATAAGAGGAGGATCGAAAGTGTCACTGCCCACAGTGGGAGTGGAGAAACCTGTACGGACACCAGTGCAGAAGCAAAGGCTAGAAATGGGGCATTTAGCTAGTGCAATACAGTTTGCATGAGTTCCATTATAGCCAGATAATATAGCTTTGTTGTTTGATATCCTATTAAGTACTTTTCTTATTGTTTGGCAAAATATCAAGCAAAAGCAACAAAAAGAACAAAAGGTTTGGGACTGTAAGATGGCCTAGCAGGTAAAAGCACTTGACATAAAACCTGATGACCCTATGACCCTTGTGGTAGAAGGAGAGAACTGAACTGAGCCTAATATGTTGCTCTCTGATCTCTACATGTATGCCACATCATATGTGTTTTTTCACAAACATAAAAATTTAAATAGATTAGATAGATGATGGATAGATAACAAATTAGATTAATAGATATAGATAGATGATAAAAAGATAGATGATATATATATAGACGATAGATAGATGATATAGATAGATGATAGATAGATAGATAATATAGATAGATCGATCTATAGAAAAATAGATAGATGATAGATAAATAGACAGATAGACAGCTAGATAGATAGATAGATAGATAGATAGATAGATAGATAGATAGATAGATAGATAGATGTAATAAAATGAAGAAAATTTATTTTGGCTCATAGATGGATGGGCCCGTGCTAGGCTTCTTGAGCCTCACTATTCTTCAGGGAATGGTGAGTGCACTATCTACCCATTCCTGCAGTCCCACAATGCTGGATGCAGGAGAACCCAGCCTCACAATGCAGGACAATCAGACACAATAGGGCGAGAGGCAGCCAACCCCCCCCCCCCCCCCCCCCCCCGGCTGGAGATGCATCTACCTAGTTTTTGCTGTCTCATCCTCACTCAACTTGAGCCAGGCTTTTCTCTGTCCTACAGGCCAGAAGTCCAGGCCCTGAACTTGAACCAGGCTTTTTTTTTCTATCCTATAGGCCTTGAGGTACAAGCCCCGAGATAATTATGGCCCCAAAGGCCAGCTCCTCATGATAGGGAAAAACTGCCAACAAGAGCATGAGTCACATTGTATCCACCATCAGGAAGAATCACAGGGAACAGGAAGAATCACAGGTGCCTGCTCTCAGCTCACATTTCTATTCACTTCTGGACCAAATCTCGTAAGGATGTACCTCACATATTCAGTGTGATCTTCCCTTATTACTTAAACCTTTCTGGAAATGTCCTCATAGACACACTCAAAGGTGTCTTTCCATCATGATTTCAGTTGGATCCAGCAAACGGCATTGAAAATAAACCATCACATTCCTCATTAAGTCTGAGATGCTCTGGTAAAGCTACAAAGGAAATGAATATAATAATATCCTTAAAAAAGTGTATACTCAAATGTCTTCCTTTGTTTTTGTTTCTCTCTTTTTGTCAGTGTCAGATATTGAGGCATCCTGAAGTATATTGTATTTTCATCTTATCCATGTTACTGCTACTTTTACAAAACGGTACCATGTAACCTCTCTCTAGCCAGCTTGTTGCTTGTAGCTGCTGTGTTATCTACATTTTACATACCCATGTGATTTGGAATTCCCTGCTGTATGCTGTGAATATGTTTTATTATCGATGGTTAATAAAAAAAAGAAAAAAAAAACGCTACCTTGGCCTGTGGTAGGGCAGAATAGAGTTAGGTGGGAAAACTAAACTGAATGCTGGGAGAAAGAAGGTGGAGTCAGGGAGATACCATGATGTGGGAGTGTCATATATCAATCTGTTTATCAATCTGTTGATTTCATTGGTTAAAATAAAGACACTGCTTGGCTGGTCCTATTGGTTAGAACATAGGTGGGAGGAGTAAACAGAATAGTATGTGGACAGGAAGAGGAAGTGAGCTCAGAGAATGCATGCAGCTCCGCTCAGAGAAGCCAGACGCTCCTGTCTAGCGGGCGGACAGGATGGCCCAGCTCTCTGAGGCACGTTTGCGATGAAGCTCCGACCAAGATGGACATAGGCTAGAATCTCTCCGGTAAGCGCACCTTGGGGTGCTAACACAGAATATTAGAAATTGGCTCGTCCAGGTGCGAGAGTTAGCCAAGAAGAGACTAGAAATAATGGGCCAAGCAGTGTGTAAATGAATACAGTTTGTGTGTTGTTATTTCGGACATAAGCTAGCTAGGCAGCTGGGGTGTTGGGGACGCAACCCAGCGCCCCAATTTCAACAGATGGCACCCAACGTGGGGCAACCCCGTGCCTCAATTTCAACAATACCATGTAGCCACCAAAGGACAAAGACATATGCTCACTAGCCTGCCAGAACCTTACCAGCAAACCCACAAGCCTCATGGTAAAATATAATATAGTAGAAATGGTTAATTTAAGGTGTAGGAGCTAGCCAGAAATACACTTAAGCTATTGGCCAAACAGTATTGCAATTAAAATAGTGTCTGTCTGATTATTTTGAGTCTGGGCAGCCGGAAAGCAGTTGCCGCCTATACTCCTGGACATTTCGAACTTATCATGTTCTAAAGGTACATTTTTAAGGCACTAAAATTGTGAATCTTAAATGTCAATGAGGGGAGGTGAAAAAGGATTTTTTTTTGTAGTGTATTGAGAAAAGAAAGCAGTTAAATGTTGTAATTTTAGTGAGGTAGTTCTAAGACATATACGCACAGTTCATAACGATTGCTGAAATAAATTTATTAAGAGAGGCAGTTTTATCATGGCTCAGTCTCATGATATATCTTTCAAGGATGCTGTTATAAAAATAAACTAATGGTCTAGTTTATCCACAAGGAAAAATTGGGGGGGGGGAAGCACCAGCTTTTTGCTGGACATAATTTATATGTTTTTTTGATGGCCAAAAATCATTTTTATCCTTAATAGTTTTTTCCTCATCACATTGTGGTGAAGTAGAAGACATTGAAAAACAGAATTAATCAAAACAGTACACTTGACAAGGACACTCCACAATCTTTTTATGTCCAGATTGAAATCTTTCTCACATTTTTCTGGAATGTCCTATTACCTTTCAGTGGTCTAAAAATTTTTTTCATTTTCCTGATAATCATGTACTTGACTGTTTCTTTTAAATTTCCCCAACCTCTCCCATTCTTGAATCACCTCATGCCTTTTGTCCTACTTCCCAAGGAGTAAGAAAAAAAAAATAAAAGAAGACACATTTTCAGCATCATATGCATGCTGTCTATATGTAACAGAATGTTCTCTTCATTTAATAGCTTGTTGTCCCTGCATGTTACACCATGTTGTCCTTACATTGCACTGTGTTGTTTGCATATAACAGTAGTCTGTCCTTAGGTAACTAGTTATTCTGCCTTCCTTCCTTCTATTCTGCATGACCCTCATACTTCACAGAGGGTTCACCATTGCTCAGTAAGGCAAGTATCTCTCCTGCCAAATCTCCGCTGCCAGATCAGATATTACCTTCATCCTTTCATCTACCATCATGTTGTCTATTAATTCATGGCACTCAGAGCATGGAAACATGCTGTAGATCTTCATCTCAATAGAGTAGTTCAACTAAAGACCCTACCTATTTCTCCAATATTACCATTATTCCTTACACCATGTTATAGATATCCATGTTGAATTATTTTTCCTTACTATTTACAATTTTTTCTTTATATTCATTCTTGATCATACTCCTCCGCTGACCCATATATCAGTTTGCAGGTCTTTCTAGGTTCAAAGTCTTATCTTCTGCATTTCTAAATCTCATACTTTATTTCTCTTTCATCTCACTTATACTATCATCTTTCTTTGGAGCAATTAACCTATTATTACCATTGGAAACCCTTCATAAACTATAGATTCAGCTCATCACTGTCTGAATACCAACCCCTTAAGGACTGACTGTTTTCTCTCAGCACCTGTAGTAGTTCACATGTCAATTCTAGTTTTCAACTGTTGCTCTATTTTAAAGCTTCATAGTTATACCTTTTTCTTGTAGACACCCATTCTGACAGTCCTCTAATACATCTTCAGCCTCTAATTATCCCCTGAATTCCAGACTCACGTTATAGAATGACACTCTAGATATCTTTAGTAAGAGGCCAAAGAGTTATCACAAACAACATTGAAAATAAACCACACTTGTAATTAGGCAAATAACCCACTCAGTAAAGAGTATGTCTGATAATTATGATGATCTAATTGTGTTCCTCAGGGTCCATGTTAAAAGACTGGTGATGGTGGTACACGCAAAGTGAGTGCACATCTATATTCACACACATGTACATATATCCACACTTACAGTCACAGGTGTCTGCACCAATACAAACACACACTCAAACACAACACACAAAAAAACCCTCTTATTTCTTCCCTACACTACTAATCTGCCTTATTACGGTGTGAAGTATTTATCTAATTATCCTTTATCAATAAAAATTTGGGAGTCAGACATAAGGGTAAGAACCTGAATGATCAACGAAGTGGAAGAGAAGTAACCAAGTAACCATTTGGCCACCCTCACTCCCTTCCTTCTTGCCTCTGTCTGTCTGTCTATCTGTCTGTCTGTTTATCTCTCTCATTCCTTGAACCACAGAAGCTGAGACTCTCTCTATGCTCCCCCACTCCTTCCTGTATCTATCTGTCCTCAGTCCTGCAAAACTCTGTGCTTAATTTTGTTCAGCTAGTAGCTCCACTGTCTTATTCAAAACAAATTTTATTGACAGTCTTGGGCATGTCAGAATGATCAAAATATCACACAACACGATGTGACTCTTCCCAAATGTAAGCAAATTATCCCTAGAAATGTCTATTTCTGATCGTTGACTTTCTATTTCTTCTAATGTATCACAACTGTCACTGTCTAAAACAACAAAAAACAAAAAGGGCAAAAAAATTCTCCGGACTTCAGCTTATTAACCTCCACTGCAAGCCCTCTGCTCTAAGCCACTGTTTTGTTGGAATTAAATTATATAAATATCCTTCTTTGAGTCTTGGGATCTATACATAACCTGTTTTTCTATCTACAGTTTGTTGCATACATCTTATGATGTATTCACTTTCGATGATTTCAGCAGATCAATGATAGCATCTTTCATCATTAAAAAATATAAAAATCACACTCCACCCCAACCCAGATTTCCTGTCTCACTAAACCCTCTCTTTTCCTTCAAGTACTTACCACATTCTCGTACAACCTGCATTTATTTGTTGATTTATCTTACCCATCCTCCAATTTAAATACAAAATCAATAGCAGCATCAGCTTTAGCAAGCCTGGTGGTTGCTATATTTTTGGCACATACCAATGCAACTAAAAATGTTTGCTCAATAAATCCAAGAAAAATGAATGGAATTTTTGCTTTCTTATTTTCTCTCGGCCTTAGTGCCCCCATCTTTCTCTCCTTCTCCTTGGTGAAAGGCTACAGCTTGCATTCATGCGTGCATTCATTCATCCATAATGGCTGACTCAGAGTCATCGTAATACTTTCTTTTCCTCATCCCTCACATCCAATCATCTTTTCTATTTTGCTGGAATTCTAAATGCTTCAAAATAGCTCTCTCATCATTTTTGCTTGCTTCTTTCCTACTGGCAATATCCAATTATCTCAGTGTTCTCAAATGTGGGATAAATAATCTCTCTGATGTGTGATTTCCATTCCTTTATCTTTACTACAGAGAATCATAGATCTAAACATGTCACAATCCTGCATAAAAAGAAAAATGCTCCCATGCTTTCTGTTTTCAGATCGGATACAAATATCTGTCATGTCACTTGAAGTCAGCCCTTCAAAGACGTTCAAAACAGACTGTGACATCCTTATAGTCCTCTTCCTCTTATTTTCCAGGACAGGTATATTTTTTGAGTGACATGCACTTCCCAATCTTTACACAACTTTGCTTCTGAACAGTAATTACTCCCTTTAATGTTCCTTTCAGTGTTCATACCTCATACATGTATACATGTATAGCTTATTTTTTTCTTTTGGCATTACTCCCTAACCTCTAGGTCAAATTAATTGCTTCCTCCTCAAGAACCATTTAAAATTATATTTATCCTTTTGGTATAATATTTATTATCTAATATTATATGAATTTGATTATTTTCCTGTTGGCATTTCTTCCTGCGGTGTAACTCATAATTATTTAGAGTGTGGGCTTGGTGATTCAATTCTTAGATTCAAAATTGGGCCTCACAGATTTCTAGAATGCTATGTAGGCTGTTTACATATCAATTTCTTTGTATTTAAAGAAGTGCTATTAGAATATGCTCCACAGGATCAAACAAAGGTCATTGTTCATGTGCAAGTTCAATGTTAGCCTTGGCTTCAACTTTGTTATGAAATTGTTACTTTGTTTCCTTAGTATGAGTAAAGTCTATTAATTTCTTAATATTTTAAACTGTCAGTGCACAAAGAAAATTTAGAGTATTCTTAAGTAATAGCTGTCAGTTGAATTTTCTTTTCCTTGGTTTTATCTTTTATTAGGATTTATTACTGTGAGAGAACCATAATAAAACAAGCAACAATGTCCTTATTCCTTCTGACCTAAATCTGAATTAATTACCAAATGTAGAATATATGTTGTGGGTGAACCTTATTTTGATTCATGCTATATTCTCTGAATTATTTCTAGTGCTCTAGTGCTTTTAAGTCAGGATTAATCTTCAACTTTTAAATAATGAGGTCACCATACATGTCTAAGAACTGGAATGCTGATCTCAATTTTTATAACATGCACAAAACAATATTTTATACAGTTGGAAAAAACACATAAAAATAATCACAATGTGTCTGTAATATTAAAAGTTTCAGATACTTATTTATAAGTTGAGACTGTTCATTTCCAAGCCTCCCAGACCCAAAATAATCACACAGAAACTATATTAATTTCAAGTTTTTTCAACCAATAGATTATGAATATTTTTAGCTAACTCTTACATCTTAAATTAACCCATTGCAATTATTTTCTATTTTACCGTGAGGATTGTGGTTTACCAGTAAGGTTTCAGGGTGTCTGTCTTTTTTGGCAGCTATATGGTATCTCTCATCTCCAACCCCACCTAATCTCTTTCTATATCCCTTGAAGCCTGGTATATTCTGTCCTGGATAGGCAAATTATCATTATTCATTAACCAATAAAAACAACACACATATAGAAGGACTCCCCATACCTCTTCCCCTTTTCTGAAACTGATACCATCATGGGTGACTACATCCATCTAACTTGAGAGAGTATTTATTTTTCAAATGGCTCTGTTTGCTCATGGCAAGTAGTAGTACCATGGCTCATTTAAAAGAGGTCTTCCTCATTCATCAGTATCAGAAAACAAGTGTGGTTTTAAGATGGCAGCTTCCTGCTTCATGCTGCCAGCATGAACTCTGGCTCTTTCATGAGGCTGAGCACTTGAATAGGGTTTGTGGGCAGTGTGCTATAAGTTTCTTGGTGGCAGCATGGACCAACTTGTTGCCAGAGTTGAGGAGGTGTGTATGGCTGCTGTCCAGCAACATGCCTCTGCCATGTTAGATTGGGTGGAGTCAAAAGGCAAAGCAGCTTTAGTCCTAGCCACGTCACTTAGCATTTTAAGAAGCAGTCCTGGTCAGAAAAGGATTACAGATAAACAATAAAGACAAATTCAGATGAAAATTACCTCTAAGTGGTTCACAGTGTGTTATAAAAAATACGTAGGATTCATAGAGAGAAGAAAAAGAGTATAGACAATTATAAATGGAAATAAATAGTTAAAAAATAAAACAAAGTCTTTAAAGAGAAAAAGTACAAGACAGTCATAGATTAAAGAAGAAAAGAAAAAAACACATAAAGATGGAATATTCACACAAGGATCTGGATTGTGTATACTATTGTATTTTTGTGGGTTTTTTCTTTTGAATTTTTTGGCTGTGAATGAACTAAGCACAGTCATTTCATTGTCTGGGCTGCTAAACTAAACCAACACAAATATATTTTAAAGGTATCTTGACTTCAAAATTTGGGTCTAAGTATTTGCTGCTTTGGAAAAGAGGTTCATCTCTTGTTTCCACATAGGTTTAGAGCCTGTGGATTCCTTCCAGGCTAGTGTGGTTTAATGGAAAGACCCCCTGAAGGATCACTGTAAACACCCCCCAAAAATTACTTTGCCCAACAGTCAGCAGGAAGCAGTTTGGAGAGAACTACGCCCAAATTCCATAAATGATTGATTATAAATGTTTTTTACATTTAAAGGGGGATATGATGTAGAGATCAATACTTTGAATTGGTATGGATCTTGGTGTATTTATATAAATTAAGACCAATTTTGTGCAGGGAAGGTGTGGTAGAACAGCTTACAAAACAGGAGGCAGGAATCCTAGTGTATAATAACACGAAAACATATGATAAACGACTTGCCCAAGGACACATAATCAGTGACTCACTTCTTCAACCAGGCTTCACCTTATAGAATTCCATCATGCCCCATTACTCTACTCAGATTTTCACTCCATTGGATACTTCTAGTTCAAAGTCTATGAATAAATGCCACCAAAGACACTAAAGCTTCAGACACACACCCTTTATTTTCATGGTGTGTCTTTTGAATTATAATGAGGTTTGAATCTTAAGTGTCTCCCAAAGACCATTATGTGAAGTACTTTGCCTTTATCCTGTGCTATTGGGAAGATAAAAAAAAAAATTATAAATAGTTTCGGCCTGTTGGGAAGAAGTTATGTGTGTTGGGACATACTTTTTGAATGGATATCATGACCTGCCCCTTTTGCTGTCTCCCAGCCACCATTTTAAACACACATAACATGCCATACCCATGTTGGATTTTAGCACAGTATGTGAAATGATGTATGACTATTGAAGCATATTGTAGCTAGAGCTTACAAAAGGAAATTTTAATTCCTGGAAAGCTAATAGCATACAATAAAGGGCGAACATAAAAGCAGAATCCTAGTACATTTTCAACAACATTGCAGATTTTATTTTAATTTTTTCTTGAAGTGTTTCTTTTTGGAACTCATGTACTGTGAAATTTTTGCCGTCATACTGAATAAATCACTTCTTAGAGTACTATTATAATCACAGGTGATTTTACAGGATGCTGTGTCTCCACACAGTTATTTGATCACTTATTGTTACAGTGGCTCAAAATATCTGCCCTTCTTATCCTGAGATATTCTTAAAGTAAGACTACTTGAAAACTATTTTGATTTTTTTTGAATTTGATATTAGATCCTCACAGATTTCCTGCTCTTTTTGTATAGAAAAACATCATGTCTTTGAAGAGATAGACAGTGCAGCAAAAGCTTGCTTTACTTAATTGTTCCACAATAGTATAAAAAAATATTCTGACAAGAAGTTTTAAAAAAGTACTCTAAACCCAAACTTTTTTTTTTTTAATCATTTGGAGTGACTGTAGACTGTTAAAAACAGATAGTAACCAGAGGCTGAGTCGCTATGCACTGCTAAGGAGAATACCACAGAACGGCAGGGTTTGAAGGATGAGAAGTCGCAGGAGAATGAAGACTGATTTGAGTCATGCCATACAGTGAAAAGACAAAAGGAAATAGGAAAGAGATCAATGTGTGCAAGAGAATCATCTCACTGCCAGTCTCTGACCTCTGAATGGACCTCAATCCAAGATGTGGGAGGAAGAGACAGTGCTGCCATGCTTGGGGTCACCTCTGAATAGCCAGTGCTCACATCTGTGACATTTTAATCTTAAAGTCCACCAGCAAGGGACAGCTGAGGCTCAGGTCTTATGTCTACCTGCCCAAACAATGACAGGTTTTATATTTCATTCCTCATGCAGGCACTGTGAGGTGTGACAGCAGCAGATCCATCCTCAGGCCCTTGCTAAGTGATGGTCATTAGGCCATGATGGCATTCCCGACATCGCCTTTTTTCTGTTTGCAATGCATACATATGTACTTTACAGAATCGTGAGACTTTTTGTCTTAAGTTCCTCACCTGTTAAGCTGAAATGGCTGCTTTCATTTCACAAGTGTATTATGGGATTTAATGTAGTGTTGGGTGTATGTAATAGACATTTAAACACTGCCAATTACTCGTACAAATATAATTGCTTACAGTGCTGGGGATGCAGCTGTTAGGCAACTGCTTGGCAAGGATGCATAAATACTGAGTTCTATCCCCAGCAAGCAATGTACACCCCATGGCTATAATCCCAACAATGAAAAGTGGAGGCAAGAGGATTCGAAGTCCAGGGTTTGAACTACATATTGATTTCAGTACTAGTCTTTGAACACAAACTTCTTCTCAGGGGAAAATAATGAGGTAAATATACTCTTCAATTGTTATTTCTCAACTTCAAACAGAATGTTTATCAAAGTAAAAATACAAAAAGGTAAATAAATATTTTTGTGAGTCTCTTAACACAGAAATATTTAGAAATGACTTTATAGGATGACATTTTTGTGGGATGTAATGTGATAGAAGGAAAAATTGTTGAAAAATTCTCTACTGAAACGATCATAAAAGATGTCCTATATCCTTATTATATAAAAATTGGTTGTCACCTTAATATGTGTTCTAACAATATTCTGTCTTATTTTTTAAAAAAGAAGAAATTCTTATTTTTAAATATTTCATTAAGTATTGAAGAATTTCATACATTGCATTTAATCATATTTAATCCCTTCTCTGACTCCTTTCATATATAACTCTTATTCCACACCCACCCTACTTCATCTGTCAATTTTTTGTAAAATCTTATCTAGTCTAATTGGTGTTTTCTACCTCCTTTTGTGTATGTTTCCATCCACTTGAGCATGTTAGACCAATGAGGGGCTACATACTTAAAAAAAAAACTGACTGGACTTCTCCAGGTAGATTACTACCAAATTCCTTAGCCAGAAATCAGGCTTCCTTCTTACCTCCCATTCCAATGCTGACATTTTGTCTTACTACGTTACACAGGTTTTGTACTGTTAGAGCCCGTAGCCCCAACATAGAAACTATTTTTCCCTAACTGAACCGGTACGGAGGCATGAGAAATAACCAGACATAGTTCACACAGTCATCATGGAAGGGGATCTCAGGCTTCCTCTACATGCATTTATTCCACAAAACACCTTTTATTCCCCAGGTAAACCAAGGTGGATACTCATTAATATTCTGTTTCCCGGAAGACAAGGGGCTAGGGAAAACACCTACAACTTAGTCTCCAGCTTTGGAAAACACTTCTTCCCAGGTGATCTACATTTTTAACAAAGGAGAAGGAGCAATACATCCTGGCCTTTGTTAGGCGGCTGTCTTACTTGTTTGGCAGGGTTGCACCTTCCTAGTGGTCAGTGAGCCTGCCTGTAAATTATTTTACATGAAATATGGGCCCACATTGTACACATTGCTGCAATTGCTGCATGTTCATACATGGATTAACCTGTGATATCCAAAAACATTGTTTCCTTGTAATCTACCATATCTGGCTTTAAAAACCTTGTCCCTTTTTCAGTGATGATACCTGTCGTCCCTTTAATATCAGATAAATTTATTTAAAACATTCATTTTTTTAAGAATAGGCAAAACACTTTTTCTTTCAAGTAAAATTCTCTCCAGAAATAACATTTATTAACAGTTAATAAAGTTACCAACTCCTTTCTAGGCATTTGCAAAGCTGTATACATGTATAGATAGCTAAGGATGAAGGAAAAATATATGTTGCTATACAGGTAAGACCAGGAGCTGGTGAGTTAGCTCACTGGACATAAAACATGTTATGCAAAGGAAAGAAACACAGTTCAAATCCCTAATACCCACATAAAGAGATTAGAGAGTATGGCAGCCTGCCTGTAATCTCGGTGCTTGGGAGTCAAAGAAAGGGGTTCCCTGGGACAAGTTGGTAGGCTGTCTAACCAGGATTGGTGAGGTCAGGGTTCAGTGATGTATCCTCTGGAGACTGATCCAGGCAAGCATCTGATTCAGCCTCTCCATTCCACATGTGTATGCATACTTGAGCACAAGGGCTGAACACATGCCTACGGGACACCACACACCTACAAATATAAATGAATCATATCATACACACTGCTTTTAATATTAATCAATTTTAATTTAACCAAGATAGGACTGAAACAAACTTGCAATGAAGAACAATTTTAACTTGTGATATCTATTTGAAAGAAAATGGAGTGCTTTAAGTTTAAAAACTATAATAATAGTTTCATGCTTGGGATAGCAGCCTTTGGAAGACTGAGGAAGGAAAAATGTGTAAGTACTTATTATAAGCGATAATGGTATATGGATGTGTATTTATTTATCATTTTCCATCACCTTTTACTTTTTCTGTAAAATTTACTCTCTTTCTTATCCAAACATTTCTCATTTATGCTAAATTCTACATATTTAATGTGATATATTGTTATGTTGTCTGAATATACAATATACACCATTATTTCTTCTATATCATTGAAATATGTATACTTTTCTTTTTTCATAATCATTTTTTTCCAAGCCAAATCATAGTTCCCTTTCATTCCTTTCCATCAAGTCCCTCCCAGTCAATATCTTTCCTCTCTCTTTTATTCTCTCTCCCCACTTCTTTTCAGAAAGGTGTAGGCTACTTGTATATATCAGATATCAGTCAGTCATGGCATATCAAGTTGCAGTAAGCCCAGGCACCTCTTTTCCTAGTATGACTGGACAAGGCAACCCAAACAGGAGGAAAGTGTACCAAGAGCATTCGATGGAGTCAAAGACAGCCCCCACTCACTCTGCCAGGGTATCCACAAGAACATCAAGCCATACAACAGCAACAAATGTGTAGAAAGCCCAATTCAGTACAATATAAGTTCTCTGATTGGCAGTTCTGTCTCCATGAGGCCAGGTCAGTTGACTCTGTGTTTATTCTTATGGTGTTCTTGGCCCTTCTGACTGTAATAAATCTTTCTTACCCTAGTCAACAGGATTTACTGAGGTCTGCTTAATGTTAGGTTATGGCTCTCTGCATCCATTTCCATAAGTTGCTGGGTGAAATTTCTCTAATGAAATTTGGGCCAGGAAACCATTTATGAGTATAATAAGAATATCATTAGGAATCATTTCATTGATTTTTTTCTTCTTTCTTCCTTTTTAAAGAATTATCAGCAGAGATTTCTAAAATTTTAATGTTATTAGGCTGCACTTAATATCTATAGAAAGCAGGATATTTTGTTATTTGAGACTTTTAAATTTTTTATTTAAAAGATATTTAGATTTTACATACCAAGCACAGTTTCCCTTCTCTCCCCTCTTCCCATTCCCCACCCAAACCTTCTCCTCACCCATCCCTCCATCCAATCCTCAGAAATTGTAAGGCCCCTCAAGTCATGTCTATAAAGTCTGACATATCAAGTTAAGGCATGACCAAGCCTCTCCCCCTCTTATCAAGGCTAAGCAAGGAATCCCTCCATAGAGAAAGGACTCTAAAAAGCCAGTTCGTAAACTGGGGATAAATCCTGTACCCACTTCCCATGGCCCCACACATTACACAAGCCACAGAACTATCACCCACATTCATAGGGCTTAGCTTGGTACAATGCAGGTTCCCTAGCTATTAGTCCAGAATCAGTGAGCTCTTCCTAGTTCTGGTCAGCTGCCTCTGTGGGTTTTCCTGATGTTAGATTCTCTTCAGTATGCTGTAAATACCATTGGTTAATTTTTAAAAAAAGTTGCTTTGGACCTATTGCAGGGCAGAATAGGGCAAGACAGGAATTCCAAGCAGATAGAGGAGGAGAGAGTAGGTGGAGTAAAAGAAAACCATGTAGCCAACTGGAGACAGAAGCAGAACGCCAGACAGAACTTACTTGTAGGCCACAACCAAGTGGCAATACACAAAATAATAGAAATGGGTTAATTTCAGATGTAAGAGCTAGCTCCTGGCCAAGCAGTGTTGCAATTAATATAGTTTCAGTGTGATAATTCTGTATCTAGGTGGATGGGAAATGAACAAACAGCCTATGACAACATTTTATCATTGTGATCATAACCCTTTTGCTCATATAATCCCTCCTCCCTTTCTTTGACTGGATTCTGGGAGCTGAGCATGGACCTTAGCTGTGGATCTCTGCTTCTGCTTCCATGAGTTACTGGATGAAGTTTTGATGATGACAATTAGTGTGATCATCTATCTCTTGACAGGGGAAAGCCAGTTCAAGGAGCTTCTCCTCTATTGCTAGGGCTCTTAACTGGGTTCATCCTTGTGGGTTTCTGGAAAATTCTCTATCATCAGGTTTCTCCCTGACCCTACAATGGCTCTCTCTGTCAAAATATCTCTTTCCTTGTTCTCCCTCTCTCCTCCAACTCAACCACCCTGTTCCCTAATGTTCTCCTCCTACCTCCACTTCATCATTTCCTCCTTCCCCCTGCTCCCAATTTACTCCAAAGAGCATATCTAGTTTCCCTTTCCAGGGTCATCTGTGCTTGTTTCTTATTGTTCTCCTTGTTAACTAGTTTTTCAAAGGGTGGTAGATTATAGCCTGGTTATCCTTTACTTTTTGTTTAATTCCCACTTATGAATGAATACATACTGTGGCTGTCTTCTGGGTCTTCGGTAATTCAGTAAGGATAGTTGTTTCTAGTTCTATCCAGTTGCCTGAAAATTTCAAGATGTTTTATTTTCTTTTACACCTTATCCATTCTTAAGTTGAGGGACCTCTAGGTTATTTCTAGGTCTGGCTATTACCAACAATGCTGCTATAAACACATTTGAGCAAATGTTTTTGTGGTATGAGTGTGCATCCATTGGGTATTTGCCAAGATGGTATTGCTTGGTCCTGAGGTATATTGATTCCCAATATTCTGAGAAATTGCCATGTTGATTTCCAAATTGGCTGTACAAGTTTGCACTCCCACCAGCAATGGAGCAGTGTTCCCCTTACTCCACATCTTCTCCAGCACAAGCTGTTATCAGTGTTTTTTATCTGAGCCATTCTGACAGGTATCTCAGAGTTGTTTTGATTTGCATTTCTCTGATGTCTAAGGATTTTGAGCAATTCCATAAGTGTCTTTTGTTCATTTGAGTTTCTTTTGTTGAGAATTTTCTGATTAGATCTATACCCCATCTTAAATTGGATTAGTTGGTATTTTTATTCCTAGTGGGAGGTCAGTCCTCTATCAGATATGGGGAATTGAATGAGATATCCTGGTAAATAGGAGGTAAGGAGGGACTATAAAGGGGAAGGGATGGGGGAATGAGAACATGAGAGAATAGGATGGTTAAGCAGGGAGAGGGACAGAGTAGGAAAACAGTTTAAGAGAGATCTTGATAGAGAGAGCCAGTATGGGGTTAGAGAGAAATCTGGTGCTAGGGAAATTCCCAAGTATCTGCAAGTATGACCCCAGCTAAGACTCATAGCAATAGTGGAGAGGGTCCTGGAACTGGCCGATACCTATATTCAGATTGGTGACTTATCCCAACTATCATCATTCAGCCTTCATCCAGCAACTGATAGAACCAGATGCAGAGATCCACAACCAAACACCAGGCCAAGCTGCAGGATTTCAATTGAAGAGACGGAGGAGGAAATACATGAGCAAGGGGGATCAAAATCATGACAGAAACAGACAGCTGTACCTAACTCGTGGAAACTTGTGAACTCTAGACCAACAGTGTGGAACCTCCATGGGACCAAACTTGGCCCTCCATATGTAGAAGACAATGATGATTCTTGATCTATCTGAGGGCCTCTGGCAGTAGGACCAGGATCTATCCTAAAGCACAAACTAGATTTTTGGAGCCCATTCCCTATAATGGGATGCTATGCTCAGCTTTAATGCTGGGAGAAGTGGCTTGGTTCAGTCACAAATTAATATGCCAGACTTTGTTGACATCCCACAGGAGCCCTTACCCATTGGGAGGAGTGGATGGTGGGAGAGGGGTGGGAGGAAGAACTGTGGTTGGAATGTCGAATAAAGAAAAACATAAAAATTTTTAATTTATTTCCTTTTTAGAAAATAAATTCTCAAAAAATACTATTTTCTCAAAAAATAAAAAAAAATGTATCCTTACTTTTATATCTGGCAAATTCACCGGCATCTATTGCTCATATATTTTCATCTTTGCAGTGTTATTTTTAAAACATTTCTACTCAAATGTGTGTATAGATATATACATATATATGAGGGGGTCTTCTCGTTTTTTTTATATATTGCACCCTTAGGAGACGGAGCAGTGTCCCCCGTCAAGCCCGGGGGTTGCACCAGAAATGGGCGGGGTTTTGAGCTGGTTAAAGGCGCCACTTTACTAAAAGAGGCTCATGGGACTTTTTGCTTCTTTGCTACAAAGAAATTGTCCTGTCCGCACTGCCCTCTAAAGTTTTAATAGATTGACTAAAGCTCTTTGGGAAGGCCCGTACCTGGCAGAACGTAATCTAAGACAGCGCGTTCATACATGTGTTTGTGTCTATGTGTGTGTGTGTTATGAATGTAAAATTTTTTTTTGCTTTCTTGAAGTTACATGCTGTTCTAGAGATATGTGTACCTATGGTATTCTGTGTTTATTGCTGCCATTTTCCTGTGTATTTGATTTCTTACACGATATTGCTCATGCTTGAGAAGTTTTTGTAAAAATGACTTTCCATCACTGGATAGGCAGTATATTCCTCATCTTCTTAGTCATCTTATCTGGAACTCGCATAATTTATTCCTTGTAACTCCTGTTTGGACTTTGGATATATTGTGAAAACTCACCCTTTCTGGTCATAGGGAATCATGGATCATGAAGTTGGGTGAAATTTAGTCTGTTGTTTTGTTTTCCATATCACTGACACTGCTAACATGTTTTAAATGACTTGTACTAAGATTAGCCTTGGATAAACCATAATTATACATCACTGGGAGAGGTCACACTTTCCTACTGTTCTCTGCAGACATGGCTGCGTGTGTTTAGGCCTGAGTCTGAAAAAAAAAAAATGGAATCAGTTTCCTAATCTGTTAGCCAACCAATTCAATAATGTTGGGTAAAAAGAAGTTTGATACAGTAATATCCAATCCATGTGCATCAGATATGGTTACCTACAGATTTGAATATTGTAAAAATAATTCTCATGATGTTATTTCATGAATAAATCGGATGAGCAGGGGCAAGATTAAGGATTTGAAATCTTTCAATTCTGTGACCACAGTCAGAATGCCTTATATAGGAAGGTTTCTTAGTTTTGTTGTTATTTTCAGCAAACTTTAGTTATTGTTGTTGTTTTATTATATATGTTTGTTGCTTGATGGAGAAGGGTCATCTGTCTATTGGTTAGACCTGCCGCTCCACTACAGATGCTCCTGCATTCTATTATGTCTTGCAGTTCTAGGAGTAAAATACATTCAGTCCATTCTTTCTAAAATAGCCTTTGCTATAATCCTGAGGTCCAATACCTATATTGCATTGATCAGAGGGGCGTTAGGACTAACATTATGGAATAATTTATCCAGCACTGTCTAATAGCGGACAGCTAAAATTGAAGCTTTTGATTGACTATACTACTTAACAAAGCCAAATATACTGAAATTAAAACTTAAAATTACTATTGAAAAAATTATTTTACTTGGGTAAATGTTTTAGTTGTTTAATGGAAGTGGGGTTGGTAAGTGGATCATGATGACGAAATATGATTATTTTATTTAATTTTATGGCTTCTCATTTTTATAATTTTTTTAAATACCAATTCAAAATCTGTTGCGGGAGGTCTTTCCGCCCCTCCAACCAATAGCTGCTGAGATACCAGCCCATTGGGGCGTGGTTTCTCTCCCTTCAAAAAGCTTCTATTTGCTTCAGCTCGCTCTCTTCACTTCCTGCTCCGCCAGTGATCAGACTCCCTTCCTGGTTGTGCAGAGGGCTGTTGTCCGGGGACGGTGATCTGTAAGTTTTTTCTCTTTAAATAAATACTACCCTATTAATAATAATTCCAAACTGGTGTGGCATTGTTCGTGGCTTACGCCTTCAAAATTCCCACTCCTTTCCCTCCTCCCATTCCTTCCACACACTCTCCCACCTCACCCCCCTCTTTGTGGAAAGTCCAAGGCCCTCCCTACTACTTCTAGGCTGAACAAGGTATACATACAAAGAGAATAGGATCCCCAAAAGCCAGTATGTGCAGTAGAGATAAATCCCAGTGCCACTACCAGTGGCCCCTCAGTCTGCCCCAGCCATGCAACTGTAAGTCACATTAACGGAGACTAGTTTGGTCCTCTGCTGTTCCTTATAAGTCCAGCTGGAGTTGGAGAGCTTTGATCAGCTCAGGTAAACTGTTTCAGTGGATCAACCCTTAATGGTCTTGACCTCTTTGCTCATATTCTCATTCCTTCTACTCTTCAACTGAATGTTGAGAGCTCAATTCAGCACTCCAATGTGGGTCTCTGCCTCTGTTTCCATCTGTTGTTGGATGAATGCTCTAAAGTGATATTTAAGATAATCATCTGTCTGACTACATGGCCAGGCCAGTTCCGGCACCCTCTCCTCTATAGCCACAAATAAAATAAAATATCTTGAAGTAACACTATCCAAGGAAGTGAAAGACTTATTTGACAAGAACTTTGAGTCTTTGAAGAAAAAAATTGAAGATACCAGAAAATGGAAAGATCTCTCATGCTCTTGGATAGGAAGGATCAACATAGTAAAAATGGCAATCCTCCAAATGTAATCTATAGATTCAATGCAATCCCCATCAAAATCCCAACACAATTCTTCACAGGTCTTGAAAGAACAATAATAAGCTTCATATGGAAAAACTAAAAACCCTGGATAGCCAAAAGAATCCTATACAATAAAGGAACTTCCAGAGGCATTACCATCCCTGACATCA
Source organism: Microtus obscurus (assembly GCA_963919715.1). Lineage (NCBI taxonomy): Eukaryota > Metazoa > Chordata > Mammalia > Rodentia > Cricetidae > Microtus > Microtus obscurus. The sequence goes on along the minus strand of CAWTZC010000501.1, from coordinate 2,416,298 downwards.
AGCTCTATTACAGAGCTATGGTAATGAAAACAGAGAAGTTGTTGAATGGAATCGAATTGAAGACCCACATATTAATCCACATACCTATGAATACCTGATTTTTGACAAAGAAGATAAAATCATACAATGGAAAAAAAGAAAGCATCTTCAACAAATGGTCCTGGCATAACTGGATGTCAACATGTAGAAGAATGAAAATAGATCCATATCTATCGCCATGCACAAATCTCAAGTACAAGTGGATTAAAGACCTCAATATACATCTGACCACACTGAACCTGATAGAAGAGAAAGTGGGAAGTACCATTCAATGCATGGCATAAGAGACCACTTCCTAAATATAATCCTAGTAGTGCAGACACTAAGAGCAACAATAAATAAATGGGACCTCCTGAAACTGAGAAGCTTCTGTAAAGAAAAGGAAACAGTCAATAAGACAAAAAAAAAAAAAACTGTCTTCTCTTAAAACAGATACATATTTGAAAAAAAAGGTGTCTTACTATATTTAAATTTCTTCATCTAAAAAGAATTAAAGTGATAGCAGTGATGATGTTGTTGTAGATGAATACTATCAAAGCTCATTGAGTGGCCATTTTCTTGTAACCAGCATGATATGACATAACTTATAAAAAGAACAATACTAAGTTCCCAAACAATCATAATTAACAAATTCATGGGTGTTGCTCATACCTACTAAGGCTGTTTGGATTCTGGGTTGTGTATTTTTAAACACTTGTTCTGCTGTCTTTCCAAACTGAGAAGTGTGCATTAATTCGTAAGATTTTGATTCTCTGGCACTACCTGTATGGACTGAGCATCCTACAAATAAGTCCTAATGTCAAGTTTATGGTTCATAATGTATATTTTAATATAAGAACAAATGCAGTCTTCTACTCTGTACATTGGCTCTTCTTTTGTCTTTCCTCCTTATAAGGAAAACATCCAGTCACATTAAATGTAAGAGCACGGACTCTAGAATCCCAGTGCCAGATGTTGGAGCCACCAAGGTGTAATAAATGAACTGATGCAGGGAAGAATAAGGGGAGGAGTGGGTCAGAATGAGTAGCACTGTACTGACTGAGTGTAATTACATGAAAGAAAAAAAAACAGCAATTGAAAGAATTGGGATTCTCAACTTTGATTACAAAAGGTTTCATTGAAAAGATGTTAAATGAGATAAAGGATTAGATGAATAAGTCATGTTAATTACTTAATACTGTTGTTTTTATTGTATGGTGTAGAGTGTTCTTTGTTTATAAAATTGTAAACTTTTAAATTTGATATGAAAGCAGCTTAGTTCACAAAGTTATTTCACACAACTCAGAAAAAAAGTCATTTAAAAATAATTTACTATATTAATTTCTGGTGATTACATGTGTTGGTGTACAAAGGACCTAGGACAACTTCCAGGAACTTGTTCCTGCTTCCCTTCTTGCAAAGCAGTCTATTGTTTCTGGTGTGACACTAAATAAGCTGGTCTAGTTTTACTCTCACAGGGGTTCTGGGATTCACACTTAAATCATCAAACTTATGCATCTGGTACATTTACTTGCTGAGCTATGTCCTCAGGACAGAAAAAAAAATTAATATTTTTATCATTCTTGAAGAATTTTCTTTACAATCAAGTTTATTATAACATACTATTTTCTAATGTTTGTAGAGATGAGATTTAATACACGTGTGTTCTCATCCAGGGGGAAGTAACTCAGTGGATATTTTCTTTTCTATCCCCAGGTGAGGGTCGTTTCAGCCGTCCTATTTTTATCCAGGAGCCACAAGATGTCATTTTTCCTTTGGATTTATCCAGATCTGAAATCATTCTGACTTGTACTGCAAATGGTTACCCTTCACCCCATTACAGGTAAAACTCCTCTTCTTGGTACCACTGTTGTCTTCTTTGTGGTTGCTGTAAAATAGACACATAGTAAGGATTCTCAGAAACAGTCTATATTTTCCAGAGTATACCTCAAGATATTTTCCAGCTGCTATTCAGCTTTCTCTAGACAAGTCATATAAGCATATATACACACGCCAAACCCTAACACATTCCCTCAGGCTGCATTTTAGGCATCATTTCCAAGTAATCACTACTATGTAACTGTTGTTTATTTGACATTTATTCTCAGCATGAATCGAAAGCAAAGCCATATACAATTAGAATTGAGAAAGAGTGAAGACCATATAGAAATATAAGAAGAAAAAAAAGCACAGGAAGACAGAAATGGATAAAGAAAGATTTACTTTCACAACTTGAAAAAGTTCTAACTTATTTTGCATTCAGTATAGATCTACTTCAGTTTACTGAGGACAGTGTCTCATATTTTCTCCAAATACAAGAGATATGAAAATGGTTCTCTATAAACAAACAATCACAGTAAAACCTTCAACTTTTCTCTTTAACTTCCCTACAACTCCCATTGTGCCAAAATTATTTATCGTAGAAAAACTATGTTGGAAGCACTGATGTACATTCTAAGTCCTAGAGGGGATTTCTAGTACAGGAAAAAAAATGTTTGTCTCTCATAGAGAATACTATTTTCAAAGTCTTCATTTGTATGTTATTTATAATTGCACTGGTTTATTTTTGTCTATCTAAAGAACATATAAAGTGTTCTCTGGGATCTTTGCAATACACAATATATTTGCTTAAATTAAAATTTTAACAAAAACACTTAAAAATAATAATCTTCTCCTCAGACATCCTTCAGTCTTCAGATCACTACAAAGAAACAAAGCAAAGGGCAGGGTGAAAGGAAGGATGAACATTTTTTCTTATTTACTCAGTTGCAGTGTGAGTAGAATTAAAAGACATATAAATATATGTAATTAAGTTGTATTTTTTAATGAAATGTTTTTTTTTTTTTGGTAAGAACTGTGAGCACTGTGAATATAGGAAGAAAAGTTATACACATCAGAATGGCATTTGCTCATTTGGTATTTGGATTTTAAAAGTCCCCTGAAGGTTTTAATTTTTAGATATAAATTGAACTGACATACACAAAAAGCCAACAATTAAGTACATTTTAGAAAATTGGGTTTACTTTTCCGCCTTTTCATATTGTGTTGAAATACAGTCCACATCTATATATCATTACTAGAGGAATGGGTCACACATTTGAATGGGCAAAGCCAAAGTCATCTGTGCATTGTCTTGTATTTAACTTACATTTTTAGACTATATTCCTTATTTTACAATCATGACTAAACAGTTTAAAAGCTAAATGCTTTTCTTATTAAATTCTAAACCCAATGCAAGTCAATTGAGAAAAACCAATCACTTTACTAATGGTTTTACTCAAATTGGAACTTTTTAAAATTTATTTTGCTGCTAAAAGAAAAAAAAAATAAAAACATAGACGTCTTGAGGCTGGTGAGATCACTCAGTATTGAAGAGTCTTTGCTGCTCAGGTAAAGGACCAGGGTTTGATTCACAGCATCCACACGGTATTGACAACAGTCTGTAACTCCAGTTTCAAGAGATCAAATACCATCTCTGGCCTCTGTTGGCACTGCAAGTACATAGTTCACAGGCATACATTAGGCAACCACTCTTACACAGAAAGAATAAATTTTTAGAAAGGGGACATAACTTAATTTAACCTTAACCTAATTAAAAATGGACTGTATAAAATATGATTAATTCATTCTTCTAGAAACACCATATTTGAAATTATAGTTTTGGAGTTTAAAAGTTAATTCAGTTGATCAAAGACATAGGAAAGTTTTCTGGTAAGGGAGGGATATCTGAATGCCTATATGTTTTTAAGTTTGTTAAATATAACATAAATAAGTAAAGTATATTTAAAATGTTTGCTTTGGCTATAGTCATAGAAGTATAAACTACTGTTTAGAAAGAATTTTTTTTCCTTTTTTAATTCATTTCTCCATTCAAAAAATTTACACTTCCTCCCCTCCTCCCATTCCCCTTCCTCTCCCCGACTCACTCTCCTTTCTCCCCCTCCCTCCTTAAGAGAGAGCAGGGAAGCCTGTCCTCTGGGAAGTCCAAACTCCCCCCCCCCAATCCAGTCCTAGGAAGCTTTGCATCCAAATAGACAAATAGTCTAGGGTCCCAGAAAGCCAGGACATGCAGTGGAAACAAGTCTATGGCTTTATCAATGGCTTTTCAGAAAGTTAGTGCGTCAATGAAGACATAAATAAGGAATCTGGCTAGGAATTCTAACAGTGCTGAATGGTGTATGTTGCTCAGATATTTGTAAACTACAAAGCTGAAAGCAAGCAATTTAGCTTCTTATTTCTAATTTTTATAAAGTGCTCAACATCCCTCTGTTTGCAGGATGAGGCACTCATGGTCAAGAGACTTTGAATGAGAAAAGAATTAAATTTTTAATGCCTAAATGTCAGACACAGTCCCAATTTCCTTGATAATATAGTAAAGGGCAGTGGTATTTCACCTATTGTATTCTAGTGTATTGTAAAATTTAGTTTCCGCACTGCCATTTCTGTTTACGTTTGTTTTTTTTCTTTTTACAATTTACTAATAATAACATAAAATTTAGATTATTTGGTAGAATGTACACTGGAGAAAAGGTCTTTATTATTACAGAGTCCAAGGCCATACAGGGTTATTTAGGCAAAATGAGAAACAGTATATGAGAGAGCTTTCCACTTAAAAATAAGAATTATGCTTTGCTGTGGCAATTCGATCCTACAGACAGCCCTTGGAGGATCATCTCTCTTTTTATTAAATACTCTCTTCTCCCTGGAGTGACAGTGGCCTTTCGTGGAGAGTATTTTTAAATGTGCTTCTTTAAGATTTTGGTTTATTGTTCTAATTAGGATCATAGTACCAAATTTATTCTATTTCCCCTAAATGTATTGTTATATTGGTTATTCTGTGAACGGGAAAAAAAAGCCGCATATATTCTTCTTTCTGCCGTTGTTCTGTAAATTCAGCAGAGTAAACTGAAACTCATGGGAGCAATTAGCAATCTTGAAAGTAGATCTTTGGAAATAGTTAAAGAGTAATTTGAGTAAAGTCATGCTCAGTGAAACAAATGCTTTTATAAACAAGAGCACGATAAAGTCAAAAGCGAGGAAGGATTGCTTGTACAGTTTCAAAGCTCAAGGAACACATAAGATGATAAAGCTGAGTAACAGAGCTATGCAAAGGTCAAAGAGAGTGGGCTACTCAAAGAAAGTGGTAGGAGGGAATTACTAATAACTAGAATGTGCACGAAAGTCAGATAGCTGAGAACTTAATCCCAAATGCTCTATCTGAAAATATATGTTATTTCTCTACATCATATGCTTTCTCACAGACAATAGAAGTAGAAATGCCAGTGATAACTTTTTTTTAATTTATTTATTATGTATACAAAGTTCTTTCTGTGTGCAGGCCTGAAGAGGGCACCAGACCTCATTACAAATGGTTGTGAGCCAACATGTGGTTGCTGGGAATTGAACTCAAGACCTCTGGAAAAGCTCTTAACCACTGAGCCATCTCTCCAGCTCCCATCTGACAAATCTCCTTCTAACCACATATAGCCAGGAGAGAACCAACCCACTCTTAAGTGTTAGCCTCTCCTGGAAAAGAAGAGAGTCAGTAAAGTCTCAAGGGATGTCATTCTTTTCTCAAACACTTCTCCACTTCCTATTAAAGACTTCCTGCAGTCAAATCTGGTGTATGCTGTAACAGTTTTATAATGGATGGACACAAGAATGCACAGGGAAGCTGTGACTAAGCAGACAAGAGGACTCTTTACATGGAGACAACAGGGTTAGTCTCTAATATCAGCGGCAGGCCAAACTAGAATGTGGATTTTAGTGTTTTTCTCCAGTGATCTGGGACTGGGCTCAAAGTTAGGTGCCTGCAAGAAGCACTGAAAACCTGGAGCAGATTTGTGAGACATCACACACAAAGGCCTGCATTTGCACACATTTCCAACGGAAAGCAAATAGAGTTCTTAGTTATATTATCCAGTCAGGTCTCAACTACTTAGTTGTGAAAGATATTCCTTAGTAAAAGGATCATATTCCAGTTCAAATTCATCACATCTCCTAGAAATAATGTGTTAATTCATGTGCATAAAATATTCACTCGACACACATTTTCTAGCTTGTGTCATAGGAAAATTTGCTTATATATAATGCTCTCAGGAAAGTATGTCTGACAGTCACTTTAATGAAGTAAAACTATTTCTCCATTTATTTAAGCATATTAATTAGGACAAAGCCCACACCCAGAGCTGAACTCCTGATCTATATGCACAGTTTAATAATCATTGTACCATAGTGGTGAGAATGATTATGGGGCCACTGTGAAAAATTCATTTGCTGCAGCTAAGCTAACAACTTTGAATTTGTGTTGAAAAACAATTACTGCGCTTAATTAGGAGCATGTAATGATGACAGCAGCTATTTTGGTGATTGATTCCAAAATTAAAGAGAGCTGGCAAACTAAGTATGGTATACCCTTCTCTTTGAAAATGATAGAGAACACTGAGGTCGGAGACCATGCCCTGTAAGTGAATTAAAAAAGACAGGTTTGCAGTGAGATCAAGAGGGATATTGGTATCTTGAGATAGCGCAGCTGGAAGAAAAGTTTTCTGCGTTTTGTGTCCTAAGAGCACAGACAAGAAGCAGTATGTACAAATTATTACTGGAAAAGTGCTTCGAAAACCAAGCTGTATAGATGGACACTTGATGGCTGTTGTTCATCTTCATTTTATTAAACTGAAGTTGACATACACAGGAGGGGGCCCAATCATTATAAAGTTGACGGGATCAGTCCAAGTCCTCTGAATTATTAATATTTGAGTCATCACTTTATATCTTTAATCGTATGGAGGAGTACCCAGTTTTGTATTTCTTTTCTATTTTAGTAGGCATTAGTCAGATTTTTCTCCAGTGAACTGTCACAAAGCCATCCCCCCAAATTAAGGGTATTCAAAATAACTTTGGAGAATGCCATTCCTTTCTCACATTTACCCATCCTAACAAAACATTTTAAATATAATTTCACTACTAATAGAAAAATCATAACTAGGGAGGCATATACCCTAAAATATGGTTTGAAAACTGGATATATCATATAGGAACAGGCCATTAGTGGCAGGCTCAGGACAAACACCCTAAAGCAGATGTTCTCATCCCGTGAGTCATGACATATTTTTGGAAGTCTAAGGACTTTTCACGGGTGTGTAGGGGGTCAACCATCAGAAAACACAGGTATTTACATTAAGATTTGTAATAGTAGAAAAGTAGATAACTGAAGTAGCAACAAATACAATTTTTTGGTTTGGGGTCACCACAACATGAGGAACTGTATTAAATCGTTGTAGTATCTGGAAGGTTGAGAACCATTACCCTAAAATCTAGAGTCAATAGCAGAAGCTGAAGGGCTTTCACATCTTCCCTTGCCCTTCTAGTTTTCAACTAAGCATAGAGTTTTCATTTCAGAGGTCACTTCCCAGGGACCATAAGAAAGTTACTTACTTTTTCCTAGAGACTTTTTCCTAAAAAGTATGAGTTATGATTCATTACTTTTAAATGCCTATTTCCATAAATGCTTTAAATGACTACATACAAATTATAACTTTGAATATACTTCATTGATGTGCAATGTTTATAATTTAAAACATGATGTTGGGAAGTTTCCAGTTCAAGAAATAAATCTAGTAAGAGGTGGTGAGTCCATATTTACTGTCTTGAAAAGACCAAATGAAGTCCTCTAAAGCTATTTAGGCTTCCTTCCAAATAGTGCTAATGCCCTTTTATAAGTAGATAATTCATGCACCAAAGGACTGTTGACTATTAGCTAACTTGAGAGATTTTGGCTTCTTAAAATCAAAAAAAAAAAAAAAATTCTCAAGCTGTATTTGTTGTGCTGGCATATAATTTTAGGTTGGCTTTCCTAAGTGCCATTGAAATATTTTCAATGTGATTAATTTTCCAAGTGGCAGACTCACAAAGACAATCACATTTTGAAGCTGTCGGGTTATTATTGTTTTGTTATCAGCCTTGAATGGGCATTGTCAGATCCTTGCTGGCGTTCTTTGTGCTGGATGTAATGTAGCCTTCTTGGGTTTCTCTTTCTAAGTCATTTCTGACATTCAGTTTTGCAGTGTCAATTGTGAGGATTTGCGTATGGTATACATTATTCTAAAAATCTCTAAAGAAATGGATGTCAGAATTATTAACTGATGTATAATTTTTTATTTCTCATGTTAAGAGCCCTAATACCTTTCTGATTTCTTGTGTGTGAGTTATTGTAACTTATAAAAGGTTAAGGACTTTCAAACAACCTATCAGTTTGCATCAATGGCCCCAGAACAGTTGTATTTGTCAGGCTTGGTAGCATAGCCCTATAATCTTAGCTTGGGCTACAGTAATAAAAGGGAATTGTAAGCTCCACCCAAGCTAGTCAAGGCTTCAGAATGTGTTTGGGGTCGCTGAGGCAACTTGGTGAGAACATGTCTGAAGATTTTAAAAAAAAAGTTAAAATTAGGCTGTAGATGTAGCCCAGTGGTACAGCACACAGGAAGAATATGTGAGCTCAGTCCTAGTTCAAACCCCGTACTACACCCAAAAAACAGAACATGTGAAATTACAGAGATCTCCCAATAGGTAATCATGTATTTGTTTTGTTTTTGTTTATTTTATGCTTATAGGAATTAAAATATTATGATTTTATGATAAATAACATTTTGTTCTTTATATTATATATATAATTTTATTTCTTTTTTATCTTTGAAGGTGGAAACAAAATGGCACAGATATTGACTTCAGCATGACTTATCACTATAGATTAGATGGAGGCAGTTTGGCCATCAGCAGCCCCCGCACAGATCAAGATATTGGCACATACCAGTGTCTGGCCACCAATCCTGTGGGCACCATTCTGAGTAGGAAAGCAAAACTACAGTTTGCATGTAAGTTTGTGGGAAAATTTCATCCTCAATATATATCCTAGAAAATAGTCTAATGATGTATCTATATTGGGCCAAAAAGATAGATTTTTTTTTCAGTAACCTGCTCTTTGAAATCAAATGGGATTTTATGTGTACAAAAAGTTTTGGTTGTGTAATTTATAAATCTAGGTTCCTAAGGATAATGAAAATCTATTATTGTTTTTAGGTAAAAAATATTTTTTGTTAATTATATGTTGTGAAGTACTCTTAGAAGTACCACCTGCCAATATTAAGATCACACATATAATATTGCTGCCCTTTCTTTTAATAAGGTGTCAGTGTGAACAGTACAGAAAGCAACCCTACGGCAGTGGTGTCATGTGGGGCAGACGGGCATTTCTCTAGGAACAGCGATCATACACCCACAGTGATATGTAGGTGGAAATAAAGTGGTTGCCACAGGCAGGCTTTGTATTAACTGTAACAATGTCCAGCTGCATCACATAAATGTCATCCAAGTAATTACCTTTGTGACATTTGGGGACATTAGCAGATGAACAATAGACACTGCTTCTTATAACCTGTATATATGTGTTTCCAGGGACTAAAATGCTTCATATTGGATTCAGTGAAAGCTTTTTTTGAGAGTAATTATATCTCACAATGTGGACAAAGTAGAAGGCTTGCATTTCTCCCTGGTATGACTCTCTGCACTCTAGATAAGTAGGGAACTGAATGTTAGTTGTTGCTGTTTGGTGGCTCAGGGAAATGTCTATGTTGTCTATAACTTTCAAAAAACAAATTTAAAGATTGTGTTTGCATCTTATCCTACCCTGCAGATATGTTATCAAGTGTGTTCTGCACTAGAGATCACACGATCTACACAAGGCGCTTGGAGGTGCAATGTTTGGCACAGAGCCTGCTTATACATTATGTACATATAATACCCAATAATCATTACAGTTGATTTCTGAATTCATCTTAGAGAATCACTTGAAAATATACTATATACTATACACATCCCCTACAGAAATATGCAGCTGTTAGAGACTGGTTTGTTTGGTGGACATCCCAGAACATTGCAATCAGATCACACACTGACAAATTTCAAAGAAAATTCCATACAGCCAGAATATTTATTTGGAATTTTCCAAGTTTCTGTTGCATTATTTATCAAATATCACGCCCTGTCATAGTGGTGGAGGCTTGCAATGCCTTACCTGAGTGCTGAGACTGTCTCAAAAAGAGACAAACATATAAACAAATTAAATAAATCTTGAGTGTTTACACCTAAAAGGACCACACTGTAGTTCATATAGCCACACATTTCTTCTTAATTGCTTGCACCCTAAAAAGTAGTTTAAAATCATCTCTATGATTTTAAGTTATATTTTGGCTTAAAGAAACACATCTATTTCAAACTTTTCCTAACTAAAATATATTTTTATCTTTGCCAAAATGGAAAAAAAAGAAGTTAGATTATTTACTTGCATAAGTGAGATAAGCCAGTTCTTTGGCTATATCTCCTTTATTCTTTTTTCCATTGCTGGCCTAATGGTTAATGGCTACTGTACTTGTCGTGTAAACCTGAGGATCTGAGTCCAAACCTGAGCACCCCTAGAAAAAAAATCTGAGTGTCCTGAAATAGCCCTGTAAATGCAGTCTAAGGAGGTAGAACAAGAGGATCTTTGAGGCTTGCTAGCTAGCTCATCTAGTCTATTTGGTCAGCTCCGTATTCTGTAAGAGATCGCGAGTCAAAAAAATCATTTGGGAAGAAAATGAGGAAGAAGCCCGAAGCCAACCTCCAGACATCACAAAGTGTACACACACGGGAACCATGTATGAAACAACACAAACTTTCACTACTATCCATGCAAAAAGTTGTTCTTCCCATATTCAGTAACTGAACTTTGTTTTGCAAACTTAAAAGATTGTAGACATTAAGACTGACATTTTGAGGAGATAGAAAAAGCCCAAGTATTTTGCCATTCTGCATAATACTTATACTGATGCAGTGTCTGAAAGGATTCCTGTTGCATACAGTTGAAGGGCTTCAAGAATATAATACAGAAAGAGTAGTCTAGATAAATACTGACCCAATGAAACGTTTCTGAACTTCATAACCAGTTTCTTCATTCTTGTATGCTTTATCATCTTCTTAAATTAACAATGGCTGTTTGACTGGAAAAGTTATTGGCTGAATAACAACAGGGGTCAAGTGTTGGAATCTCAGATAAAGTCATTCCCAAACTCAACTTGTATCCAACAGAACACAATAGGTCTGTTTTCACAATAGCCTTCTGGTGAGAAATTAACAGATTGAAACACTCACCATCATTCAACATACATGAAAATGACATGGTTTACCTGGAATATGAGTGTGAGGGTTTTTCTTCACATAAACAATTAAGAAATGATATCTCTAATTCCCCATTTCATTGATTCTCTAACACATTCAAACATTATATACATATATATATATATACATATACACAAATACATATATCACATATACACATATATAATCTTATATTTTAAATTATTATTTCATGTAGAAAACTCTTCTTATTTGTATCTAAAGTTTCTTCTTATATTTTGAATTCATTTAGTGTTTTTATTTGCATACATTGATTTAATAGAATAGTGGTTTTAAATTTGAGATTCATGCACATACACATTTATATATAAATGATCATATTTAGTTCATTTCTCTATTTTATTCTTCCATACTCCTGTTATTTCCTTTTCAGTTCCAACTCATCCCCCATATGTTCTAATATCTTTGTTTATAACATAATCAGTTTCATTTAAGTTTGCATAAGCTTAAATGATGGCTTATTTATAAAGTATGGACAACTTACCAGTAGCTATGCAAGTGAAACAAATATCCTCATTGTTTATCAACCACCAATTGCCTATAAATCTTCAGGAAACTGTGGTTCTGTGAGGTACACAATATTGTCCACGTCTTTCATAATAAATCATAGCAGATAAGAGTTCAGAGTTCAACAGCCAGAAGACAGTATTGCACAATTGTCCACCTTTCCTCTGGACTTACATTCTATTTGACCCCTTTTTCTTTCATGTCTCCTGAGCCTTGAAGGGATGTGATACAAGGTCTCTCATGTATGACTGAGAATTCAGCAATCACTTAATTCTAAACACTTTTACCAATTAATCTTTATGCCTGGCGATGGTGGCACACGCCTTTAATCCCAGCACTCGGGAGGCAGAGGCAGGCGGATCTCTGTGAGTTTGAGACCAGCCTGGTCTACAGAGCTAGTTCTAGGACAGGCTCCAAAGCCACAGAGAAACCCTGTCTCAAAAAACAAACAAACAAAAAAAAACCAATTAATCTTTATATTTACCACTGCCCAACACGACAAGTTTATCTAAACTAATCTGACAGAAGCATATATATAGGGTTATAAAGATAGTTAATTAAAAGGAACATTGTTAGATGTACCATATTCATTTAACAACAAAAACAAAACAAAAAACAAGCAAACAAAATGAACAAGAGTTTTCCCACCAGGGCCTATGACCTCCTAAGCCACACTGGCTTTTTGCTGAGATTACAGTACCAACTATAAATTCTTCCCTGTGACAGAAGTTTCTATCCAATTAGATAGTAACTGATAATCCCCAGAACAGGCCCACAATTATTTAATCAGTGAGCACAGATAGCCTGGGCAATCAGTAGCATTGCACATAGGACCCACAGCTGGGTGTGACAGTTAGTGAAAATTTTCTCCCAGCAGACTGGATAGCAGCATCAGGCACTAGAAGGGTAGCCAGCAGGGAGTGACCTTCTAGTTCAATTCAAGCTTGATTTCTCTGAATCTTAAGCAGAGCATGTGGTGTCTTTGTGTGATAGGGTTTTATTTAAAGAGGGTGGGATCTATGTGATTAAGTCAGGTTTTTTAACCAGGTACAAAATATAAAGGACACATAAAACAAAGCTGCAATGCTGCTGCTGCTTCAGCTGCTGATCCTCTCATTCCAAAGGGAGATCAAGGAGGTCCAGGGAAGGTCACCAACCTTCCATGTGACACTTCCCCTGAGGTTTCATCGAGTCACATATCTCCATAGAAGACCACATCCACTAATAAAAGCAACCACAATACAAGTGGTTTTCAGACTGAATTCCCACAACATTTCCCCCCTTTTGTCTAAAATAAAAAGGAAGTTGCTAATCCTAACTATAACAAAAGCTATATAAATTGGAATATTTATCAATTAAGAAATACATCTTGGATATTCAGACTATAATTAATAAGCATTTTTATAGATATTATTCCAAATAGCTATCCTTTCCTGCAGAATCTAGACTTATACCTGATATATCTTTAGTTAAAATCCATGAGGATCATATCTGTAACTATCAAGTCTTCAATCTCATCAAAGTTCTGAGAAGGGCCAAATTACCACAACAATCACTACCTAGTCCTTGCTTTTCACACTCTTTATTTTTTATAGTTTTTATTTATTTATTTTTATTTTTTTCCTTTTAAATACTTTATAAATAATACAAATCAAATTTTCCACTTCCTTCCCTCCTCCTACTTTCCTCCAGCTCCCGCACAGACCCTCCTCCCACTCCATTCCAGTCCTAAGAGAGGGTAAGGTACCCTGCCCTGTGGGAAGTCCAAGCCTCCCCCTACATCCAAGCTTAGGAAGGTATACATCCAAATAGAATAAGATCCCCAAAAGCCAGTACATGCAGTAGAGACAAATCCCAGTGTCATTATCATTGGCCCCTCAGTCTGCCCAATTGTTAGCCACATTCAGAAAGTCCAGTTTGATCCCATGCTCATTCAGTCCCAGTCCAGCTGGAATTGGTGAGTGTCCATTAGCTCAGGCACACTGTCTCATTGGGTGGACCGACCCCTCATGGTCTTAACTTCCTTGCTCATATTCTCCTTCCTTCCACTCTTCAACTGAACCTTGGGAGCTCAGTCCAGTGCTCCGATGTGGGTCTCTGTCTCTATCTCCATCCCTTGCTGGACGAAGGTTCTATGGTAATATTCAAGATAGTCATCAGTTTGACTATGGGACAAGGCCAGTTCAGGCACCTTCTCCTTCACTGCCCAGGGTCCTAGCTGGGGTCATTCCTATGGACACTTTGAAACCCCTCCAGAGCCAAGCCTCTTGCCAACCCCAAAATGGCTCCCTCAATTAAGGTATCTCCTTCCCTGCTCCCATATCCGCCCTTCCTCCATCTCAACCATCCCACTCCCACAAGCTCTCCCTACATATGTAAAAGATCCACACTCTTTATATTTAAAGTCTCTGTTGAACTGACATATAACAGCAAAGTCAGATATTTCTTTTGTCTCTATTTTAGAGAATATATGCTTAAACCCTAAAAGATTATGGTTTTTCTCAAGGTACATTGCTAACAAACACATTTTATTTTTTATTTTTTTTAATTTATTTATTTATTTATTAAAGATTTCTGTCCCTTCCCCACCACCGCCTCCCCTTCTCCCCCCTCCCCCCAATCAAATCCTCCTTCCCCATTCGCCCAAAGAGCAATCAGGGCTCCCCGCCCCGTGGGAAGTCCAAGGACCACCCACCTCTATCCAGGTCTAGTAAGGTGAACATCCAAACTGCCTAGGCTCCCGCAAAGCCAATAGGTGCAGTATGATCAAAAACCCATTGGCATTGTTCTTGAGGTCTCAGTAGTCCTCCTCAGTCCTCATTGTCCGCTATGTTCACCAAGGCCAGTTTTAACCCAGGCTTCTTCAGACCCAGGCCAGCTGGCCTTGGTGAGTTCCCGACAGAACATCCCCACTGTCTCAGTGTGTGGGTGCACCCCTCGTGGTCCTGAGCTCCCTGCTCGTGCTCTCTCTCCTTCCACTCCTGACTTGGACCTTGAGATTTCAGTCTGGTTTGTAATAGCCAGAACCTGGAAACAACCTAGATGCCCTTCAATTGAAGAATGGATGAAGAAACTATGGAATATATACATATTAGAGTACTACTCAGCAGTAAAAAACAAGGACTTCTTGAAGTTTGCAGGCAAATGGATGGAAATTGAAAACACTATCCTGAGTGAGGTAAGCCAGACCCAAAAAGAGGAACATGGGATGTACTCACTCATATTTGGTTTCTAACCATAAATAAAGGACATTGAGCCTATAATTCGGGTTCTTAGAGAAGCCAAATAAGAAGGAGAACCCAAAGAAAAACATATAGTCATCCTCCTGAATATTAACCTTCATCAGGCGATGAAAGGAGACAGTAACAAACACATTTTAATTTAATTATTTTTATTTAGAAAAAGAAAAACTTTCTTTCTAAAATGAATGCTCCTCATTCTGACCCCTTTACAGAAAGAACTCTCTATGGAAGTCAAGGGCGACCTCTTTCTTCATTTCAGGTTCAAAAAAAAGCAATGTATTTTCTAAATAATTTTCAAAATGAATATCTGTAAGGCAATAAGCTGCCTAATATGCTTTGGGGTTCATAGTATAGTACCTCATGCACTGCTTCTGTATCATGAAAGATGCATCCTGTCCCAGCTATGCAGCTTCCTTTTCTGTGCATTTAACACTCCAGCTCTGTCCAGAGGATGAGGTGAGACACAGAGGAGAGCAGGCCTATCTGTCATTGATCAATGCTCCCCCATTTTTGTCTTCTTCTGTGAGCTTTCCGCTAATTCATCTCTTTTGAAAAACTTACTGAACTTTCCTTTTTCAGAATTATTTTTAAGATCTCTGTTATTTCTTCCAATGTTATTTTTGTCAGCACAACCAAGTCAAGCTACCAAGTAGGTAACTCATAACCATGTGAGATTTTAGTTGCTTTTATCTCAACTTTATTTATTTGTTTATTTATTTTGATAACTTCATACATGAGGTACAATTGATCTTATTCATTTAAATTTCCCCACCCCCGGATCCTACCTTTAAGCAACCACAAGGAAGACAGATGTCATTCACTATCAAATTGTTGGACAACTGGCTTTCTCACATGTCAAAAATTTGTCCAGAATCCCCACTTATACATATTTACCCAAGTAAGAATCAAGTTATACATCAAAAGGAAGATGTTTGCATTTGTGTACTGTCTTTGGTAGTTTGCTGTAGCATCGACTAGGCCTGCAGATTCAATAGACTTATAAGCACCCTTCTGACCGCATTGTGTTCATGTGAGGAACTGCAGGTATATATTAGGTAACTGATGATTTTTGCTTACAACTTTTATATTAGTGGTAGCAGTCTGAAGGTGCAACCTGAGCTTATTTTAGATATGGCCTATAACTTTCTGCCTTATGACTTATCTCAACATGAAAACTTCCTGATAATGTGGCCTATGTTTTTTAAAAAAAAGTGCCTATTATAAAATAGGGCAAATATGTCTTCAGTCTTAACAAATCATTCACCGCTGCTTTTAGGCATGTTTTACATCATTGATCACAAAAGTCTGTGACAACCTTTCTTAGCATAGGACTCTGTTCTGTCAAGGACTCAGGCATATTCTAATTTAGTCCCACCCTACCCAACACCCTTCAAATTTAACTCTGAGAGGAAATTCTGTCCCTTGTCACCTCTTATCTTTCACCCCAGCATTCCAGAGTGATGAATCCAGATTGACTCATGAAGCAACTTGTAGCTGCTTTAAATTTTCCTATTTCTCAAGGGTTTTGTCGGCAAAGGCTATAGGTGAATTTCCTTCTTTCATGTGTATGCTAATGAATTGCTTTGTACTCCTGTATTCCAGTGGGGTATTGGGATCTCTGTCTGCCATTTAAAATACCGTCCTGAGAAACCGAGATCGGTCTAAGAAAGAAACCTAAAAATTTACTAAACTGTGTTTAGCAGGCTTTTAGTATCTGCTTTTAGAAATCTGTCAATAAAATATATAGACACTTGGCATGAAATCATGCTAAAACTTTTGGATTCTGTTGTATCTCATATTTAATCATAGATGATATGTTTCAAATACATTTCTTCTCTCAGTGCAGAAGGAAAGACAACTTGAAAGCCTTCAAATTGATTCTACATTTATTAATCTGGCCACCACCTGTTTATACTTGTTCTTAGATGTCTTAAACATAATACTAGATTCTAGAGACTAAATGGTAGAGCTAATGCTGGCAGATACCTCCTATTTTTACAGAGCAAAAAAATATAAGTAATTAAGTAAAATTCTAAACAAAATAATACAAAAAGAGAAAAAAATTACTCATGCGTAGTACATACTTTTGAGATTTATGCAAAATGACTCTCTTCTTCTTTATGGTAAAGTCTCTGATAGGCTCAAAATCCTCATTTCAAAAGGGAAGAAAGAACTCATTTGCCCATAAGCACAGAAAAAATAAATCAATATTCAGAGAGAGTGGGATATAGGATCCCTCCCCTGCTGTACTTGGCACTGCCTCAAGAAATCAGCCCTGTGGGCTAAGCAGCTTCACAGGTCTTGGTTTCTCCTGTATATACCCGTTGTTGGACTACCCAGACCATACTGTAAAAGCCAATCTATTAAAGAGTCTCTGTTATGGGTTATTGTCCTCAAGAGAGCCCTGACTAATTCAGCCACTAAGAAAGCAAAAAAAAAAAAAAAAAAAAAGAAATCTTATAAGGTAAAATAAGAGGTGGACTTCAAGTTACTAAGCAGTACCCTTACTAGGCAGTAGCTAAGGTTGGAGAAAGAGCTAAGAATGTCATCCAAATGTGAAGTGATTTGGTTTGAGCATGAGATAGATGTTTCTGATCTCAACACAGAAGCTAGGTAAAGTAGGACATTGCAATTCAACAGGAAAAAATGTATTACCCAAACCTCATGGAAGAGGCAAGGAGAGACTGAGCATGATGAAAGAAGCAGAACACTGGATTGGGAAATGACTATTCTTCTTGGCTGTGGCTGAAAAGGAACTTTGTTCTCCTTTATGCGATGGGACAATTGAATGAGACTGTGAGACTCTGAGAAAACTTGGGAAAAAAGATGACAATGCAATGGACATAGGTACCAAAGCAAGCTACCTGTTTTTGAAGACTGTCTGCACTATGACATTGTACCCAGAGTTAACTCATGTGTAAAATGAGAGTAGTGGCTTCGCCCAATTCATATAAGATGAATAGAGGACTAGATATCAAATACACACAGACCAGAGGGCAAGGGTAATGGATAGATTGTTGTTAGATGAAAATAGCAAGGCAACCCATAGCCTCACTCCGCAATGTTAACAGGCCAGAATTTGCTTTTCATTATTCATTCTAGCACCAAGTATTTGATTCATGACCAGAATTTTGAAGCTGCTGCTCATAAAGGCAATTTGAAATGCACCATACATTTTCCTTGACTATGTTAGCTTTATATATTAAAATTATTAATACCAAAGTTATACATGTTTAGGGGTGTTCCAAGCCTTAGTTCATTTAACTTATATGGTGAGATTACAGAATCCTGCATCATATCCCAGAACCAACTTTGAATGCTTCAGGGTTAACATGTAATAACAGTTCATTTTAAATCACCATAAACATGTAGACATTTACAGCCATCATCATTTTTCCAGATGAATGCAAAAGGTTTTATACCCACCAAGCCATTCATCATTATTCTGAACCTGTAAACTATTCTAAACCATATTTTACAGATAGAGAAATTCAAGGTGATACAACTATGCTCCCTGCCTAAGGTCACTCAGCGTTTACAGGCTCTGAATTTCTCATGTGTACATTGTGAGATATTTTTTATAGTGTGGAAAGTAGCTTAATAGGGAAATCGTTCCCTCGTAGGCATGGGAATAAGAGTTCAAACTCCAAATAAATAAATAAATAAACAAACAAACAAACCAGGATGTGATGACACATGTCAACATTAAAGAATCAGAGACACAGATAAATCCCTGGGGTTTGCTGTGTAGCCAGCCAAGCCTACTAAGTGAGTTCATGGCAATGGCTTTGTCTCAAATAAAAGCTTAGAGCGCTTGAGGAATCGCCATTGGAATCACCCTGACATCCACACGAACCCATATACATCTGACACATTCACATGCGCACACACACATACACACACATTAAAAAATAAGCAGTTATACCACAGTAGGTAGAATTTTAATGTAAAGATCATTGACTCCAAAAGGATTTCAAGGCACTTGTAAACTTGCAAGTTATGTGTCTCATCATTTCTTAAACTGGAGGACTCTCATATTGATAAACAAAAATAAAAAAGCATTTGGGACCTGATCAATTCTAAATGTCATTGAAGTGCAGCCCAAACTACACACGGTACTCATGGTGATAAAGTGCGTTTATATCTGGAAAATAAAATTAAGTCCCAGGAAAAGAACTTTTTAAAAATAACACTCAAAAATGCATTTGGAAATTGCAAAGACTCTGGTAATTGTAAAGTGTGCATTAAGTGGGTAATGCATACCCAATTATCAATGAAAATGCCAAATGCCTTTTAACATCGCTTGTGCAGAAGAGAATGACATGAACACATACAAGAAGAAATATTTCTCTCTAGTTTCATAAGTGAAAGAAAGTTGACAAATTAGCAATGCTTTTCATTATAAAGTTGAAGGAGTGCTATCATATTACAACGGATTTAGTGTTCTAAATTTATTTTAATGCTATAATAACATTGCTGCCAATTGATATGTTAAGGAGAAAACTTTGTCTTTAAAAATAATCCACATCTTAAACAAATGGGCTGTGAGAGATGCACGGTTAAATTACAGCTCATTCCTATCGTATTTATCTTAAAAATCAACAGGAATGTAGATTATCCAATGTGTTAGCCTCATTTTCCCCCACATCATCACTGCTGGAAATCTATTTATGTGTCTTATCAAAACTGATACTCATTTTTTTTTGAAATTCAACCTCTCCCAATGCCTTTCTCTAGTTATGTTCAGCAGGGCCTAATCTTTATGCTCCATTTTAATAAAATTGCACGTTTAAGCTGCATGGGCTAAGAATCATGGTGGGAGAGGAAGATATTACAATGTAAGAGATTCATCCCATCAAAACTGAGAGTTTCTTATTTGTTAAGCTGCAGAAGAAATAGGAAAGAGAAAAGACTTGCTGATGACTCACTGGACAAATGGCTTTGGGCTAGTTATGTTCATAGCTCACAAGAATGTATCTCTGGGGACTGATGAAATGCTATATAGTAATGAAGTTCTCACTTGCTTTAAAGGATAGGATAAATTGTTTGGTAGCATTTGTTTTGAATATATATCCAGTATTATCTAAATTAGGATCTGCTGTTTAAAAAACAACTAATCATAATCGACTTAAAAGACTCCCATGGAAATGTTTATTGTTTTAAATGATTGATTTACATGATCCTTTCTTACAAAGCATGATGTTTACAGAAAATATTAAAAAATAAATCACACTCAATGACACTCGACTAAAAGAAGTATAGGTAGAGAATATTACCAACATCTTGGACAACCTTCTCAGTACTTTTCTCCTTCAAAATCTTCCTCCTTTTTGAAAGATGAGCCTCATTTATATGTCAGTTGATCATTTATTCGTAAGAATTTTTAAAAATTCCCTTTCTGTGCATATACAATGTGTGTATAAATGGTTACGATGTGTTCATAGTATATGTGTGTTCCTATATGTAGTATTAAGGAGCAGCGGGGCTGTGTGTCCCCGGCACCCGGCAGCCCGCATGGCTTAGCTTACACCCTGAAATAATCACATGGAAACTGTATTCTTTTAAACACTGCCTGGCCCATTAGTTCCAGCCTCTTATTGGCTAGCTCTTACATATTAATCTAACCCATTTCTAATATTCTGTGTAGCCCACGAGCTGGCTTACCAGGAATGATCTTAACCTGCGTCTGCCTGGCATGGGAACATCATGGTGACTCCTGAATCAGTTTCTTTCTCCCAGAATCCTGTTCTGTTTACTCCACCCACCTAAGGGTTGGCCTATCAATGGGCTTAGGCAGTTTCTTTATTAATAAGAAATCACTCCCACATCACCTATATGTGAAGGTCAGAGAACATGTAAAAGACGGGTACCAATTCTCATCTCCCATCTGTCTTTACTTGATTGAGCCTTTTTGTTGTTTGATGCCAGCAAGTTTCTAAGGAGTGTCCTGCCTCAATTTAATAGGAGGACTGGGGTTAGACATGCTGGCTATTATGATTAACTCTATGTGGGCTCTGATCATTCAAATGAGGTCCTCATATTTATGTGGTAAGTGTGTTACCCATTAAGCCAAATTCCCTGCTTTTTCAACTTTTATATGTTAAAATTGTATAATCTATGTCCGATTTTGATTCTTTAGCCAGGTGGTGGTGGCACATGCCTTCAATTCCAACACTATGGAAGCAGAGGCTGGCAGAACTCTGTAAGTTTGAGACAAGTCTGGTCAATAGAGGTAGTTCCAGTACAGGCTCCAAAGTTACAGAGACATACTGTCTCAAAAAAACAAAAAAATAAAATAATGATCCTTTAGACAGTTATGTTTGTAGGTTGAGTTTTTTTTAGAGCAAATATATATAACTCAGTATCAACAATTTATCTACCTCCTGCATTAGTTTCTTTTATCACCGTATCACTGCTGTGACCAAATGTTCAACAAAAGCAAGTTGAAGAAATAAGAGGTTCCTTTGGCTCATAGTTTGGGGATATAGTATATCATCGTGGGGAACGGTGTGGTGGCAGCAGAAGTCTGAAGCTGCTGATTACGTGACATCCACAATCAGAATCAGAAAGAGACCCATGTCGATGGTCAGCTTTGTTTCTCTCTCTTTTTTTTTTATTGAGTCTAGGATACCAACCTCTGTAACAGTGCTACCTATGTTTAGAGTAGGTGTCTCCACCTTAGTTAAACCAATATAGAAATTCTTCTCAGATCTGTACAGAGGTGTGGCTCCTGAGTGTTTAGATCTCGCCCTGTCAACCATCAATATTAACTCTGACATCAGTGAATCTTTTCATATGTTCCTGTATACACTTCTCTATTGTTCATACATAAAGCAGAACCCAAGAGCACTCATGTGTACACAGACACTTCTAAAGATAACACTAGCTGGGCCAGGTATCAAAATGTATAATCCTAGTGAGAATACAGAAGCTGAATTCCGTATTTTTGCCTGTCTGAGATACATATACAGAGAAAGTCTCTGCAGAAAAACAAAAACAAACAAACAAAAAATAAGCAAAAGACAATACTACTTTATGATTTAATTAATTTATAGTCTTATTGACAATATTTTGTTCTGCATTCTTGATGATTCTTGCTAAGTTATTTTTCCTAATTTTCAATTCTATTGACTTCTTTTTCACAGTAATTGATTCTAGATAAGACCACTTTGCTTGTTATACATGGGAAAAACATCTCCTACTCTGTGGTCTGTCTTTTATTTTCTTAATTATGTCTGTGACGAACAGAACCTTCAAAAATCAATATATTCCAATTTATTTTCCTTTTCCTACAAGGGTTGATGAATTTATACATAAAAATTCTCTGTCCTTTGGTTATGAAATCAGTTTCTGTAATAAATTGTCTTGTACTTTATATTTTAAACTGCAGTGTTCTTGAAATTGATTTATATAATGATGTAATACTGAAGAACATAAGACGTGTGTGTGTGTGTGTGTGTGTGTGTGTTTACTCCTCAGCTTCCAAGAGGGATTGATTTTAGGACACCTAACATAACCAGATCTTTTCATCCTAAAGTCTTTTACGTATAATGATGCAATGTTTTTTATAACCAGCATGCATCTCTTGGTACCTTGTGATTCATAAGTAAATTTCTTTGATTACCTAATATAATATAAATGCTGCATAGCTAGTTTTGTTCTGAATTTTGTTTAGAGAATAATTAAAATAATGTTTAGTCATGATCAATACAGATAAATTTATTTTTAATGATTCTGATCCATAGGTGACTCAATCCACAAAGGCATAATTCATGAAGACAGAGAAATGGTAGAGATTCAAATGAATTTTAATATATACAATCTAGACTTTTCTTTGCTGTCCCAGAGAGTCACCATCTCTGAAAAGAATTGAGTATTGATTCCTGCTAGAATCTGTTTTTAGTTTCCAATTTTCTTTTCCTTTGTTTTTATTTATCCATGTTTATGCAAATACCTCATTTGGGGGCTTTTTTTCAAGGTTGATTTCAAGAACAGGAATTTGTGCTTATCACACAAGACCTGAACTACTCATTGTGTCTCCAGACTTTGTAACCCTTAGATTTTTATCGTCATTATTTCTTTGTTCTGCTTTTTGTTTTTTTGTTTGTTTTTTAATAACAGTATCTATGTAGATCAGGCTAGCCTTGAATTTGCCTTATGGCCTGGGCCTATAGTCTTTTGACTTTTTCTTTCTGAATGTTAGAGTTATGGACATACATTTCTAAACTCAGATGCAAAAGCCGCATTTGATATTTAATCTTAGAGTAAGTCTTATTTTCTGGGAACCATGCCATGGATGATACATGCCAAAGAAAAGCGTGACTTAAGTTACAACCTAAACCCAATGGGAAACAAAAGCAGAAGAGAATAAATGGAGAATAGAATAAAAATATATACCTTTACAATTC
Organism: Microtus obscurus; assembly: GCA_963919715.1. NCBI lineage: Eukaryota > Metazoa > Chordata > Mammalia > Rodentia > Cricetidae > Microtus > Microtus obscurus. The sequence continues at coordinate 2,392,894 of CAWTZC010000501.1, read as the reverse complement.
CTACCTAATAACAATGGGGATATTTATAGATTTTGAGACATCACTATGCAGCCCTTGCTGGCCTGAAATTTACTAAATAGACCAAGTTGTCCTAAACTCATAGAGATCTGTTTGCCTTTGCTCCCTGAATGTTAGAATTAAAGGAGCATGCTAGCATATGCAGCTAAACTTGATCTTCTAATGATAAAATAGGACAAATTTTGATATATATTTTTTTTGGATTTTATGGACATAATCAGTTTGACTGTAAAACCTAAGAGAAGGATTTCCAGTGAACCTTCATTCAAAGTGTTTGTAATATATTAATGTTCATGGAGGCTGGAAAGCTGGCTTCCTGATTAAAGTACTTAGCACATAAGCTAAGAAGACTATAATTTAGGTCCCCGGTGACTGTCAACTAGATGTGGCAGCCTACCTATAATTCCAGATAGAAATCAGACACAGGGAATCTCAGGAGATAGATGCTGGTTAGGCAAACTAACTAAGACAAAGCTCAGCTCTATCTTCGATTGAGAGACCCTGTCTCAAAAGAAGAAAATAGAAGAGTAATGGGGTCTCACATTCATATAACTTCCCACATACATATGTCATCACATAAATTTGTAAATATCACACACATACAAACACATGAAAGGAAAATACCTCATTAACATTTATTAGGTACTAATTAAGTCTTACATATAATATTTGCTGAGAAACTTGCCAGCTATGAGCATGGGTGATTTCCCATGTAGTCATTGCTACTGCTGCTTGGGAATCTTACTAACCTCAGGCTGGAGCTCTCATAATGTAATAGTTTCTAATAGTTTCATAAGCTCTATGAAAACTACCAAATGGAACTGAGTTGCTAAACTCATCAAACCAATGGAATGAAATGTTTGATTTGCCTATGTATTATATATGCATTATATAGGTTAAAAAAAAACAAACAGTAAGAAACTCCAAACTTCTGCTTTCCCATCCTAAAAACTTAGCATGGAATAGTCATCTTGGTCATTTCTCAGGTACTTTTTGTGGGCCTATGGAAGGCAGATTTTCTGTATCCCAAATGAATATGAACACACTTAAACAGGCTTCTCTCAGTTTTGAGTTATAATAAATCAATCCTTTCAAATTCTGTGAAACTAAAAACAACTTTTAGGTTTTATATCTGTGTTTAAAATGAATTCTAATCCAAATATCAAGTTTAACAATTGTTTAAATATTTTTAATTAAAGGGGTAATATGGAGACTGGAGTAATGGCTTAGCAGTAAACAACACCCACTGCTCTTATAGACAGCCAAGACTGAGATACCACCTACACAGTGGCTCACAAAGGCTAGCTGTAACTACAGTTCCAGGGGATCTGATACCCTCTTCTGGCATCTGCAGATGCCCGTCACTTACAGAATGAAGGGAAAACACTCATATTAAAAAAAATTAAAAATAAAACAAATCTTAAATTAATTTCTAAAATGATATACTCTTGTTTAATCCTCAAGATTGCCATATATAATTAATGTTCTGGTTATAACACTAGTTTTATTAATGACAAAATATTATTTAGGGATGTAAAGTCATGTTTCCTATAACGATAGGAAAAAAAAATCTGAGATTCAGTTCTGGACATTTCCATGTTCTGTCTACATTTCTTAATCATCTGTAACTAGTGTTTTTAAAAATAGAAAGCATGTGATGATTCCTGGCAATTCATATCAAAAATCACTTCTGAATCAACTGGTTTATCACAGTACCTAATGTTAGACATGTAACACTCCCTAGTAACACTGACGTGGCTGACATTAATATAAAACTGTGTGTGGTAGATAGCCAGTATCAAGAAATGCTATAGGCCAATACCTAGGGAAGCCAATTATCAAAATCACTAAGTGTCAAAAAGAGGTGTTTCAGGGGGCTGGAGAGATGGCTTGGTGGTTAAGAGCACTGACTGCTCTTTCAGAGGATCCGGGTTCTAGTCCCAGCACCCATATGGCAGCTCACAACTGTCTGTAAAAAGTTTCAGGTGATCTGACACCTTCACGCCAAAGCACATAAAAAATAAAGTTAAGTAAATAAAAAAAAATCTTTAAAAAATAAAGGTTTTTCAGGAAGATCTGCTATACCCAGTGGAAAAGCAAATTGTAAAGCTGTATTTTGGGATTCCAGAATGATCTTTCAACAAATTCATCTGACCATCTCTACCATGTATTTATTGAGCAATTTCTACATATGAAATGCAAACGTGTTTGTACTTGTGCATATACCCGCATATAACTTTAGTCCGACTTAAAGAAATAAGCAAATGCATTAATGATATGGAAATAAAGATCAACAGAGGACTGGGCTTGTACATTTGCCAAAGCAATAGGTTTTCAAATGTAATCCCTTTTCAGAAATACTGCCCTCCAGGGCAATGCTTCTACTCAAGACAGAAAATGCAAATAAGGAGAAGCCTAGATATATAGCCCTGATTTAACAAGACAATTGCTGGGTATTTTGCCCCTTTGTGAGAACTATATAGTTCAGAGATCTATTTTCACATACATACTAATGAGTTGTTTTACATAAATCAATTCTGTTTGTTTATGGATAGAGATTATATAACTTTCCCTTAATTCTTTCAGAAATCCCTACCAAACAAACTACCAGTGTGATTACTAGGGTCTATTCCATGTGCTTAAAGGATTTATTTTAATTATTTTATCAGGTTTAAATAAAAGTAATTATTTTGATTAAAAACAAACAGCTGTGCTGGATGTCAACACCCATGTCCCCTTCTCTCAGAGACATTTGAAAGGGTTCTCTGTTTTTGTGCAGCTCTCAGTATTCATTGACAGGGTTACCTGTTTCATTTGACAAGTAATATAAAGCTAGATCACACATAAAATTTATGCCAGTTTTTTTTTTGTAAACCTATTTGGCTGAGAACTGTAACTATTGTATTAATATAAGTATTGCTATTCATAAAAGTTAATAGGTATGCTGTCACCCAAATGCTAGACACAGTAATCACCCAGTTTACTGAAATACTCACAACAGGAAAATGATTGATAACAAAAGTCAAGCGTTGAACCTAACTTTGGCCTTGGAAAGCATTTCCCAGTAGCAGATGTCCTAATAAGCTATCTCATTCCAGATCATAACTCTAGCTGACTCCTCTCTATCTACTTGTGGTTATACAGTTAACAGGAGGGCACGTCAGAGGATGTGATGTTCTAGATAAAACCATCTCTCCTCAGCTCCACATTTTTATAGCAGGAATGAAGAATCATACTTTCCATGAATACACAACCAAAACTGACACTTGGAACTCATTCTTATATTGACACTGGCATCAGTGTTTCTGTGACCCCTTTTGTCCCATGTATGTAAGACATTATAATAAACCCAAGATTCCCAAGACATTTCATATTACCCAATCCTCATTTACCCAGAAAACTGCATTCTATATCAGGACTCAGTTCCAAATTCTGTATTTCTGGGCTTCCAAATATCAAAACCAATATTTAACAAACCCTTGTAATCTGCAATCCTTACAAGCTACATTAGTTTTAGTTGAATATAACTAGTCACTATCTCAGAGACAATCAATGGGAAATGTTAAAACACAGAGATTATTAAAAACATAACTTTTTTCTCCTTCACCAACTCAGCTATCCTTAACCATTTGATTTTCTCATTTGCCATGAAATTTTAAAGATTCTAGTCAATTCTTTGTATTCTACAATTCAGACTGGTATTTTATATTTTATCCACCCTATTTTTTACACTTTTTAAACATAAAATGTGTATACTGTTATTTGGTAATTATATATAAGTAAACAATGTGTAAAGCTCAGGTCAAATGTTCATACTCTCATAGGTATTTTGAAATATAGCACAATTGTTCTAACCAAGAGTTCCTCCACCATGCTAGAGAAAATAAAACTAGTTCCTCCTTCCAGAAGTAGTGTGAGGCCACTTTGTTTTTTATCTTTTCTTAAGATTTATTTTTATTTCAATTATGTATACATGTATGTACTTGTATGTTGCTGTGTGCACATGAATGCAGGTGCCTGTATAGGCCAGATGTCATTGGATCTTCTTTTTTATTGAACTCTACATGTTTCTCTGCTCCCCTCCCTGCCTCTCCCTTCCCCTTCAGCCCTTGCTTCCAATTTACTCAGGAGATCTTGTCTTTTTCTACTTCCCATGAAGATTCAATCTATGTAAGTCCCTCTTAGTGTCCTCATTGTTGTCTAAGTTCTCTGGGATTATAATTTGTAGGCTGCTTTTCTTTGCTTTATGTTTAAAAACCATTTATAAATGAGTACACATGATAATTGTCTTTCTGTGTCTCGGTTACTAACTCATTCAAAATGATGTTTTCTAGCTCTATTCATTTGCCTGCCAAATTCAAGATGTCATTATTTTTTCTTGCTGTGTAGTACTCCATTGTGTAAATGTACCACATTTTCCTTATCCATTCTTCAGTCAAGAAGTATTTAGGTTATTTCCAGGTTCTGACTACAACAAACAATGAACACATCTCCTTGTGACACGATTGAGCATCCTTTGGATATATACCCAAAAGTAAGACCAGTTTTTCTAGCGTTTGCTTACAGCCCGTTTCTTCTGAGCTTCCTGTGGGTTACTATTCTATTTCATTATAAAAATAAGCTTTTTAATTTTTACAAATCACTCAGAAATTGTGGTATTTGTTTTTTATGTGTATATGGGGAAGTGATAGAATATTTACAAATGGGTCCAGTTTTGGTGGAAGAGAGAAGAAGGTATCAGATCCCATCTAGTTGGAGTTGGGTTACAAGCAGTTGTGAGCCACTGTAAATGGATAATAGAAGGCACACTTGGGTGATCAAAGATCAGATCATTTCTTTCTGAAAATATGAAATATTGTATAGAACCCTGTTTCATTGTATTCTATATTTTCTTGAAACACTTTCCTGAGGTGGGTATTGTTTTTGTAAGTGTAAATTTAAGTTTATATTATTTTGTTTAAAGTCTTATACACATTTGTCAGAGTAAATTTATTTTAAAGTTCTTTTGACTCTACATTTATGGTTTATACTTAGATAGGCTTAGCTGGACTGAAAGTGACTATATAGAGCAGGGTAGTTTTAAACTCACAGAGATCTACCTGCCTCTGCTTCTGATGTGCTAGCATTAAATGTATACCCTGGCTGCTAATTTTTGTTTTAGTTGTTAATACCAAAGAAGTTGTTAAACTTCTGTAGTATTTTATTAGTTAAATAACACAGAGTTCTTCTTACTTTATTTTAGGGATGGAAAACTTTTAGGACCTTTATACTACAGGGACACTTTCATTCATGGGTTTGCACATTTTATTCCTTTCTATGAATATTAGCAAATGCCAGACACTATTATGCTGGAGGTATAAGGCCTTGTAGAGGAAGCATATTCTCAGTCTTCTTGAGCCATATAGACACTGAAGGATGGATCCCATATATTGACATTATAAGAACTTTAATAAATAATCTTAAGAGACTCTGAAAAGCTTAAAAGTTTACTTATTGGAAACTCAAGAAACTAAAGCTCAAAATGAATGAGTTTTTCTGTGTATGAACATTGAGGGCCACTTAGTATCAATTATCTATTGAACTATCTGTGCTCATAGTGTTAATACCATGGCAAAACCACTAGGAAATTATGATGATACTCTCAACTCTTGGGTGTTGTTTCTTTAGGTTTTGTCTGGACTCGAATAATAGCATTTCTGTGTCTGGCTTTCATATGTATGTATGATGGTCTAGACTGAGCCAAGTGAAAGGACTCATTTTACCCTCAAGAAGCCCTCATGGTCCAGGTGAATCACTTAAGCTTTTTCCATAGTAGTAGAGTGGTTTTCCAATAGTGAGAGCACACACAATGTATTACCAGGTTTATTAGAAGAATGCATTAAGGAAAAACACATCATCACTGATATCACGAGTTGGAAACACTAGATAACTTTTCAAAGAGTTGAAGTAGGCTATAGCTCTGTCATAAAATGTTATAAAGCCATGCTGCAGAAGTCACTGCACTGCATAGCTTGGATGTAATATTTTAGGCTTGGTTGCACTTCCATAAATGATATGAAGAATAGGTTTGAGAAATATACTATATAGCATAGAACAGTATATTTTAAGATGGGGCTTTGATAGAAAGTGAAACATTTAAACCCTTAGTAGGGAGGAATTGAGAGATAAGACTTAGAGGAAGCTGAGGAGATAGCAAGTATCAAATAGAATGGCATTCTGACCTTGCCCGCTTATATGAATCAGTCCTAATAAAAATACTATAATTATATAGGATCATATTGTTCATTTTTATCTTATTATATTGTTTGCTTGATATAGAGCATTATAATGTAGCCAAGGCTAGACTTGGGAATCACTCTATAGCTTAGACTGTATTCAAATATAACTCTCTTGTCTTAACTTCCTAAATTCTAGCACCACAGACATGTGCACTGACATCTGTTTTATCTAATTAAATTTGTTTTATATTTTACTTTTTTGTTTGTTTGTTTGTTATTCGAGACAGGGTTTCTCTGTTGTTTTGGAGCCTGTCCTGGAACTAGCTCTTGTAGACCAGGCTGGTCTCGAACTCACAGAGATCCTCCTGCCCCTGCCTCCCAAGTGCTGGGATTAAAGGCATGCGCCACCACCTCCTGGCTGTTTTATATTTTAGTGAACTAAATAATCTCAATTTTTCTATTATATAATTTGTTAGATTAATGTTACCTGTAATTTAGATTTTAACTGATTTTCTTGTCCAATTTATATTAAAGTATGAACAAAGTTGTGAAATAGTTTGGGAGGACTTTTCAACCATTCACATGTTACATAATGAAGGCATATGAAAGACTGATGTGGAGACAGAAGAAGCTGGCAATATTGGAGAATTAAATAACAATTATGCATTTTTTACTTTTTGGTCAATTGTAGCCTACTGTAAATACTTAGTAGCTGAATTTTTCAGGAAAATATGTTAAACATTTTAAATGTCATCATGTCTTGATTCACAGCCTAGTTATGATCTTTGTTTAGTTTTTGTTAAAGACTACGAGTAATTCCTAAACGTGATTTACCATGAACATTGATAGTTTTCCATCATAAGTGCTGTAAAATAGGACCACATTTATTTTAACTTGCTAATGGTGTTTATCATATAGAAATGTTATCATGCAAACTCAGCTGTTGTTAAATTAAATTTATTTCTTATTTCTTTAGAAATTTTAATTTGTGTTATGCATAAGAACATGTTCCCAAAGCTCTTGGTTATAGGCCTCTTTTGTACAATTCTCTTCTAATTTCTTTTCTTACATGTGAGCTTTGTATCCCATGGGAAGTTCCTTTAGTTCTGAGCCTAAGGGAAGTGCCTAACTTTGCTTCCTACATGAGGTTGTCTCATTTGCATTTAGTAAGTAGTCCGCTGTTGACACAATGACTTTCCAATTAAATGCTGCTATTACAAGATCTTTGCTGTGTTCACAGTATCATGATACACTGTAGTAGCTAGGAGTATAGTTAAGTCCTCTGAAGAAATCTTCCACTATGCTGTTTCTCCTGGCAGAAAGGTACACTAGTTTGTTTTAGTGAATTGTTGAGCCTACATTTGTAAATCCAGAAGATAGTTCTCCTGTAGAGAAAGCCTAGTTATCAACTAGAAGCAAGCTTTTAAAATGGCAACTCTGCCTAGATTGAGGTGGTTTGGTAGCTTTATTTTTCCTGTGAATAAGTCAGATACAAAGTATTTAAAGGCATCATGAAGACACCACATCTGAACTTGAGAGACTGCAGAACTGCCTTTGAGTCCGTTCCATCAATTTCATTTTAATCTGATTTATTTGGCTATATGTCTGCTTCCTTCTGCATTTCCTGTGTCAGCTTTATCACAAATCACTCCCCTGAAAGTTGTATTGGAAAAGCAATATGTATGATGAGATACAGTTAACAACAAAGTCTGTTCAGGTTCCAGGGCTGTGATATTCTGTTTGATAAAATTTAATATTTGAAATGGAGGGGAAAGCATTATTCCTACCTTTTTTTGTATTATGGGAGAAGTTCTTTGTATCACCTCTACTTTCATTGTAGTAAAGTCACTGACTGATATTCCAATAAATAATTGTCTGCAATATCCACATATCCATATGATTTTGGGTATTGTTTTTGCTACATAGTTGGGTGAGGGAATACAAAAAGAGATAGTTGAGGTTCTGCAAAAAGCATAAATTCTTAGCAATAAAAAAAGAATTTTCATTGACCAGAATCTAACAAAATCACCAAATTCATGTCTATTTCACTGTCCTAATACAAGTAAATCTTGCTTCATATGAGTCACCAAGCTTAAATGTCGTGTGGCCAGACAGTGGTGGTGTCTGGTTTATGTTTGAGAGATTGAAATATAACTCATAAATACTTCAGATAAAAATGAATGAAGCAACTTGGTTTTTCAAATAAAGCAAGTATTACTCTAATGTAGAGCTTAGGGTTGTTCAAAGTCAGCTGTCTATATTTTCTTCTGTAATTGACCACTTTATAAATGTAGATCCAGATCCTCTCACTATTCTTAGTTAAGGTTTTATCTGTTGTATGATTCAACTGCTTTTTCTTACAGGAACTGACATTCCTTCCATCATAAATGTTTGCTGTGATAGTTTTAATTGTCAGCCTGACACTATCTAGAGTTACCTGGGTGGTCAGTATCAACGAGGGAGTATCTAGATCATTTTGGTTTATGAATATATAAATGGGGGAGAGTGTCTTAGTTAAACTAAGGGATGTTGAGCTGGGGAATGGTGGCACACACCTTTAATCCCAGCACTTGGGAGGCAGAGGCAGGAAGATTGTAGAAGTAGGGGTCACTTGTTCTTTTAGGCCACCTGGCTAGCTTAGACCCAAAATAGTCACATAGAAACTATATTACATAAAACACTGCTTTACCCATTATCTCTAACTTCTTATTGGCTACCACTCACATATTAATTTAATCCATTTCTATTAATCTTTGTATCACCGCATGGCAGTGGTATACCAGCAAAGTTCAGCTATCTGACTCTGGCTGTAGCTCCATAGCATCTCCCTCACTCTGTCTTCCTCCTTCCATGCTATAGACCTCCTGATATAGGTCATTTGTCTATGTGTTGCTTTCATTGGTTAATAAAGAAACTGCCTTGGCCTTTTAATAGGGCAGAAAATTAGGTGTGTAGAGTAGACCGAACAGAATGCTGGGAAGAAGGCAATGAGGCAGACACCATGATTTATTTCCCGAGACAGATGCTGACTAGACTCATGCTGGTAAGCCACGACCTCATGGTGCATACAGATTATTAGATATGGGTTAGTCAAGATGTGAGAGTTAGCCAATAAGAGGCTAGAACTAATGGGCCAGACAGTGTTTAAATGAACACAGTTTCCGTATAATTATTTTGGGGCTAACCTAGCCATGTGGGAGCTGGGCGGGACAAAAAGGAGGCCTGCTCACCGCATTACTACAACCTCCTACACCATTTCCCCATCTCTCTTTAAAAAAGGAAGGTTTCTAACTTTAACATAGTAAAATTACATATAATAAAACAGGTATCAAGCAATAATTGCAGTTACAATATTTATATCTATTTTATCTTTTATAATAACTAAGGAAAACTATATTCTTCAACTCCATCAAAGATACCAGAAGAATATAATACTACCTAAGTAAACAGGAAGTACATTGTAGGAAACTTCCAAAATTCTAGAATTGACAGAAACATCTCGCTGCCTGGATAGTCACTCAAAGTTGGGCATCCATCTTTAGCTTACAGGTCAATAGTATCTGGAAGACTTTTTCATGAAGCAGGAAATTTCAGAGACAGTTCTGTCACTTTCTTCTGTATCCTGCAGAAAGTCTCACAGACTCATGAAGCAGGAACCCCGTAGGGCCATCTCACCTTTAGGCAAGTTCAGCAGTCATTTCTCTGTAGGTCCTACATGTCCAATTCAGCAGTCCAAAAAGGAGCAGTTTCTTGCCCAAATGGCTAGCAAACTATATATGAAGCCTCTTTGATGCCCATCTTCCTCTTAAAGTAATTGGTGCTACCAGGAGCAGATGTGTCTCATTGTCATGAAAAGTCTTAAGTTCTTAAACATTTTATATGCCATATTCTAAAGGTCTCTGAAAGATTTGAAGAATACCTAACTAACTGAAATACATCTCTATATATCTAGAAAAACTAACATGACTACAAGCTTGACTATTATAGATGACTCTCTATTTACCTATATTACTTAATTATACATCACGCTTTTAAATGAGCTTCACAATCACAATATTTTAATCAAGAGCAGAACTATATATACATATAACAAAATTGACCTTAAATTTGTATCAATAAACCAAGATTCATACCAATGCAAATCTCTTCAGCTTATCCCCCTTTAAATATAAACAAACATTCATAAACAATACTTGGGAATATGGGCATAGTTTTTTCAAACTACTTTCTGCTCTTTATAGGGTGAAGTATTTTTTTGTGGCAGTGTTCACAGCAACCTTTCAGGGGGTCTTGATCCATCAAACCATATTAGTCTGGAAGAAATCCACAGGTTCTCATCTTCTGTGAAAACAAAAGAACCTTTTTCCCAAAGCAACATATCCTTAGACTCAACTTCTGAAATCAAGATGCCTTTATAATATGCATGCTGGCTTGTCTTAGCAGCCTATAGAATGAAATGTCTCTCTGTACTTAGCTCCTTCACAGTAAATAAATTCAAAGATAATACAATAATATACATAATCCAGAATCTCTGTGATTTTTTTATCTTTATATGGCTTATTTTCTTTTCTCCTCTTAATCTATGACTGTCTGTATTTTCTCTGTCTCTTTAAAGACATTGTTTTACTTTTTAAAAATGATTTTTTTCTTTTTATAACTCTCTTTACTCTTTTTCTTCCCTATCCCAAGCCTCATACATTTATCCAACACTGTGACCCATTTAGAGGTCTTTTATGTCTCCATCTGTCCTATTGTGACTCTGTAATTCTTTTTACTGTCCAGAAGCACTTAAGATGCTAAGTACTTCTTAAAAACTTAAGCTGTATCATTGTAGGGGAAATACGGAACTTCCTGATTGACATACCCAGTCCAGCATGGCAGAGCTGCTAGCTGCCTCTGAGAGACATGCACACTTCCCATCTCTAGGCAAACAGCTGTAGGAGGAGGGCCCGCTTGTTTGTATGGACCATCTGACTAGCTTAGCCCCAAAATAACCACACAGAAACTGTATTAATTAAATTACTGCTTAGCCCATTAGCACTAGCTTCTTATTGTCTAATGCTTATATCTTAATTTAACCGATTTCTATTATTCTGTGTATCACCACACGGCAGTGGCTTATCAGGTAAAAATTCTCAGTGTGTGTCTCAGGTGGATCCATGGCCTCTCTCTCTGACTCTGTTTTTTTTTTTTTCTCCCAGAATTCATTTGTGTCTTCTCTGCCTACCTAAGTTCTGCTCTAACAGGCCAAGGCAGTTTCTTTATTCATTAACCAATACAAGCAACACACAGAGGGAACTCGCACATCACACAGCTGTTTCATTCTCCTCACAAACCCCACTCAAATGCTTTGTCTCCCAAAAGGGCCAGACATCATGCTGGCAGCAAGACTCAAAAAAACAGGCATTTCAAAATGGTATGGCTTTTTTTTTCTGCTACTAATGAATCAGGAAAACCTCCCTTAAGGGAGCTACAGAATGCTGCCAGCCAAAAACCAAATGAGGCTAAACTTTGTTTTTCTCTGTTGATAATTCATTTTCAAGCTTTTTTAGATTTTTTAAGTGGACTTAGTTGGTCATGTGGGAGCCAGCAGATCTTTGTGGGCTCAATGTCAGCATGGTCTACAAGAGCTATTTCCAGGACAGGAACCAAAACTACAGAGAAACACTGTCTCAAACACCTTCCCCTAAAAAAGAAAGAACCCTAAGGTGAAAGACCCCAGCTAGCAGCTTGCAGCATCAGCTAGCAGCTTGCAGTATGAGCAATAGTAACGACATTTTGTGCAAGGCTTGTACTTGTTACAGAGTTCAACCTGGGGCCAACTTGTCTGGACATCGGGCCCCAGGAGGAATGAGAAGTACCCTAGATAGGGCCAAGTCAGTCCTTATCTGGTCCCCACATACTCTGGGGAAACATGGCCCCAAGTTCACCCTGGTACCACCCTGGCCACATTTAGACCATCCAATGGGAACCCTGTAACTATGCTTCTCGCTTCTGTAAGCCGCGCCTTTGTTCCCTAACCTATAAAAAGACTGTTCCCCCCTCCTGTGGACGCGCAATCCTCCGAGAGACTTGTCGCCCCAGGTACCTGTGTATTTGAATAAACCTCTTGCTGTTGCATCCGCGCAAGTGGTCTCGTTGTTCCTTGGGAAGGGTCTGCTCAGAGGGAAGACACTCACTCCGAGGGTCTTTCATTTGGTGCATTGGCCGGGAAGAAGGAGACCCCACCCAGGGACCACCGACCCACCGCCGGGAGGTAAGCTGGCCAGCATTTGATTTCTGTCGTCTGAATACGTATTTGTGTTCTGTGTTTGCATCTTCTATGTTTTAGCGCCTGCGCCTGTACGACCCAGCTGAGTCGCTCTGTATCTGGCGGCTACCGGAGGAGCCGACGGGCTCGTACTCCGCCCTGCAGCTCTGAAAGACGTTCCAGCAGCATTTGGAGCCGTGACCCTGTGGCAGTCGGACTATTCGGGGCTCCCCCGGTGTCTGAAGGGTGCATAGTTCAATTTAAGTCTGTGAACCATCGTGACCCTGTGGCAATCGGACTATTCAGGGCTCCCCCATTGTCCGAAGGGTACGTGGTTCTTTTGGGAGACGAAAGGTCCGAGTCTCCATCGGAATTTTTGCTTTCAGTTTTACACCGAAGCCGCGCTGCGAAGTTGTTTTTCCTTTGTATATGTCTGATTTTCGTAGGATTAGTGTCTGGTGTGATTTTGTTTGAAACCATGGGACAGTCTATAACCACCCCCTTAAGCTTGACTCTACAGCATTGGAGAGACGTGCAGGACACGGCGAACAATCCTCTCACCCCCTCTGCCCCAACCCTTCCTCCTCCCTTACTCCCTACCCCTGCCCGATCTTCTCTCTACCCCGCCCTGACCAAAACTCTACAAGAAAGGGACCGGACTAAACCATCTGCCACGGTCCTTCCCCCCGGGAATCTCCTCACTGAGGAGCCTCCCCCATACCAAGCCGAGGCTCCACAGGGGGAAGCAGAGGCAGCTGTCGCCCCAGCCGAACCGGCTCCCTCTCCAGTGGCAGGGTGACTCAGGGCTCGCAGGGAGCCAACCCCAGACTCCACCTCCCAGACATTCCCCCTTCGTACAGGGCCTAACAGCCAGCCCCAATACTGGCCTTTCTCTGCTTCAGACCTCTACCCCCCCCTTTTTCTCTAAGGACCCCCCCATGCTAACCTCCCTGATTGAGTAACTCATCAGCCCACTTGGGATGATTGTCAGCAGCTGTTGCAGGTGCTCCTGACCACAGAGGAGAAGCAGAGAGTCTTCCTGGAGGCCCGGAAAAATGTTCTGGGTGACAATGGGCGGCCCACGCAGCTGCCCAACGAGATAGTTGCCGCCTTTCCCCTGAAACGTCCCAATTGGGACGGTAGAGGGTGGGAACCACCTGCGTCTCTATCGCCAGTTGCTCATAGCGGGTCTCTGAGAGGCGGCTAGACGCCCCACTAATTTGGCACAGGTGAAACAGGTCATCCAGGGCTCCGAGGAGTCTCCCTCGGCTTTCTTAGAGAGACTCAAGAAAGCATACCGGATCTACACTCCGTATGATCTGGAGGATCCAGGAAGCAATCTTTCTATGTCCTTTATCTGGCAGTCTGCCCCGGACATTAGAAAAAAACTTGAGAGGTTAAATAATCTAAAAGAGAGCTCCCTACAGGACCTATTAAAGGAAGCAGAGCGGATCTTCAATAAAAGAGAGACTCAGGAGTAGAGAGATAAAAGATTAAGGAGAGAGGCAGACGAAAGGGACGCGAGGCTTAGAAAAGAAACAGAGGAGCAGGAGGCTCTCAGGGACCGAAAGAAAACCAAGGAGATAAGCAAACTGCTGGCCACCATAGTGTCAGACCAGCGTCAGGATAGACAGACGGGAGACAGAAGGGGGCCCCGGGTGGATAAAGACCAATATGTATACTGTAAGGAAAAGGGTCACTAGGTCCAAGATGGCCCCACACATCGCTGCTGACTCTGGAAGATTAGGGAAGTCGGGGCCAGGAGCCCCCCCCTGAGCCCAGGATAACCCTTGATGTCGGGGGGCAACCGGTCACCTTCCTGGTGGACACTGGAGCCCAGCACTCTGTATTAACACACCCTGTGGGACCCCTGAGCGACAAGTCAGCCTGGGTCCAAGGAGCCACAAGGAGCCACCGGAGGAAAGCAGAACAGATGGACCACTGATCGACGAGCGCTGCTGGCAACCCGTAAGGTGACCCATTCCTTCTTGCACGTGCCTGACTGCCCTTTCCCACTGTCGGGCAGAGATCCCCTCACCAAAATTAAGAGCACAAATCCACTTCGGAAATACAGGGGCCCACATCACTGGCCCCCAGTAAGAGCCCCTCCATGTGCTAACTTTAAGTCTAAAAGATAAATATAGACTTTATAAATCAGAGGGGTACGGGCCCAGCCAGGAATCTCTCATTCCAACATGGCTAAAAGACTTTCCAATGGCCTGGGCGGACAGCAGGTAATGGACACCTGCAAGGCCTGTGCCCAGGTCAATGCTGGACAAACCAGGTTTGGACCAGGAGTTCGGATGAGAGGACACCGACCGGGAGTCCACTGGGAAATTGACTTCACTGAAGTTAAGCTGGAACTCTATGGCTATAAGTACCTGTTAATTTTCGTGGACACTTTTTCCGGCTGGGCGGAGGCCTTTCCCACCAAACATGAAACCACTAAGGTTGTCACCAAAAAGCTACTTAAAGAAATCTCCCCGCTCTGTCTCTCTGTCTCTCTCTCCTTTTATCTCTTTTCTCTCTCTGTCTCTGTCTCTCTCTCCCTTTCTCCTGTAATAAATATTTTACCTTTAAAAAAAAAAAAGAAATCTTCCCAAGGTATGGAATGCCCTAAACGTTGGGGTCAGATAATGGTCCCGCCTTCGTCTCCCAGGTAAGTCAGCTGGTGGCCAAGCTATTGGGAATTGATTGGAAATTACATTGTGCTTACAGACCCCAAAGTTCAGGACAGGTAAAACATATAAATAGAACCATTAAGGAGACTTTGTCTAAATTGACGCTTGCAACTGGCTCTAGAGACTGGGTACTCCTACTGCCCCTGGCCTTATATCGTGCCAGGAACACTCCAGGTCCGCATGGATTGACCCCGTTTGAGATAATCTATGGTGCCCCTCCTCCAGCTGTCCCTTTGGAAGCTCATTTACAGGCCCTCCAGATAGTCCAGAAGAAAGTCTGGAAGACTTTGGCTGCTGCCTATTGAGAACAAGCGGACAAGCCGATTGCTCCCCATACCTTTCAAATCGGAGACTTCGTTTGGGTCCGCAGACATCAGACTAAGAACCTGAAACCTCGCTGGAAGGGACCCTACGTTGTCCTCCTTACCACCCCAACGGCTGTGAAAGTTGACGGCATCGCCGCCTGGGTCCACGCATCCCACATCAAGCCTGCCCATATGGCCGGAGAAAAAGAACCAGCTGCAGCTTCACCATGGAGGATCCAACGCACCCAAAACCCATTAAAGCTACGACTTACTGGGGGGGGGGCTTTATTCCCCTATATGTCCTGCTAGGACTAGGGATGGCGACCGGAGAACGGAGCCCGCACCAGGTATATTCTCTGACATGGCAAGTCCTGTCCCCAGATTGATCCCGAGGCCGAGGTACCCTGATGCTTGAATGGAAGATTCCATTCCAAGTAAGAAAAGAAATAGGGGAATGAAAGACCCCAGCTAGCAGCTTGCAGCATCAGCTAGCAGCTTGCAGTATGAGCAATAGTAACGACATTTTGTGCAAGGCTTGTACTTGTTACAGAGTTCAACCTGGGGCCAACTCGTCTGGACATCGGGCCCCAGGAGGAACGAGAAGTACCCTAGATAGTGCCAAGTCAGTCCTTATCTGGTCCCCACATATTCTGGGGAAACATATCTGGTCCCCACATACTCTGGGGAAACATGCCCCCAAGTTCACCCTGGTACCACCCTGGCCACATTTAGACCATCCAATGGGAACCCTGTAACTACGCTTCTCCCTTCTGTAAGCCGCGCCTTTGTTCCCTAACCTATAAAAAGACTGTTCCCCCCTCCTGTGGGCGCGCAAGTCCTCCGAGAGACTTGTTGCCCCAGGTACCTGTGTATTTGAATAAACCTCTTGCTGTTGCATCCGCGCAAGTGGTCTCGTTGTTCCTTGGGAAGGGTCTTTTCAGAGGGAAGACACTCACTCCGAGGGTCTTTCAAAGGGATGCTGGAAAACCCAGTTCACTGTGGCCAGATACATTCCCTGGTTTTGAGCCCTGAGCTGTGTCAGTGTAGAGATGGGCCTAAGCCTAAGTGGGCATGAAGACATTTTATTTTCGATGCTCTTGACCATGACCATGATGTTAATATATGTTTAAAATTACTTCCCACTTTTCTTTTACTTTTATTCTGTAAAGGCAAACTTTCTTCCCTCAGTTGATTTTCATGAGGAATTTTTTTCACAGCAACAGAAGTAAAACTAAGACCCTAGTCTATCTCATTTATTTATATGAAGGATTGATGAAGTTTTTAGTCTGTAGATGCCAGGTGTTAATAAACTTTTCTTTACATAGATACGCGGTTTCAGAATAAAGTCTATCTTCAGTCATATTAAACAAAAGGGTGTGGCTATGTTCCACCATGCTCTATCTTCAAAAACAGCTAATGTACTCAATTTGGCTAATAATCTATAGTCAAATTATGATAGAATCTTGAATCCTGGCTCTTTTTGTAGGCTGTGAGATTTGGACAATTTATGTTCTGAGTCACAAATTGTTATATTTGTGCAGTCAGAGAAGCACTGTACATAAGAAACTTGCGTGTACTAGAGAGATAATTCTATGGTTACCTTAAGGTCTCTTGCTAAGGATCTAAGTTCAATTCAAGCAGCCACCTGGTTACAACGGGAGGCTTGTAACTATCTATGACATTTATCTTCTAACATTCACGTGTAAGCAGTAACTCTCATAAATGTACACATATACATGTAAATAAAATTCAAAGGTTATTATCAGAAGCACAATTATTAAAAAGTCAGAGTCAGAAATTGAGGTTCAACCTGAATATGTGAAAAGCAAAACAGCCAGCCATTGGCTCTTACTTAGACCTCAGCCTAAAATAGCAGTCTTGCCTCCCAGAATCTCAGAATGAGAAAGTCTGATAGCTGTCTCCCCTGTGTTATATTCCTCTCTAGGGCTGGGATTAAAGACATTTACCACCACCGTTAAAGGCATGCACCACCTGATTCCTATGGTAACTAGTATGGCTACTGGAATTAAAGGTGTGTGTTACCCTAACCTGGTCTGAAAGGCTGACCAATGGAACTGTTTTACTCTCAGATCTTCAGGCAGTCTTTATTTATTAAAATACAATTGAAATTCCACTACAATTATTAACACTTACCTTTGGAAGTGTTTGGACATTAAGGCAAATTTTATCACATATACTACAGTACAAATATAGTTATCTATAATTAATTACTTGTATATCCACATCTATATGCAGGTATAGGCAAACCTAAACATATCTTAAAGCATCGTTTAGAATTACTTTATCTTCACAAGAGTAAGAAAAATTACTTGTTTGAATGATATAAACAAAAATTGCTTTGAAGTAAAAATTTAGTAGAAAAATGTGCATGGTTGAGGCATAAAGGTTGTTTAGGGTCATTCTTCTGTCTTCAGGCAGAAATATACTTAAGTCAATGCAGATCAGACCATGTCTATTTCTGATAGAGAAGCAATTTAGTGAAAATGCCTAGGTACCATTTGCAGAAGTAGAAGTTTTTGAATACAAATTGACTCTCTGCTTTTAAGTGACTGTGGTGACAAGCAAGAGAGCTGTTTTCAAAAATTCAGAATATCCAAGACATTTTTGTTGACGTTTTGGGGGGTCAGTTGCTTTGCATGCCTGATCCTTCCAAATGGGGTTTCAGACTCAAAACACCCAGGGGCTCCATCAGTACTTAATATGCATCAAGGTACCTCTCAGGGTCCACAGAATAGTCTCTGTATTTTATATTATTAGTATTATTAGTCACATAGTCTCAAATTAGGATTCAGCGCAGATGTTTGATGTTGCCGCATGTTCAGTTTGCTGAATACTGTAGAGAGTTTCCTTGCCTGTATGACATTTTCTCTGGATATCACCACCATGATAGTCATCATACCATTGCGTGCCTGAGGTGACATTTCCAGGAAATAAAAGGAAACTTGATGCATTTCCCTAATTCATCATATTTTCTGCTACATGGAGAAATAAATAAGGAAATTGATGTTTCAAATTTAACATGAGGCTTCTGAAAACTCCATGTATGGAGTGTGAAATAAATTAGAGAAACACTGATTCACCAGGAAAAAAATAGTTTTGTTTGTTTCGCTTGTTGCTGGAAGTTTGCCTTGAGCAATGCTTGGCAAATAGGAAGTGTTCAGTAGATTTGGCAGCTAAGACTTGTTTTAGATGTCAGGAGCAGACTCTCTTCCTCTTCAAAAACAGATGTCATGACAGAGAGAGAGATAAGCAGTGTATTTGCATGGTGATCCTAGGGAGCAGGGTAAAGGACTAGGAGGAAAGGTAGGAAATGGGAAAACCAGAAAGTTTGAGGTAATAAGTGAGTCATGCTTGTGAACAACCATGTCTTAGAAATGCAAAACAGATCTTAGGAGCACTTGGCTTTTGTTCAAGCAAGATTGGCTACTTTCTTACTGATTCTCATAACATTGGTCCAGAGTCACTCCTGAGAACAGAAAATCCTCAGTAGTCAAACAAATTCCCTCTGGAAGGATGTGCATACCATGGGACACACAAGAATTCAGACTATCTCAACCAGAGAAATTACATTTTTAAGGTAGTGAACCCTCAACTTTTACTGTCCTCAGTGAGACTGGTGAATTCCTGAGTATACTGGAATGATACAAGGTAAGGAGTTACTTTATGGGGACTAAAACCATATATCATATATTACAAGAGCAATAATTGCCTTATTTTGTAAAATTTTAGTCATTCTGTGAGAAAATTAAAGAAACTCGGAGCCCAGGCCGGGCGGTGGTGGCGCACGCCTTTAATCCCAGCACTCAGGAGGCAGAGGCAGGCGGATCTCTGTGAGTTCGAAACCAGCCTGGTCTACAAGAGCTAGTTCCAGGACAGGCTCCAAAACCACAGAGAAACCTGTCTCGAAAAAAAACAAAACAAAACAAAAAGAAACTCGGAGCCCATGGAATCTTGGTAGGAAGATGACATGTTTGAGGTTATGTAGGGCTAAGCACTGAGGACAGTCAGACTCTATGTCAGGAATGAAAAGAAAAATATAAAAATGACAAAGGAAATTGGCTGTGCATTAACATTTATTATATCATTTAAATTTTTAAAGTCATCCATACTCTTAATCAGTCACCAAAGCCTTACATGGTTCACGAAACTTATATAAAAGTTCAAAGTTAGCAAGCCAGGAAATTAAAATTTTTTAATATCTACTTACTTCTTGTGCTCTCATAAGTGAAAAGAGTATATTTCTGCTCTTCAGTGAGTATGAGCCTTGTGATTAGGCTGAATTATTCTATCTTTAAAATAATTGAGATACATAACAGGTTATGAAGAACATTAGAATGTGGTCTTCTTGATTAATCATTATCCTCAATTTGGTAATTATTTTCTGCCCTCCCTGTGAAAGAGCAACTTGGGATGCCAATATGGAACTTCTTCCAGAACAAATGCCAGGCAGTGAATTGCTCAAATACAAGAAGTAACAGACAGGAAACCTTGACAGTAGGCTCAAGAACTGAGAGGTTTTCAGAGTATTGAAGCAAAGATAAGCCAAAAGCACACTGCAGGGTGATAGCTGAATGAAAGGAAAGAGGAGGAAGTGGTCGATCTAGTCATTGGCCTTCCAGAATTTACAGATGCCTTTTATGCTCTGAGGTTTTTCCTGACCATTTGAAATGCCTCCATCCTTTGACTTGGATGAAGTTAATTCCTACTAATGCTATGCAAATGGATATAATGTGCTAACAGAATCAGGAATGACCTAGAGAATGAAGCAGTCCATGACTTTTGAATGGTAACACTATGTTAAAGTCAATAGAACATATGTATGTGTGCTAGGATTTCAGTTCAGTTCAGTGACCTAGATAATATTATTTTAACACATCTAGCAACTTAATAATATACAGTCAAACATATACAATCATACTCATATCTATCACATATAATGTTTATATAGTCTCCCTTCTGAATCTGAGTGGATAGTCTCCACCACCCACCTAAGCCTCTCAGACCTAATAAAGTAATAAATAGCAACATAGAAAAAAGCTTAAAGTACAAATAAATTTATTTGTATTTATCCAACATACCAGTTAAATAAACTTAATCTTTGTGAGTTGATTTATTGTCATTTAATAACACATATTGGACAAGTTATTTATGTTGTCTTGTCAAAATATTAGAAGAGAATAATTTCAAATGTCAGAGTTAAATATGATCCTCTATTCCATGGTATTTCTTGAGTGTATTTTATATATGAGAACACTGAGAAGCAACAGTTTTAGCAATAGATGATTTGTATTGCACACTTAGTCTCAAACACAATGCAATGATTTTGAAGTTATACCCCCATAGGTTTACTTGGTCCCCAGATGGTGATGCTTTTTTGAAAGACTTTACAAGCTACATGAAGTAAGCCTAGATGGAGGAAGTGGATCCTTGAGGGTATATAATTTGAGATTTGTAGCCCGTCTCTTCTTCATCCATCTCAGTTTTCAGTTCCACGCAGAAATGAGGAATGGAGGAGTTGTAGTCATACGCTGCAACATTTTGGTGCCACCTAGTACCACATCTTCTCACCTTAATGGACTAAATGCCCTTAAATTAGAATTCAACAGAAATCTCTCCTCCATTAAGTTATTTCAGATAGGTATTTTGTCACAGTGATAAGAAAAATAGCTTGTCATCACAGAGTCTTCATCCACTAACTTTTGGAAGCAGATATAGGGTTCCACAGTCAAACACCAGGGCAAACTCAAGGAGTCTAGCTGAAGAGAGGGAGGAGGAATTATATAAGCAGGCTGGGTCAAGATCATGACCACAAAACCCACAGACATGGCTGAACTGAGCTTTTGGGAATTCACAGACTCTGGACCAACAGTTAGGGATCTCATAAGGGACCAATCTAGGCCCTCTGCATTTTGATGACAGTTGTGTAGCTTATTTTTTCATGGGGCCCCTAGCAGTGGAACCAGGACCTGTCACTAACTCTTTGTAGAACTTTTCCATATGGGGCCAGGGAGAGGAGCTTAGTCATGACTCAATTAGATATGCTAGGTTTTGTTGACCACCATGGGAGACCTTACCCTTTCTGAGTGGAAATGAAGAAGGATTGGATAGGGTGGAGATAGGGGTAGAAGGTAGGGAACAGGAGGAGAGGAGGGAGGAGAAACTATGGTTGTTAAGTAAAATAAATAAATGAATAAAATTAAAAATAAAAAGAAAGTAACTTGTGTGTACAGAACTCAAATATTTTCTATGTACTCTGCGAAACAGCTTGCATTGAAGTCAATAGGATAAAAACCTTGGTAACCTCAGAGCTTATGTATGCAAAGGGTCTCTTAGAACACGTCTTTACTTTTTGTTCTTTTGAGAAACAGAAGAGTAACCCATTCAGTTAGAGATGTTCCTTTAATTCTTAACTCTACCTATTATGCCTCATACAAGTCAATAATTTTAAATGCTAACTATCTAATGAAACCATCAGCCCAAGCTCAGTCTGAGGAAGGGCACACTCAATATAATGGTTCCCATGAACCACCATTACCAAATATCTTTCCTTATAAATCACCATGTTAAACTCTATGGAGAGTCACAGAGATGAATCTCGGGGCACTGTGGATGCCATTGTTCCTGGACAGGTGAGGGTATCACCTGAACCAACATTCTCACTCTGTGTGCATGACGACCTAGTTAATCACAAATGAACTTCTACTTACACTCTTATTAGATTCTTGGGAAGCCATGGCCACTCTGAACTTTTTTGCTTTCAGGTGGCACAACTTAAATCAAAACTGTATTTTACCAAGAGATAGAACCTAGCTGTTTAGTCTTGGATAGCATGGCACTTCACATGTAGGCTTACTCCCTAGTCTCTGTCTCAGTATTTTTATTTATGTTTAGGAAGAGTAAGTAGAGTGATTTCTTAATGTTTAACCATGTTTCGGGATCAGAGCAGGATAGGAGCCATTAGATTATCTTCCTTTAGCTGTGCAGTCTTGGACAGGTTGCTTAACCTTTCTGATCATCCATGTGTAGAAATAAAATGAGAATAAAAAAAATGCTTACATACCATTTTCTTTATGAAGTATGAGGAACCAGAAAGGGACTCAGTAAATATTATTCTCCTTCATTCCTGCTACAGGTGTTGTCTTCATGCATTTGATGCATATTTAATAAATATGCACAGTCCTTTGATTTACCTTGGTGTCCACTGAGACCTCAGTATCCTACCTATCCTCTACCATTAAGATATTCCTTTAAAAAAATAAAAAACGATATTCCTTTAAGAGACTTAATTTATTCTATTAATTAATTAAGAATTTTAATTAGTAGAATTTTAAGTGCTCAGCTATAAGACAAAGACCCTGATGACACAGCACCTGATCTGCTTCTGCTCTCCTACAGCTTTATTTGCCCAAGGATCCTGTCTTCTAACTCCTCTCCTTTGTGCAAATGAGTGATGCTTATATCATTTATCCATAGAACTGCCACTAGAGATAGACATGATGGAACTTTAGCTGATAAGCCACTGTCATGTGGCAATACACAGATTAATAGAAATGGGTTAAATTAAGATGTAAGAGTTAACCAATAAGAAGCTAGAGTTAATGGGCCAAACAGTGATTAAATTAATATAGTTTCTGTGCGATTATTTCAGTTCTGGGTGGCCAGGACAAACAAGCAGTTCCTTGCAACGTGAGATCTTCGTTAACATTTACTCAATTTTAAAAGTGGAGAAAAATGAAGTAGAGATTTATGAAATGGTCGGTACCTTATGTGGCAAAGTTAGTATTTGAAAGAATTATGTGGTTCTAAACTTATGCCCTGACCATTATATTATTTGATCTACTTTGTATGCCTATAAATATATACATATATTGTTTTCCATTCAGAATCCCAGAAACTCTATTCTAAGGTTTTAAATAAAATGGCATATCCAGTTATCATAAACTAGCAAACCTACTTCACACCCTCATTCCTTTTAGTTCTTCTCATCTAGTTTTACTTAAGATGCATTTAAATTTTATTTACTCTTTTGTGCATATGCCACATGTATGGGAGTGTTCATGGAGGTCAGAAGAAACTAATCAATTCCCTGGAACCAGAGTTATAGGTCAATGACAGCTGCCTGAATTGGGTGCTGGGAACTGAGTTTGAGTATTCTGGGTGAACAAAAAGTACTCCTAATCATGGAATCATCTCTGTAGCCTCTCATCTGGTTTTAATTGTAGAGGATATTCAAGCTTATGGATCAGGTGTAAGGCTTGCCTTCTTCCCCACCCCCTTTTCCATGGGTATAAATGTTATTGTCATTATTCATCAGATAATGAATTTATTATAGTAAGTTCTTCATCTGTATCATAATAGAGGTCTTAGTTACTTCACATGCCTTTACTTGTTCTATTTACTAAATCCGTATCTTTTTGAAAATCTAGATTCTGGACTAATAAGAGAAGAAGATATTGGCCTCCTCCTCCAATTATTTTTTTATTTACTTAAGTGCCACAGAAAATAGTTTTCTGGCAATTTATCATTGGCAAAAAATGCTCATTTGGCCCTATACTTATTCATAAATTACTTATTTTGATTTTATTTCTTATCTTGTGAGGGTGGGTGGTGTGTGCATACCAGAGTATGGACATGGAGATTAGAGGACAACCTGTGGGAATCTATTCCATCTTCCTATCAGGCCCAAGGGATCAAACACAGGTTGTCAACTTGGCAGCAAATACTCTTACTCACTGAGCCATCTTGTGGCTCTCTTATTTATGAATTTTAGTAGAAATACTTTTACATTAACAAAAAATGGAATCAAATTTTAGTTGGGATTCTAAGTGGATTTGACACCAGAAGCTCTTAAAATAGGCTCTTACTTCCTACTAGGATATTAGCATTCCAGATTTGTGTCTAATATCAAGTTTTAGCTATTGCTTATTTTACAGGATTTGACAATAGCATTGCACTTTATTAGGTTATGTCATGTTATGTTACTGAGTTAAGCTAGGAAACACAATAATATCAGAAACAATGGAACTGCGTATAGAGCATCCAGAGAATGAGAGCAGAAAATGAAACTGGGCTATGCAGAGATATTTTCATATGCCACTTAATAAAAGTCTGAGAAAATTAATAATACAACTAAGATCTTCCTATTCAAACTACTCAAAAAATAGAGGAAAGGAATAGAAGTATGGAGAAATATGAATTCAGTCTTGAAAGTTTTAAATAGTTTTTTTTTTTCATTCTTAATTCTAAAAGGTCCTTGCATTTATACTTGGTAGTTCTCTGGAAGCAATACAGAACTAGGAGACTTTTCTTGGTGTCTCTGAGCACTTGAGTTTTGCTGGGTAAGGTATCTGCATTTCAGCACTCAGCACAATGTTTTTGCCTTAGGCCAAAACAAAACACTCATCTTCAACCTGGGGAGCTGCAGCATGAAGGTGAGAGTGCTCCGGAGTCCTGTTTACTCCAGTGCACACTTCACACGGAAACTTCTTCAGATGGATTCTCAAAGAGGGGAAATAGTATTTGATTGCTGAGAAGCAAGGAGCTGGAGAAAATAAATTTCAGTGCTTAAAGTCAGATCTAATGGCTTCAAAGAGACAAGTAATTGAAATTGCTTTTAAGGCATGGAGCAAGAGACAAACTGAGCAATGCCTCAGGTTTGGGAGCAGATTGCATAGTCTGTGTCTGGGGGAAAGCTTAGTGAGAGGACATTTAGTCTGGTTTCAAATACAGATATTTTAATGCATTAGTATTTGGAAATAATTTGTTATTTCCTTGTATCCTTTGGAAAAGCAGTACATATTTCTTAATTTTTCATTGATAGAAGGAATTGAAGTAAATGATTTGATTTATTTTAGTTCAGTTTTTAGAGGGAAGAGTGAATCTCTTCCTCAAAGGACAGAAATGGGGGTGGAGGGTTGTTGAAGAAAGAATAGGCATAAGCAACAGGCAGTGTGGCTAATGGAATACACACCTTTATTATAGTGAATGGTAAAATGTTTGAATTACATCTTGATAAAAGAGGCAGAATGGTATAGCCCCAGAACATGTTAAGAATGATTTTTCTTGCTACCTCAGGGGCTTTGTATCTTTAGGTAGATCAAAATAAGGTCAGAGTTCACTTTTGCATTGATGTGGACATAGAGTTAAACCAAGAAACAGACAAGGATCCTGAAAAGTCAGAACATCTTTAGTCTACACTCTGGAATTTACATAAATTCATCAAAGACATTTGCCTTTGTTTGTTTGGTTGGTTTGGGTATGGACTAGCAGGGTAAGTTACCTTAATGTCATAACAGAGAGACCCCACCTGACATCTGCAGCAGCAGCACAGAATATCATGTGTTCAGAGCATGAGTTCAGAAAGCACATTCTTGCAATTTTGACCTGACACCTAGCAACCAATGAGCCTTTCAGCCTCAGCCTCCTTCTCAGCTCAGTGTGTGAGCCAGTTTCAAATGCATTACAGGCAGTTATGAGGGTTCATTGACTGTTCTCATAAGGGTTTGTGGTCCATGGTAGCTATCCTTGATCTATGAATAAAAGAGGAAAATAAGAGAAACACAGTGTCAAATTAAATGATTTTTTTTCCATCTTAAATGGTGAAGACATGTTATTCAGATTTTTAACAATAACATGTACTGTTTTGCAACCCATGTGGACATTTTTTTTTTTCTGGTGAAAATGTAGTTTCCCTTATCCTCAAAAGTTTAAGTGTTATCTGGCTGATGGGCTCATTGCCTTCCTTCAAGCTTATGAGAGTTGGCAAGTCATTGGCCCCCTTTGGTGTCAGGAGCTGGCACAGCCACCGCATCTTCTGAATGTGATCCTCAGGACTTGGCATCAAAGGCACAGTTTCTTGCTTTAATTAAGCTGAAATGCATTCCTACATGTGACAGCTGCAAAGATGTATTCTCTTTTCAATTGAATGTTGGAATACTTAACATTGCATGGACTTCATTTTAAGGACTTTTTTTTTAATCTCTTGTCCCTCTACTGTACCATGGTGGTTCTATGAGAGAGCATATGGCCCAGTAATTCTTTAAAGCTCATTTTATGGGCCATTCTCGGGCACGTCCTGCTGGCCTTTGGAACAGAGCCTTGTTTGTGACTGCATTTTTGCTTATATTTCTGCCAACAACTTCCACCAAAAAAAATAAGGCAATAAAACCACAGGGCCCTGTAAGCTATGGTCATCAGAATAGTTTAATGAAAGCAACCTCAACAATTGAGGTCTTTAACAGCAACCAGCACTGCAGGACTTAAACCCTGAATACAAGGACAGCCTGTATAGGTCACCTTTGTGGTTTATGGGAATATCTCAAAATGTTAAAGAATTCAAGACGATCTCAGGGAACAATCTCACAGCAAGCTATTTTTCTCTTAAGCAAATAGAAAAAAAATGATAGGGTAAAAATAGAAATTGGAGAGAGATACATGTAAACATTTTAACGGTATTATATAGCAAAGAAAATATTTGTTGGATGCTCTTATTGCTACATAAATTCATTGGCTTTTGCTGCAAGTGTTATCTCAACTAAATTGTGATTTTAGATGGTAGAAAGATATTTGAAAGACAGACTAGATACAGAAAAATAGATCCTGATTAAAGGAGATTCCTGTAAGGGGCACCTAGTGTGAATAATTATGTCTTGGTTATGATATATGTGCTACTAAGCAGTTTTAATATCAGAATTATGAATTGAAACAGATGAAGTAGTGACATTTTGCAACAACTGTGTTTTGATAGCTCGCAGGGTTTGTGCGACTTTTTTTTTTTAGGGGTACAATGAACTTTATTGATGATATTCAAGAGAGTAGGGCTCCCTAAGCCCCCTCCTGCTATTCTGGAGGTCTGGGATGGAAACTGTGAGGGAGATGCTCAGTGTCAAGGGTTAGTTAGGACAGGGACTGCTCAGCAGCCGAGGACCTCTCTCTTGCTGTGTCCTTGCTGGGATGGGTGGTCCAGGGTGGGCTTCTTACTCCTTGGAGGCCATGTAGGCCATGAGGTCCACCACTCTGTTGCTGTAGCCGAATTCATTGTCGTACCAGGAAATGAGCTTTACAAAGTTGTCATTGAGAGCAATGCCAGCCCCAGCATCGAAGGTGGAAGAGTGGGAGTCACTGTTAAAGTCACAGGAGACGACCTGGTCCTCAGTATAGCCCAGGATGCCCTTTAGTGGGCCCTCAGATGCCTGCTTCACCACCTTCTTGATGTCATCATACTTGGCAGCTTTCTCCAGGTGGCATGTCAGATCCACGACGGACACATTGGGGGTAGGAACGCGGAAGGTCATGCCCGTGAGCTTCCCGTTCAGCTCTGGGATGACTTTGCCCACAGCCTTGGCAGCGCCAGTGGACGCAGGGATGATGTTCTGGGCAGTGCCACGGCCGTCTCTCCACAGCTTCCCAGAGGGGCCATCCACAGTCTTCTGGGTGGCTGTGATGGCATGGACTGTGGTCATGAGTCCTTCCACGATGCCAAAGTTGTCATGGATGACCTTGGCCAAGGGGGCTAAGCAGTTGGTGGTGCAGGAAGCGTTGCTGACAATCTTGAGGGAATTGTCATACTTGTCATGGTTCACACCCATCACAAACATGGGGGCATCGGCAGAAGGGGCAGAGATGATGACCCTCTTCGCCCCACCCTTCAAGTGGGCCCCAGCCCTCTCCATGGTGGTGAAGACACCGGTAGACTCCACAACATACTCAGCGCCGGCATCCCCCCATTTGATGTTGGCGGGATCTTGCTCCTGGAAGATGGTGATGGCCTTCCCATTGATGAGAAGCTTCCCATTCTCAGCCTTAACTGTGCCTTGAACTTGCCATGGGTGGAGTCATACTGGAACATGTAGACCATGTAGTTGAGGTCGATGAAAGGGTCATTGATGGCAACAACGTCCACTTTGCCAGAAGCGAAGGCAGCCCTGGTAACCAGGCGTCCAATACGGCCAAATCCGTTCACTCCGACCTTCACCATCGTGTCTCTGGAACGAGGCTGGCACTGCACGAAAAGAAGCGGCTGTCTCTAGAACAGGGAGGAGCAGAGAGCCTTTGTGCGACTTTTTGAGAGAAGGTGATTTTCTTGTGCTGCTAATAGGAACCCTGTTGTAATCACAAAGATCTCAGAAAAATTATGTTACCAATGGATGACATTTACCTGGAATTGAAAAGTAATGGTTAAGAAATAAGGGGTCTTCTCATCATGGTCATAATGAATTCTGATTAACCCTAAAAACCTGACCCATGTTTCTGGGTTTAAGAGGCTGACAATTTGACACTAGGGGCATTCAATCCAAAGTGTCCTAATATCACACTGCCCTTCAGTTTCTCATCACTTATATTGACAGGGTTTTTCTTCCTGTGACCACTAAAAATGAATGATAATTTAATGATCTCTTTCAAATATAATAGTAAAGGGGGATAAAAATATTCAGATTAACCACCTCTTGGGGCTATAAGAAATAGAAACAATAGGTCTATTTATTGACTGTTAATTTTGAAATATAGTTAAGTAAGATTTTATTTAAAGGAATAAAAAGCCAAATCTCAAAGAACACACAGTTTAAGTCAATCGCTTTCTTTTATCAGTGCTGAAATTTGAACCCAACATTCTTGTATGCTTGTCAAGTGTTTACCACTGAACTGTGACCCTAATCATATTAATTTGTATTGATGGCACCAACATACATGAATATCTCTCAGTTTTTCTATAACCAAAAAGGAAATGGAATGAATTTGATTAAATAACACTGCACAAATAGCATGCCAGCCTTGCCAGATCCTCTGGTCGTACACAACTAATGACTGTTGATTAAGAGCAAATGGAGGAACAGGTCCAATTATGGGGATAAACAAACTACATCTTGGGGAAATTTTTCATTTCAAACAGTCTGAAACAGGTGCTGGAAAGAATGGCTACGATATTTGCCTTGTGACTGTGAGTGTGAGGGCCTGAGGTTCTTCACCAGAAACCCTGTAAGTAAAGCCAGAACTGAGGACTCATATTTATGATCCCATCCCTGGATAGGAGATAGGCTCCTGGGAGTTACTGGCCAGCTTAACTTGACCCAGGTGAGCTATAGGTTGATGAGAGATAGTGTCTGGAGAGTGACACTTGATTCTGTCCTCTAGTCTCCATGTGTATTCTCACCCTCATGCTTGCCCATGTGCACATGCATGAATGTTAAAACGTCAAGAACAGATGCGTTACTAATCACATAACATGTCTCATGTATCTCTTTCTCTGGACCCAAGACTTCACATTCTGAAAACCAAAACAGATATTTATTTGGGAAGTAATGTAGTTCCACTGCAAAAGTGCTAACTAGATAATGTTTGATGGGGAAGCTCAGCCAATCACATCTGGCTAGGGTGTGGCCGCCTGGAGCCCAGGTAGAAAAGCAGGGGAGAAAGGTCCCAGCGCGAGCACTCTCTCTCTCTGTGCTGTGCTCGCTGGGCCATTTCGGATTTCGGACCTCTCATTTTGTTAGTGTGACTTTCCCCCTTTCTCAATTATTAAAAAATATAATTGTTGTTCTCGAGCTGGTCCGGTTATTCATCGTACCGACCGGACACGCAAACGCTACAAATGTTTCTTGCATTTTCTGTCCTCGCAAATAAACTAGCAAGTATTCTTTTTCCAGTTTCATCTGGAGAATTGGACGATCCAAAGTTTTTATTCTATTCAGTGAATACTCTGTAGTCCATTTTATATCCACACCCAGATCACTTCTCCTGATTCCATTTTCTTACAAAGGGCTGTCCCTCCACATGCCCTTTGATAGCTTTTCTAGCTTAGCCAACAAACTAATCAGTAGAGTTCTCCAACGCCTTCCATGTTCTTCATAAATCTTCCCTCTTGTTTCCAGCTTGCTCTGAAGAGTTGAATTGTATGCCTCTGAGCCACAAGCCCTTATTTACAGTTGGTTTTGTCTGAAAATGCCACTAAATTTGTTTTCCCAATATCACATATGTTGAACAATTTCTGTCTAAACATTTTTTTTCCTCTTCATTGCTCATTCCGTATTTTCTCTTATCCCTTTATCTTTCTCTTATTACTTCCTCTTATCTCATTGTTACTCCACCTCTGAACAGTTCATATTTTCACTATTTAAATCTAGAGACATATTTGTTAAATGCTTCATATTAAAAATTATAGTGTCACTCCGTATTTGTTAATATAGCTTTAAGTAATTTATTTGTTCATAAATCCTCTTCTTATACATCTATACTGTATATTTCCCCTATCCATGGATGAGATGTTCCAAAGACAACATGCCACTACTATAACATCTTCTTTGTTATAATATGTATAACTTTTCAGATCATACTATAGTGGGACTTTAAACAACCTTAAAACATACTCTAATGTAAAGTACACAGGGATTACAAAATGTTCATGAAGGAACTGACATACCTCAGATAATCTTCTAGTATAAACAATATGAAAGATTTTTAAAATAGCCCTTTTATATGATACTTTGTAACAGTTTATTAAGTTGCTCATATATCATATGTATGTTCTTATTGTATTCTTTTGCAATTCAGTAGTACTATAGATTTATTCAGAAATATCTCTCTCTCCTATTGTTTAACAATATGACATTAAGCAATGTGTTTTAGGCAGCTAAGTCTATCTTGTGATTCTCCTTTAAATGTCTTCTTGGTTTTGAAATTATAGGTCCACACTACCATGCATACTTTATGTATTTTCCAAATTAATCTGCTCTGAGTTGAAAGCTTCTTTCTGATTAATTGAAGCGGGTATGATTTCTAAGATGATTTATTATTACTTTTTACCACATATTCTTCTTTTATATTAGTATAGTCCATATGAATATTAATTTCAGAACCCAAATTGTCTGCTGAATAACAGCAGAAGTGGCTTCTTTGCACTATGAAGTCTGCACATCTAGAACTTTAGTCTCATTTGTTTTTATTTATGAAAGGAATAGTCTCCCTTCCCTGACATAGCCAAGCTTGGTCCTCATATGCTATATTAGGTCTGTGCTTTCTTTATTTCCTTTGAATGATGTCTGAAGGTAAAAGGTTAAATTACAGTAATAAAGAGATTACTCAATAAATGCCTCAAGCACAATAGAACTTGCAGTTTTGATCCATACAGCCTGCTTTAAAAATAATTAAACTCATTTTTAATGTGCCATATATTTATACAACATGTAGTGATCATATACATCCATCATTTCCAATGTCCACCTCCTCCTAGAGAGCCCCCAGTCCATCTCCAAAATCATTTCATTATTTTTTATTAATAATACATAGAGTCCAGTTATGGCTGTGCTTAGGTATGTG
The DNA here is from genome assembly GCA_963919715.1 of Microtus obscurus. Taxonomy (NCBI): domain Eukaryota; kingdom Metazoa; phylum Chordata; class Mammalia; order Rodentia; family Cricetidae; genus Microtus; species Microtus obscurus. Next base: position 2,361,090 of record CAWTZC010000501.1, on the reverse strand, counting down.
GCCACTACTTGGACTTAAGCCACCTTCCAGTATCACATCCCGAAAGCAGAGTGATTCTTCCTCCCTCAGCAGCATCAAGTACCTGTAGTTCCTGATTCATGCTGGACTTTTGATAGTTTGATTTTGTGTAGTTAAGCACGGTGCTGTGATTTGATGTGTAATAGACATGTTATATCAAGTATCAAGAAGTCTTTATGTCTTAGCTTTCTTCCACCTCTACACCATGAAGATCCCAGAGCTTAGTGTGGGAAGGTTGATATATGATGCACCCACAACTGAGTGTTTCGAGTTATTTATACTTGGCACTCAAACCAGGTATGAGTTTCTGCATTAACTACTACCCATTACCAAAGATGCTTCTTTGGCCAAAACTGAAAGAAACACAAGTCTATGCTATCAAGAAATGTTTAGAAAACAGTTTGACATCATGAGTGTTTCTCAAAGCAAAAACAGTAGGTTTCTCCATTAAGGCCTATGATCTCTCCAGATACGGTTTTTGATCAGATTTATAGTACCTGGTATGAAATGCCCCCTCATATCCAATTGACATGCAAATAAGTACATTTTCAGTATTGCACCAATTCAGTACATTTTACCAGGGAGGTCAGTATTTTAGCATGTAGAATCTAGCATTTTGTAAGACCACTGGTGTCTTTTCTCCCTTAACCATCTTCATAGTAAACTCTGGCACCACATAAGCTTTGTGGGAGGAAGAAGTGTTTTGTAGTCAGGTCAAAGTTGATTTCTCTACATCCTGTAAGAAAAGCGAGGGGTGTCTTCAGCAGTAGGGTCTTACCATGTGGTTATGCTTGGCAACCAAGAGCAATGGGCACAACTTGTCACAAAGTCTCTTAAGTAGTCACATAATAGTAAATCTTTCATGTGTTGAGGGAGCTGCGGTCTGTGTTCCTGCCGCCCGGCTAGTGGCCACCATCTAACTTATGCCCCGAAATAACAACACACAAACTGTATTCTTTTAAACACTGCCTGGCCCATTATATCTAGCCTCTTCTAGGCTAATTCTCGCATATTAATTTAGCCCATTTCTAATAATCTGTGTAGCACCACTAGGTGCATTTACCGGGAAAGATTCAGCATGTCTGACCTGGCTGCTTGCTTCATTGCATCTGGCTCTGAGAGGAGCTGCATGATTTCTGAGCTCACTTCCTCTTCCTCCCAGCATTCTGTTCTGTTTACTTCGCCTATCTAAATTCTGCCCTATCAGATGGGCCAAGGCAGTTTCTTTATTAGCCAATGACCTTCCTCCATCATTCATGTCTGAAAAGTAACTTTTGAATAGAAGTAGCTTGGATTTTGTTTTCTTGGTGTGTCAAGAGTTAGTGAAGTTGAGTGAGAAGGAACCCTGAATGTTTGTAGAGTTGCAGTCTCAAACACAGGAACTTTTACACACACACACATACATACATACAAAGAACTCTGGAGAACTTACCATCTAGTTAGATAAGTATGTTTGATTTCAACCCTGCTACTACTGAAGAATAGAGAATAGATCCTCACAGACAGAAAACTTTGTTTCCAAATGGTCACTCTGTTAACAATGTACTTTATTTGGTACATCTGATTTTCCTTTTAGATGCTCAGCAGAATAACAATAAGTCAGATCTTTGCTATTAATTGTTATCATTGAAATATAACTCCTGCATGTAAACAACATTCCTATCCTTTAGAAGGCAGATATCTTTACTAAATGAGTGAGTGAGTGAGTGAGAGAATGAATGAATGAATGAATGCATGAAGAGAGGGATGTATTTTACAGATGAAGACATTGATGTTAAGAGGGAATTAAGCATTTGCCCATTACTGCAGGTTCATTTACTTTTTCTAGGAATGTTGAGAGACTTAAACATTAGCTCCATGGTTTATGAAGGTTTCACCCATTTCTGAATTTTTAGACTTCCTCAATGTAGGGAATCGAATCACACATCTCAAGTAACTTAGAGAGACAGCTTTCTGAGGAAATGTAGATAGTAGAGGATGTGCTATCTCATAGGTCCTGTCAACAACAGCTTTGTTTCTCAGGCTGCTATATCATAAATCTGAGACATTCTCTAACCATGAAACAGCAGCCATTAATCTAAGAAGGCAAACTTTAGCATATTGGCTGCATAAACATTATTTATTTATTTACTTATTTATTTATTTCTTTACTTCTGTTTGTTTTTTGGTTGGTTGGTTGGTTGGTTGGTTGGTTGGTTGGTTGGTTGGTTTTTCAAGGCAGGTCTTCTCTGTGTAAGAGTTCTGGCTGTCCTGGAACTCACCCCATAAATCAGGATAGCCTTGAACTCACAGAAATCCACCTGCCTCTGCCTTCTGAATGTTGGGACTAGAGGCATGAGCCACCACTACCCAGCAAGCATACACTTTTAAATACACTTTGTCCTGACATATTAAGTATGAACTATGCTTAGATGACCACCTGTTGACTTACAAACTGTCTGAGATAATAAAAGCAAACATAGTGAGTAGCCATAACAAATGTGTTTATCACAATCTTTACTGAATTATATGTAAACAAAAGACAGAAAGACTTTATGAATGAATCACAACTGTAGATAAATTATCCATTATCTTATATTCTCTTCAGCCAAATTTGAGTATCTGCTACTCATAAAAATCAAAATATGTTTAATTTAAGACATCCAGATTTTTATGAAACTCTGAAAAGTAAGGAATTCTAAACCTGTTTTCTTTGTTTTCTAAGATATTGAAGACTTTGAAACCAAAACCAGAAGCACAGTGTCCGTCCGAGAAGGTCAAGGTGTGGTGCTCCTCTGTGGCCCACCACCACATTTTGGAGGTATGTTGTGGGTAGTTTGTGTCAGCCAATCCTTGGGCTCCATTGGAAGGTAAAGGAGGCACACAGCATCCTAGAATAACTGACATTTCACCTACATTCATAGAATCTGAGATAGCTCTAGGAAGTTCACCAGTCACCTAGACAGTCCTGCAATCTAATGTTTTTATTTAAACTACTCTTCATATCTGGGCAGTGGTGGCTCATACTTTTAATCCCAGCACTATGGAGGCAGAGACAGGAAGATATATTTGAATTTGAGGCCAGCCTACAGAACAAGTTACAGGACAGGCTTCATAAGCTAACAGAGAAACTCTGTCTTAAAAAACTAAACAAAACTCAGCAAAACAAAACAAATCTCTTCTTTTAGCTACTGGACAAATATGTCCCTGACAAGATGATGCTGGGAGCTCTAAACAGTGCTGGTGTTGGGCCTGCTATAAAACTGAGTAAAGGATCTGATGCTATGACCCATCACTCAGGACAATGTATATGTCAATGAACTCTGAAATTCAGCTTCTTCATACATAGAATTAGGCAAACATTATTAACAATGTCTTATATCTAAATTAATTTGACTTATATAATGTATCTTAATAAAAATGAAAATTAAAATTATTTCATTTTTTTTATAATTTAAACTAAAATGTTTTAAGCAGAGTCTACTGGAAATTGTCCCATGTAGGCATCCCAGACATTCATACTGCCTATTCATATTAGCTTCCTAACAAAAACAGGAGAGTTCTTAAAAAGATCAAATATATTCTTTTAAGATAAAAGGCAAATTTGTGCTTCTAATGTTAAACTAAATCTTCTTTATAAGTCTTTAAAATATTTTATTATTATTTTCATTTTATATCACCTTTGTGATGTGCCAGCACAAAAAGCAAAGAAACCTAATTAGAAGCTAACAATATATTTTTCCTCACTCCTAACAAATATGGCATTATATTCACCTAAGGTGTTAGAGAGTTGCTATGTGAACAATGCTGTCTCAGCATCGAGTTATATTCTTGTAAAGTGCACACAAACATTTCTTATGTTTTGGATAGTGTCTTTTTTTCTTTCTTGACCTTATAGAAATTGTAACAATGTCTGGTATTGAAAAATAAGGAAACACTAAGTCCTTTGGTACTTTGACTATATTCAAGGATTCCTGGCAGTGTTGAAAATTTTTCAGTCTTGGTTTAATCATGGATGATAGAAATGAAAAATAATTGTTAGTAAACACACACACACACTAAAGTAAAAACAGTCTTTTAAAACAAAAAGGCCTTACTGCCATGTATTGAGTCCTATGAAACTAAATCAGTGGATAACACTGAATACATTAAAGTAAGAACTTTGTAAGGAACAAGACTCTTAGATGAGAGTGAATTCAAGTTTGCCTATTTCCGTGGGCAATGATCAGAATCATTCCATGGATAACTGACAATGATGATTTCTGGTTAGCATAACAATTTCCTCCTGGAAAATTTTATCATTGATCAAAAGTAAATTTATCTCTTTGACAAAAGGTTTGTTGGAATAATAGTCTTTGAAGTAGAACATAATATATCTTTGTGTCTTCTCATGGCTTTTGCTATATATTTCTTCAGGGTCATACTTCATTAAGAGCTTTTTATTTCCTTGAGTTTTCCTAAGTGTCTGCTATTTATTTGCAATTTTTCCCCATTGAAATTGTTTTCTCTACTTTTATGGTATTGACTTTAATCTGCTCCTTTGCCAAAATAGGTTTGTTACTTGTGCTGAGATGTGGCAATTTTATATTCATTCATTCTTCTTCTTTTTCCTCCTCCTCCTCCTCCTCCTCCTCCTCCTCCTCCTCCTCCTTCTCCTCTTCCTTCTCTCTCTCTCTCTCTCTCTCTCTCTCTCTCTCTCTCTCTTTTTTGAGAAAGGGTTTCTCTGTGAATCAGTCTCGGGCTATCTTGAAACTCATTCTCTAGATTAGTAGGTCTCGAACTCACAGTTATCCACCTGCTTCTGCCTCCCATATATGCTAGAATTAAAAGCATGTGCCACTACCTCCTGGCACATTATTTCAAGTAATATAAAATATTTATCTTATTTATTTTTTGTGTGTGTGTGTCTATTTCCATGAGTCAACATAATTCTAATTCTTATGTGCTGATATCATATTGCTTCTTTTAGAAATCAGTTATAGACTCCATAATGACAGCATGTCATAAAGGCTGATGGTTTTTAAAAAATTATGTACAAGTTAGTTCTGTGCCTTTCTGTCCACACACATCTAGTACAGTGTGTGCAAAAAGTCTTTCTACATAAAGGGAAAAGTCATAATAATTTTGATATTATTAGCATATGAGTGTGTTTTATTTTTCCTCTAGTATGTTCACAAAAATATATTCAACTCATCCCTTAACAATAGAAGTATTTGAAATATATTTAAATATTTTTTATAAAGAAACATTCTAAGAACACAAGGGAAATATTTAACGTTTTTGAGTTCTATAAGACTTTCTGTCAAAAAAGTGTCTGTGCCCCAAAACAAGATACGGAAAAAGAGTTCATGGATGTTGATGGAGCGGCAGGCCACTCTGTTGTGCGCCACTCTGTTGTATGAGGAGCAGCGGGCTGTGTCCCGAAATAATTACATGGAACTGTATTCTTTTAAACATTGCCTGGCCAATTAGTTCCAGCATCTTATTGGCTAGCTCTTACATATTGTTCTAACCCATTTCTAATAATCTGTGTAGCCCATAAGGTGGCTTATCCAGGATGATCTTAACCTGTATCTGTCTGGAGTGGAAGAATCATGGCAACTGCCTGACTCAGCTTCTTTCTCCCAGCATTCTGTTATGTCTACTCTGCCTACCTAATTTTCTGTCCTATCAGGGCCAATCATTTTCTTTATTAATTAACCAATGACCTTCCTCCATCACATGGAGTTTCCATATAAATGCTGACTAGTAGCATAACATATCAAGAATGTAAGTGTTATAGAATATAGTCATTCAGCCAGAACAGCTGCAATCTTCTTGAAACTAGCTGTGCCTGTTTGTCACAGATCATGATGGCTGAACTGTTGACATTATTTCATGAAAGGAAGGGCTTGTGACAGCCTATTGAACCTTTATCTGATACCACAGTTAATGTTCCTAAACATTTGTGTTCAACTTTGCCTTCATTGCACATGGCCTGGACTGAGGTTGTACCTATAGTGATACATTACATAATCTGGGGAGGATAATAGAATAAGATTCTGCATACATTGCTATTCAGTAGCTATCATGTACATTACATTTTACATTGGGTGTAGACCTTCCTGTATAATTGCTTTGAGGCCACCATTACTCCTGTCCACAAACTCACAATCAAACTCCTTAAGTGGGCACAATAAACTCATAGGTTCCACAGTGTAAACTTTAGTGGATTAGTACTTTGATTTGTTCTTGAGTCTTTATGAGAATGGAGAAGACAATATTTAAGAATCCCCATGGGAAAAATTTCTTCCTGTAATATAGCATTACAACACAGCATAATATAACATAAGAATTTAATCTGATATAATAATATAATCCAGCATAACATGCCAATATAACAACAATAGAACATAAATTATGATATTCCTACAACTGAACAGATAGAATTAAGAAGTTATTATTTCTTTCACCTGAATAGAAGAAAACTGACAACTAACCTCTCATACTGATGTTTTGTGAATCTTTTCTTCCCAAATTTAGCAGTAACCAAAAGTGTAGAGATGCTGTCCCTCTAGGGGAAATGGGAAGAATTTTAGGGAGGCTGAAGCTATTCTAATAACGAATGGGCTCGTGAAATGGAAAAGCATCCCCTGTGCTTATAAAGAAAATAATCATGATATAAGCTATCTTTTTAGTATATTTTAATAAAATCAGGAGTGATTTTTATTAATCTTAATATTTTATTATAATCTTTATTAATCTTAGTATTCAGTCTTATTTAATCTTATGATATCTGTATCAACAAGTTTCTTGCCTCTGAAACATATTCCTAAGATAATACATATTTAGAGATAAAGAGCTGGTTTGGGGTCATGGACATAATGGTAAAATGACATAACCTATATGTTCACTCTCTCTCTATAAACATATGTTTATTTGTATATTTTGAGAGCAAGATAAGTATATATGTTTATATGTGTGTATGTATGTACATATATACATAAGTACACCCATATAAGTATCTAAATATCTCTATCTCTCATAATATATAAATAAATAGATGATTTCTCATTGTTCAATTGTTTGATTGTTTTTTTTGTTGTTGCTTTTTGTTTGTTTGTTTTTGTTTTGGTTTGAGATAGGATTTCTCTGTAGCTTTTCAGCATGTCCTGAAACTCCATCTATAGACCAAGCTAGCTTTGAACTCATAGAGATCTGCTTGCCTCTGCCTCCCACGTGTTGAGATTAAAGGTATGTGCCACTAATAGATACTATTTTTAAGTACCCATCAGCAGGTTTCTGTTAATTCATCTTAGGGCATTTTATTTTATCATTATTGTTATTACTATTATTTTATTACTTTAAAATACCAATCCAAATTTCCACTGCCTACTCTCCTCCAACACCTCCACAAACCATCCTCCCTCCCCTCTCCAATCCTAAAAGATGGCAAGGCACCTATATCTGTGGAAAGTCGAAGGCCCTCCCCACTACATCTAGGTAGAGCAAGGTATACATCCAAAGAGAACAGGGTCCCAAAAAGCCAGTACACATAGTAAAGACAAATACCAGTGCCACTGTCAGTGGCCCCTCTGTCTGCCTTAACTGTCAACCATATTCAGTTTGTTTCCATGCTTGTTCACTCCCAGTCCAGCTGGAGTTGGTGAGCTCCAATTAGCTCAGGCAAACTGTCTCAGTGGTTGAACCCTTTATGGTCTTGACCTCCTTGCTCATATTCTCACTCCTTCCACTCTTCAAATGGACCTTGGGAGCTCAGTCCAGTGCTCGGATGTGATTCTTTGCCTCTGTTTCCATCTGCTGTTGTACAAAGATTTTATGGTGATATTTAAGATAATCATCAGTCTGACTACAGGGAAAGGACAGTTTGAGCCCCCTCTCCTCTATTGCTTAGGGTCTTAGCTGGGGTTATCCTTGTGGATTCCTGGGATTTGTTTTTTTTTTTTGTTTGTTTGTTTTTGTTTTGGTTTGAGACAGGATTTCTATAGACAGGTTTTTTGCTAACCTCAAAATGACTCCCTCAATCAAGATATCTCTTTCCTTGTTCTCATATCTGTCCTTCCTCCATCTCGACTATCTCATTCCCTTAAGTTCTCCTCAACCCTCCCCTTCTCTTCTCCTTTCCTCTTTCTCCCATACCTTCTACTCCCTGTAGTAATATAAGCGGCGGGGCTGTATCCATTCCACCCAGCCGCCTGCATGGCTAGCTTATGCCCCGAAATAATTACATGGAAACTGTATTCTTTTAAACACTGCTTGGCCCATTAGTTCCAGCCTCTTATTGGCTAGCTCTTACATATTGATCTAACCCATTTCTAATAATCTGTGTAGCCCACGAGGTAGCTTACCAGGGAAGATCTTAACCTGCATCTGTGTTGGGTGAGAGAATCATGGTGACTCCTGACTCGGCTTCTTTCTCCCAGCATTCTGTTCAGTCTACTCCACCAACCTAATTTTTCGTCCTATTAAAGGGCTAAGGCAGTCTCTTTATTTAACCAATGAAATTAACACAAAACAGAAGACTCTTCCCCATCATTTCCCCTTTTTCTGTTTAAACAAAAAAGAAAGGCTTTAACATAGTAAAATGACATATAACAAAACAATTATTAAGTAAGAATTACAGTTACAATATTTACATCTATTTTATCTCTTATAACTAAGGAAAACTATCCCTATCTATTCATTCTTCAACTCCATCAAAGACTCCAGAAGGATGTAATATTACCTAAGTAAACAAGATATAAGAAAACTCTAGAAATGACAGAGACATCTCACTGCCTGGACAGTCACCCAAAGTTCCTCTGTACGATTAGGGCATCCATCTTCAGCCACCAGGCCCATAGTGTCCATCACACATTTCCATGAAGCTGGAAATTTCAAAGACAGTTCAGTCATTTTCTGCTGTGTCCTGCAGAATGTTTCACAGACCCTTTCAGGAATCAAGATCCCTGAAAGATCATCTCACCTTTAGGCAAGTACAGCAGTCCTCTCTCTGCAGGTTCTCTGTGTCCAGTTTATGCAACAGTCCAGGCAAGAGGATTTTCTTGCCCAAATGGCTATCAAACTCCCTATGGAGCCTCTTTGATGCCAATCTTCCTCTTGAAGTAGATTGGTGCTGCCAGGAGCAGATGTGTCTCATTGTCAAGAAAAGCCCTAAGTTATTAAAACACTAAATGCCATATTCTGTAGTCTTTGAATGATATGAAGAATGACTATTTAGCTGAAATAAATCTCTACATATCTAGAAAATCTAATTATTTGACTACAAGATTGACTATTATAAATGATTATCCATTAACAACCTATATTTCCTATTTATACATTACATTTTAAATGAACTACACAATCACAATACCTTAATTAAGATCAGAAATGCATATACATATAACAAGCTTGACCTTAAAATCCACACCAATGCACATTATTCATATCTATATCATATCCCCCTTTAAATGTAAAATAACATTTATAAGCAATATTTGGGAACATGGGCACAGATTTTCTCTCCAAACTGCTTCCTGCTGAATGGGGGTGTCGTTAATTAGGTCTTTCATGGTAAAACCCGTGTGCCAGGGTCATCTCAGTTGGCAGTTGAGTGAAGTAATTTTTTGAGGGTGTTCACAGCAACCTTTCAGGAGGGCGTGGTCTATCATACCATATTGGGATAGATGCAATCCACAGGGTCTCATTCTCTGTGAAAACAAAAGAAGACCCTTTCCAAAGCATCATATCCTTAGACCCAAATTCTGAAGTCATACCCTCATGATATCTGTTCTGGTTCCACTTGGCAGCCCATATAATGAAATGTCTCTCTGTACTTAGCTCCTTTACAGTCAAAAATTTTAAAGAAAACACAATGTACATAATCCAGACTCTCTGTGAATTTTCCATTTTTATGTGGCTTATTTTTCTTTATTTCTTTTAATCTATAACTATCTGTACTCTGTCTCTTTAAAGACTTTACTTTTTAAAAAAAAACATTAACTTTATTCTCTATATTCCTTTACTTCTCTCTCTCAAGCCTACGTACATTCATCCAACACTGTGATCCATTTAGTGGTCTGTCTGAATCTGTTTTATTGTGAATCTGTAATTTTTTTTACTATCCAGGAGCATTTCTTAAAATGTTAAGCACTTCTTAGAAACTTAAGTTGCACCATGTATATGTAATACGGTAATAGGTAGGGCCTGTTTCCTTCCCAGTCCAAACCTTAACTGTGCTGTTATTATGGAAATTACTGTAGTTCCTGCCTGAGACCAGCACAGTTCAGCCTGGGGGAGCTGAGCTGCTCCTGCCTCAGAGGCATTTGGTACCTCTGAGCTGAGCACAGTTTCAGGCACACAGCAAGTCCACATTGGAGCCACAGTCAGCAGTGTAATTCTGAGACTGAGCATGTATCACAGAAATTCTTTTCATCCAAGTTATAGCCAAATCTGACACACGGAGCACTGTGCAGTTTGAAAACACTTCTCTGTAAGGCAGCAGGAATCCTCCATGCTCTTCCGCCTGCCTAAACCTGATTATGCCTTCTGCCCAGGTGCAGGCTGGGAGTGCTGAGTCATTGGCAAGGTCTCAGAGCACTCTCCTTCCGATCCCAAGTGGGAATACAAACATCCAGTCCCATAAAAGCCATTGAAATGCTTTAAAGCCAGAGTTTGCACTGGCAGCATGGCCCCAGGAAGCTGTGCTTTAAAATGACGCAGTTTTTTTTTCTGCTGCTGTTGCTGAAATCAGGAAATCTCTCTACTGCACACCACCAACAAACAGCAAAAATCTGTGTTAAACTCTTTCTTCTTCTTTTTTTTTAAACCCTCTCAGATTTTTAAGTAGATTTAGTCCATCACGTTGGAGCACCACTCTGTAGTAATACAAGCGGCAGGGCTGCATCTCCGGCACCCAGCCACCTGCATGGCTAGCTTATGCTCTAAAATAATTACATGGAAACTGTATTCTTTTAAACACTGCTTGGCCCATTAGTTCCAGCCTCTTATTGGCTAGCTCTTACATATTGATCTAACCCATTTCTAATAATCTGTGTAGCCCACAAGGTGGCTTACCAGGGAAGATCTTAACCTGCATCTGTGTTGGGTGGGAGAATCATGGTGACTCCTGACTCGGCTTCTTTCTCCCAGCATTCTGTTCAGTCTACTCTGCCTACCTAATTTTCTGTCCTATTAAAGGGCTAAGGCAGTCTCTTTATTTAACCAATGAAATTAACACAAAACAGAAGACTCTTCCCCATCAACACCCCATACCCATGCTCTCACTTTTATTATTATTATTATTATTATTATTATTATTATTATTATTGGTTTTTCAAGACAGGGTTTCTCTGTAGCTTTGGTGTCTGTCTCGGAACTATGTCTTGTAGACCAGGCTGGCTTCGAACTCCCAGAGATCCGCCTGCCTCTGCCTCCCAAGTGCTGGGATTAAAGGCGTGCGCCACCACCGCCGGGCTCCATGCTCTCACTTTTTTCAAGTGATCTTGTCTGTTTCTAATTCCCAGGTGGGTCTAAATATGTTTTTTTTTTTTGGGTTCACCTTATTACTTAGCTTCTTTAGGAACATGAACTACAGACTCAATGTCTTTTGAGTATCCACTTATGCATGAGTACATACCAAATTCATTTTGGGGGGTCTGGGATACCTCACTCAGGATAGTGTTTTCTAATTCCAGCCATTTGCATGCAAAATTCAAAATTCAAGATGTCTTTTTTTTTTCTTTTTTCTTTTTTAACCACTAAGCAGTTCTTTAATGAGAGATGACTCAGAGGTTAAGAGTACTGACTATTCTTCCTGAGGTTCTGAGTTCAACCCCAGCAACCACATAGTGGTTCATAACAATCTAAAATGGGATCTGGTGCCCTCTTCACATCAAAACTTGTGAATCAACAGGACAATTTATTTTAAAATGAAAGAATAAAGAAATTAGCCACATTTTTAAAAAAAATCAAAAATCAACATTTCTATGAGATAATAGTTTTCACCATTGAAGAAGATGAATCTGCTTTATAATGTGTGGTATGAACCTTTTAGTTCTACCTTCATAATATTTGTGAATTTCTAGTCTATTTTAAAGGAACTGTCATTTATTTTTTTCTGGCCCATTTCTCTGGTAGAATCATTGACTGTGTGCCAGTAGTTGAGATCAGCTGTGCCTGTGGGAAGAAAATAGCACTGTTTTGTGTTTTGTGAGCCTAATATTTGTGTTCCTGTCATAAAGTAGTTGACAGTTTAACCTAAATTGAAAATCATTCCAAGGAATGACTCAAAACAGCATTGTGTGTGTGTGTGTGTGTGTGTGTGTGTGTGTGTGTGTGAGAGAGAGAGAGAGAGAGAGAGAGAGAGAGAGAAGAAAATTACATTGAGAAAGATTCCAATCTTTCATGACCCCTTCCTCCTTGTTGGTATGTTTTCTGTTTCTGGAACAAATAAAAATGGTTTTATCTTATTTAGTCAAACAATTCACAATGCATTCATCACATCTTTTTTTAATCATAAAAAATTTTATTCTTCTCTCATAGTTCTTGACCAGTTTCTGCTTCTTCCACTCCTCCTAGTCCATACCCCCATATTCCCTGTCTCCTAGATCAATATATTCAGTTTCCTTCAAAAAAAAAAAAAAAAAAAAAAAAAAAGAACAGGCCTCCCAGAGAAATCTAAGAAAATGTCTTCACAAGATACAATAAGACTTGGAAAAAATCCTCATGTCATGGCTGGACACAGGGCAACCCAGTAGGAGGGAAGGTGTTCCAAGCACAAATAAAACATCAGAGACATGCCCCAACTCCCATTACTGGGAGTCTCACAAGAACAGCAATCTGCATAACCATAAGATAAAACCAGAGGGCTTATCTCAAACCCATTCAGAATCTGTGTTTATTGCCCCAATTTCTGTGATTCCCTATAATCCTTGCTTAGTTGATTTTGTGGGCCATGTTCTCGTGGTGTCCTTGGCCACTCTGACTCCTATAATCCTTCCTTCCCTCTCCCATGGGTTACTCTGGCTTTGCCTAGTGTTTGACTGTGGGTCTCTGCATCTGCTCCCATCAGTTGCTAGATGATGACCTTCTGATGCCAATCAGATTAGGCACTGATCTTTGAGTATAGCAGAATATCTTTAGGAATCATCTCATTGACACTTTTTATTTTCCGAATTGTGTTAGTTCTATCCTAAGTCTCTGAGATGATCTCCTCTGGTTCTAGGTCATGTAGTCAGTGTCAGGTGTGCACTCCTTCTTGTGGAGTAGGTTATAAATTAGATTAGTCTTGGGCCGGCCACTCCCACAAGTTCTTTGCTATCATCACCCCTGATGATACAAAGTACATGGGGATACCTGATGATACAGGCACATGGGGATACATCCCTCTTACCAATCTTTGTAGGTACACTTGTAAATCCAGCACTAGAGAAACAATGGAGTGAGTATTATGAGTCCATAACATTTCACTACATGGTGGATTTCTTTTATTTTTACATTTTAAATATTTTTTCATTATTTTTACATACTGGTAACATTTCCCCTCCCTTCTCTTCTTCCATTCCCTTGTCTTGTCTCCCATCTACATGCTTCTTTATCCACTCCTCCTCCATCGTCATTTAAAAAAGGAAGGCCTCCCATGGTCATCATGAAACAAACATGACACACCAAGTTGAGGCAGAACAAAGCTCCTCACCATCCATCAGGGCTGGGCAAGGTAATACAGCATGGGAAAGAGGTTCCCAAAGCCAGCTCAAGCAACATGAGCAGGTCCCTGTTACCACTGCTAGAAGATCAACAGACAGACCAAACTACACAAGTATCATCCACATTCAGAGGGTCATGCAGGCTCTGTAACTGATGGTCTAGAGTCCATGAGTTCCTACAATCTCAGGTCAGCTCTCTCTGTGGGTTCCCCTGTCCTGATTTTGACCTCCTGATTCATACAATCTCTCCTCCCTCTTTTCAGTGGGAATCAGAGCTTGGCCCAGTTCTTAACTGTGGATCTCTGCATCTTCTTCCATTAGTTACTAGATGAAGGCTCTCTTCACAGGAGCTTTTCAGTTTCAGGAGGTCTCATTTGTTAATTTTTGTTATATTTAGGAAGTTGTCCACTGTGACAATGTGTTCAAAGCTAACTTTTACTTTTTCTTCTAACAGGTTCAGTTTGGTTGGATTTATGTTGATGTCTTTGACCCAGTTGAATTTAAGTTTTATGCATGGCGAAAGAAAAGGTTCCATTTGGAATCTGTTGAAGATGCTTTCTTTTTTTCATTGTATAATTTGGCTTCTTTGCCAAAAATCAGGTATTAATAGGTGTGTGGATTTACATCAGATTCTTCAGTTCAATTCCATTGATCTACCTGTCTGTTTTTATGCCAATACCACGATTTTTATTACTATAGTAATAAAACATACACATGGCATACAAACATGTACCTACACCCTCACCTGCATTCACACATGTGTGCATGTGCACACACACATACACACACACACATTAGAACTTGAAGTCAGGGTTGGTGATGCCTCTGGAAGTTCCTTTATTGTTTTAGTTATCCTAGGATTTTTTTTCCATATGAAGTTGAATATTGTTCTTTTAAGTTCTTTAAAGAATTCTGTTGGGATTTTAATGGGGATTACATTTAAGCTGTAGATTGCACTTGGTTAAATTGTCATTTTTATTACTGCATTAATCCTACTGCTTCAAGAGCATCTGAGATATTTTCATTTTCAGATATTGTCTTCTATTTCTTTCTTAAAAGACTTAAAGTTCTGGTAATATAGCTCTGTCACTTGTCTGGTTAGAGTTACACGAAGATATTTTATGTTATTTGTATATTGGAAACAGTGTTGATTCCTTGATTTCTTTCTCACATTATCAATTGTATGCAGGAGGGCTACTGAGTTTTTGAGTAATTCTTGTATCCAACCATATCACTGAAGGTTTATATCAGCTGTAGGAAATGACTGGTAGAATTTTAGGGTCACTTATGTATACTATCATATCATCTGTAAATAGTGAAAGTATACAATTAGTATCTCTTTGATCACCTTTTGTTGTCTTAGTGCTATGGCTAGATACGGAGAGGGTGAACATCCAAGTTTTGTTCATGATTTTAGTTGAATATTTTTGAGTTTCCATTTAATTTGATGTTAATGGTTCTCTACTGCTTTTATTATGTTTCAGTATGTTTCTTGTATTTCTGATTACTTCAAGACCTTTGTTTTTGTGTTTCAGTATGTTCCTCATATTACTGATCACTCCAAGACCTTTCTTCTGTAGAGGTGTTGAACTTTGTCAAAGCCTTTTTCAACATTTAATGAGATAATCATGCTTTTTTCTTTCAGTTTATTTTTATGGTGGATTACATTGGCAGATTTTCATATGTTAAACTCTGGGATGAAGTCTCCTTGATCATTGTTGGATGATCTTTTTCTATGCAATTTTGGATTTGATTTGTAATTATTTTATTAATGTTTTTGCATCAAAGTTGATGAGGTAGATTGGTGTGTAATTCTCTTTGAAGCATCTTTGTTTGATTTGGGTATCAGAATAACTGTGGACTCATAAAAATTGGTAATCTTCCTTTTGTTTCTCTTGTGTTAAATAATTTGAATATTGGTATTCATTCCTTTTTGATATTCTGGTAGAATTCCACACATCCATTTGGTCCTGGGTATTTTTTTCTTCCTTTTTTTTTTTTTTTTTTTTTTTTTTGGTTGGGAGGCCTTTAACAAGTGCTTCTATTTCCTTGGGACTTATAGTTCTTTTTTAAAATTGTTTATCTGGTCTTGATTTTGTTTTGGTATGTGTAGAAAAGGGTGCACTTGTTTGTCCCAGCCACCCAGAACTGAAATAACCACAAAAAATTGTACTAATTAAACCACTGCTTGACCCATTAGCTCTAACTTCTTATTAGCTAATTCTTACATCTTAATTTAACCCATTTCTATTAATCTGTGTATTGCCACATGGCTGTGGCTTACTGGCCAGATTCTAACCAGTGTCTGTCTCAGGCAGAGAATCCATGGCTTCTCCTGGCTCTGCCTTTTTTTCTCTCAGTATTCAGTTCTGTCTTCCCTGCCTACCTAAGTTCTGCCCTATCAACAGGCCAATGCAACTTCTTTATTCATTAACCAATAAAAACAACACAGAATGAAAGACCCCCACACCAGGTATGTGGCACATATTCAGAAAGTTGTCTATTTCTTTTAGATTTTCTTATTTAATTTTGTGAAGTACAAGTTTTTAAAGTATGATCTCTAAATTTCCTCAGGGTCTGTTGCTATGTCCCCCTTTTCATTTCTGATTTTGTTAATTTGGATGTTCTCCTTTTTCTACCTTTTAGTTAGTTTGGATAATGGCTTGTCTATCTTGTTAATTTTCTAAATCTTCTTGAATATACAAAAGACAGGTAACATGTTAACATCATATTCATAATGTCACAAAGTTCTTGAGCATGCTAACACTAAATATTTTTAAATGTAATTAGTGCTTTTGATTTTTCCATTTTCCTTGGGAACAATGGAGAAATAAAAGGCAGCCTTTTGCTTCACAAATTGTAAAGATTTTCATACAAATCACAACATTTATCAAGAAGGTAAAAAAATAGGCAGCAGAGAATAGGAGATAGTAGGAATTCCTACAACTTGCTTAGGTTTAAAAAAAGACTTCATTGACATTTTAGGAAAGAAATGAACACATTAGAGAGGAGTTTTATGAAAAGAAAATTTAGACAAATATATATGTCAATGATCTATGTTAGAACTGCATATGGCTTATTGAAGGAACAGGAGAAACATCAGTGTGGACATACCAAATCATTCATAGTAGTGTCATTGAAAATAAAAACTCCTACTTTGAAACACTTTAAGTCCTTTGATTTAATTTTGCGTTGTTTCCTGAATGAGATCAGAATATATTAAATTGAGAAGAAGAAAAACCTACTTTCTGTGGTTTCCATTTTTGTTATTGATAAGAATATCATCTGTTGACCACAATATAGAGGTGACAGATAATGGTCTTAGATCATTGATTGTGGTCTACAGATAATATCTCACCATCTTCAGTATGTGTGTAGAAATTATAATTGAAACAATTTTCTAAAGATTTGGATTGAGATCATATGAGAAAGTCATGAATAGCTCCAGAGTCTAGGTTCTTACACTAAAGTTGAAATTGGATGTTGTTTCTTAGTGGTATAGAAACACTAAAATGAGGTCAAGAACATAAAAGGAGGTGCAAAATCTTAGGAATAAAAATTTTATATTTTTTTTAAGAATTTTGTACAGCATATTTTAAATATAGTCTCTTTTGTTGTTTTCCTTTCGAGACAGGGTTTCTCTGTAGCTTTGGAACCTGTCCTGGAACTAGCTCTTGTAGATTAGGCTTGTCTCAAACTCATATAGATTCACCTGCCTCTGCCTCCTAAGTGCTGGGATTAAAGGCATGTGCTACCAATGCCCAGCTTGAATATATTCTTTGGTCTTTCTCAATTTCTCCTAGGTTCTCCCTCATCTTCCTACCTGCACAGACTCATGTTCTTTCTGAAACAAGCAAAAATCAAAACAAATAAGCACACACACACACGGAATTATTCAGCCAACTATTTTTGACCATAATGCCTGTGTTGGTGTATGTATGGTTGCCATATGCAGGGTCACTTCATTGAGGATTACATGGTTTCACTCTCCCAGCAGCAAGCACTTAAAAATGCATTCTTGTCTAGGGGTGTGAGACCTTGTGCCAATTTCCCCGGCTCCATGCTGGTATTTTGACAAACTTAATCAAATGAAGATCCTGTGCATGCTTCTCCAACTCTGTGAATTCATATGTATATCAGCTCTGATGCATCTGGAAAGCCCTGTTAGTACACATGAACTGCCAAATGTCAAACAAATGATGAGAGCAGGATACAGCACTTGGTCAGGAAAGGCATAGATTGCAAAGCAGCACCTCAGAGAATATTCTAGCTGGAGAACTGGAATGCCAAAGAAGAATTTGGTTGCATTTTTGTTTTGTTTTGTGCTTTTGTCCATCTGCCTATGTTTCTACAGTAAATCCTTTAAAAGGCATCCTGACCATCAGTTCACTATTCTTTTATTTCCTTGGAGCTCTTTGTTGTAGGAGGTTCTTCTGTTCATGTGTTGCTTTCATTAGTTAAAGAATAAACAAACTACTTTGGGCCTGATAGGGCAGAACTTAGTTAGGCAGAGAAGACAAAACTGAAAGCTGGGAAGAAGAAGGGCAGAGTGAGAGACATCATGTTTCTTCTGCCTGAGATGGATGCAATTTAGAATCTTGCTGGTAAATCACAGTCATGTGGCAATGCACAGATTAATAAAAATGGGTTAAATTATGATGTAAGAATTGGCCAATGAGAAAATGGAACTAATGGGCCAAGCAATGTTTTAATGAATACAGTTGTCCTAAAGCTCTGTTCTCCCCTTCTTCCCCACTTAAGCTTTCACTCATGAATATAACACGGTGAGACATTTGACTAGGAATCTGTAGTAAATGCCTAGGTAGCAATATTTGATTTAGAGAGATGAATTCATAATTTGCAACATATAAATAATATTTGCTGTCACATGAATGGGGGAAATGATAAGTATTGACTTTTGTCAAAATATTTAGGTTCTAACTGTGATACCATACCTTGGCCAAAAAGTAATTTGAAGAGGAAAGGCTTGCTTAGCTTGCATATTTCTGGACATATTTCAGGGAGGGAAGTAAAGGTAGGAACCTGGAGGCAGAAACTGAAGCAGAGACCATGGAGGCATGGTAAACCTTAATAACTTGTTTTTCAAATCTTGCTCAGCCAAGAAAATAGCACCCAGTATCACCTATCCAGGGGCAACATAGCCCAAACCGGGCAAGGCTTTCTGTTACTCAAGAAAATGGCTTCCCCAAAGGCTATTTTGGTTAGTGGCATTTTCTCAATTGAGGTTCATGTTCTTCAAGTGATTGTAGTTTGTGTCAAATTGAAAAGTGTTTAATTAAGACAGCTATACATTTGGCACTGAGCATAGCCAATTTTATATCTCAGTTCATTTGACATTTTTAAGGAAACTATTTCACTGTTATACCTTTAACAATGACTTTTAAGTTGTTAATTTGTTTGTGATTGTGTATCTGGTACTCAAAGGATCCTACCAAAACAACAATTTATTTATACTTTTGCATAACTTGGATGGCTTTGTTTGGTTCATTTTAGCTCAGAGTATGAATTTAGTGCTCCATAATGTATAAAAAGGCATAAGTGGATTTCACTAAGGACAATGGATTTTGCTGTCTAAAATGCATGAATAGTGCTGCAACCAAAAGGCATATGGCTTTCCCCACTCTTTGTAAATGACCAAAGTTCAATTTGGCAAGTGTCACTGTTGCTACATTTTTTCTTAGAAGAGATATAATGGAGCATCACTACCTCTTCTTAAGAATCCAGAGACAAACCCAAGCAAAATTCTACAGAAGTTCATTCTGGTGAAACAATTAGTTCATAGGGATTTTACAGAAATTACTTATAGGAGTGAGGACATTCCTCTCCAAAATGGCTACACCCAGAAAGCATTAATCATTAGGGATGAGTGTCTCCTTAAAAGCTGTGCAGGTGGAATCCTTGCTCTAGTCTTCCTTGGTCTTTGTGTATTCCAGCCCCTGCTCTGGGTCACACATAGCAGTTTCTACTTAGTAAGGAATAGTTGGATGCTCAAGAAAGAATCTCATGCCCCATCTTATAGCTCTATTCAGGATGCAAACCATTATCCAGCTACCTGGAATGATCTTCTGCTAGGGCGCATTGCTGAACTACCCAAGATAGTGATTACTTGGCTCAGATGTCAGTAACTGAGGTACACTCTTCATATCCCAACTGCTTACTTCCTCCATTATATTCCTTTCAGTTCTGGATAGATTTTTTTCTTGTTTTCAGACACATCAAACAAAGCTTTCATGGTATAGACTGCTGTCATTATAAAACCCAGTTTTTTTTTTCAACGTAATGATGATTTACAATTTTGAAACAAGTTTTCTTATAGAAAATTGTTGACTAGGAAAATGGTTTCATGTGTAAAGTGTTTGCTGTGTTACTAAGAGGACCTGAGTTTAGATCAGCATCACTCAAATGAAAAACTTTGGACATAGAGACATGCTTAATAACCCATTCCTATAATGTAGTAATAGGAGCAGCGGGGCTGCGTCCCCGTCACCTGGCTGCCCACATGGCTAGCTTATGCCCCGAAATAATTACACGGAAACTGTATTCTTTTAAACACTTCCTGGCCCATTATTGGCTAGCTCTTACATATCTATCTAACCCATTTCTAATAATCTATGTAGCCCACGAGCTGGCTTACCAGGAATGATTTAACCTGCTTCTGCCTGGAGTGGGAGAATCATGGCGACTCACTGACTCAGCTTTTTTCTCCCATCATTCTGTTCTGTTTACTCCGCCTACCTAAGGGTTGGCCTATCAATGGGCCTAGGCAGTTTCGTTATTGATAAGAAATCACTCCCACATCATTTTCCCTTTTTCTGTTTAAACAAAAAAGAAAGGCTTTAACTTTAACATAGTAAAATTACATATAACAAAACAGTTATCAAGTAAGAATTACAGTTACAATATTTATATCTACTTTATCTTTTATCATAACTAAGGAAAACTATAACTATAACTAACCATTCTTCAACTCCATCAAAGACTCCAGAAAAATATAATATTACCTAAGCAAACAAGAAATCAAAAGCTCTAGAAATGACAGAGACAACTCGCTGCCTGGACAGTCACCCAAAGTTCCTCTGTACCGTTGGGGCATCCATATTTGGCCTTCAGGCCCATAGTATCCAGGTGACATTTTCATGAAGCAGGAAATTACAAAGACAGTTCAGTCACTTTCTTCTGTGTCATGCAGAATGTCTCGTAGACTGTTTCATGAGTCAGGAACCCCGAAACATCGTCTCACCTTTAGGCAAGTTCAGCAGTCCTCTCTCTGTGGGTTCTTTGTGTCCAGTTTATGCATCAGTCCAGGCAAGAGCAGTTTCTTGCCCAAATGGCTATCAAACTCCATAAGGAGCCTCTCTGATGCCCATCTTCCTCTTGAAGTAGATTGGTGCTGCCAGGAGCAGACGTGTCTCATTGTCATGAAAAGTCCTAAGTTATTAAAACATTTAAATGTCATATTCTGCAGTCTTTGAAAGATATGAAGAATGCCTCTCTAACTGAAATATATCTTTATATATCTAGAAAATCTAACTAACATGACTACAAGCTTGACTATTATTTATGATTATTCATCAACAACCTATATTTCCTATTATACATTACATTTTAAATGAACTACACAATCACAATACCTTAATTAAGATCAGAAATGCATATACATATAACAAGCTTGACCTTAAAATCCACACCAATGCACATTATTCATATCTATATCATATCCCCCTTTAAATGTAAAATAACATTTATAAGCAATATTTGGGAACATGGGCACAGTTTTTTCTCTCCAAACTGCTTCCTGCTGAATGGGGGTGTCGTTAATTAGGTCTTTCATGGTATAACCTGTGTGCCAGGGTCATCTCAGTTGGCAGTTGAGTGAAGTAGTTTTTTGAGGGTGTTCACAGCAACCTTTCAGGAGGGCGTGGTCTATCATACCATATCAGAATCGACACAATCCACAGGGTCTGGTCCTCTGTGAAAACAAAAGAAGACCTTCTCCAAAGCATCATATCCTTAGACCCAAATTTTGATATCATAATACCCTTATATCCATTCTGGTTTAGCTTGGCAGTCCATGTAATGATATGACTCTCTGTACTTGGCTTCTTCACAGTCAAAAATTTTAAAGAAAACACAATGTACATAATCCAGACTCTCTTTGAATTTTCCATTTTTACGTGGCTTATTTTTCTTTATTTCTTTTAATCTATAACTATCTGTACTCTGTCTCTTTAAAGACTTTACCTTTTTTTAAAAAAAACATTAACTTTATTCTCTATATTCTTTTTTTCTCTCTCTCAAGCCTATGTACATTCATCCAACAGTGTGGTCTTTTATGTCTGAATCTGTTTTATTGTGAATCTGTAACATTTTTTTACTATCCAGGAGCATTTCTTAAAATGTTAAGCAGTTCTTAAAAACTTAAGTTGCACAATGTACAGGTAATATGATACTGCCTGTGCCCTGCCCAGTAGAAACCTTAACTGTGCTGTCATTATGGTAATTATGGGAGTTCCTGTCTGAGACCAGCATAGTTCAGCATGTTGGAGCTGAGCTGCTCCAGCCTCAGGTGCCCCTGAGCTGCTCAGAGTTCCAGGCACACAGCAGTCCACATTGCCATCAAGCAAGCCGTAGAGCTTTACTCCAAATGCTAAATACAAAAGCTCTGCTCCCACAGGAGCCAGTTAGAGATGGCAATGGCAGCACAGCCCAGGAAGCAGTGCTTTGAAATGACACAGCGTTTTTTCTGCTGCTGTTGCCGAATCAGGAAATCTCTCTACAGAATGCCACCAACAAACAGCCAAAATCTGTGTTAAACTCTGTTTTTTTTTTTTCTGTTTAAAATTAAGCTCTCTCAGGTTAAGTGGATTTAGTCCATCACATCTGGGCGCCACTCTGTAGTATTAGGAGCAGCAGGGCTGCGGCCCGGCACCCAGCTGCCCACATGGCTAGCTTATATGCCCAGAAATAATTACACGGAAACTGTATTCTTTTAAACACTATAAGGCAGAGAAAAGGTTCTTAGGCCATTTGTCAAGCCATTTTATCCCAAATTAGAACTCCAGGTTCAGTTTGAATCTTTTCATAAAAAAAGAGTAAGGAGCAATTAAAGATGATACAAAATGTTCATCCCTGGCATTTACATACACACCCACACATATGTACACATGCATTCACCACATATCCACAGTGAAGAGAAAATAAGATAGAATACCATAGGGCACTGTGAAAATATTCTTCTTCATTCAAGACCACCACATGCACACAAAACACAATTACCATCATTTGCACATTGTGTATAAATGAGAATATATTTTTATCTTAATAGATACCTCTTAAATGACTTAAAGCATTCTTTGTTGAACGCTTTATTATATTATTATATTATAATAATACTTCCCTGCATACTTCTACAGAATAACAATCTGAGACAAAATAATTAAGTATATTCCTTATACATTTATATTGCTAATCTTCCATATCTTTCTTGGCCTTGTAGTTTTCCCAGAAGTGTTTTCACTTCTTCTTTATGTAGAGTTTGCAGTGTACAATCAATCCTGCAATTATCTGGAACCATACTGGTTACTCAAGGGACTTTTATAGGGTTGTTTGTAGGTCCCAGAAAATCCTTTTTCCATGGTTCCAGAAAATAGGTGTGTAAATCAGAAAAAAAAAAAGATCTAATAAAATCCTGATTCCCAAGCAGCATTTGGAGACCACATAAGTGCTCAAATAGGGATAGATGACAAACATTTCAGGGTATTTTTGTATTGCAACATAACCTTACTCAACACAATATCAAGTACTTTGACACAATAAAGGAATTATTATTCTTAGGGTATATTTTTGCCAGTGAGTTAGTGTACCCATAATTTACTACCCAAGAGGTTCTCAAATTAATTCCTAAAGAACCGTGCAAGATTTAAAGAATTGTAATAAAGTGTGCTTATTCCAGAATATCCAAAGCAAGGGAGGTTATCCATTAAACATAAGTACTGTATTTCAGAATCTTTATATAATAATTTATATTTTTGCTTCATGAAACATAACACTGCTTTTGAGATCTGTTATGAAGTCCAATAAAGTTCTGTGGTGGGAGGCACAATATTTATTGCGTTGGTCTCTTTCATCAAAGACAGTTCTCTCTAATAAAAATTACCCTTCATGTAATGGCTATCTTTGCATACATATATTTTTCTTTGCATTTTATTTTTCATGGTGTTATGTATAAGGCTGCTAATTATGTCAAGAACACAATTGTCCCCTGGGGAAATGTCATTTGCTGTATGCTTAAGAGAGCAGCAGATAGTTTTCAATTGCTTGCTGCAGAACTGTCATTTCTAATAATAATAGAATTGTAGAGGATGGTGTTAATGAAAAACTACAAGAATGCTCCAGAAAGGACCAATTATCATTCTGTACTAATGCTGCTGCTGAATCATCATAAAAAAGAATGCATCGCCACCATTAATAACAGATAAATGTCATAGAGGGTGGAGAGAATATTTAAAAATCCAGTGGCTTCAAACTAAGTGTCTCATGAATTATACATTTAATTAAGAAAAGCCAAATGCGAAGGTTTTTAAACTTCTAACTTGGAAGGTCTATTTTTTTCTTTCCCCATTAAAAATATACAAATTAAGTCCCAGCTGTGGCTGATGATGAAACTCACAAAAATGATGCTTCCACTGCAGGCTAGCTGTGGGGATGGATGAGCAGAGACAGTCCGTGGGGAAGAGAACAGGGCAGAGGAGAACAATAACGGCTGAAAGAATTCAGAGCTTTACGTGTTGTGACATTATAGTTCATGTCTATAAATAAATGTGTAAACTCTCATATATATATATAGGATGATTGACAAATATGATATTTCATAAAGTAAAAAAAAATGACAACATTTCTATCTACCTCTGTGGGCTTTTATTTGCACCATGTGCAGAATAGTCTGTCTTGCAAATGCTGGTCAGGAGAGTTTCAGTACACACATGTGTGCACACCCTCCCACATGCATACATTTGGCAGAATGTCAAACTTAAGACCAGGATAGGAAAAACAGAATAGTACACATGCCACCTTGTTTGATACTTACAGAATGCAGAGACTCACTGCTCCTCCAATTTTATAATAGACATGAAATCTATAGCTCAGATCCTCATGGTACCCAGTGTATGTGGTGCTTGTTACTGTGGTTTTAGCCCAGGGTATTTTACATGCTACTTGAGCATTTTACTAGATGAACTACATCCCCCCCCCTAATTTTAGTGCCCCAGCTTTTTGTTGTTACTCTTTATTTTTGATATTGTAATTAAGTACAATGTTTCTCCCTTCACTTTCCTCTCTTTAAACCCTCCCATATACCATTCCCTATTCTTTTTAAAACCTGCACATCTTTTTTATTCATTGTTATTGCATGCATATGTATGTTTTATACATATATATTCATAAACCTAAACTTCAGAGTTTATATACTATTATTTGTATATGTTTTCAGAGCTTCCTGGAAAAGTAAAACAAGTGTGCTCTTCCCTTGGGAAGACCACATTTCCAGTTTTAAATTTACTCATCTGCTATATACTTTCATGTTTGACTGTGGACCTATAGGCTTTTCTCTTTCAGTTTGGCATGTTAATTGAAGTCATCCTTGTTCAACTCTCAATTGGGCAACATTTAATGAGACTTTACAGATACAACTTCTGATGTTGCTAGAGATTATCTCACAGCAAAATTTCTGATTCTCTGAATGTGGTGTGTATAAATTAAATCTCAGTACTCAACTGGTAGAGACAGGAAGATAAGGAGTTCAAGGACATTATAACTCATTTAGCCAAAATGAGGATACTTGTAACTTTGTCTCAAAATAAAAACGACAACAACAACAAATCTTAAATTTCAGTTTTCAGATAAAACCCTTAGCTAGGCTCCTTTCATAAAACATTGGGTCCAAGTTGCAGGCAAAGAACATGCATTTCTGTATCTAGAGCCTCAGCTTTTTAAAGACCTAGTTTAATGTAAATAGGATGAGTTATTGAAAACTTTATATATTTGACTTCCCATGAGAGTGCGCAATAAATCAAATGACAGATGAACCTGCCTTCTTATGTAGTTTTAAGTTCAGACATCATAAATATGGTGGTGATAAAATAGATGAGGAGTAGTTAGTACCTTTTAACTTTCACCCTGAGTAGGGTGGAATACATAGGCATCATGGAGGCTTAGAAAGCACTTTGGGGTCCATGCATGATAGTAAACAGATAATTTTAGATGAAACAAAAGTCAACATTAAGGAAGGATCAAGGAATTAGGCTTCTGAAGGATTTAAGTTTGATTTATATTCCTTATACATGACAACCTGATTCTGAAAATTTATCTTTATACTGGAATCTTCAGCATCCTTTTCCATATAATGATCATGTTAACAATAATCAAAAGCTTTATAAGAGAGTTGATGAATGAAACTAAGGCACCTTAAACATTTTCTTAATTCTCTCTATATATTTTCTCGTTCTTCCAACAGGTTTTAAATATTCTATTTTTGAAAAAGGATACAATACACATAGGAGCAAATGGGAAAGTTTGAGTCACTGAGATAAAAAAGAATTCACTGTGAGGGAGAGAAGAAAATTACAGTCTAAGGTCCTTAGATTATAGGGTGACGAATACAAAGATTTCCTGGGCACTAGCAGCAACCTGTAATTTTTACGAAGTGGAAAGGTCTCTGTTGCTTTCAGAAAGCAAACTCTTGTTTCTTTGCTCAAAAAGGCCTTGAATAAGGACCCCAAACTGACACATGGCACTAGGAATTTGCTCAAGATTGTCTTTATTTCACAAAAGGTAAAAAAGATAAGAGTCGGTGAGAACGAGTGACTCTGATCTATGATTTTTTCTTCTTTTTATGTTGACATAGAATTTACTATCTAGACACATCTCTAGTTTCAACCTAATATCTTTGAGTAACTATTTCTGCATAGATGTGAGGCCGAAGGTACATCAATAAAGAAAGTCAGAAGACAACACAGGGAATGTGGGAAGTTCCCAATAGGGATTCACAAAAATAAATAAATAAATAAATAAATAAATAAATAAATAAATACCTTTCAAGAGTTGAGAACAGGACAATAAATTAATAAATTCAAGCCATAGTTTTTGTAATGATAACTGGGCTTTGTATGTGCACGCATGACCAGGAAATGTCAACTCTGAGGTTCCTGAGAATACTGGGGGTGAAACAGAAACAGACCATTTACGTGTGGGTTAATGCCCATGAGATGTAAACATAAATCTTTTGTTCATTTATTTTGCAGCTTGCTTAGTAACGATTATCCATGCTCTCTGATTATTTTTAATGACAGAAAGAGTTCATCTTTAAATATCAACTCTCTCAGCTCACAAGTTTACCAACACATAGCCTTTATTGTCAGGAAAACAGGTGGTATTCTACTCATAAGGAGTAAAGGTTTCTTTTGCTTCAAGGGCTTGGATGTTGCTATCCTTGACTTCTGGGTTTTTTGGATAGAGACAGTTCAGTTGTAGTGGATTATGTGGAAGTCTGTGAAGTCAATCTTCTCACTTTATAGTTGGGGAAGAAAAAATAAACAAGGGATGCTAAGGGCTGGTTTGCTCCTGTTACTTTTGTAGTCTGTCAACCAAACCACAGAAGACTCATGTTAAACTCTAAAAAAGTTTGAAAGTTTCCACCATATCAGGTTGGAAATCAATTCCTGGTGAAGATGTAATGCTCCCTCCATTCTGAGGAGTTAGAAGTGAGAGTTCTGCTACTCTTTTAAGTTACCAGTTTTTTTTTTTTTTAATCCTTTGATGCTCATTCTTATGTTCAGCTCTTTAGACAGTCTTTACTCTCTGTTTTATTTTGCAAATCCATGTTGGTCATAGCTTCACTTCATATCTTTATTCCTGAGAAAAATGCTTAAAATTTGTCTGCATAGAGGACTTTGTTTCATTAATATGGAAGAAGTTTAATTTCTGAATTGCTGTTAAAATGACTTCTTTTGTTTATCCTTGTTATATATGGTCTTTCTTTTAGTACATACTTTATTTTACTGTTTTTTTTTTTGTCTTTTTATCCCTTCCTCCATATCTCATTTTGTTGAAGGAACAGCAGGCTGCTTCCTGCCTCCCAGCTCCCGGCCACCGGCTAGCATTTTCCAAAATAATTACACAGAAACTGTATTCCTTTAAACGCTGCTTGGCCCATTAGTTCTAGCCTCTTACTGGCTAATTTTCACATCTTGATTAACCCATTTCTAATAATCTGTGTAGCACCATGAGGTGATGGCTTACTGGGAAGGATCTTAACCTGCATCTATCTTGGAGAGGAGAGCTATAGCAACTGCTTGACTCAGCTTTCTTTCTCCCAAAATTCTGTTCTGTCTTCCCCGCCTACCTATGTTCTGACCTATCAGGCCAAGCAGTTTCTTTATTAATTAACCAATGAAACAACAGATAGATAAAAGACCCACCTACATCATCATTTTTCTTCTTTCCTTCATGAAATCTAATTTCTTAAGTATGTGTTTCATGATATGTGTGTGAGAGAGATAGAAACAGAGACAGAGATAGAGAGACTGTATTTTTCATTTTTATATTGCTGTGATAGACAAAAGCATTTTAGGAGAAAAAAAGTTATTTGAACTACATTTCCAGAGGGGATATCATGGATCATTTTGAGAGAAGCATGACAGCAGGAACATGAGATCAGCAGGGCATTCAGGAAGCAGAGAAAGAATATATGCATTCATACTTCCTGACTTGAATTCTTGACTGTCAAACAGTTCAGCACATTCTGCCTAAAGAATAGTCCCATCAGTGGGCTGGACCTCTCTCTGTCAACTAATTTAATTAAGAGTATTCCCTAAGTCCCCCAAGACATACTCACAGGTCTAAACAGTGTAGATAATTCCTAATTTAAAACAACTTCCAGTTGATTCTACATTGTGTATGTTTGACAACTAAAGCTAGCCATCACAGTG
This sequence comes from Microtus obscurus, assembly GCA_963919715.1. NCBI lineage: Eukaryota > Metazoa > Chordata > Mammalia > Rodentia > Cricetidae > Microtus > Microtus obscurus. The sequence goes on along the minus strand of CAWTZC010000501.1, from coordinate 2,332,400 downwards.
ATCTTAGTAGACAAGACAACAGAATTGCAATAATTCTTCATTCCCATGTCAGGTGAAGTTGGCACTATACAGATACTGTTTAATTTATAATCACTGTTAACCTATACTCACTTCTCCCATATTTGAGAGTTCAAGGCAGTGCAGTTATTAAGAAAAGTTTCAGAAGATCTTCCAGCTGAGAAACACTGGGACAATATATGTAGTCTGCTTCTAAGTCAGACTTTAACACAAATTGGACAATCCATATGATGCAAGATCTCTCTCTAGACAAGAAGCTACTGGGTACTTGGGTTAGTCTGATTTTGTTATGTGTGAATATCTATTCACATGAAGATTTTTTTAACCTAACTATAAACTTTTTCACCACCCCAGGACTATAGACTTATTTTCGTTATTGGTAAATCTCATTATAATCAAATGTATTTTTTCATTTTCTTGAACAGAGCTCTCTGGACATTTCTCACAGTATTCTTAATTTCATAGCTTCATGAAGCTTTAATCTATAAGCATACTTGTGTAAACTGAGACTTACAGCCATAATAAAAGCATGACAACATATTCTGTGTATGTGTGTATGTGTGTGTGTGTGCGTGTTTGTGTGTGTGTGTGTGTGTGTGTAAGAGAGAGAGAGAGAGAGAGAGAGAGAGGGAGAGAGAGAGAGAGAGAGAGGGAGAGAGAGAGAGAGAGAGAGAGAGAGAGAGAGAGAGAGAATGTGTGAGATGTGGAATAAACAGAGCTCTCTCTTGTTGAAAATAAAAATTTCAAGATGCCTCGAACTGAGACACACTTTTAAGATGCTTTATTTGATATTTGATCATATATATGTCTTGTAGTTCATATCTAAAAACTTATCTATAAAAATTAACATGAAGAGTCAAATTAATTTTTAATTAATTCTAATCTGTGATGACCCCAGACTGGAAATATATCATAAACTAACCAATATCAAGGTAGTATATTTATAAAATAAATTATAACTTAGAGATAAATAGAATGTGTGGATAGTATGGTAACATATGTGAGTGTTTAAAATATTAAGTAAAACAAACATAGAATGAATCACTTTGCACATATAGAAAAGGTATTTATTAGAATGACCTACATGCTGTACATGCTATGGTCGAGTTACTTCAGCAATGGCTGCCTATGTACAGAAGTCCATGAATTCGGTAGTTGTTTGACTGATAAGACTGAATGTCTCTCCTAGTTTCAGTACACATTGGAATCCAAAAGTAGTAGTTAAGGAATAATAAGACTTGCCAGATAGGTGAGAGTAAGCACGTGAAAAGCAAAAACTTCCTTCTTCCATGTCCTTATATAGGCTTTCAGCACAAGGAGTGGCCCAGATTATGGGTGAGTTTTCCAATCTCAAAAGATTTACGTTAATATCTTTTACTATCAATGGACTTGATGCACCAATAAAAAGACACAAACTAACATAATGAGCACAAAAACAGGATCCATCCTTTTATTGCATACAAGAAACACACCTCAAGTTTAAAGATAGACATTACCTCAGGGTAAAGGGTTGGGAAAAAAACTTTCCAATCAAATGGGCCTAAGAAGCAAACTGTTGTAGCTATCCTAATATCTAACAAAACAGACTTCAAACAAAAAAATAATCAAAAAAGATGGAGAAATCCATTTTATATTCAACACAGGATAAATTCATCAAGATTACATCTCAATTCTGAACATTTATACCTCAAATACAAGGGCACCTACACACACACACACACACACACACACACACACACACACACATATATATATATATATATATATATATATATATATATATATATATATTATTGAAAATTCAGTCACATATCAAACCCTACACACTAATAGGGGGAGACTTTAAAACCCCACTCTCACCAATGGACAGATTGATCAGATGGAAACATAACAGAAAAATAAGAGAACAGATCTTATGTCTCAAATGGTCTTAACAGGCATCTATAGAACATTTTAACCAAACACAAAAGAATATGCCTTCTTCTCAGCACCTCATAGAACCTTCTCTAAAATCAATCACACACTTGGTCACAAATCATATCTCAACAGACACAAAACAATTGTAAGAAACCCCTGTATCTTGTCAGATCACCATGGCATAAAGTTAGAGTTCAGCAACAAACCAAATTATAGAAAGCCTACCAATTCTTGGAAGCTGAATGATGCTCAGATGGAATTTAAAAGTTTTTATTTAAAATTTTAAACTATAATTCTTAAAAATGCTTAATACTTTTGAAAACATTATAAAACACTGCTTTGAAATGGGCAACATTGAGGAGTTACTGTGACCCTGTAAACCAATAGTGCTTTCTATATTCTGTAGATTTTCCTAAAGAAAATCACCCATTCATTCTCTAAATATCCTATCATTGTATTCCTAATTGAAGAAAACGGTAGAGAGAGAAAAATTGTGTCTCCCAAACTGAGGTATATGTGAATATAGGGAATATTCTAATTGCTCTTCCTGGAATATAGCTATAAATTATACAATATACACAGCCTTTTGTTATAACGATTAGATAAAACACAGAATTTGTAGAAAATAATGATTGCAGTAAGATAATTCATGCTTTTCTGTTTTTCAGATTTATCTTATGCCTGGACCTTCAACGACAACCCCTTGTATGTTCAAGAGGACAAGAGACGATTTGTATCTCAAGACACAGGGAACTTGTATATTGCCAAAGTAGAACCCTCTGATGTAGGCAATTACACTTGCTTCATCACAAACAAAGAGGCCCATAGAAGTGTCCAAGGACCACCTACTCCTTTAGTACAGCGCACTGATGGTAAGACCATGAGTTATCTTCAGACTCCACATTGAAACTTTTATATGTTGGGAAGTCTTCAGGGTCTTTTGCTTTATTTTTATGATTTGAACCAAATATTTGGAGTTTAGATTAAATTCATAAGCATAATGGAGGCGAGGTATTATTAAAATCAAAAAGAATTCTGTAAATCTGAATTCTGTAAATACCCACATGGTACAATTTACATGTTACTGGGTATAATGTGACATTTCATTTCTGACACTAGAAAAGCTTGTCTTCTTGTTGCTTAAGGACTGATGTATAAAAATTATGTTTGTCTGGGGGGTAATTGGTGTGTGTGTGTATGTGTGCATGTGGATACTGCCAAATTTGAATTGATGAGCACATTTTGCAACCTCTCATATTGTCCTCTTTCTTTTCTATCATTGCCATTATTTCTTGCTGTTGTCGTTCAACTTTTTTTTTTTTTAACTGGCGGGCAAAATAGAAAAGTGAAAATATTATACCCAAGCAAAGCATTCCGATGATGGAGTGAAATATTTATGTTAAATTATATCTCCAAGGAAAGGGACTCAGATTGGTCTCTGAGGAGCATCATACCTTAGTCAAGCCAGAGCTGGTGCAAGATTTAGAGAGCTAGAAAGTCAACTGAGTGGAAAAATCCTCTAGTTGATTCTCTAATTAAATGTTCACAGTGGGATATGTAAAGATAAAAAATCTGTTAGTTAATTTTATTATCAGACTTTGAACTTGAAAGGCAGTACCTAATAGAAATCTGTCCCCCCTGAAGAGTTTGAGACAAGCAAGGATATAATGATAATCAAGCTAACACAGAACTGTGTAGCCAACTCCCCCGAGTTCTCATGGCAGAGATTTTAGAGCCAGTAACTATTCAAATATTTCTGCAAGGGATTTTATTCACATATAAGCAAACATTAGATTTATAAGTTCATTTTCTCCCTTTCTGTGAGTATTCTGTTCATGAGAGGGAAAGTGTATGAACTAACAATTTGCATAGAGATTATACAACATATTTTCCCGTTTTATTTTTGTTTACTCTTAGGTTTTACTTCCCCTTATTAATTCTTTTCTTCTCCCACCTCCTCCACTCCTTTTATCATTTAATGATAAAAATAGATTGTAAACATTGTGTGCAATATAAGTCAATTAACATCTCTAAAATTGGCATGCAAAAACTACCAGTTTTTAAGAAAATAGCAAAACAAAAATGAAAGCAGCCAATTTAGTTTTAGAATGGGCATTTGGTTGGGATATTGTAATAATAAAGATTTAATAATTAGGTATTTTATTATATATTTTTGATGTAATTTCTGTTTCCCAGAGTTTCACTGACCACCCAATGTCCATTTAGTTGTGGTAGGAAAGTGTTACTGTGTTGTTTGTCGTATCACTTTATAAAATGATTAAAGTTATAAAATAATCCCAATATAGCATTGATTAATTCAGATGAAAATAGCCTAGAACTATTTTTGCTTGTTGCAACTCTTTTAGCACATAGTGTGTTTCTGACACATTACAACAGTGTTTTATTCTAATCTTAATTTAATAATTCCTTATAAAAACCCTAAAATGGTAGAAATAAAACTTTTACTGGTGTGCTTTGAACATAGCAGCAAAATCTTCTGGTTCCAATATTAATATACGTATATAATCTCACTGGCATAGTTACTTTATATGTTTTGCTGCAGAATAGTGTTGTTTTTGATTGTGGCAATGAAGCAGAGGTCTGATAATGTTAACTGGATCTTCCTTCTTTCTCCACAAAAATTTCTGGCCCATGAGTTGTACAAAGGGAGGATGGACTTGTATGTCCCTAATGAAAAATCTTTGTATAAAACTCAAAAGCATGTGTCCATCTCATGATTGGAAGTCCTAACTCTGCTTAAAATCCAAGAGTCACATTTTGGTTAATGAAGCATTTACTTCTTAAGAAACTTCTATTCTCCAGAAATGCTGCTAGCTGTTTTGGTATTTAACAGGTGTCATGGGGGAATATGAGCCAAAGATTGAAGTGCGTTTTCCTGAAACAATACAAGCTGCAAAGGATTCATCTGTAAAACTGGAATGCTTTGCCCTTGGAAAGTAAGGTTTTTTTTTTTATGGTTGTTTTAATTTTTAAAAATCTTTTTCTTATTCCGACATTGCTCTAAGGAAAAATTGCTAACAGATATCAAGGGCTGGGCATAGTGGGACTTTCTGATTGGAATTTAAACAACAACAAGATATCTAATACTCTGAAAGTGATTGGGCCTGTATAGAGTTTGAATACATTGTGCCCCACACAATACACTCACAGTCGGAAAGAATGTGCACTTGTAAAAAATGATTTACAGAAAGCCATCGAACATTTGACATACTCTTCACTCTTTTCTGACACCTAGAAATATATTCCCTGGAGTGTTTCCATGCTTAATTATTCAGCAATTCTTATAAACAAAAAACCTGCACTGCTTTCTTCCAAAATAAGACCAATTAACATCAATTGTTAACAATGGATAATTAGAATTGAGTCCAATCTCCTCTAGGTAGTTTGTTTTATTCAGATAAATGTGCATTTGCAACAGGTTTGGATGCCTTTAAGCCATCAAAATATCTACACATTTGGCTCAGAGCATTATGTAAATTTCTTTGCTTTTCATGGTATTCAAATATTACTTCAGTGCCTGTAAACAACAGTAAACACCAGGGAAAGGGACTAGTGGGTCAGTTCTGTTGTTTTCAAACATTAGTGTACACATGAGTTACCTTGGTATTTGTACAGTTAAATTCCAATTATTGGCTACTGCCTAGAATAGAGCTTGATTTAGAAGTCCCCAACTCATAGCTATTTTCCAATCCTTAGAACATATTATAACTAATATGAGAATAATTTCTGAATGTGAGTAGCAAGGCATTATTTTTAACTTAACGGCTATTTATAATGTGACACCACAGTAGTAACATACAGATTGACTTTCCAGACACAGAAAATCATCCTTACAAGTGTGAGTCTTTTATTAAGTATGCTAAGCAGAACATATACTGGCTGCCCAGTCTTGGTTTCTTTTCATTAAATGGCATTGCATACAGCTGTGAATTAGATTTCTCATAAAATTCATTTCTTATAAAATGAAACAATCATAATTTATTTACATATAGCCATGGTCTAAAAGTATTCATCCAGTAAATACCTATTGCTTGATTAATAACTCTCAGCGAAGTAATACATAAATAATGTTTGATTGTATGACTCTTGAAACATGATGACTTCTACCACTTTAAACTTTCTCAGAATCATAGTGATATCAATCATCCAAAGTAGGTCAATAATATCATGAGTATTATTTTAAAAAGAAGACCAGTGGAATAGAATCTCAGAAAAGAACAATATTCTATCATATTTGTTATAGGAAAACATTTATTAACTAAAACAAATCATACCATAAGAACAAAACCATGAAACTGCTTGAGGATTGTCCTGAATGGTCTGTTAGAAAGAATTTTATTTCTCAGCCCCTATAGCAAAGCATTCATACGAGAGCATCTACGTTTCTTAAAATTTTGCAGAATGATATTTTTCTCAATATGCGTGTGAAAGGGAAACTTAGAGTGAATAAGTAACTAACCTGTTTTCAAAATTAGGAATATTTACAGAAGTAGTAAGGTGGCTGCTTTTGAAATAATTGAGGACAAATTCAATCCCGATTTTCTATAGAGCTATGTTATCATTAGCATATGTTTATATCTTCTGTGAATTTCCTTATTTTCATCCAACAGGAATTGTAAGCATCCTTGCCTGGAATGTTGGCAGGGGAAGTAAGAATGGGTAATACGTATAAAATATTTAGCTCAGCACCATCACTTAGCCTGTAAATGTTCACTGAGTTATTGTGAAGTCACAGTGTGAAATTCATCCCAATTTGAATAACCAGAATTGCAGTGAGTGGAAGCGTTCCAACTACAATATGAGTATCAGAGTGTCTGTTATCCTCTCTCAGCAACGCATTAGTCTCTCTGATTGCTGTCTATGAGACTATGGAAAGAAGTAATCGGAGTCAGTCCTGGAGAAAAAAAGAGGAAAAGAAGGGAGGCAACATGTTTGCCATGGTGTTTTGATTGCTCATTTTATTTGTGTTTTTTTGTAGTGTTCATATAGATTGAAAACTTAAAAGTTAAAACTTGGAAATGATTTGTTACTCCATGAAACTATTGTCATGACCACCCTTCCCTTCATCTTTTCAACCTCCTCTTCTCTCCCCTTGTCTCATCCCCTTTCTCATCTCTTCTCTCATAAGTTCTCTCTCTTTTTCTTTCCCCCATTTCACACACACACACACACACACACACACACACACACACCACATAACACTCTTTATCCCTTCCTCTTTATTTCAGTCTCTCCATCTCATAAATAAATTGTTCATAATGAATAATGTTATCTGTATTTTTAGTTAATATTTAAACTCAAAATAATGCTAATGGTCTTAAAGGTCTGTGTTTCCTTTCAGACTAGTCTTTTCTTTTTTTTGGAAATTAGGAAATGGAAGAATAGATTAAGATATAGGCGACAACTGTTGACCCTGTCTCTTAACTTCACCATTTGATTGCATGACTGTGATCTGTCATAGTTTTATGTTAGAAAACGTCTGAGCAGCACGTGGGAGAAGTGAATTCCATAAATGAAAACAAAATCTTTGAACATGAATCCTATGCAACAAATTATAAATAAATAACATTTCATTTATATTTTTATTATGATTACAGAAGCAATATGTTTAAAACTAAAAGCTTAAAGAAGATACAGAATTTATAATCTTAAAATCACCAGAAAGTACCTAACTGATTTTATAAAAAAATAAACGATCAACATTTAACTTAGTACACTTGAGTTGGGAAATATTTTTATTATAAATATTATAAATAGATATATATGGATAGCAAATGTTGCTGATTGAGAAATTAGGTTTATTTTAAGATGATACAAAAAAAACTATTTCTCATGAAACAATATTAAATGAAAACTGAAAAGATGGTGAAGATTTCTCAAGTGTACTTCTTAGAAATCATTATGACAGAACCAGTTTTTATAAAGTACACTTCCTCAAATTGTATTTGATATGATTATTCAACACTAAGAATATATTTATTCAACTATCATTAATACTGAATTGAAGTGCCATGGGATTGAAATTAAAAGTCCAAAATACCTTCTGGCATGAAGGATAATATAAACTACCCTGGATGAAAAGCTTACATCTTATATAATGAACTGTTAGTGCACATTCAACTTTTTGAAATATGAAATTGTTGATTAGACTTTGGAAAACATTAAAATGTGAGTTACCAACAAAAAGGTTTCATATCTGCTTGCCAATTGTTTTCAAAAAACTAATAATGTTTATGAAACATCACAAAACTGTGAAAATAATTGTTGGTATTTTGTGAATTTTGACATTTACCAAATAATATTCTCTTTTAAATTAATAGGGACAAAACTAATGAATATAAAAATAGTTTATTTGCTAAAGGGTACTTTGTTATAATATCTAAACCTACATAATTATATGCTGTATAATTAATAATCTGAAAATAAAATCAACTTTCTAAGCTTTTAAATTAGAATTTTATAATTATATGTTTAGTGCCACTCCATTCATAAACTCTTTATAACCAAGCCTTTTAAAAGTAGTCCACACATCAATCAGAAAACTTAGTTGGCTCAGGGAGGAATGATTCAATTATCTATTACTGGATTTGCACAGCAAGTGCTCAAGGCCATATGCATGAGAGAGACACAGAAATGAGAGACAGACAGAGATAGAGAGAGAATCAATGGCTGGACATCTTAGAAAATATTTTAGTTTGTAGGAAAAGATAATTCCTGAAGGATCTTGTGTGTGTGTGTGTGTGTGTGTGTATGTATGCACATATGTGTGCAGTGTTTATGGAAATCAAGGTGCACTTATATACATATGAAACGTCATCCACATTTCAGGAATATTTTTCCCTTCTTTTGCCTTGCTTGGTATTCTGTCAGCCTGGAAACATACAGTTTGGAATCTGTCACTAAGTTAAAAAATATTTAGATAGTATTTCAAAATTTTCCTTGTTATGTCATACTTCAGCCTTCCCATAACATATCTTTTATACAATTAGTCATTGCCCACATTTTTATATTATGACACATTTTCTGTTCTGTTCTTTTTGCATTTCAACTTGGGAAATGATTCTACTGCTGCTCCTTCTCAATCATTTCACCTAAGCAGATGAATCTTCCACCCACATCTGACCCACCAGGCATTTCCTCTTTAGCATTAATGTATTTTATATCCAGAATCTTCTTTCCGATTGTTCCTAAGCATTTGTCCACCAGTTCCTGCATGAGGTCGACATCTTCTGTTATGTCTCTTTGCATTTCAGTCATGGTGATTCCAAATTACTGTTGTTAATGCACTTAGATTTGAAAATAACAATTTCATACTAAAATGTTCTATCTAATAATTTTAAAATCTTTATCAGTTTTGAGTTTTGGTCATCTAAATTGTTTTTCTCTATGGGTTGCATTCTTAGTGTAATATGTGTGTTTTGTTTAAACTAGGATATGATATGTTTCCTGAACAGAACTATGGTAGCAGTGGTTTTTAAGTGTGAATTTTGTATTCGTTTTCAAATGATTTAGACTTGCTGATGTCCTGCTGTAGAGTCACTGTCAGCACCTAAACTAGTCTCCCCTGCTTTTGCTCTGTTTCCTTTATTGTCTCCTAATTAGTTTTTTAATAGACTATGATTTGCAGTGATTTCAACAATATCCCTGTTAGCTGTATGAAATTCAGTCCTTGTTTACTAAATTTAGCATCTTGGCTATTTATATGACAGTTCATTTGTTTGTTGTTGTTGTTGGCCTTATCACAGTTATTAACTGTTCTACTAATTGGAGAAGTAATTATTTTAAGTTAAATATTTAACATCAAATTCAAATAACATTATTGAATGAAAGGTTGTAATTTCCAGCTTTAATCTGTACACAGTTTATTTCATTGGGTCTGCTTTTGATTTTCTGCTTTCATTTTATAATTTCTATAAGTAACTACACTGAAAGGAAGAAGAAAATTACAGAACTATAACATGGTTCTATGTCTCCATGAATCTGACAACAAATTCTGACGTTTTACTTCAGGTGGATAAAATGCAAAGACATGTGAGCATGACAGTAGACACTAGACATAAACAAGGCATACTTGGATTTTATAGCTATAAATTCAATAAACACTATCATGGAGCACTATAGAAAAATGATAAGTAGGGCTGCAGGCAAGGCAGAAGAAGAGTTTATGGAATGTTGCAGGTTCATAAGCTCTTGGATTCTGCAAAAACAGATTAAAGAGGGCTTTATCTAACACAGGAAGCAGACACTAGTCTGTCTAAAACTATTACCTCTCTACTGAAGATGAATCATCTCAGATGTTTTATAACCAAATCTTATTGGGCAGGGAAGGCATAATATGAAAAATTTTGTATTTCCAAACACCAAATCTTTTATTTTTCTACACTGTCTAAACCAGCAACCACCTTGAGAAGCAGTATGGAACCAAGAAATCAAATTTCACCTGGAATTAGATTCATGAACAAAGACCTACTTGAGGAGAAGTTCAAACCAGCTTCAGACAGTGGCTAAAGATACATATATTTGTGAAGTTGCAACCCAAACTCTGATAAGAGGACAGATATCAGATGTGGGTAAATCAAAATTATGATGCTAAGATGGATATCTTTGTGGCAGAGAAACTTAGCATCACTCAGGTCTGACCCTTTCCCATACCAATGAAGATTCATTTTTTCCATCAGATTTGTAATCCCAGAATCAAAGACATTGGGTGAAAAGTGGTGGCGGCTTGGGAATGTGCCATGCTGTACTTGCACAGTGGGAATGCCGCTTACACTCGGGAGCATGTCTTGGGGTTCTTGGGCTCCAGCTGTTTGAAAAGTTTGAGAGATGTTCATGTATTCCTTTTTTTTCACATGTGAAAAAACACTGATGAGAATTCAGCCCATCACATTGTTAGGGAAACCAACACCTAGCTCAACCTGTAAGCATCTCCTTCTGGTCATTAACAAGTTCACTTTCAGAGAAGTAATCCACTCCAAGTAAAAGGAAGAAGAGGACATTATTGGACATTGAATATTTCCAGTCCTTTGTACTCAGATGAAGAAAAAAATGAGCATTCTAAAATTTTTCTTTATTTTCTCAGCATTTATTTTATTTTTATTCGTTGTGCCTTAATCTCATATTTTTTTTATCTCTTTCAATAAATCTTGTTTTGGTGCTATGCAGGTGATCCATTGGTTAAAAGAACTTATTGTTTTCCAGATGTCCAAAGTCCAAAGTTCAGTTTTAATCACCCACATTAGACAGATCACAACAATCTGTAATTATTCTGGCACCTGTGGGCACCTGTACATATAAAGAATCTACACAGAAGGCCGGGCGATGGTGGCGCACGCCTTTAATCCCAGCACTTGGGAGGCAGAGGCAGGCGGATCTCTGTGAGTTCGAGACCAGCCTGGTCTACAGAGCTAGTTCCAGGACAGGCTCCAAAGCCACAGAGAAACCCTGTCTCGAAAAAAAAAAAAAAAAAAAAAAAAAAAACAAAAAAAAAACAAACAAAAAAACAAAACAAAAAAAAAACAAAGAATCTACACAGAGAGAGACGGAACACATTGCCTAACAATTCTTAAAATAAATATTCTTCTCTAGGGAAAAATTATACAGACTGGTTCACTAACCAAAAACCTCGGTCCTGAAAAACTATACATCCAAGTAACATTCCACAGAGTGATTGAGTTTTACTTAGGAATATAAATAGCTATATATGCATGTAGCAATTAATGAGACTGGAGGCCATGAATTTGAAAGAGAACAAAAAAAGGTATATGGCAGGGTTTAGAAGGATAAAACTGAAGGGAGAAATGTTGTACTTACATTATAATTTAAAAACATAGAAATAGTCTATCATGCACTCAATACTATGCTGGGTGACTTATTTATACATTATCTCTAATGCAATCATGACTGAAAAAAACAGACAAAGACTGGACTGAAATCAGTAAAACCAGGACAAAAACCAAAAAGTTTTTCTTCTATTTTCATCTCTCCTTGCCTCTTTCCTTTTCTCACTCACTTTTAATTACCTTCAGCTTTCTTAATTTTTCAGCTCCTTATTTAAACTGTAAGTTTCCTAATCACTTTATTTTCTTCCTTTTTGAAAGACATAGTTGATGTTAACTATTTTTCACATTTAAATAGTTGGCAAAATTTTGTTATTTTTGTTACTACTCTATCTTGTGAGTGGTAAAACACAAGAGTGCCTAACAAGATGAGCCCTATAACATTTAAAGGAATGCCATCCCAACCTAAATTGCAAAGCTAAACTATGAAACAAAAAGGCATTCAAACCACATAAAACTCAGAACTCCTCAGTTGCCAAGTGGAAAGATAAGGAAGTTGTTGAAATCTCAGACAAGGTACTCAAATTGTGGTTTGGAAAAGGGAGATGAGGGTTTTCAGGGAGATGCAGAAACCAGAAAATGAGCAAGGTGGTGAAGCCAAGACTTGGACAGTAATTCCGCCTCATGAGTAACTAAGCAAGAACATTGAAATTAGGAAAAACCTCAAATTTAATAAAATAAATGCAATCATTTGGAAAGCTTCATCATTTGACTAGATGAGACGGAAGAAGACTCCCGGGAACCAATAGAATGGCCAAGCAATCATCACATCAGATCATAAAGAAAAAGAGGAAGCATACTACAGTCTGTAAGAATTTGGAGACATGCTGTACCAAGGGTCCATGGGATATAAAAGGAATTTATATATAAACCAATGTTGAGAAAATCTCTTTCTGGATATTATACCAGAAAAATCCCTGAAATTTTCAGAGAAATATGGACATGCATAGTTGAAGAGATGACTCAGAAATTACTGCTCTTGAAGAGAAATGGGTTTTACTTCGTGGACACACAGCAGTTGGCTAAAAAATGCTTGTTAACACCATATCCAGGAGACCTGTCCTTCTCTGGTCTCCAGGGGCACGTGCATGTACCGGGGACCATAAACTCACAGAGCCACACACATACACATAAAAAAATAATTTTTAAAAATGTATCTCAAGTAGAAATGACCAAACAAAATTTTACCATGTTTCACTATATTTAATACTAAGTCCAGTAAAAAAGAATATTTGATAGTTATAAGAGAAAAATGGCAACAGGCATCACAGACGAAGTATCAGATCAGACTCTCAGCAGACTAAATACCAAAAACATTAGAAATAATGAAATTTAAGATCATAGAGTAAATAACTGCCAAGCAAGATGATATTCAGCAAAATTATGTTTTTAAATTTATATAATACTTTACTCAAAAAACTAGGGCTGTTGAAGGCCTCACTCATTTCTTCCTTTTCTTGGAAGTCTTCTGCGGCCAGTTGCTCAATCTGTTGACTGAGCTTTCTCCCCATAATTTACCAAACTTTCTCTGTTTCCAACAGGGAGGTAAGCCAAGTCCTAATTGCCATTTCATGGCTGAAAATCAGATAGTTTTTCATGATAATTTTGAAATGAAATAAAGTCCAGTTTAGAGACGTATAAGGACTTGATCTGGCATTCACAAATTTTCCTTCACAATTTTGACTTCAAAGTTCATTCTCATAGTTCTCTGATATTTATGTCAGATTACCTTTTACATGTGTACATCTGTGTTCTATATTAATATCATTTTCTGCACATCCTTTACTAATTACCAATTTGGTTTTGGGGTGTAGGGTCTCATGTTGCCCATGCTAGCCTCAAGTTCTTACATTATTTGCTTCTGTCTCTCAAATACCACCATGGAAAGTGGAGATGGTCCTGAAGATAAGCCTCAGGGCTTTTTGAATGATATGAGCACCCTACCTTCTGAGCTATATTCCCAGCCTTCTAAAGCTAATGGCCAGCACATATTTTGAGAAATGAAAATATGAAAATATTTATCAAATATAGTGTCTGTTGATTACTAGTACTCCGACAGTAAGGATCCTATTTTAATATTAAAATGAGCTTGCAAAATACACATTTTTAAAAATTCAAACTATGCTTTTAATAAGAAAATAAAGTATTTTTAAGATAATCACTCCTAGGCAGTGAGAAGATTCAACCCCACTGATGTGTTTTCAAAATTTTCTCTCTAGAGATGATCAGGAGGAGCACTGAAAACACAATTTAAATAATTGCATAAACCTACAATGCTGTTGCAGTCAAGTAGATTTCATGTGTAGACACACAAGTCTAGGGAAAGCTAGCTGAAGCATTCAGTTACAAATCTCACCATCTTAAACCTCACAACTAAACAACTAATAATTAAGACAATATCTGTCTAAATAAAAATTACTATGTCTTGGGAACATGTAACTCACTTTTTGTGTTGATTTGAAAGTGAACATGATCTCAGCTTTCAGCTTCCTCTCATTTATGTAACAAGACAGACTTTTAATTGCCTAAGTCGTAAATTAACTATTTTAAAATATCTTGAAAAACTTCAATTACTAGGTGCCCTGAAAATGTAGTGTGTCTGACAGATGGATTTATGTGTTTTTTTGTTTTTGAAGGAAACATTAGCTCTTAGTAGAGATAATAAATGTATGCACCCTCACCCTGGAACTCTGTTCTCCTGCTCAGTAAACAGAACAAAATTAAAACAGATTTTCTGTTAATATAGCTATTTTTCTTTAGTACTCCATACTGTAAATAAAAATATTAGTGGAACTGAATGTTTCTCTGTGTTGAGGAACCTTCACACAGAGCATGACATTTGTGTATATGTGCCTATCTTATTTCATTTTTTCTACCTTATGACAAACATATGTAAGCTCAGCTATATTAATGTCAAACAATAAACCTGAAGTTGTAGCACCTCAAAGTTTAATTTTGCAGAATTTCAGAGGTCAGAGGTAAGAAGAGCTGTTTCCTTACTCTTGGCTATTTTCCTTATATGTATGGACACCAGTCTACATTATTTTGTATTAGGATGCTTAGATACTACATCAGTCAGATGATAGTATTGCTGTTATTAGTGTATTTATCTGGGCATCTTTTATATCTCTAGACATATCTCCGCCATCCATGTATTATCTATCTACCTACTAACCACCTATTTACCAATAATTTGTTATCTTCCTCTATCTATGTCTATTTACCTATTTATCTAATGAGACAAGGTCTCATGATTTTGCCTAGCTAGCCTTGAACTTGAGAAACACCTGTCTCTACCTCAACAGCATTGAATTTAGAGGCACAGACTACCACACCAAAGCATTAAGTAAAGTGAGAGACTATCATCTTTCACAGTTGTTTTTCACACTGTTCCCTACAGTTACTTTTCTTTATTATTTAATAAGTTATCCTTCTGATTCCCAATCTTGACTTCTTGCCCTTTGCACTCTCATTTAGATAAATGATTTGAGAACAGAATAAATTCATATTTATTAACTATTAACTCAGAATGTACACTTGAATCCTAATTTTAGGCTTTTACGCTTTGTTTTACACCAGAGGATAACATTATGTTCACATAAAAATTATAAATTCTGTGGAATACTCACTTCTGTTGACCAGGTAAATAAACCTGAAAACTGACAAATCTTTAAGGCCTTTCCTGAGAATGACAACACCAACCCCCCACAAACACATACAAATACATCTACTTAGATTATCTATACTCTGTTACATAAATTTTTCCCCTAGGGCTGAGGTCAAATCAAGAGCCTTGAGTATTTTATATAAGTGCACTGATATTGAGTTATAATATAGCCAAGGAAATGGAAGGTTTATTAGAGTTTTTTTTTTTTCTGGTACTTAAAGGAATCATGATGTTCTGAAAAGCGTAGACTTAGAACTAAGTGGTAGCACTTTTCCGCATAACTGTCCCTATGATGTGGGTGAAGTTGTTCAATTTTATTTCTTGTAAAGGGAAGACAAAAAGAGATTCACTGATAGATACAGTAGGATTGTTGCATGATTAGAGGTATAGTTAAATATACCTTCAAAGCTTCCCAGATCATAGGAGAAACACTATAGTATGCTTTTGATCATGGGAACCACAAAGCTGATGGTTAGTAAAGCAACCTTGAATTCATTAGGGAAGTGAAATGGGATGTATATGCTTCTATATTGACACAATTGCCCAGAATTATGGGTTAATTATGAGGTCATTACTTGAAATATTTGTGTGTAATATTCCTAAAAAGCTACTGTTATTCCCTCATTCAGTCATTTGACAAATTGGGGCATCCATATTCAGGCTACAGGCCCATAGTGTCCTGCATACTTTTCCATGAAATTTGAAAGACAGTTCAGTCACTTTCTTTTGTATCCTGCAGAATGTCTAGCATACTCTTTTACGAAGCATGAACCCCGAAGGATCATCTCACCTTTAGGCAAGTTTGGCAGTCATTTCTCTGTGGATCCTGAATGTCTGATTGAGCAGTCCAGACAAGAGCTGTTTCTTGGCCAAATAGCTAACCAACTCCATAAAGAGCCTTCCTGATGCCTATCTTCCTCTTGAAGTAATTGTTGCTGCCAGGAGCAGATGTGTCTCATGGTCATGAAAAGTCTTAAGTTATTAAAACATTTTAAATGCCATATTCTGAAGGTCTCTGAAAGATTTGAAGAATACCTATCCATCTGAACTACATTTTTGTACATCTAAAATCTAACTAAAATGACTATCTCTTAACCTATATTTCTTAATTATACACTAAATTATTTTATCTTATTTTTATTGATTTTTATTGAGCTCTACATTTTTCTCTGCTCCCCTCCTGGCCTCTCCCCTCCCCTCTTTCTCTTTCTCAAGGTCCCCATGATCCTAATTTATCCAGGAGATCTTGTCCTTTTCTACTTCCCATGTAGATTAGATCTATGTAAGTCTCTCTTAGTGACCTCATTGTTGTCTAAATCTCTGGGATTGTGATTTGTAGGCTGATCTTCTTTGCTTTATGTTTGAAAACCACTTATGAGTGAGTACATTTGATAATTTCCTTTCTCTGTCTGGGTTACTTCACTCAAAATAATGTTTTCTAGTCACATCCATTTTCCAGCAAAAATCAAGATGTCACTATTTTTCTGTTGTGTACTACTCCATTGTGTAAATGTACCACGTTTTCCTTATTCATTCTTTGGTTGTGGGGCATTTAGGTTGTTTCCAGGTTCTGAGGTTCTGTCTATGACAAACAGTGCTGTTTGTCAGCATAGTTGAGCATATGTCCTTGTGGCACATTGAGTATCCTTTAGATATATACCCAAAAGTGGTATTACTGGGTCTTGAGGAATGTTGTTTCCTAATTTTCTGAGAGATCACCACACTGACATCCAAAGGGGCTGTACCAGCTTGCATTCCCACCAGCAGTGCATAAATGTTTACTTTTCCTCACAACCTCTCCAGCATAAGCTGTCATCAGTATTTTTGATCTTGGCCATTTTTACAGGTATAAGATGGAATCTCAGAGTTGTTTGGAGTTGCAGTTCTCTGATGACTAAGGATGTTCAACAATTTCTTAAGTGTCTTTCAGCCATTTTAGATTTCTCTGTTGAGAGTTCTCTGTTTAGATCTGCACTACATTTTTATTGTATTATTTGTTCTTTTTGTTGACCAGTTTCTTGAGTTCTTTGTGTATTTTGGAGATGAGACCTGAACTATACAATCACAATACATTAATCAAGATCAGAAATACACATACATATAACAAAATTTACCTTAAATTTGTATTAATAAACCATGATCTATACCAATGAAAATTATCTACCTCTATAGATGGGTAAATATAAATATCCCCCTTTAAATCTAAACAAACAGTTATAAACACTATTTGGGAATATGGGCATAGTTATTTCTCTCCAAACTTCTTCCTGCTGTTTGGGGGCACTGTTCCCAAACATCATCAGGTCTTTCTTGGTATATCTTATGTATTAGATTCATCTCAGACAGTAGATGGGTGAAGTAATTTTCTAAGGGTGTTCACGGCAACCTTTCATGGGAACATGGTCTATCAAACCATATTGGTCTGGAAGCAATCCATGGGTTCTCATGTTCTGTGAAAAACAAAAGCAAAACCTCTTTTCTAAAGCAACATATCCTTGGACCCAAATTCTGAAGTCATTATACCTTTATAGTATGCATGCGTGTTTAGCTTAGCAGCCCATACAATGAAACGTCTCTGTAGTTAGCTTATTCACAGCCAAAATATTAAAAAATAACACAATAATATACAAAATTCAGACTCTCTGTGAACTTTCCATTTTTACATGGCTTATTTTTCTTTACTCCTTTTAATCTATGACTATACCTATTTAAAAAAAATTTACTTCTTTTTCTAACTTTCTATACTCTTTTTTTTTCCTCTCCCAAGCCTATGTACATTTATCCAACACCCTGAGTCATCTGGGTTGGTCTTTATTGCACAGTTGTAATTCTTCACTGTCTTGAGAGCTTTTAAAATGGTAAGCAGCTTGGTTGCAGCTGCTCTGTATGCTGGCTCTGACTCTCTCCACTTTTAAAATGGTGGAGGCTCTGGATCCACCAGACCAGCGCTGAGCTCAGCACTTTAACTCTGAGAATGAACATGCAGCACATAAACCCTTTTTTATCTGTGTAATAGCTAAATCTGGAATGCAGAGCACTGCACAGCCTGAAAATATCTCTGTGTACGGTGGCAGGAATTTGCCATGCTCTACTGCCTATGCAAGCCTATTAGATCTGATCCCCCCTCCCCACCCCGCCTGCCCAGGCAGGGAGTGTGGAGCCATGGGCATGGTCTCAGCTGCGTTCCTCCTGATCTCAAGTGGGCACAAAACTACCAAGGCCCACAAATACCATTGAAATGCTCCATAGTCAGAGTTTGTGCTGGTGGCATGGCTGAGGAAGCTGCATTTTAAAATTGCATGGCTTTTTTTCCTATTAAGGCAGAATCGGAAAAACCTGTCTATAAAGATACATGCCTTTGCTTGCTTGTAGCAAACAAAACCCACCCAAGAAAATGCCTCTAATAAACCACTCTTAACTGTTCTTTTGTGTCTAGAATTAATTGTTAAGCCTTCTCAGGTTTTACATGTATTTAATATACCACGTTGTTGCACAAATCTGTGGAAGCAGGCCACTTGTCTGCTCGTTGGTAGTGTACAGATTAATATCAGATCACCTGGAACTATCACTCATACACATTGTGATGAGCCATGATATGGGTGCTGAGAACTGAACCTAGAACATCTGTTAAAACAGCAAACACCATTAACCCCTGAGTCCTTTCTCCAGCACCATAATATAACACATTTTAAAATTAAAAGTCCTTTTAGAACACAAAAATTGAGCATTTACTACAATGTAATCTCAGGTAAATCCACATGTTTCATACTAATTACTTGACTCATGGTGGTTTATTTGTTACAAATAAGCAACCAATATTTATTAATTGTTTTGGGGGGAAGATAATCATTATTACCAGCTCCTTGAACCCAAATAATCACTCAGAAACTATATTATTTGCAATACTGTTTAGCCAATAGCTTAAACATATTGTTGCCTTATTTTTATATCTTAAATTAACCCATTTCTATCAATCTGTGTGTCACCTCATGAATGTGGCTTACAAGTAAATTTCTGATGTATCTGACTCTGGTGGGGGTTACATGGCTTCTCCCTAATTTTGCCTACTTTCTCGCAAGATTCAGTTTAAATATTCTGCCTAGTTCTATTCTCCTCAATCACAAGTCAAAATTAGCTTCTTTATTCACAAACCAATAAAAGCAACACATATACAGAATATACATACAATTTCCCCTATTTTGTTCAAATAAAAAGCAAGGTTTTAACTTTAATATATTAAAATTACATATAACAAAACAGGTATCAAGCAAGAATTACAGTCACAATATTTGTATCTACTTCATCATTTATCATAACTAAGTAAAACTATAATTATAACTATTCTTCAACTCCATCAAAGACACCAGAAGGATATAATATTACCCAAGTTATCAGGAAGTGCTTTGTAACTAACTTCCAAAACTCTAGAAATGACAGGGATATCTTGCTGCCTGGACAGTCACCCAAAATCCTTTTGTAACATTGGAACACCCATCTTAAACCTATAGGCCCATAGTGTACAACAGATTTTTCCGTTAAGCAGGAAATTTAAAGGATCATTCTGCCTATATTGGCAGTATGTTGAGCACTTTCTTGTGTGTCTTTCAGAATGTTTGACAGACTCTTTCATGATGCAGGTACCCTAAAAGACTGTCTCACTATTATAGGCAACTTCAGCAGTCATTTTTGTGTGGGTCTTATATCTCTATATATCTACAAAACCTAACTAAGATGATTACAAGCTGTTGGGATCTGGTGCTAGCCCAGACCATAAATTATTACTTTTGACCAGACCCCAAAATAAACTATCTCTCTCTTGCTTGGCGTGGAGGCACAGAAATAAAGACACAACTCACATGGCTTTATCGGGAAGGAGACTCTGCATGATCCTTCTTAAAATCCTGAGTTTACTTGCTGAAGAATTCCTCATTTATTCCCCAAACAGTGTTTATACCAAAATTTAACTGAGGGGGAAATACATAGCATTCTGTTTCCTAGGTAACCAGGTGAATGGCATTTAGTCATGTCTACATCTACCTGTGCCTGCTGTCACATCTTCCTGGTCAGTATGGTAGCTGTCACATAAGCTGAATTAGCATTTCTTTTCAGGCATCCTGCAAATTACAAAGAAAGAGCAAAGCAACATCTTGAACTTTTGTTAGGTTAGTGACAGCCTGTCTGGAAGGTTCTGTGACCACCTCAGGTGGGGAACTAAGGCTGATAGCCTGGCTGCCATACCACATAGAAATATGGGCCTACAACAAGCTTGACAATTATAGATGATTATTTATTAACCTATATTCCTTAAGTATGCATTACATTTTTAAATAAACTGCAAAAACACAATACCTTAAACAAGAGCAGAAATATACACACACAAACACACACACACACACACACACACACACACACACACACACATATATATATATATATATATATATATATATATATATATATAAATTGATCTTAATTTGTAACAAAAGACCAAGATCCATACAAATACAAATCTCTATAGCATATTTCCCTTTAATGTAAACAAACATTTATAGCAAATATTTGGGAATTTGGACATAGTTTTCTCCAAACTGCTTTCTGCTTTTGGTTGGGCACAGTAATTTTGGGGGGTTTTCATGGTGACTTGATGAAGGCATAAATCACAAAGAATCCCACACCAGTTTGGAATTATGATTAATAGGGTGGTATTTATTTAAAGTGGAAAAAAACTTACAGATCACTGTCTCAGACAACAGCCCTCTGCACAATCAGGAAGGAGTCTAGTCGCCCAAAGAAGAGCAGGAAGCAAAGAGAGAGAGAGAGGAGGGAAATGGCCACTTTTTTAAAGAGAGAGACCACGCCCCAATGGTCTGGTATCTCAGTAGCTATTAGCTGGAGGAGCGGAAGGACCTCCCGCAACAGTGACCTGTCTAGGGATCTTGGTCCATCAAACCACATTGGTCTGAAAGAATCTACAGGTTCTCCTCTTCTGTGGAAACAAAAGAACAACCTCTTTTCCAAAGCAACATATCCTTAGACCCAAATATCAAAGTCAAGATACTTTTAAAGTATATTGGTTGGTTTAGTTTAGCAGTACTCAGAATCAAATGTCTCTTTGCAGTCAAAAAAAAATCAAAGAAAACACAATAGTCTGCATGATCAGATTCTGTGTATTTTCTATCTTTAGGTGACCTATTTCTCTTTATTTCTTTAATATATGACTGTCTGTACACTGTCTCTTAAAAGACTTTGTTTTATTTTTTATTTTTTTAATTTCTTCCTTTTATTTCTTTTTCTATATTCTTCTTCTTTTATCTCCCAAGCCTACTTACACTATTGAATGCACTGTGTCTCATTTAGAGGTCTTATATGTTTTTATCTGTCTGTTGTGTATCTGTAATCCTTTTTTGTCTTGGAGAACTTTTAAAATGGTAAGCAGCTTGGTCACAGCAGCCTTGGGTTCGGGTTCTGCCTCTCTCAGGCTTTCAATATGGCAGAGGTATTTCACTGCTAGCTCTGGAACTTCCAGGTGAGAGCCAACCTTAACACCTCAACTCTGGGTAGCACCATGCAGCACGTAATCCTTTTTTATCTGGGTAACAGATAAATCTGCTATGCAGTGCACCACATGGGCTGGAAATATCTATGTGTATGGCAGCAGGAATCTGCCATGCACTCCTAGAAGACCCAATTCTGCTTATTGCTCAGGCAGGGCTGCTGACCAGTGTCATTGTCTTAGATACTTTCCTCCCATCCCTGAGTGGACATACAAGTATTCAGACCCAAAGTGGGTGGAGGGCATCAGTCCCAAACATTTCAGACCACACTGACAGACCATTTTGTGGAGAAGACTGCTCATTCGTTCCTGGCCACTTACCACCAAAATAATCATTTAGAAACTATATTATTTGCAATACCGTTTGGCCAATAGCTTAAGCATATTGTTAGCTAGCTTTTATATCTCAAATTAATCCATTTCTATTAATTTGTGTATCACCATGTGGCTGTGACTTACTGGCAAGTGTCCGGTGCATCTATCTCTGGTGGTCACCACATGACTTCCCCTGACTGTGCCTACTTTCTTCTAGCATTCAATTTAGTTTTCCTGTCTAGTTTTAATCTGCTCTATCACAGGTCAAAGCAGTTTCTTTATTCATTACTCAGTAAAAGCAACACATATAAAGAAGGACTTTCTAAACCAAATTATTCTTAAGTAAAGTACATATGTCTATCAAATTCTCTTGGTCTTCCTGTTCATATAAAATTTTTAGCACATTTCATAGTTTCTTTTCTCTATACAGTCCTCTTGTTTGTAGCAGTAGCCAGACTCTTCTTGTTTCGGGTGATCTTGATTGAGTAAGGAGTAATGGTTAGTTTTATTCTTATCTGTGAATACCTTAAAAGAGCCTGCTAATTAGACTGTGTTTACAGCATTTGAGGAGGAAGAACAAGGAACAAAAGTTTCATTTTCATCACATAATGCCGTGGACATGTTTTTCTCACCATGATTTATGAATGCTGAAGCTGACCTTCTTTACCAGCTGAAGTCATTTTTATTAGGTTTCTCCACAGTAAAATCACATTATTTGGTTTCCTTTTATACTGATTATTTTCAAGAAGGTTAATTTGTGCAGTCCAGGGTTCATGAGTACAGTCTTTTTTCACTTCCTTTTGCATATTAAATCTACTTACTTTATTTAAAATTTAGCCTGAGAGATTTGATACTTCTCCATGTCATAATTTTCAATAATTTATTTATTAAAATACTAGCTCATAAACAATTATTTTCCACTTTGGGTTGTAATTTTATGCTTTGGATTTTAAATACTGCTTTGCTCAAGTTGTTTCAGTTTTCAGATTAAGAACTCTTTTAGCTGATTCTTGTTTCCTTTTCCAAAGATTTTATTCTGTTTTTTAATGTATGCATCCATGTTTGTGTAGGAATGAGTGCACATGTTTTAACTTCTGTAACTTTTACAGGTGCCTGCAAAGGTCAGAAGATGGCATCAGATACACTGGTGCTTGAGTTACCAGGTATGGCATGGATGAGTGCACCCAGTTCAGACCCTTTGGACCAGCAGGAAGTATTCTTGATTGTTGAGTCATCTCTCAAGCCCCATCTTGCTTGTACACTTGCTTTTATGGCTTTATGAATGTGTGTTGTAGGTATAGTATTTTTTTTTTTACTCTTTGCCCTTTGGGGGCACACCACCCAGCTACCAAATAAAAACACTGAGACCTATTCTTACTTATGAATGCCTGACCTTAGCTTTGGTTGTTTCTAGACAGCTTTTCTTAACTGAAAATGTACCATCTACCTTTGTCTTTGGACTTTTACCTTTCTCTATTGATATATCTCTTTCCTCATTACTCCATAGCTGGGTGTGTTGCTGGGTGGCTGGCCACTGGTGTCCTCCTCTCCTTATCTTTTTTCTCTCTCTTCACTCATCTCTCTAGTCCAATTTAGACTCTCTTACTGAATAATGGCATAATATCTGACTGTGGGTCTCTGCTTCTGTTCCCACTGATGCCAGAGGAAGCCTCTCTGATTGGTTTTACCATAGGTTTCTGGGCTATCTTGTCTCAGGTTCTTGGTTACAAAGATGTGTTGGTTATGGAGTCCTTCTCCTGGACTGGGACTTAAGTCAAAACAGACATTGGTTGACTATTCCCATAAGTTCTGTCAATTCCCTAGTATACCTTGCAGGAATAGCAGTTTATAGAACACACATTTCTCTTTTGGTAATATGCAATGTACCCTCAAGCACCAAAGAGATGTGTGCTGAGGATCCATGTAGGTACCAGTTAGACTTCTCCAGTTTGTAGGAGAACAACTTCTTGTCTCAGCAATATTCCGGGTTGTTTGGGGATTTTCATCAGACCACCTTGGCCAAGAACTTATGTGAGTATAATCCGGTTCCTCTGTTGGAATCCTTGCCTGGTGACAAGAGATGACCAGTTGGGACTCCATACCCACAGTTAGTTTTCATTAGGTTCACCTTCGTACATTCCAGGAAATTTCCATTGAAATATATTCCTACCCCACAAATGCTCTGCAATTCTAGTACTCTCTCCTCCCATCCCATATTGACACACCTCATCACTGAGTTGCCACATCAGTCTGCCATTAAAATCTATATTTTGTTTCTTCTCAGAATTATCCATATAATTATCCATATAATCCCCTACACACGTGTGCACCTCTTGACCAAATCTTTCTGTGTCTATAGTTTGTACCTTGGTTATTCTATCCTCTATGGCTAATATATCCTGATAAGGGTATACACAACATGTTTATTTTCTGAGCCTGGATCATCTTACCCAGGATGATTTTTTTTCTATTTGTATTCATTTACCTGCAAATTTCATGATGTCATTTTTTAATTTTTTTTAATTTTTTTTTGTTTTTTTTTTTAGCAGCTGAGTTATTGTAAAGTGTACCACATTTTCATCTACTCTTCTCTTATGGGACATCTAGGTTCTTTCCAGTTTCTGACTATTATGAATAAGGCCATAATAAACATGGTTGAACAAGTGTTTTTGTGGTAGGATGGAGAATCCTTTGGGTGTATGTCCAGGAGTGGTATACTTGGATCTTGAGATAAATCCATTCTCAACTTTTGTGTGAGCTGCCATATTGATTATCATAGTGCCTATACTAGTCTGTATTCCACCCAGCAATGGAGGAGTGTTCTCCTTACTCTATAGCTTCATGAGCACGAGCTGTAACATGTGATTACTTTTTCTTAGCTATTAGTGTACGTGTTAAGATGAAATCTCAAAGTCTTTTTCAATTTGCATTTTATTGATGGCTAAGAATGTTGCATATATCTTTAAGTGTTTCTCAACCATTTGAGTTTCCTCTTTTGAGAATTCTCTGCTTAAATTTATACCCCATTTTTAATTGATTACTTGTTTTTGGATATTTAGTTTTTATAGTTCTTTGTAAATTTTAGATATTAGTCTCTATCTGATATGGAGTTAGTAAAAATATGCTCTTATTCTGTGGGCTGCCATTTTGTACTATTGATGCTGCCTTGATTTACAGAAGCTTTTCAGTTATATGATACCCTATTTGTTAATTGCTTATTTTTATGCCTCCACTATTTCTGTTCAGTTCAGACAGTTGTCTCCTATACCAATGTTTTCAAGGCTACCCCACACTTTCTCTTTTATCAGCTTCAATATATCTGGTTTTATGCTGAAATCTTTGATCCACTCGAACTTGATTTTTATGTAGAGTGATAAATATGGGTTTATTTGTATTCTTACACATGTGGACATTCAGTTGACCATCACTGTTTATGGAAGATGCTATCTTTTTTCTCTAGTGTATTCTATTGACTTCTTTATAAAAAATTCTTTATCTATAGATGCTTAGAATTATGTCTTGGTCTTTGATTTAAAAATCAGGAATAGTGAAACCTCCAATAGTTCTTTTATTGTTTAGTATTGTTTTAGCTAGCCTGGATTGTTTGCATTTCCATATGGAATTGAGAATTGCATTTTCAATATCTATAAATAATTGTGTTTGGATTTTGGTTGGGATCAGATTGACTTTACAGGCTGCTTTAGTAGATTAGCCATTTTTACTATGATAATTTTAGCTATTTGTGACCATAGGAGATCTTTCCATTTTCTGATAGTTTCTTTAATATCTTTCTTCAAAAACTACTTTTTTTATCATATAAGTCTCTCACTTGCTTAGTTAGTTACCCCGAGATATTTTATATTATTTGAAGTTATTGCAAAAAGAGTTATTTACCTGATTTCTTTTCATTCCTTTTGTCATTTGTGTATGAGGGCTACTGATTTTTTTCAGTTAATTTTGTATTCAACTTCTCTGATGAAAGTGTTCATTAGCTGCAGGAATTTTTAGGGTTACGTATGTATACTATTATGTGTTGCAGGGAGAGGCAGCTTATTTTTCCTGGCAGCCTGGCTAGCTTAGACTTGAAATAATCACATAGAAACTGTATTCATTAAATCGCTGCTTGGCCCATTAGCTCTAGCTTCTTATTGGCTAACTCTTATATTAATTTAACCCATTCCTATTAATCTGTATATTGCCATTTGACAGTGGCTTACCAGGTACAATTCCCAGCATCTGTCTCTGGCAGCTTCAAGGTGTCTCTCTGAATCTTTTCTTCTCCCAGCATTCAGTTGTGTCTTCCACACCTACCTAAGTTCTGCCCTATCTTGCAGAGTCTTTCGTGAAACAGAAACCCCAAAGGATCATCTCACCTTCAGGCAAGTTCTGCAGTCATTTCTCTGCAGGTCCTGCATGTCCAGTTAATGTAGTCAGCCAAGATCATTCTTTTTCCCAAATGCTAACAAACTCCATAAGCAGCCTCTTTAAAGTCCATCATCTTCTTGAAGTAGCTTGTTGCTGCCAGGAACAGGTGTGTCTCACTGTCATGAAAAGTCCTAAGTTCTTAAAACATTTTTTTTTTTTTTTGTTTTTTCGAGACAGGGTTTCTCTATGGTTTTGGAGCCTGTCCTGGAACTCGCTCTGTAGACCAGGCTGGTCTCGAACTCACAGAGATCCACCTGCCTCTGCCCCCCGAGTGCTGGGATTGAAGGCGTGCGCCACCACCGCCCGGCCTAAGTTCTTAAAACATTTTAAATGCCATATTCTGTAGTCTTTGAAAGATATGAAGAATGCCTACCCATCTGTGATATATTATTTACTTCTAGAAAATCTTTCTAATATGACTACAAGCTTAAATATTATAGATGATTATCTATTAACCTATATTTCTTAGTTATATATTTCATTTTTAAAATGAACTATAAATCACAATACCCCAAGAAAGAGCAGAAATATATACATATAACAAAATTAACCTTAAATTTGTATCAATAAACCAAAATGTATAACAATGTAAATCTCTATAGCATATCCCCCTTTAAATGTAAAAGAACATTTATGAGCAATATTTGGGAATATGGGCACAGTTTTGTCCATACTGCTTCCTGCTGTTTGAGGGTGCTGTTAATCATGTCTTTTATGGTTTATCCTGTGTGTTAGGTTCATCTCAGTCAGCGGGTGGGTGAAGTAATTTTTTGAGGGTATTCACAGTGACCTTTCAGTAGTCCTTGGTCCATGAAACCATATTCATTTGGATGAAATCCAGGCGTTTTCTTCTTCTGTGAATACAAAAGAACCTCTTTTCTAGAGCACCATATCCTTAGACTCTAAGTCTGAAGTCATGATACCTTTATAATATTCATGCTTGTTTAGCTTAGTAGCCCACACAATGAAATGTCTCTCTGTACTTCACAGTGAAAAAATTCAAAAAAATCACAGTAGTATACATAATAAAGAGTCTCTGTGAATTTTTATCTTTACATGGCTTATTTTTCCTTATTTCCTTTTAATATATGATTATTTGTACTCTGTCTCATTAAAGATTATTTTTAACTTATTTTTCAACTCTCTATACTCATTTTCTTCTCTTTCTCAAGCCTACTTCCATCCATGCAGCATTATGACTCATTTATAGGTCTTTTTGTTGTTGTTTTTTTGTTTGTTTGTTTGTTTGTTTTTGTTTTTCGAGACAGGGTTTCTCTGTGGTTTTGGAGCCTGTCCTGGAACTAGCTCTTGTAGACCAGGCTGGTCTCAAACTCACAGAGATCCGCCTGCCTCTGCCTCCCGAGTGCTAGGATTAAAGGCGTGCGCCACCACTGCCTGGTTCTTATAGGTCTTTTTATCTGCATTTGTTTTTACTGCATAGCTGTAATTATTTACAGTCTATGAGCACTTTTTAAAATGCTAAGCGCATAAGAATTTAACCTGCAACATTACTAGGTCAATAAGGTACTTCTGGCAAATAAGGTACTCACGTGTGCCTTGAGATGTGCCCACCACCCAAGTTCCAGGCACACAGTGGGTCCAAGTTGCCATCAAGCAAGTTGCAGCACACTGCTCACAAATCCCATCCAAATAGTTGGTCTCTTGAAAGAGCCAGAGGTCACACTGGCAGCACCCCCCAGAAAGCCTGCATTTCAAAACAGTGCTGCTTTTTTTTTTGGCTGCTGCTACTGCTGAGTCAGAAATATCTCTCTTAAAGGAGCTTCAGCAAACCACCACTAGCAAACAGCAAAAAGCTGTGTTAAATTCTGCATTTTTTTCTAGAATTCCTTTTCAAGCTTTCTGAGGGTTTACATGGATATAGTTGACCACGTTGGAGTGTCAATTGTCACCTGCAAATAAAGATGCTTTGACTTCTTCATTTCCAATTTCTGTCTCATTGATCTCCTTCAGTTGTTTATTGCACTATCTAAAACTTGAAGTACCATATTTTGTAGAGAGTGGACAACCCTTTCTTTTGTCTGGTGTTGGTGGAATTGATTTGAGTTTCTCTATATTGAATGTGATATTGGTGATAAGATTGCTATAAGTTATTTTTAATATATACAAGTATCTCTCCTGTACCCATCAATCTATCCAGGACATTTATCATGAAGGGATATCAGTTATCCCAAAGGTATTCTTTGTATCTAATGCAATGATTACACGTGTTTTTTTGTTATTTCAGTTTGTTTATATAGTGGGTTATATTTAATGATTCTCATATATTGAGCCATCCCTGTATCTATGAAATGAATCCTATTTGAACTTGGTGAGTGATCTTTTTGATATTTTCTTGGATTTTGTAACCAAGTATTTTATTGAGTAGTTTTACATCTATGGTCATAAAGGAAACTAGTCTGTAATTTTAGTTCTTTGTTGAATCATTTTGTGGTTTGCCTATTAGGTACTATGGCCTCATAAAATAAATTGGCAACAGTCCTTCCGTTTCTGTTTTGAGGAATATTGGTATAAACTTTTCTTTGAAAATTTGTAGAGTTCTGTACTAAAACTTTATGGCCTTGCATTTATTGGTTGGGAAATTTTAACGAAGGCTTCTATTTTCACAATTGATTGTAGGTCAATTTAAGTTGTTTATCTAATATTGATTCAACTTTGATTAGGTGGTACCTATTGAGAAAAATATCCAACTTTGTGGTGTACAGGTCTTTAAAGGATATTCTTTTGATTTTCTGAATTTCCTCAGTGTTGTTTGTTATGTCTCCCCCTTTCATTTCTAATTTTGTTAATTTGTATAGTCTCTCTCTCTCTCTCTCTCTCTCTCTCTCTCTCTCTCTCTTACTATTAATGAGTTTGGCGAAGGGTTTATCTATCTTGTTGATTTTATCAAAGAATCGACTTTGCTTCATTGTTTCATTGTATTCTTCTCTTTCTTTCTATTGTACTGATTTCAGACTTCAATTTCCTTATTTCTTGTTATCTACTCTTCTTATGAGTGATTACTTCATTTGTTATAAACATTTTAGGTGTGCTGTTAAGTTGCTAGTTTAATATCACTCCATTTTGTTGTTGTTGTTTTTTGTTGGCATTTAGTACTTTGAACTTTCCTATTAGTACTGCTTCCATTGTGTCTCATGAGTTTAGGTATGCTGTGTATTTATTTTCCTTGAAATTTAGGAAGACTTTAATTTTTATAAGTCTTGACCCATTTGTCATTTAGGAGAGAGTTGTTCAGTTTTCATGAGTTTGTATGTGTTTTGTTATTTCTGTTGTTTATCAGCTTTTATCCATGGTGGTCTGCTAAGATGTAGAGGGTTATTTCAGTGTTCTTGTATGATGTTTTCTTAATAATCCCTTTTACAGAGTTCTAGGTTTGTCTGATGGTGACTTTTTTGTTGTTGTTAAAGGACAATGTTTTTTGTTCAATGTGAAATGTCATTAACACAGACAAGGCTATATAGATTTCTGACTCAGTCATTTTCCAGATACTTTAAAGTTTGCATTTTAAATTTTGGTTTATATTGTGTTTTATATTAATTTGTGATAATTTCAACTTTATGAAGGAATAAATTCATTTCACCATCTGCTGAAAAGATAGAATGATTTATAATGCATTACTTTTACTTTTGTCAGAGACATTTTAACCAAGAATATGGAAGTCAATTCTGAAATTATTCCTTTTCCTTTGTTCTATTTTGTTCTCTGCCTCTTCTTTTTTTCTTTCTTTCTTTAATATTTTTTAAATTTTGTTTTACATTTCTTTTTTCAGCTTTCACAGAGATTTAATGAAGGGGAACCATAAATTTATGTATTCTGACTTTCTATAGAAAAATTTCTGAATTTTACTTTGACATTGCCTGACTATTTCTGGACTAGAACTTAGCATTTAATCACTAAACTATAATTAGTGGCATGCTTCCACTCTAGACTAGTAGATTTTTGTTTTTAAAAATAGGTAATATACTTTTAAGTATTTTAGCACAGTTTTTATTTATTTATTTATTTTTTTAAAAATTACCGCCTCCTCCCTGCTTCCCATTTCCCTCCCCCCTCCTCCCACACATCTCCCCACCCCCCCACCCCTCTCCCCCTCCCCCCCACTCCATTCCCCCTCCCTCTTGAGAATGGTGAGCAATCCAGGTTCCCTGCCCTGCGGGAAGTCCAAGGTCTTCCCACTTCTTTCCAGGACCAGGAAGGTGAGCATCCAAACAGGCTAGGCTCCCACACAGCCAGTTCATGTATTAGGATTGAAACCTAGTGCCATTGTCCTTGGCTTCTCATCAGCCTTCATAGTCTGCCACGTTCAGGGAGTCTGGTTTCATCCCACGCTTATTCAGTCCCAGTCCCGCTGGCCTTGATGAGCTCCTAATAGATCAGATCCACTTTCACAGTAGGTGGATGCACCCCTCGTGGACCTGACTTCCTTGCTCATGTTCTCCCTCCTTCTGCTCCTCATTTGGGTCTTAAGAGCTTAGTCCGGTGCTCCAATTTGGGACTCTGTCTCTATCTCGATCTATCTCCAGATGAAGGTTCTAAGGTGATATGTAAGATATACATCAGTATGGCTATAGGATAGGGTCATTTCAGATTCCCTCTGCTCAGTTGCTCAAGGTACTAGCTGGGGACACCCGCGAGCCCCTCTAGTTTTGAGTTCTCCTTCCCATTCCTACCGCTAGATCAACTACCATCCACTCATCCCAATATCAATGGCTGTGATGGGAGTCAACCAATTCTGGCACATTAAGCTGTGGAAGAACTAAACTTCCTCCTGAATGAAGGCTAAACATTGCTTCCCACCATAGGGAATGAACTGCAACAAGCTAACTCATACACCAGGGATAGATTCTGTTCCTACTGCCAAGGAACCCACAGATAGTACAGGCTTCTCCATTCTCTCCCACATAAGAAGGGCCTAGTTTGGTCTCATTCCTACTACCTTGGAGCCCACAGAGAGTTATAGACTTCAACACTCTTTTCCACATAAAGAGGGCCTTGTTTGGTTTCATAGGAGGTTTGACAGCAGTGAGTCTAAAGTTCATGAGTTTCCACAAGCTTGGTTCAACTGTCTGTGTAGATTTCTTCATCATGTTCTTCACCTCCACTGCTTATATATTCTAGATTTCTTCATCATGTTCTTCACCTCCACTGCTTATATATTTTTTCCTCCCTCTCTTCCACTGGATTTCCAGCCACAATGCCTGTGCTTAACTCTTCTGTCAGGGAATTTCAGAATTCCTACTTATCCTGACTATTCAGTATTCTATATATTACTCATTTGTTTATTTTTATTTTGTTTCATTTCTGAATAAATTTGAGATCAGTATAACTATACCCAAAAATATAATGTCATGGTTTATTTGATAGTTTTAAATCTCTGGCTCATCTCGGAAAAACTCACATATAAAAAAATACTAAGCTTTATGTCAGCGTAAAATTTCTCCATTTAATTGAAGTTCCTCTAATCATTTTTATGAAATATGTTTATATGTTAGCAGAAAACTATTTTCACACATGCATGATTAAACCTAAGCATTTCAGAATTTGTCATATTATATAATAATAATTTGTTTGAATTTTGATATTCATTATTAATTTAAAGAATGAAATACTCTTGCATTGTATAGATTTTTGAAATATATTTTTAATTCTAGAATCTTTTTAAATTTTGTAATTTTCAATTTCATAATACATAACCAATAATAGATTCATTTCTTCCATAAAACCTTTGTAAAATCCTATGTATATATGGAGATATATTATATTAATTTTACATTATATTCTTACATAAGCTAGGCTGTTATCAGATAGACAGGGAAGATTGAAACTAGAATAAAATATCAAAATATATTATATGAAAATACATTAAATAAAAATGTTTTGCTAATATTTGTCTCACAGTATGCATTTTAATTACTTTGTTTCTATTTTAACGTGTATGTGGGAAAATTGTGATTATTTCTTTCTGCTGTACATTGTAATTCCACCAGTGATTCTGTCTGGATCTGGTAAAGCTTATCATTACAATTTGTTTTCTGCAGATTAGACTGTGATAGTGATAGTTATTTTCCTTCCTTTCTTTCTTTTTTCCTTCCTTTGTTCCTTTCTTCCTTCTTTTCATCCATCCTTCCTCCTTTTCTTCTTTCTTTTTTGAGACAATGACCTCACCATGTAGAAGATACTAGTTTGGAACTTGCTATTTATCACTATCCTCCGCTTTTTACTCTTTTTCTTAGCCTCCTGAGAGCTATGTTTATATACATGCTCCTTGACACTCAGTGTCTTTAATCTTAATGGGACACTCTGTAAGGGCAGTTTGATGGATGATTAGATCATAAGATTTCTGATCTAGTACATAGCTTTCTACTGATGGCTTCCGAATTGACATAGATTTTTGGGGAGTGGTGAACCTGTAAATGGAGGGCCCTGGTTTTAGAAAGAAAGCCCCTGAAGGTGTATCTTTGAAGGGCATATCTTAGCACTGGACCCATTGTCTTCCTTCCTTTCTTTGGGTCAGCTATGATGTGAAGAACCTATGCCTCATACTCTTATTGCTCTGAAGTTAAGAACAGTAGATACTGTCAGTTAAAAAACACAAAAACCCAGAAAAAAATATTTTCAGTTGTAAACTGATTCTTGCAGATATTTATCATGGCAGCAAATAACCGGCCAATGTGAAGTGTAAGTGCAGCCCTATATAAAATGTGTAACAATTGTTCAATAAAAACGAGAGGAAAATGGTTGAACCACAGAGTAGACTAATGCCCCAAACCAAAAATTTTGAGAATAGTCATTCTAGTTTCCTGTCTATAACATTAACTAACAAGGAAAGATTTCCCATAATGTGTTATAATGTAATCAGTTGTTATGGAGTTTTTGATCTTTAAAATGAGACCTATCAATATAGACAGCCTCAAGAAAAGAAAGAGAAGTTTGGCTAGCTTTTATTTAAAACAAAATAAAATGCCTAGTGAGATTTATTTTTTTGGTGTTATTGCAAAACACTAGATTATTCATTTGAGATGGTGGGGTGCTCCTGTAGTGCTCTTCAGCCACTCTCAAGCTCAAGAATATTTCATTTTCTATTGTGTTGTTTCCATTTTTACTGTTGTGGACAATCATATGCCAAATTTTCCTGTGGCTGCCTTTTGATCACATACATATTAACATCTTCTATTTTTAGATTTGAGTTGCTGATAAAAAAACACAAAGTGGTACATTTCCTGAAATATCTTGTCAAACACTTCTCAAGAATAATTGTAGAGAAGCCATTCAAAGTCCACAAGCCTATTCTATGAAGAACCTCTTTTCATTTTAAAGACAAGTTCTCAATCTATCTTCAAATATGCATTTCTTTTTTCAAAAAACATAAATTGGATTTTTATAGTACTATTTCAAAAAATTAAATTCACTTAACAGCTATAGAATTCATCCAAGAAGAATATATATAATTCTGGAAGTGAATCCCCATCTTTTTCCTTGCTGGGTTATAGCTGCCACTCTCAAGAGGCCCATTGTTCTTCCGCTGAAATAATTGGCAGTTTTGAGAGATAAAAACTCTCAAATTCCATGTCTATTTTGGAAGTGATCTGAAATAAAAGAATGAGTTACTTTATTTCCTTCTTTTAAGGTATTCTTAAAACCCACCACTAAGCTTTAATTATACATAAAATTAATATGCCAAATGCTAAACACACATTTGTCTTCTGGTTCTTGTACAAATAGGATTCTTTCTACTGACTATGAAAAAATTGAGTCAAGAACATACTACTAATAACGTATCGTTCTCCTTAACATAGTTTGAATTCATTTTGTTGCTGCATAGATTTTGCAGGAGCAATAGAGATATGGTGTTTTAGAACTCAGTGACTTTGGAATGATAGTGTAGCTTTGTTTTTTAATATACTGTATGATTTGAGTACATGCAAACACATTATTCTTCATCTATTTGTTCTCAGATGTTGACATTAGTAGTTATGTGTTATAAATCATTTCTAGAGCACTGAGATTGCTAATACATAGCATATAATATGTATTAAATAAATGTTAGTTATAATGATAGGATAATTAAATAATGGTATATCATTTTATTGTCTATAAGAAAGTTCATAATTAATTAATTGAGATAAATTAGGAAAAAAATAAATAGAGGGAAATATAGAGGGTTTCCTATAAACGATGACACTATTTCATTATTTCTAAGAGTGGAAGCAGTGTTAATCTAGAGCTATTTTTTCTTTCTTCTTTCTTTTTTATCTAGATTTTTAAAAACACAATCTTTTCTCATTTTACATATCTATCCCCATCCCCACTCCTTCCCTTCCTTCCACCCTACCCTTCTCCCTACCCCACTACCCATCCACACCTCAGAGAGGG
This sequence comes from Microtus obscurus, assembly GCA_963919715.1. NCBI lineage: Eukaryota > Metazoa > Chordata > Mammalia > Rodentia > Cricetidae > Microtus > Microtus obscurus. The sequence continues at coordinate 2,297,254 of CAWTZC010000501.1, read as the reverse complement.
TATCGCTTCCCATTGGGAGTCAACAAAGTCTGACACTTCACATTGAGGCAGGACCAAGGCCCTCCTCCTTATATCTAGATTGAGAAAGGTATCCCTCTGAAGAGAATGTGGTCCTAGACACCAGTTCAACCATTAGGGATAAATGCTGGTCTCACTGCCACTGGTCCCACAGACTACCCAAGTCTCACAACTTTTCCGCACATTCATTTGATCCTATGCAGGTTCCCCTGCTCTGAGTCTAGATTCAGTGAGCTCTCACTACTTGAGTCAACTAATTCTGTAGATATCACCATCATGGTCTTGACCCTTTTGCTCATACTATGGCTACTCACTCTCTTGTACTGGTCTTTGGTAGCTCAGCCCATTGCTTCCCTGCAGATTTCTGTATCTGCTTTTATCAGTTGCTGTTTGAAAGTTCTATTTAAGATAGTCATCAATCTGATTATAGGGGAAGGCCAGTTTAGGCATTCTCTCCATTGTTGCTTGATGTTTTAGCTGGATCATCCCTGTGGATTTCTGGGAATTCCACCCATGTCATGTTTCTCACTAGCCCTTTAAAGGTTCCCTTAATCAAGATATCTCCTTCCTTTCTCTCCCTCACTGTCCTTTCCCCTTCTTGGGCATCCCATTTCCTCTTGTTCTTCTCCTTCCTCCCCATCTCCCTTCGCTTTCTGCCATCTTTCTCCCCATCAAAGTTTTCTCAGAAAGACTTGTCTGTTTCCCCTTCCCACTGAGATCCATGTATGTCCCTCCTAAGGATCTCCTTATTACTTAGTTTCTCTGGGATTGTGGACTATAGGCTGGCTATTCTTTTCTTTATGTCTAATATCCACTTATGAGTGAGAACATATCATGTTAGAGCTATTGTTAACCATTGACAAAAATTTTAGCAAATCATCTTTTGTGCTAAATATGGGTTCATTTTTAGTTTTACTCATAGGTAAATTTGTGTTTACTTTGCCTAAATCTAAATCAGTAGGGGCCAGTTGTTATGGTTTCATGCTTAATAGCACTCCCTGCTCTTGCAGAGGACTTGCCTCAAGTTCCCGTCAACCATATCCCCTGCTTTACAATTCTGTATTTCATTTTCTAAAGATTTGACATTGTCTTCTGAATTTCTAGTTACCTTGCATGCTTGCACATGGTATATATAAATAAACTCAGGCACAGAAACACACAAATCTTTTTAAAAGATCAGTGATAAAATTTTGGCTGTAGACAATAGCCCCTTTGATCCTTGTCAGTAATGGTAATCTTGGTAGTTAGTTTATTGTAGCTTTATTTTGTTTCAAAATTTTAATTCATAATGTTCTATTACTGATAATTTCTATTATTTTAGACAATTGTTAAATATTCTTATTTGCCAGTTAGTATGTAAACTGAATGTGTGTGCAAGGGAACAGGATATACCTCTAGAGAAGTATAACTCATAGTGTCATATAGATTTCATATGTGCTATTTTATTGCATGGGAAGGTTTCATTGACTGTCCATGGTTACTACTAATAAACTAATTGTAAATTTTGAAATTCAGCATTTGTGGGTGAGTTATGCATCCATAACATCTCCTTCCTAAGGGAAACCTAGTGTTAGTCCCTTCAGAATACCAAAACAAATACCAGTCTAGGTGGATCATAAACTCTAGAAATGTATTTCTCCAATTTAAGAGATGGTATGCCCAATATCAATACAGATGGATGATTCTATGTCCAGTGAAGACCCATTCATTGTTTCTTAGATTTCATTCAAACTGCTGTCTTGCACAGTGCAAGACCATTAATCGCATTAGTGAGGGCTCAATCCTCAGTTAAATCAGCTCTCAAATTCTTCATTCCCTCAACCATGATCTTAGGTAATGGAAAATTACTATATATATATATATATATATATATATATATATATATATATATAGTATATATATGTATATATATATACACACACATATATATGTACACACACACACACACACACACACTTTCCCAAAGCAAACCCTGAAGAATAAATAGAATCATGACAATATTTAAACCACTCAGCAAAGCCTTATCCCTTTTTTAAAAAGCGAGTGACATTGCTCTCTATGGAAATCAGAAAATTATCTATATTATGTTCCCAAAGGACAGTCTTACATCCCAATCTCTTTGTATGAATATTTCAAGTTGGAAAAATGAAAGCAGCTAGCTGAGTAACTTTAAAATTTAACAAAGGCCTTCTTCAGTGATTCTGCCATACTGCTTCACTTTCTGAAAATGGTCACTGACAGGATTTTCTAAAATTAGGATTAAGTTAAGAATAATCCCAAATACAAGCATCTTAGGAAACTGGTTGTCTGTACCAGTCTCTAGTTGAAGTATTGGGATGGCATGGATTTAAGTTGTGGATAATTAAGTTTAAGAAAACCTTGAGAAATATAAGCTTTTTCAAATGGCTCTAGTAATGAAAATTCTATTTATGGGCTAAAAGTATTGAATGAAAGCATAGTTCCTACTAGCATGTGGAAAGCTTTAATTTAACTTGCAATTCAGGTTAAAGTAGGCCAGATGGTTAACAAATGCATTCTCTATCTTTGGATAAAATTAATAGGATGCTTTCTCTGGAAAAGTATAAGTATGTGAGAGAATGGAATAGAAAGCCCTCATTTCTGGTACTGCTTATTTAAGAAGCACAAACAGAGAGTGAAGGAAAGGGAAGAAGAAAGAAAGGCTTTGCTTTTATATCTGTGGCATTTTAGAACTGCGAGACCTTACATTATAGGCAAATGGTTTATAAAATAGGAATGTAGCGAGAAAGGGCATTAACAATACTCATTGTGAAACACAAGGTGGAAAAATCCCTCATCTAGGATGCAGGGGAATATCAAAAGATAAAATAGCTCCTAGTTGCCTTTCTTTATTATTAAGATTTTCATCATAGATTGAATTCTTTAAGAAAGCATGTAAAGAAGTGGGTAGGGGTGCAGATAAATAGGGAATGTTTTCATAAATTGAAATTCATGTACATAGAGTGGTAAGTAGCAACATGAATAGCTTGACTCCTTATAATTCCAACTAATATTAATCTCCATTATGAGGACCATTCAAAGTTTCCTTTAGCTCCAAGGTATTTTCAAAAAGATTAAATGTTAAGTTTTACATTTTTATCAGTAGTGAAATGTTTCAGCACATAAAGGCACCTGCTGCCAAGCCTCATGACCTGGGTTCAATCCCCAGAATTCACACATGGTAAGAGATCGTACTCCTTCAATCTGTATGGTCTTTCTTCCACACAATTGTGATGGCATACACCACAACATATACCCTTGTACATAAAATAAAATGTAAAAATGTAATAAAAAGTTTTTAAAACTCTACTTTGGTTAGAATAAGTGAGCTGCAGTGCATATGGCAAGACTAGAGTCATCAACAGAATCAAACCAGGTAGAATCTAAAGGAATGACTGAACCTACAGAAGAACGGAAGAGTCAGCTGTGCTTGTAATTGAAAGGGTGGCAACTAAAAAGGATTAGAGGGTGGATCACAGTTAATTAGCCTCTCCTGGAACTTCAAGTCAAGGAAAATTGGCAGATAATAATTTAGTAGAAATTATCTGTCTAAACGTGAGTACCATTCTGAACAGGTAATTAGCATTGTTAGAAGCTTCCAGCTGAGAATTTAACTCACATGACATATGGAAGCCACCTGTCACAGTTCCCAGTACATAGTAATTACTCAATTAATGATTATTATTAATCTTTACTTTTAATGCCCAGCTCTTAAACACAGTGTTTCTTTTCTTTGATGAACACTATTGAATACTTTTCTACCTACAACAATGGACTCTTGATACTGAAACAAACTTTTTAAAAAAGTATCTTCAAATTAAAGTATGCCCTCACCTAAATCTCTTTACTTGCCAGCAAGGCATGAACATGACCAAGTAGGATCAGGGTTATTGTTTGTTCATTAAGTAGAGAAAGGCAGGAAATGTACTTTGAGGGATGTACATAGATGGCTGCAATGATTTCAATTATGGTGTGAAAGTCTGAAATCAGTTAATGGAGTATTTATAAATTATTGAATTTCAAATGCCTCATCACATGGAGCCTTAAACAAAGAGAAGAAGCACACACACACACACACACACACACACACACACATATGAGAGACAGAGATGCCTAATGGAAATTGTTACTTTTGACATGGCAAAGCTAATGTTCAGTTATTTAATTGGATACTGATACTGAAATATAAGGCTTAACATGTATTATAAGGTGTATTTAAAACATATGACTTTTGTGATCTTCGCAATAAGACTATATACTACATATAATTATTAATTGTCATTTTGTAAATAAATAAATGATTCAGAAAAATCTAGTGCTTTTCAATATGCCATAAAATATAACTAAATATAGAATTTACATTCCACTCAAAAAACATAAAAAACAAACAACTGTATTACAATCATTATTATTTGAACAAGATGGTGTATTATAGAAAAAATAACTTACAATAAATTTTAAATATCACTATTTATGGTTCTGGTTTTGATGTTCACTATCTATTTTAAAAGCTATAAAACCCAAAATAGTTTACATAGGGTCATGAAACAATTGCAGGATAAAATGTAAACATCAGGAGAATATTTTTTCAATAATTAGCATTTTGTATTTGTTCTCTGATTCTATATCAAATAATATCAATGCTGTCCAGGAGGATCATAATATCTGAAAGAATCAAGACATTTATTTAGCATCCAGAAAATATTCTTGCTACTTCTCCAACTAGTTTATTAAAATGAAAATTTGAAAAATAAAGTATTACTTTTGTTGGTTTTGTTGTCATGATGATTGTAAAATATTAGAATATAAAGTGTATACAAAGAATTTATAATATTGTATATTTCAAACATGCTGATAAAACTAACATATAGTTCGGTGGTGGTGTCACACGCCTTTAACCCCAATTCTCAAGAGGCAGAGGAAAGTGGATCTTTAAGAGTTCAATGCCAGCCTAGTCTACAAGAGCTAGATCCAGGAAAACTAGGACTGTTACACAGAAAAAATTCTGCCTTAAAAAACAAGCTAACAAACAATCAAACAAACAAAAGAACTAACCTACGTCTCATTTGATCTCAGGTTTTAGAGCCTATTTAATCTGGTGCTCTTTATTGGCAGTCATAAGAAAATGCCCCTTATGGGTCAAAGACAAGAGGAAGATGCAATAACAAAGTAAATTAATCAAAAAGAATGTGGATTTTATGTTCTTTATTGAGACTTGTGGCTTTGTTTGTTTACTTGGATCATTTGTATGTTGTTCTAGAAATGTGTGAAAAATTTAGAAATTTTTCTTCTTGTTAGTTTTGATTTCCACAGATGATTTGTCCATTTGCTTGTGGATTGTTGACTAAAATCTTAAAATTTCATCTTCTTGGATTGAAACTTAGAGATTAACACTTGTTGTTCCCTCAAAATCAATGTCGGCATCAAGGGAGATATCTTTTATTGTTTGCCCTAGTTCTCACCAACCTATAATGGGAATATATAAACAGTATTCTCCATCCTAAATTTACACATTGAAATGCCAATTCAATTCAGATCAAATAAAGAAAGGAGTTTTTGTTTGTTTGTTTGTTTTTTAATTTAAGTTAGGAGACGTTGAAAGAGGGACCTCCTACTTGCTAGAAAAGTATGTAACCACTGAGTTTCATATATAGCCCTGTTTTTTTTTTCCTTTTTTTTAGACAAGGCCTAATCAAAATTTTCAGACTGTCTTTCAACTCAAATTGTATCTCAAGTAGGCCCTTAAACTCCTGGTCCACCTGCTGCAGCCTTGTTAGCAGCACAGATGTAGCCATGTGACATTATTAGGACCAAGTTTCTTAAAGAAAATAAAACTGGTGACAAAAACCTAACATTCTCTGGAGATATGGAATCCATGACTGTTTGTTTTATCTTGAGAATTGAAAGTTTTAAAATCAGAATGTCATCTAATCCAGCTGTAGTAGCATATACCTGGGAAGCACAAGCAAGCAGATCTCTGGGTTCAAATAACAAGTTTCAGGGCAGCCAGAAAAAAAAACCCTAACCCCAAAACATGAAACAATACTAACAAAAAAACACAGACAAGACTATTAGGTCTTAAAACCTTTTCTATTACTAAATGTCTGGAGAGATAGTTATTTTCCAAAATACAAGTGAAATAAGAAAAATAAAAGCTTTTGTTCTTTCCTTTTTAACCAGAAAATGATCCCATCTCTGTCCATACTCATTTTTTTTCCAACATTTCTTGCTTTTGCCTCTTGGTTTGGTGTAATTTTGATTCTGTAGGACAGCAAGTTCTTAAAATACATTTCTCAATGCATGGTTTTGCACAAGGGTTCTACTGCTTGCTTTTTACGTCACTGCTGTTTAATTTTACAGACTTCCATTTCTGTGCAAATGTAATGTCTATATTAGAACCACCATTCTGAGACACACATAAGGATTCCGTGCAGTTGGTATTTCAACTCAAGCAGCACATCATTAGAATGTACAGAGATTCTAATTATCTGTTCTTCTAGGAGGTCTAGTTTGAAAGGATCGTTTTCGGAAAGGGACTGTGAGAAGAATTCTTAGGAAGTAGCTTTAAGAATAGGAGGAACTGAGGCAGAGAAAATCAAGGTAAAAGAGCAGATTCAATTCAGAAGGAAGCCAAGTTGCAAAATCTGCTTAGTTTAACTAAATGAGGTCTGGAGAGAATGGAATCACACCCAGTGTTGTCCTATAGCCAAAGACATGGCAGTATTGTATATTAAGATCTCTTCTTAGGGATATGGATGTTTGCTATGCAACTATAGTTTTCTAAAGCAGTTTGGCAGCAGTTGACAAGAAAGTGCTATAACTGTTGGTGACAAGATACATGGAGATCTGTGGGGCATGATAGCCCAAGGAGTAGGCGTGGAGAACTGACAGACACCTGATGCTTTCTTGCTACACTTCACCTGATAGAAATCTGCATCTGTACAATTACTTCTTTTCTACCATTAAAGAACACTTATTCAGTGAAAATCTAAGGTAGTCCCCGAGTTCTTTGTCCATAGGAAACTCAGTTAGCATTAGTTCTGCTTGCTATGTTTGACACCACATAGTAGGAACACTGAAAATAGAGATACACTTTTTGAAATCATAGATAATTGGGTTTCAATGTGTGGTTATCGCAATACAAGTGTTTCCTTGAAATTAGGAATAGAATCAGTAGCGGAGATAAATAAACCCCTACTTCTAACTGTTAGGTATAAAGGGTTGTCAATGAAATAATATATTTATATTATAAATATATACAGTATCTAGCAAAGGCTTTATTTCTAGTAAAGTTTAGCCATTTGATATATTATAATGATTATGTTCTCTGTCATTTACCATGTATTTAAACATTTAGTAATCTGAAAACTTGATGTATATCTTCACAACAAATGTGAAGCAAAAGATAAAACTATGAGAAAATATTCAATATTTGATCATTTCATCTGAATGTCTTAGGCTATAAGCTTCTTTTGGATGGATTTGTGAGTTTTTGTCATACACTTCAGATTTTGAATTCTGAACATATAATAAAGAACATTGAATACATACACATCTCAAGTTCTCTATTGATAATTTGATAAACTAATTTTCAGAGAAAAATTATAACACAGAATAATCAGCATGGAAGAGTCATGGAATTATTAGTAGTATATTAGTATATTAATAGTGAGAAACATAAATGGCATTTGTTTCACAACCATCCAAAGACAACATTACTGTGCTTACACAGACAACGTTTATATATTTGCAGATTGAAATGTTTCAGACATAGGGACTATCTTTCCATCTAAATACATTTATTTCCTTACAGACTTTATTTTCTTGTATTAGGACTTCGAGAAAATGAGTGATAAGAAAACCAGTAACCTAGGTTAATTGTTGTCTGGAATATGCCAATTTATTAAAATGTCAACCTAAAGTTGTGGCAAATGGCAGGCATTTCAAAAAACCCCTAAATATGGGATATTTTGTGCTGAATAAATTTAAATTATAACAGGAAACTATACATTACTTTTGAGAAAAAGCAATAACTCAAGCATTGATTTGGAACATGTTTTCTGATCATTGTGTGAAAACCCACAGGTTTAGCCTGTACTTGTCATTGACATATGAAGCAGGACAATCATACCGTTCAGCCAGTAAGAATTCCTAAGGTTTCCCCAGGGTAGTGGCTGTCTTCAAAGCTTCTGTAAAGCTATCACTCATTTTCTCCACTTATTTGCTGCTCAGACTCTATAGATCTTTATCTGTCAGCTATGCTGCTGCTGATTGGATGCCTCTCCAACATCACTCTTGGTGATTTAAAGAAACCTCACATCTTCCACGAGGCTGATAAATGGACTTTGCCAAAGGACTTACTAATATCATTGTCAGTATCAACTTGAAATACTAGAGTAGACATATCTAAGTCATCTGAAAAATCTATGTGGGAATATACCACAGCTTAACGATAGTGAAGAGGAGAAGCTTATATAAATACCCTGGAGTTTCATTTCGCAAATGATGAGTGTTAGTAAACCTTTTCTTCATGTGACTTCTTATGCCTGTGCTGCCTCCTCTAACAGGGATTTAAACTCAGTTGTTATTTGAAACAGTTTCATATCATTTTTTTTTATTTTAAAAATAACCATAACAGACTATACTATTAAATTCCTATAGGTAGAAATCTCTATAAATATTTTCTATTAAGACACAGAGAAAATGTAAATCCATTTTTATTTTATTGCTATTTAATAGTATACAAGTTACAAAAAAAAGAGGAAATGAAGATTGGGTTTCAAATTTCTACAGGCTTTTATTTATGTTACTTCATATCCTTGACAATCAAACTCACATATCATGCATATTTTGTTTTAAAAACTATTAGCTATAGAAGGACCTATGATTTTTATATTATAATCTCTAAATATGTGTAGAATCTACTTTAGTATTACTTGTTAAATTCTCAAATGACCAACACATTTCCATTGATCAAATTGTGTTACTATCTCTGCATCCTATTTCTTTTCTCTCAGTTATTACAATTTGCAAATGAATTTATTTTTACACTCTGATTATAATATGTTTCTCTATTAAACTAAAAAATAATACAAGGACAGAAGGCATGTATAGTCTAACAGTAATATGTTTCCCAAGGATAGCACAATGCCATGTAAATGGCAGGTGATTAAATAGATCTTAAATAGATGGCTGAAGGAATGAGTGGTGAATGACTGTGTGATCTGAAAACTAATCACACTTTAATAGACTGAATTGCCTTACTTGAGAGTGATTTTCAAGGCTTCTCTTACTTTATCCTGCTGTCACATTGACAACCATTGTCTAGTCTAATGAAGTGTAACTGTTTAGTCCAGTCCCTGATATTAGTTGGAGGAGGTTGGATGGAAGCCCGATGCCAGGGAAAGCCAAGTACAGCAAATCCCAAGCTATCCTTGAAATCCCCAAGTTTCAACAAGAGGATGAAGGCTTCTATGAATGCATCGCAGGTAACCTTCGAGGAAGAAACCTTGCGAAAGGTCAACTCATTTTTTATGGTGAGTAAATAGAATTGCAAAATGTGTGAATTTTTACTATGCTTCAGAGCAAATAGGAGAAGTCATTAATATATTGTAGACATATATCATGGGAAAAATTGGAAAGGCACATTTCCAGTTGAGTGATAAGTTCTGTGATTGACAGGTGCGGTAATTGTTTGTAAAAATTGGTATCTTATTGGAGAAAGTGCTTGTGGCACAAATATTAGGAACTGAATTCAAATCTCAATCAACCACATAAAAAGATGTACATGGGATTACATGCACACACAATTCTCTGTCTGGGAAGACTAATCAATAGTCTATCTGAGGAGATTTTCCTAGTTTAGCCAACCCATGAGCTCCAACTTCAGAGAAAATTACTGCATCAAAAATAAGGTTGATGATGATACCCACTCAACATCCATCTCTGCACTCCATATATGAATGTATGAATATGCACAAGCATAAACATATGCACATATGCATATATAACCCACACAGAGCCACACAATAACATAAATTTCAACACAGTCTATGCATAACATTGTTTATTAGAGTTGACTGATGAATGTCAGCAATTTCATGTTAACGACTTTAAAGCTTGTCACACAAGGTTTTCATGACTAAAATATACTTCTCATAGAATATTCAGTAGTAGCCTATGGCAATCTTAATTAATATTCTCAATAGGATTTACAAGCAAAGGAAAAAGTGAATAGAAAAATAGACTGAATGGCAGAATACATTTTATTCTTTATACGTTTTCAGTACTTGTCTGCCCATCTGAAGATAACAGAAAAATCAGTTCATTGCCTCAATGAAAATCAGCTTTGCCCTAGTTTCTAAAATATCATTTGAGCTAAAGATACTTTGTGATATAATAAATGCATATATTATCCAAATATTATCTTTTTATCTTGTTTCATACAGACCAAAATAAGAATGTCTTTGAATTTTTCTATTTTTGTTATTTTATATGGATTTTTTTTCCCGTGCACCACATTTATGCCTGTTGCCTAAGACACCAAAAGAAAGTGTTGAATTCCTCACTGTCAAATAGGTGGTGAGACTCAAACATGAGTCTTATGGAAGACTAGCCAGTACTTCTAATTGTTGAGTCATCTTCTCAGAACCACTAAACCTATAAAATATATAAAAGAATTATCAAACTATTTGTTGATTCTAAGATATAGAACTCTCGGAGACTGTATTGTTCAATGCTAAAATCAGACTATATTTTATATAGTCTGATTCTATCACTGATAGTTATTGAAATAATATTTGAATAATCTGAAAAGTTTATTATAATTATCCCATAGTTTTAATAACTGGATATACCGTGAGGAAAACATATGTGTCTTTGGATTAATTATTTTCCATTTCATTTAGGAGTTCCTATTTTAACCTGAAGTGAAAGTTGTTTCTTATAAATAGAATAATTTTCCTTGTTATTATTGTTCTACAATTTTATTGATGCTTGCCAAGAAAATTAATTTGATTTTTCAGTAGGATTTGATTCTTAAGGACATTTTTGTCAGGTGGTGTCTTTGGCAATGCATTAGTAAAGAAACAACTGAGGGTTTTACCACACACACATACACACACACACACACACACAAAAAAAAAACTAAAGGCTTCAGCTCAGTTTTGATAAAAATATTTCATATTGTTTATATAACAGAAAAGGCTACAACTAAGTGATGAATCGGAATAAAATTATCTGTAGACTAAAGTAACAACAAACTATACTCAATGTATGTATGATATTCAACTTCAAGGTCAAAGCCTTGAAGACTCATCTAAACCTGGACTATTTTTACTTGACTATAGTTTTTAACATAACGATCCCAGTCCAGCTCACTAGTGAACTGTTCTATGATTACTACCATTCCTTTTAAAAGAAAAATAAAGAACTGATGGGTTAAATAATCACTATGCATTAGAGCCACATATTAATTTATATGTCAAAATATGAAGATATGTCAACTCGTGTTAGAACTGAATAATACTTGAAAATCAAGGAGTTTCCAGGCAGGTGATGGTGGTGCACACTTTTAATCCAACCTCTTGGAAGGCAGAGACAGGTGGATCTCTGTGAGTTAGAGGTTAGCCTGATCTACAGAGCAAGTTCCAGGAAAGGCTCCAAAGCTACACAGAGAAACCCTATCTCAAAAAAACAATAAAAAGAAAGAAAAGAAGAAAGAGGGAGGAGGGAGGAAGGGAGGGAGGGAGAAAGGGAGGGAGGAAGGGAGGGAGAAGAAAGAAAAAATTTCCATTTTATTATACTGATGAGCTTAAGCTACAAATCGAAAGAATGACATTATATATCCTTCTGCATTCTGTATTTTAACTTCTGAAATTTGCCTTTAGGGTATTACTATAATTACAGTGATTATAATGTATTTTAAAAAGTTACTTGATGTTATATAGCTAGCAGCGGGAAAGAATTATCTGAAACTCAAGCTTGTATGGTAAACCCAAGTTATTAAATGATTTTCCCTATATTTCTTATATAGACAGACATTTACGACCTTTCTCATTAAAATGATAAAAGTCAATTAAAATGTACATTAAATAAGTGAACATGTCTTAATGTTGCAATTTTACAGTAATCAATATGTATGCACCCATGTGCTATGTATGGTGTTGTTTTGAAACTTGAGAAAAAATTAGATTTAAGAGAATGTACTGTTGTTGCAGAGACCTGATATCAATTCCCAGAACATATTTCAGGCAGGTAGCAAGAGGCAATCTCTAACTCCAGCTCCATGTGGATCTGACACCTCTGACTTCTGTACATTCCCCTACACAGACAGACACACAAGCATCATATAAATATACTTATACTGTATTTGTCATATAATTTAAAGTGATAATGATAAATCTTTTAAATTTAGATTTTAAACTTTACAAGCTATGGATTTGTACACAAAAATGCAGTTTTCCTGAGTTCAAACATGTATTCCCATATTTTTTTTCATAAATATTTGCAAATTATATTAGCACAGAGAAAGAAGTTTCAGTTTTTGTCAGTGCATTGGGTTGTTAGAAGCCTTGCTGTGATTTGTTTCTCAGGGATTCAAGAGATATGTTCTAAAATTGGAAATAGATCTGATTTCCACAGGAGATAATCATAGACTGAGTTTTACCACCCAGGGATACCATGACTTCTTCTATTTGGTGACCAGCTCCCTGCAGAGCCTTAATGGAGGCATGTATCACAGTAGAGAAGCCTGGAATCAGATACACGGCTTTTGTGGTATATAACATTTCAACTCCACATAGCCCCATTCCTTCCTCTGCTTGCTGCAGTGAGTGCAGCATCGCATGTTATAGGGCTGAACGAGTCTGGTAGTGAAGGCATGCTAAGCACCTCATTTCATCGTCATGCTTTTCTATTTTATTTTATTTTATTTTATTTTGCTTCTTCAACAGTCAGCTCAGTACTATTGAAACCATAAACAGGATGCATAGTAGTTTATCCTTAGATATTGTAGCCAGGAACCAAGGAATACTTGTTTCCGTGCCTCCCTTTGATTTCCCTAGGTAGACAGTTCAGGAAGATATATTAGAAGTGTGTTTAAAACAAAGCAGCCCTTGTTTTTGGCTTAGTCAACAACTCCTCTTTCATTGGCTTTGTTTCTGTGCAAACTGAAGAATCTTAGCCTCAGACTTCTCCATTGTAGGAGCACTCACTGAAAGGTAGTGCTTTCCTTTGTTCAGTGATTATAATTTGGCTCCTGAATTTTTAAAATGACATCTTGAAAGGGTTACCTGATATCTCTGCAAAATTCTTGAGACATTGAACCTGTGGAAGCCAGAGACAAAGGAAGTGGTGAGCTCTTGATATGGCTTCTGGGAACCTACACTAAATTGATTGCAGAAGTGTCAAACATCTAGCTAGACTTACCCAGAGATTTCAAGGAAAGACGGGATTTCTGTCTTTCATAAGGATACAAGGACAGAATGAAAGGAGATATGAGATGAACAACTGTGTACAGGGTTCGAGTACTGTAATGGAAAGACTATATATGCTAATACATTTAATTTGTACCCAGCTGTCTGCCTGAAAGACAGTAAGGCATCTTTTCTTTTATATTTGATGTACTAGTTGCTTTATGCTTACTCCTGTGCACAGCTTGTTTAGATCCAAAAATGAATTTTATCAAACTCCATGTGTGGATTTAAAGTTAAGTATTTTACTTTAGTAAGTTGTAGTACAACTCCCAAAGTCTACATTCCTTCTTAAGATCCCAAAGGATATTGGGTTATCTTTAAAAAAGTGGAGGCTCACATTTATGTTTTGTTAAGATTTTGGGGTGAATTATTTTTGGTTTACATACATTTTCCTTTTTGTTAGCTTTGAACTTATATATTTATCAAGAAATTGCCTTCAAAGTGTTTAAATGTAGTCATCACTTCTCAATTGACTATGCACCATGATTTAGCACGGCAATATTCTTTGGCTGTCTTCTGAATTTTGACCTTTACTCAGAATTTACAAGTTGTTGCACAGGTGCAGCAAAATGACAGACAGCAACCTTTAGTTTGAGCCAAATATGGGGTGATAATTGTGGCCGTTGCCCCGCTAGACTTGTGCATTCCTCCCCTCCCCTCCACTCCGCTCCCCTCCCCTCTCTGCTTATCCCCTCCCAATTCTTACATACTGTAATGGCAGTTCACCTGAACCCTGTTAGTCTCCAGATCACTAAGAACTTGGAACATATTGTATTACTTACTTGAGTTGCCAAAAAGATATTCTTGATTCTGTTTACTTTTTTTTAAAACAGCCCCTCCAGAATGGGAACAGAAAATCCAAAATACATACCTTTCTATCTATGACAGCTTATTTTGGGAATGCAAAGCTACTGGAAAGCCAAATCCTTGGTACACATGGCTAAAGAACGGTGAACGCCTCAATCCAGAGGTAAGTAGCTATATGTTAGAAATTCATTCCATTATAGCACATTTTGTTAGAATAACAGTCATTCCCAGTAGCAGCTCATGTCTTTGTAGTATTCAGTGTATTCCAGAGCATGAAGCTTACATTTATGTAATCCTTAAAAAAAACCCATAGCAAGTAAAGGGTACTGGGATTGAACACTTGGACATACTAGCAGTTAGTGATGAGTTCACATATAGATGACATTAGGACATGCTTAGGAAGCATTAATTGGAATCTGTGGGATAATAATAAAGGAGAAGAAAAGAAACAGAAAGAAGGGAGCATGAAGTTGGAAGAGGATATTTGGGATGGATATAGGGGGAGTTACAGTGGGGGAACTGTGGGGGGTATCATCAGGAAACATTTTAGAAAGCATGAAATCTCAAGAAATAAATAAAATATTCTAAACAGTAAGAAACTAAAAAGAATGTATCACCATCAAAGCTTACATTTGATGAGCTGCCCTATGTGTAAGGTCTTCTACCCTGTTGTTTTCTGTACATTGCTTTGTCAAGATAATGTGAGAGAGATAAATAATGATCATTCCTTCAAATATATGAAGAAATGTATTTAGAGAGGCTGAGACACTGGTCTGAAGTTGTAAAGCAGCTACTGAAGTTAAAATTAGCTTTCAGAACAGTATCTGTGGGTACCATGCAGACAATGAGCACAGAGAAGTGAAACAGTTTTCCAAGGTTACTGAACAGTAAGTAGAAGATGTAGTCTACTAAACTTTGTCTAGTAGGAGGACTCAGACTCTGAGTTGATAAACACTCTCCCACTTCTAGAAACTGTGATGGCTATCCTTACTCCATAAGAAAAGATCTGAGGCTTTGTACACATTTTAAATATAAACATATTTTCTCTTATGGTATCTATCCCATGAGAGTAATTTTCCCTTATCAAATTCTCCAGATAATTGTGTTAATGTATTTTATTTGTACATGGATCCATTACCAGAGTCATAAAGAATATATTGTTTGGAAGCTGAAAACAATTTTGTGTATGTGTGTGTGTGTTTAGTGGAACATTCCTACAGGATGCCTTTAGAATACATTCTCTTTTTGTTTTTCTCTAACACACTTATATTATCCTTAGAGAATGGTAGTGGATTCATTGAAATGTTTAGTTTAGGCTATATATTTGCTATCAACTATTAACTTTGTTTACTAAAATATTATTTCAGTACCCTAAACAGTTCCTTGTAGCAGATGTTTGATGCTGAGGCACGAGGTCTTTAAAGGAAGTTACAGAAAGGAAGGCTGTGGCTTCTCTAACTTAGAACTTGAGCAACATATTGGAACATCATCACATTTCCAGAGTCGTGGAACTTCCTAAATCATTTTGAATATCATAGAAGAGACAGTTTTGTATATTCCATTGAGAGGCTGCCAATCTACACAGAAATGATGTAACATAGATTATTCAAGTGCCCCAAAAAATTAATCCAGAAAAATTATGCTTTGTCCTTTTTTATCTTTAGAAAGTTACTCAGGATTTTGAAGTGAAAGTTCTCAATGTTAGGCAAAAATGTTTTCCATTAATATATTTTGTGCAAGAGAATGCTTACATTAACAATGAAACATCTTTTATATTAAAGCAAAACACCTTTTGATGACTCTTCCTTTATTAGGAGAGAATTCAGATTGAAAATGGAACTCTTATCATCACCATGCTGAATGTGTCAGACTCCGGGATCTACCAATGTGCTGCAGAAAACAAATACCAGACAATTTATGCAAATGCAGAATTGAGAGTTTTAGGTGAGCCATTCATTTATATCCAAGAAATTTGAAACTAAACCTTACATGCTGCTTTTCATATGTCATCTGAACCTGATTCTTTTCCAGTGAACTAGAAATTGCTATCTCTAAAAACAATGAGAAATATCTCAATTAGCCTTTTTTATTTAAAATTAGTTTATTCATTTTACATGCCACCCACAGTTCTCCCTTGCTGCCCTCTTCCACTTTCCCTTCCTCCCAATCCACTGCCATTCACTCCTCAGAAAGGGAAAGGCCTCCCATAGGGAGTAAACAAATTCTGACAGGACCAATCCCCTCTCTCCTTGATCAAGTCTGGGCAAGAAAGACATCCCAACAGAAAAAAATGGGCTCCAAAAGGCCAGCTCAAGCACCACAAATAGACCCTGATCACACTCCCAGGGCTTCTCCAACAGACCAAGCTACACTACTGTTGCCCACATGCAGAGGGCCTAGTTCAGTGCCATATAGACTCCCCAACAGTTGGTCTGGAGTCCATCAGTTCCCATGAGCTCCAGTCAACTGTCTCTGTGGATTTTTCCATCATGATCTCCCCCCTCCCTGCTCATATAATCCCTCCTCCCTCTCTTTGAGCTCAGTCTGGTGCTTGGCTGTGAATCTCTGCATGTGCTTCGTCAACTACTAGATACAGGTTCTATGCTGGCAGGTTATTCTCCAATCTGATTACAGGAGAAGGGCCATTCAGACACCACTTCCACCACTGCTAGTAGTCTTAGCTGGGGTTATGCTTGTTGATTCCTGGGAATTTCAATAGCATCAGGTTTCTCTCTAACTTCATAATGGCTCTCTGTATCAAGTTAGCTGTTTCATTGCTCTTCCACTCAATCCCTTCCCCAACTCGACCATTCCCTTCCCTCATGTTCTCATCCACCATCTCTTCCTTTCTCCCTCCCTCTCCATTCCCAGTTTACCCAGATCTCCTTTGTTTCCCATTCTCAGGGTAATACATGCATCCCTCTTAGGGTCTTCCTTGTTACCTAGCCTCTCTGAAGTTGTGGATTATAGTCTGATCCTTTGCTTTACATCTAGTATCCACTTATGAGTGAGTACATACCCTCTTTTGTCTTTCTGGGTCTGACTTACCTCACTCAGGTTGATTTTTTCTAGTTCCATTTATTTACCTGCTAAAAGATGTTTAAGGAATTACTCAATATCCTTAGTCATCAGTGAAATGCAAATTAAAACAACTCTGAGATACCATCTTACACCTGTCAAAATGGCTAAGATCAAAACCACTGAGGACAGCTTATGTTGGAGAGCATATGGAGTGAGGGGAACACTCCTCCACTGATGGTAGAAGTGGAAACTTGTACAGCCTGCTTTGCAAATCAGTATGGAGATTTCTCAGACAACTGGGTATCAATCTACTTGTTCATTCTAGTGTTATTTGTAATAGCCAGAACCTGGAAACAACTTAGATGCCGCTCAACCAAAGAATGGATTTAAAAAAAAATGTGGTTCATTTATACAACAGATAAATCAATGATAAATATTACTTAGCTGTTAAAACAATGCAAAATGAAACAAAAAATGACATCATGAAATTTTCAGGCAAATGGATGGAACTCAATTAATTTTTTTTATAACATAAAAGGGTTTTAACTATTTTTCCATTTTGCCACTGCATTAGGTTCCCATCATTGTATGTGTCCAAATTCAGCTGTGTTTCAATCAAGGAACTGGATTCTAGAGAGTGGTCTTGAAGACAAAACAGTGGGATCCAGAAGAAATCTTTTCAGCTACAAATATGAGCAAGAGAAATATTTTCATCCACACAGGCATAAGAAAAGCAAGAAACTTAAGATATTGTGACTCTCTACCTCTGCTTACTTGTGCACTAGCTGACAAGTAGTACACTGTAGATAGGTAGTTATACTGTGAACCCTTTCCTTCAAATGTGTAGATGTGTGGAATCAGGATGGCTGTTGTAGCTGCAGTCCATATTCAGGTCAGGAGGAAAGGAAGGAGACAGCTCCTCTCATATCTGTCTCTTATTTAAAAAGAATGATCCATTAAGATTTTATTCATTTCCTTAACTAAGACTCTTGTCACATTGTCATACAGATATTGAAGAGAGCGTAGAACAAGGAAAACAATTCCTTAGAGGGGAAAATACTGAGGTTGGAACAATGTGAGATTGACACCTCGTGAAATTCAAACAATGGTGTCTGCTGCAGTAGATAAGAGTGAGGTGTTTTTAACCCTGAGTTGATTAGCAACAGAAAAAATGAAGGAAACAAAAATAAAGTAAGACACCAAATATTATAGGCATTTGGGTGTCAGGCATCTTGTTCCTTCATTACTCATGACTATTTCATTGGGTATTTATTATTTCCCAGGCTCCAAGAAAAGATACTCAAATGAGAGTGACCCTCACCTTTACTGAACTTACACTTTCACTAGAAAATAGCCAATTTTAAACTGAACTGTTGGTATTCAAACACAAGGCAAACCAAAAGGAACCTTAATTGAGAACACCCCTTTCAATCTTGGATCATAAAAGCAAGTTGCATGGGCCAGATACAGGCAGAGAAGCAATTGCTTTAAAAAGCCAAGAAGTCAGAAAACCCGAAATGTTTGAAAACTTCAGTTCAATTGGACTTTAGAAATTGAGATTAGACACACAGATCCAACTATCAGGAACATGGAAGGCTTAGGTGCTTCCCAAGACCTCTTTTAGGTTCTCTTTTCAGTGAACTATTACTTATCTAACTTTGTAAGAACAAGACTAAGACTGACAAATGTGAGGTTTTTAAATTTCACTTTGCTGATCTAATTCTATTGAAGTCATATTATATTTCTCCACCTTAAGTTTTCTAAAAGAAACTGGAAATAATGACAAAATACTTCTGCTTTGCTTCAATGATGTAAATCATGTATATACATTTTTATCCATGCATATGTAAATATTGTGTAAATGTCTATGTATATGTGTGTATTGTGAACTTAAACTGGCCTTAAGTCAGCTTGAGTATATTAACTTTAATTTTGAATAAAAATGTTACATTTTATCCAGTATGTTAGTTTAATTTTAAGTTAATGTGTGTTATTTGAGTGATTTAATTAATCAATTTTTAATTTTTGCTTTTAGCTTCAGCTCCAGATTTCTCAAAAAAACCCATTAAAAAAATCTCAGTTGTTCAAGTTGGTGGTGACATTTCTATTGAATGCAAACCAAATGCCTTCCCTAAAGCATCTATTTCTTGGAAAAGAGGAACAGAGAGCCTAAGGCAAAGTAAAAGGTAAGACATCTTTATTAGTACATTTTTTGTTTTGTATTTTATAATGTACCAACTCCCAAACCCAGCTTTTTCTTCTGTGATAAAGTTTCAGTGGAGTACCCTGAGATGCCAATGGTTTCACATCCTATGTAAACATAAGTAGCTATAAAGCTTGTTTGTGTAATTCGGCTGCAATATTTTCATTGCACATACTTATAATAGAGGTATATTTTTAAAATCCTTTAAGAGCTTTTTCTATATTCAGTTTGAAGCCTTTTTCCTGACCCAGCCTGCTGAGAAATCAGCGAGAACATTATACAAAGGCAAGAGATACTCCTAGGCACACACCTGGTGCTATGGTTTTTAAATAGTCACACAGGTGTTCACCCCATGACTAAATGAATTCACCACACGAAAAAAAAATAGTGTGGAGAGGTTCCTGTAGAGAAGCAGGAGAGGTTTCCTTCCAGAATGGTTGCAGGTGAGAAACTTGAAGTCCTCACTTGAATGTTTTCTAGCACAGTGCAGCAAAATGGAATACTTATTCTTTTTCAAACATATAATATGGTTCATTACATTGCTCTATAGATTCTTGTGTGTAGGAAGGATAGTCAGACCACAGTTGGCAGCTGTATTTGAATGGCCCCTGTGTGTGACTGAGTCATCCTTTTAAGAATGAACCATTGTGCACATATGAATTCATAGAGCTTTTCAACAAAAATATGTAGCAGTGACCCTTATCTGGCAAGACAGAGCACATGAAAGAAAAGCAAAATGCAATGGAAATGACTGGAACACAGACAAGGGGATGAGGTGGCTGACAAATACTACAAGCCTTTCTGGGGCAGGGGCTGCAGAGGAAGTCTCTGTAAGAATCAGAGCCTGCTGGCTGCTTATAAAATCAGGTAGTTATAGGACAGAAAGGGGTGGCTGAATTTGAAAAGTTCCCTTTGTTGTTCACAGTTGGATATTGCTAAGGGGTTAGCAGTAAGTAGATAAGGAATTTCAGGAGATGGATAAATGTCTTTGCTGGATGGCTTTTCCTTGGGGGCTCCACAGGACAGGAAAGGTGAAAAGCAGAGAGAGAACATTAGTCTGGAAAGTAGATTATTGTAGTTAAGGGTACTGTCACAGCTCAGCTAAAATGGAGGAACCTTTACCCAATGACTTTGGATACGTGTGCCAGTTTGTAGTTTTAGAGAAAGACTGGTTTGTGAGCTGTCACTTCACATGAACATTCACAACTTGATTTTGGTCAAGTGTTGCAAAAACAGATTCACCATGTAACATACTTAATATTGCAGGATAAGCTAGATATACGGATTTTGACAAAGAACCTCTGAAGGTTTATCTAGGGAAACAAACTTCATAGGCTAGATGTGAGGACCTTGATTTGATATTGGCATTCCTAATATTGCCCTTGTAGCCAAGGAAGAGAGAATAAAGAGGAGACAACAACAAACATCAGTGATTTGCATTGGTGATGGTGGCCCTGCTGGCTCCATGTGCTGTCCTTATAGAGCTCTCCAAATACCTGATGAAATGTTTGAGTGGAGGCATCGTAGTGCCTTCCTTCATTCCTTAGCCTTGCCTTTATAAAAAGTTTTTATATCCCTGGATTAAAGACGTCCTAAAATAGAAATTCCCCTGAACTTTTAATGAATGAGTCACAATAGATGAATGAGTGTGTATTAGAGTCTTAGAGAGAGGCTTTACTCAGGGAAATGCCTCAAGACAAAGGGACAGGCATGTTGGCTTGTGGGAACAGAAAGGTGAAGGTAACCCGCTGCTAGAGGCCAGACTGGCCTCCTCTGGGAAGAGACTGCAGAAGCCCCTGTTGAATATCATAAAAGTTGTTTTCTGTACATTTTACCTTTCACCCCTAAAATCAAATCACATTTTAAACATGCTGATGGAGAAGAATACTCCAGACCTACTTCAGCAGATCTAGATGTTATATATACTCTAGTGATGTGGATCCAGATATGCTGATGAACGGTGCTGTGTTGGATAAAGTGGTTCTAAAGTGTGAAGCCAAAGAACAGGAAGAGATGACAGTGACCTTTCATGACGTTAAAAGGTCTGTTTGAGGAAAGAAATAAAGAGAAAGTGAGAACTGTGAGGAACTGATGGAAATGATTGTGGTGAAAGAAAATCCAGAAAGCAAAAGGAACATAAAATTTTCAAACATTTATTGCTTTCTTTTTATTTCTTTTGCCCCAGATAAAATCAGTCTTAGCCTCAGAGCAGTTAGTCATGGTCATAGTATATTCAAGCTCACTTCACTGCAATGAAAGAATGAATGATCCTGTGGCCTCTTAACTTACAGAGTTTTTTTATAATAACATCTTCCATGAGTTTGGGGACTCTATTACACATTTTAACAATAAAAGCAAACAAATTAAGTTCTGAATATACATTCTAAAAAATTGAAGAAATAATTGAGCCCTAGTAGGAGCTAGTAATTACAGGTATCTGTATCTATCTGATTTGTTGAGTACTAAACAGTAATTTGCAAAGGGCATGGAGTTAACTACATGAGACATCATATCTCTGCAGGCTTTCTGCCTTGTTTCCTCATCTATTGTCTCCTGTACTCACCGATTTCATTAAATGTGTGACTTCAAGCTGCTTATTGGAAAATACAGCATCTGTGCTTGTAGCAGTAACTTTTTTTTTTTTTAATCAGGACTGCCAGCACACAATTAATGACATGGAAGCTTATTATTAGCTATGAAAACTTAGTCATTAGGTTAGGCTTCTTCCCCTAGTACTTATAACTTAAGTTAACTTGTCTTTCTCTTAATCTATGTTTTTCTACATGGCTCAGTTTCATCTATTCTCTACTCTATACCAAATCTCTTCAGTGTCTCCCTGGGATCTCATTTGCAACATACATCCCTAGACTCTTTCTTCCCTTCCCCTCTCACCCCAGAATTCCTGCCTAACCTCTCCTGCCTAGCTACTGGTCATTCAGGTCTTTATTATACCAATTACAGAAACACATCTTCTCACAGTGTAAAATAGTCCACAGCATTCCATCCATTTTGTCTAAATAAAAAAGAAAAATTTTAACTCTAACATAATAAAACTTTATAAAATAAGAGTTAGTATCAGACAGGATGACATTTACAATGTTCTATCCATTTATATTTGGCAAATTTGGAGAAAGTACTGTATTATCTTATCTTTGTGAGTCCAAAGGTTTAAACCTAAACCACCTTTTAAATCATAACTTGTATTACCATCCTAAAAATATCTTCTTAGATCTTAGAATACCTTTTTAGATAAACAACTTAGCTTTTGTTTCTCAACCATATAAACTTTACATCTCTCATGTAGGTTTTCTTTCTGAATTTGGAAAGAAGAAAAATTGTAGTTATATAGCTATCTAGTTTTTAATCGCATCAAAGAGAAGGTAGAATAGTACCTGAGTAAACAAGAAGTGCAGAGCAAATAACTTCCAAACTATAGAAATAACAGAAAAAGGTGGTTGCCAGGACAGTCCCCAAGGTTTGTTTTCAATGTTGGGACATTCATCTTTGACCTAAAGGCAAAGAAAGAATAACGGATAGACTTTTCTGTGAAATAGGAGTTTTGTTAAGCTTCCTACCCTGTCTTGGTAAAGTCTGGCAGTCACCTTCTTTTTGTGCCCTGTTCATTAAATCTGAGCAGCTTATTGTCAACAGTAGAGGCAAGGAAAATTTCTTGCCCAAATGGCTAGTTTTGCCGCATTTAATGCAAACTCTATATGGAGGTTCGTTGATGACTGTACTCCCATTTTGAAATTAATTAGCACTACCAATAGTAGTTATGTCTCACTGTCATGAAAAGTCTTGTTATTAAATCATCTTAAATGTCATAAATGTATTTCTTTGAAGGTGTTTGGAGATCATCTGTCTATCTAAAATATTCTTCTGTTTGATATTGAACATACCTACATGACTGCATGTTTGTTTATTATAGGTGACTAACTACTAACCTACATTTCTTATGTATCCTAAACAGTTTTTAGTAATAACCTTTGAGGACTAGAACTATACAATATATTTTAAATGAGCTGCATAGGTACAATACCTTAAACAACAGTAGAGTCATATATACAGTTTTTGTAACAAAATAACATTAATTTTATAAGAATATACAAAATAATACCTATGTAAAATATTTGAGGATAATAGCTGTTTTTTAATTTAAACACAGATTCAATAATCTGTACTTTTTTTCTATCATCTTTATATTCCCCCATATAATTACAGAAAGAGATCCTTAAATCCACCTCTTTTGTTCAATATTTTTTTCTGACCATGACCAGTAACAAAATGAACCTAATGCCCCTAAATGATGACACACAACCCCTGAGCAACCAGAAATCATCCACTCCACTTTGAAAATGTGGACATCATGTTCTCTAGATTGCTTCCTGCTCTCTGGGGATAGCAGCACTTTTAGGGAATCCTGAGAATACAGAGATAATGGTCAAGTCTTGAGAAAACTAGCTGTATTTTTTTTTGTTTAATCTCTCTGTGTGGCAAAAGTTTATCTTAAGTCCTGTTTTGAGTATTCTGTAAGGTTAGATCATCTCAACTAGCAGCTTTGAAGCTATTTTGGATGAAGAATTTTGAGAAAATTTCAATAGAGACATTCTGAGAGTCGAGATTCCCTGGGGTATTTGTTGTCATTGATGTCTGGTCCATTTGTTCTGAAAACACAACAAGAAAATGCATAAACTTTTAAAGGTACCATACATATTTGCATTAACATAAGTATAGAATGTATAGTGTACACAAGTCAGGTAACATAATTTCCTGTCTTGTGTTTGAACAGGTAAAAGGCATTTCTCAACTTTGTAAGTCTGTTTGGACTGATTAACCAAACTGTAATATGTATCTCGGTCCATGGGATGTGTAGTGAGTGGGGCCATTTCTCTGTCGTTCTGTGGATTGTTCAGGTTTATTCCCAATATAACCACTGGGTTTTTATTAATAATAGAATAAATTTGATAATCACTACATATGCTGCTATTTGTATTGGCTTACTGGATTTTCTGTGGTCTTCTCATAAGGACTTTCAAAGAAGTTGAAAGTAAAAAAATAAAATAATATGCAGTATTATAGAAAGAACGAAAGGAAAATGTAGGGTAGGAGACTGGAAAGAAAGGAGAAGTAAAGGAAATTAATTGGAAAAAGAGAAAACATTAGGAATGGGGTTCCATAGTATATCATAGAAGATGAGTTGACTTCTCTACACTGTTTTGTTTTGAGTGTACATTTGAGATATTTCCTTAACAACGACCTCCTTGTATAAATTCGCTGTAAAGAATAGCATTATTTAAAATAAGAGATGCTGATGTTGTCTTTAACCTATCAGGTATAAGGTAGTTTCTTTCTTTTAAACTAATAGCCTGACTATGAGGTGGGAAATGAATAATTTTCCATATTCAGAAACTACTTTTTCAGGCCATTGATGTTGGATGCAGAACATAATACCAGCAAAGTAATTGTATTTAACTTGATAATGCCTACCATAATGAAAAACAAATTCACAGAAAAAAAGTATTAAAGTTCTAGGCATTGAAACAAACTATTATGGCCATAGAATTGAAGTGGCCTTGAACTCACAAATGTCCACCTGTCTCTCTCTCAATTGCTGAAATTAAAGCCAGAGGCAGTCACTACTAGACTCACATATTATTTCTAATTGCATCTAGAAAATAGAAATTAAGATTATTGGAATAACTATGTCTCCGTATATCTGCGTGTGTGTGTGTGTGTGTGTGTGTGTGTGTGTGTGTGTGTGTGTGTGTAGATTTTCAAGGCAATTGAAATTAAATTTTCTAAGAGCAAACAACAGAATTTTGGACATAATGGGTGGTTATAGATTATTTTAAATTTAGATTTTAAAAGCCAATGTTAAATGTGTAGGTAGACATATTGTTGAATAGTCTGTTGTAAAGGGGAATGACAGACTATTGAGCCCATTTTTCAATTTGTATAAGGTCACGTCCTGAACTTAAACAAGTCACATAGAGTTCCCGTGCATGTTCTTAATGTCATTCCAAATTCATCATTTCATATAAAAGTATATGCATCTTTAATCTTCTCATACTCTGGTAATAAATAACTCACTTGTATGCAAAGAAAGAATGAAAGAGAAATATAAAAAACTAGTTGAAATTTTCAGTGATTCTAAATAGAAGCTTTTCAGTTCTTGACATTGTGAGTGTTTCCATGGGAGAACAGACCTCTTTAGTTTCCAGTATAAAACTTCTATATAATACTGTCTTCTTTGAAATTTCATTATCACTGACTCTTACCACCAATAAAGTGTAACTACCTTAACGTGGTTGAGAGAGCTTTAAAGAAGCCTATTCAAAGTAATCAAAGTGTATTGGATACTTAAAAAAAAGGTTAGCAATATATGTTTTTAGACAATTTCTTCTCTCTTTTATGAATCTGGAGTTTTCATCACAGATCCAGTAGGTGATAAAGCTTACTTTTGGAGACAAGTTCCCTCCTTCTGTATCCAGGTTTTCTTCTATGGTGCTAAAGGAAAACTTTCTGAACATTCCCTTGTTTGAAGTCATATTGACAAATGTTTTAATCTATTGAAATGTTAACTTGGATCAAAAGGCAGTTTTTAAAAAACTCTTTTATTGATTTTATTGGGCTATACATTTTTCTCTGCTCGCGTTCTTTCTCTTCATCTCTCCTTTCCGTCTGCCCTCTCCCGTGGCCCCATGCTTGCAATTTTCTCAGGAGATCTTGTCTTTTTCTACATCTTCCCATGTAGATTAGATGCACATATGTCTCTCTTAGGGTCCTCTGGGATTGTGAATTTTAGGCTGCATTCTGTGCTTTCTGTCTACAAGCCACTTATGAATACATTATGAGTCTTTCTGTGTCTGAGTTACCTCACTCAATATGATGTTTCTAGATTCATCCATTTTACTCCTGCATTGCTGATGGAAGTGCAGAGTGGTACAGCCCCTTTGCATATCAGTATGATGATTTCTCAGAAAATTAGGAAAAATTTTACGAGGGACCCAAAATACCAGTTTTGGGTATATATACCCAAAGGATGCTCAATCATATCACAAGGACATGTTACTCAACTATGTTCTAGCAGCACTGTTTGTTATAGCCAGAACCTGGAAACAACCTAAATGTCCCTGGACTGAAGAATGGATAAGGAAAATGTGGTAAATTTACACAGTGGAGTACTACACAGCAGAAAAAATAATGACACCTTGAGATTTGCAGGTAGAAAGCAGTTTTTAAAATAGTTAGCTTTTTTTCTTATTAGCTTATGCACTATCATCAAAGCCTTGTTTGCTTTAGGGCTTCCATGAACTCTAATAGTCTATGAACATGGAAAATTCTGATCACAGACAATTTCACTCCCTGTGATCATGGGTTATTGTCATTAAAAAGTCTAAACCTGCTTGATTTTTGTGTGGGGAACGGTTATACAATGTCTCTCTCATTCTCTTTAGTGATACCTAAGATTTAACAGCAATGTATAAATTAAACAGAAGACAAAGCATGTATTGCAAAGACTTCAACACTGAACATTAGACAGCCTAGGTTCTGGTCACTCTCCCTGAGGAGTATCATGGCCCTGAGGAAAACCATCAGGCTACTTTTAGGTCACTAAAATAATTAAATATTGATTATTATAACTACATAATGCCTGGAGAATATGGTTAAATTCAACAGAAATGAGTACTTGGCTAGTTGAAAATAGTAAGTTCTTTATTGATATCAGGTTCATATATTTCTTAATGGTTTACTCAGGTGAAGAAGTGACTAAGTTGAACATAAATATTTCTATTAATTATAAAACAATTGAATTATCTGTTTGGGAAAAATTCGGAGTTTAAGGGGAACTCTGCGACTAAAGGGAAAACCATTCGGGACATTTACCCTCATTCTTTCATTCAGCATGTCAGTTTGAACACTCAACACAAGTGGAACATAATATATTTAGTATATGTTTTTATGTTCTCCAAACAGTGCAAATTAAAGTTTACTTTATTTAACTTATAGAGGTTGTATATTAATTATATCAGCTACTTTTCTTTTTTAAAGACTTATTTAAGCCGGGCGGTGGTGGCGCACGCCTTTAATCCCAGCACTCCGGAGGCAGAGGCAGGCGGATCTCTGTGAGTTCGAGGCCAGCTTGGTCTACAAGAGCTAGTGCCAGGACAGGCTCCAAAGCTACAGAGAAACCCTGTCTCGAAAAACCAAAAAAATAAAAAATAAAAAAAAGAGTTATTTTAAAAGCATATCTTTTCTCATTTTACACGTCAAATCCAGTTCCCACTCCCTCCCCTCCACATTCCATCCCATCCCACCCCCCTCCTCCTTTTCTTCTTCCCCCATGCTCCCAATTACTCAGGAGATCTTGTCTATTTCTCCATTCCATGGGGATCTGTTTATGTTTATTTAGGGTTCTTCTTGGCACTTAGCTTCTCTGGGATAGTGGACTATAGACTCCTTATCCTTTGCTTTACAGATAGTATTCTCCTGTGAGTGAGCACATACCATGCTCATTTTTCTGGGTCTGATTACCTCATTCAGGATAGTTCTTTTGTAGTGACAAAACATTATGCCCAAAAGCATCTTAGGGAATAGTTTATTTTGGCTTACATTTCCAGAGGGAACATCCGTGATGGTGGGCAAGGCATGGCAGCAGGTTCCGGGACACAATACTAATATATCACATCTTCAACCACGATCAGAAAACAGAAAGAGACACCTAGAAATAGGGTGAGACTCTACAGTTTTAAAAGCGGTCCACACTGGCATACTTCCTGTCTCAGACCTCTACCTCCTAAGTTCAATAATGTACCTCCAAACAGCACCAACCAACTGGGGACTAAGAGATCAAAGATCTAAGTCTATAGGATGTATTTCTCATTAACACTATTATATGCAGTTGAACTAAACTTCAAGTATAAATAAAATCATGATGTACTCATTTGTTAACTCTTTCATAAGCTTTATACATATTCATTGAACACCTTTTATATTTCTACTACAATACCGTACCCTGAGGCTAAAGCGTTAAACCACATTGCTTCAGGTATGTAATATTCTTTTCATTTTTTTTTCTAAAGAAATAGTTTGTCCTTAAAGTTATTTGGAGTCAAAGACTGTGGTTAAGGCCCCAATTTTACTTCTCATTTAGTTGATAGCTTCTAGCAAATCCTTTAGTTTTTCTGGTTCTCAGTTGAACCATTTTAGAGAAAATAGTGCTTGTATCTCACAGAGGGATGTCTGAGACAGAAATGACACAGCCCATGTAGAAGGGCATGAAGTCTCCATGCATTTTAAGATGTCTAAACCTTTCAAGAAATCATTTTGACCTCTCTGCAGTTCAATCTATGCATATTTACGTTTATAAGACAGAAGAACAACGAAAACCTCAATTTGGGAGGTCAAGGCAAATGATGATAAAGAACATGTCTTCAAGGGATTCTCGGGACACTAAATAATCCCACATCTGATGAATTTGATTAATCACCTCTTTTCCTTGGAGATCTACTTAGACAGACTAGATAGAAATCAAAAGTCTTAAATGCGTCTCGTTTTTCCCTATAGGTGCCGGCTTCCTATTTAGGGAACTTGTGAATTTAATAGGAAATGTTAGCCTGCTGAACAGACAGGTCAACAGTGTGCTCTTCCAGGCAACATTAAGCACTGAATCACTGACCCTTGTCAGTAGTAGACACAGGAGCTCCAAACTACAAAAACAAAAAACAACAGACCATTAATTTTGTCCTGTTGTTAGAAGAATCGCAGTGGAATCCATAAGTAAATCAATGTATTTTTTTACCTTCTTTCCAAAAACATAAAAATATAATAAAACACACTTGCATCCAGGAAAATATTCAATGATTGTAATAATACTCATTTAAGTGAATTCCTATTTGCTAAGAAATGTATCTGGCCTCTTATATGTCTCAAAAAAGGCACATTTTTCCATATAGTAATATACAACTGAGGATCAGTATTCTCACAGAGTACATGTTACACTGGTGTCATTTTACACCACATAAATGCAATGGTTACATATAGAGATACTTAAACATTTGCAGTCAACTTCCCTAGAAAAGAGAAATTCTATCCCATGGCAGTTGGTCTGAAAATGATATCATTTTTTCATAGACTCACAAGAGAACATCTATTCTTCTTATACAATTTCTGTTTTCTTCTCTTACTTATTTAAACTCCAAGTTTATGAGCA
Organism: Microtus obscurus; assembly: GCA_963919715.1. Classification (NCBI taxonomy): domain Eukaryota; kingdom Metazoa; phylum Chordata; class Mammalia; order Rodentia; family Cricetidae; genus Microtus; species Microtus obscurus. The sequence continues at coordinate 2,267,499 of CAWTZC010000501.1, read as the reverse complement.
AGCCTTGTGGAATCATGGGTTCTCTGTGTAGTTCCTTACTTGCAATACCACCCTAAAGCCCTGTATATATTCTGATATATAGCAAATGGAAGTCACTGTATTCACAAGAAATCCCACTGATTTTAATAGAATTATCCAGTTACTGAAAGTAGTGGTTATTCAGTGTATTTGTGTGAAAGCACCAAATTTAAAGTGGATTTACAATATTGCCATTTTCTTATCACTACAACACCAATACTTACCTTCTGGACAGAGCACTGAATTGTGGGAAAGAATGATGTAGACAGAGACTGCTCATTTGTTTCCTGGCCACCCAGACCCGAATAATCACACAGAAACTATATTAATTACAAGACTGTTTAGACAATAGTTTAGGCCTATTCCTAGCTAGTTCACACATCTTAAATTAACCCTTTTCTATTAATCTATGTATCATTATGAAGTTTTGCCCTACCTGTACAGTTCCAGTGTCTCTCTCTTTTAGAAGCTACATGACATGTCCTTGACTCTGCATAGTCTCTTTATATGTCTCTGTTTGGATTTCCTGCCTGGATTTACTCTGCTTAGCCATTGATTGAAACAGTTTTATTCATTAGCCAATAAAAACAACACATATACAGAAGGATATCCAACATCATCTCCCCTTTTCTGTCTAATAAAAAAGAAAGGTTTTAACTTTAACATAGTAAAATTACATATAACAAAACCATAAAGACCTTTTGGTGGGTTTATTTCCATCAAACCACAATAACCTGAATGGAATCCATGGGTTCCTATCCTCTGTGGAAACAAAAGCAGAACCTCTTTTCTAAAATAACATACCCCTAGACTTAAATTTTGAAGTCAAGATGCCTTTAAAATACATATGTTGGTTTAGCTTAACAGTCTATACAATGAAATGTCTTTCTGTAGTTACCTCATTCACAGGCAAAAAATTCAACGAAAACACAATAATATACATAATTCAGACTCTGTGTATTTCTTATTTTTATATAGCTTAATTTTAACTCCATTACTCTATTTAATATTTATTTTTACCATTGTTACTCCTTTAATCTGTGACTGTCTATACTCTTGTCTTTATTCTTTTCCCCTTTTCTTCCATTCCTATGTACATTTTTAAAACATACTCCAATCCATTAGAGGTTTATTTTTGTCTGAATCTGTCTTTATTGTGTATCTGTAATAATTTTTTTCACCAGGAACACTTAATTTTAAAATGCTATGTGGGCATGACTAGGACCAACTCTATGACCCTGCCTGTTTGCTTTGACCAGTCCAACATGGAGGAGACTATGTCATCATTAAGCAACAGGACCAGCATGAACCAGGAAGTCAGCTCTTAAAGGAGCTGTGCAATTTTTGTTCCTAAGGTTGAGTCAAGAAGCCTTCTCTTAAGGGAATTGCATCTTTGTTTCTCTCTAACAAACAGAACCTACCCAAGAAAATGATGCTACCAAGAGCCCTGCTTATCTCTATTTGTTTATGTCTAGAATTCCTTCCCAAGCTCTCTAGGTTTTAAGTGGATATACTTGATCCAAATTGGTAGGCAGAGACTGCTATTTCATTTCCAGACCATCCAGACCTGAATAATCACATAGAAACTAAATTTATTACATTACTATTTGGCCAATAGCTTAGTCATATTCCTAGCTAGTTCTTATACATTAAATTAACCCATTTTTATCAATCTACGTTTTACCATGAGGCTGTGGCCTACCAGTAAATTTTCAGAGTCTCTCCCCTTTGGCAAATATATGGTGTCTCCTTAACTCTACTTACTTTCTATATAAATCTCTGTTCAGGTATTCCTGCCTGTAATTTACTCTGCTAAGCCATTGAAAGAAATAGATTTATTCATTAGCCAATAAAAGCAACCCATATATAGAAGTAAATTCCACATCAGAATGAACCAAAGAATCCAAAGATGTTAGAGAAAATAAATGAATGGGGAAGTTGCGGAAGGGGAGGAAAAGGAAAAGGAGACCTGGGAGGACATTATCTGTCACTCTCATTCTTTGCTACTAAAAAAAAAAAATCATCTGCTCTTCATGTTCTCCAAAGGGAAAAGTTACCTGTGAGAATAAATGTCTGAAATCTTATACCATGGAATAAAACCACACACACACACACACACACACACACACACACACACACACACACATACACACACAGAGAGAGAGAGAGAGAGAGAGAGAGAGAGAGAGAATGAGAACTTAGTTTGCTCTTATTTTTTCTGCTGAGAAAACTATCTGGACTAAGCAGTTATTTATTAAGCATCAAGGTCCCATTCATATACTATTGAATTTCATTCCTAGAACCTTTAAGTGTCTATCTTAATTTCTGGGGCATCAGCCCACAATGGCTGCATAGATAAGTAAGAGAGTCCAATTCTTGTTTCTCCTTGTTAGATGCTACTCTATATTTTATAGTAACTACCTTCCAAGTGATTATTCTACATTTTTATTTTGCCTACTGTCCCAAGTGCTACCTTAATAATAAAACAACCCTTCCTTGCACAGTTTTTCCTTGTTGATTTAATCATCCTCCAACAAGTACAAATTATTCCTTTTCTGCTTCTTCTTGCTTCTTGCAGAGCCTCCTAATAGAAGAAGCAAACAAGCCTAATTTTATTTTGTATTACCAACTACTTAATGTAGTAGTGTTTAGTCCATGAGGTAGCATGAGTATCAAGTAGACAAATGAACCATATGTTCCCATGTTTAAGGCAGAGCAGCAGGTTGCATAATGCCAGGCTTATTAGAGCCTCCTTCCTGTGATGCCTCTTAGTAATAAAATTTTAAATTGTTCATACTACACTCCTGAGAGGCTTGTTAAGGTGAGCCTTTCTCAGGAAGTACATGTTGAATATGTCAAGAGCCATCTGATACTCTTGCCTTTGTCACAGGATAATGTAATGAGCTAAAATCCTCTGTGTGCCCTTGTCTATCTTGCTCTCCCTTTTCACTTTTGTCATCTACTTCTCATTACTTTATTCCTATTGGCCTCTACCAATCCTTGTCTTATATCTTTTCAGAGAATGCATGCAGAGCCACCTGCCTGTTATTATCTAAAAGCAGTTTTCATTCAGAAAAGAAATAAAGCCTAGACTGGAGTGCTGACTTCCTGTATAAATTCCTTGTTGCACAAGTCTGAGGGCATCAGTTTTTTTTTCTCATCATTAACCTACAAAGCTAAGAATATTGGTGTGAATCTATAACCCCATGTTGGGGATGGGGAGAAGAGACAGATGGATCCCAGTAGTGCCTGCTTGTCAGTTTAGTGAAAACAGAGAGCTCCGGGTTCAGTAAAAGAACATCTCTAAAAACCTCTGTCCTCCACACATGCATGCACCCATTTGTGTACCCATACATGTATGTGTAAACATACTTAAAACATTATACATACAAACATGAACACACACATTCAAAGAGAGAGAGAGAGAGAGAGAGAGAGAGAGAGAGAGAGAGGGAGAGATGTTAAGTATCCCTTTAAGCCCAGTCTGCATATTGTGTATGTGCCATTTCTTATTACTGCCTTATGTCAGATTATTATGGTTCTGGATCACAATTTAAAATATTTCCCTCTTGTTTTTAAACCAAGGTCAAATGTCAAAAAGTAGCTCTACCAAATATATGCCATCTTCTGTATTATTGTACTGAATCCTGCACAGATGTAAGCTTCGCCATGCAGAATCTGTGAACTCAAAGGCCATATCAGAAAGCTTTGAATTTGATTGTGCATCATGAGAACCTTGTGGAAAGGGCAGATCCTAGAGCTTCACAGAAAAAAAAAATAATTCTGTAGCTATAAACTAGGACAGAGGTACCTAGAATTTGATAACTTTAATTTAACAGACTCCAAGATAATCTGAGGCTAGGTTTAAACATGAACATATTCTCATAAAATACATACTTCCTCCCTGTTTACTTTTTTCTCCCTTAGGGGATATACACTGAAAGCTCATCTCTTCTTCCTTCAATGTTGCAAAAACACGCAAGTCCTCTGTTGCCTTGCTTTTTGAAAATATGAATCTAATTGGCCTTAGAACGATGTCAACTTACTATTAGCACTCATTTCTAAGTGACATTTATATCTCCAAAATTCACATAAATATTTAGCAGCCATAATTTTATAGACAGAAAAGGTCAATTATTTGTGAAATTTATACAAATGACCTTTTGTTCTAGGCTTGACTCTTTAAAAAGAAGTGACTGCTGGAAATGTTTAAAGTACAATGATCTTCAGAAAATGATGGTTTTGTCTTGATTCTGAGAACAAATAATAAGTAAAAATAACGGAAAGAAGATTGCTCTCTATTATGGGCATAGTTGAAGTAATAAAAGCTAGAACCGTGGTGTAGAAATCATCTGTGGTAGTGTGATCATGATGATGTGTGAGGCTGCTACACAATTTTGTTACACTTGTTAAAATTTTACAATTTCCTTTTGGTTTTCACAGTTATTTTTATTTTTTCCAAATGATTTTGTGTAAGAACACTTTACTGAAGCACATTGAAAAACTAATTTTTCTAATTTCCTGTAGGGAGAACCAGTGTCCTTTTTGGTTCCTTTTCCACTTCTCACCCTATTGTGGTCCATAGTTGGAGTAATAATCCCTCACATTTCCCAGGACTAGAGTTTGGCATCTACTGACATAGAGGAGTATATCCAGAATCTTTTTTCCCATCAAACCATTCATTTATTTATAAGCACAGAAGGAAATTGGTCTGGCTTACATTGTGTAACATCCTGTGATTGGTGTCTAGTGTGTGGTAAAAAAGGCCCACATACAAAGAGTCAGACAGATACCTCAGAAGATATGATAAAAGTGTGGAAAATTCATTATTTTGTCTCCTATCAGCTTGGAAAGGCATAAAGGATAGTAGAAATAGAAGTGGCACTGGAAGTGTGCATGGGATTTTTCTACATCTAGGAGAGCAGGAGTGGTGGGAGCTTGTTATGCAAACAACTTAATCTGCAGCTTTAAAGACTGTCTGACATTTGGCCTAGTTACACTGCAACTTAGAGTTTGGATATTGACTTTCCTTCCCTGTGATAAGATGCACTTCCTCAAGGCTCCTCTGTATACAGGAAAAGAAACTAAAATTGTTCCATGAGTCATCTAACAGATGACTAAAGACTTGAGGAATGCTTAGTTATACTTAATAATATATATTTTCAGTCTACTTCTGATTAAATTAACCAAGGCATCCAGACATCTATCCTTCCCATATGTGACCCTGACTTTCATCACAGAAGAATGATAATAGTTATAGCTTCTATTTATAACATATCCACCATGGAAAGATGGTATTAAATCATTTAATGTGATTTTTCACCATATATCTATGAAAGATACACATTTATAGTATTTATCTTTTGGATAGATAACTCTAAACCTTAGAGAAGTTAAACATCACACTGACAGTCATGCCAGCAATAAGTCACGCAAGGGCATTCAGCTCTAGGAAGCTCTGACTCCAAGGCTGAATATAATTGTAACATCACACTATAGATCTTTAATTAGATTTCTAATGACTTATAGTACACATTTGTTGAACTAACGGCAACCTTAAAACCACACACATAGTTTTTTTTCTTTGTTCATTATTAGATTGAACCTTCTCAGAATATTCACACACATACACACACACACACACACACACACACATGCACACACATACATAAACAGAGAAAAAGAGAGATGCCAATATACTGTTTTTATTTATTAAATATATCAAATGTATTGTGAAAGGTTATCTAAATGGAATCTTTCTAATTCACATTTATGTGGGTACATTTGCATCTGAAGGCTAGTGATGAAGTTCAAGAGTCATTCCTCAGAAGATACCCACCTTGTATATTTTGGGGTATAGGGTCTTTTATTGTGGGTTGTGACTCACTAATTATGCCTACTTAGTGACTACTTTTGTCAGCAGGCTCCATGGACACTTCTGTCTGCATCCCCAGTGTGGACACTTTAACAACAGTTATAATGAAATTGATCCGGGTATAGAATTGTAATAAGCATGTAGTCAAAGACAGAATATCACATCCATGTTGATTGCCTAATCTCAGTCACTTTTATAAGCCTAGCTATGTAGTCTCCAAGGAGTACAATCAAGATGGAGCAAATTGAGACCCAGAATCTGAAATTCCACCAGGGTTCATTACTTCCATTTTCACCTTTATGAAGGAGGATTGTCATTTCCCAGGGATTTCTGTAAATAGAGGCTTTTTGTCCCACCCTGTCTCACAGCAATTGCTAAAATAATCACTCAGAGGTTTAATATTAATTACAAACTGTTTGGCCTATAACTCAGGCTTGTTATTGACTAGTTTGCACAATGAAATTGTCCCATTTATAATAGTCTATATTTTGCCCTGAAACTTGTGAATTGTTGCCTTACTTTTTGCTTCCCCAGTGGCTGCTGGAATCATCCAGATATTTCTCTTCTGGTATTACCAGATTACATAGGCCAGGTGACAAGACGCAATAAATAATACCCATTAGTTTTCTAGCTCAGCTCCTTGTATTCCAAGGACATTAGGGATGAAATCGCTAGCATAAGGTCACCTGGCAATATGTGAACCTTGTTGATGTCAGACTCAGCCATACACACAACTTTCCACCTCTAAATTATCGAAACCAGTCCATGTGTAAAAGCCACAATGAAAAAGTGCTCTGACACATTAAAGTGACATTCCAATGTTTAGTTTTCTCTTAGTTGTTTCCTTTGCTACCAGTCTCTGTCTTTTCAGTAGCTGCTTTTTTAGATTTTTGGTAGGGGCGCAGTTTTTTTTTTTTTTCCTGATTTCTTTTAAACTCTTTCTTTTGTCCTTTGGCAACCTTGTAATTTCCCATTTTCTTTTCAGTTTGCTGAGTAGTGAGACATAGACATGCTTGCTTATGAATCTATATTATCTCTCTTCCATGTTTCTTTCAACACCCCACCAGATATGACAGCAAAAATGAACACTCTTCTCTCCCTTCTGCTAGACAGCTAAGTGTTCCTCTAAGACCTTCTTCATTGGGTTAATTTAGCCCAGTTTTCCATCTAATGTGTTTAGTAGGTGCTAAATGACATTTACTTAATATTTTATGGAAAGCAGCCCACTAGCACACCATTTGGCATGCCATTGGGATAAAGACACATCATGACACCCAATTATTATGTCATTTAGCAATTTCTGTTATCTGTCATCTTTTAATTTGTGTCTTGTTTCAGATATCAGAAAACTGAGTTTGTGGTCTGTGTTAGTCACTACAAAGCTGTTGCTTAAATTATGTCTGTATCATAAACAGAAAGATAAATCTTAATGGATTCTGAAATCTGAATGTCCACTTCTTTGTTTTTTTTCCCCTTGGAATTTAGGAACATTGAAGCAAAGACTTTAAATCTTTTTACTATTCACACCCATAATATCACATTAGGCATGAAGAAGAAATAAATATGAGATATAGTCAATAGAAGCATTTTATTCTTATTTAAAATGTACTAGATTTAACGTCTCTTCCACAGATAAGACATCTAAATAGACTTCATTATTTCCATAAAAAAACTCGAATAACTTTTTGGATAACAGTTTATATGAAATACTTGTCTGTTGAGAAAGATTACAAAAAACCGATGGGTTTGATCACCCAGACCTGAAATCCTGGCTATTCAAGAGACTGAGGCAAGAGAACATTGCGTTTGCAGTAAGCTTAAACTGTAGAATGAGATCAAGGCCACCTGGGTCACATCATGTATTCAAAGGATATATTTGGTACTGAAGTGAGGGTCTGTCTCTTTTATTTTAAATTGGAAAAGAGGGGAGAAAATAGGGGTGCTCCTTATTGGTAAAGTACTTGCCTGCCATGCATAGAGTCCAGGGTTCATTTCCTGGAATGTAACTTAAAGAAATTCTAGAATGCTTATCTTCCATGAACTATAGAAAAACCCCGCTTTTTAAGCAATGGTCGTTTTGGAGTCCCTTCTGTTAACAATGTCTTTTCATAGATCTTCAATTTGGTTTCCCTTTCCTTCTTCTTCGTGTCACCTCATTCAGTATCCAGTAAACAAGGTCACTTATGACTAACATAACTCATTATACAGGCTCTAAAAAATATATTTTCCTGGAGAGAGGTAAAAAAGAGGCCAAAGAAAGAAAGAAAATACTAGAGATTCATCAAAGCACTTTTGGTAAGCAAGAAAAATTTTTAGGGATCATCAATTTAGGTTTATATTATAATAATTTAAAATATTTTGTGTGCTATGGAGATAGTTCAACAGTTATGAGAGCTTAACCACTCTTCCTAAGGACAAGAGTCTGTGCCCAGAACACTCACTGGGTAAATTACAATAATTCCACCTCCAGTATGATATTCATGTCTGTATGCATACCCATAAGCAGATGCACTCCACAAAATTAAATATATTAAAGATAGATCTTTTAAAAATATTTTGTAATGAATTGTGTTGTAATATTTAATTTCTTGATGCAAATAATACACAATACAAACTAAAATAATTATTTTTTTCAATTTTTCTGCTACCATCTACAAACATATAGAAACCAATCAGCAAGTATTGGGTCGATCAGTTGGAAGATTACTTATTTATCATGAATGAAGGCCTGGGTTTGATCCCATCCCTATATAAACTAAAAACAATGACAGACTTGTAAATACTATAATCAGGATGTGGAGGTGGGATGATCATTAGTCAAGGTAATCCTCAACCACATAGAAAAAATGTCACAGGCTACAAGAGGTATTGACCCATTAACTGAATAAGCACTTTAGTACTTACTTATTTTTATTTATTTTTTAAACAAAGTGTCCAAGTTCATTAGTATATAGAATTATTAATGATATCAATAAATTAAAAATGACCTTTACCAATAAGGATAAGGAAGATTAAACATTATAAAAATGCATAATTTTTGAAATACCTGCTAATTGCACACCTTATAAAATTCAACTAATTATGGAAATGGAGCAGCCATGAACTTGCCATCATTACTTTTCTTGAATAAACACATACTGCAATGCTGTACATAGAAACACATATTAATATATATGTATACATACATATTAATATATATACCACACCTATTAATGTACATGCCATACATTCCTCAGACTATACATACTACACAAACAACACACATGCGGTAAACATCATACACTCATATCACACATACACATATACACACACCATTCACACATATTACAAAAACATCCCAAACACATATATCAGACATTGTCTTCTCATTCATATGCCACCTGTTTCAATGAAAATGTAAATTTAGATTGTCCACTAGATGTGGAGAGCAAGCAATTTCTTTTTTTTCAATAAATATTCTCTTTTTTTAATTGAGAAAAGGAAAAAAAAAAATTTCCGCCTCCTCCCAGCCTCCCATTTCCCTCCCCTCCACTCACCCTTATCCCCCTTCCTCCACTCCTCTCCCCCTCCCTCTACAGTCGAAAGAGCAATCAGGGTTCCCTGCCCTAGGGAAAGTCCAAGGTCCTCCCCCCTCCGTCCATGTCTAGGAAGGTGAACATCCAAACTGGCTAGGCTCCCACAAAGCCAAAACATGAAGTAGGATAAAATCCTGTGCCATTGTCCTTGGCTTCTCATCAGCCTTCATTGTTCGCCATGTTTAGAGAGTCCAGTTTTATCCCATGCTTTTTCAATCACAGTCCATCTGGCCTTGGTGAGCTCCCAATAGATCAGCCCCACTGTCTCAGTGGGTGGGTGCAGCCCTCGTGGGCCCGACTTCCTTGATCATGTTCTCCCTCCTTCCGCTCCTCATTGGGACCTTGGGAGCTCAGTCTGGTGCTCCAGTGTGGGTCTCTGTCTCTATCTCCATCCATCAACAGATGAAGGTTCTATGGTGATATGCAAGATATTCGTCAGAATTGCTGTAGGATAGGGTCATTTCAGGTTCCCTATCATCACCTGCCCAAGGAACTAGCTGGGGACATCGCCAGAGGCTATGGAGGAAGGGGTACCCTCATCCATTGCTGGTGGGAATGCACTCTTGTGCAACCACTTTGGAAATCAGTGTTTCGGTTTCTCAGGAAATTCGGGTCAACCTACCCCTGGACCCAGCAATACCACTCTTGGGAATATACCCAAGAGATGCCCTATCAAATGGCAAAAGCATTTGTTCAACTATGTTCATAGCAGTATTATTTGTAATAGCCAGAACCTGGAAACAACCTAGATGCCCTTCAATGGAAGAATGGATGAAGAAAGTGTGGAATATATACACATTAGAGTACTACGCTGAGGTAAAAAACAATGACTTCTCGAATTTTGCATGCAAATGGATGGAAATAGAAAACACTATCCTGAGTGAGGTAACTCAGACCCAAAAAGATGAACATGGGATGTACTCACTCATAATTGGTTTCTAGCCATAAATAAAGGTCACGGAGTCTATAACTGGTGAACCTAAAGAACATAAATAAGAAGGCAAACCCAAGGAAAAACATATAAGTATCCTCTTGGCTATGGGAAGTAGACAAAATTGCCGGGGAGAAAATTGGGATCTTTTGGGTGGGGTGGGATGGGGATAAGGGGGGATGGGGAGAGAAAAGTGAGAAGGGGAGGATTGGTGGAACTTGGGGAAACAGGATGACTGGGATAAAGGAAGGTTGGATAGCGGAGCATGGAAGCACAATTCTTAGTTAAGGGAGCCACCTTAGGGTTGGCAAGAGACTTGAACCTAAAGCAATTTCTTTAAAATGGAAACAAAATTTGTTCAGCCATTCTTTGGTAGAGGAAGCCCTTGCACAGGCTTGACTAGATCTTGTAAGTTTACTAACAAAACACTCATGTCACAGTTTACTGATGTGAAATAATAATAGGCTCTTTAGGAATGAAGGAGACCATACTGTGAACTGTAGGCAAGGTGGCTTAGAGATATCTGTATTCCTTGTCGTAATTTCCAAGGAAAGAGAGATTAGTCCTTTGCTCAGAGAAGGATGACTGAATAGTGAAAACAGAGTTTGTAGAATGTCTTATCTTACTGTTCTACCAGACCTCACTTCAAAACACAGAGACATTAGGTTTCCAACCACATCAGTGGTCCCTGGAGAGTATGTAGAGGAAAATCACCTGAGGACTGTCTACAAAGAAAAGACAGGGGAACTCATCTGCCTCGCATCCCCTTTGCTGCTGAGATCATATTATATAGTCTTATGATGCAGGACATTAGAGAATATGGGAGATTCCTAAAACATTTTGAAAACAGAGGGTTTTAATGGAGGTTCAGACAAGCAGATTGGAGCCACAAACTTGTATGTGTAGAGAGATTTTAGGTGTTTTTGTCTAGCTCTTCAGAAAAGAAAATAAAAGCTAATATTTTTTGGGAAATTCTGAACACATACCTCCCCCATGGGTCTTTCAAGTCTCTACTTTTTAAGACTATATATATGGATGTGTGTGTATTTACATATGTGTAATTATGCCCATATATGCAGACTTTTCCTCAAATTTTAGAAGAATAGAGCATAGGTAAATAAAATATTTGCTCATAAATGTTCCTGAACTTCCCTGCATATCTTTCTTTCTGTTTGGATACTGGTTTAGATAGCAGGAATATATGGTGCTGTGCAGGGGATGACCTGTGTCACTTAGTATGTTGATGTGCCTTTCAGTCCTGACCCTGTGACAACAACTGCAATTTAACATCTCTCTTTTAGTTTTATTCACATTTTGCTATATGAATGATTACATGAGAATGTAAACTAGGTTTGAATCCTGTCCAGAGGTGCCAGATAGTCTCTCTGTTCTACTGTCATTAGTGCCATTTAAGTAGTTGACATAAAGGCTAGGAAAATGCTGACAGAGGTGTCTCTGCCACCAGATCCTGCAACTATTCAGTCCCAAAGAAACACACAGAGGCCTACATTAATTGTAAACTGGATGGCTTATTAGCTCAGGCTTCTTATTAACTAATTTTTACATTTTAAATTAGTCCATAATTCTTGTCTGTGTTACCCACATGTCTTTTTGTCAGTGAGGCATTCTCATCTTGCTTCTTCTGTATCTGGGCAAAACTGCAGACTAAGCCTTTCCTCTTCCCAGAATTCTCCTATTCTAGCTTCCTCACGTATACTTCCTTCCTGGTTGTCCTGCCTATACTTCCTGCCCGGCTACTGGCCAATCAGAGTTTTATTAAACTTTATAGGGTACAAGTTCCACATATTTACACTTTGCCCCATCTTTTCTTTTTTTTTTTTCAGAACAAGAACTCTGAATCTGACTCTCTTTTTAGCTTTTTTTTTCTTCCTAAGCTACTAGGCCAACCTGTTTATAATTAATGTAGACCTATGTGTGTTTCTTTGTGACTGAATGACTCTAGGACTGGGCAGAACAGAAACTTCTGTGAACATGGAAAGATAATCTTTATTTTTATTTATTCATGTGTGCTTTAGTATTTACTTTTTAGTCAATTAGAATGCTAGCCATTTAGGTAGCTTACTAAAAGTGATGAATTCTTAAAAGAGAGGTTATTAATTGGTAATGTGTTTAGCATAGATATTACACCATACCTTAACTATAGTGATCAGCTGAAAAAGCCTTAAAATGCAATATCAATATTTGATGTAAAATGGATTCCAGAGGGACATTTTACTTTGAGGCTGAATTGTGAAGAATAAAATTTATACACACTTTCTGCCTCTCATCTAACTCATTTCATTCCAATCTATTTTACATTTTCCAGATATCAGTAAAATTAGACAGTCAATTAAAATTTCATGGTCTACAGTATTATCTTCAGACAGAACCAGAAGCAATACTCTAGTTAATAATCTCACTATAAAAATAGCAGTATTGCTCTAGTTTCAGCAATAAGAAATTATAATTGCTCAATGTCCTAATTTCCTTTATTTTAAGAAATTTAGCTGTTGCTATTCTTCTGTGTCCTTACATCTTGATAGACTATCACAAAAAAATACAGACTCTTTTTCACCTCAGATTAGAATCTATATATAAAGGCCTCTTTTCTATATGTAAGGGAGTTGGCTATTTTTTACATAATAAATTAGAGTTATAAAATATATGTAACTGTTATTCTTATTTATACAGTTTATTATACATAATAGATACCACATTCACTTTAGGGAAACAAACATACAAAAAAAGAAAAACAAAACAACAGGAAAAAAATCAATATACTGCTCTGAGAATTTGATGTCCATTTTCCAGATAACTGAACTCTAATTGGCTATTTGGTGTGTTGTTGAGCCTCCCAGCTTTGTTATTTACAATAGCCCATGGGGCAGAAGACTAATGGTTTGAAGGAACCTGAAGGACATTACAACTTTTTATTGCTTTATTTGCTTATGATTCTTCCATGATACTCAAAAGAAATGTTGCTTGCTCAGTCACTTGGTAAAATCTGACTTAAGTCTTAACCTTGTAATGTCTCCATGTGTGGCAGTTTTATATGCCATGTAGCAACCTACCCATTATCTTTTGCTGTCAAGAATGGTTAGCTGTACTGAATTCCTATATTATTCACAAATTATGAAATAAAATATATATTTTGGTACAAAAAAACTACTTCATATTCCCTTTTCTGTAAATTGGATGGTCATGCTACATCTATACATGTGAATGTTGTTAAGGCCAACTTCTTGCACAATGTTTAAAATATAAATGTCATAATGTACAATTTATTTAAATAATAGAACACTCATACTAAATAAATTGTGGGAAATGTCTCTATTTAATTAAATGATGGGTTGTATATCCCAAGTAAATAGATAACTTGAAAATAAAGACATGAGAAAAATAGAGTTTTTCTTTAAAGGTAGAGACACAAGTCAAGTGTCAAAACTTGGTTACATCAAAACCAGAAACAGTCCAGGAATAAATAAACATGGCTGATTCAAGACAAAAAAAACACATAGATGGATCCAAACAGATCCAAGATAGTGAGAACCAGTCACAACCAAAAAATGTATCTGAAAGAGTATTTTTAACTATGGCACAAAGCAAAGGCCCAAATAAAAATATGATCACTGAACTGAATTAGAATGTCAGGAATAGCTTGCATGTAATGAATTTTCTAACAACTCTATTAAGTGGCTAAACACAGACAAATATCATGAAGTCAGGGAGAAGAGTAAGTGTGTATCTCTTCGCTAGGCTCATCTTTTGGAATTACACTCCTTTCTACCCCTGGCATTCTTTTTTCAAGGTCCACCCATATCACCACTTGTGATGGAACTTTCTGTCTTATGGTTTAAAAGCATTATGGTGTGTGTGTGTGTGTGTGTGTGTGTGTGTGTGTGTGTGTGTGCACATGTGTATATGGATGGATGGATGGAGATCAAGTATCAAGTAGAGAAAGACAAATATTATGTGATCTCACTCCATAGTTGACTATGAAAACTTTGCTATCATAGCTACACAGAGTAGAAGAATAGTGACCAATGTGTGGAGAAGAGTAGGGAAAAATAAGGTCCAAGGTCATTCAGTAAGCAAAGCACTTTTTTTCTAGAATAGTGTTGAGGGTGAACATAATTAACAGTAATTTATGAAATTCAAAATAATTAGAAGACATAAGTTTGAATCTATTCATCATAAAAGAATAATAAAACTTTATGATGGTAGCTATGTTTATGGTCATGATTTATTACTACTCAGTGTATGCATGAATCCAAGTATTTTTCCCTTATATATCTGTGCAAATATTATGTGTTAATCAAAAATATTTACTTTAGTGTTTGGAATATATTTTAGGGACCTGGTTTCAAATTGAGATGTGATATAGTTGTTCATTTTTTGTTGTATTATTCACAGAGTTATGTAGATGTAAGTTTCTGTTGCACCTGGTCCTGCAGCCTTTCAATCCCAAATAATTATAAACTATTTGGCTTCTTAGCTCAGGATTATTATTAACTAGCTCTTACAACTTAAATTAACCCACAATTCTTTATCTATTTCTAGTTACCTGACTTGCTATCTTTTTCTCAGTAAGGCATTCTCATCTTCATTCCTTTGTTTGATTGATGTCTCCCTTTTGTCTTCCCAAATTCTCCTACACTGGTTGGCCTACCTATACATCCTGCCTATCTAATAGCCAACCAGACATTTATTAAACCAATATGCAGAACAAATCTTTACAGTATATAAGAGTATTATATATTTTTGGTTGTGAGCCTAGCCTTTAACGGCTGAGCCATTCCTCCAGGCCACCACGGACTAAAGCTAGAATTCAACAACAATGCTACCCCCAGAAAGCATGCAAACTCATGGAAACTGAATAGTCAACTATTGACCCACACCTGGATTAAAGAAGAAATAAAGAAAGAAATTAAAGTCTTCCTTGAATTCAATGAAAATAAAGAATCAACATACTCAAACTTATGGGACACTTTGAAAGCAGTCCTAAGGGGAAAGTTCATAGCCCTTAGTGCCCACTTAAAGAAAACAGAGAAAGCATACATTGGAGACTTAACAGCCGACCTGAAAGCTCTAGAAAAAAAAGAAGCAGACTCACCTAGGAGGAGTAGAAGACTGGAAATAATCAAACTGAGGGCTGAAATCAACAAAATAGAAACACAGAAAACAATCCAAAGAATCAATGAAACAAAAAGCTGGTTCCTGGAAAAAATCAACAAAATTGATAAACCCCTATCCAAACTAATCAAACGGCAGAGAGAGAATTTGCAAATTAATAAGATCAGAAATGAAAAGGGGGACATAACCACAGACATAGAGGAAATTCAGAGAATCATTAGATCTTACTACAAAAGCCTGTATGCCACAAAACTGGAAAATGTAAAAGAAATGGACACTTTTTTA
This sequence comes from Microtus obscurus, assembly GCA_963919715.1. Classification (NCBI taxonomy): domain Eukaryota; kingdom Metazoa; phylum Chordata; class Mammalia; order Rodentia; family Cricetidae; genus Microtus; species Microtus obscurus. The sequence continues at coordinate 2,251,682 of CAWTZC010000501.1, read as the reverse complement.
GATAAATACCATATACCAAAGTTAAATCAGGACCAGGTGAACAATTTAAATAGACCTGTCAGTCGTGAAGAATTAGAAGCTGTTATCAAAAACCTCCCTACCAAAAAAAGCCCAGGACCAGACGGTTTCAATGCGGAATTCTACCAGAATTTCCAAGAAGACCTAATACCTATACTCCTTAAGGTATTTCACAATATAGAAACAGAAGAGTCATTGCCAAATTCCTTTTATGAAGCTACCGTCACTCTGATACGAAAACCACACAAAGACTCAGCCAATATCACTCATGAACATCGACCCAAAAATCCTCAACAAAATACTGGCAAACCGTATCCAAGAACACATTAAAAAAATTATCCATTATGATCAAGTAGGCTTCATCCCAGAGATGCAAGGCTGGTTCAACATACACAAATCTATCAATGTAATCCACCATATAAATAAACTGAAAGAAAAAAACCATGTGATCATTTCATTAGATGCTGAAAAAGCTTTTGACAAAATTCAACATCCATTTATGATAAAAGTCTTGGAGAGATTAGGGATACAAGGGTCATACCTAAATATAATAAAAGCTATTCACAGCAAACCGACAGCTAACATCAAACTAAATGGAGAGAAACTCAAAGCCATCCCACTTAAATCAGGAACACGACAAGGCTGTCCACTCTCTCCATACCTCTTCAATATAGTACTTGAAGTTTTAGCAATAGCAATAGGACAACATAAGGGGATCAAGGGGATTCGAATTGGAAAGGAAGAAGTTAAACTTTCGTTATTTGCAGATGATATGATAGTGTACATAAGCGACCCCAAAAACTCCACCAAAGAACTTCTACAGCTGATAAACACCTTTAGTAATGTGGCCGGATACAAGATCAACTCCAAAAAATCAGTCGCCCTCCTATACACAAAGGATATGGAAGCAGAGAGGGAAATCAGAGAAGCATCACCTTTCACGATAGCCACAAACAACATAATATATCTCGGGGTAACTCTAACCAAAGAAGTGAAGGATCTATTTGACAAGAACATTAAGGCATTGAAGAAAGAAATTGAAGAGGATACCAGAAAATGGAAGGATCTCCCTTGCTCGTGGATTGGGAGGATCAACATAGTAAAAATGGCAATCCTACCAAAGGCAATTTATAGACTCAATGCAATCCCCATCAAGATCCCATTAAAATTCTTCACTGAGCTTGAAAGGACAATAATCAACTTTATATGGAATAACAAAAAACCCAGGATAGCCAAAACAATCTTGTACAATAAAGGTACTTCTGGAGGCATTACCATCCCTGACTTTAAACTCTACTACAGAGCTACAGTATTGAAAACAGTGTGGTATTGGCATAAAAATAGAGAAGTTGACCAATGGAATCGTGTAGAAGACCCGGATCTTAACCCACAAACCTATGAACACCTCATTTTCGATAAAGGTGCTAAAAGTATACAATGGAAGAAAGAAAGCATCTTCAACAAATGGTGCTGGCACAACTGGATGTCAACCTGTAGAAGAATGAAAATAGACCCATACCTATCACCATGCACAAAACTCAAGTCCAAATGGATCAAAGACCTCAATATCAATCTGAACACACTGAACCTGATAGAAGAGAAAGTGGGATGTACCCTACAACAGATTGGCACAGGCGATCGCTTCCTAGGTATAACCCCAGCAGCACAGTCATTAAGGGCAACATTGAATAAATGGGACCTACTGAAACTGAGAAGCTTCTGTAAAGCAAAAGACACTGTCACTAAGACAAAAAGGGAACCCACTGACTGGGAGAAGATCTTCACCAACCCCGCAACAGACAAAGGTCTGATCTCCAAAATATATAAAGAACTCAAGAAACTAGACTTTAAAATGCTAATTAACCCAATTAAAAAATGGGGCACTGAGCTGAAGAGAGAATTCTCACCAGAAGAAGTTCAAATGGCCAAAAGGCACTTAAGGTCATGCTCAACCTCCTTAGCGATCAGGGAAATGCAAATCAAAACAACATTGAGATATCATCTTACATCTGTCAGAATGGCTAAAATCAGTAACACCAATGATAGCCTTTGCTGGAGAGGCTGTGGAGAAAGGGGTACCCTCATCCATTGCTGGTGGGAATGCAAACTTGTGCAACCACTTTGGAAAGCAGTGTGGCGGTTCCTCAGGAAATTTTGGATCAACCTACCCATGACCCAGCAATGCCACTCTTGGGAATTTACCCACGAGATGCCCGGTCATATGACAAGGACATTTGTTCATCTATGTTCATAGCAGCATTATTTGTAATAGCCAGAACCTGGAAACAACCTAGATGCCCTTCAATGGAAGAATGGATGAAGAAAGTGTGGAATATATACACATTAGAATACTACTCAGCGGTAAAAAACAATGACTTCTCGAATTTTGCATGCAAATGGATGGAAATAGAAAACACTATCCTGAGTGAGGTAACCCAGACCCAAAAGGATGAACATGGGATGTACTCACTCATAATTGGTTTCTAGAGATAAATAAAGGTCAGTGAGTCTATAATATGATATCCTAAAGAAACTAAATAAGAAGGTGAACCCAAAGAAAAACATATAGCTATCCTCCTGGTTATGGGAAGTAGACTAGACTGCCGGACAAATAATTGGGATCTTGGGGGTGTGGTGGGAGGGGGGGTAAGGGGAGAAGGGGAGAGAAATGTGAGAAGGTGAGGGTGGGGGGAACTTGGGGAAACGGGATGATTGGGATAAAGGAATGTTGGTTAGGGGAGCAGAGAAGCACACATCTTAATTAAGGGAGCCATCTTAGGGTTGGCAAGAGACTTGAATCTAGAGGGGCTCCCAGGTGCCCAGGGCGATGTCCCCAGTTAGTTCCTGGGGCAGCTGAGGATAGGGAACCTGAAATGACCCTACCCTATAGCCATACTGATGAATAGCTTGCATATCACCATAGAAACTTCATCTGGCGATGGATGGAGATAGAGACAGAGACCCACACTGCAGCACTGGACTGAGCTCCCAATGTCCCAATGAGGAGCAGAAGGAGAGAGAATATGAGCAAAGAAGTCAGGACCACAAGGGGTGCGCCCACCCACGGAGAGAGTGGGGCTGATTCTTTGGGAGCTCACCAAGGCCAGCTGGACGGTGACTGAAAAAGCATGGGCTAAAACCGGAATCTCTAACTTTGGCGGACAATGAGGGCTGCTGAGAAGCCAAGGGACCATGGCACCGGTTTTTGATCCTGCTACATGTTCTGGCTGTGTGGGAGCCTACCCAGTTTGGATGTTCACCTTCCTAGACCAGGATTGAGGGGGGAGGACTTTGGACTTTCCACAGGGCAGGGAACCCTGACTGCTCTTCAGGCTGGAGAGGGAGGGGGAGGAGTGGGGGAGGGGAGGAGGAGAGGGAGGAGTGGGAGGGAAATGGGAGGCGGGGAGGAGGCAGAAATTTCTTTATTTTTTCCCAATAAAAAAAAGAAAAAAAAAGAGTATTATACCCCTGCAGAGTTAAGGAAGAGTTTTCATACTTAGAGATAGAAATCCAGGTTGTTAATCTTAAACCTACTAAAATCTAGCTAGCCAGACTGAGTTCAAATTTTAATTATCAGTATCATTCAATCTGCATACCTAAGACACAGGTAATAGCAATATCGTTTTTACTACACTCGCATACATACAAACAATACAGAGAGAGAGACCTGGAGACTTGGGGTATTAACTAGTTCTGATTATCTAAATATTGAATATAGGGGCTTCAATTATGTCATGGTCCATTTGACCACCAAAGTCAATGCTTTTTTTGCCACACAGACAATACTACAATGACTCAAAAGAAAAATAATCCTTATGGTAGTGTGGCCATCATAGTTATCTCCTGTGTTAGTAAATCAATGCTTAAAACTCATCTATAATAAGAGAAGAATCACTAAGCCTGATGTTAAAGTATGTGGAAAGTTGGGGTGGGGAGGGTAGGTAGATCAGTAAGTAAAATGTTTGCTGTGCAAGGAACTCATTTGAGTTTTACTCCCAGACCTCAGGGGGAAAAATTATGTAATGTTTTGTATTCCTGTAATCAAATCAGGAATGAGGCAGAGACAAGAGAATCTTGCGGCTCACTGAAAACCCAGCACAGTTGACACAGCAAAATGCAAGTTCAGTGAGAGATCTTGATTCCAAAATCAAGGTGGATATCTCCTAAGAAACTACATCTTAGATGTTAGGAAATATAAGAAACTAGAAAACTGTACATATGTATATAATACTTCTATTACATTTCAAGAATTGACTGGACTATCTTAAATTCAGATTAAGAAAATTTTCCATGCAAGCTCATTCTGCACAAATAAAATTATATACATAGGAATTTACATCCTGTTAATGCTGCTCTTAGTGACTGACTGTATCTTTTATAACCTAGGCTGTAGAAATGGGAAGTGAATGAATACTTAGTAAAATAAGTTTCTGAGTTCTAATATATATATATACATATATATATATATATATATGTGTGTGTGTGTGTATTATATTATATATTATTATATATATTGTATATAGGCAGTATTTTGGTTAAATGCATGTAGCTGAGTAAAGACTTTGTTTACTTGTTTATTCTCTCTCTCTCTCTCTCTCTCTCTCTCTCTATATATATATATATATATATATATATATTATGTATATATTCTAGAATACCAAGGAGGAGTTGACATTACCAGTGAGCTCAGAACTTTTTTTAAATTGATTTTTATTGAGCTCTACATTTTTCTCTGCTCCCCTCCCTGCCTCTCCCCTCCTTCCCTCAACCCTCTCCCAAGGTCTCCATGCTCCCAATTTACTCAAGGGATCTTGTCTTTTTTTACTTTCCATGTAGATTAGATCTATATAAGTTTGTCTTAGGGTCCTCATTGTTGTCTAAGTTCTCTGGAATTGTGGTTTGTGGGCTGGTTTTCATTGCTCTATGTTTAAAAACCACCTATGAGTGAATACATTTGATAATTGTCTTTCTGTGTTTGGGTTACCTCATTCAAAATAATGTTTTCTAGCTCCATCCATTTTCCTGAAAAATTCAAGATGTCATTATTTTTTTCTGCTGTGTAGTACTCCATTGTATAAATGTACCACATTTTCCTTATTCATTCTTTGGTCAAGGGGCATTTAAGTTGTTTCCAGTTTTTGTCTATGAGCAAGAATGCTGCTATGAACATAGTTGAGCACATGTCCTTGTGGTACGATTGAACATCCTTTGGATATATACCCAAAAGTGATATTACTGGGTTTTGAAGAAGGTTGTTTCCTAATTTTCTGAGAAATCACCACACTGGCATCCAAAAGGGCTGTACCAGCTTGCATTCCCACTAGCAGTACAAAAAATGTTCCCTTTTCCCCTCAACTTCTCCAGCATAAGTTGTCATCAGTGTTTTTGATCTTGGCCATTCTTTAAGGTGTAAGATGGAATCTCTGAGTTGTTTTGATTTGCAATTCTCTGATGACTAAGGATTTTGAACATTTCCTTAAGTGTCTTTCAGACATTTTAAATTCTTCTGTTGAGAGTTCTCTGTTTAGGTTTATACTCCATTTTTTATTGGATTATGTGTTCTTTTGATTATCAATTTCTTAAGTTTTTTTTGGATATTTTGGAGATCAGAACTCTGTCTGATGTGGAGAGAGTAAAGATCTTTTCCCATTCTGTAAGCTGTCATTTTGTTCTGTTGACCATGTCCTTTGTTTTACAGAAGCTTTTCAGTTCCAGAAGGTCCCATTTATTAATTGTTTCTCTCAGTGTCTGTGCTGCTGGAGTTATATTTAGTAAGCGGTCTCCTATGCCAATGTGTTCAAGTGTACTTCCCACTTTCTCTTCTATAAGGTTCAGTGTGATTGGCTTTATGTTGAGGTCTTTGATCCATTTAGACTTGAGTTTTGTAAATAGTGATAGATATGGGGAACTAATACCAATACTACTCAAAATTTTCCACACAATAGAAACAGAAGAAACATTGCCAAAGTCTTTTTTATTAAGCTACAATTACCCTGATACCGAAACCACAGAAAGGCATTACTAAGAAAGAGAATTACAGAACAATCTCACTCATGAACATTGATGCAAAAATGCTAAATAGAACACTGGCAAATTGAATCCAAGAACATGTCAAAACCATCATCCAACATGATCAAGTCGGCTTCATCCCAGAGATGCAGGGATGGTTCAGCATACCAAAATCTGTCAACATAATTCACCATATAAACAAAATGAAAAATAAAAGCACATGATCATCTAATTAGATGCCAAAAAAGCTTTTGACAAAATACAACATTCCTTCATTATAAAGGTCTTGGAGAGAGCAGGGATACAAGGAACATACCTAAACATAATAAAGGCAATATATCCTTTGAGTTGTTGAAATCCTTTCCATAATTCTATGGAGTTAAAATATATCTGCAATAATCTACAAGATTGGTGTTTTATGAATATTGTCTGAAATTAAAAAGCATGCAGTCAATCAAATTATTACTGTTTAATTTTCTTCTTTATAATTATACCCTCTTGGCTGACTATTCAAATTTTCATTTTTATTATCAAAATGTTCTTCCTGATTTTTGACAGGTTATAATATATATATATACCTGTACATTGTTCTTTAAAGACTAAGGAAACCTAAGTATAGTATAGATATATTTTAAATTTCTTTCTGTATGTGACAATAAAGCTTTTTTATAATATATATTTTCTAATATCCCCAAACAAGCATAGTAAAATATCAATGTTTCTATGAAGGTATTGTCAAATTGTGAAGTAAGGTTCTATCAGTTCAGAATATGCCTTTCCCTTACCTATAAATATCAGTTTTACTATAACTTGATTATGGTTGGCTGTATTCTTGTTTTTTCTCCTTGTTGTATTTGAGGAGTGTTTAGTTATTGTTAGGTAGCAGCAGCATACTGTTTTTAATAATGTAAAATGGTTTATTGGGCAATATTGATTTTAGGCTGTGGGAAAAGATTTTAGTAGTCATTGAATGCTAAAAGTAGAGAAGGCCCAGCATTGCTTTTTACTCTATCCTTTTCTGATTAAGTCAGCCAAAGGCATAATTTTTGTATACAAGAATAAGTTTGCTACTCTGTCAGTGATGTAGTATTGCAATTCTTAAGGTGAATCAGGAATTATTAAGCCAGATGCTTCAAAAATCAGAAATATAATTTACATCCACTCTGGGAGAATACTGTAATGTCATAAATTTCATGGCCTAGAACATTCTAATTTCTTTTCTGCTCACTGACAGGAATTTGGAATTTTTCCTCAGTAGTAAGCCCAGCATCAAACACTCATGTAAATTCTATTTGGCTAATATTCACAGTGGTTTAAATTGGGTAATTAATTGTATTAGCACCATTTTGTGTTATACACATATTAGAAACAATGATCTGTTTGCACTTCTACAAATAACATTCTGTTATAGTTAATAGATATGACATGATTGCAAATGGACTTCCCATCTTCCTTTGAAAACAGTCGTCAATAATATTAGTTTGTTGCTACTTTCTTTCTGAATTCTGAATGGCAATCATTATTTTAAAAACTGACTTTTTGAAACATTGATAAATAAATTTATATACCATTGAAATGTAACCTAAATTTGGAAAAAAATGGGTCATATGCCATTTTGGGATGTCACTTCTGCTATGATCCTAGCCATGATAGGTTTGTATTTTCCAGGGTTGGAATGTGAAGATTAGAAATGTTAGGTAGATAGAACAGAGTTAAGAAAGAAACTCAGCGACACAGACTAGTAATGGAGGGGTAACTCAGCAAATACTGAGTTTTGAAATTGCCCACATTTTCTTCTTGTTGTTGTTTGTTTTGTTTATTTTGCTTTTTGAGACAGGGTCTCTCTGCAACTTTGTAGACTGTCCTGAGACTAGCACTTGTAGACCAGGCTTGTCTTGAATTCTCAAAGATCCACCTGTCTCTGCATCCTGAGTGCTGGGATTAAAGGCATGCACCACCACTGCCCAGCCTCTTTTTTATTCGTTTTTATGCCCCAATGCAAATGGGAGGAAAAAAAGCAAAGACTACTTTAACATGACGCAAAGGAAAACCAGAATATTTACTTGCTTCAATACTTGAGACATCAAGCCATTATTTCCCATGTAAACTTTTTGATTTTTGGGACAGGAATATGCACTGAAACACACCCTAGACCAAGTATCCTGTAGACAGTCATTCCCTATGTCAAACCTTCTGTTTTAAATAAAGGAGCACAGAAGTATGCTTGAATTTTTGGATCTTTGGTGAGCATGGAGCCAGTTCACCACTCTAGGCCATCATAATGTCCAAGAAACAATCAACAACACTCTAGGTCAGGATATCTTTTCTTGTAGCTACAACTATTATCAACAATTTTAAAAGAGCAAAAATAAGTTCCAACTCTTTGACCTTCAGACAAGGTGGAACAGGCTCACATCTGTGTGTGTCCCAACAAAAATGTTTTATTTGTTCCCATTTTGTCTCTAATAAAAATATTTTTTGAGGTAAGAAAGAACACACTTGGGTTTTCTCTATTTACATTAAAATTGTGATGTTTGCATAGATACTTCTGAATGTCAGAGAAAACTTGAAGGAACCATTCTGAAAAGACTGGAATCTGTGAAGTATTCATCTTCTGTGTAGTATATGGTAAAAGAATATTTAATTCCAAATGGTACATGAATAATTCATTATTATACTTTACTCTGCTACTTTCTGGTATGATGTGCTCCATAATAAGCATGGCCCTTGCTCGCAGAACCATACAGTTGGTCCTTCCAACTGTCAAGCAGAGGTAAATAATTTCATGGTTTTACACCTTATTGTTTAGTGATTTAAAAGCCTATGTAAACTTGCTTTATGAATACACTGACTATAATGTAAAGGTTGGCCTACATTCTTACGAATCCAAGTTCAGTTTTCAAAAGTGAGTTGACTATTCCAAATGTATGACAAATGCTTACATTTTTTTATTCATCCCTCAATTGAATGTTGGACTATCAGGCACTCAATTATTTGATTTTTAATATACACTGAAATAAACAGTAATAATTCAAGCCATAGCATAATATTTGTACCAAAATCATAAGAATTTTTTCGGTTTAAGATGTTTTCAAATTAAGAGCATGATAATAGTAAATGATTCTTACTATATATTCATCATTTAAATAGCATTTGAAAATATTTATAATTCATTCATATCAAATAGCCTTCCATTGTATATTTTCTTTTTAGAATATTTATCTTGGAGGATGGCAGCCTTAAGATATGCAACGTGACCAGGTCCGATGCTGGGTCTTATACCTGTGTAGCCACAAACCAGTTTGGCAGTGGGAAAAGTAGTGGCAGTCTCATCGTGAAAGGTAATTTTTTTTGGTTTCAGGGGGACTTGTTACATATTACAGTCACCTAGGCATAGTGTGACTAGTGTTACCATGCCAAACTGGTAACATATTGTATGTGTAGAACATTTTAGTTCAACATTTACTTAAGAGTTCTCCTACCACATTCATTAATGGAATGCCAACTGTAGGAATGTAATGCTTTGATAAATGTGAATTTTTTGGCAGTTAACAATGCCAGTGTATGCTTTTTGCAGTGCTAATATCTGCTCCAGAATATTAAAACTCTCCACATACCTTGGTGTTTGGGATCATAGACATTTTGATACAGTTCACAAGTAGCCCCCGCCCCCCTTTCTGGTTAAATGCCATTCAGGTGCTCTTGTTTTGTATGAACAATTTCTACATGTTCCTTTTCTATTGCTGTGAGACAACACCATGACCATAGCAGCTCAATGAATGAAGGACTTATTTTCTTGTTTCCTGGGAAATAGAAGTCCATCACCATAATGGCAGAAAGCATGACAACACACAAGCAAGCATGGTGGAGGACAGAAGCTGAAAGTTCACATCCCAGAGAACACATTGGGAATACCTCAAGCCTTTTGAATCCTTAAAGTTTATCCCCAGGCAAGCCTCCTCCAATACAGCCTTACCTTCTAATCATTCCAAAAGAGTTTTACCAACTAAGAACCAAGTTTTAAATATTTGATCCTATGACAGATGGAGGGGCATTCTCATTCAAGTCATAATGCTATGTATCAAGACAGTCCAATATAAAACATGATCATTTGTTTAAACAACTCTTGGCACATAAGTAAAATAATATGGAGTTTTGTGAACCCACAAACACAAGAAGTTTTTTCATTTTTTTTTCTTTTTGAAACAAGGTTTCTCTGTAGCTTTGGAGCTTGTCCTGGAACTAGGTCTTGTAGATCAAGCTGGCCTCAAACTCACAGAGATCCACCTTTCTCTGCTTCTCAAGTGTTGGGATTAAAGGCAGGTACGACCACCACATGGCTAGCAAAGTTACATTGTTCACAGGAGATACCATATCACCCTCCTAGCAAACAGACAATCTTGTATGATTTGGTAAGGTAAAACTGCATATTCCACTGTTAAGTCTCAAGCTAATATCAACTCAGACACACGTTCATTTATCACCAAGGGACATAATTAGCATCAGGATTGTCTGTTCTCTACTTTTGCTACTTTATTATATTTAATATCAGCTCATGAAAATGGTATGTTTACTGTAAGCCGTGTCACTTCTATTATTTCTTGTCTCCCGGATGATAAAAATGACTGGCTCAGTAAAGCAGTGTGTGCAGTTAATTAAACCCAAATGATTCGATTCTGCAATTTTGTTTTCTTGAATTTTCTGGATAAAAATAAATATATTACTGAAAAAGAAGTTAGTAACTAACTTCAACTATCATTTAAAATAACTCAAGGAAAATAAATACTCACCTTTATCCCTGGAAGGTATTTCTGCCAACTTGTCTCAAGTGTATGATATACTGTAGACAATTGTCTTAGACACTCTGGGAAAATGTAACTGATAAGAATCAATGTCAAAAATTACACCAGTGTAGTACACTTTCAAAAACAAACAAAAAGAAACCACTGTTCTTGTGATTGCATTGTCATCAGTGTAAAACAGAGATTGACTTAGTGTTTCAAGACACATGTCATGGTTTTATTGAATAAGAAGGTATTTTTGTAGCAAAATTTTCAGTGCTTATATACAGAAAACAGCTTTATATTTGAAACATGCTTTATATTTGAAGAAACAACATGTTATGGAAGAGAAAAAATAAGTTTTATTGCATCACTTCTAATTAAGACTGTTCAGAAAGTATATATTTATTTAATGATAACAGATGATAAATAAAACATGGTGGAGAATGTCATGCACTGTAGTTAAATATTACAGGTATAGAGAAGCCCATGAGTATACAAACAGGAAATAGGAAGGATAGAAGTCAACAGTAGTAACGTATTCTTGTGTGAGAAATCCTTCTGTATATGTGTTGCTTTTATTGGTTAATAAAGAAGCTGCTTTCAGCCAATGGCTTTACATAATATAGCCAGTTCATAAGAGTTATATATAGAGAGAGTAGGCAGAGTAAGGGAGAGCCATGTAGCCACCATAAGAAACAATTGCTTCTGCTGGAGCCCACCGAGATTTTCCCTGTAGGCCACAACCTCATGGTGATGCACAGATTAATGAAGATAGGTTAATTTAAATATACAAATTAGCCAGAAATATGCTTAAGCTCTTGGTCAAACAGTATTGCAATTGATACAGATTTCTGTGTGATTATGTTGAGTCTGGGCAGTTGGGAAAATGAACAAATGGCCTCTACCAACACTATTCTATGAGGATCAATTTATGTGGAATATTGAGGAATCAAACTGATCTACAATTTGAAATATCAAACTAAGGCTGATGATTTTTGTTGGTAAAATACCTTACATCTCCGCACTTTAAGGGCTAAGGAAAGAAAAGCTTTCTGGCTACACCAAACTGAAGGAAAGGCTTCTTCCAAGTCAAGATCCTAGAAATCATTATTACTGCAATGCTCACTGCACAGAGTTAGTTAATGAAAATAAAGGAACAGTGACTTACTTTGAATTCACTGGAATGTGCTTTGTTTTGATGATCTCAGTACGAATCTTTTTGCTTCTGTGTTCTGTGGAATTTGTTTCTAGTTCTTGTAATGGGAAAAAAATAATCACTATGTGAGGGCATTTCTAACAGCCTCACTGTAATCCACAAATATTCTATTTCCTAAAGAAAGTCTTGGTTGTATAAGATTATTGTTGTAATACGGAGCGCCGTGGCTGTGCCCCTGTACCCGGCCGCCCGCATGGCCCAGCTTAAGCCCCGAAATAATTACACGGAAACTGTTTTCTTTTAAACACTGCCTGGCCCATTAGTTCCAGCCTCTTATTGGCTATCTCTTGCACCTGGACTAGCCCATTTCTGATAATCTGTGTCACACCCCAAGGTGTGCTTACCGGGAAGATTCTAGCCTGCCTCTGTCTGGAGTGCGGGCATCATGGCGACTCCTACTCAGCTTCTCTCTCCCAGAATCCTGTTCTGTTTTCTCCGCCTACCTAAGGGTGGGCCTATCAATGGGCCTAGGCAGTTTCTTTATTGATAAGAAATCACTCCCACATCAGATTATTTTCATTTTTTAAAGAGAAGACAACAGGAACAGACTTATCCTTTTGTCTACTACTATTTACTGGATTTGTTATTTTTTAATTTAAAGTTTTCAAGGATTTAATAAATGAGTACACTGTATTTATATCATTTGGACCCCTCTGACTTTTTTGCCTTCCCTAATTTCCCTTGAATTCATGAGTTCTTCCATAATTACCATTGTCATGTATAAACTATAGAGTCTATTTAGTGTTGCTCTTATGTTCACGTTTCTAGTGCTGACCACTTGCCCTTGAATATCCTACAAAGCCCTGGGGGAAAAACAATTTTCTCCTTTTCACCAGCCACTGATTGTGTATAGCTCTTCTTTCAGAGATGGCACCTTATGAAATTTTGTCCCAACATGTTGTTGTGTGGTCAACAGGCAACTCGTGTTTCAGCAACCACATTGTTAAGTATCAAGAGGGCAACTTCCTTGTGAAGTCAAGAAGGTACTGTCTCAAACAGGAGTCCTGTTAGTATGACTTTTTGTCTCCTTCCATTTTGTTCACTTTGTCACTAATGGACCCAAGCATCCTTCTACACTTCAGTCTTCTTACAGACTATATAGTTCACTAACTTATTTTGTTAATAGTCAGGGCACTACTTTCCATTTTAGTCCAGTAACATAAATAGGGCAAGAACAATTTATCTTTTAATATGAGATGAATTCTAAGAACGACAGCACTGACAGCTGTTTCATATGCCCAGTATAGAGCTTGAACTGTTATTCTGCAAATCTATCCACAAATGTTTGCTGTACAGGTTTATTTTCTCTAAAATTTGACAGTTTTGACTATTTCGGAATCCAACCTTCAGAAACAACTCACAGCAAAGGAAAAAAAACATGAATGCATATTTTTAGATACTTTCACCTTTTCCATATTCTCTGGTTTCAAGTAGATATGTCTTAACATACGAGGGTTAATAGAAAGCTGTAGGAAATCTGAGAACTTTGTGAAGAAAATCCACTGTCCTAGTGGGTTTTTTGTTTGCTTGCTTGTTATTTTTGTTTTGTATGTTTTGGTTTTCGAGACAGAGTTTCTCTGTAGCTTGGTCACCTGTCCTGGAACTCAATTCTGTAGACAAGGCTGGGTTCAATCTCACAGATTCTGCCTGTCTCTGATTCCCAAGGGCTAGGATTAAAGCCCAACTGACTCTGTCCTGATGTTTATGCACTGGAGGTTGACTGACCAGCAGAAAACGTGCCAGTGTTAATGTAGCTGATGCCAATATGTGTGGTTGTCTAATTATTATTTACTTTCATTTTATTGCATTGGTATTTGGTATGTATATCTGTGTGACGATGTGAGGGTGTCAGACCTTGGAGTTACAGATATTTGTGAGGCGCCATATGGGGCTGGGAATTAAACTTGGGTCATCTGGGAGAAGAACCAGTTTTCCTAACTGTTGAGCCATCTCTCCAACCCCAAGTTATTATTTGTTTGTATATAGTTATAGAAATGATATTCGTTAGGTTCTTTATTTTAATTTTTAGAAAATACGTAAATCTCACAATAAGGGAATTTCAGTTTTTGTTTGTTTGTTTACCAATGACAAAAAAATATTACATAATATGAACTTACAGAAAATTATATCCATTCATACAGCAGTAAAAGTACAGATATACACAAAACATATACATAGTATATTTACAAGCAGTTTTAATAAACTATTATTGACCTGTGAAATATAACTTTGATTAGATTGTCCAATCTTCCTATAATCCTGTTTCAACTGGACTGCTGCCTTTCATTTCTTTTCATTGGCATAGCACTGTCAAAAAAACCAAAAACAAAACAAAAAACAATCTATCATTTTACAATCTATAAATTTTGAACCTTGGTCTGAGAAAAATACTATATATTTTGCTAACCATTTTCTTTCCTTTTAAGATGGCTTAACATTGTGAGTATGTGTGCTCTCTGACACGTAATGTCCATCTGATGGTCATTACAAAATCAAAGATTTTACTTCTCGAATCTAAATGAGCACATACTAGTGAGTGTAAGGATAACAGTGGTGAGTAACAAATAAGAAATTTCAATCAAGCTGATAAAACAATCATATCCCTTTGAATTTATTTATCAGCTTCAGTCATGCAGGAAATGTTGCTGTTAGATAACATGTAAAAAGATAATGGTTACAAGAGTGAGATATTTCCAGCTTCATTTTAGCTGATACGGCTTATCTGTGTTAAGAGGATTCTGAAGTTATCTGCGCTGTGTGTCTGGAAATTTCTACTTCACTAATGCAACAGGATGAGGCAATTTTCTATTCAGACACTGTGAATGCAATTAGCAGCTGCCTTGCAAGATCCTTCCAAGATGCCCAATGTGATCTGAGGACATGCTCTATAGGCACAAACAGGGAATAGAGAGGAAAAATCGTTTTAAAAGTTCTTATTTTTTAGGACTTAGATAAAAACCATATCCTATACATATATGAAATTGTATATAAATATCATATAAAGGAGTGAATTATATGATGTAGTGTTTAGAAAATTATTAAAAAGCAGAGTAACAGCAGGCTATAAAAATGATCTTGTTTGCAGGCAACATTTGTTTTTGTTTCCCCACTGGAGAAGTTTTGGATGTTCAATTATAGGCCTCATTGCTTCAGCATTATTTTCAACTGAAATGTCGGAACTTGGAAAAGCATATCTAATGTGCAAATTAAGTTTATTGCCGCTCATTTAGTTGTTTATTCTTTGTGATAGAAGTCTTTATTATACCCACATACAGAATGCCCTCTGTTTTTTCTCATGCAGAATGAGAGCACTCTCTAAGATTGGTCAGCACTACTGAGCAGAATACATACCCAAGACAGGCAGATAATTGGAGGTTCTGTGGATTTAAACAGCAATATAGAGGCTTTGAAGAGTTTAGCCAACCTTTATCAAGAAGCTCTGCTTATTTGAATGTAAATTCCCAGAGAAAAGGCAGGACATTGGAACACATTGTCATACTGTAGAGACTGAGATCATAGCAGTGAAGTTTTAGTGAGTATGACCATCTCACTAAAAATATCCATTGCACAGTCTACATTCTTCTTACACAGAAGGATTTGATGTATTTTCATGCAGATATTTTTGAATTATAAAGTATTGATGTAGAAATTATTTTTGAGGATGAATATTATATATATACATATATATTGTATATATATAATTTTAACACTGGTCTGGACAACTTTTTTATTTTTCCTTTGATATCACAAGTAATGTTGGAGTTGTTTCTTAGTCTTCATTTACTGGATGATTACAATTTTACAAGTGCAACTATAGAAACAAACCGGTGATTTTAAAGGAAATTAATTAGTGTAGGCCTCTGTGTGATTTCTTTGGGACTAAATGGCTGCGAGACCAGGAAGGACAGGAAACTTCCGTCAACACTGAGGTAGGTCGTTGCCTAATTTTCTGAGTAAACACCATACTGATATCCAAAACAACTTTACCAGTCTGCTCCTAACAAAAATGGGAGACTGTTTCCTTTACCCAACATCCTCTCCAGCATAAACTGTCATTAGTGTGTTTGATCTTTGCCATTTTGACAGGCATATGATGGACTCTCAGAGTTGTTAGTTTTGCATTTCTCTGATGACTAAGAATGTTGAGCATTTCCTTAAGCGTCTTTCAGCCATTTTAGACTCATATGTTGAGAGTTCTCTGTTTAGG
Organism: Microtus obscurus; assembly: GCA_963919715.1. Lineage (NCBI taxonomy): Eukaryota > Metazoa > Chordata > Mammalia > Rodentia > Cricetidae > Microtus > Microtus obscurus. The sequence continues at coordinate 2,235,448 of CAWTZC010000501.1, read as the reverse complement.
TCTGTATCTATTTTTGTTTTTTAATTATTTGTTATTTTAATGTCAAGTTTCCTCAGTTCTTGTATATTTTGGAGACCAGCCCTCTGTCTGATATGATGATAGTAAAGATCTTTTTCCCTTCTGTAGGATGCCTTTTTTTCTTATTGACCATGTCCTTTGCTTTATAGAAGATTTTCTGTTTCAGAAGGTCCCATTTATTAATTGTTTTTCTCAATGTCTGTGCGGCTGGGGTTATATTTAGGAAGTGGTCTTATGTGCCGATATGCTCAAGTGTACTTCCTACTTTCTCTTCTATGAGGTTTAGTGTGGTTGGCTTTATGTTGAGGTTTTTGATCCATTTATACTTGAGTTTTGTGCATGGTTATAGATATGGATCTGTTTTCATTCTTCTACATATTGATATCCAGTTATGCCAGAACCATTTATTAAAGATTCATTTTTCCATTTTACATTTTTTGTATCTTTGTCAAAAATCAGGTGTTTGTAGGTGTGTGGATTAATATCTGGGTCTTCAATTTGGTTCTATTGGTCCTCCTGTCTGTTTTTATGCCAATACTAGGCTGTTTTCAGAACTGTAGATCTGTAGTAGAGTTTGAAGTCAGGAATTGTGATACCTCCAGAACTTCCTTTATTGTGCAGGATTGTTTTGCCTATCTTTGTTTTTGTTGTTGTTGTTGTTGTTGTTTTGGTTTGTTTTGTTTGTTTGTTTTCTTTGTTTTTGTTTTTCCATAAGAAATTGAGTATTGTTCTTTCAAAGTCCATGAAGAATTTTGCTGTGATTTTAATCAGCATTGCATTGAATCTGTTGGTTGCTTTTGATAAGATTGCCAGTTTTACTATTTTAATTTACCTACCCAGGAGTATGGGAGATACTTCTTCTCCAATTTCTTTCCTCAAAGATTTGAAGTTCTTGTCATACAGGTCTTCCACTTGTTTGTATAAAATTACTCAAAGTGTTCTATGTTTTTAGTGCCTATTGTGAAGGATGATGTTTCAGATTTCTTTCTCGGCCTATTTATCATCTTTGCTAGGAGGGCTACTAATTTTTTTCCTTTTTTATTTTTATTTATTTATTAAAGATTTCTGACTCTTCCCCGCCACCGCCTCCCATTTCCCTCCCCCTCCCCCAATTAAGTCCCTCTCCCTTGTTAGCCCAAAGAGCAATCAGGTTTCCCTGGCCTGTGGGAAGTCTGCTACGTTACTGAAGGTGTTTATGAATTGTCAAAATTCACTGGTAGAATATTTGGGGTCATTTATGTAACTTGCTGATTATCATATCAGCCAATAGTGAGAATTTAAATTTTTCTTTTCTAATTTGTATCCCCTTAATCTTGTTTTAATTTTTTTTTTTCAAGACAGGGTTTCTCTGTAGCTTTGGAGCCTGTCCTGGCACTAGCTCTTGTAGACCAGGCTGGCCTCGAACTCTCAGAAATCCGCCTGCCTCTGCCTCCCGAGTGCTGGGATTAAAGGCGTACGCCACCACCGCCTGGCTTTGTTTTAATTTCTTATTGCTCTAGCTAGAACCTTAAGTACTATATTGAGCAGATATGGTTAGATGACACAACCTTGTCTTGTTTCTGATTTCCGTGGAATCATTTGAGTTTCTCCCCATTTAGTTTGATGTTGACTGTACGCTTGCTGTATATTGCCTTTATTATGTTTAGGTATACTTTGTATCCCTGCTCTATCCAAGACCTTTAGCAAGAACAAATGTATTTTGTGAAGGCTTTTCAGCATCTTATGAGATGATCATGTGGTTTTGTTTTTTTTTTGTTTTTGTTTTTTTTTTGTTTGTTTTGTTTTTTTTTGTTTTTTTTGGGGGGGGGTTGTTTATATGATGGATTACATTGACAAATTTTTGTTATGTTGAATCATCCCTGAATCTTTTTGGATGAAGACTACTTATTTGGTCATGGTGGATGATTTTTCTGATGTGCTCTTAGATTCAGTTTGCCAGTATTTTATTGAGTACTTTTGCATCAATGTTCATGAGTGAGACTAGTCTATAATTCTTTTTCCTAGTAATGTCTTTGTGTGATTTATATATGATGGTCATGGTAGCCTTGTAAAAAGAATTTGGCAATGTTCCTTCTATTTCTATCGTGTGGAACAATTTGAGAAGTATTGGTACTAGGTCTTCTGTAAAAATCTTGAAGAATTCTGTGCTGAAACCATTTTGTCCTGGGCTTTTTTTGATTGGGAAACTTTTTATGACTGTTTCTATTTCTTTGGCATTTATAGGCCTATTTAATTTACTTATCTGGTCTTGATTTAATTTTGGTTAGTGATATTTATCCAGAAAATTATACATTTCTTTTAAGTTTTCAAATTTTGTGGAGCATAGGTTTTCAAAGTATGATCCAAAGGCTCTCTAGATTTCCTCCATGTCTGTTGTTACATCCCCTTTTTTTGTTTCTGATTTTGTTAATTTGGATAATTCCTCTGCCTTTTGGTTGGGTTGGATAACTGTCCATATTCTTGAGTTTCTAGAAGAACCAATTCTTTGTCTCATTGATTCTTTCTATTTTTTTTTTTTTTTTTTTTGGTTTTTCGAGACAGGGTTTCTCTGTGGCTTTGGAGCCTGTCCTGGAGCTAGCTTTGTAGACCAGGCTGGTCTCGAACTCACAGAGATCCACCTGCCTCTGCCTCCCAAGTGCTGGGATTAAAGGCGTGCGTATTATTTTCTTTGTTTCTGTTTTACTGATTTTCAGCTCTCAATTTGAATATTCCCTGCCATCTGGTCTTCCTTGGTGAATTTGCTCCTTTTGTTCTAGAGTTTTCAGATATTCTGTTAACTAACTAGTGTGAGATTTTTCCTGTTTCTTTGTGTAAGCATTTAGTGCTATGAACTTTCTTCACACTGCTTTTAGTATTCTTATTTTCCAAGAAATTATTTCATATAAACTTACATAGTTCCTATAATAGCATAAAATATATGCATATATATATTTCAATATATGTAGATAGATAGATAGATAGATAGATAGATAGATAGATAGATAGATAGATGATAGATAGATAGATAGATAGATAGATAGATAGATGTATATACATGTCTCTATATATTCATTGCTGTTCCTTGCCTAATTCTAATTTTTGTTTATTTCCTCTTTAAACTATAAAATTATTTATTATTTTTCTGGATTATTTGCATATTATTTTAAAGAAAATGGATAGTGGTGACTTCAGCTAAACTGGAATATGTGGACCATAATTACTTTGTGCTTTGAAATTAAAGGACATCCATCCTAACCTATGGTAGAATATAACTCAAGCACTGCATGCATATTTTAGTGTATATGAACATACTTTATCAGATAATCTTAGTATGTCCCAAAATATTTAGTATGTCTCAAAATATAGTAACCTTTTTGTTTTTCTGTTTATATGCATGGATAAGCAAAAGCATGTAAAATAAAGATTAAAAATTTCCACTTCCAATTAGCTTAAGTTACAGAAATAAAGTCCACATCATACCAATTTCTGTTATATTTTTGTTGCTTTGAGCATTACTGGGAAACATCAGCTTTGATTTTTCTGTGTTTTCTTACCCTTGTTTGTTTGGTTAGTGTTCTGTGGACATGACAATAATTCAATTCCATGCCTATCTCAGTTCTTCCCTTTCATGTCAACTTAACTGCTACTGGGTATCAATACTGTGTTGTTTAAATACCACCTTTTTCTTTTGTTAAATATATCCCCTTGTTTTTACATATTTAACATTCCAATAGTTTCTGAAAATTAATTCCATAAGGAAACAGCTTAGAAAATGCCTTTATTCTATGATTACCATGATTAATAGTTTGCTTGGAAATACATTTCTGGATTTTAATGGTCACTCTTGAAATTTCATGATGTTACCATGCCCAGAAAACTGAAGACATTTGGCTTTATCATCCCTTCTTTCTACTATCTTTCTCTCTAGCTAGGACTCTACTTTCTCCTGATATTCTATAATTTCAAAATGGTGCCTTGTAGTTCAATTTTCTTTTCTACTATATTATTGAACACTTGACAGGCATTTCTTAAAATCCTATAGTTCCTGGATTGGGCTATCTTCTATAATTTCATAATTTACTTCATCTTATCTTCTGAATTTAACTATTGGATTCTCTAAAGTAGCATTCTAGCTTACATCTATAATTATATGCCGATAACAAGTATGCATATATATTTTCCTCTGTTCCTGTTTACTCCTAGTCTTTATTTAATTCTATTTCAAGTTTAATCTTCTGGAACAAGATAATTTTGATATACTTTAAATATTTTTAATTTTTGACTATTCAGTTATATAATATCTTTGTATGTTCTTTCCAGAAAGTATTTCCTGGAGCATTGTTTCCATTTAATCTGAATGTACTCTTTTCTTCCCCAAACTGATTTTTCTTCTTTCTTTGGTTAACTTTCTATGCTTTATCAATAGTACACAAAGATCCCTTGTGAGTCTTAGCTATTTATTCATAGGTAAGATAGAGTTAATAAAAGTTTTATCATAGTTCAGATAATATTTGGGGTTTACTGATATATTGCTCTCCAATCAAGGTGGCCCACCACGCTGGATATATTCCAACTTCCAAAGATCACTGTTACATACTTTCTTGTTTACTTATTTGGTAACTCTGACCACCAGTGCCTTTCTGACATAAACAGGTCTTTCCATCCTTCATCAGTGATGAAAAAATTGCAAGAGATCATATGTGAAATTTTCTATAGGGTCCCCACCCTCAATTGTGCCTCAAAATTAGCAGTTTGTATTCCTTTTACTTTGTTTACATTACTCAACCAAACTATCACAATAGCAAAATCTTTAAATTTTGATCAACAGTAAAGGAAACATTGTTTGGGAGTTAATGGAACATTAATACTCTTCATCACCATTCTCTGTCTGATTTCCTTTCATGATCACCCCAGCAATGAGTCTTATTTTCTCAATCAAGTAACCCCACAAATACCAAAATAAGAAAAATTTAAAAAGTCCCTTTTGAATAATCTTAGAGGGCTGCCAGTATAATTTTCTCTTTAAAATAGTGTAAAACATGTGAGATGAACATGATTTTAAGTGTGCTCTCACACATAACAACTTATTGCCATAGTCAAATATTAGCATGCTTGTCTGCATTCCTCCTAATAATGCTTTCATTTATGGTGACAATACCCAAAGCTAGGTCTTTTATCAAATTTCCAGGCCACACTAAAGTGTCACTAACCCTGTCACCCTGCAGGTCACTAGTACATTGTGTTTACTCTTCATAATTACCAACTACTTCTTTAACTTACCACTAGCAAGTGCTTCTGCATTTCCCGTACCAATCTTCTCCTGGTAGCCACCATTGCACAGAATGCTTTTACGTGTGTGGCAATCTTAGGTTCTACATATGAATTAGTTTTAGGAATATTTTTTTTTTCCTGGAAACAATCCTATTTCAAATGTCATCCTGGCAGATCTATGCTGTCAGAAATGAAAACACCTTTCTTTGATCATTGGACTGAATAATATGCCAATAGAACTCTGGTGAGACAGTCTGTATTTTCTTTATCCTTCCAATGAACTATAAGTACAAACTATGCTTTTATATTTTAACATTTGTGAATAACACTGCAATGAACATAGGAGTGTAAGAAGACCAAAGTGTGGTGGGTAATATAAAAGTTCTCATTTTATGTTTTTATGGAACTTCTTATTGGTTTTAATTTTTTCCTAATTGCTGTATCTAATTAAAAATATAATGATCTATAAGCAGTTACAAATATCATTAGATCATTATATTTTTAATTAGATACAGCAAATAGCATGCTGTAAAGTGTTTGGGTTTAATGCATATGTTAAGAATTTTAGATTTTGATCCCTTTCTCACCTCCCTAATTGATGGCAGGCAAGCACACGTAACTTTTTGTGGAGTAGGCATTTAGGAAGGAGGACATACCATGGGCCAGACTAAAAGGTGAATACTGGGTTTGGAAGGTGCCCCTTTCTTCTTGTCTGGAGATGGAGTTATTGGTGCCAAAATTATATCATATCTTTTGTTTAAGGAGCACCTCACAGATTTTTCATTAATGATAGATACAGGGGCCCAATGACGGGAGTTAGTGTGGATCCTCACCTAAATTTCAAACCATACAGAGGCCGTACAGGCCGGCTCAACATGGCATGGTTTTTAGGTACGAGGGCGCTCTCCACATAGCCTAAGACAGGGTGCCCTGTGATCTGCTTACTTTAATCCTACTAGATACCTTTTATTTGAGAAGCTCCAAGAAACTAATGCTACTCATAAGGCACCCCTCTGTTCCCAGGAGAGGTAAATTGCTTCACCAGTCGAGAGGAGGGTCTCTCCTTGTCCCAGTCCCTTCTCCCTTAGATTTGACACCATGGTTGACTCTGTCTTGGTGCCCTCCACCTATAACTACTTGCCTTTATATAAGAAACGAGGAAGATGTTGGGAGCCGTTTCCCCCCCTAAAGATTGTTACAGAAACCATCACCTTGGGGAGCCTGCAGGGAACCCCAAACCCATAATTATGTTAAGAATAGTTATATTGGCAAAACCTGCCCCACACCCAATTAGCTATTCGCTAATTGCTAACGAACCTAATCTCATAGCGGAACTGCCTTAAATTCCAGCTATCCAGGGAACTAGGTGTGGCAACTCCTGACTTCTTGGCCTACCTGACCGGATGTAGGTTACGTGACTGGGACCATGCGGCCAGATTCCATGCTCCTGTGCCCTGCTCCCCAAGCCCTCATTCAGGGGGTATATAAGTTGTTACCCTGTCCCTAATAAACGGAGGCTTTGACAAAAAAAAAAAAAAAAAAAATATAATGATGAAAGCGCATGTTACCTATACTTCACAGCCTCTTATCTCTTGCCTTTTTGTTAAGAGGTCTTCTAAAAGACGTAAGTTTTTAATTTGCATTTCTTTGATGATGAGTTTTAAGTATCTTCATAGATACTTAGCCATTTATATGTTTTCTTCAGAGAAACTGTGTATTTACTTACAAGTTGAACTACTCTCACATTAATAAAGCTCTCATTGTTTAAAAAACCAATTCCACGGGTTCACCTTCTTATTTAGCTTCTCTAGGATCACGAACTATAGGCTCAATGTCCTTTATTTATGGCTAGAAACCAATTATGAGTGAGTACATCCCATGTTCCTCTTATTAGGTCTGGCTTACCTCACTCAGGATAGAGTTTTCTATTTCCGTCCATTTGCATGCAAAATTCAAGAAGTCCTTGTTTTTTACTGCTGAGTAGTACTCTAATATGTATGTAATCCATACTTTCTTCATCCATTCTTCCATTGAAGGGCATCTAGGTTGTTTCCAGGTTCTGGCTATTACAAAAAATGCTGCTATAAACATAGTTGAGCATATACTTTTGTTATATGATAGGGCATCTCTTGGGTATATTCCCAAGAGTGGTATTGCTGGGTCCAGGGGTAGGTTGATCCTGAATTTCCTGAGAAATCGCCACCACACTGCTTTCCAAAGTGGTTACACAAGTTTGCATTCCCACCAGCAATGGATGAGTGTACCCCTTATTCCAGAACCTCTCCAGCAAAGGCTATCATTGGTGTTTCTGATTTTAGCCATTCTGACAGGTGTAAGATGGTATCTTAGAGTTGTCTTGGTTTGCATTTCCCTGATCGCTAAGGAAGTTGAGCATGACCTTAAGTGTCTTTTGGCCTTTTGAATTTCTTCTGTTGAGAACTCTCTGTTCAGAAAACACTATCCTGAGTGAGGTAAGCCAGACCCAAAAAGAGGAACACGGAATGTATTCACATCATAATTGGTTTCTAGCCATAAATAAAGGACATTGAGCCTGTAATTCATGATCCTAGAGAAGCTAAATAAGAAGGTGAACCCAAAGAAAAACATATAGTCATCCTCCTGGATATTAGCCTTCATCAGGTGATGAAAGGAGACAGAGACAGAGACCCACATTGAAGCACAAGACTGAAATCCCAAGGTCCAAATCAGGAGCAGAAGGAGAGAGAGCACGAGCAAGGAACTTAAGACCGCAAGGGGTGCACCCACACACTGAGACAATGGGGCTGTTCTATTGGGAACTCACCAAGGCCAACTGGCCTGGGTCTGAAAAAGCCTGGGATAAAACCGGACTCGATGAAGATAGCGGACAATGAGGACTACTGAGAACACAAGAACAAAGGCACTGGGTTTTGATCTTACTGCACATACTGGCTTTGTGGGAGCCTAGGCAGTTTGGATGCTCACCTTACTAGACCTGGAAGGAGGTGGGTGGTCCTTGGACTTCCCACGGGGCAGGGAACTCTGATTGCTCTTTGGGCTGATAAGGGAGGGGGACTTGACTGGGGGAGGGGGAGGGAAATGGGAGGCGCTGGAGGGGAGGAGGCAGAAATTTTAATAAATAAATTAATTAATTACTTAAAAACTATATGTATAAAACTAACGTTTAAATTTTAAAAATATGCAAAAACCAATTCCAATAGAGCCATGTACTTGCAAAAATATATAGAAGAAAAGCTTAGCATCTTAAAAATTAGAGATTTTTCGAAACTTAGGGAGGGGATCATCTTTCGAAGCATATTTTAATATTTCTAATCTTTACAAGTTATCTTGTAAGAAAAAAATATCGTAGAAAAAGATCACCTATTTAAATGTAAATAGTGCACTACAAAACTTTTTATTTATATCTTAGCAACATTTCCTGTCATGTTGTAGATATATAAAGGCAGAGTCCCATGTTTGTATGGAGAGAATGCACTGTTTTGCACATTGTGGAACTTGGGGGTGGAATTGTCATCTTCAAGCAGTCACCTTCAAAAGATTATCACACACAAATAAAGATTTCAACCGTGTCAGTTGTGTAAAACAAAATAGAATTATAAAAAGTAATTTATTTGTTATGATCAATGATATCAGACACACATAATCTAATCTTTTTGGGACTTCTAAAATGTTCTGAGAGATCAACACATGTAATATTGTCCTTGGCAACTGATATAGATAACAAATTTAATTAGTCTTAAAAAACCAGATTTTATGTTTCTGACATGTTTTATGTGTTTAATTTCCCTATCTACTAGCAAGTTCATAACTGAAAATGAATTATGAAAAATTATTGGCAAACATGTTTTTAAAATTTGAAAAAAAATTATCAAAAGTGATCTAATTTCTATGAAACTTTCCCTTATATATCTGAAAAGCAAGATGGGTATGTGAAATTATCTTGGCGTGATGACTTTGTGTTCCAATAAAGATTTTCAAAAATGACTACTACTGATATTCCAAACTTTCCCATTTGTATGTCTGATATGCTTTACAACGTAGTTAATTTTCATTACTTTAGAAGCTATGTCTAAACTATTTTTCTATATTGTGTAGAACAATTTTCTTTCCACCTACCATTTTATGACTGTCTTCTATTGTAGAAAAATTTTAGATATACAATAGAGCTAGAGGAAATAATAGAGTTTTATGTTCATATCACCCAGTGTGGAAATTAAACAACTAATTTCTAAATTTCTTTCTTGAAAACCTGTACTTACTGACCCAACACTTATCCTATTTAACTGGAGGCAAATTCCATATATATTATATTTCATCTGTAACCACTTCTGAATGTATTTTTAAAATATTTAGGAATATTTATTTAACATAAAAGAAAAAAATAGAGTTAGTATCATAAAAATTGAAGCTTTTCCTCTAATATTGAGGGTTCTAGTTTTCATGAATATCTCATAAATATTAATATGTGTGCATTCATTACATATGCTGTATGTTCACCTGAACTTTTCATTCCCTATTTCATAAAACATGTTAAAGTTATTAAACAAAATGAAAACATTATGTATCTTTAAAGTATAGTATTTCTTGAATTAGTATGTATCTGTATTCTAGGAATTTTGGAAATTTCTTTACACTAAACTGTCATATGGAGCTCTAAGAATGCAATTAATCACAAAATTAATTCTGGGGAATGCTGAGCCATTTTGTCTACAAGTAAAATTTTCTTGACAGTGCATTTTACTGACAGTGAAATTTTCCTGTATCCAAGGTATTAGTCACTTTCTGATGTTCTATTTAAGAGAGTGTCAATTGCCCTAAACGGAAGTGTTATTCAAAATTTTTATCAATGTCTTCGCAGCCTAGCATTTGCAATAACTACAAAAATCGACTGGAGAGGCTTCTGAAAAGTCCACACTCAGGGATCTCACTTGAAATCTACTGAATCAGTATTTTATGTGGAAATTGAGAAATTTGCATTCTGAACACATTCAACAAGAAAATCTTATGCATGCAGAAATTTCAGCATCATTTGCCTAGACATCCAATGAACATGGATGGTTTATGCAAGAAAAAGGAAGTAATGTGAAATGGATTATTTTATCCTTTTTGTTTCAAGATGAAGATGCTTAATGAATCTGTAAGTTTTACTAGTGGTAGTCTAGTACAGTCCACTTCTCTTCATTTAATTTGTATGATTCAAACTCTAATGCACTTACTAATTAACAAATTGTAAGTGGCATTTCAATATAAACTTCAAGTAACACAAACTTCTCTGTTGGAACATATCCACACTTAGGAAAGGACTAGAATATATGAAAACATGTGCATTTTTTTCTTTTTTTTCTTTTGCTCTGAGTATTTAAATAAATCTCTGAGATGCTTGACTTTACTAACATATTCAAGATTATAAAAATGAAAAAAATTAATGGATAACAAAGTTCACTGTTTTTCCCCTGAAAGTAGTCATAAAGACTTTGCATATTTGTTTAAATCAAGTATCACTCTTTATTTCTGCAAATATGATCTTGCCCTTTGTCTTATGTACATACCATGAGTTTTCCTCTGGTGCTGTGCATGTTTGCAAAATTATTACTCTAAGAGAATAATCAGTGCTCCCTGACTGTTCGGAAGTTACGTATATAGTGTAAAGTTGGTTCCTATGCAGTTTGGAGAGGGGAACATGAGACCCAAACCTTGCTTTGTCTACACAGGCAGATTCTTACAGGTGATGCTATGCTCAGTTAACCACACATCACTTTTTCTTGGATAATGTATCTGTCTATACAGTTATTGTCTCTGTCTGTGTACATAGCAGTTACTTTTCTCATTTCTCTGATAAAATAGTTGACATTATCAACTTAAGGAAGAAAGTATTTCTTGTGGTCACAGTTTGAGAGGATATAGTCCATCACAGCAGGCAGGGCATAGGAAAAGAATTCAGTCATTAGTCAGAGTGTACAATAAAACAAATACCAGTGTTGCCTGACTTCCTCATTTTTCCCTTTTAATCTAGTCTTGTCTCTTAGGCCATGTTTTAGTAGCACCTGTAATCAGGATGCATTGTTCCTCATTAAAACTGTCTAGAAATACTTCAAATATATGCTCAGAAATGTGTTCCCAAGTGATTCCAAACCTATTCGAGTTGAAAATGTGCAGGTGAAACTCATAATAAACACCTCATTTTTTCATATATCATTAGGGCCAATGCTTACATCATACTTTCAATATTTCACATATCTTTCAAGAAAATTACACATTTCTTTTTAAATATACTTTAATAAACTAAAATTTCATGTATCTATATAGCACTGTATGATGTTTTCATTGTTATATTATTAAATTAAGCTTATTAACTCATCAGTCATGTAATACTTATTGCTTTTAAAATAGAATTATGCTAATTATACTCAGAAAATCTGAGTAAGTGATATATTATTATTAACTATAAATCCTGTTGTTGAATAAGCATTCAAACATTATCTTCCTATCTAGATAAAATTTAATCCCTATGAACGTTTTGTTCTCTTTTCCCATCTTTCCAGTCCCATCATCTTCTAGTAATGCTGTTCTCTTCTTTACTCATATATAATGATATAATTATTAACATGGTATGCAGGGCTTGCTCCTAAGACACTTTACCCAGTCTCATGTTGTTTCCTGCTAAAACATGTATCATACTTGATTTCATATTCCACTGTTATCTTAAATTTCTTCATCTGCCTATCACTGAACTTATTTTATACTTATGTCTAATATCTAGTGATGTGATGTACCCTGCACATGAACATGTGAGCATGGTTATACACTTAAGCAGTAGCTCAGGACTAGGTACTGTTCTGGTATTGCACACATGAGAAGGTAGCCCATTATACAGGTATGCATGTTTATGCCTAATGACTGTTAGGGAAGCTTGGTTCCCAATTGGGCGGGTAGGCACATTAGGGTCTACATCTATGTGGGTGGATGTGATAGTGGGGACAGCAGCAGAAAGCAGCCTTGGACAGCAATAACAGGTTCAGTTGAAAGGATTCTGAGAGTCAGCCCCTGCCTCCAGAGAAAGAGTCAGCCAGCTTGCCCAACTCTTGCTGTGGCAATTTCAGAAATGTTAATTCTCCAGTCTCAGCAGCAGGGTACGAGCTGGTAGTACACAGGCAACAAACTTTGCCAGCAAATTTTTACAAATAAAACATATATTTATGTTTAGGCAGTGCAATAAAGCGTATCATACTGTTGCATTAATTCTTCAAAGAGTTTAGAAAATCCATGAGTTTTGAACACTTCTACAGCATGACAAAGTTAATATCCACAGGGCTAGAAATAAAAATTTAATTTCAAGATTATTTGATACAAGGAGAAGAACTCTATTTTTATATGAAGCTTCAGGAAAAGCAATTATTAATGAGTTTCTCATTGTAACTGAAAAAAACCACAGTGGAATGAATAAGTGACATTTAAACTAATACACAAATCATAATGCCATGCCAACTTCCTGCACAATGTCCACATCAGAACAAATTTCAAGGTTCTCTCATATACATTTACCTGAAAAGATAAATAATAACTTGAGTAATATATTTCACAGTCATAAAAGATTAAATTATTTTAGAATAAATAATACTCTGCATTTATGTGTATATTAATAGCTCATGTTATAAAAAAGCAATTCATCAGTAGTTCACAGAAATATTGCAGTCTAAAACTGAAGTTCATAGCTCTAAAAATGTTATATTGGCCTTAAAGGTCCTTGGTAAAATAAACATTTTAAAAAATGTTTATCAAAGAATAAAAAATAAAAAAAAACATTTACTTGCAAAGAGTAGTGATGTAGCTCAAGTAATTACCTCAAATGAAAATAAAGTTGCTAAAAATATAGATTCCAGTGGCCTGATAAATTTATAAAAAAACAAGTAAGAAAAATTTTATAATCAAGATATAAGTTCAATAAAGTGGTATGTGTTTTAATATATACGAATTGATTGAACCACTCATGTATCAATATCACCCTTCTCAAATTTTATAAACAGTAAAATATTTTAGAGAAAATGGTATTAAATAGTTTCAAAAACAAACTTTCCACGTTGCTTGAGCTAAGCCCGTGTTTACTGATGATATGGCCAAAGTCCTATGTCTAGGACTGTTAGGAGACTTCATCTTAACTCTTCACTCATGTTTTCTTGTGACTCATCAGGACTTTCTAGCATCTACCAAACAGACTTCTTTATACAGACACCTGATAAATGTCCTTGACAACAGGGGATGTGGCTCTTTCTTGCCATGTGTGAGCTTTTCTTGAGTTACTTTTACTTGCCATGAACTTCCTTGTTTAAGCAATTTCTTTTCTACAAAATAATCCCTCAAAAGTAGAACATACTAATGGAATTACTTCACATGTATGGGGCTGCCACAGTTTTGGTGATGTATACAATAGCACAGTCTCATACATGACAGCCTCCCTCTGTTGACACATTTATGAAGGTAAATATACAGTGTTACTCAGCGCTTTGTTTTACATCCCATCTCCCACAATTATTTGTCTAGTTCTTAACAGAAGGGTAGAGGGATGAAGAGTCCTCAAATAAATACATGTCATACATTCAAAAGCTGGAACAGTCTAGTGAAAGTATAACAGTTATATATCAGGCTATGATAACTTTTTATTCATGAAGCTTTAGTCATTACTGTATGGCCAATGAGCAACACATATAGAGAATAATTAGTTTAATTTTGCCACTATGTTGTATCTTAAATGGAAGAAGTGGTTGTAATTTTTAATGCTTGAAAATTAGTTAAAATGCTTAATGTAAAAACTTAAAAAGGAACTGTTTGACTTTATTAACACATCTAATTAGCCAACTCATCTGCCTACAAATATAAATAAAATGATTGTTGAAAGAGGAGCTGCCGGGCTGTGTTCCCGGCACCTGGCCGCCCGCATGGCTAGCTTAATACCCAAAATATTTACACGGAAACTGTATTCTTTTAAACACTGCCTGGCCCGTAGTTCCAGCCTCTTATTGGCTAGCTCTTACATATTAATCTAACCCATTTCTATTAATTTGTGTAACCCATGAGCTGGCTTACCAGGAATGATCTTAACCTGCATCTGCCTGGCATGGGAACATCATGGTGACTCCTGACTCAGCTTCTTTCTCCCAGAATCCTGTTCTGTTTACTCCACCCACTTAAGGGTGGGCCTATCCAATGGGCCTAGGCAGTTTCTTTATTAATAAGAAATCATTCCCACATCATTTCCCCTTTTTCTGTTTAAACAAAAAAGAAGGCTTTCATATTAACATAGTAAAATTACATATAGCAAAACAGTTATCAAGCAAGAATTACAGTTACAATATTTATATCTACTTTATCTTTTATCATAACTAAGGAAAACTATAACTAACCATTCTTCAACTCCATCAAAGACTCCAGAAGGATATAATAATACCTAAGCAAACAAGAAATCAAAAGCTCTAGAAATGACAGAGACATCCCGCTGCCTGGACAGTCACCCAAAGTTCTTTTGTACCTTTGGGGCATCTATCTTCGGCCTTCAGGTCCATAGTATCCAGCAGACAGTTCCATGAAGCAGGAAATTCCAAAGACAGTTCAGTAACTTTCTGCTGTGTCCTGCAGAATGTCTCGTAGACTCTTTCATGAATCAGGAACCCCGAAAGACCATCTCACCTTTAGGCAAATTTAGCAGTCCTCTCTCTGCGGGTTATTTGTGTCCAGTTTATGCAACAGTCCAGGCAAGAACAGTTTCTTGCCCAAATGACTATCCAACTCCATAATGATCCTCTTCGATGCCCATCTTCCACCAATGTAGATTGGTGCTGCCAGGAGCAGACGTGTCTCATTGTCATGAAAAGTCCTAAGTTATTAAAACATTAAATGCCATATCCTGCAGTCTTTGAAAGATATGAAGAATGCCTATCTAACTGAAACATATCTCTATATATCTAGAAAATCTAACTAACATGACTACAAGCTTGACTATTATTAATTATCCATTAACAACCTATATATGTTACATTTTTAAATGAACTGCACAATCACAATATTTAATCAAGATCAGAAATACATATACATATAACAAGCTTGACCTTAAAATCCCCACCAATGCAAATTATTCATATCTATATCATATCTCCCTTTAAATGTAAAAGAACATTTATAAACCATATTTGGGAACATGGGCACAGTTTTTTCTTTCCAAACTGCTTCCTACTGAATGGGGGCGCTGTTAATCAGATCTTTCATGGTGTAACCTGTGTGCCAGGGTCATCTCAGTTGGCAGTTGAGTGAAGTAATTTTTTGAGGGTGTTCACAGCAACCTTTCAGGAGGGCGAGGTCTATCATACCAAATCGGAATAGATGCAATCCATAGGGTCTGCTCCTCTGTGAAAACAAAAGAAGATCCTTTCCAAAGCATCATATCCTTAGACCCAAATTCTGAAGTCATACCCTCATGATATCCATTCTGGTTCCACTTGGCAGCCCATATAATGAAATGACTCTCTGTACTTAGCTCCTTTACAGTCAAAAATTTTAAAGAAAACACAATGTACATAATCCAGACTCTCTGTGAATTTTCCATTTTTACGTGGCTTATTTTTCTTTATTTATCTTAATCTATAACTATCTGTACTCTGTCTCTTTAAAGACTTTACCTTTTTTTTAACCATTAACTTTATTCTCTATCTTCTTTTTCTTCTCTCTCTCAAGCCTATGTACATTCATCCAACAGTGCGGTCTTTTATGTCTGAATCTGATTTATTGTGCATCTGTAACATTCTTTTTACTATCCAGGAGCACTTTGTTTTGCGCCTTCAAATCACTAAGCGCTTAAGAATCTAAGCTGTGACATTCCTAAGTCAAAAACAGGTACTGCCTGCTGGCCCTGCCCAGTCCAACATGGCGGAGCAGCTCCTGCCTCTGATCCTTGCACACTGCACCACTAGCATGGCTGAGCTGCTTGTGCCTCTGAGCTGCGGCACGCAATGTCCCCCTTTTAGGCACACAGCAGTCTAGTTGCCATCAAACAAATCATAGCACTTTACTCCAAATGCTCCATTCAAAAGCTCTGTGTCCCCCAGGAGCCAGACAGAGATTGCAATGGTGGCACAGCCCAGAAAGCCGGCATTTTAAAACAGCCAGTTTTTTCCTGTTGCTGAGTCAGGACAATTTCTTTGTGGTATAAAACCCAGAAACAGCAAAAAGCTGTCTTAAATTCTCTCTCTGTCCTTTTTAAGCCCTCTCAGGTTTTACGTGGAGTTCATTAGCACGTTGGGTGCCACTCTGTTGTAATGAGGGGCAGCAGGGCTGCTGTGTCCCCGGCACCCGGCCGCCCACATGGCTAGCTTAATACCTAAATAATTACACGGAAACTGTATTCTTTTAAACACTGCCTGGCCCATTATTGGCTAGCTTTTCTCAGCTAACTCTCGCACCTGGACTAGCCCATTTCTTATAAGGTGTGTAGCACCCCAAGGTGTGCTTACCGGGGAGATTCTAGCCTGCGTCTGTCTGGCATAGGAAAATCATGGCGACTCCTCACTCAGCTTCTTTCTCCCAGAATCGTGTTCTGTTTACTCCTCCCACCTAAGGGTTGGCCTATCAATGGGCCTAGGCAGTTTCTTTATTAATAAGAAATCACTCCCACATCAAATGATAGTGATTTTTTTCAAAGAAACTACTAGACAAAAACATTTCCTTATTACCAAAATTGTGTTTAAAATGTTAGATATCACTTGGGAAGTGATAAATTGTAACAAAATTGATTAAAAAAAAAACTTTATATTGGAAATGGAAGCCATCGTCAAGTCCTCTGTTCAGACTACTCCCTGATTTTGACATAACAGAATATATCTAACATAATATTCTCTCCTTTATATTCAGAAATGTAAGGTTCTCTTTCATTTTTACCATGGCTGATTCATCAAGTTACCTTAAAACCCACAAATATTGTGCTGGAGAGATGACTATGAAGATAAGAACAGTGGCTTTTCTTCCAGAGGTCCTAAGTTCAATTCCCAGCAACCACTTTATGGCTTACAACCATTTGTAATGAAATCTGGTGCTCTCTTCTGTCTGTCATACAGGCAGAACACTGTGTACATAATAAATAAATCTTGAAAAAAACCCTAAAATTATTACTTCCTATATCCAACTTTTATGTCTTTGCCAATATGATATTTTAATACAAACTAGCAGTTTAACATTTTGTAGGCAAAATTTGAGGTAAGACGCCTCAGACAGAGAAATCATGCAGCTCCTCTCAGAGCCAGACGCGATTCAGCTCCGACCCAGGATGGACATAGGCTAGAATCTTCCCGGTAAGCACACCTAGTGGTGCTACACACTTTATAAGAAGTGGGCTAGTCCAGGTGCGAGAGTTAGCCAAGAAGAGGCTAGATATAATGGGTCAAGCAGTGCTTAAAAGAATATAGTTTGTAATAGAGTTTAAAGTCAGGGATGGTAATGCCTCCCTGACTTTAAACTCTATTACAAACTATATTCTTAATGAAATCGGGGTGGTATTGGCATAAAAATAGAGAAGTCGACCAATGGAATCGTATAGAAGACCCGGATTTTAACCCACAAACCTATGAACACCTCATTTTCGATAAAGGTGCTAAAAGTATACAATGGAAGAAAGAAAGCATCTTCAACAAATGGTGCTGGCACAACTGGATGTCAACCTGTAGAAGAATGAAAATAGACTCATATCTATCACCATGCACAAAACTCAAGTCCAAATGGATCAAAGACCTCAATATCAATATGAACACACTGAACCTGATAGAAGAGAAAGTGGGAAGTACCCTACAACAGATGGGCACAGGCGATCGCTTCCTAGGTATAACCGCAGCAGCACAGTCATTAAGGGCAACATTGAATAAATGGGACCTACTGAAACTGAGAAGCTTCTGTAACGCAAAAGACACTGTCACTAAGACAAAAAGGGAACCCACTAACTGGGAGAAGATCTTCACCAACCCCGCAACAGACAAAGGTCTGATCTCCAAAATATATAAAGAACTCAAGAAACTAGACTTTAAAATGCTAATTAACCCAATTAAAAAATGGGGCACTGATCTGAAGAGGGAATTCTCAACAGAAGAAGTTCAAATGGCCAAAAGGCACTTAAGGTCATGCTCAGCCTCCTTAGCGATCAGGGAAATGCAAATCAAAACAACATTGAGATATCACCTTACACCTGTCAGAATGGCTAAAATCAAAAACACCAATGATAGCCTTTGCTGGAGAGGCTGTGGAGAAAGGGGCACCCTCATCCATTGCTGGTGGGAATGCAAACTTGTGCAACCACTTTGGAAAGCAGTGTGGCGGTTTCTCAGGAAATTTGGGATCAACATACCCATGGACCCAGCAATGCCACTCTTGGGAATATACCCACGAGATGCCCGATCATATGACAAGGACATTTGTTCAACTATGTTCATTGCAGCATTATTTGTAATAGCCAGAACCTGGAAACAGCCTAGATGCCCTTCAATGGAAGAATGGATGAAGAAAGTATGGAATATATATTCATTAGAATACTACTCAGCGGTAAAAAACAATGACTTCGCGAATTTTGCATGCAAATGGATGGAAATAGAAAACACTATCCTGAGTGAGGTAACCCAGACCCAAAAGGATGAGCATGGGATGTACTCACTTATAATTGGTTTCTAGAGATAAATAAAGGTCAGTGAGTCTATAATTTGATACCCTAAAGAAACTAATTAAGAAGGTGAACCCAAAGAAAAGCATACAGCTATCCTCTGGGTTATGGGAAGTAGACCAGATTGCCGGGCAAAAATTTGGGATCTTGGGGGGGTGGTGGGAGGGGGGATAAGGGGAGAAGGGGAGAGAAATGTGAGAAGGGGAGGGTGGGGGGGAACTTGGGGCAACGGGATGATTGGGATAAAGGAAGGTGGGTTAGGGGAGCAGAGAAGCACACATCTTAATTAAGGGAGCCATCTTAGGGATGGCAAGAGACTTGGATCTAGAGGGGCTCCCAGGTGCCCAGGGTGATGTCCCCAGTTAGTTCCTGGGGCAGCTGTGGATAGGGAACCTGAAATGACTCTATCCTATAGCCATACTGATGAATATATTACATATCACCATAGAAACTTCACCTGGCGATGGATGGAGATAGAGACAGAGACCCACACTGGAGCACTGGACTGAGCTCCCAAAGTCCCAATGAGGAGCAGAAGGAGGGAGAATATGAGCAAAGAAGTCAGGACCACAAGGGGTGCGCCCACCCGTGGAGACAGTGGGGGCTGAGTCTTTGGGAGCTCACCAAGGCCAGCTGGACTCTGACTGAAAAAGCATGGGATAAAACCGGACTCTCTGAATTTGGCGGACAATGAGGGCTGCTGAGAAGCCAAGGACCATGGCACCCGGTTTTGATCCTACTTCATGTTCTGGCTTTGTGGGAGCCTATCCAGTTTGGACGTTCACCTTCCTAGACCAGGATCGAGGGGGGAGGACTTTGGACTTTCCACAGGAACCCTGACTGCTCTTCAGGCTGGAGAGGGAGGGGGGAGGAGTGGGGGGAGGGGAGGAGGGGAGGGAGGAGTGGGAGGGAAATGGGAGGCGGGGAGGAGGCAGAAATTTTTTTTTTCCAATTAAAAAAAAAATCAGAGAATAAAGTCACAAAGAATCAAAAAAAAAAAAAAAAAAAAAAAAAGAATATAGTTTGTACAAGAGCTAGTTCCAGGACAGGCTCCAAAATCACAGAGAAACCCTGTCTCGAAAAAAAAAAAAATACAGTTTTTGTGTTGTTATTTCGGGGCATAAGCCAGCCAGGCAGCTGGGATGCTGGGGATGCAGCCCCACCACTCCTATTACTACAAAAATTGAGTGATGCATTGTTTCAGCATGTTCCTGTTCAAATGTCCTTTAAAAATGGAGAATATTAATCTAAATTTATATGCAGGGTCTCTCTAGTAATGATGAAAAACTCGTTTTCTCTAACAGAGTCTCTCCAGGTGTACAAACCACTCTTAAGGCCATACCCCATCCTCGGAAATAGATAGCTAACACAAACTGAACTGAATGGGATTTTGGAGCTATTGTCATCTCGTAAGGCTTTGTCTGAGCTCCATCTCTTCTGCTCCTTCTCCTCCTCCTCTTCTTTTTTCTTTCTTCTTCACCTACCTCTCTCCTTCTTTTCTTCTTCCTCCTTCTCCTCCTTCTTCCTCTTTTCTAATGGACCTTTTGCTTGTATATCATATAAGTACCAATCTGGTGATTTTAGGGGATTTCTATATGTTCCAATGAGTGTGTCTCTATGTCTATATGTGTTTCTTTTGCATTTTCTTCATGTTGCTTTTGTCTTAAACAGATTTGTTTACTTCTATTTTATCTTATTTATCTCTTTTTTATTTTTATTTTTTATTTATTAAAGATTTCTGTCTCTTCCCCACCGCTGCCTCCCCTTCCCTCACCATCCCCTTCCCTCCCCCTCCCCCAATCAAATCCCCCCTACCTTGTCTGCCCAAAGAGCAATCAGGGTTCCCTGCCCTGTGGGAAGTCCAAGGACCACCCACCTCTATCCAGGTCTAGTAAGGTGAGCATCCAAACTGCCTAGGCTCCCACAATGCCAATAGGTGCAGTAGGATCAAAAACCCATTGCCAATGTTCTTGAGGTCTCAGTAGTCCTCATTGTCCGCTATGTTCAGCGAGACCAGTTTTACCCCAGGCTTATTCAGACCCAGGCCAGCAGGCCTTGGTGAGTTCCCGACAGAACTTCCCCACTGTCTCTTTTGTTTATTTATAGATTCCTGTTTGTTTTTTTTTAATTTATTTATCTTTATTCTATATCTATTGGTATTTAGCCTGCATGCATGTCTGTCTGATGATGGCAGATCTCCTGAAGCTGGAGTTACAGACAGTTGTGAGCTGCCATGTGAGTGCTGGGAATTGAACTCAGGTCCTCTGATAAAACAGCAAGTGTTCTTAACCACTGAGCCATTTCTCCAACCCCACCTGTTTGTTTTAATGAGAATCAGAACAGGAAAGGATGTGGATTTGGGTGGGTGGGGAGGTGGTAGAGATCACTGAGATGTTGGGCGAGGTAAAATCGTTATCATGACAGAATTTATGGAAAAAAATAACAACAAAGAAAGAAATGATGGAACTTGGTGTTGGTGAAGACTCAATGCTCTGGAATTAAAGCTGCATATTTCACTATAAATAACTAAAATGCTTATGAATGTTATTCTTTCTTATAACTCAGGCAACCTAGATTCATCTCGGAAATGACTTTGAAATTTTATGCCATGATGTAGGGGGACTTGTGGAACAAGTACTGACCTCTAGAATAAAGAAATATTCCTAAGAAGAATGTTTCTATGACAGCTACATATTTTGATATCAAAAATTGTGGATTTACAAATAGCGACTATCTTTTCTATTCATGTTTCCACTTCAGTTAAAAGAAAAAAAAATGACCACTATAAGCAATCTTAATATAGGTTTCATTCAAACTTTTAAATATAAGCATGCAATTATAAAACTACACAACTTGTGATGTATTTAGACTTAGAAATGTAATTTGTCTAATGGATTAATGGATTATTAAGCTAATTAATTATTTAGAGTGGTAGCTATGCATTTTTTAATATTTTTGCTAGATATTTAGAATAAAATATAAAAATAGTGTCATTCCCTAAGTGTGGAATATTGTCTTATGAGATCTTTACTTTTTACACCTTAATTAAGAAGAAATGATGTTTAATTTAAGACCTGTATCATTAATTTTGAGAATTCCATATAACATGTTTAGATCATTCTCATCCACCTCAAACCGACCGCGCTAATTATCTTAATGTCTGCCATATCCACCTATTCTATCCTCCTTAGCCTAACAACTTCATATATCCTTTTCATTCTTTTGTTAATCTTTGAAAATAAAATATACTTTGATTATGTTCTCCACACCTAACTCCTTCCAAATCCTGCCCACTTCCCTAAGCTCAATTTCAGGCTATCTCTCTATCTCTCATTAGAAAAAAAAATAAAAATAGAAAGTAATAAAATAAAAAGGAAAACTAAGATAAAAATACCAAAACAAAACAAAAAGCACGCAAAAGACATGGAATCTGTTTTGTGCTTCCCAACTGCTCATTTCTGGCCATGATGTCTAACTTCGATTGTGCTTCATATACCCAGCGTCACCTCGTCAGAAAAAATTAAATAAACTGATTTTCCCATTGACAACAGGTATCTATTATAAGTAGCTTCTTGCCTAGGGATAGGACTTCATATTTACTTCTCCTTCCAAATGAAGGGATTTTGTCTATTTTTAACTTGTGCTGATCTTATGAATGCTGTCACAGTCTCTATAAATTCATATGCCTATGAGCCCTGCTGTGTCTGAAAGACATTGTTCCTTGCTTCCTTGAACCGTTCACTGCCTCAAATTCTTCTTCTTCTTCTTCTTCTTCTTCTTCTTCTTCTTCTTCTTCTTCTTCTTCTTCTTCTTCTTCTTCTTCTTCTTCTTCTTCTTTTTTTTCTGCCTTTTCTGGCTTTCAGGCCCCTTAGTCTTGAGGGCAGAGTTTGGATAAAAAAAAACATTCCTTTTAGGGCTGAGTGTTCCAAATTCTCTCACTCCCTGCCTCTTGTCCAGTTGTGGATCTCTTTGTTAGTTACAATCTCATGTAAGAAAAAGCTTCTCTGATGAGGGTTGATGCTCTGCGCTATGGACATAGCAGTATATAATTTGGAATTACTTTGTTGCTGTGATCATCTAGCAGAATGATAATAGTAGGTTTTTACTTAGACCCATGACCTTATCTAGTTTCAGGTACTTGGCGATTTTAGTAGTTGTCAAGTATGGATTTCGTCTCATAGTGGGGGCCTTAGATCCAATCAAAAAGTGCTTGGTCACTCCATAGCAATTGTATCACTATTATATTAGTATACCTTACAGGAATTTCACTGTTTTAAGGTCACAGGATTTATGGTTGCGTAATATTAGTCATTAATTTTCTCCCCCTGTATTGTGCAAAGTAACTTTTAACACCACAAATGCTAGTCAGTATAAGTGAAGGTTCTAGGTGGGCACCCCCTCAATTTCTCCATGCTTGATGGCATAAGTAAGTGTGTCTTCATCAATAGAGTCTTACCATCAGAATTTGAAGGTAACTAATAACTATGGCCATAAGCTGTAATATTTAGGAGGTTCAGTAGAGCTCTATTGGTATATTTAGTTGGAACATTGACTCCCTTATAATATTATAGCTCCATTTAAATTCCTTGAATATATGTTTATATTTCAAGAAGCTTCTAAATTGATCCATAGATCAAGGAGCTCAACATAAGACTATATAGCATGATTCTGAAAATAAAGAAAATTTGGAATAGGTTTGTTCCCATTAGCACAGGAAAGTCTATGGCAAAGAAAAGGATGATCATTCAGACCATTGATAGCACAGCCATTAAGACAATGATTAAGCAGTGAGACACAGGAAGCTAAAAGAAAGCTTCTGTGTAGCTTTCTGTATAGCAAAGATCAGTATCATTTGAAGCAAACCAGCAACCTACAGAATAGAATAAATCTTTACTAATTTTACATGTTAAAGAGGATTAACAACTAGAATTACAAGGAACAACAAAACAGAAAAAAAGCCAAAAAAAAACAAAAACAAACAAACTGAAAACCTTGATCATTAAGAAAAAAAAGGTAATGCAATTTTAAATATACAGCATAGAACTATTCAGAAAGCTCTCCAAAGATAAGCAAACACCTGAGAATACTTTAAGAAAGAAAGCAAAGATAACTTTAATCTCCTTCCCCCAAAACTGATCAAGCACTCATAGTCCCTCCATAACAGGGGGTCTCATGAACCTCTTCATGATCTGTGCTACAGTGTTGACTGGCTTTATCTACTGCAAGCAAACAAAGCTTCTATGAGGATATCAATGAAGCAGCCTTGTCATGTCCCCAAAATGCTGCTTCTGACCAGGTCTCCCTATCTCTTTCTCTTAACATCTTCCTGCCCCTCTTCTGCTCTGTTCCCTCAGATTTGGGAGTGAGGATGATACAAATGACTCATTTATTTATAATGTTTGAAAAAAGGAAGACTTTTTTAATATTAAATCAAATGGTGTTTTGTTTTCCCCCTTTGGGGTAAAATAATAGCAAAACATTTAAAATATGTATTAGCATATTCTAAGTCTTTAAAGCATAATCTTTTCTCAACAGAGAGAACTGTCATTACAATACCACCATCTAAAATGGATGTTACAGTCGGTGAGAGTATCGTTTTACCCTGCCAAGTGTCTCATGACCCTACTATGGAAGTTGCATTTGTTTGGTACTTTAACGGAGATGTCATAGACTTAAAGAAAGGTGTGGCTCATTTTGAAAGAATTGGGGGAGTAAGTATCTAAAAATGTTAACTCCTTAATGAAGCATGTTAAACATGAGTCCACATAGTCCATAAGCATTCTCTCTGTCTTTATTACAGAAATAATCACAATCTGCACATAAAGCTGCATCTGTTTTTGTTTTGCTTTATTTTATGTATTTCACAAAAATACTTGTTTTCTAGATGCAATTAACAGGGATAAGAAGGAGATACATTATAGAAAACTATAATAATCTTAATATGTCTTCTAATTTCAAAACTGTCTTATGTTTAATATCTACCCAGCTGTAAAGAAAATAGGACCTGCTGTGTGTGATTATTCATTCATCCAATTCTTTATTTTCTGTCTACAGGAGTCTGTTGGGGATTTGATGATAAGGAATATTCAATTAGGACATTCAGGAAAATATCTATGCACAGTACAAACAACACTGGAACGCTTGTCTGCTGTAGCTGATATCATTGTGAGAGGTGAGCAGAAATGATGAAAGAAGGGTTCTATTCTTTATTCATGATCATAAATGTCCATATATAAATGGCAGCTGTCTGAGGAATTAAATGTGGATAAGGGGATGAGGGAAAAACAGATAATTTCCTGGTTTGTAAATTCCAAGATTCCATCATATGGGTTCTGTGGTTATGGGCAATAAATGACTGACTATGCTTAGCACAAAGTACCAATTCCTAAAATTTAGACTGGCCTACTATTTGCAATAATCAGTTACTGTCATAACAGAATAAAATTTATATGATTTTACATTTGTCCATATTAGTTATTTTTACTTGAACTACACTTGAGAGAGAATGGATATTAATTTTTAATTCAGCTCATCGTAACATGTTATTCAATAAATACATTAGTGTTGCCTACTCTATAGAGATGGCCTTTCTAAGTAAATGGGTCATCTTGATTACACATCTGGATAAGATAGATTTTTAGTATTTAATCTACAAACGTCATCTTGTATTCAGTAATTTACTTTACATATATTGCAGGTAAAGTAAGATACTCTAGTCCTCAATTGATATTTTTAAATATTTCCAACACAGTTGTCATAAATGATGTTTTTCAAGGTCCCCCTGGTCCTCCTGAAGATGTAAAAGTGGAACACATTTCAAGTACCACTTCCCAGCTGAGCTGGAGACCTGGTCCTGATAATAACAGTCCCATTCAAATATTTACTGTCCAGACTCGGACACCATTCTCAGTGGGCTGGCAAGCTGTTGCTACAGGTAAGTGACTTCTGTATTTGTGATGATTGTCTGACAATGATACTCACTGATATAATATTTTAATTTGATAACCCTAATAAACATATTTTACAATACTTAATTTTTATAATATAAAGTATCAGCTATAACTCCAAACTAGAGATACCTCATATTAATAACTTAATTATATACTAGGTAGCATTTTAAAAAACAAGAATAAATAGGAGAGTAGATAGGATGAAATAAACTCAGGGCTGAAATCCGTAAAATGGAAATAACAAAATATGCCATAGGAAAAAAAAATCAATAAAATAAAGATTTATTCCTTGAATAAAATATCAACTTCTAACCAAAATAACAAAAAGAAAGAGAAAAAAGATCAAATTTCAAAACTGAGAAGTGAAGAATATATTCCAACAGACAATGAGGAAACTCAGAGAATCATAAGGATAAACTTTGACAATCTGTATTCTAGCAACTGGAAAACCTAAAGGAAATGAATTAATTTCTTGATATATTGGTCAAAATGAAACAAACCATTTAAACAGACCCTAAACCCATAGCCAAATATAATTAGTGATTAAAAAATATTCCAGCAGCAGCAGCAGCAACAACAACATATACGGCCTGATAGATTCAGTGCTGATTGCTTTAAGATGTTCAAAAAAGAACTAATGCCAATCAATATTCCACAAGGTATTCAAGAAAACAGAAATTGAAAGAATATTTCCAAATGCTTCTTATGAAGGCATTATTAAACTAATGCCTAAACTATACGGCAATACAACAAAATAAATAAAATCAAACAAAAAGGAAATGATAGCTCAACATTCCTTATTAATATAGATGCAAAGATTATCAATAAAATTCTTGAAACATAATATAAGGACAAACTAAAAAAGATTACACACTGCGATTCAGAGTTTCATCCAAGAGATGCAGGGATGTGCAAATCAACAAAATAATTTATTACATAAAAATT
Source organism: Microtus obscurus (assembly GCA_963919715.1). Taxonomy (NCBI): domain Eukaryota; kingdom Metazoa; phylum Chordata; class Mammalia; order Rodentia; family Cricetidae; genus Microtus; species Microtus obscurus. The sequence continues at coordinate 2,208,601 of CAWTZC010000501.1, read as the reverse complement.
CTACATGACAGAAACTACATAGTCATTTCCTTAGCTACCAAGAAGACATGAAAAAATCCAACACCTTTTTATGTTAAAAATCTTGGAGAGGCTTGGGGTATGAAATACCTCAATATAATAAAGATAATTTACAGCAAGCCAATAGCCAGCACTATTCTAAATGGTGAGCAACTCACAGGTTTTCCATTAAGATTAAGAACATGACAAGAATGTTCATTCTTTCTATAGCCATTCAATACAGTGATAAGGCAACTGAAGGAAATCAGGGGGATACAAATAGGAAAGGGAGAAGTCAAAGAATGCAAGTTTCTGCAGATGTTATAATATTATTCATCAAACTCCCTAAAGACTGCAGCAGGACATCCCTATAGCTAATAAATGCTTTCAGCAAAGTAGATAGACACAAAATTAACAGATAAAAATCAGTAGCCTTCCTATATTCAAATGACAGTCTAGAAAGAAATGATGGATACATCACCTTTCATAAGAGCCTCAAACGTTAAAATACCTTCTAATAACTCTAATTAAACAACTGACACACTTCTACAATAAAAACTATGAGACTTTGAACAAAAAATGTTGAAGAAGTCTTCAGAGGATGGAAAGACTGCCCTCCCATTCTTACTGATCAGTATAATTAATATGAAAATGACCCAGTCTACCAAAAGCAACCAACAGAATCAATCCAATGTTCATCAAACTTCCTAAATAATCCTTCACAGAAATTAAAAAAAAATAATTTTCAGCACCATATGTATACAAATGCAAAAAATAAGGATAATTTTATGCTCTTGACTAGTGCATATTCATGACCTTAAGTACTCAGATCAGACTTGTTTGTTTGCTTCAGTCCCTGAAATTCTCAATGGACAGACATATAATGCAACAGTAGTTGGTTTGAGTCCTTGGGTGGAATATGAATTTCGTGTCGTTGCTGGGAACAACATTGGAATTGGAGAGCCAAGCAAGCCATCAGAATTGCTGAGAACCAAAGCATCAGGTAATAAAGAAATCAATGTTTACTCCTTTCTATCAGAGTTTCTTTTTTTTTTTAATTTTTTATTGAGAAAAAGAAAAAAAAAGTTTCTGCCTCCTCCCATCCTCCCATTTCCCTCCCCCTCCTCCCATCCTTCTCCCCCTACCCTCACTCCTTTCCCTCTCCTGTCCAAGGAGCAGTCAAGGTTCCCTGCCCTGTGGAAAGTCCAAGGTCCTCCCCCTCCGTCCATGTCTAGGAAGGTGAACATCCAAACTAGCTAGTCTCCCACAAAGTCAGAGCCTGAAGTAGGATCAAAACCCCGTGCCATTGTCCTTAGCCCTCATTGTTTGCCATGTTCAGATAGTCCGGTTTTATCCCATGCTTTTTCAGTCACAGTCCAGCTGGCCTTGAAGAAGGTATTTTATGCGTCCTTTACAATTGCAAGAACAAAATTAGTGTTAATGAGTTAGGGTTTCCAGTCTTCACATTTGTATTGGACCAAATCCAAGTCAATCCCACTCATCTCTTTCTCACAGTTTGAGCTTTAACTTGAGTTGGATAATGGAAACAGATGTGTTAAAATAAGAGCTTTACAGAAGCAACATTCATAATGTATTTCCTACCCATTCTTCATTAGGAAGGGACTCTATAATTAGGGTTTGTTCATTAGTAGGTGGTAATAATTAATTAATATAGCATCTACTTGACTGAACCAATTCTCATTTTCATCTGTTTTTTTCAACTCTGATCTAGTTATAAATTATAAATTCTTCTTCGTGAAAATAAGGTAATGCCTAAACCACTGAACAAAAATGCTAATTTAGTACTGGCTAGTTCATTGAACAGCAGAATCCAAGTGAAACCTTACTCCAAATCAAGTTTTTGTACATTTTTATAGCATACCCTCGTTTCACCTCAGCCTTTAATTCCCCAATAGCATACTTAGTCCTTTGTCATCTAAAACTCATATAATTCCATTTTTTTCCAGCCAATTAAATATAAAACATCTTTTCTCTTTCTGTCCTAGTTTAAAAAACATGAGTTAAGTTATTTCCATATAGGATGAACAATTATCAAAATTATCAGATACTAATAATTTCCTTTTAAAGGAAAGGTTTTTGTTTTCTTTTCTTTTGTTTTGTTTTTGTAATTCTAGGAATGGAATTCAGAGGCTTTCCCATGCCAGACAAGTGCCCTAAAAAGCAATGCACATCCCACACCTGACATTCTTTTGCTTTAGAATAGATTATCAAAATAAATATATTTGATAATACTAACACTGAATTAAATCATTTTGAAATGTGAAAGTGAATGGGAGGTTCCTTTATTTTGTGGAGGATGGACTGAGAGCAGGGCCTATAAAAAACCTCTTTGTTTCTGGCATTCTGTATTTGAACCCTTAACTATGGATTTCCCCACCCAGAATTGTCCAAATAGCACTTTACTCTCTACCCACATGAGCAGTGGCTTCAGTTCCACCTTGGACCCTAAGATTCAGGTGCATCCTCCTTACTCGGGACGCTAGCTTTATTTTCTAGGATTTTTTTCCAGCCACTGTTTTACTTGTTTTGGCAAGGTTGACTCCAATTGTGGTTAATGAAGTAACATTTGCATGCGTACTGACCATCGTTACTCTCTTGAACAATAAGACTTGGAGATTTTCATACTGATATTCTATAAAGGTATACTCTATCATACTAAAGTATGAAAAATCCCACCCCCTCTTTCTGGTAATCAGAGAACAACTTTTTTTCAATATGATTTTAATATTAAGGCTAGTATATGTTAAATTGAATAAAGAAAGTAGGGGATGAAGATATGGCTCAGAAGTTAAGAGTTCTTTGCTTCCTGCTTTTCCAGAGGACCTGGAATGAGTTTATAGCATCCAGAATGAATGACTCACAGTTCCCTGTACTTCCATCTCTAGCAACCCTGTCTGATTTCCACAAGCACCTGCAAATGCACAGTGTATGTTTACACAAGTACAAAATACATAAATTATATAAATAATCATTAAAAGAAAGTGTTTTTCTGCTTCTCATTACATTGGAAAATAGAAAAAAAACAATTTAGCTTGATGTGAAAATATTACTTAGATAACGAACTATGGAAAGGTCTTGAATATATATGAAGCTGTCAAGTACTATATATTGAGTAACTCATGTAGACCATTACCCTGATCATGCCATTTTTGACAAAATGAATGTTACTACTTAGACATTATAACTTATGTAAAGGTCAACTTTATGAAAAGAATATGCAAACATAATGAAGGGTAAACTGAACCTTAAAATGTATGGTAGAAAATGCCATCTTAAGAAGGAGCATCAAATTATCAATTATCATACCATTATTGCTGATGTTGCTGATGGAGCTAATACATCTGTATAAAAGAATAAAGTAAAGCACCTATAATTCTTTTGTCACAATTTATTCACAATAGTCTGAAAAAAAACTGACATAAGTAGTTGAGTTCTCCCCAAAACACACACACACACACACACATTTTTATCTCTGACTATAATCCCCAACCATACCCAGTGATCTTATTCCCAACTTCTGAACCTTAGACAAAAATGGTGTCATGTAAATAATTTTACACAGTTCGACATGCTGCATACAAAGCATTTTTATCAAATATTAGATTTAGTTTGCTTTGTATTATGTCAACAGAAGGAATATTTTTAATCCCTCCACGTATGTGTTAAAATTTGTATTCTGACTATGCACTCCCTTTGAGATATATGCTAGCTCTTTTTATGTTTGCAATTTACCATGAGCCATGTTTACCACTTCAGTCCTCATAGACTTAGAATTGAAAAACATATTCATATTATTATATCAGTATTATAAGGTGCCTTTGTCTTAGATCAGAAGATTAAGCTGAAGTCACAGCCCCTCAGTGACTTTCTGTACAAGAAAAAAAAACTCTGATTTTACAAGTGAAAAGTTAAAATTACTCTTATTTTCTCCAGAGTAATTTGAGCACAAGAATTTAATTTTAAATGTTAAAACATCCTGATGGTTAAAAAGGAAAAACATCCAGCTTGTTTATTGACAAAAAATAATTAATTAATGTACTGCCTGAGTAACTTGTTTACAGCACAACTGTATAATTAGGCACTAAATCAGCGGTGTCACCGTTACCATCTGAATGCAACATCATTTTGCCAATTAGTAGATGATGCATAATAATGTCAAACACACGATGTTACTTGATTTTTAATTAATTTTGGAGCCAAGGTGCCCATGTATCAAACAAAACTGTGTCCCCTCTCTTGGAAATTTGGATATGTGTAAACATCATTTATGTTCATTAAAAATTCAACACTCTCTCAGTCTGCCAGGGTGAGAGCTTTGAAAGGTGAAACCCTCCCAAACAGAACTCGTCATGATGAAGTTATTTCTTTCATCCTTACCATCCAAATTTCTCTTGATTGTCTGCAGTTCCCATTGTGGCACCAGCAAATATCAATGGAGGCGGTGGAAGCAGATCGGAGCTCGTCATTACGTGGGAGGTAATTTTCTCTCCGACTAAGTTATTTTTGAATGAGAAACATTTAGCTAGCCAGGAAGAATACTGAAAAACAAATCTTAATTTGATTGTTACAGAGTATCCTCTGTATAAAAATTAAGGGCAAATTATACATCACCCTAACAATAAATGATTTAAGGATGGTATTACATAATTTTTATTTCTACTAAAGTAAGAGAATGCTGCTAACTCAGCACAAATTGTTCCACATATTAGAAAACGATAGCAGTATCTACTGAGCAGTGGTCAGTAGTCTTGTAATTATAACTGGTAGGTTGGGTATTATTTTATTGATTAGTTATAAAATTCTTTTATTGGGGATATTGCAGACTTAGAAGAGCACAGGCAAAAATTGATTATTGTTCGAACAGTGCCCTTTACTGCATCAACTGTTATTTCCCAACATCTATAAAAAATGTTAGTAAGTAGCATCAAATAGCTTTTTTGGTCATTTTGTTTCAGTGTAACATATAGATTCATTTTTCTTTTACAGATTACAAATTTTATTATCATTAGGCAATATAAACTTCAAAGCAGATGTGTCCTGTCTTTTGATATTAACATGGTCTTGCCACTTTCAAGCTGTCAATATTTAAAAATACCTCCTAACCTTTTAAGTAAATTCTTTTTTTTTTGTTGGGCACCATTCATTCATTCATTCATTCATTCATTCATCCATCCATTCATTCATGCCTTTACCCAGTCACATGCAGGCTACAGAGGAAAGGTTGGGCCTGACTCCTTCAGTTTCAGCCAGTCTACATTTCCTAATTTGTAGCTCCATACTTTCTTAGCTAGGAATTCTATAGTATGTAGGAGATTTGACAAGCACAATGTTCAGGAGTTAATAACCAAGGTATTGGGTGTTGGCAGGTATGGGAAATCCAAGTAAAGACCAGACTGCTGCCAAACAGCCTATGTTACATTATACAGATTCTTATAACAATTATCTGATCCAGAATGTCACTAAAGGTAAGGCTGAGGAATTCGGCAACAGATAGAGAGAAAAAGAAAAGAGAATGAGCAAGCAATTGTTAGACAATGTTAATCATTCACCCTGCCATTATGGGGGTAGACTAGGGAGTAAATGTTGCTCCTCTAGGTTATAAATGACAGTGAGAGACCTACTGTAGATGCCCTGCAATTGATCCTTGCTTCTTATTTCTCACTTATTTCATGTGGTTATTATGGAGCACAATGCTTAGACGATAGGGTGCCCTCATTAATACTCTTTGGTAGGATCTGTGAACTAAGAGCATAGAATATTCCAGGCCTAAGGGAGAGGAGAGACACATTTGTACAGAACTGCAGGGTTTTGTGGGCCACCCAGAGAGACTCATGCCCCTCCAAAAAGGTTATAAGATAGGGAACAGAGCTGTCATTTAGGGGGAACAGATATAAAACGTGGATTAGGTGGGCTGGTGTGGGAGAATTGTCTATATTCTGTCAATCATATTTTGAAATAAACGCTGATTGGCCAGGCAGGAAGTATAGGCAGGTCAACCAGACAGGAAGTAGAAGAGGGGGATGAGAACAGGAGAATTCTAGGAAGGAGGAAGCCCATTCCTCCCATTCCTGCCCAGACTACCGAAAAGCAAGATGTAACCTACCCAGCTGTGAAAGGCACTGAGCCATGTGGCTAACATAAATAAGAACAATGTGTTAATATAAGCTATAAGAGCTAATAAGAAGACTGAGCTAATGGGCCAATCAGTTTTATAACTTATGGAGAACTATGTGTGGTTTTCTTGGTTCTTGCCAGCTGTGGGGAACTGGGCAGGGCAGAAACCCCAATGAGCAGGCCCCATCATGTTACAGTGGGCAATTGCTGCAAGAGCTCCTTCTGCTCCTTCAACCAATAGCCTTTAAGATACCAACCCACTTGGGCGTCATCTCATTTGCTTTAAAAAGTCAGATGTTTTTCGAGACAGGGTTTCTTTGTAACTTTGAAGTCTGTCCTGCCTCTGCCCCCTTCAGCAAATCCTACTGGAAAAACAGGCCTCTTTATAAAGCAAAAGAGACCACATCCAAGTGGGCTGGTATCTTAAAGGCTATTGGTTGAAGGAGCAGAAGGAGCTCCCACAGAAGGTACTGAACATTTGAACATACGATTCTTACTCTATAGTCTTCCATGTTGTCCTAACTCATACTGAACAGAGTTTTCCCACCAATGCTTTAAGTAGTCAGTCAAACATTAGTTTTAGCCATTTGATTTGATGTTTCAAGTGACTTTAGCTAAAAAAATTGCTTTTGGTTTTGATAGTGAAAATAAAATTTAGATGTCTATATTCATCAGATGCTGTATAAGAATCTTTCTTCCAGTAGGTGTGAGTTTTACTGATTTCTTCCCATATTTTTTTCTTCTCTAAGATCATAAATGCTTTGTTTCTTCTATAATTGTCTTTATGTACTCTATATGTGTTTTGTAGGTGATGGTCTATTTTATAATTTTATGAATTAAAATCATTGCATTGAAAAATTTGGCACCATATCTATGATATTATAAGTAAATCAGACACAAAAAAAACACAAAGTGAATAGTATTATTCATCTTTATTTTGTGGTGTTTACTAGTTGAGGTGTGAAGTTGTGTGTCATATCCAATATGGCCATAGACAGGGATATAGGAAAAGCAAGATGATAAAGGCCTATGACTGAGTTTGGCAAGCCTATACATGATGAAAATATTGAACACTGTAGATAATTTTGTCTCCTTTATAAAGTTTCACTCTATTATTATAATACCAAGGTGTGTGTATATACATATGCACATTTATACATATTATATGTATATATATAACATATGTACATATGTGTTTATATATGTACACAAAACTGAAGATGTGTGGCTATGTTCCTTGAATCTTTATTTTCTTTAACATGAGAATTTCATGCATACTTACATTGTTTCCACTGCTACCCCCTTTCCCTCTTACTTGTCCTGTGTCATGCTCACTCTCTGAATTGCATGACACCTTTATTCAGTATATGGTACTGTGTTACCTAAATTCTTATTTTCAAAACCAGCCTACAATCCAGGTGTGAATAGGCAAGGAGTTGTCATCTGCTTATAGAACTAAACATTACAATTATATCTGAGAATGAAGAAGCTTCAAAATAAATCCTATACCAGTTGCTGAATTATTAGAAACCTCTTCCAAACCTTTCCAAATTAAACATTTAATTCTGGTCTTCCTAAACACAAAATAAAAAGTATTACTCTTGTTCCATCTCACCAGCTGTATTTTCTCATCTTCTCACTCTATTTGTTAGACTGTTCCATATGGCATAAAATAGAGTATATCTTGGGTCATCTCGATTAATGGGGGTTTATTTTAAAGCTAGAAAATTAAGAGGATTTGAAAAGTGTCTGCATCTGAGTATGTGGTCAATGGAGTAAGTGAAATGTTGTCCATCACTGTAGACCATGGGAGTTCTTGTCCATGCTCAGGTTTCTTGTAGTCAAGACCCAACTCTCCCAGTTTCTTGTGTGCTGGAGGAAGTCCTACAGCCAGTAGTTACCCACCCACTGAGATGTGGCCTCTTATACTATTTATGCTGATGTAGAGCATGTGTCTGTCTCTTTTCTGGCTGTAGTATTCAGTTTCTGATCTCTATTACAGCAGAGGATTCTGATTTTTGAGTCCACCCCTAAATAAATGTCTGCGCTGCTGTGAGATTTCTTTTAAGTGTCCTTCTTCATCTGGCACCCAACGTGGGGCATGCAGCTCTACATACATATTTCCTTTGCTTGAAGTTTTGCACCTGGCTGGTTTCAAAATTCTACTTCCTTCATACTTACTTTTGAGCATTTTAAAGATATTTATTACATTCATTTATTTTCTTCATGTGGGTTGTGTGTGCTCATATGCATGCATGTGTCCATTTGAAGGTCAGAAGACAACCTTCAGTCATCTGTTCTCTCCTCCCACCATATAAGTCCAGAAATAGATTCCAGGTCATCTAAATGAGCTACAAACACATTTACCTGCTGAGCAAAGTCTCTTGCCAGAGAGCTTAAAACACATAACAATTGTCTCTAACACCTCAATGTTCTCTCTTACTCATATTTTCTAATTATTGCCTAGACTGGTTTTACTTCATTACCCTCCAGACCCCAGGCATCATATTGAAACGTTGTAAGAAGAATCATTTGGGTTTATTAGTTGCTATAGAGCATGAGAGTCTACAACAGAACTTATCACAGAATCTAGGGTATATGGTATAAGATTCTTTTGGTTCTGGTGTATGTAACTGGAGGATTTGGTGCAAGCAGCAAGCCAAATGGTTTCACTAAGTAGATATGTGACCATGAAAACTACTGGGACTGTACTGGGTCAGATACACATTACAAAAAAAAATAATAAAATAATTAAACAGAAGTATTTTTCCTGTAGAAAAGCAGCAAATTCCATTGATTCATAAATAAAATGTAGGTGAGATATTTGTTCAGATTGAAGCAGAGTTTTATTTTTTTTCTTGTTGAGATGATATAGTTACAAATTTCATCTATACCATGTTCTGAACAAACACATACCTACTTTTGTTTAGTGAGAAGAAATATTAAGGTGCTCTATGAAATTTGATTTTTTGAAAATTCATGATGTGTATATATTTTTGTAAGGACAAATACACAGTGATGATGTTTGTGAGGCATATGATTTAATAAATTGAATGTTTCTTTATACTTTTGAATAAAATACTCTATTTCCTACAGGGTATGATATTAAAAGTGAGTATATTACATTCATCTTAGAATTTCTCAAAATATTAAAAATAAAGTATATTTAGCATCTAATAAATAGTTAATAAGTTAATTTGGTGTTGAGCTTAAAAATTCATGTAAGATTATGTTATAGCTTATATCAGTAAAGCTTTTTAGTGTTCTAGTGTATTTTATCATTACAATTTATTAATGTACCTATGGAAGGGATATAATATGTCATACATTATTTATATTTCTTTTTGAAAATTTTAGCTCTCTATAAGTTCCTTGCATTAAAATATTTTTTCTAAATGATGCTCTGAATAGAAGTATCTGTAATTCTTCATTCAATATTATAATTATCTAAAACTGCTTTATAGAAGAATCCATCATGTGATCAACAAATATAATAATAGTGCAACAGATTTCTTTAGGATGACTCAATGGTTGATTCCATTCTGCCCAAGTCCATTCCAGAAGAACTTCAGAATGGAGAGGGATTTGGATACATTGTCATGTTCCGGCCAGTGGGCTCAACAACCTGGATGAAAGAAAGGGTAGCTCTTGTTGAATCATCAAGGTTCATTTACAGAAATGAGAGCATCATGCCCCTGTCTCCCTTTGAAGTGAAAGTAGGAGTGTACAACAACGAAGGAGAAGGATCCCTTAGTACTGTGTCCATTGTCTACTCTGGGGAAGATGGTAAGCTGCCTTTAATGCTGAGATGATTTATTTTGTTCCTATGAACAGTTCTTTTATTTTGGTTTTGTTTTCCTTGAGGTTCTCTATTAAATATAGTGATGTCTTTTCCTTTGATGGTAGAACCTCAACTGGCCCCAAGAGGAACTTCTGTGCAGAGTTTTTCTGCTTCTGAAATGGAGGTTTCCTGGAATGCCATTGCTTGGAATAGAAATACTGGAAGAGTGCTGGGCTATGAGGTAATCCCCATTGACTTCACTCTTCATATGACGCAGAGGCTCATGACACAATAGCTTTTACATTTTTGCATGTTTATTAAGATGCCCCCTTTCCTGTCATGTAACAGTACATCTGTTCTTACTCTGCTTTATACCAATGTGTCCAAACAGCTACAAGAATACTTTATTTTTTTTTATTTATTAAAGATTTCTGTCTCTTCCCCACTGCCGCCTCCCCTTCCCTCCCCCTCCCCCAATCAAATCCCCCTTCCACGTCCGCCCAAAGAGCAATCAGGGTTCCCTGCCCTGTGAGAAGTCCAAGGACCACCCACCTCTATCCAGGTCTAGTAAGGTGAGCATCCAAACTGCCTAGGCTCCCACAAAGCCAATAGGTGCAGTAGGATCAAAAACCCATTACCATTGTTCTTGAGGTCTCAGTAGTCCTCATTGTCCGCTATGTTCAGCGAGATCGGTTTAAACCCAGGCTTTTTCAGACCCAGGCCAGCTGGCCTTGGTGAGTTCCCGATAGAATATCCCCATTGTCTCAGTGTGTGGGTGCACCCCTCGTGGTCCTGAGCTCCCTGCTCCTGCTCTCTCTCCTTCCGCTCCTGACTTGGACCTTGAGATTTCAGTCCGGTGCTCCAATGTGGGTCTCTGTCTTCTTTCATCGCCTGATGAAGGTTAATATTCAGGAGGATGCCTATATGTTTTTCTTTGGGTTCTCCTTCTTATTTGGCTTCTCTAAGAACCCGAATTATAGGCTCAATGTCCTTTATTTAAGGCTAGAAACCAAATATGAGTGAGTACATCCCATGTTCCTCTTTTTGGGTCTGGCTTACCTCACTCAGGATAGTGTTTTCAATTTCCATCCATTTGCCTGCAAACTACAAGAATACTTTAAAAAAAGAATGTGGAAAATAGGGGTGAGGGGATGGTGGAGGGAGGTGCTCATTTTTGCCTCTACCTGCAAAGACACACATGGTCACACAAGCAAATGCACATACTTTTACACAGTTGCATACATATACAAAAATATTTTTAATAAATAAAAGCATTATTAATTTACTTTGGCTCACTGTTACAGAGCTTCAGAATGTAATTGGCTTATTGATTTGGGGGGTCACAGTGATGACATGCTACGCCTGAGAATACCAGGAAGGAAAAAATGCTTGTCATTGCAGCCAGAAAATGATAAGTACAGGTACAGTGTTACCCTCTTTCAAGGATGTGACATTAATGATCTGTCTCTCTTTAGAGGGCACCACCTCTTTAAGATTCCTCTACCTCCCCAAAATTTCATTGGCCTGTGGCTCTTTCAATACACAGTGCTCTGGTGTAGCATTGAAGATTCAAGCTTCAATGATTTAACTCAAGACAGAGATAAGGAGATGGGAATATTTCCAGGTTGTCTTAAGCTAACAAATTTACCATTATAATATATCTGTTTTAATCAGTACATAGTTGCTATTAATTAACATGAGTGGCCTACAACATTGTAAGTATACATCAAAAGTAATGGCTGAAAATCAGTTGAGAGGACAGAGCTCGTGTGAATTCTTTTTTTTTAACACAATAACTTTTCTTTAGATTATCATAAAATTGCATTATCTAATTATTCAAACTATAGTCACTGTCTTCTTAAAGAGTGGAAAAGTTGAACTGTTGTAGATCTTAAACCATAGAATTTTACTGACTTTAAGATATTTAATTATCAAGGTCAAGGGACCAAAGTGACAAAGGGAAAAACAATTCAGATTTCTTCCAATTAAAGTGTACAGAATGAAGTAAAATACATTTGTAAGAACATCATTAATCACTTATTGTTCTTTATTTTGCAATTCCAATGTGTCAAGGCATTGATATTTTATCTTTCATAGAACAGTGACCTTTTAAAAAAAGATCTTTATTTTTTCCTTTTACTTTTTCTCCCCCTTTCCCATAATCTCTCTGAGAAAAACAAAATCTTATCCCCCAAAGGCAAGTGTGTTTGAAAATATCTAGAATATCAAACATCATCCCCGCAAGCCCTGCTATTTATCTAAATTCTATACTCCTTACTGACCAACATTGGTTTCCTTCCAAAGATCAGCTATTTCTATTTCACCTCTTTGGAATTCATCCTATGCTTTCTTTACCCATAGAAACCAGGATTGAGGGGGAAGGCACAGGGCAGGGAACCATGAGTGCTCTTCAGGCTGGAGAGGGAGGGGGAGGAATGGGGGGATGGGGGAGGAGGGGGAGGGAAATGGGAGGCAGGGAGGAGGCAGAAATTTCTTTTTTTTTCCAATAAAAAAAAATTCAAACACACACACAAAAAGAACAAGATCACAATATGTAAAAAAAAAAAAAAAAAAGAAATTCCAAATTGGGGGCCTAAGAGCTCTTACAGAACTTTGTATTCTGTTGTCTTGTTTCAGTGTGTCTGAAACAATGTTGTTGCATAGCAAGTGACTATAGTGAATTTAGTTATTAATTGTTCTGAGACTCTAAGAATTCTGAAAGAAATGGTAATACCAAAATATCAGAACTGAGAAGCTGACTGATGGCAATGAATTTGTTTTAGTCTGAATTATTATGCCTTTTGTTAAAGCTGATAACCTTCTGGTATTTCCTTAATTATTTTAGTGGCCTAAAAATATTCAGGTTCTCTTCTTTCACAGTAAATATTTCTGTTTTACTCTCCATAAATATTAAATATTTATTTTTCTGTGTTTGGGTTCATTTTAATTAAACACATGTTTTGTCATTTATACTTGTGTCATCTTACAATACTCCAGGAGTTGTTATATTTTCAGAAAACAGTAACTTGTTCACCATTTGTATTTGCCACTTAGGTCTTATATTGGACAGATAACTCCAAAGAATCTATGATTGGTAAAAGTAGAGTCAGTGGAAATGTCACAACCAAGAACATTACAGGTCTAAGAGCTAATACAATTTACTTTGCCTCTGTGAGAGCCTACAACACTGCCGGGACAGGACCCTCAAGTCCCCCAGTCAATGTCACAACCAAAAAGTCCCGTAAGTGTATCTATATCCTAATCAAGGTCTTGTCACTTACCTGTAAATGGTTACATTTTATGTTTTCTGTATTCATTTCATCCTTCCTACCGGTTGGTTTTACTGCTGAGTCTGTTTGGTGGCTTTGTTTGTTTTACACTATGTTACAATAACTAAAATAAGTTACCTGGCTATTTTTGGAATTCTAAAAAGAAAGAAGTTTGATTATATCTATGATAGAAGAGAATAGTTCTTAAGACTAGGATCTTCATTGCTTCCTACAAAATGTGCTAAAATACTGACCTCTCATAGAAGACAAGTTGGTCACTTATTCTCCAGAGTTTTAATCATCTCATCTGCATAAGGACAAAAAAGCAAAACTATTTGTATTCTCATATAATTTAGCCAAGGTCAAAGAGATAGTTAATAATAAAGGCCTAATTCCAATTTTAGTAAATTCTGAGTTTTTATAATTAAAAACAATCATTGCCAAGTGATGATCTACTTATCACTTTAGCTATGGTTCTGCAAGGTATTTCAAAGAAGTCTTTATTTTTAAAGCTAACAAGTTGTTTGCCATAAAATAATTGCTCCTGCTCCAGTATGCAACCTCAGTCATCACATATAATTGTCTAAATATAGTGATAACTTGCCCCACTTCTCTCTCCTTATCCTTGAGAAAGGAATGTATGCGGCTACATTACTAGCTCAAATAATATCAAGTGTTACTAAAAATATATGTGGATAGTAGTGAAAAGACCCAAAGATACATATTGCATTAATATGAGAAGGTGAGAGATAGTTCACTCTAGGTACTGAACCAGAACTCAATTCAAATCTTATATATACAAACTCTTTGCTCCTTGCCCTAACGTTTTCCTCTTCAAAGTCTGAAGCTTATAATGGTGCCCAAGGTTGAGCTTTCTGATAACTTGTGTTCTTTCTTCTATAGATACTCTGATTAAATCTATTTACAGGGGTTGCATTTCTTTTTTCTTAAAAGGGTTAATTTTATTTTTTATTTGTGTTCATGAAGTTGTACCTGTGTTTGTGTGTGTGTGTGTGTGTATACACCTGCTGATGTCAGAAGAGGATAACAGGTACACCTAGAGTTGCAGTTACAAGTGATTATAAGCATCACAGGTAGATGATGGGAGCCAAACTCAAGTCTTCTTGAAGGGCAGTGTGTAGGGGAATGACAATGACCAGTGTCTTCTTAGAACTTAGTAGGCATATGGGCTAAGAACATGTCTAAGATACTCCTTTTCTTTTTGCTTTCAATCTTGAGTGATTATCATTGGCTTTACACATAGATAAACAGATCAGTGACTCAAAGGACAAAACACGAAGACAAAGATTTTGGACTTTTATGTTGCCTTTAATTACCATGTGTTCCTTGGCATTTAAGTGCAGTTTCTGAGTGTCTGTTATAGTATAAGTAACGGAAATTTCCCTGCTCTGTTTTACTTCATTTTGCTAACTTGAGATAGAATGGATAGAAATTTTTTTCAGACGACCACTACATGAGCATGTTTTCCTGTTCCTCCTCCTGTTTTAAAATGAGTTGACTGAATCAATGTATTATTTTTGTTCTATATTTGTATTATGACTATGGTAGTTTAAATAAGAAGGGTCTTCATAGGCTCATATGTTTGAATATTTGTACCACCATTGGAATTATTTGGGAAAGGCAAATAGTATGCTCTTGATTGAAGGCTTTGATACTCCAAAAGACTCATGCTGTTCCCGGTGTACTTTCTCTGTCTCTTGTTTGTGAATCAAAATGAGAACTCTAAGGTATTCATACCACCATGCATTTGCTCTGTCTTTGTGGATTATAAACTTTAGAAACTATAACCCAGTTTATACTTTATAGCATAAATTGCCTTGAACACTGGGTTCTGCCACAACAATAGAAAATTAACCAGTACAATGTTACTTATATGATTTAGGGCTAACCATTTGATATTTGATAACCAATATCAAGTGAAACTCCTCCCTGGGGAAGACCATTATTCTTATTCTAAGCATCCTCCAGTTTACTGTCCTTCTTAGTTTAGGTGTAAAACTTTAATTTCCCACTTGCATTAGCATATCCTTCCTTTGTTATTATTGTTCAGGTCTTCTTTATGTGGCCGTGTTGATTAGACATCATGGGTATAGCCTCTCTCACATTCCTTTGTAGGAGACAAAGTTTCTCTCACAACAAACTTCTTGTTCTTCTGTCTCTTATTCATTCTCCTCTCTCTTCCGTAATGATCCGTGGTCTCAGTTGTAAGAGTTGGGTTAGTATTGTAAAGCTAACTGACTCCTGAGTCTAGGGAGGTAACGGATCTTGGAGACAAACTTACACCTATTATTTTAATAAGTTATCATAATTACTGACTACATTCTAAATATGAATCTTTATATATGCAGTTAAGTGTAGATCTCTTCACTTACCACAGAAAGTTCTCTTTGATGCAGATGAAGTCCACTACAGAAAACCATAGCAGACAAAGCTGCAAAGAGCAAGTGATCTGGTGGTACCTATACATAAATAGTAAATCTACTACTATTTTTTTTTAATGTTATTAAGTAAACCCTTAGTTTTCAGTGTCCCTGATATTCCTAATAAGAAGGAAATGTTCTCTTTATGACTCTACCAATTCCCTTCTTCAATATATTTGTATCTGTAGAGAATTCATATAACTTTGGATTACTTATTGTAAAACAGTCTTCAAAAAGATACGACTTCAGGGTGAGAAAAATGGGCACATGAATTCTAATTTATCCACACACTACCATTTTGACTCCTGTAAATATTGTGTGAAAGTTTCTGATGTTATTGTAGTATATGTGAGGATTATGCACCTATGTGCATGTTTCCGTGGAAGCCAAAGGACAAACTCAGGAATACATCCAACTACTTTGAGATAAGGTGTGTGAACTGACTGGTTTTGTGCATCGACTGGACATAAGCTAGTTCCATCAGAGAGGAAAGAGTATCAATTGAGGAAATGCTTCCATGATATCCAGCTATAAGTTATTTTCTCAATTAGTAATCAATTGGGGAAGGGCCCGGCAAATGGTCCTGGGTTCTATAAGAAAGCACACAGAGCAAGCCGTGGGATACCAACCAGTAAGCTGTACATGGAGACTGCACTTTTGTTTCCTGGCCACCCAGACCTGAATAATTATACAGAAACTATTTTAATTGCAAGACTGTTTGGCCAATAGCTCAGACATATTCTTAACTAGTCTTAAATCTTAAATTAAACCAGTTCTATTAATGCATGTAAAACCGTGAGGCTGTGGCTTACTAGTAATATTTCTCTTTTGGTGGCTACATGACATCTCCTTCACTCTACCTATTCTCTCTATATATTTCTGTTTGCTTTTCCTGCCTGGATTTACTCTGCTAAGCCATTGTCCAAAACAGCTTTATTCTTCTATCAATAAAACAGTACAAATACAGGATATTTCACATCATCTCTCCTTTTCTGTCTATTTAAAATGGAAAATTTTAACTTTAACATAGTAAAATTACATACACAAACATTTATCAAGTGAGAATTATAGTTACAATATTTAGTTCATTTACATGTGTCAAATAAGGAAAATACTCTCATATATTATATCTTTGTAAGTCTAAAGTTTTATATCTAATTTATCATTTATCATAACTAAGAAAAACTATAATTACTATCTAGTCTTCAATTTCATCAAAGATCCCAGAAAGATTATTATTATTATTATTATTATTATTATTATTATTATTATATTACCTAAGTAAACAAAAAATGCATTTTAAGCAACTTCCAAAGTTCTAGAAATGACAGAGGCATAATGCTGCCTGGGCAGTCACACAAAATTATTTTATATCTTTGGGGCGGGCATCCATTTTCAGCCTCTTCGCCTACAGTATCTGGTAGACTTTTCAATGAAGCAGGGAATTTGAAGATCTGTTCTGCCTTATACTGGCAAAGTTCTTCAGATTCTTTCTTCTGTGTCCTGCAGAATGCTTGGACACTACTTCTATGAAGCAGCAATACTGAAGGACTGTCCCAACTTTTGGAAAGTTTAGTAGTCAGTTTTCTCTGGGTCCTGCATGTTCAGTTCATATAGAATACCATCAGGGCATCCAGGCAAGAGCAGTTTCTTGCCCAAATGTCTAGCCTTGTCACATTGATGGCAACTCCCGTAATGAGGTATTGTGATGCCCCTTAGCCACTATGAATTGTTACTTCCAGAAGCATACATGTATAACTGTTAAGAAAAGTCTAAGCATTTAAAATATTTTCAGTGCCATAGTTTGTAGGTCTTTGAATGGTTTGAAGAATACCATCTGTAATATATGTCTGTTTATCTAGAAAACCTAACTTACATTACTATATGTTTGATTATAACCAATGACTAACTCTTAATCCATATTTTAATAATACATTACATTTTTAAATAAGCTAAATAAACATATTACCTTAAACTAGAATAGAAATGTACATATAACAAAACTGACCTTAAATTTGTATCAATAAACCAAAGTTTAAACCAATGTATTCATTTCTATATCATATCCCTCTTCTTTTTTTAGAAAGACCTTCACTGTGACCATTAACCATTTATAATCATACCCTTTAAATAAAAATAAATATTTATAAACAAAATTGGCAATTTGTAGACAAAAATTTAGTCATTTATAGGTGGAAGTTTCTGTTCTGGCCACTCCTGCAGCTGTTCATTCCCAAAGAAACATAAAAGGCTTATTATATTAATTGCAACACTGTTTGTCCAATGGCTCAGGTGTGTTCCTAGCTATCTCTTACATATTAAATTAACCCATTTCTATTAATCTATATAATGCCATGAGGCTGTGGCTTTCTGGTAATATTCTTGCATATTTCTCCTTTGGTGGTTACATGGCATCTCCTTGAATCTACCTATTCTCTCTATATATCTCTGTTCAATTTCCCACCTGGCTTTAATATGCTAAGCAATTGACTTAAACAGCTGTTTTCATCAACCAATAAAAGAAGAACATTCCACATCCTCAGCTCTCCTCTGTGGCCTTTATATCAGCTCCTATCTTTAGGATCCTGTCCTGTATGAGTTTTTATCCTGATTTTGTTTGCTGATGAACAGCTATGTGGACGTGTAAGCCGCATAAACTTTTCCTCTCTAACTTTTTGCTCATGGTGCTTTGTTATAGCAATAGAAACTTTAAGTAAGACAGTGTCTCATTGGTCTATGATTTACAATAAATACAAGCTACAGTTGCTGGCCAGAATAATCATGGATCCGCCTGTTTCCATCTTCCAGAGTATAGACTTCAAATATGCACCACATACTGGCATTTTAAAATCCTGATAATTGAACTCAGTCTTCTAAAAAACACCTTACCAACTGAGTTATCTTCTGAGCCAAGGTCTCTTTACATGATAATTATGAATAAATGTTTATATTTAAGAAGCAGATCTGGGAGTGATGCTTACTTCTGTGGTTGTTAAGAGAACTAAAGATATAACATACTTAAAGGAGACCCAATAACTAAGATATAGTGAGGGTTCATTGCATGAAAAAATGTATTACACAACTTAGCCATAAATTTTACTTTATTTTTTTTTACCCATTTAAAAAAAAAAAACAAAACTACTGCTCCTTTTTGCTCTTTTTCATGAAAATTTTTAGAGAAATTTTCATCAGGGGCCACAGAAGGACACCCAAAGTATTAGGGGTGAAATGGCTTTAATGAAACATTGAAGGAAGTCCTGATTCTAAGTGGCATCATTGGATTTAACTTTGATTTTTCATGTCCTTGAGGTGATATCAAGACTACCTTTGAATACTGGTAGCTAGTAAAAAAAAAAAAAATTCCTCATCCATCACACATTGAAACTGTCACCCTCTAGATTTTTAACTTGTTACTTTCTCTTTCATTGTAAAGTCAGAAAAATGAGAACTCACATTTACCAAAATCTCTAACTCTCATGATTGGCTATCATGAAATGCAAAGCTGTGGAGAGAAGAAAACTTTATTATTTTATTTTTAATTCTAAATATTCTGTCATCTACTCAATGCACAGTGCCGCCATGAGCCATGTATATTCCTCAGTTCTGATGTATGCTTGCCTGCTGAAAATGTCTCGCTTACTGGATAAACTACATAGAGTAAGAGAAAGACAATAAAACTGCTACATGTTGTAAGAAACACCGTGAAGAAAGCAAGAGGCTAAGATACACATAAGGAAGAGTATGGAGTGGGATGTATATTTCAATAAGTATATATAACATTGAGAGGTCAAAAGATCTCCATATCTCTATGTATATGTCTGTATATACACAAGTACATATAAAGCCTCATTAGTACTTCATCTTTTATATTTAATATAATAATAGTGTTGATTATGATTTATGCTGGTTTTCCCAAATAATACATATAACGTACTTTTAAGTACCGTACCTTAGTAAAAAAATAATACATTTCTAAGACATCAAAGAAGTATAGCAAGTACACTGAGTCAGCACAAACATCATGTCAATAGCAGTTAGATTTACAAAGAAATACATAAAAAGAAGAAAAAATTCAAATTATTTGAACAAGGAAAAGAAAAGTATAAACAAAACAACAATGTAGAAACTTATTTTCAGACACTGCAGCAGAGAGTGTTTGCAAATTTTGACTCAGTTTGGACCTGGACATTGACTGACTAGCACTCTGCACTAGATTCTTTTTTGCTGTAAATATGCAATCAATCCATATTTAGACATAAAGGAAGCATTAAGCTTTTATTCCATCTTGCACTTATGTTCTTTCTCTTTTGCCCAAATGTCAACCCCATGCTGTTACTTAGAAGTGTAACATAAGAAGTTGTTTTTGAATTGGGTTCACAGTGTGAACTACAGCTGAATATAAATGCCATCTACAGAAAAATTGATTACAGGGAAGCCATTAGAGCTATGAAGGGCTAGTTTACTGCCGCTCTGTCACTTCATTAATAGAACATGATTTAGGCCTTTAGAAATTGCCTGGGAAAATTAAAACAAAGTAGAAAAGGTGTTTGCTTGTTGAGTTTACCACTCATGAGTATGATCCAAACAACATAACACGTTTTGAAGATACATGCCACGAATATTTTGGTTTTCTTAAGGTATCAGAAATTTTAATTTCATTAAAGAAATTGGCACTCCTTTAATCCTCCCCATTAAAACTGAAATGATAGCAGTGCAAATATTAAGGTGATAGCCTGAATAACACCTTTAGAAGTTTTTGGTTGTTCTGTTGTTGTTACTGTTGTTGTTTTCCTTAAGGTCAGATAGATGACACTGACACCCATGTTTCTAAATTCAGATAAAATAAAGACAAAAGTGTTCACAAACCATAACTTCCCAGGAAATTAGCTGAGACCCTTTCAGTACATTTTCTTTTCATAAGTATGTAGTAACCTCAAGAGCAGGGACACAAAAGAATGATCTTCAAATTATGATAATTATATTTAAGCAATGAATCATTTGCAAATGTTGGACTCATGTTATTAGTGGCAAACCACTTCGGGCATGACTGAAAATTGATTGTTTCATAACATGACAGTGGAGAACCATTATGTTTAGGAGACACTAGTAATGGTCTTTGAGACTTTAATATAAACCACTGGCAAAGTGAAGGAGGCTTCCTATTGTATTCATATGAAGCAAGAACTTTATAAACTAGGAATTATGATTCTCATTTAAGAGATAATAAAACTAGGGCTTTTGGGAACAACTTCAGCTCTTTGACCTCAAAATCAGAGTCTTCCTATCATCCAGACAGTAATAGAAGCCAAACAATGTAAGTAAGCTATGTAAGTGGTCATACATTCCAAGGAGTACTTCTCATGGTGTGCCCATGGGAAGTTTGCTCTTTGCTTAGAAGAAACAAATGCATACATACCAATGACAAGGTTATTACCAACATCAAAACTGTCTGTCTTTCAAGGAATTAAAACTCAGCTCCCTGTTTCTTTGCATGCTGCATCAACAGTGAACTTGATATTGAAAGGACTCCTTTTACTCTAAACATGCTGAACACACAAAAGGCACAGCAAGAAATGAATAATATTTGCAGAAAATAAAACTACCAGTGACATTGTAGGGCTGAATATGCATATGCTCTGTGCTGATTACAAGATGTTGTTAGTGTTGATGAATTATTGTGAAGAAACATGTACAAAGAGTATACTAGATATTAAATCCCTGATCTCTATTGGAAATATTTATATTAACGCATTTATAGCTAAAGAAAATATTTTAAAGTTCAACTTGGAATACATTAAGAGAAGATAACTGTAACAGTGTGATTGCCACCAGGCCCATCATAAATAAAAATATCCCTTGGCATATGTTAAGTGTGTAATAAACACAGATATTTTATGACTTTAATTGCAAATTGGTTTATTTTGTCAAGAAAAAAAATATTGGGTATAGCCAGTCAAACTGGTTCATATAAATACATGAGTAAGTCTATAGATCTGAAAATGAAAATTTTCCCTAAATCACAGGTCAGAATGATGAATAGAGTGTACCTGTGAATCATGCCAATATCCATTGCATGTTCACTATGACAAAGGAAATATAAGAAATGGCACAGTTTTAGTTTTAGACTGTGTGGTGTCAAGTTTTTTCTTTTCTTTTTTAAGTACATCTGAATTGTCAGCTTATCAATATTTAATCCATGCACTGTGCTAGCTGTTGATGATACAAAGTAGAAAAAAGCACATGCCCTCAAAAATTTATAAAAAAAACACAAAAGAGCTATTTTTCAATAAAGTGAAACTATAATAAGTAATAATTGGGTCCCATAATATTACTGGGTAAACACTTCTTTAGTTGTCACACACCAAATTGGGCAACAGGGTTAAGTAATCAGGAGTGGGCTTGGGGAGGCCAATAGCAATGCCCCTAGTTCAGCATGTTGAGCATATTCAAATAACACATAAGACAGTAAATAGATGTTGATCTAAAATGCTCAAGAAGTCACATCTGTTTCTGTCATTGCTCTAATGACTTAAATGCTAGACTCAGTCAGCACCTCACACTCAGAACAGAAACATCTTTCTGGCCTGTTTTATCTCTGCCTCAGCTTTTTAGCTGAACTATCTTAAATCTCTTCTTAATTTTTTTTCAATAACAAAAGCATTGTTATGAGGAGTCTTTGAGAAGCAACAAGTTGTCATGGAGAATGCACTGGATGGGAACCAAGAGACCAGGATTCTGTTTTGACTCAGCTATTTTCCAACTTGTACTTTGGGAAAATTGACTTTCTACTCTACAAGTCACATTATCATTCCCATATGTAAATTCTTAAAGTCCAGCCGGGCGGTGGTGGCGCATGCCTTTAATCCCAGCATTCGGGAGGCAGAGGCAGGCGGATATCTGTGAGTTCGAGACCAGCCTGGTCTACAGAGCTAGTTCCAGGACTGGCTCCAAAGCCAGAGAAACCCTGTCTCGAAAAACCAAAAAAAAAAAAAAAAAAAAAAATCTTAAAGTCCAACTTTCAATGTGTGCTACTCCTCTTCTCCAAGGCAGCATTCATTTCAAAGGACTGAGATCCCTAGTGCAGCTTCATAGTAGCCATTATTTGGAGAGATCAATATACCTGTGAAGCTTTTCCCCACTTTTGGGTTCCAAAGACATTATTTATAATATAAAATATACTTTGTTTAATCAGTGTGCAGCCACCCTTGATTGAGCTAACATAGGCATGTGTTCATATTAAGGCTTCTCATCATATAATTGACAAGCCACAATATTTCCTTTAGGATTTCTATCCTAAAGGATAGCGACCTGAAGAAGTTTCAAACTTTAAGTACTATGTAAAGTTATGATTTCTGCCACCCATATTGTGTGACAAAAAAGTAGTCTATGATAAGCTGGCCAGAAAATAAGTAAAAATTACTCTATATATTTCATATTTTATTAGTAACCTTTTTCTTTAAATACCTTAAATTGGTTTTGTTGATTACAGTCAAATAATAATGCAGCATAAATGTTATAAGAGTATTAGAAATGAATACCAGTATGTATGTGTCTCTCTCTATATATGTAGAATGCTTCCACCTTGATATTAGTTAATTTGTTCTTTGATTAATAGCCAACTTTAACAGTAAATAACTGAACCTTCCATCTTTTTTCTGTATTATAAGGTAAGTAACCTCAAATACAATGATTAATAAATTAATATTGGGCACTTAGCAAACCATTACTCATTCACAAGTCTGTCAAAACGACATTATCATATGACCAGAATTTGAATAAACTCTCTTACTGTGATTATAATGTTATATTTCAAATGACAATAAAACATCTTTTTTCCTTTTATGCTAATGTTGGAGACTTATTTTTCTTTTATGTTGTTACATTATACTATGAACTAAATAGCATTTATTTGGATCTTTGTATCTTAAAGCTCCAAGCCAACCACCAGCAAACATTGCCTGGAAGCTGTCAAATTCCAAATTATGTTTGAACTGGGAGCATGTAAAGACCATGGAAAATGAGTCTGAAGTTCTGGGCTATAAGGTAAGTATTTAGTTTTTTATGTAATCTTATCAATTATGTTATTAAAGAGCAATGTCATAATCAAATAGAAACAAATATTTGCACAGGGGTTTATCAAGTTATTTTTTAAAATTGCTTGAAAATATCCCTGGTACCTTCAGTTCGTCATTATAATGGTTCTGTGTTCTAGGTCCTATAATGGATATGAAGTTATGTGATATGGAAAATGGGAAATCCAAATCCTACAGCATGAAATTTTTTAATCTCCGTGATAGCTCCACTGCTATCAAAAATTAGTAATTATTTTTGTAGATATGATACATGATTGAATGTCAAAGAATTCATTCAAAAAGACCATTAGAAGATAGGATAAAGTCTTATATGGGCTTTTGGCAGCACAAAAGGAATCTTGCATGAACATCATTGAGTAACAAGAACATCTCTGAGTACCCAGGGTAATGTCCTGTAGTGGTAATGGAAATTACCTATGGGCAGATGTGTGTGTGTGTGTGTGTGTCTGCCCAGAGATGATAATTTTATATATATTTAGACATTTGTACTGATTCCAAACTGAACAATGACTTTTCATAGTAAACCGTGGTGCTAAAATATTCAAACTCTATAGTTAAGGTAAATCTACTCTTATTTCAGGAACAAGAATCTCAAATAAATATTGTTTCTTAAAAATAAATGTAATGATAAGCCTGGGTGTTTGAACATGAGGAGTATTATGATGGTAATACCAATTACATTATAAATGAGAGTATTGTTATAAACATGTTTCTGATACCTTTCCATAACAGCATCTGAACCTATAACAAACTTGCACTGCATGTTAACTTGACTCTTCCTCTTATACAGATTCTCTATCGGCAAAACAGACAGAGCAAAACTCATATTTTGGAAACAAATAATACATCTGCTGAGCTTCTGGTTCCATTTGAAGAAGACTACTTGATTGAAATAAGAACAGTCAGTGATGGTGGAGATGGAAGCAGCAGTGAGGAAATAAGAATTCCAAAAATGTCGAGTAAGTTGAGTTGCTCTTTCTGGCATAGACTTTTAATTTAAGCAGCTGCAACATCAACGTTACCAGGGACTTTCTAATTATTGTGTAAATGCTGAGTGGCAACCAAAAAGGAGTTTGTTTCTATTTTTGAACATGCATTTTTTTATTGATAATTATTGAGCTCTACATTTTTCTCTGCTCCCATCCCTACCTTTCCCCTCCCCTTCAACCCTCCCCCAAGGTCCCCATGGGACATGCATTTTTACAATGTTATATTACCTCATTTGAAAAATGAAAAAAATAAAAAAAATAAAAACCACAAGGAAAGAAGAAATGAAGGAAGGAAAAAGAATAAAAGAAAAAACAAAGGGAATAATTCATAAGTTTTATACTGGCACACAATTTAGGACTTCTTTTTTAACAAATAGTCAAAGGTTTCGAAGTAGAAATAATGAAATAGAAGCACGCATACCTATGTTTTTCTACGTCTGTGGCAGACATCTTGAAGCAATTTTAAGATTTAGATTGAGCTGAAGCCTTCTCAATCACATTTTTCAAGTAGGTCAGTCTTAGAAATAGTACTGTTTTTGTTTTAGTGGCACTAAGTTCTCATATACACAAAGCTTCTAAGTAGAAGTCACTATTCACCAAATGTTGGCCAGATTTAATGTTTTCAGTAAGCTTCACCGATTTGGTTATTTTTCTTTTTCAGTTTTCCATTTAAGATGGAATCCTATGACAGAAGGAGTCATTTATTAAAATTAAATATAATGTAATAAAATATTGTTTGAATACAAACCTGACTGTATAGTTTCCGTCTTGTGTTATTAATCCAGTCCTAAGTCTTGTTTCATGGAAGGCGATTATTTGATGTTTCTATTTTCCAGGTTTGAGTTCCACAGGAGTTCAGATTTTAAAGCCCTGTACCAAGTTCCTGTCAATTGTTGGAATTTTTTACTGTTTTGCTATTCAACCACTTTCATGATAAATCGATTTATGGATCTTTGGAAATTTTCTGAAAGCAAATCATTCTGTAAATACATTTCCCAGCCTCCATCACAAGACATATTCTTAATAAAGACTTGTTTGGAAAGAAAAAATGTATATTACTAAGATCTTGTAAATATCTGTGGTACATTAATAAAACAGTTTTAAACACTTTGAAACACTTTGAATTTTAATGTTCACACATCATTACACATTTGAGGGTGCTAAATTAATCTGAGATATAAAACTGCTGTGTCTTTCAGGTGACTTATATGGTGTGTATAAAGAACCACCTCAATTAACGATCATAGTTATGAGACAGATGTAAATTCATGTCCATTTTATGTACTGCAGCAATACACTTCACTATTTACACTCTTAGCCCTGTTTGAAACAAAATATAATCATTTGTTTATAGTTGGGAGTCTCCCAAATACCAGATATTCCAAGTCATGTTGCTACAATTTCTAAATCCAGTTGAAAGAATATTCAGTATGCTTGGAGATCTTCTCAGTTTTTAGAAGGTTTGGTAAGACAAAACGAAAAAGGTGGAATGTTAGTCAAGGAAACACAAATAAAGAGAAATGAGCAACCTCTGAAAATAATTCTGATATTTGGTAACCAAGTTCCCATAACAGAGTTTATTCTTCTAGCAGAAACCATATCCCCCTAAATTAAAAACTTGTGAATAAATTCCTGTTACTTCTTATAAACTGATAGTTGTTTACATAACCTTATTTTTACACAATAAAAATCATTCTTAAACATGTATTTGATCAGAATTTTGGTTGTAGTATTTTTCTTAAACTTCTCTGTAATTATAAAACATAATCTTGATTGGTAAATAATAATCTTGTGAGTCTGGACCTATTACAATTTTTGAGGTAACTCTTCTCTGGGGTTAACCTATTTAAACCAGCAGCCTCATAGGCTACAAAAGCATTGTCTGGAGAGAAATAGCAGGTGAATGTGGTTCCCTGGACCTTTCCATTTCATCAACTAAAACGATGGATTTCATCCTGCTGTTGGCTTATTCCATTGATATTTATTCTGGAGGATGAGATTTCCCTTTTGAAACATGGTTCAAGGTTTTATTTTTATTTATTAAAGTATTTAAATTTCCCTCACAGTCCAGAAATCACATAGTCCTCAAAATTAAATTAATATACATGTATGTACATCCTTTTATTAAATTTTTATACATGCATATAATGTGTTTTAATAAAAAGATCCCAAGTCCCTCTTCTCCAATCCTTTTTCCTATATTCCACCACCATTTTTCCTTTCAACATCAGGTGTTTCTTTTTTTCTTTAAACCTACTGAGTTCAGCAAGAGCTGCTCATTCCTGAAAGAGTACCAGATTCTACTGATGCATGAATAACTAATCTAGGGACACATTCCTGAAAACAGCAGTCTCATTCCTACAGGAGTATCAGTTGCCAGTATCCTCTCAACTAGGGTTGGGAATCAAGAGCCCCTTTGACATCCATGCTGGACATTTTTCTGGCTTCATCTTGCTCAGGTTTTGTACATGCAGTCAAAGCCAGCTATTTAGTTTATATGTGTGACAGCTGTCATGTCCAGCACATTCTGTTTTTCTGAAGACACCCAATACCTCTGGCTATTACCTCTGGTTTTTCTAAGATACTTCAGAATTTTTTTAAAAAAAATGTCCCCATGTAATCAGCAGCAGGTAGGCAACAACCTTCCACAGAATTTGGATCTCTCCTAAATGGAAATTACATCACGTCCTCAGTAACAAGCTCATTCTTTCATTGCAACAAGAGCTAGCTTTATGGAGAAAACTAGTAATGGAAACTATTGTTTGACTCTTAACAGTTGCCTATCAGAGATACATCTGTATTTCTTTTTTTTTTTTTTTTTTTTTGGTTTTTCGAGACAGGGTTTCTCAGTGGTTTTGGAGCCTGTCCTGGAACTAGCTCTGTAGACCAGGCTGGTCTCGAACTCACAGAGATCCGCCTGCCTCTGCTCTAGCATGTGGTCTGAATGGTTTAACTTTAGAAACAAAATTACAATCTTCCTCCCAAGCAGAGGTTAAGACTTAAATACACAAGGGATTTATGTGTCTATGAATCTAGAAAATTAGTCACATGTTTATTTTTTAATTTAAAAGCTATACCAATATTTTCTTCTTAAGTGGGCTTTCATAGTATGGTTTTCATGCATAATTTTTGGACAATAAAGTGAATGATGTATTACTAATATTTGTATTTTCTTCAAATAATTTTTCTCCTTTATCTTCATTTTAGTTCTTCCAGAGTTTCATGCAATGTGTTTGATTATATTCACCTCATCATCTAACTCCTTCCAAATTCACCATCTTCTCTACTCACCCAACTTTATTGTCTTTTTAATGTTTTTAATAATGATGTATCCA
Organism: Microtus obscurus; assembly: GCA_963919715.1. NCBI lineage: Eukaryota > Metazoa > Chordata > Mammalia > Rodentia > Cricetidae > Microtus > Microtus obscurus. Next base: position 2,180,561 of record CAWTZC010000501.1, on the reverse strand, counting down.
ATTTTTGCTATTTGTTCATTCTTGGATGTGTGGCTTACAAATTTAGATTATAATTTTGAATTCATCATAACTAACAAGTCTTTTGATTCTATTCACATCTCTACTCTAGTGAAGGATGAGACACTATTTAGTTTCACTCTGCTGATATCATGTTTATAAATCATGAATCAACTCTGCAAGTAGATGCGATTGTTTCCAACTCTGAGATAATCCCCAGGATTCACAGGGTGAAAAGCAAGAACAGATCCCTAGAGATGGCACTCTGTATGGAGGTACACATAAGATAGCACATACCTGAACCCATAGACTAAATCAATAACTCTAATAAAAATTTCCAATGATTATAAAAAAAGCATGAAATACTGTATGTGTTTTGAAGCTTATTCTAAGTTGTTCATAGATGAAGAAATTATCTGCTCCTATAAATTGAACACTCAGTGAGATAAAGTGTTTTTCATCCAGTAGCCAAAATACTATGAAAAAATCAAGTCTATGTTCATGTTTAAAATATTTTAATTTTGCATTGTTTCAGTTAAAATATAATATAGTAAGTTCCATTAAGACATCTTATACACATATGTATCATTATCCTTTGTTCATAGTTGCCATATATTATCCCTACTTGTCCATTCTATTCTCTCCTCAGCTGGATAGTTGATCACTTTTCTTCTATGAAACTGTCTTCTGCTTTCGTGTCACATAAATACACACACACGTACCACATTAAATATAGACTTGGTATATGAAATAAAAATGTGATACATACCCTTTTGATGTTTTTATATAAGATTCTAAAACAACTGGAAAAAATGAATTGTCCACCCACTTGATGTGAAAGAGCACTAGGAAATGAAACTAGTGTGTGGAGGATGAGTCCATTTAAGAGAGACATTCTCTTTATGCATGTCCTCATTTGATGATATAAAAGGGTAGCCAATCGAACCTTCCACTAAGTGAAAAAACTATTTTTGCAAACTTTCCTGAACGTAGTATCCTATTTTCATGTTTCTTGGAGAAGGCTAAGATGACATTGTCTGGAAACAGGCAGAAAAAGGAACCAGGAGGAAGGATTGGGCAACTTAATACAGGAGAAAAGTGATTAAGCTGAGAAAATGTTCTCAAAGAATGTCAATGTCAGTCTCTTGATCATGCCATGATCCTTCCAACTCTTTTGTCCATTATCATATTCATATGGGAGAGAAAGGTATATAGAAGGGTAGTACACCTCCATTTAGAAGCAGACAGATCCATATGGTGAGAACTTACCTGCAAACCCGCAAGGAGTTCAAAGGCAATGCTACCCACTCATTGCCACCAATGTGTAATGCAAGGCGTCACAGTTGTTTATTTAGTTAGACTTGATTTATAGTCAAGGATCACTTTAAATTACTGTTCCTCCAGGTTTTAACTTCAGAATGCTAACATTATACATGATCTCAGAATACCTATTTTCACATGGAAGTAATGATGGAACCCAGGATTTTATGCATGCTAGGCAAAAGCTGTACCAATTGAGCAATAAGCCCACCCCAAATCAGAAAGATTTCATGACCATATATAACTGTGAAAGAACTATATATGTATTAAAACAGAGTGTTGTGGATTTTATACTAGAATTCTGGGGTCTATTATGCTTCTGTTGAACTCAGTAAGGATCTTAAGAAAATACAGTGAATAAGCTCTCTGTCTATCTTTGTGAAGTGCCTTACCAAGTCAAACTCTGAGAGCCAACAGAACCCATGCTATGAATTCCAGTCAGATTGTTGGTTTAAAGGCGGGATAATAATGCTCCAGTGCCCTGATGGCAATGTGGACCAAAAGAATTTGATACCATCCAGTCTTGGCTTATATTTTGACTTTCAATGGGTAAAATGAAGGCTGTCTGCACCCACTCACACTAGGAAAGGGAATCTAGTTTATCGGGCTCACTAATATAAATAGTAACCACCAAGGCAGAAAATACAGACACACTCAAATTCACATTTAATCAAAATCTCAAGAATCAATGGACTCCGCCAAAAAAGACTCATACAATTCAGATATTCAGTTATCCTATTGCTAACATTGATTAGTTTTATTGTAAGCCTATATACTTGTTCAACAAAATGATTGAATGTTTCTCTCAGCTCACGTGTAAAGTGCAATATTACATTACCAGACCTCAGAGAACCATCAAGCCTGAAAATTTTAAGGTACACAGTGTGACAGTTTCTGTCACAAAGCAGTTTTCCATAGTCCTTAGCAACCCAAGATTTCATGATGTGTGTTCACAATTGTCCCTGTATCTGCAATAACTGCATTGGGGTTGCACAGTTCATATTAAAATATTGGAGTATATATTTTTCAAATTATGTAATAACCTCAGGGAATCAAGCCCATCTATCCTCTTCTTGTGGACTGATCAAGTACTTATAGAAGTGTTTCTGTGATAAAAGGTGCCATGATGTGATAAAAATATAAGATAAAATTTTAGTTAGTTTAGTTAACTTTATGCTAATAAATGATTTGTAAAATATTGACCTAGAATGAGTGCATAAGAATGTTATCTAGTGCCATTTATCATCAAAGTTCTTAGGTGTCTACAATTACCATTTGTGTTCACTAGCCCAGACACAGGTGTAGAAAAGATGGCCTAGCATTCATAACAGCTCTTATTATAAAGAAAATAACAATCAAAATAGAATGTGAACATCCAGATACCATTTATTTGTTTGTTTGTTTTACTGAGATAGAGTCTCTTTATACACCATGGCTGCCCTGGATATCACGATATAGATAGAGTGATTTTGAAATGCTGGTTTTGAAATCACAGCAATCCTCCAGCCTCTCTCTCCTAATGACTGAGTTAAAGGTGTTTGAATGTCCAGTAACTTTTATTTTCTCAAAAGTTCTCAAAACTTTACTTATACTTTTTTTTATATATTTTAGGGGAATTTTATACTGTGGTTGTTTAACTTTCATGCTTAGGGAAAAAGACCAAGTCTCTCCAATTTTTTTTCAGCATTTCACAAGCTATTTTAGTGAGACAAATAATTCCCATTGATAAAACTTTGGTATCTATGCTAACAATCAGGTGGATACACAGCTGAATTTAGCGGCTATAGAAACCCACTATCCCTTATCTACAAATGTCTCAGATTCATGTTGCTCTACTAAAGTTCTAACAAATTTATGTGATTGTTTGCAAAATGCAGGTTTATACTTAATTACTTCCCTGAATAAAAGTCTTCCAAATTACCTTTCATGTACGGTAGAGCGCATTTTTAAAAATTCTTCTCTTATACATTAAATTCAGGCTGCAGTATCCCTTCCCTCCTCTCCTCCCAGTTCCCTCATACTTCCCCTCTCCCCTATCCACTCATTCTCTCTTTCCCTCCAGAAAAAAGCAGGCATCCCAGGGATATCAACATAACACAGGATAACAAGTTACAGTAAGATTAAACACAAACCCTTATATCAAGTCTTGAAGAAGCGACCCAGTAGGGGAGGAAAGTGTCCCAAAAGCAGGAAAAAGAGTCAGAGACACCCCAGACTTCCACTGTTAGGAGTCTCACAAGAACACCAAGCGAAACAACCATAAGATGTATGCAGAAGACCTAGCTCAGGCCCACATAGGCTCTTTGTTTTTTGCTTCTGTCTCTGTGAGCACCTGCGAGCCCTACTTAGTTGATTCTTTTGGCTTTGTTCTTGCGGTGTCCTTGAAAGTCCTGATTCTTGCAATCCTCCCGACCTCCCATTCCATGATGTTTCCAGAGTGAGTTCCACTTAGCTCACTCAGTTGTTTAGGGCATGTGCTAATGACACCAAATTCGCGTTTTCAATCCTGGTACAGTCCAGCTAAGGAATGTTTCCTTCCATTTATTTACCATGTCCCTCTTAACTTCTTATTTCAGCTAAATCGACAGTCTAATGAACTATAATACACTTAATGTTCAGATTCTGATTCTGTAATTTCTCCTATTTTTGTTTTATATGACCAATGGGAGCCGGGAACTGGTGGTGCATGCCTTTAATCCCAGCACTTGGGAGGCAGATGCAGGTGGATTTCTGTGAGTTCGAGGCCAGCCTGGTCTACAAGAACTAGCTCCAGGACAGCCTCCAAAGCTACAGAGAAACCCTGTCTAAAAAAAAAAAAAAAAAAAGGACCGATGGGTTTGTGGTGATTCAATAGCTCTGCCAAGCATCTCAAGTTTTTACACATTTGTTGTTTTTCAGTGTTGTTTATTTTATAAAGCCCAAGGGCCTTGAACTTCGAAGGCAAATGTTCTACCCTGGAGGATATAACCATTGTTCAGATTATCCCTACCCTTAATAGCACTTGGCATAATTCCAGGAGCTAAAACAATGATTCAAAAATGTATGTACTTTTGGAATGATTTATGCAGCCAACTGTTCAAGCAATTTGCTGTCCCTTAATTAGCTTTAGAAAGAGAAATACTTTTCTAAGCCCGAGGTACTAAGCTAATCTTAGCTTCAGATTTCGATGACAAACAGATATATGTAGAACAAATAGACAAACTGACTACTGGGACTCTCAACATATTTTGGAAAATGTTAACAATGTTTTTTTTTTAAACTTTTCAAAGCCTATACTTTAAAATGAAATTAGCTATGTCTCTGACGATGTCTTTTCTGTTCAGTATAAAGCTTAGACAAGAGAAAAATCTGGAAACTCTTTGAATGGGAGTTATAAGCACACTGTTACTTAAGAACAATAGAATAGAAACACTGATGTCAAAGTGATGGGCCTCACACTCTTATCGAAGAAGTGTGTTGGTCTAAAATATTTGCAGGTTTGACATGTTATTTATTCCTGGAACTAAAGACTCTGTTGGGTAGGGTCCTCTTCTTAGTCAGTGATAATTAATATTTATAAGTCACTTTAAAGATGAAGAGTTGACATAAATTCTAATAATTTTTATTATGGTGATGTTTTCTCAGAAGTATATTGACTTTTTGCAGTGGCACTTTGGATACACATGCATTAGTGTCTGAGGCCAGGGACTATGTCTGGAAGAAAACAGTAATTGGGAGTTTTGAAAGGTAATAATTTGAATAAACTGAAATTTTAGATGAATTCTTAATAGCTTGCACAGACTAAGTAATTTTAATTCAAACCTGAAGTAATCTCCATCTATTTATGATTGAGTTTTCAGCTTATAAAGTAAATGTCAGAGCAACATTTTTTTTTTCTCCTGAAATGATTGGTGTATATGCTCACATCAGACTTCAAGTATGCTCAAGCTTTTTGGATAGTTACAATAATCACATTAGGCAACTTGTATTGCTTTAAGTGCAGTAGTTTTGAGATCTACCTTTGCAAATCTGAGCAGGGTAATTTTAGTCTGTTTGTGTTGATGGGAAAGTGTAATTGAATTCCAGCCTTCTCAATCAGATAATTTCCATATCTGTTTATAATAAGAGTTGGCATCTAAATTGTCATAGTATTAATATTTGAAAACTCTTCAGTAGCTATTTTCTAGTTCTAAATTCTTCAGAAAGTGAAGTCCTTAGAGGTTTGAACATAGACTCTAAAATGCAAGGAAGTATCTCAACATATTTTGGGCCACATATGAAATTAATATGTCCAGTCTTGCAATAGCTGAAGGAGTTGTAGCTAAAGACAATCTTGAAATCTGAAATAATAGTCTAAAAATGGAAGGAAAATAAACACCGACTTCATAGATAAGAACAACAACTAGCATACTTTGTCCGTCTGAAATTAATTTACATTCTTCACCTAAAATTGTAGTGTTTTTATTATAGCATGCTATATTATGCCCTGTCTTGTTACATTATAGGACAGTGTGTGTATCATTTTACATCCTTTCTCCCATCTTACAGCACATGAACACTCTACTAGATACACAGACTGACCTTATACCTTCCTAATTCTTCTGCTCTAGCACCCTGGTGCTAGGTAGGATAACAAGGGTGCCTCATGATGCCTGATAAAATATTTTATTTGTACTAAGATCCCCTGGAATTCAAGTGGTTTCAAAATATATTTTTTTATTTGAAGATACTGTGAATGGAGAATGTATTCACACAACTTTGATAAAAATAAACAGACAAAACACTAAAATATGTATTTTTGGAAATAAGACTATCATAATTGAATAATTAAGTTGTGTAATCAACAGGTATAGAATCTTGAACTTTTATGAATCATTCCAGCATCTAAATTATAATTATTTATTCCTGAAACCAGGTTAATTGAAGTTCATATTCTTAAGCACACATGAAAATGAAATGTTAGAAACTTGTCATACTTAAATATTAAACCAACCATCTCTCACCTCCTCTACTAAGACAGGCATATATGACCCTGAGCTCTAACTTCTTGTTTGTATGTGAAACTTTCTTGTGTCACCATGCAAGAATCAGTCACCTTTATTTACAATAATTCAAAACACATAATGATCTGTCTTAAAAATCTGAAGGAAACAAAATAGTTCCTGGGCATTACAGAATCCACAAATATACACATTTGAGCCAGGTGAAGGCCAGTTCCAAGCAGTTGAGATGTTGTCCATTTATTTGAATGCTGCAATAATTGTCAGTATTTACTTGTCAGATTTCAGGTGAATTAGTCCTTCCTTAGGTTATTCTGAACTGCTTTTTTATGAGCCCTAATTTAATAACCTAATGATTAGCTTTCTTTAGAGACAAAGTCTTCTCTTTTTCTTCACTCTTACTGCACATTTTGCATTTTAATCTGATCCATGCCAGTCTTGACACAGTGTATATAAAAAATTATGCTGTGTTTTAGAGACAATGGGCTTATAGATCAAAATTTATTATACTACTGTAATAAGACTTGTGTTTACTCTCAACTTCATTCATTTTCTTCATGTAGAATATAAGAATGGTACTCTTACTAACTATAGGCCACAGAAGGCTGTTCAAATAATGCATAAAATACATTCTGAAAAGAGAGCATTGCAAATGGTTAAAAATGAAAAGAAACACTGGTTGGTTCATAGTCTTGTATTTACTTTTCTGATAAAGTGTGACACTGACTCTCAAATAAGCCTGTCAGCCCAGTTCTTTTTTTTTTTTTATGGAGTCACATTACTTATACCAGTTCCTAATTTTGCCCCGTGTTGTTGATAGCTTAATGATATTGTCATTGTTGTTCTCTGTGTGTTGCTTTCTACTCATCTCCATAAACACTTCATTCTAGCTGTCGTGAACCGTGACTATTTAATGTAAGAAAATGGGACATTTATGCAAAATTAGAATATAAGGCTATAATTATAAGAAATTTATGTTTTAAAAATCTACCTTTGGCTCATACTAGGGTCGGAAGCCTCAGGACTTTTGGTAGAATTGATATGCACTTATAATTCACTAAGTTACTGAAACATTGTTTCTTGCTGTCATTGTATACATTGCACTAGACAGGAAAGAAAGAAAGAAAGAAAGAAAGAAAGAAAGAAAGAAAGAAAGAAAGAAAGAAAGAAAGAAAGAAAGAAAGAAAGAAAGAAAGAAGAAAGAGAAAGGAGAGAGAAGAGGGATAGAGGGAGGGAGGGAAGGAAGTAAGGAAGGAGGAACAATAAATGGAGGAGAGAGATACTGCTAAATATGCTATAGAAAACCAACCAACCAACTTTCTTCTCATTTATAAATTATCACAACCTGCAATAAAAGTGTTTGTTCATAAGAAATATCAAAAGTGTTAAGACAGAGAGCAACACAAGATGCTTTTGTTCGGTGGGTAAGTCTTCCTGCTGGAGAAATTGCTTATGCTGTGAATTAAAATAAATAAAAAGAATTGGGCCCATAAAATGGAAAGGATTAGCCTAGTTATACTCTAGAGATTGTTGTTGGAAAGATGAGGAAAGACCACAAAAGACTTTGGTTGTGGAGGATTGCAAAGACACAGTGTTTTCTCGACACAGCAGGACAGCTGCACAGAAAAATTTAGAGTATACAGCTCTGACAAGTTGCACAAAATCTGTACAAACTGAAGCCAGAAAAAATGCTAGCATGGATATGGGATGTAGGCATATAGTCTCAACCATAGCTAAAGCAACTAAAGATTCTGGAAGAGAAATCGTCAGTATTCGTGTGTGTGTGTGTGTGTGTGTGTGTGTGTGTGTGTGTGAGAGAGAGAGAGAGAGAGAGAGAGAGAGAGAGAATGTATTTTTTATTTTATTTCATTTTATTTTTATTTTTTAAAAAAGAAAACAAACTATTTTTTTCTTTATACATAACAATCAAAGGTCCCACTCCTCCCCTCCTTCCATTTTCTCCACTTACCCCCCCCCCATTCATTCTACAGAGAGGGTAAGGCACATTGCTTTGGGAAAGGTCCAACATCCTCCCTATTATATGCAGGCAGAGCAAGGTATCCATCCAAAGGAATAGGTTCCCCAAAATTCAGCACCAGCCGTAGGGATAAATCCTGGTGCCACTGCCAATGGCCCCTCAGTCTGCCCCAGTCATGCAACTGTCAACCACATTCAGAGAGACTAGTTTGGACATATGCTTGTTCCTTTCCAGTCCGACTGGATTTTGTAAGCTCTCATTAGCTCAGCTAGACTGTTTTAGTGGTTGTACCCATCACGGTCTTGACCTCTTTCCTAATATTCCTACTCTTCCCACTCTTCAACTGTACTTTGAGAACTCAGTCCAATGATCCAATGTGGGTCTCGGCCTCTGTTTCCATCAGTTGCTGGATGAGGGTTCTTAGGAATATACCCAAAAGATGCTCAATCATACTACAAAGACATTTGTTCAACTATGTTCATAGGAACATTATTTGCAATATCCAGGACCTGAAAACAACCTCGATGCCCCTAAACTTAAGAATGGATAAAGAAAATGTGGCACATTTACACATTAGAGTACTACTCAGCAATAAAAAACAATGATATCTTGAAATTTGCATGCAAATTGATGAAAATAGAAAACACCATTTTGAGTGAGGTAACACAGACCCAAAGATAAATATGGTATTACTTACTCATAAGAGGATACTAGCTTTATTTATACAAGGAATACTGAGCCTATAGTTCATGATCCTAGAGAAACTAAGTAACAAGGTAAACTGTAAGAAAAACATATATAGATCCACCTCGAAAGTCAAAATAGACAACATTGCCTGACAAAATTGGGAACATGCGAGTAGAGGGAGAAGGGAGGGTGAAAGGTGAAGAGGTGGGGAGAAGGGGAGGGGTGAGGAGAACTTGAGGGAAAGAGACAGTTGAGATAGAGAAAGGACAGAGATGAGAGCAAGGAAAGAGATACCTTGATTGAGGGACCCATTATGGGGTTAGCAAGAAACCTGACTCTAGAGAAATCCCCAGGAATTCATGAGGATGAACCCTGCTAAGACCCTAAGCAATAGAGAAAAGGGTTTCCAAACTGATGAATATCTTAAATATCATCAGTATTCTTATGGGTACAGCCTTCTTTGGTTGACTACAAATGTAACACAAGACTGTAGAAGCAGTTCTCAAAGTACTGATGGATTTTTAAAGAAAAACATGATGTTGGTAAGTGTGTAGGAAAAGGTTAATTAGATCTGAAGGAATTGAGACGGGGGTAAATACAGTCAAAATATGTTATAAACACTTCTCAAATAACAAATAAAATTAGAACAAAATAAAATGAATATTCCAGAGAGGCAAAAAATCCTGCAAATTCCTTGAAGATTTCCGGTTATGTTTTACATATCCTGAATGATGCGTTAGTGAAAGATTAGCCAAGTAGGACTGGAGTATGGGTTCAGAGGTAACTGAAATCCTGAATTTTGCAGGCCTAAAAATAAATCTGGATTTGTATTTTTTTTTTAGATGCCTGATCAACTTCTATGGTAAACGGACTGTCAGGAATATTAACAGAAAATATTTTTGACATTTTTTTTCACATAAATGATGGTGAGACTTGGCTGACAGCAAGGATAAATACCAGTCAGGAATTGCTGATTGCTAGAATATACAAACAGAAAGGTATGATTTGAGTGTTTCCTAAGGAATGATTATTTCATCAGATGGGTAGCAATAACTAAGGAGATTCCAAAGAGATGAAGATGTTCAAAATTTCCTTGGACATCATATTAAATCTGAGATATTAATGAGAGCTGTGTTAAGATGTTAAAAGAATACATCACTGACAGTACGGTGAAGGTGGCCTGCATTTTTCAGGTGAGCGCAGACATTTTATTAATGGATACAGTGGACTCTTGACCCCAGAGGTGATTCTACAGATATATATCACTCCCTAGAGCCTCAAATTTGTCTTCTGTATTGCACACTACATTGCTTGTGAATTTCAAAATTGTCTAGGAGTATTAACCTTATATAAATGATATTTATAAATGATCATGCTGACTTTGTCAAATGTAAAAACTCCTTTTTTTCTTACGTATAAAATGCTTGGAAAACAAATACGTATAGTAGACTCAGTGGAACATTCTTCAGAAATAGAGAAGAAAGGTTTGTCTGTTGTGACACCATGTAAAAATATGGAGAACATGATACTGAATGGGTAAAGTCAGGCACAGGAAAGAACACTGCATGAGTATTATACGTGGAATCTAAAAATGTTGATTTCCTAGGAATAGTATACAATGTTATTTCACAAGTGCTGTGATTATCATAAAAGGGAAAAGGCTTAGACATGAGGAGACATTGATCAAAGGACTAAGAGTTCAGTTTTACAAGAGAAAAATGTTCAGGAGATATATTCATGCATGAGAACTAATAGTAATTAAAAAATTGAATTCTTGAAAAGAGCTAAAAAATAGATATAATACAACTATACAAAATAACTATACATTGTAGTGCTTATGTTCCTTAGCCAATGTATTCTGCATATATGTTTTTGTGGTACAAAATAAGAGATAAATTTTTATTTAACGTATAACAATTAAAAATACAGTAAAATACAATGTGACAATACCACTTCATTTTTATATTAAAAAAGTAATTAGAAATGAATAGTGTTTTCTTGATTTGATTTATTTTTGGGTTTTGTTTGTGTGTGTGTGTGTGTAGCTTTCACTGTCCTGGAACTGACTCTGTAGACCAGGCTGACCTCACATTCACAGAGAACTGCCTGCCTCTGAGTGCTGGGATCAAAAGTCAGTGGCACCATTGTCTGGCTCATATTAGTAGTTTTAAATAGCAAGATTGGTTATTATTTTTATTTATTTTTTAATTTTAATCATTGTCATGTGTATAAGTATATGTACACATGTTCTGGGGCATGTGTGAGCCACAGTGAACATGTGGAGCTGAAGCTCAGAGTACTTTTAAGCAGTAAGTTGTCTCCTTTAACCATGGATTTCAAATACCATCCTTTGGTCTTCAGGCTTGCATAAAAAGTTTGTGGAGCCATTGAGCCACCTCTTCAGCCCAAATAATTAGAACTAACCTACTTCCTAAATGAAAATGCGGCAATTCATTTAATCTTTTACTCCATTTCCTCTCTCATCAGTGGCTTTGGAGGTACTGAGTAAACTCTTATTTGCTGGCATTTTCCCTGTGTGTCATGAGACCTCTGTTTATATGTCTCTTTCCTTGCGGACAGCTCTATGTCCTTTGGCCAGTGAGAGGTAACATCTTTAAGTCAGGAGTTTCTGTGCCAGCACTTGCACCTGCCTCCTCCTCAAAGTGAGCACACAGCGCTCTTGGTTCATTTTGCTCCCTGTAACATCTCTATCATAGACTTCCATACTTAATTTTTCAACTATATTTTTCCTATTTTCATCATATGGTGGTGAATTAGTTGTGTATTATAGACTATATTATGACTACCGTGCAAAAAGCACAGAATGCTTTGAGGAATATGCAAGGAAAGTAAGAAGATGGGAAGGCAATAAGAAAGGTTTGTGTTTGCATGGTTATTTTCCTGGTTGTTTGGACATATTTTGGATGGCACAAATTCTCATTGAAAAGTAAATGTTAGAATAAGAAAAGATAAGCAAGAATATTATCAACGAGATTTTTATTACTTTACCAGGGGCAAGCTGATGAACAGATGTGGGAAACTGGGAATTGTAACTTCCACACTTACCCATTTGGGGGACCTGTATTTAAGATGCCGGGTTGGCTCCTGAATTGAAGGGTGATCTCAATGGTCGTAAGATTGAGAGGGGGAAGAACCTAAAGAAACAGAGCCCACTGGAAAGAGGTTGGGCACTGAAGATAAACCCTGAAGTGGACAGTATACTCTGGTTCATTTCCTCTCTTTTTCCTTCGTAAAGATCATGACATGAACTGCTTCCTGTTGTATTGTTCAACACAACAATTGTCCAAGGTCTGAAAGCTTTGAATCTGTGAGCCAAAATAAACTTTCCTTCTCTTATGTTAGTAATCTTCTGTATTTGCCATAGTGTTTGGTATTAACTAAGATACTCACACTGTCTCTGCTGTTTTTACTTTCACCATATACTTAGAACATTTTGAAAATTATTTCATGGCCTTACTGTTTAAAGATATTAACATAATTTTATATTTTCTCTTTGTGTAAAGGATATCAGATATTTTCTCATGTCTTCCATTGCTCTTAGTCCCAAATTATGACACTAGGTCTTTGTATTTTAGGAAAATGAAAAGTAAACATAATAGTGGTCTTTTAAAGAAATCCAATTCCTAATACCCATATTATCTGAATATGTTGCTTTGCATGGTCAATGGATTTTTGGAGATATGATTAAGGATTCTCATATAGAAATAACTTAGATTATTAAGATGTCTAATTATAAGGTCATAAAAATGAGTGTAGAATTAGGTTAAAGCTCAAAATGATGTGATAAAAAAAAAGATTAAGTGGACCATTGCTGTCTTTGAAGAAGGGATAAGGATCCACAACCTATGGCATGTGTGCAGGCTTTAAGAGTTAGAAAAGAAACAAAAGAGAATCTTTGCAATTCTATGAAAGAAATGCAGCCTTCCCAAAACCTTGATTTAAATTCAATTACATCAATACAGTGTTTTTTTTTTTATTAGAGGCATAGCAGTAGTAGGGAATTAATAGGCTGAATTAATAAACCTGCTAAGTTCATACTGCAAATGGATAGACACATAGAATTGTGTGTGTGTGAGTCTGTATGTATCAGTTGTCTAAGTAATTGTGATATAGATATAAATATGTAACTACATAGGTGTGTAGTCATACACACACACACACACACACACACACATATATATATATTATATATATATTCCTGTCAATATGTTGCTCTGCCTTGTGCCTTGTTTTCTATTTTATGAAAATGTTGAACCTTTATGGCAATGAAAAAAATACAGATATTTTTAGTATCTGTGTACTACATTTTAAAATGTTAATGAGTTTTACATATTTTATGTGGGAGTGTCTTGCCTTCTTACATGTTTATTATTCATAACACATATGTACACACATACTCATACACATATGTAGACTGTGTGTGCTTGGTACCTGTGGAGGCCAAAAGAGAGCACCAGATCCCCTGGAACTGGAGTTTTGGATGATTGTGAACCACTATGTGAGTGTTTAAAATTAAACCTGGGTCCTTTGAAAGATCAGCAAGTGCTTCTAAATGGTTGAGTCGTCTCTCCAGACCCTGAGTGAGTGATTAGGTTATGTGTATTTAGCCTGCTTCTCCATGTACAAAAAGTGTACTAAAAAGGATAACACTTAAAAGAAATTACAGTTCTAGCTTCTAGCAGTCATCTACAGGTTGTCAGTTGATTGTGGTTTATGTACTCATTACCTCTCTGTGCACATATATCTATTTACCTTTAAAAGGCTGCGAGTATTTATAACTATCATCATCAAAAATAGTTAAATTCTTCATAACTTAGGCATGAAAAATCTGGAAGTGCAAACTAGTGAAAAGATAAGAAGTGATAGCTAGGTGGCAAGGCAAAAGACGCAAGAGCGTACTCAGCAGAAACAAAATAAATGACAACCAACTTGGGCAGCAACTGAAGACATGTGTAGTCTCTCTTGAAAAGGAAATGCTAATGGCATGTGAAAGAAATGTTAAAATGTTGGATTGAGACAATCACCAACATAAAACAACCCCCTAGATCCTTACACAAAGTGTGTGAGTCTGTCATCTTTCCACACGGGTAATATCTTGAAAAACATGCTTCTTTATGGATCTTTTTGGGATAATTAACCCTGTCAACCCTTTTCGACTGCTTGAGCAATGTAGGTTGCTTACTTACGACAGTGTAGGTACTGAAACAATGTTATGTTCATTGATATTGTGATGCATATTGAAGTGACCTGTATCTCCAAACATCCTGCTCTCAAATGATTTAAAAGTAGTACGGCATTCTGTTAGTTTTAAAAATAAATTAACTTAAATAAGTTTAATTATATTTACTTACTATAGTATTATGAAGAACCTTCAGTATTGTAAAATGTGTTATGCATCTTTGAGGAATCAGTTTTATATCGTGTGAGTCAGTCCTCATTTTTATTGCCTGTTTTTTATCTCATATAGATTTTATGCAAATAATTAAATTATGTAAGCTCAAACATGTACATTTAAAGTAAAATCCTGAAATCAAACTTTAGGATAAATAAATTTCCAAATCTATGTATAGACTTTTTATTATGTTTATTTTTTGAACAAATGTTTAATGTATAAGGAATTAGCTCCATCACTATAGCCCCTGCTTAAGACATTTATGAGAAAAAATATGCACACATTATATGATATATGTAGTTATAAGGATCATTAAAGCATGAGACTATTATTGTTTCTGCATCCTACAATCCACCATTTGTTCCACGTGAGTAAGAAATGTAGCTAATGCATCCTATAAATCTTGGCATTTCAAAGTTCCAAAAAAATTATTAAACCCAGAAATCACAAGTCTAGAGATTATAATTGTAAACATAACTCAGGTACTTCTGTAAGAAATTAACTTGACTCAAAGCACATGTCTTGCCTTTAGAGTGCTGAAAGATGTGTTGAACAAAAGACAGGAGTAGCCAAACTTGTTGAATTTTAATTCACTACAATGGGCTGACATAAAATTATCATATGAATGCCTGTTCAGAATCTTCAACAACTTGTTGAGGAGTCCTTTTCCCTCTAGAACTCAATATCATAAGTGAAGAAAGAAAAAAAATATTATACTATTTAAATGGAAAATATATATTAATGATATTTATTTATTAGAAAATCCCTGAAAATGCTGTCCAAAGAATAGTAAAAGAAGACTCTACCAAAAGATGTCTTCCATGGCCCATTTTATTTAGTACATACTACTTCGTCTTCTTGCTAGTGTTGTTGTGAAATACTTTTATTAATGTAAAGACTCTTAGAAGTCCTACAATCAATAAATTAATATCTTGGTCTAATTTAATGTATCCAAAGTCATTTGATTATATTAAGTGTTTGGAATAAATTTGTGAAAATTTCACTGTATAATAGCCCCAAAAACCGAGGGATATTCAATAAGAAGAGATTTTAACCCCAAGTACCATAGACTGTTTGGATTCCTGAGAGGCAATAAGGTGACTCTGTCATGTAGAAACATCCCTTCTTAATTGACTGACCAATGCTTGTAGACTCTTTTTCTGTTGCCAGGAGAACAGTTTGATTCATTAGTACTGGGGACCAGGAGTGTAAACTGAAAACTGTACAGGGACAGCTTGTTTCTCAGGTACCAAGTCATATAAAGAAGTGTCCCCTCTGTCTGTCTCAGTCTACCCATATTTTTCTAATTTGTAGCATCTGCATTGCCCCTCTTTCTCAGAATTATACATTTCATTCATGTGAAGAAGGATATTAAAATTAGAAATTGTTGGGAAACATGGCACCTGTGACATCTTGGGCCAATGTGATTCTATAAAGGCACGGCTTACCAGATTCTATCACCATTGTGTGTGTGTGTTTGTGTGTGGGGGGATCAACTTCCTTTGCCAAAGGATACATGCATAGGAATTGAGCAGCACAGAAAGCCCCATACGCTCTTAGACGGGCTTGAAATGGACCCGAGGGGCTTCTCAGTAATTGCATACTCATGTAAAGTGCAAAAGAGAAGCGAAACAATTAGCCAGAAAATTAAGTTCTAACCAAGTCACAAGATGTGGATTTTAGCAAATGCAATATACATTGGCTCGTTCTAACAGCTGTTGACACATGACTCCCTAGTTGGTTGCTAGTCAAGCATCATTGTTTACTAAGGTAGGCATACACACATTACATGTAATCTCATCCATTTCTTGTAATAATCTGATGAAGAAGGATTTTCTAATATTGTATATTAAAAAAATACAGTAAATGCTGAAATTGTAGAAATGTTTCACAAGCCATCACTATGAAGAAAAATAACAGGCCAGAAATTCAACACCAGTATGCCCAAGTATAAAATAAATCCTATAACCATTGAAATGGTTATTTCTATGCTGAATATCATCCACTTATTCTTCCAAGTTTACTTAACTCTTTAAACTTCATTGTCTGTTATGTAAGAATTATGGGCAGGATATGCTATTTTTTTTCTTTTCTTTTTCTCTCTGACTTCCAATTCTATGGGGATATTAGTGTTCAGCAGCCTCTAATTGGTAGAGTAAGAGGTGGCTAGAAGACATTCCTTTATCTGCTTTTTAGTGTGCTAATATTGATTTTGGGAGGCTCTAATTTTATAATTCTTTCTTAGTCCTTTACCCCTTACTCTCTGCTTTGAGCCAAGAATTGTGTGATAGATACTTTATAAATTTCCCTCCATTTTTATATGAGTGTCCCCATGTAATGTACCATTTTTAATACCCAATGCAGAGTATTTTCTTATCTCTTAGTATGAGTTGGATTTAACTCTTGCTTTGTCTTACAGAATGTAGTACATGCAATATTTTCAATAGAAATTGCAAAGCCTTGGCACTCAGAAACCTTTATCTTCTACCCTTGCTTTTATGCAACCAAGTGATTTCACTATAAGGAAAGGGTGCTTAGACTATCTGAGGATACATGCCTACAAGGGGAGACTAGACCACTTAACTGGAAATAATGTATAGATGTGTCAAATGATATCATCTGCCAACACCATTTCCATTCAGTCTCCCTAGTCACCTACATGTGTAGCCCCAAGAAAAAGTGACCTCCTCAGTGATCTCAGCATAAATAGTTCACCCACAAAATTATGGGAAATTGCCGGGCGGTGGTGGCGCACGCCTTTAATCCCAGCACTCGGGAGGCAGAGGCAGGCGGATCTCTGTGAGTTCGAGACCAGCCTGGTATACAGAGCTAGTTCCAGGACAGGCTCCAAAGCCGCAGAGAAACCCTGTCTCAAAAAAAAAAAAATTATGGGAAATTATTTTTGATTACAAAGTTTTCATCTTTTTATAATGCAGCATATATGTGATTTAGTAGCTCAACTACCTGTGCTTCTGTGACCAGTCTCCATGTGCATAAATTTTATGCTTAGTTTTTTCATACTTTTGTGTATAGCATCTATGTCCTTGTTGAAGCCTCTATCATTATAACCTGATAAGCAATCAAATAGTTCTTTGGGAGAGGACTAATTATGCTTCCCCTTTATATATTACTGAGTCAATACAAGTATTTCTCCAGGAATCTTAATTATAATAATTATATATAATAGTTACTTGGCCAAGTAACTACTTGCATTATTTCTAATATCCATCAGTGCAAACCTGAAATTAGGTATGATTAGCCCCATTCACCTATGAGAAAGAAGTGTAAGGAGTTTAAAAATAAGCCATCAGATATATTACTCGTGAACAGAAGAATCAAGATTCATACCTCCATCTTGAGTTCCTTTAAACACTCAAACTTATTCTATGTCATCAATCTATCTCAAGAATTGAAAGTTTAGTCACAAAACCCCCAAGCAGTACTCCAGTGCCTATTCTGTCAGCTGGGAATTTCTGGACTAATATTCCATAAAAATTTTTCAAAAAGCTGCAATTGCTTTTCTTGGAGGATAAATGCTCAGGGTTGCAAAAGTAACAGCATATTTCAACACAGTCAAATGGATATAACTAGTTTAGCTTTCAGACAGAGAGACTATAGCTCTCTTATAGACTTTAATAATGGACCACAGGCCAACTTTTGTACCATTTTCCAGTAAACCTACTTTGGAAATGTGTCTTGCTGATCCCAGTAGTGAAAATAGATGTTCTAGCAAGATAAGTAACTAGCCTGTGTGACCCTTGCTTGATTTTATTCCATACAGTTAATGTTGAATTTCCTTGATAGAGTTGTTGGAGATGAGTTTATGTTAACATTGGGCCCTGAAGGGATGACAACACCCAAAGTGACTCTTACAGATTCCTGGAGTGTGACAGGAAGGGAACAAACTAAATAATTTGTACTGAAGAAGCAAGAAAAAGAGCAGAGATGAAAGTATATTTTGATGACAAAACATATACTACACTGTAATAGGCTGACTAACAAAGGAGAGAAAGATACTGACACCTTTTGTTTTAAGGAGGGACAGTATACATATATGTAATGTTAACACACATATATATACAAAGACACACACATGGAGATTGCCCTGAACCTGGACCTGGGTAAAAGTTAAATAAGATAACAAAATTGCAAGATTTATTAGGATACATTGTTAGAATACTAATGGTAAAATAAAAACATAGCTTAAATTTCTGAAATTTTAGGAATTTAAATTAATTATCAACCCAAAGCTTTACTATCATTTCATGTCAAATTCAGAACTTTCCTCAGACTAACACTGATTGCTTAAGGTTTCTTTTCCATGCATCTTTCTACATTTCCCAGAATGAGGAATCTGTGTATGTCTGAATAGTATGGGAGGTCCTCCTGTCTATGTGTTGCTTTTATTGGTTAATAAATAAACAACTGCTTGGAGCCTATGGCAGGGAAGAACATAACTAGGTAGAGAAAGCTAGGCTGTATTCTGGGAGAAAGAATGATAGAGTCAGAAGAGAAGCCATGGAGCCGCCACTAGAGTTAGACACACCAAAATTTTGTTGGTAAGCCAGTGCCACATGGCGAAACACAGATTAATAGAAATGGGTTAAATTAATATGTAAGACATTAGCCAATAAGAAGCTAGAGCTAATGGGCCAAACAGTGATTTAAATAATACAGTTTCTGTGTGATTATTTTGGCTCTAAGCTAGCAGGGTAGCCCAGAACCAACAAGCAGCCCTTCTCCAACATTTGAACATGATTGTTTTTGTTTGTTTGTTTGTCTTTTTTTGCTTTATTAAAGCTTTATTTTTTCTCTGATTTTTATTACTTTATAAATAATAGGAATCAAAATTTCTACTTCCTCCCCTCCTTTCAGTTCCCTACTACTCAAACTCCCACACTCATCCTTCCCTCTCCCCCTCCAGTTCTAAGAGAGGGCAGGGTACTCTGCTCTGTGGGAAGTCCAAGGCCCTCCCCTCTCCATCCAGCCTTAGACTGGTATGCATCCAAATACAATAGGATCTCAAAAAGCCAGTACATGCAGTAGAGACAAATCCCAGTGCCATTATAGTTGGCTTCTCAGTCTGCCTCAATTGTGAGCCACATTCAGAGGGTCCAGTTTGATCCCATGCTTGTTCAGTTCCAGTCCAGCTGGATTTGGTGAGCTCCCATTAGTTCAGGCACACTGTCTCAGTGGGTGGACCAACCCCTCGTGGTCCTGACTTCCTTGTTTTTAAAGTGTGTGCATGTGTGTGTATGTGTATATGTTCATTCCATTTTGTAAGTGAAATTCAACCATTGTACCATCACAGAAATTTGCTAGTTCCCCAGTGACAATGCATCCATCAAAAGCCCAGAATTCTCTCTTACCTTCAGTGACTTTCATTGGAATCTGGCTCCATTCATCCTTTGAGAATAGAGAACTGTAACTGGTTATATTAGAAATAGCCTTGGATCCATTCATAACATGTTTTAATCATTGGAACGAGGAAACCACTGTTGGATGTGTCCATGAAAATTTTCTGTACCTCATTTCCTGAAAATGACAATGTTTGAAAGTATAAATATTACTTATAATCCTAAGGTGATTGTACAGGTACTAATAGAGTGGTTTAATGGTATTGATTTCCAATAGCTCACTTGCCATAATCAGCTTAACTTCATCTTCTAGGATGCAAACTTCTAATTCTAGTCTGAAACACAGTACAAGAAGATGATTTAAGCCTCATCTTTTACCACTTCGAATCTTTCATGAAAGTAGACAGAAAATAAATCTTAAATGAATAAATCAACCTTAGTTTTTCCCAGATTTTCATGATCTTGCAAGATTGATTTTCTTTGCCTTACTCTGTTTCTAATAAAAGGGATCTTTCCTTCTGGGGAACAGTCTGTTGTGTTTCCCATGTGTATTATTCTCATAGACACCTTGCTTTCTATTTCAAGAAGAGCAAGTCTTTCTTAGGGGAAAGTAGCTTCAGTGAATAGTTGGGAAGAAGGAAGAGCCTTTGAAATGAGTCGAGAGAAACAATGAATAGAAACACCTCATGCCTTCCAGGACAGGATATATGAACTATATTTCAAGGTTATATCTCCTACTCCAAAAGAAAAAGAGTGGTATATTTCTGGGAAAGAAAAAATATAAAAACAAATTGAACAAACAAACAAAAGCACAAAATACAAAACAAGGGAATGTGAACTACAATTGCAATGCATAGAAACGATAACAAAAGACATTATTCACAGAACAACATTTACTTTTTTAAGTTTTATCTTCATTTGAGAACTGATCATCCTACAACCCCATGATTGGGGTCATTATTATGTCATTATAAAGATTTTTCCAGAGTTAAAAAATATATTCCCAGTTTTATTCAGTAAGTGTAAAGATTCAGGACTCCAATCAAAGCAGCCACACTCCATGCCAAGAATCTGTCTGTCTGTACAGACACATTGGACAACACAGGACTTGGGAATAATTTTGAAAATTTTTGTTTATGGGTTTTGGTGTATTTTTTTGCAAGAATCAGGGTCAAAACAAAACCCCTGTGCATGCTATGCTAGTACTTTACCTCTTACCCACATCAAGGATTGATTATTGTTTCAGGTAGATTTTTCTGGACATTGGAAAACTATTTCATATATGTTAAGAGTGAGGATCTCTAGGCTAAGCTAAAGATAGCAGCTATGTTTATTCCTGATGTGATTAATGTAAAGATTTGAACATCTCTCCGGAATTGGTACAAACTCAGTAAGGTCTGGGAAGATTACTCAGTCAACAGCAATTATGTTGTATAAGAATGAGGACATGAGTTTGTAGATGGAAGCTGTTTGTTTCTCAGCTACCCAGACCCAAAATAATTAGAAGAAACATTGTTAATTGCAAAACTGCTTGACCAATGACACTAGCATATTCCTTACTAGCTCTCACACCTTGAACAACCCATTCTATTAATCTGTGTATCATCATGAGGCTGTGGCTTACTGGTATTGACTTGGTGCATCTGTCTCTTTCAGCAACTACATGGCATCTCCTTGTCTACTATTTTCCTCTATCTTTGCTCAGAATACACACCTTGCTCTATTCTGCACTGCCATAGGCCCAAAGAAGATTTGTTTTTGTTTTTGTTTTTTTTTTTTTTTTTTTGAGACAGGGTTTCTCTGTGGCTTTGGAGCCTGTCCTGGAACTAGCTCTGTAGACCAGGCTGGTCTCGAACTCACAGAGATCCGCCTGCCTCTGCCTCCCGAGTGCTGGGATTAAAGGCATGCGCCACCATCGCCCGGCATCCAAAGAAGATTTTTTATTAACCAAGTTAATAAAACATATTCACACCATATAGAATGGAATTATACATCAACCATTTCATCCCCAAAACTTGTGAAAAATTTCAATTTTGATGATGCACACTTATAATCACAGCACTGGAGAAAAAGAAATAGCAGCATTGTTGGAGCATTCTGGCCATCCAGTCTAGCTAATGGGTAAGCTTCAGACTCCAGTGAAACACAACTGGAATATGGGTATAGAAATCCACAGGCACACTTACAAACTACACAAACTCAGTGAATGAAAACCACAATTACTGTCAATTTTTGTAAGGTTTATATCTCTAGTTATCACGTTCTTATAAATGTGTAGCCCTGTTTGTTAAAATAAATGTTACTTCTTCACCTGATGGTGACAATGACTCTCCCATAAAACAAAAGGACACTTGATAAGACACACAGTTGTGAAGATCTTAAAGACCCAAACCAATAGCAGTTATATGGTAACACTAGGAAACTGATGTAAATTAATGAAACATTTCTATTTCACAGGGCCTAGCTTAAGTGACTAATCTATTTTAATAAGAAACACATTGAGAGTAGTACTATTACTGCTTTTGGAAATCTGCTATACCTATAAACTATGCTCCTGTTGTCTTCTAAATATCCTAAGAGAGAATGTGTGTGTGTGTGTGTGTGTGTGTGTGTGTGTGTAAAAAATACATTTTAATTGAAAATTTCCCAAAATGTTAGCAGTGTATAAATTAAGAATTAAAAATTCTAATGTAAAAGAAAACATGGAGCCAGGCAGTGGTGGTGCCTGCCATTAATCCCAGCTCTGGGAAGACAGAGACAGGAGGTTCTCTGAGTTTGAGGCCATCCTTGTCTACAGAGTGAATTCGAGGACATCTAGAACTACATAGAGAAGCCCTGTCTCAAAAACAAAACACAAAAAATGAAACATGGTAAATTTATACAGTGAAGTACTGCCCAGCTTTTAAAAACAATGACATTATGGAATTTGCAGGCAACTGAATGGAGGGAGAGAGTGCTGAAAGAGATGACTGTAAAGGAGGTATTTCAGGGTCAGGAAAAAACCTGGTGCAGAGAAACTCCCAAGAATCTCCAAGGATGACTCCAAATAAAACTTGAAACAATACGGATACATAGCCTGAACTGGCCAATTCTTGTTCAGGCGAGACTTCCATTGGAGGGATTGGGACACCAACCTAGGCACATAAATGTGCAGGAGTAAGAGTGGCACAGAGATTGTGGGCGTGGCCAAGCAATTACTTGTCCAGCTTCAGAGTCTACCCGGACACTGCTGGAGTGCAGGCACCCAGAGGCTGGATGGCCAGGGACAATAAACCAAACATGACCTGGAGAAAAAAATGTCAGTGAAATGATACCTAATGTTATTTTGCTATACTCATAGATTGATGTCTTGCTGGTTTTCATCACAGAGGCTTTATCAAGCAACTAATGGAAGCAGATAGAGACCCATATCTAAACATTAGGTGGAATTTGAGGAATCCTGCAGAAGCAGGGGAGGAAGAATTGTTGGAAACTGACCGCTTAAGAACTTCACAAGAAAACTCACAGAATAAACTATCTTTGGGCTCATAGGAGATCAAAAAGACTAAACCTACAACTAGGGAGCCTGCATGGGACTAACGTAGGCCCACTACATATATGTGACAATTGTGTCGCTTGATCTTCATGTGAGACTCCAAACAGTAGGAAAAGGGGCTGTCTCTGACTCTGATTTTTAATCTGAAACATTTTAACTGTCTACCTCTCTGTCGGTCTGTTTGTTTATTTATTTATTTATTTATTTATTTATTTATTTATTTATTTATTTTTTTTTCAAGACAGAGTTTCTCTGTGTAGCTTTGGAGCCTGTCCTGAAACTCCCTCTGTAGAACTTGAACTCACAGTCCCTAGTGCCAGGATTAAAGGCATGCACCAACACTGCCAGGTTATTTTTAAAAACTAAGAAGCTTTTGTTTCTTTTTCACAATTATTTGTTTATATTACTTATTTTACATCCTGGCCACAGTTTCCCCTTTCTCTTCATATTCCACTCACCACCTCCCTCTACACCCTGACCCCTCTCTGTTCCCACCCCTCAATCCAGTCTCTCCTGTTTCTGTTTGGAAAGGGTAGGTCTTCTATGAGTAGTAAGAACACATGGCCTAGCAGGTTGCAGTAAAACTAAGTTATAAAAGGCAACCCAGTATGACAAGTAGGTCTAAAAAGCCAACAAGAGTCTGAGACTCCTCTACTTCCCCTTCCCAAGGAGATCCAGGTGTCCCCTCATAAAACCTTCTTGTTACCTAGCTTCTCTGGATCTGTGGATTGTTGCATAGTTATGTTGACAGAGCTTTCTGTCCCACCAGGTTCCACATCTGTCTAGTCCCAAATAAACACATATAGCCCTACATTAATTATAAACTGAATGGCCTACTAGCTCAGCTTCTTATTAACTCTTATGACTTATATTTGCCCATAATTCTTGTCTGTGTTAACCACATGCTTGGTACCTTTTTCAGCGAGACAGCCACATCTTGCTTTCTCTGTGTCTGGCTTCCTCTATGTCTGGATATGACTGAAGAATGGTATTTCCTCTTCCCAGAATTCCCCTGCTCTTGTCACCCACCTCTACTTCCTGCCTGACTCCTGGCCAATCAACATTTTATTAAACAAGTACAAGAAACAAATCTTTACAGGGTAGAATCATTGTCGCACAGCATAGTTAACCCTTACTTTAGAGCTAATATCCATTTACAAGTACGTACATACCATGATTGTCTTTCTCTGTTGGTGTTGCCTCACTCTGGATGATCTTGTTGTTAGTTTTGTTCATTTTTACTTTCATTTTTTTCTGGTGTTCTTGTTTTTAACAACTGAGTAAATACTACATAGTGTAAATGTACCTGATTTTCTTTATCCATTCTATGGCTGAGGGACATCTGGGTTGTTTCCATGTTCTGGCTATTACAAATACAGCTGCTATGAATATAGTTGAGCAAGTGTCATTGTGGTGTGAGTGAGCATCCTTTAGGAATATGCCCAAGAGTGGTATTGTGTTCTACCACTGGGTCTTGTGGTAGATCAAGTTACTACTGGAAATTGGGAAGACATTTCAGTGATAGGTAAAAACCTGCCACAAGGGAAAATCCAAGGAATATATAAGGATGATCCCAGCTAAGACTCCTACCAATAGCAAATATATAGGCTGAACTGGTTGTCCCCTATGACAATATTGGTGCCTAGCCCAACTGTCATTATAGAGGTTTCATCCAACAACTTGTAGAAACAGATGCAGACCCACAGACAAACATTATGTGGAAATTTAGAAATCCTGCAGAGGAGAAAGGATTGTAAGAGCCAGAGAAGCCAAGGATACCGGAAGCAAAATTGTTTGAAGAATCTACTAACCTGGTATCATAGATTTTTACAGAGACTGAACCTTCAACCAGAGAGCTACATGGGATTCACCTAGGCCCTTGTCATATATGTTACAATTGTGTAGCTTTGTCTTCTTGTGGGAGAATGGAGGGACAACAGTGATCAGGACATTAAACAAACAAACAAGTAAATAAATATGCTTTAAAAAGAATTTGAATATATATCTTCCAATCCTCATAATGTCATATTAATAAAAATCAGATCATGTATCAAATAATTATAATACAACTATAAACAATGATATGTCTCCCACAGGGGATAAATAATTTTAATGTGCATGTATGTGTGTGCATTTCTCCTAGATAATCCAGTGGTTTTGCTCCCACTTAACAGGTGTAGGTGTATATAGTATCTGATGAACTAGAGCCTTGTAAGAGTAGAGTAAAACTTCAAATCCAAACGTATGTGATAAAGGAAGGGGTATACTTACCTGCCTTTCTTAGTTTATAGAATATTTCAGCCAGTCTATGTTTGTCCTCAGTTCTAGAGGCACGAGATCATGACATAGAATTTCAAAGCAGCAGCGAGTGTCTTATGGGCATGGCCTCACCTCTAGAGCTTGTTTGGAAGGAAAAGTCCACACTTACCATGTGATGCCATGGAATTGTTAAAAGATAAGTGTTGAAATTGGGGTGCCGGGGTTGCGTCCCCAACACCCCGGGCTGCCTGGCTAGCTTATGCCCGAAATAACAACACACAAACTGTATTCATTTAAACACTGCTTGGCCCACTAGCTCTAGCCTCTTACGGGCTAACTCTCGCACCTGGTCTAACCCATTTCTAATATTCTGTGTTAGCACCCCAAGGTGCGCTTACCGGGGAGATTCTAGCCTACATCCATCTTGGGTTGGAGCTTCATCGCGAGCGTGCCTCAGAGCACAGAGCTATCCCATCCACCCGCTAGAGAGGAGCCTGGCATCTCTGAGCGGAGCTGCATGATTTCTGACCTCACTTCCTCTTCCTGTCAGCATACTACTCTGTTTACTCTTCCCACCTATGTTTTAACCTATCAGAACCAGCCAAGCAGTTTCTTTATTTTAACCAATGAAATCAACGGATTGATATATGACACTCCCACATCACTTCCCCTTTTTCTGTTTAAACAAAAAGGAAAGGCCTTAACTTTAACATAGCAAAATTACATAAAACAGTTATCATGTAAAAATTACAATAATCTTTATCATAACTAAGGAAAAGTATAACTATAGCTAACTATTCTTAACTCCATCAAAGACTCCAGAAAGATACAATAATACCTAAGCAAACAAGAAATAAGCAACGTTCAAACTCTAGAAATGACAGAGACATCTCGCTGCCTGCACAGTCACCCAAAGTTCCTCTGTACCATTGGGGTATCCATCTTTGGCCTACAGGCCCATAGATTTCAGCAGACATTCCACAAAGCAGGAAATTTCAAAGGCAGTCACTATCTGCTTGTCCTGAAGAATGTCTTGCAGACTCTTTCATGAATCAGGAACCCCGAAAGATCATCTCACCTTTAGGCAAGTTCAGTAGTCCTCTCTCTGTGGGTTCTCTGTGTCCAGTTTATGCAATAGTCCAGGCAAGAGCAGTTTTCTTGCCCAAATTGCTATCAAACTCCATAAGGATCCTCTTCGATGCCCATCTTCTTCCTGAAGTAGATTGGTGTTGCCAGGAGCAGAGTGTCTCATTGTCATGAAAAGTCCTAAGTTATTAAAACATTTAAAATGCCATATTCTATAATCTTTGAAAATTATGAAGAATGCCTATCTAAAATATATCCATGCACATCTAGAAAATCTTAACTAACATGACTACAAACTTGACTATTATTGATTATCCATTAACAACCTATATGCACTACATTTTTAAATCTCAATACCTTAATCGAGATCAGAAATACATATACGTATAACAAAATTGATCTTAAATTTAAATCATTAAGCAAAATCTATACTAATGCAAATTATTTATACCTATATCATATCCCCCTTTAAATGTAAAAGAACATTTATAAACCATATTTGGGAACATGGGCGCAGTTCTTTCTCTCCAAACTGCTTCCTGCTGAATGGGGGCGTCGTTAATTAGGTCTTTCATGGTATAACCTGTGTGCTAGTTTCATCTCAGTTGGCAGTTGAGCAAAGCAATTTTCTGAAGGTGTTCACAGCAACCCTTCAGGAGGGCGTGGTCCATCATACCATATTGGAATAGAAGAAATGAACAGGGTCTCATCCTCTGTGAAAACAAAAAAAGAAACTCCTTTCCAAAGTATCATGTCCATAGATCCAAATTTCAAAGTTAAGGCATTTTCACAATATCTATGTTGGGTTAGTTTAGCAGCATTTATAAGCAAATATCTTTTAGCAGCTGTTGCTCCTTCCTCAGCATTTAAATGATTCAAACAGAGCATAATAGCATACAGTATCAAAATTCTCTGTGTATTTTCCATCTTTGTGCACTTTATTTTAACCTCTATTTTGTTTATTTTTACTTTTAGCTTCTTGCTTTTTAAGCGTATATCTTTGACATGGACACTGTAGACCAGGCTGTTCTTGAACTCTCAGAGATCTGCCTGTCTCTGCCTCCCAGGCACTGGAATTAAAGGCCTTTGCTACTATACCTTGAACTCACAGAGATCTGTTTGTCTCTGCCTTCTAGGCACTGGGATTAAAGGCATGTGCTACCATACCTTGAAGTCACAGAGGTCAATCTCCCTCTGCAACCCAAGTGTTGGGATTAAAGGTGTGTCCTACCATACTACTTTCTTACTTCCTTATTTTTGTTTTTTCACTTTAAAAACTTTAACTTTTAGTCTGCATATATTTTTAACACTGTAAATCATTTAAAAATTTTCTTTGTCTTTGACGCTCTCTTTACTGTATCTCTCTTTTTCTGAACACATGAGTCTTTAATTTACCAAGCAATCTCAGTAGGACTAAAGGCGTTGCTTTGCCAGCTAGATACAGTCCATTCCTTAGCTTTCTGCCATTCCAACCTTGTGGCTTAGGTACCGGCCAGAGCCGCATTCAGTGCCACAAGTCTACAGTGTTTCAAGGTCCCTGCCAGCAAGTAGCTTCAGTAGCCTGTGCTTCCAAACCGCACGAGTTTGTCCTGGCAGGACAGCCCAGAAAGCCGGCATTTTTAAACAGCACAGCTTTTTTCCTGCTATGGCTGAAAACCAAAAACCATGCATTCAGCTTTTCGTCAACAACGTTTAAGTGTTTCGTGGCAGGACCTCTTAAAAGAGCTGCAAGACTTTGCAGCTAAAGCTGAGTCAGGAAGCCTCTCTTAGCTGAGAGCACTTGCTTGCCTCTAGCAAGCAGAGTAGAACTGAGAAACTGCTGCTACCAAGAAAACATGCTTTACTCTTTCCCAAGGTTTCTCAGACTTTCTGTGGATTCAGTTGTCCACACGTTGGGCAGCCATCTGTTGAAATTGGGGGGCGCCGGGGTTGCGTCCCCAACACCCCGGGCTGCCTGGCTAGCTTATGCCCGAAATAACAACACACAAACTGTATTCATTTAAACACTGCTTGGCCCACTAGCTCTAGCCTCTTACGGGCTAACTCTCGCACCTGGTCTAACCCATTTCTAATATTCTGTGTTAGCACCCCAAGGTGCGCTTACCGGGGAGATTCTAGCCTACATCCATCTTGGGTTGGAGCTTCATCGCGAGCATGCCTCAGAGCACAGAGCTATCCCGTCCACCTGCTAGAGAGGAGCCTGGCATCTCTGAGCGGAGCTGCATGATTTCTGATCTCACTTCCTCTTCCCGTCAGCATACTACTCTGTTTACTCCTCCCACCTATGTTTTAACCTATCAGAACCAGCCAAGCAGTTTCTTTATTTTAACCAATGAAATCAACAGATTGATATATGACACTCCCACATCAGATAAGGGGTTTTCTGAAATCACACTCACTTGAGAGTTGAAGAGCTCCACGAAGCATACCTTCATCATTTCTGAAAGTCCCCGATTTCACTATTAGTAACTGAAGACCTTCCTCTAGGTTCTACTTCTTGGAGGTTCTGCACCATCTCCCAACACTGATACCCTGGAGACTAATCCTTCTAGCATATGAAATTTGGTGAATAAGATGCAGCCAAACAGTATCCCCAGTAGTGAGGTTTACATGCATAGCCTAGGAAAGACTTGCAGGTGGGATATCTTGAGTGATTTCTGTATGTGCTTGGTGCTCAGTCAGCATTTGAGGGACTTGAAAGTTGGATGAATGAATGCTAACATGTGGGTCTAAACATCAACTTCTTCTGAATACCTCCTAAAAGAATAAATGTGGTAATAAAAATTCAAATGTCTGTATTTATAAAGATAGAGTTCAAATTTATAATGGTTGCTTGTGATGTATTCTCACTTTAGGTTGTATTATTGATAGTATATTTGAGAGCAGTGATATTGTCTCTGTGATGTACTTAGTTTAGTAAAAGAAGCAGGCTTTTAAGACCTAAGGGGTGCACCCACACACTGAGAAAATGGGGATGTTCTATGGGGAACTCACCAAGGCCAGCTGGCCTGGGTCTGAAAAAAGCCCGGGTAAAACCGGTCTCGCTGAATATAACAGACAATGAGAACTACCGAGATCTCAAGAACAACGGCAATGGGTTTTTGATCCTACTGCAAGTATTGGCTTTGTGGGAGCCAAGGCAGTTTGGATGCTCACCTTACTAGACCTGGATGGAGGTGTGTGGTCCTTGGACTTCCCACAGGGCAGGGAACCCTGATTGCTCTTTGGGCTGACGAGGGAAAGGGACTTGATTGGGGGAGAGGAAGGGAAATGGGAGGCGGCGGTGGGGAGGAGACAGAAATCTTTAATAAATAAATAAATAAAATTAAAATAAAAAAATAAAATAAAATAAAAAAAGACTTGATGGTAGGGATCAAATCCCAGATTCTTACTCTTGTACAACAAGCAATCTATTGACTGAGCCATCTTGCCAGCCCTGGAGTCCAGTATTTTCAATTGAGCTTATATACCAGGCACAGTAGTTCTCATAAACACACTAGCTCACATAATCGTGGAAATGCAAATGAACATTTCATTCTCTGCCTAATTAACAGGGTTGATGTTGTAGATCTAATGAAATAATGCAAGTGGAATAATTTGTATATTTCAAAGACCTGTATAAATTTTGCCCTTAGCATTTTTCTATGAAACTTACATATGAAAGCAATTTCCAATTTCAATCCTCATATTCAAGAAAGAGTCATCTTAAGGACCCAAGAATGAATCCTTTATGGCTACAAATAAAAGAATAGCAATGATTTATTACAAATGAGATTCTATCAAGATGCAGCCATCCAGGTATGTGAGCAATGTTTCTTAAACGTATAGGGGATGATTTAAAATTTCATTTCATGTTTATTACCTAAGGAGAGATGAGTTACAAGAGAGAGAGGGTAGGATAAAGAGGACATGTAATATGTCAGGTGGTAAAGTCCAAGTAAGGAATATCAAATAAGCTTTTATCATTTCTTTTCTGCAGAGCTTCCTTGAGAAAGTATGCAGTCATTTGTTTAGAAAGATTAGACACTGATGAAAAACAAGCTGAATCTTCCATCTGGACCAGATGCATTTTGGCAGTCTCTTTCTGATCAACTTTTTTTTTATTAATCCATTATATTCTATGGAATTTCTCAAGTTTTGAATCAAAAGGAAATTTCTTATAATTTTACCTTAATATTGTTACTATTACTCTTGATTGCATTTTGTATAATTTAGATATAAACTAGAATATTTTGAAGCTTGATTTAACAACAAAAATATATACATTTTCAGAAACTGTTTAAGACTCAAACAGTGGTCCTTGATCTTGTGACAAGTTATGCTTTGAAATCCCAGGACCCATCATCTAAAATGGTAAAACTCATTGCTACTTGATAATGACCAGGGTTGGAGAGTAAAAACAGAGAAGATCAACTTTTGGTCATCTATTGTCATGTAATTAGAAGTGAATTTTCAGCATATTTATGGCACTTTGGTTTTCATTTTTCCTTATTTATAAACAGGTTTTGCCTTGGTGTGACTTGCTCTGAATTTTATTCTGTAATGAGTAATAAATCATGTTAGTGAGAAACTTCTGTTTCTCTGTGGATTCCTTAGAGAGAAACCACAACACGTGAATCAATGAACCAAATGCCACAACACTGAGAAGAAATTAACTCGGAGTTGTTCATCTTCCTGATCTTTGTCTTAGATGGTTTCCATGGTGACTCCCTAGCTAGCAGAATGTTTGTTAGCAGATCATATTGTTCAAATGCTCATCTGTCTTGAGAGCTTAAAGTTTGAAATTAAGGCCCAACAGAAACACTTTCACTAAATATATCACCGAAAAAGATTGAAAAGATATAAAATCATTGTGAATGTTTGACTAAAGATAGATATAAGGTAGAAATGTGGGTGGATTGCCAGAGATGGATGTAAGGAAGGAACAGACACTGGCCTGCCATGCCCAATCATGGTATGAGAAATGACTCATCTTTGCATTGTATTCTCTGAGCATTAATGTACTATAGTAATGAAAGGATGTCTAATTATACTCAAAACTCCTACTCACTTGTTAAATCATCTGTCCCTGCTGGCGTCTTGATAGATTTCTTCGCATGTTAAGCCATTCACTCTAACAAGCAATGATTGTCAAAAGCTGATCACACAGTTGATACATGAAAGAAGGTTTTTAGGAGCTAGGAAGATTTCTCAGTGAGTAATTAAAAACACTTGCAGCAGAAACCTAAGGAACTGAGTTCAGATCCCCAGAACCACATGTAAAAAGCTGTCTGTGGCCATGTGTACTTGTGGTCCCATGCTGTGGAGGAGAAAATAACAGGATTGCAGGGGAATGCTGGACAAAAGTCTGAAAATGATGAACTCCAGATGATAAATTTCAACCCCAATAGAATAGAAAATGTGATTTCTTGTTGTCCGCTCCTTGGATGCACATTTATGGGCATATTTATGTGTGTGTGTGTACATGTGTGTTTATAACTCTGTGTGTGAGTTTGTTGTTTGTGCTCACACTCATGCACATGTGCAGACATACAGATGCCATGCACAGTAAACACACTTCAATGTATGTATATACCACACACACTTCAATACATGCATATAAGATGCGCACACACACACACAAACACATGTGCAAGCATTCAAGAAAGAAAGGACAGAAATATAGAGACTACAACAAATGACTTATAAGAACTGTCTACTTAAATGTTGGCTTCGTTACTCAAGTTCGGAAAAATCCTAGAATATAATTACTTTCTCTCTTTTTCAGCATAGTGTCAATTACCATTGTCATGTTTCATGCTGGTGTCATAAAATAAGAAAATAAATAGCATTGATGATAACCAAAACGGTTGGAAGTGATGTAGTGTAATAAATCAACTTTAGGAGAAAAGTTCAGTATCAAAGTCATGATTCTAAGGTTTATGATCAGTATGATTCTTGGATATAGATGGGGTTTTAAGGGCAAGCTAGACTGACCTACTTCCAACAGTGGAAAGCAGTAGAAACCAATTAATGAATAATGGTCATAAGACTGAAGCAAGACAAAATCGTTCACAGTTCTTGCAGGTAGAAATATGTGTTAGATGTGGGTTTTCTTTATTGAATAACTCTAATTAAAAATGCCCAAGGATTATAATTTTAAATGTTTGTTTATTTTGATTAATAAGCTATTCATTAGCCACCAGTTGACTCTTTTATATTTTTGGAGGAGACACTGTGGGTAATGGGAAAATTAAGAGAAAAAAATCAATCCCCTGCATCCTGAGCCAAAGATGAAACTCAGAATATGTAAAATAACTGTTTTAATTTCATTACTCTATACCCTATACTACCTTGGGAGTTAATCATATAAGGGCAGTTTCCAATTGCCTCTAATGTATAGGGAATACCCTGAAGAGCAAGGCTTAAGAAGAAGTAATCCATGGTCTCTCAGGAAGATTATACTAAAATTGAAAAAAATAAAATGATATCCAATGAAAGCATAGAACTGCAAGTTATTGCCATATGGTTATATGGTAGAGTGTTAGAAACCTTATGCTTCACCTGAGACATTCATAGAAGGCTAGGATTTAAAAGCCAAGTTTTATCTCGGGTAAGTAGAGATTCTTTAATGGACAGTACATAGCACAGGGCTGGAGGAAAAAATGCACACCAGACAAAGAAAATAATAGAGGAATACCCATACATGTGTGCTTGGGTCCTGTCCCCCAAAGGCTATTGTGAAAGTTAATTCCGACAATTGTATCTGTATTCATTGGTGATACATAAAAAGATAGGGAGGAGTCAATTTTACAGAAATCGTCACTGTGTTTAAAATTTTACTATACTAGTTTAATAAAATGAGAATATCATTCACATTTTAGATTTTCTTCATGAATTATGAAATGAGAATTTTACCATGGGTGGTTTCTAAGATTTGCTCTCACTAATAGATTTTATAATGTTGGGAGGTCATTTGTGTTTGCCCACAGTACTTGTTTCTGCTCACCTGAAGGGGGCTTTGTATGTGCCATGGACAAAGGACAAGGTAAGTCAATGGTGGACAGAACACTTGAATTTCAAAGCAATCTACTCATTTGAAGAAGTCTCTCTGATCATCACAAGGTCTCCTCTTATAACCACTAACTTTATTATATTACTATCACTAACTTGCTTTCCTTATAATGTTCTACAGGGCATATTGCTAAAGAAAATAAACATCTTTATTAAATTTCTGGTAGTGAAATCTAATTTATAGTTCTGGAAAGAACTAAGAAAGACAAACATCTTATAATATAAGATGTTTAAAATGTTTAATATCTGTTTGTATTGTGAAATACTAAGTAGCTTAAGTTGTGGGTGAGATTCTTCTTATATGTAAGGCCTTAAATTGGCATATTATTTCTCTCTCTCTCTCTCTACTGAGTGACTACATTTGCTCTTTCCTTATAAATCAGACTGTGGTTTAGAAAATTAGTGTTTGGAGTCCTTGTTTATTATTATTGAAAAAGGTGAGAGGATGATTAACTAAAGCTACTTGTGCCATTGGGATACTTGTAAGTTGTTATGACATTTAAAAAATACAGTTGAAGAGGAATTGATCATTCAAGATGTGCAGATATTTTTGGTAGACCACCTTCCCTCACCAAAAAACTGATTGGATTATATGACTTACTTCGCTTGCAATAATGATTCCAGGAATGTATTACTGTCCTATGACCTATATTTCAGTTGCCTTTTCAGAACCCACCATCATAAACAGAAACTCCATAATCAATTAGTGTGTCAGAAAACTGATTTAATGACAAACCAATTTCTTCATTTGTGCATCCAATTTCCTACTATTACACATCCCTTGGAAAGGCATTCTTTACTCACTCTGACCAAAAAGATGTCAGTTGTCCTAAGCTTGAGCATGATGCTTGTACTCATTGTTCCTGGTATTTTGTGCTTCTGCAGAGGGGTACAGAATTATAAAAACACAATTAGAGATTTGAGTTTTAAAATAAAGTGTCTGTAATAAATACTTTCATTTCAAATTTCTAAGCTGCTTCAAGACCCAAGCATCATGTGACTTTATTTGTTTATTTTCCTCTTTATATTATTTTCGGAGTCAGGGTGGCTACATCAGCAAACTTTATAAAATATTTATCAAAGATATAATTGGAATGCCACTTTGCCCAGACTAGTAGAACTGTCTGAACAATTTAGATTCACTGACTGGAAAATAAAATATTTGAATATACTTGATATATATGTTCATATTATGTATTTATATAAATACATATTTTAATTTAATTTATTCTAATAGATGTTTTAAAACACATTTTGTATATATCATAGTGAAATAAGTATTGAAGCTGGATAAAATTACAAACTAATATCACAAACAGAAAATATCCCCAAAATGTGAGCATATTGAATTGGCAACATTTATAGTCTGGGATAATACATTATAATCAAGTAGGAAAAGCAGAGCTAATTTATTATACAAAATATTTTAATCATTCTATTGCAAAGTGCTGTAGAAATTCCTACTGCAGTAGCCTTTAAGTCACCCGCCCATTTGAGTGTGCCCTCTTATACTATATATGCCGATGTAAAGCACGCGTCTGGCCTCTTTTCCGGCTGTGGGGTTAGGTTGCTGTTACCTGTTCCAGCAGAGGATTGTGATCTGTGAGACTACCCTCCTAGATAAATAACCCTCTATTTTACTCAATTCTGAGCCAGTGTGGAATTTCTTTTAAGCATTCTTCTTCAGCAGAGTATTTTGAAAATTCATGTAATGAATAGATGATGAGAAACACTTGAAAAAAAAACTCTGCATTTGTTAAAGTAAAGGAAAACATTCGTCAATGAAAAAAGGAAAATTCGTCAAATAAAAAATCATTATATATGATGTTGTATACCTCCAAATTACCTTAGAGCTAATATCATTTATAATTGTGAAAATCAAAACTTTCACCAAACACATAAGAAACAAGGCAAAGATTATTCTTAATCAATATTGTTCTGAGACTGTTTATCAACAGACTATAATAAAGCAGAGATAGAATATATAGTAAAAGAGAATAGAAAAAGTAAATAAAATTTATAATAAAAATAAAAGAAAAAAATAAGGTACAAAGAAATGAACAGAAAGAAGTAAATTTGATGGGGCACAAATATAAATTCACATTAATATGTAAATGCACATATGCAATCAACATGCAAGTTTTAAAAATTGAAAAATATATAGTTCTATAGCATTAAAACAGAGAGTAAATTGGATACTCAAAAAGGCATGTAAACTGAAAACTATAAAGCGTTATTGATGCAAGGACAAAAGACATACAGAACTGACCTGAGCATGAGTTAGAAGAGTCAATATAAATGTATTGATTCTCCTCAGGTTAATTTACAAAATCAATGTGTCCCAATAGAAATCCTGAAAAATATTTTAAAAAGTAGAATTGAACAAGTTTATTGCATTATTATATGTTACGCTGTAGCACCTAGAATATCTAAGACAATTTTGAAGAAATTCTGTAAAAGCAGTTCACTTACTGTAATTGCTTTGTATTTACAGAAGTTAGCACTTATATAAAGATACAAGTAATCAATGAAACAAAATCCAGTACACCGAGGATGACACAGGTTGTTGTAAACTTTTTTTATTACATAAGAAATCCTATGGATAAATAAAACAATTTTATGAATATTTTGCAGAGAAATTAATAGAGGGATAATCTGACATTGCTTCATACTTCTAGAAAAATTAATTGCATTTTAATCATAAAGTCCAAAATTTGAAGCTATGACCTTTCAAGAAGAAAACCTAGAATAGTTTAATATTTTTTAAGACAGAAAGAGACTGTTTAAATATTATTAAACAACCATGTATTACACAATTGAAGTTAGATAACATCAAAATCAATGTTTTGCTCAAAAAGCTGCAATTTTTAATATATACGATGTTATCCCAAACTGGAAAAAAATGATTCCAATCTGTGCATGCAGATATAAAGAAGAACTAGTATCAGGGCCTAGAGAGATGGCTCAGTGGTTGAGAACACTTGTGACTATTTCTGGATACAGTGTTCAGTTCTAGTACCAACATAGCAACTGAAAATCTCTGCAATTCCAAAGCCAGAAGATTCAAAGTTCTTTTCTGGCCTCCTCTCACACTATAGCAAAGTGCAAAGACATACTTGCAGGAAAATTTTGGTACATGTAAAATCAGTTTAAGTAAAATATGTCTATTGTCAGTTAAAGAACGTGAAAAAGCACCTGTGAACAGAGTCACATGAAATATATAATAAGAAAACTAGAAACAATCAATGGTGTGCTTTATGATGTTTTGCATTACTAATTATGACATAAATATGAATTAAACACAAAAGTTGATGATTTGCTACCTATCTAACTGGTAGAAGTAAAGTGTAAAAAGACCAGCAATAATAGTAATAACTAGGGGTAAAGCTATAGAACAATTTAACCATTTATGCTAAACTACAGCATAAAATGATAAATCTAGGGTAAAATAACTGTTTGACCCTGTATAATTGTAAACACTTAATACTTGTAATCCTACTATTTTATGTCTAGAGGGCCACCAGAGAAAATTCAAAACAGACACAGCAAAAAGATTTTTTCTGGTTTTTTTGCTAAGAAAAATATACATAAAACCTCAAAACTTGAAACATCCAAAAATCTCTAGGTATAACTGATAAATTTTATTTTCATAAAGCTCTACTGCTCAGAAGTGGAAGAACACATTTCTCAGCCATGTAACGAAGATTAATGTTTTAAATTGCTATTAAAAGTGATCAGAAATCAACCAGTATATATGTTATGAGTTCGTATATAGAGAGCAAGACAAGATTAGCCTACAATGATGGAATTAAAGTATAGGTTGTCTGTGCATATTAGATGGAAGAGCAGTAATGGGCATGAGAAGGCACTGAATTGAACACAAACCTATGAACACCTGATTTGCACCATAATTTTTAATTAGGGGACTCAATCTTAGTCTTTACAAAAAAATGGTAAAAGTTCCATTGCATAACATTTCACCTAAACACAAAACTATATTCCTTCTTCTCAGCACCTTATGGAACTTTCTCCAAAACTATACACATGTTCAGATAAAAAGCTTGTCTCAACAGATACAAGAAAATTTTAATAACTACTTGGATTCTATCTGATAACCACAGACTAAAACTAGATATCAAGAAAACAGAAACAACAGAAAGATTACAAACTCATGGAAACTGAACAACTCACTGCTGAATAAGAATGAGCTAGACTAGAAATAAAGAAAGAAATGAAAGACTTTCTAGAGTTGAATAAAAATTAATAGGAATATATCTAAACTTGTGGAACACAAGAAAGTTCTAAGAGGCAAGGTTTTAACACTAAGTACTTTCATAAAAAATGGAGAGAGCTCATTAAACTAGCAACTTAACAGTATACTTGAAAGTTGTAGAAGAAAGAAATCATACCCCAAAAGACTAGACAGTAATAACTAATCAAATACAGGGCTGCAATAAATAAATAAAAACAATACAAAGAATTATTGAAACAAAAAGTTTGTTTTTTTGAGAAAAAAAACAATAAAATTTATAAACCCTTATCCAAATACATGGAAAGGTAGAGAAAAAAGATCCAAGTTAATTTAAAAGGGGGGCATAAAAATAGGAAACACTCAAGAAATCCAGAGAATTATAAGGACAAACATTAAAATCCTTCTAACAAATTGGAAAATAAGAAGATAAAATGGATAATTCTCTCAATACTTACCAATTACCAATGTTAAATAAATATCAGATAAGTAACTAAAGAGAAATATAATCTCTAGTAGTAGTCATTGAAAGTCTTTAAACCAAGAAAAAGCAATCAGATGGCTTTACCTCTAAATTCTAATAGTTGTGGAATAATCTTTTGTACACCATGAAGATGTGTCAATGGATTTGTCTAATAAAAAAACTGACTGTCCAATATCTAGCCAGGATTTCTGGGGCATAGAGGATGTTAGAAAGAAGAAAGGGAGATGGCGGAGGAGAGGTAGCAGTCATGAGCCATGTGGCAGCACATAGATCAATAGAAATGCATTAATTTATGTTACAATGGCTAGTAAGAAGCATGCCGAACATATTGGACCAAGCTTCATAATTAATAAGTCTCTTTGTTGTGATTTGGGAGTTGACTGGAGGGACATAAAAAAGATTCACTACATACTAGACTGTGAAGGAGGAGTTAATGCCAACATTCATGAAATGATTCCACAAAATAGAAACAACTTTGCTCAATTTATTCTATTAGGTCACAGTTACCCAGCAACCTTGACAGCCAAATCCAACAAAGACCCAATAAAAAAGAATTGCAGACTGATCTTCAGAAAACTTCCAAATAACACACTAATCAAATCAACAGAGACATCCAAAAGATCATCTACCATGATCAAATAGAATTCATCCCACAAATCCATGAATGGTCCTACCTATAAAGTGACAAGTGTAACCTACCGCTAAACAAACTAAAAGACAAAAATAATGAAAATCTTAAGATGAAGAAAAAGCCTTTAACAAAATTTAAGAACCCTGTATGATAAAAGTCCAGGAGATACTATAGTTATAAAAGATAAACTGCAACATAATAGAGGCAGTTTACAGCATACCAATAACCAAGATCAACATAAGTGGAGAGAAACTCAAAGCAATTTCCCTAAAATCACAACAGAACAAGGTTGTCCCTTCTCCCCACACCTATTCAATATAGTACTTGATATCTTAGCTAGAGCAACAAAACAACCTAAAGAAAGCAGGTATATAAAATTTGGAAAAGAAAAATTCAACATATATTTATTCACAGATGATAAGACAGTATACATAAATGACCCCAAAAACTTCATTAGGCAACTCGTACACAAATAAACCCTCCATAAAGTAGTAAGATATTGTGGTACTATATTTATGTTTTAGTAAATAAGGATTGCTTGAAGATCAAAGAGTAAAACTAGACCACTAGGGGCCAGGCAGTGGTGTCACACACCTTTAACCCCAGGATTTGGGAGACAGAGACAGATGAATCTCTGTGAGATTTCTTGGGTCACACAAGATCCATGCAGAAACAGATCCAAGTGTTGGTGGCTCACACCTTTTACACCAGTACTAGGGGACTTAATCCCAGCACTAAAGGGGACTTTAAAATTGGAGGAAACAGAGACTCAGAGCTCAGTCTGCAGTCTTGGTAGAGGTAAGACTTTTCTAGTGGCTTGGTTGTTTTACTTTTCTGATCTTAGTTTGATCCCCAATATCTGTCTCTGGGTTTTTAATATTTGTGCTAGAGTAGGATGCAAAATTAACTCACAAAAATCATAAGTTCTTCTATGACAAATGCACTGAAATAAAAAATCAGGGAAACAGTATCTTTCACTACAGCCTCAAATAATATAAAGTATTTTCGGGTATTTCTAAAGAAGCAAGTAAAATACTTATATGATAAATACTTCAAGTCTTTAAAAAAAATAAATTGATTAAGCTATCAGGAGACAGAAAGATCTCTCATACTCATGAATTGATTAAGATTGTAAAAATATCTATCATATCAAAATCAATCTACAGATTGATTAAAATACCCTTCCAAATTAAACTCAAAATTTTCACAGAATTTCGAAGTAAAATTACAGCTTTACAAATATCCCAGGATAGCAAAAGCAATTATAAATAACAAAAGAAATGCTGGAGGTGACTCTATTCTGGATTTCAAGTGATAATACAAAACAATAATAATACAAAGAGTATGGTATTAGGACAAAATTAGACATGTTGATTAATGAAATTGAATTAGAGACCCAGACATAAATCCACACAATTCTTTATATAAATAAGCCAGAAAAAACATACCACAAAAGAGGTGCTAGTCAAACTGAATAGCTACATGTAAAAGAATTCAAATATATCCATACATACCACCCTGCACAAAATTCAAGTAGAAATTCATCAAAGACATTAACATAAAAGCTTGATATGTTGAACATAATAGAAGAGAAAGTGGATAATAGCTATGAACTTCTTGACCCAGGAAAAGACTTTCTGAACAGCTCAGGTACTATGATCAGGTATGATTCCATCATAACTGTTAATAAATGGTATCTCATGAAACTTTAAAATATCTGTAAGACTAAGAACACTGTCATTTGGACAAAACAAAGCGGCAGCCTACAGAATTGGAAAATATTTTTAAAAACTCCAATCCAATGGAGAGCTAATATTTAAAATATATGAAGAAGTAAAAATATGAATATCAAGAAAACGAAAAAATCCAATTTAAAATGGCATACATATCTGCAAAGAGAATCTAAATAAAGTAAACTCAAATGGCTTAAAATACTTTTTATTTATGTTTTAAAGCAATCTCTTCTCATTTTACCTATGAATCCCAGTTCCCTCTCTATCCCCTCCTTATGCTCCCCCCACCTTCGATATACCTCAATCCCAACCACTCCTCAGAAAAGATAAAGCTTCCCATGGGGAGCCAAAAAATTCTGGAACTTTGAGGAAGGACCAATGTCCTCTCCCTACATCTAGGTTAATCAAGATATCCCCGAAAAGAGAATAGGCTCCAAGAAGCCAGTTCAAGCACTAGAGATAAATCTTGGTCCCTCTGCTAATGGCTCCACAGACTTCCCCAGTCACAAAACTGTCACCCAGATTCAGAGAGGCTACTTTGGAGGGACCTATGCTGGTTCCCCTGCTGTCATTCCAGAGTCAGTGAGCCCCCACTGGCTGAGGTCACCTGTTTCTGGGGTATCCTCATCTTGGTCTTGACCACTCTGAGCACATTATCACCTCTCCATCTCTTCAACTGGACTCTTGGAGCTTGGCCCAACATTAGCTGTGGATCTCTGCATTTCTTTCCATCAGTTGCTGGATGAAGTTCCTATGATGAAAACTGTGGTATTCATCAATGTGATTACAGAAAAGGCAAGTTCAAGTACCGTCTCCTCTATTGATTAGGGCCTTAGCTAGAGTCATCCTTGTGAATTCCTGGGAATTTCCCTAGTGCCAGGTTTCTTACTAGCTCCATAATGGCTTCCAAAATCTAGGTATCTCTTTCCATGCTCACCCTCTCTGTCCTTCCTCCATCTTGGTGATCCTGTTCCCTCTTGCTCTCCTCTTTCCTTCCCTTCTCTCCACTCCCTCCCCTTCCAGTCTCACTTCTTCTCCCACCCAGGGCTCACGCATTTCCCAGGAGATCAAGGATATTTATGGAACTCTGTTCTATCAGAATTATTCATAATTGCAAGAACCTGGAAACACCCTAGATGCCCCTCAATGGAAAAATGGCTAAAGAAAATGTGGTACATTTACACAACAGAGTACTTTTTAGTGGTAATAAACAATAACATTTTGAAATTTGTAGGTAGATGGATAGAACTAGAAAAAAAAAAAAACATCCTGAGTGAGGTAACCCAGACCCAGAAAGACAATCATGGTATGTACTCTCTAATAAGAGGATATTAGACAAGGGATAACCAGCCTATATTCCAGAATCCAGAAAAGCTAGGTAGCAAGGAGAACCCTAAGAGAGACATTTACGGATCATCCTGGGAAGGAAAAATAGATAACCTTGCCTGAAAAGACTTGTAAAAATATTGAACATCCTTAGCCATCAGGAAAATGGAAAATAAGAACACTTTGAGATTTCATCTTACACCTGTCAAAAATAGCTAAGATCAATAATACAAGTGACAGCTCAAGTTGGTATGAATGTGAAATAAGGTGGAATACTCATTAATTTCTGGTGGGAGTGCAAATTTAGACAATTGCTATATACATCAGTGTTTTAATTTATTTGAAAGATTGGAATCGATCTACCTCAAGACAAGCTATATTATTTTTGGTCATATACCCAAAGGATATTTTGTCCTACTATAAAAACATTTGCTGAACCGCGCATTCACTGCTGCTCTAGTCATAATAGCAAGAAACAGGGAAAAAAAAACAGACAGAAGAATGGATAAAGACAACAACATACTCACACAATAGAGTATTACTCAGCTGTTAAAAAGAAACATCACAAAATTTGTAGGTAAATATATGGAAATAGAAAAATTACCCTCAGTAATGATGGGGAGATGGGGAAGCACTGTTTACCAATTATCTTCAAGAGGTGGGACCAAGTTAGGGTGTGACTTTCTGGGACCTGAAGAAAAACGGGTGCATGTCCCAGGTGTTCTCTCTGTGTGGTTCCCATGCAGCACAGCTGAGCTTGGAATTTTCGTTCCTGTTTCATGAGTTTTTTCCTTATAATAAATAAAAATATAATTGCTTTATTTTTTTAGCTAACCTGGTTATTTCCCGAATCAGGTAACTTTTACACAGTAAGATATACCAGACCCAGAAAAGCATACACAGTACATACACTTATGCATGTACACATATACTTATATGTGGATATTAGCTGTTAAGTTAATGATTTAAAAAACCTCCAATCTGTAATATCACAGAGTGCTAGCTTCTTTGAGCCTCCAGTTGCCAGGCTTCTCGAGCCTGCATATCCCCTTAGTCATTGCTAGTCCTCCTTGTTCCCCAGGGAAAGGTGAGTGCACTATCCACCCTTTCAGCAGCCCTACGAAGCAGGATGCCCATTCTGCAGCAGTTCCAAGATACAGGACAATCAGATGCAATAGGGAGTTGAGTCAAACAGGAACTCAGTTTATTACCGTGAGCGTTAGCTTATATAGTTTAAGTGACATGGTTTAATGTGGGGGTACCTCGCAGCCAAACCCACCCTCTAGCTAGAGGGATGTCCACCTTTTTTTTTGCTGTCTCATCCTCACTCGAAGTCATGCCAGGCCTTTCTCTGTCCTACAGGCATTGAAGTACTCAAGCCAGGCTTTTTTTTTTCCCTGCCCTATGGGCCTCGAGATACAGGCCCTGAGATAATTTTGGCCCAACAACAGAAGTTATGTTTAGATTAGACTAGAGAGTACAAATATATTTCAGTAGGAAAGAGAATTCAAATAGTTACAAATAACTTGGGGGCTGGAATAAGAAGATCAAATGGTGAGGCAGAGTTGAGGAGGAGATGAGGGAAGGAATACAGTAAAGAAAGATAAAGTTAAGTGTTGTTTGAGGAATACTGTAGAAACCTTATATAGTAGAAGTTTCCTAAAATATCCACATACAGTAAAGAAAGGTAAATTAAACTGCAAACAATGGCTCTTTCTTGGCACTAAGTAAAGCTGCCTCTAATGGGATTGGGTTCCATCTAAAGGAGTTGCCCAAAAAAGTCCTTCAGGAATTCCTGAGAAACCCTGTTTTTTTCCAAGTCTGTAGGTTAGTGTACAGAAAAGGAAAGTAAGGTCCAATTGCTGAAGAACACAGCGACACCACCTATTGAATGTGGAGAATTTGAGCTAGTGTCTATATAGAGCCTGCGTTCCTTTCTTTGGCACAGAAAGGTATTTTGCCTGGTACCAAAAGAGAAACATAAATACCAAGTCAGCCACCAATCCTTTCATCTACAATAGTGTCTTGCCTACAAGATCTTCTAGTGGCATAAGGCTTGTGTGAATAACCAATTTATGTTTGATTTGACTTAAGGATTGCTCTACAAGATGGGACCTATCCCTGACACTGCTTGGGTGACCAAAACTCAGAGACTATGTTCCTAAGATAAAAAAAAAAAAGACTACTGTTCTACAAACAAATACACAACAATAGCAAAATCCCATAACAATACAATAACTCCTAATGACATTCTGCTATATATATACATCAGTGTCTTATTCAGTCATTATCAAAGAAGCTCTCTCCTGAAGCAGCTGGGGTAAAAATAGAGGTCAACAGACAGAATTATCTCTGATAATTCAGAGAGTAAAAGATCTTGGAAC
The DNA here is from genome assembly GCA_963919715.1 of Microtus obscurus. Lineage (NCBI taxonomy): Eukaryota > Metazoa > Chordata > Mammalia > Rodentia > Cricetidae > Microtus > Microtus obscurus. The sequence goes on along the minus strand of CAWTZC010000501.1, from coordinate 2,136,090 downwards.
ACTCAAACCTAATAGAATGTCTCCATCAAATCCCTCACTTCTGGGGTCACATAACCCTGTGAAAGAGAAGACAGAAAGATTTAAGAGCCAGAGGTCCTGGCGAACACCAAAAATACAAGGTTCTTTAAATCAACATGATCAAAATTCATATAGACTCACAGACTGAGGCAACATGCACAGGGCTCAGATGGGTCCACACCAGGCTTCCTGTGTATATGCTATGGATTTCAGTTTAGTGTTTTAATTGGATTTTTGAGTATGGAAAAAATGGATTTTTTTTCTGAAAAATGTAAATTTAAAAAGAGAGTAAAAAAGGAAATGACAGATTTTAATATAAGATATCACTGCTATAACTACTGTAGAGATTATTGACATTATTCTTTGAAGGTAATACTGTTTATTCATTCTACCAAGAAAATACACTTTAGGTAGTGGAGGTCTTAAACAGCTTGTCAATACAACATTAACTCTATTTACTTCATAATCAAGATATAGCAGTAACAGTTCAAAAATAATTATTTCTGCCCTATCTAGACTATGTCTGTATTATGCAGTTTAATTTTCTTCTCTCAACATTCTGCTATGTCATGCAAAGCAAATTGTGGATAATTTGTTGTGAAAATGCAAATTTATACACCCTGAATGCAAAGAGAACAAAGTCTGTTTTGCATTAAGAAGAAATATAATCACCTTTCTGCTTGTCATATAATTTTTCCTCTGTTGCCATGGCTCAGAAAGACAAGACCTAACACTTTACAATTTGAGAAATAGTAAATTAATACCATCCCCCATAGAGGTGCAAATATACATACTAACATTGCATCTGCCTATCACCATACTAATAAAAAATATCATTTTAAAATTTTCAGTCTTCAAATTCTCTTGTATTATTGTTTCAATTGCTCTTCTTTATATACCACAATATGACTGTTTTAAGTATTGAAAATGTTTCTTTATGTGTTTCATTATGCTATATTTACCTAATTTTTTTTCTCCTGAGGACTAAAGTAAAATATAAAACTCCTAAAGCCGATCTTTTTCTACAAATATCACCACCATAGTAGAAATACACAGCCATATAGAACGGTTGCTGTTCCATCTATCCATACCCTTCTTTCGTGATCTCCATTGTAGAAGGATCTAAGAAAATTGAAGAGGTAGCTGGACTCCTTCAGCCATAGCTGAGGTACTCAGGACAGAGCAAGAATAAGTAAGAGTAGGTTTACTTCAGGCTCTCAATGGGCATCCCTACTGGCTGTGATGTGAAGGTTTTATTTGGTGAAGTCATTGTGTGGAGTCATTTGCACCCATTGTGAATGTTTTGTTACTTCACTGGTGGGTCTACCAATTTCCCTCTGACTTGATTTCACAGCTCTGGTCACTGCTGTCCACAATCAGACAAGCACAAAGGGAAGCATTTAGCTGTTCTTCAGCGCTAGAAATTTTTCTTCAGACTGAAAAGGGCAGCAGGGAATAACATTTGTCCTCACTGAGTTCTGAGCTATGGTAACTAAGGCCCCCCTGGTTCCCATTGATCTGTGCAGCACAGAACAGCAAAATTGGCTCCTGACAGCCAGCTGGGGCAATCAGCACCAAGACTTTGTGAGGGTTTCATTTTTCTTCCATTTTAACTAGGCCCAGAGGCTACCTATGTTGCAACAGCAAGAAAGCAAGAAGGACTGGTTTTGAACACTCTTGTCATCACCAACTTTTGATAACACCCGCACCCCATCTCAGAGAAGGCAAACAATAATAAAAAAAAAAAACTTTGCAAATGATTGTGTAGCATAAACCACTATTATTTTATAGTTGAGAATTTAGAGGTGCAGAGCTGAGACTATTGTTCCTAATTTAAAATGCAATGTGTGTGATTATTCTTCACATTGCCCTCTAATAAAGACAATTTGCATCTATTGGAACATAAGACTGACTTTTTTTCCCTAATTTACCATGTTTATTTGCAAAGTTCAGGTATGGTGAATTCAACTGCCATTTTCTCTCTCCTGTCTGAGATTTTGCACCCTTCCACTAGTCTGTAACAATTCTGTTTCTTTCTGATGGGGAACTCCTCACATTTCGGGTCTCTTTTTTGGTAAATCTTGATGCTCTCAGTCTGGACTGACTTTCTCTTGTTCTCAAGGAGCCTGTATACTCCTTTCCATTCTTTCATGAGACAGTGTCCTTCTGTGTGCCTAGAATGACCTCAAACCTGAAATCCCCCTGCAGCAGTCTCTGAAGACCTGGTTTACAGACAGGCCCCCATGGTCAGGCCTTTATCATTCTTAATGTAGAGTACAGGGCCTGCATGTCTCCATGTTGTGGTCTGTGTTTAGTAAAACCAGCATACTTCTATTCTGTGTAACACTCCTACCAGTGCTTCCTCAGCAATTGTGGAAAGTAAGAACAAGGGAGCAGATAGCAGAGAGCCAGTTTCCAGAGAGAAACAGTTCTGAAATGAATACGCTCTCCACTATACTAGGACCTGAGAATATTTGTCAGACCCTTTTTGTAGAAAGTGAAATTTTTTCCCTAGGAAAATGTTTTGGATCTTAAATGTCTCCCAAGATCACATGTTTATTGTTTAGTCAGGAATTATGTTACTATAGTAGGAACCGAAACCTTGAACCACTGAAGCTCAGTGGAAGGAAATTAGCTCATCAAGAGTGGGTGTACCATTGAGGGGGATATTGCCATGCCTGCTCTTGCATGTTTCTGTATTTTCCTCCTAGCTACATAAAGGAGAACACATCTTCTATCTCATAAACTTATGTTTCTTCCTCCCCCAGACCCTTAAGCAATGGAGCCAACCTTAAATGACCCAAAGCTCCTGAAACCTTAGTCAAAAAATTTTTCCCTCCATAAACATAGGTTATCTCAGGTATTTTTCTAGGACAGAAAGATTGCTAACTTAGCAGAGAGTACCTATTGTTCAACCAATATAGTTACACTCATATCACACTTAGGGCATTGTCGGAAGTAATTTAAAAACAACTTTGGTTCATGTGTTCACTACTCCCACAAGTGAGCCCTCTGATCAATGCTCTGTCATGTGCTGGGCCAAGTGTGACGTGGATGCTCTGAAAGTAATACAGCTGGCAAAGCAAGCTTCACAATGAATGCAATTGCAGCAGGAAAGCAATAGAGTATATGAAGTCAAAAGGAAGAAAAATGACTACAGACACATTGCTGGTCTCCACCAGGTTCTTCCTGCTCTATTGCAATGGTGTTGATAATGAATAGGTACCTAAATTAGAATAGGAAAATTGGATACCTGCTGGTGCTGCCGTTCAGCTGAGAAAGTATACTAACACTTGTTAAGCCATTGGAGCAAAGAATTCTAGATAAAAATATGCCTACTTGGAATATCCTCTTAGAAAACTGAAATAGTTGAATGACTGTCAATTTTATAATAAAAGTTAGTTAACAACTTTGTAGATGAAGTTGATTGAAAAGAATATATTGTAAAAGCAACACAGAATGCAGGAATACCAGGCATATGTGAATAGCCAAAAAGCTAATACCCTCTTGTTGTATAGAAGAAGCTATTTACATTTGAATATTCTGGCATGATAGTACAGTTTTTCTTTAATTACAGAAGATGAGTAAGAACTAGATCTTTCAATGTGTTCTCCACATGCTAATATTTCAGGGTAAAATGTGGATATCTTCTCAGATGCTCACCATTGGCAGGGTAAACAGTTAATAATATACATATTTTATTTTACTTTAATCTGTAAAATTTCTCATGCATCTTCCTTAGATTATGTGAATTTCTATTTCACAATCATCATTTATATTTTAATTCCTGTTTTAAAGCAGTTTCTGAAGGAAGTATTTAAGAAGTCCAGCTGGAAAGAAGAAAGACTATTCTCAGGGCTGTGAACTATTTGAAGATCACACAACACACATTTAAAACTATGAGAGTACTGAAGTTAAATTTGAGAAGGATGTTTTTTCATCTGACATCACTGGTTATTGGTCAATTTTATATTGACATTTGAATATCATTAGAAATGTTGCACTTCGAGGAAAAGTGCTATTTTATTGAATCGTAAAACCGACACATAATTTTCATAGTTGGCGTGCAAAGAAAGAGTACACACAATTAGAGAACCAGTAAAAGAAACCTAGATAATCTTATATCATTCTCTCCACTGCTATAAATTAATGGCCCATGAACTATAGAGAGGTTTGTGTATAGTGCTGGGAACTAAGACCCAGGTTTTTCCTCAATTCAAGAAATCCATTCAAACTTTGTTCTGTGATCCCTAAAATCAAAACAAAAATATGTATTTATGTTTATACTTTTGGGGGGGATGTAATGGAAGAATTACTATAAAGTACACCTGAAAGTGTTGAAAATCATCTGGAAATGATTGAGCCCTTCTTCTTCCCATTTGTCCCCTTTGTCAGTGGTTCTACTGATGGAACCTGTGGATCTTGAAAAGCTCCTGCCGCTGAGGGCAATAGTCAGAGGTTCTGTTCTCATGAGTCAGGAGTTTCAGATATAGCTCGAGTTTGAAGATTTTAAAATTTCCTACAAGAGCTAGTTCCAGGACAGGAACCAAAAAGCTACGGAGAAACCCTGTCTCAAAAAAAAAAAATCAAAAAAAAAAAATTCCTAGTTGTGTCTCCATGTTGTGTCATGATTAAGAAGTATTGCTTGAGTAAACATTATTTTGTGTGTGACTTACCTTAATTATTTTAATTAATAAGAAGCTCGGTGACTTGTCATATTATAAGTATGGAAATGTGATCATTTTTCTTTTGCTCATTTTTTCCTTATCCCTATTTTGTTAGTGTGAGATGAATAAAAAATTACAAATCTGGCACTTTTAGTTTAGAAATCAATGGTCCTTATTACTGATCTGAATAATGGTGCATAACAAAATAATTTGTTGGAAAACATTTTTAACATAAGTGTTAAAGCATTCAGTGAAGAGTATTTGTCCTCTAAGAAGCTAGGAGGTGGTGGTACAATTCTTTAATCCACTTTAATCCTAGCATGTGGAAGGCAGAGATAGGCAGATCTCTGTGAGTTTCAGGCCAGCCTGGTCTACAGAGCGAGTTCCAAGACAAGCTCCTAAGTTATAGAGAAACCTTGTCTTGAAAAACAAAACAAAAACAAACAAACAAAAAAGGCAAGCCAGACACACTCAATGTACCTTTCCTTTCTTTGTTTCACTTGAGTCTTCTTAAATTTGTACTAGTGTAGGAGGCTTCCTCTTGGGCCAACAACCGCCTTCCAAGTCCTGAGATACAGACTCATTATCAGTTATGAATTCTTATCTTATGCTTGTCGCACTAGTTCTTCTAACTTATTTTAACCCGTTTCTCTTCATCTATGCCTTGCCTCGGGGCTTTTTACCTTTCTTCAACCCTGTCTTACTCTCTGGCTGGCTGACATCTCTCCCTCTTTCTCTTCTCCATTGTTTCCTCTTTTCTGTTCTCTCAAGCCTAGTTTTCTCCCTGTACTTATTCTTTCTGACCATCAGCCCTGCCAAACCCTCTACTGTCTAGCTATTGACTATTAAGCTTTTTATTAGACCAATCACATGCCTTAGGCAGACAAAGCAACACTTCTTTACATAGTTAAACAAATGCTCCACAACAGATTAATTTTAGTATATTACGGAGAATAAGAAAGTAGTGTACATTTGCCAAACAAATTGGTATATCATTCTCTCAGTCATTCTCTCAGTCATTCTCTCTCTCTCTCTCTCTCTCTCTCTCTCTCTCTCTCTCTCTCTCTCTCCTCTCATGCATGCTCTTCTATGTGTGGGTGTATACATATTTATTTATATATTTTCATATACTTATATAATACATATATGTATATTTTTTCTGCATGTACATATGCACACCATATGTGTGTCCGGGGACCACAGAGTCTGGAAGATGGCATCAGATCCAAAGGACAGGAGTAATAGATGACTGTGTCACAATGTAGGTGCTTGAAATCAAACCCAGGTCTTCTAAAATAATTGCCAGTGCTCTGTTTATCCAGATTAACAGCTCCTGCCTCCCTCTATTCTTTTTCTTAACTTTCCTCTTCTTATTTTAAGAGACTTGACTTCTGGCTTAGGAGAAAAGTGAGGACCGTTAGAGTTGCCCAGGAAAAGCTCAGTCCCTGGAGATCGATCAGAATGTCCTTAGTGGATGAGGAAGTAGTGTTATGTCCTTTCTCTCTCCTTGTTACCGTTTGCTTTCTGCCCCGAGGAATTCCCAGTTATTTATTTTCCATCAGAGAAAAGAAAGTGTTTTCCACAAAGCTTAACTCCTTCCTACTCAGTGATAGAAAATACCCACTTTCTCACTTCAACATTGTGCTGCAGCTCATTCACATGGTCTTGGGGAATTACATAGATATTAGTTTCTCTTTCATTAAAAATATCCCAGTTGCAAATTTGTATTTGTTCACAGGAATTAAGCCAAAGCCTATAATGTATAGAAAATACTGTAAAAGAGAATTACCAGCTTGTCTGCTGTAAGCAGCCTTTAGATTTTTAGTTCCCACATTATTTACAAGGGGAACATTGGTGTTCACATCAAGATATTAATACATGTGTGTTCCAATCCTGCTAGTTTATATCTCCTTGCACTGTTCCCCTTGGCTTGCAGCATTCCCAGGTAAAACATATACCATCTCTTACTTTGTAAAACATTAAATCAACTTCCTTAATAACTATGTGAGGTTTCCATCTCTGATGATAGCCCACAAATGGCCTTCGTAAGGACTTTCTTTAGACCATTGTTACCAACAACCAGCTAGTTCTACTCCATATGAGGGAATCAACTTAATGATTTTACCAAAGTCTTCAAGAGTTCATTAAGACTAATTTTCATGTTACCAAAGTCAACAGCCATAAGTTGAAAATAATCCTTTTTAATATATCTCATACCATCACATAATGTAGTTATTAAACTACATAAATTTAGTAATACTTTGAAAGAGCTTTTAATATTTTAAAGCTTCACATGGTTTCATATAAGTCAAATCAAAGTTTCACAATTATTGTTGAGATCCCTGAATAGTTCCCCTTTTATTTTATAACATTAAAAAGATGCTTGCTTTCTTCAATACTAAATCTCAGTTGAGGGCCTTGAATGGTGATATTACCAATAAACAAGGGGTATAGGACATTTTTAACTGTAGGTTGTTTTTACCTAAACAGGTAGGAAAAGTCTTTAGCTCTTTTTAGAATGTTTTGGCTTAAAGTGAGAACTTCTACTGATACAGGGCTAGTGGAATATTTCCTGGAAGCATCCAACATTTCTGAATTCCATCCACTGAAGTGAGTATCATTAAAGAGAAAGTGTAAACTATCTAGATGACTAAACCCACCTTAACATGACCTTTCTGCTCATTGGGATTGGGTGGAATCTGACCTACTCACAACCAATATTATTCTTGGATTGTGTCACCTATCTAACATTATGGACCCAACACAATTAACACTTGAATTAAAATTATTAAATTCATGTATAGCCCAATCTATACCTCCTGTTGGTCCTTAAATCAGAACATACTCATATTATTTGCAAGCACACCTGGTCATTACACACCCCGCTTTATAGCTGTTCATGTTTTAGGAATTTCTAAGTGAAAGTGAAGCCAAATGTATTCCCATGTTTTCCCACAAATTTAGGCTCCAGTTCAGGCCACACTAACATCTCTTCCTCAGTGACTAAGTATAGCAAAGGCAAGCTCAAACTGTGGGTTCCAATCTTAACATGTACCTTCTTGGGGATCAAGACATTGTCCCTTTTAAAAGACAGAGGTATTCCTTTCTGAAAAAAAAAATGACTTCTTTCACCCATAAATTATAATATAAATCTGTTTTAAAATGTAATCTTCAACCAACTACATTCTGAGAAGTTGATAAGTAGTATATTAATGGTTTAATTCACTCAGATTTTTAGTTTTACTGTTTTAAATATCAGGGAAACAAAAAATGTTACGTATTATAGAAAGGATCATCATGAGTGTTTTCATTTTCTCCTTTGAACATAATCTATCTTGTATTCTCCCTGAAGTCAGGTGGGCATATGACATTTTCAATAATAGAAAATTTAAACCTTATAACTTTAACACCAAAGCACTAAGTTAGATTTCTGATTAAGTAAATGTACTTTGTCCAGAATTAATTTTTTTAGGACAGATTAAGAATAATTTTCTTTAGAGTCTCAGTCTTAGGTGTCACAATTTCATTCTTAAATGCAGATTTCATGTTGAATAAACATTTTTAATGTGCCTGATTCTTATTTATGCTTACAGTTTTGAGAGAATTTAGATTAATGTCCTTAGACCAGGCAGAATAAGTACTATGTTTTGACTCTCTCAACATTTTCCAGTCTCCACACCAAAGCCCAATGTTTTTCTCAGAATTCCTAATTTTTTAACGAAAAGGCTAGATGTGTTCACTTATATTGCATTCCTTCTAAAGAGCATTTTAAAGGATGCCCTTGCTGTAAGACATCTGACTTGAGAAATGAAGGAGAGCTTGGAATCTTAAAAGAAAATATTTTTATACTAGCTACAAAAGAGCTCTCTGTCTCAAGGTCATTTCTCTGTGGGAGGAAATTTATAGAGTCTAATTAGAGTAGAGGTGCCATAAAGTCACTCAGCAGAAATGCAGTTGACTAGCACCAGGAAGAGGAAGAAGTTGGAGGAAGTATATAAAATGTTCTCCCACTGATATACATTTTGTATGCCTGGTGAATTAATTGTATGTGAATATTACCTGCAATGTTTTACTCCCACTAAGAAATTAAAATATGGTCTTGAAGAGTCTTTCCAAGTCCATCTCTTATTATGAATATCCCAATAAATACTGCTTTCCAGATACTATTCTTTATGAACTATCCTCATTTAACAAGATGCTCAAATATTGACTCACAAGTTATTATACTGAAACACAGTTTACCCCAAAGATATCTAAGATATGAATTTTGAGATGTTCAAGCCTGATATTGCAATTTAGTTTTATTTTATATTTTGTTTTGAATATTCAATTTTTTGGTATTTAAATATAATCACATCATCACCCCTTCCCTTTTTATCTTCCTTCAACCACTGCCATGTCTTTTCACATTTCTTCCTACTAGTTATGCTTTTCTTTAATAGTTATTTTCACATAAGTATATAAATACAACCTACTCAGTCACTTTAGTGTTCTCTCTCTCTCTCTCTCTCTCTCTCTCTCTCTCTCTCTCTCTCTCTCTCTCAGGTCTGAAAGGCAGGGTGTGTATGGTTTTCAGGGATAAGTACTTGCTTCTGGATAAACCTTTAGAGGACTCATTCACAGGAAATACTATTTCTCCCTCACCCATCAATCATTAGTAGATTGTGGTTCTTTGTTGAAGGGTGGGATCCCATGAAATTTTTGTTTTCACCATAGCATCCTTATGGGTGTTGTTCATGCCTTGTTTAGGCAGTCATATTGTTGGGGTATTATAGGTGATGCTTCCCTATCATTTCCAGGAAATGTGGTCTCTTACAATTGACTCTCAGGTGCATAGCTTTTAATTTTTTTCTTCCTCTTCTATGATATCCCATGACATTTAGGTATAGAATTTGTGTTTTATATGTATCCATTGGGCAGTCCACAATCAGTTGTTCTCTGTATTTTGATGAGTAATGATTTTCTGTTACAATCTCTGTTTTTTACAAAAAGAAGTTTCTTTGATGCACAGTGAGAGGTTCACTTGTCTGTGAGTATAAGGATACATATTCTGGAGTAATTAGGAACTACATTTAATTAGTAAAATGATAGTAATATGTTTTTCTGTAACATCTCTGACCTCATTACCCCTGGGTAGTAGGATAGGTTTCTTGTAGCAGACATACTTTCTTTCCCGTTGGGTAAGTCTGAAGGCTAGTCAGAGACCTATTGCTTTTCACCATGATATGAGTGCCACAATTTTACCTTCAGGAATATCTTAACATCCTAGTTAATTTTGGGTTCCGTAGGTATCACACTTGAGTAGGACTAAAGGTTACATCCTCACCTTGGCGGCTTGCTTAGTAATTTCCAGTACTATAAAAACTAGTCCTCAAATTCATTTTGTGTACTCCAACACCTTTGTCCAAAGTACATGGTGTTTTCAGCCATATGAACCTACCTGCAACCCCTGAGAAGTAACCAAGGACAACAGTGATAGCCTATATTGTGTTGAGAGTCACTTGCACTCCACTAACCAACAAATAGAAACAGAATTTCTCATGTCTGTTACCAGGGTTGTATGCCTCTGAGGAGAACACTGTAAGCCCAATGGACATATGTTCATTTGAATTATATATTCTTATATATACATACATTTATATGAATTATATGTAATTATTAGTAAATATGAAATATGATGCTTTATATTTCTTTCAAATGTCATTAGTATTGTATTCCCTCCTCTTTTCTTTTCTGTTTGTATTGAACTCTCTTTGTCTTTTTCAGTTAAATGTTTCTCCTATTTTTCCCTTAATATATATATGAATGTTATGTTCTTTACCTGGAAAAAAGAGAAACTTCCAATCTAAAATTTTAACTTAAAGTATTTGTACCCACCCTTTGAGCGGGATATTATTGATGTGTCACATTTATTTCTGTGGGTATTAAAATAATTTTAACTCAAATGCCTTTGAAGAGTTCTCCTATGATAATAAATAGTAAGACTCTAAAAGACAACTTTCGTTTGAACAAGGCATATTTATGTGACTATGGACTCCATATGCATAACACACATAATGACACATTTCCAAATGTATTCTTATTAAACTATTCATATCTTTATCGTGAATATTTTTGCAACTAATCATACTTTGATCTTAGAAGAATGTGGCACTGGATTTCTGACTTCCCTCTGCCATCTCATCATAGAGCAACTGTCTCCTGATCCACTAATAACCTAGTTCTCTGCAATTGAGTTAGTTGTGAGAAAACTCAAACAGGACATTTTAAGGAGCTCAGTGTCTACCTTTTGAAAATGGTATGTCAGTTATGTTAGGGCTTAGCCAAAGTTGGTTGCCTCAACATTGCAAATGAGACTTTGCATGATTGCCCAGGTAGTCAGTTGTCTCTGTCATTTGTTGCACGTTTTGGAAGTTTCATGATTCTACTTCCTGTTTACTCAAGTAATACTACTTCCCTTCTCAGATCTTTGATGGAGTTAAAGATTAGATAATTGTAGTTACCCTCCTCATGATTTAGTTAAACTTAATTTCAATACATTATTTAGACTTTTTAAAGGAAAATGTTTAGTAAAACTTTTGTTATGTGTTTCTTGCTTAATATTGTTTATTGCTTGTAATTTTATATTTGGTATCTGTTCCTACTGTATATAGTTGTATTGGGTTTGGTTCAATCTTGTTTAGACAAAAGGGAGGATGATGGGGAAGCTCAGCCAATCACATCTGGCTTGGGTGTGGCCACCTGCAGCCAGGTAGATAAACGGGGGAGATAGGTGCTCACCTGACCCCTCTGGACATCGGAGCTTTTACTCCAGTCACATGAGTTTCCTCGTTTTCAATTATTAAATTATATCTGTTGTCTTGAGCTGATCTGGTTATTTTAGTGTACCTAACAAATATGCCTTCACTTACAACCAATGCAGATACTATTTCTGGATAACACCAGGCCTATCACCCTACTCACCAACAACTTGGGATCTAGCCTGAAGTTGGAGTGAGTGAGTTCATAATGTCTGCTGTCATTATTTCCCATAACTATAACTGGCAAGGCTTTCTTAATTGCATTCCCTGTTGTCCCTTTGGTAAAGAGTTAGAAAGTCTACCATATTCATGTTCAATGTGATTTTTAAAGTGGAACTCTAGTTCTATGTATGCAAATTCCAAATTCTAACTAATGTTAAGTCCATATTCTGTTTAATTTCAGCCTCATAGATTTATAGACAATTCATCAACCCCACTCAACTTCTTGGTGCTATTTTATCTTCTAATAATGTTTTTATGAGATTGCCATTGCATGCTGGCTTTTTTCATGGTATATGTATATGGGAGAGAGATTTATTACACTTTACACATTCCTGTTATTATTGCTATAACTACTGAGTTCATGACCCTTTAAACTTGTAAAAAGGAACGACATCTTTCCAGGAGAAAGAAACAGGCTGTTTAACAAAAGATGTTCTGATGCTGAGTGCTATGTGCACATTTAAATGAAAATGAGCTGATGTGGTATGAAAAATACTAGCAGAGTCTTGAAATATATAGTATAATGTGACAGTGAAGGTCCCAAATAGAGATTATCTGACTTCAAAATTCACACTTACTTGCAGTATAATCTAGGGAAATTAATGATGTCTCTGTTGTCTGTCTTTTGAAAATTGGTGAAATTAGTGCTAATGTCATGGGTCATTGTGACAGTTTGATGTAGGAGGGTCTTCTACCTATCTGTTGCTTTCATTGGTTAATTAATAAAGAAAACTGCTTGGCCTGATAGGTCAAAACATAGGTAGGTGAGGAAGACAGAACAGAATTCTGGGAGAAAAAAAGCAGAGTCAGGCAGATGCCATGTTTCTCTGACCTGAGATGGACATAGGATAGGATCTTTCTTGGTAAGACACCACCTCATGGTGCTACACAGATTTAATGTAAATGTGTTAATCAAGATGTGAGAGGTAGGCAATAAGAGACCAATAATAGGCTAGAAATAATGGGCCAGGCAGTGTTTAAATGAACACAGTTTCTGTGTTATTATTTCTGGGGCTAAGCTAGCCATGCAGAAGCTGTGCAGGATGAAAAGCAGGCCCGCTGCTTCATTTACAAGTGGCATCCAACATGGGGTTTGAACCCACAACCCTGAGATTAAGAGACTCATGCTCTACCTACTGCATGTGTAACAATGTCAGTAGTGACAGGTGCACATTAAACGCACCAGGGTATGTTCACTGCTGATATAATATACAAGAAAGATACTATTTAATAGTGTTTTGTGGGCTGTAACAATTGCCCAGAAGTTATCACTGGTCCATACTTTAGATATCCAAGGTTTGGTTCCCAGCACCCACATTGTGACTCAGAACCATCTGTAACTCCAGTTCTACTTACATATATTTGGGAGGTGTGTGTGTGTGTGTGTGTGTGTGTGTGTGTGTGTGTTACATTTGGTTTGGACAGAATCTTGTCATTGTATACATGAGCAAACCAAGACATTGGACATGAGTGTTTTGACCAGTATAGTTCATCTTTACTTTCTATCTAAAGACAGTTGAAGAACAGAAGTATTATCTGGTAGACCTGTGTTCTATTTTCTGTTCTCCCTCACATAGCTGCATGCTTTTTAGCATGTTTCTTAATTTTGCCATGACATGCAACAAGGTAAGCTTCATCAAGGTCACAAAGCTAGTAAACAAAGGAACTTAAATTCAACTCTTAGGTTTGATTCTAAAATGAGTATTTCATCCTTTCTATAATGTCAGTAATTGCTGACTGAGGTTTCTGTCCTGCCCACTTCCCACAGTTGTTGAGTCACAAAGAAATCACACAGAGATCTACATTAATTGTAAATGGATTGGCCTAGTATCTCAGGCTTCTTATTAACTCTTATAACTTACATTAGCCCATAATTCTTGTCTGTGTTATCCATGTGGCTTGGTACCTTTTTTGGCAAGGCAGTCACATCTGGCTTTTTCTTTGTCTGGATTGTTCTCTGTCTGGGTGATGACTGCAGACTGAAACTTTCCTCTTCCCAGAATTCTCATTGCCTTACCTCTACTTCCTGAGTGGTCACCCTGCCTATACTTTTTGCCTGAGTATTGGCCAATCAGTGTTTGTTTATTTATTTATTTAATTTATTAATTTATTTATTTATTAATGATGTCTGCCTCCTCCCCGCCACCGCCTCCCATTTCCCTCTCCCTCCACCAATCAAGTCCCCCTCCCTCGTCAGCCCAAAGAGCAATCAGGGTTCCCTGCCCTGTGGGAAGTTCAAGGACCACCCACCTCCATCCAGGTCTAGTAAGGTGAGCATCCAAACTGCCTAGGCTCCCACAAAGCCAGTGACAGGGTACAGACCATTGTCCCACAGCAAGAAATTACTTTGTGTACTATTTCTATGTACACTTGCCTATTTGTTGTGGGAAACCATTTTTGTTGAGAGATATTTTGTACATCTTTTGGAGCCCACTGTGGTATTTAAAACCCATATAAGTGTGTCATAATTAATGCCAAGAGTAAATTTTTCTCTATCTTCAAATCATTTTTATGTATTGGGAGTTGCATACCCTTTTGTTCTAGTCATTTTGAAATGTGTCTGATTGTTTTAAACATCAGTTACCAGAAAGTACTGTAGAATATCAGATAGGTTGCTCCTTTCTGTGTCCTGAAACTTTATTTTATCTCTTCATCAAATTTCCTTTTCTTTAGAGAACAATAGTCCACAATAGTCTATAAAATTGGATGACTATTTTTATAGTGAGTGAGAAAGGTGATTTTAGGTTTTGAGTATGGTATATTTTACTTGGAACATCCAGTAACACCCATTTGGTACCAAATGGTAGAGTTTCTTCCTTCTTTTCACATAGCTGAGGAATGTTTCAGTATATCATTTACTCATCACAAGCAGGTATCTAAGTAGACTTGGTTCATAGTCCTTACCTAGTTCTTTATCTTGTCTGTACATCACAAATTCTTAATAGGACATACCTAAGTATCAGTTGGGGTGCTACTAGCATGGGTTTTGTTCTCTGTCCAATGAGGCCTACAGAGTTTCCTGTGGCTTTAAGGTATGAGCTATTGAATCCCAAGGCAAAACAAAATCCCTCAGGAGATCTTGAAGCATGCTAGGTTCTGAGAATTGTAAAAAAAAAATCACATGGGAGTGGGAAAGAAGATATCTTAATTAAGAGATGCCATTTTGGGGATGGCAAGAAGCTTGGCTCTAAAGGGGTTCCCAGGAATCCACAGGGATGTCCCCAGCTAGGACCCTGGGCAGTGGAGGAAGGGTGCCTGAACTGGCTTTGTCTCATAGTCAGACTGATGACTATCTTGAATATCACAATAGAACTTTTGTCTGGTGATGGATGGATATCCATCCATCCATCCAGGTCTAGTAATGTGAGCATCCAAACTGCCTAGGTTCCCACAAAGCCAGTACACGCAGTAGGATCAAAAACCCATTGCCATTGTTCTTGAGTTCTCAGTAGTCCTCATTGTCTGCTATGTTCAGAGAGACTGGTTTTAAAAGAGGAACATGGGATATACTCACTCATATTTGGTTTCTAGCTATAAATAAAGGGCATTGAGCCTATAATTCGTGATCTTAGAGAAGCTAAATAAGAAGGAGAACCCAAAGATAAACATATAGGCATCCTCCTGAATATTAACCTTCATCAGGCGATGAAAGGAGACAGAGACAGAGACCCACATTGGAGCAACAGACTGAAATCTCAAGGTCCAAATCAGGAGCAGAAGGAGAGAGAGCATGAGCAAGAAACTCAGGACCACGAGGGGTGCACCCACACACTGAGACAATGGGGAAGTTCTATCGGGAACTCACCAAGGCCAGCTGGCCTGGGTCAAACATAATATCTTATCAAGAGCAAAAATATACATATAACAAAATTTACATTAAATTTGTATCAATAGACCAAAATCCATAACAATTCAATGTATTCATCTCTATATCATATCCTCCTTTAAATGTAAACAGCATTTATAAACAATCATTTAGAAAATTTGGACATTGTTCTCTTGACTCCTTCCTGCTTATTGGGGTGCTGTTAATCATGTTTTTCATGGGCTATCTTATATGGTAGTTCCATCTCAGCCAGCAATCCTGAAATTGTCATGGATTTGGACCATTTGGGCCATTGCTTCAGGGGGTCTTTTTGATCAAACCATATTAGCTAGTAAGGAATCCACAGCTTCCTCTTCTCTGTGGAAACAAAAGCAGAATCTCTTTTCCAAATATATCCTTAGACACAAATTTTGGAGTCAAGATACCTTTAAAATATATATGTTGGTTTATCTTAGGAGCTGTACATTGAAATGTCTCTCTGTACTTAGCTCATTCTCAGTCAAAAAATTAAATAAAGCACAATAATATACGCAATCCAGACTCACTATGTATTTTTCATATTTACATGTCTTATTTTTTTACTCCTTTAATCTATGACTCTCTTTACTCTGTCTCTTTAAAGACTTTGTTTTATTTTTTTCCATACTCTTTTTCTTCTCTCTCTCAACCCTATGTACATTTTTAAACACACTGTGACTGTTCAAATGTTTATTTCTGTCTGAATCTGTCTTTATTGCAAATCTGCAATCAGTTTCTGACCACGAGCACTTTTAAAATGGTAAACAGCTTGGTTGCAGCAGTCTGGGATGATGACTCTGCTGCTCTCTGCCTTTGAATGTGGTGGAGAAAGTTCACTTCCAACTCTGGAACTGTCATGTCAGAGCTGTCCTCACCACCTCAACTCTGGGAAACACTGTGCAGTATATAAATCCTTTTTATTTGAGAAAATGCTAAATTCGCTGTTGTAGGGAGAGCCAGGTCGCTTGTTCACCCTGGCCGCCCAGCTAGCTTAGCCCCCAAATTACCACACAGAGACTATATTAATTAAATCACTGCTTGGCCCATTAGCTCTAGTTTCTAATTGGGTAATTCTTACATCTTAATTTAACCTACTTCTATTAATCTGTGTATCGCCACATGGCAGTGACTTACTGGGTAAAATTCCCAGTGTCTGTTTCTGGCGAATCCATGGCATCTCTCTTACTCTGCTTTCTTCCTTCCAGAATTCAGTTCTGTCTTCTTCACCTACGTAAATTCTGCCCTATCAGTCCAAGGCAGTTTCTTTATTCATCAACCAGTACAAGCAACACACACAGGGGACTCCTACATCAATCTGCCATGAAGGGCACTAAATGACCTATAAATATCTCTGTGTGTTACAGTGGTAATCCACTCTGTTCTCCTGCCTGTGCACTCCTAGCAGACCTAATGCTACAGTCTGCTCAGTTGGGGAGCACTGGGCCATGGGCATAGTCTCAGATACTTTCCTCCTGACCCCGAGTAGGCAATAAGCCCCCAGCCCGAAGTGGGCAGCAAGTATCAACCCCATATTGTTGCCTTGCTCCATTCTGCCCTATCATAGGGCCCAAATGCTCCTTTATTAATAGCAATGGTAATAAAACATATTCACAGTATAACGAGGGGAATCCCACATCATTATCTGTTTTAAAGACAGCTGTAATTTAATAGAACTTTTTGAACACTCACTGTGTTTCAGTTTTTATGCCTGGATGTATGCTCTTGATATGTATTGAATACCTTTCCCCATACTTTACATATGGAAATCCTATATGACTCCTGATTAACTCCATCATCATTGCTGCCTTTCCTATCTTTGACAACTTATCTCCGAAAACATAAATCTCCCTGAGGCCACTGAAACTCTTTTCCCTTGAAAATTTCTTTTATGCTGTTTCCTTTTTATTAAACACTGAAGCATTTTTTTCCATTTAATTCTTCTGAGCTCAATAGGTAATTCAATAATGAAATTTATGATTTTTCTGCATTACCATTAAGGGCAGGTGGAGATCATTTTGCAGTCATCTTTTTATCTTATGTGTCCTAAAGAATATTAAATGATGCCATGAATGTTTCTGGCTTGACTTCTGTGGCAGAGAAAATGCAAAAGGAGAATTCAAAAAATAGGAATACGACGCTCATTCCTTCTTTCCTAGTTTTCTTTTATTATATGGTGTACCTCTGCCCCCATCTGCTATCATCTGGTCTTTGAATGTTTAATGACATCTATGAAGTTGTCCTGCTTTTTAGGGAGGTTAGTCACTCCTTGCTTAAAAAGTAAAGTGAGAGCATCTGATCCGAGGAGCCAAAACTATTTTCTCCTCATGTGACCTTTAAAAGTGTACATTCCATTCACTAGCTATGCTGGCTTGAATCAGAATTTTTCAAATATGATCAGACATTTTAAAACTTGATTCCCATTTGGTGACACTGTATAGAGGGGTACAACCTTGCTGGAGGAAGTTTGTCACTGGATCAGACCTTGAGAGTTTAAAGAAAGTCTCCTTCTACTTATAGTTCATTCTGTTTGTTTCATGTTTCTGCTTCAGATATACTCTATCTGTTTTCTGTTTCTGATGCCAAGCTAGCCACTTTCTGCTATGTCACCCACCATAATGAACTCTTATTCCTCTGGAACCATAAGCTAAAACAAACTTGCTTTGTTCATGGTATTTTATAGCAATAACCAAAAGGTAATTAAGGTACTAACCTTTCCTTAATATTTTTTTTCCAACACAGTCAATCCATATGGTCCTGGTGGGGCCTTATCCCTCAGTGCAAGGCATCTGAATCTCACCTAAACCATACTATGTATCCAATTATTTTGGTTTTGAAATTTGTCTGAGATAAAGGTAGAATAAACTTGAGGAAATTCCTTGTAATTTTTATTTTTAAATGTGTAGATGCAGAACACTGTTGTCAACTACCTTGCAATTAATGGAAGAAAATTATTTTTAAAAAAAGAGGTGGAATGAGACATGACACAGAACAGGGATGTATGCATATGAGTTCTGTTTACATTGGCCTAAAGCTCCACTTCTATCTACAACATACCATACATTTTATGATTAAGACAGTTTAAGCTAAGTGGTTTGTACATTCAAGCTTTATGAAACAATAGACGACAGTTTCTCAGTAATATAAGCAAACACTTGATCACCAGAGTGTACTCTCTATTCCATTCAGCTTAAATGGGGCTACTAGAGGTTATACCGTCAGCACAGTCAATTCTGCTGATCTTATTGAACAGAATTTATATCATCAATTTTTGCATCTCACTTTAGCCTAGATGTTGTATACTAAAGTTTATCTGACATCAGGATGTAGGAGGTATAGAAAGGGAGCTCTCCTGTTCTCCTACTAACGCCATGCTGCATGGTATTGTGCTCATCAACTAGCTTGACTTTGCAATGCAGAGAATAGGGACAGTCCTCTCTTGTCTACTTAAATGTAAATTACACATCCAGCAAAGGCTCAAAAAAAAGGTAGATCAATTTCTTTAAGGCAAAAGAGAAACCTCCATGTTCCTATCATGCTCCTTATCTTAAAACAACTAAAAGTCTTCTTTGGCATTCATGAAAACAAGAGAAAAATCGATGGAAATTAAGGTCACAGGAAATGACCAATCAGATAATTATAGGTTGATCATGTCTTGGGTGCAAAGTGCCCATTTCTTACCTCGAGTCAATCATCTTTCTCAGGAAGACAGGAAGCTTTTGTTTCTGTGTTTTCAGAGCTGACACAGAGATAATGATATTTGTTAGCACCTTGAGAATTACTGGACGGTCAAGGCTATGTGTATTAAAGATATTGCTTCCAGCATTTTGGAGAATTAAATGCCCTTGCAAGAAGCATTGTTTGGAATAATTGAAGGGATGTAGAAGTGTTCTAGAGGACCATTGTGGAGACATAACTCCCAAGATGTATTTACTACTCAGCAGAAAAGAAGATTGACAGAAAAGGATGGAGACAAAAAAATGAAGAAAAGGGAGAAAGTTTGAGTAGCTCTTTGGGGGGTTTTCTTTGTAGAAACCTCATTTCAGCCTGTAATTGAGAAAGCTCACAAAGAACCATGTCTGCACCGCAGTTCAATGGACTTGCAATGATTACATTAAGATTGTGGTATGCTCGCATTCACACCCCTTTGCAAAGGATGTATTAAAGCTTGTTATCCTTGGTTCGTGGTGGAAATATACAGAGAGAAAAGCTACTGTCATATATATAAAGATCAAGGCAGAGAACTTCAAATGTCACATCAATTACTACACAAATCCTAGAGATGCCAAGAAGCCCACTCAGCTGAAGGGTGCTCTATGTATAACTGAGCTAAAATGTGGCCTTTTAAAGTTGTCAGAGAAGAAACAAATAGATGGCTATGAATGCGTAGGGTCTGACATGCCTCTCACTAGCAACTTCCAAGAAAGCATTTGCGGACCTGGAAAAATGTCATGGAGCTGACAGAGAATATGAAATCAATTACATAAATGAGGAGGCATAATTCATTGTTCTTTGTTTGTGCTAGAAATTTGCAATATTTTCATCCAGGAGACCATCTGTGACAACCCTCAAAATGATAATCCTCTATATTAAAAACAATGCACACCCTTTAAATAATTCAGACCAGCACCAGTAGACACTTGTCAGAGTAGAAAGGAGAAAATGGAGAAGGAAGCACGCCAGGCAAAACGTCAGTGAAATATAGTACATTTTTGATGTGGATGAGTAATTATTTTTGGAAACTTGTGTGGAATTGCCTGTGGATAACCTGGGGCTTAGATAGCTCTTATAGGAGCAGCAATTACACTTGTTTGTGCTTCTGCTTTGTTACAAGCTGTTTGTTTGTTACCTTTCTTTTCACACTTAGTGTTTAATTTAGAATAAAAGCAAACAGAAAAACATTATGTGTGCTGGGAGGTTGGGTATCTCGTTTGATATTTCTACATAGAGATTGGTGAAGGGATGAAGGAAAATGGAAGCAAGAATGTGAGAGAGGAGTACAGATGATGGAATCTTGGGTGTGTGAAAATGACAGTCTATCTCAGAAGAAAAGGGAAAAGCAAGAAGAACAGAACAGTTAATAACTGAGTGCCTTGTTCCCTTGACATAAGAAGTGACTATATTAAGACAGCCGTAATACAAATGGAGGAGGAGTGGATTGCAGCAGTGGGAGGGGAGCATGGATGATTGGGGGGGGGCGGGCTGTGAGGAGAGGAGTGAATGGAAAGTATGATTAAGTTTGCAAACTT
Organism: Microtus obscurus; assembly: GCA_963919715.1. Lineage (NCBI taxonomy): Eukaryota > Metazoa > Chordata > Mammalia > Rodentia > Cricetidae > Microtus > Microtus obscurus. Next base: position 2,115,293 of record CAWTZC010000501.1, on the reverse strand, counting down.
ACTTTATAATTAATCACAAATTTTAAAGAGATAAAAATTTGAAAGACTAATTAAAAAAAGAAGTAGTTTGTAAACTGAGAACCATAGGGCAAATATAACACATATAAACACAAGATATACTGTCTTCCCCATTTCTCCAAAGTGATGGCAGTTGTTTCTGTGTCATTTGCTTGTTTCCATCAAAGATAAGTCTTTTCTGTATTATTCTAATGTGTGCAAGTAACTGACTCCTCTCTACATCAAACCATACATCTTGGAATCCTTTTCAAGTTGTGGGCTTAGATAAAGCTATCCAAGGACCTACTTTTACCTTAGCACAGCTCCCATGTTATAGGAATGCTGGGCTCCATACTATGCTTCTTAGCCAACACTTTAAGGCAGTTTTGCTAATGGCTTCTCTAGCTGCATAACTTGTTCTGCCTAAGCTTACCAACTCTGTTACCTGTTAAAAAGCCTCACAGTTCACAAGACAGGTCCTTTGTTGCTCTATGACTGTTAATTGTAAAATTCAAATCTGTTGAACTTTGAGGTTTTTCACAATAAGGCATTAGGAAAAAAATACTTCTCTGGCCTTTTTGTAGCCAATTCTGTCATTCTTTCTCTGTGTGGAATGTGACACAAAGAAATGGCAAAGTATAAGTCATCCCACGAAATAAGGGATATTTCCAAAAGCTTGTCAAATTGAAATATTTAATAATTATTATACAAAATAATTGGTATAATTATTATAATTACCTCAATTCTCTTCTATATGCTGAGTCCTTACTGAGTAATAATCTTGTACCTTAACGAGTGCCAAGAATCTTACATGTATAACCAAATATCATTATTTGAGGATGTACTTTATTTTTATTTATGTTTCTATGCATCTTGTTCTGTGTGCATGCCACATATGAGTGGAAACCAAAAGAAAGCATCAGATCTGGAATTATGATCAATCTAAACTGCCAAACATGGGTGCTAGGAACTGAACTCAAGTCTTCTGAAAGAATAACAAAGACTCTTAACTGTTGAGCTGTATTTCCAGCTCCTTGGTGTTTTTCCGAATACACTCACTGGAATTACTACTATAATTATGCTGCAATTTATAAATACATTAGGTGAAATTCATGGAAGTAAAATATCATTCTAACTATTGTCCTCAGAATGACAGAAAAAGCCAACAATTTATTCCTGTTCTATAATCCAAGTCTTCTGATACAGGGTGATAATAAACTCTTTTTAAGTGAAGCAGCAAGTGGACACTGCATGGAACATTAAAAAGGGAAAAAAAAAAAGACATGCTGGGAATGCTCCCTGGGCCTGCCAAGTAGTGACAGAGAGGAGACACTAGCAAACATTTTAATCTCTCACTATATTTGAAATTTGCCAACTACAAAATAAACATCAAAGGCAGCTGCAGTGGCCAGATGTTTTCTTTGTTTCTTCACCTGTGAGCCCGCTGCCTGCCCAGGAAGAATGGAGCAATGCCTGGACTAAAAGGCATCTCTCCACGGCCCATTCACTCCTTGGCCTCTGTACAAACCCTGCCAGCAGTACATCACTTAGATCCGAGTGCAGCCGTGATTTCTGTAACAGAAACATCAGTCAATTAAAAATAGGAGTCGGCTAGCAAACACGCTTCACAAGATTACTGGGGAGTCATCCTCACACAGATTGGCAGATAGTAATGCTGCTAATGCTGCTCTGTAAAAGAGAAGAAAAATCAAACCAAACCACTTGTAAGTTGAGCACAAAGTGGCAAGGTCTGGCTTTGTCCACCTGTCATCAACTGGTGTCCTCAAAAAGTCTTTTTGAGTCACATGACACAGCTCATAATCTTATCAAATGAATTGCTATCTTGCCACCGGGGCTTGAATGTTTATAATTTCTTTTGCCTGAAAACCATAGGAAATAATTTTTCTCCTTGTTTCTAAGCCAGTTAAGATTATATTAGATAGTTTAAACTGGGGCTATTTTCCCTACATCTCTTACCTCTCCAAATGACAAATAGGAAACATAAAGAGTGATCATTAAGGACTAATAATTTTCAAACTCTGTATTATTGAAGCACTACTTTAGGAACTATATGTTTTAACTTATATAACACAGTATGCTTAAATAAATGACAGCTAATTATGATGGTCAGCTGAATTGCATTAGAAATACCTTGGTCAGGTGATAGGGAGGCAAACTTCTGATCATGCCTCTAAGTGTCCCCCCAGAGAGCATTTACTAAGTAGAGAAGGGATTTCTTTAATGTGATGGTAATATTGAACAGGCTGAGGTCCAAGACTGAACAAAAAGAAAGGAGCGAGCCAGCTGAGCACCTCTGTCATTTTGTCTGCTCTACTTCTTGATCTGCCCAGCTGTCACAGGCTCCTGCCACCACAGTCACCTGCTGTCATGCCTTTCCTCTCACTTGAACCAAACCCAGCTTTCTTCCCTTAAGTTGCCTTTTTCAGGCATTTGCTTCTGGTAAGCAAAGAAACTAACACAGTGAGTGCTGCCGTATCGGTCCATCACAGATCTGACAATAAGACCCAGGTACTATCTTCATAGCTGCAATTCTAGTCTACCAAAGCAGCACATGTTTTATATTTAGGTGAACCTTAATCATTTATCAGTATACTTTATTTGAAAGTCAGGAAAAGAATCATTAAAACCTAAGAAAATATCAATAACCCTGTTTAAATTGGTATGCCTCTTCATGGGTAACATTCAAGTTTGAATCTGCAATATAATACCCACATGAGTCATTTTAGAAGTAGAGAGATTTACTTCACATCCTGTTCCTGAGAGTTAATCAAAAACTTGGTCTTCATTTCAGAGGAGAGTTACCTAGCTCTGCATTGGAGGTGTTGTCTACTGTTTTGTGTGCATAGATCTCTAAAGAAACTAAGTCTGTTCATAACTTTCCTCATACCATCACTAGGGCTTCATTAAGACATTATACAAACACAACTGAGAAGCACATAAGACCATATCCTTTGTTATGCTGAAGCTGGCATTAGTCTTTGTTCACTACAGTGGCAGCAACAGAACCATTGTCAGAACACTCTTATTCAAGGTTCATACTGATTCTTCTGTCTAGGTGAGTATGGGCTACAAAGAAAGACCCCCTTCTCAACAAACCTAAGTAAAGTAATACTGAGAAAATACATTACTAAGTAATGAAATAGAAATTTCCAAAAGTAGTTTTACATACATAGTACTAGATATCAATATGTCACTAAAAGTCATCCTCAGCCTTGACTTCCCCCATTTTAGTTTTGAGCATAATCCCCATGCAATCAAAGAATGGCATTCCTCCATGGAAAATAATATTTTGACTAGAAAAAGGCAGAAATGCTGTGCCGGTGGAAACAGCAGATGCTGGTGTGTTGGGACTTCTTAAGCCTAATTCTGGAAAAGCCTTGTTGAGCGTCTGCCCCAGCTGGCAGAGTTACTTCAATAAAAGTCTCTCAAATTTTAGCAATCTCACCTCTGTGTTGGATTATACTATTAGCAGTTGTAAACAACCAGATCATGGAATTCCCAAATAATAATGTCCCTTTTCTTTCTTAAGAAGTCATGAACTTCCTAAATAACTTTTAAATGAACCATTATCCCTGTGGTTGTTTTTTCCCTTGTAATAGCAATGGTATTAAAATCCTGCTCTTTCCATCATGACATGTCTTTTCCTCAGATCTATTATTTGTTTTCTGCCAAGTGAATCTCTCTAAAAGCAAAACTCTGCCATGCCACCTTGTTCTTCAGAATTAGATATTTATTTTAGATGTTCAAAGTTAAATGCAAATCAGCAGTAGTAGTTAAATATTATCTTTGTGCCTTAACCTCTGGGCATTGATAGCATGAGCTTCTATGATTCCTGCTATTCAAAAAAGTAGACAGTAGCTTCAAGAGGAAAATTATTATAAATTTAAATAGAAAATAATTTAAATAAAATGTTATGTTTGGTGATATGGTTTTATTGGTAGAGTGTTTGCCTTAAAGCATAAGCATCTGAGTTTGAGTTCTTGTATGACGGAACATGCATGTTATAACTGCAGATACAGACACTGGCAGATCTCTGGGGCTGTCCGACTAAGCAAAAGACTCTGTCATAAAAAGGTAACTCTTCTGAGAAATAACCACTGAAGTTGACCTTTAACCTCCGTGTGTGTATGCATATGTACATTCACATTCATGAACACAAAAATGGTGTAGGAGAGACTTCTGTCTATGTGTTGCTTTCATTGGTTAATAAAGAACTGCATTGAGCCTATGACAGGGAAGAACAGAACTAGGTAGTAGAAAGCTAGGCTGTATGCTGGGATGAAGAAGGACAGAATAGGAAATTTCATGGATCCGCTGCTGGAGACAGATGTGCTTTGCCAATCAATCACTGCCATGTGGTGATACACAGATTAATATAAATTAATTAAATTAAGATGTAAGACTTAGCCAATAAGAAGCTAGAGCTAATGGGGGCCAAACAGTGATTTAAATAATTCAGGAACTTGGGGCTTCTCAGTTTTCTCTTGGCAGTAAGAATTAGGAGATCTGCCATTGTACTAGAATGAAAACACCCACTTGGAGAGTCTGTTAGAAAATAGTAGATTCAAAGGCAGTCACTCATCATATGGTATTCTGTCTGTCTGTAGCTGCAGGGGTCCCAGAATGAGCTATGACAGTGAAGACGAAATAGACTGTAGATAAATATGACTGGAGCACATTGGTCTGGAATCTAATAGGTACCACAGCAATAATTAACCTATTCTGAGCATTGAAGAATGGTTGATAAAAACTCAGAGACAGAAAGTGGGGTTCAATCTAAAGGTCAGAAAAGCAAAGCAGCCAGCCACTAACTGTTACCTTTACCTCAGTCTGAAATGGTGATTCTGCCTCCAGGAACCTCAGAATGAGACTGAGACTGTGAGCTCTCTCTTCCTGTCCTATATCCCTCTCTAGGACTGGGATTAAAGGCATGCACCACTAGAATTAATGGCATGCACTGTCCGCTTTTATGGTAACTAGTGTGGCTACTGGGATTAAAGGTGTGCAATGCCAATGTCTGGTCTATAAGACTGAATAGTGGGGCTGTTTAACTGTCTGATCTTCAGGCAAGCTTTGTTTATTATAACACACAAAAAATGCCACTACAGAGCTTTGCAGAGGTAAAACAGAATTTCACAATGTGTTAACTAATGAGTAGAATATGTCATAAAGGCAAGAACATTATTGAATTAGAAGACTTCTGATTTCCCTAGTACACACTTAGGAACACCCAGAACCAACCTTCCCTATTCCTAACTCATGAGAAGTTATGCTCAGAGGCAATTTTAAACTAAATTAGGCTCTTTCAATCTACATCCGAATAAAGATCTGCAATGTTAATGTCAAAGTGTCTACAACCCCTCTCAACATTGCTTGGATTTGTATTTAAATGCATTAAAAATTCACACTATATATTACCTCTTAGATCATGATTATAAAATAATCTTTGTTTTTCTAAACATACTGCTTTATACTTTGAGAATGACAGTTTTTCGTTATTTTCTACCATTTACAGTGTGGGGCCTTTGTAGTAAGGTTTTGTGGCAGCCTCTCACAGTAGACTAAAGAGCCTTTAGTAAGCAGCTCTTGGTGGTTTTAAATTTCTGGCAGCTCTCCTGTTTTAGCTTTCCAAATGCTGTGGAAACCCCCACATCACCTGTAGCTTGAATGGCATGGATTGGGACATTTGGAGTTTTTTAAACTAAGCTGTTTTCTTGAGGAACGTACAACCTTTTCATCCCTTGGGGAATCACACAGTTCAAAGAGAACTGATACACACAAATGAGCACTAAGTAGGGGTCTGTTTGATGGATCATGTCTCTTTCTCCACTGAGCAGATGGGAGATTATGTTCATTTAACCCTGCTTCACCCTTCCTCTGATCATGAACTCGTGCCATAGGGTTTTTTTTTTTTTTTGTTTTTTTGCTTTTATCTGGCATGAACTTAGAATGTTAACAAGTTATAGTAGTAACCAAAGTCTGTTACAAAAGTGAAAGCAATCTTTTAATGGAAAATATGGCATGCCAAACGTAAATAACACTTTAAAATTTTTTCATTGCTATGTATTATCTCTACCATATTATCAATTATAAACCCATATAATATGATTGTGAGCTAAGAAAGAATGCTGGAAAACATCTAGCCCAGGATGCCATGAAAATAGGAGACTGTGATTTACACAGTCATATAACCCTAAAATATTGATATCAATATTAGAGCAAGTACACAAGACTTCTAGTTTCCTAGGTGCTGGGTATCATTTGTCATTTAGACTTTTTTTGTATGGAGAGGTCCAGAAGAATGCTTTTGCTGAACTTATGTTACAAATATTCCATTTTTGGGAATTTGGCCTATAATAGTTTACTAAGATAGTGGCCACTCCAAAATATCAGAATTGCTCGGATTCTGGGCAGAAAACTCAAAATGTCTTATTTCAAAATTGGATTTTAACAGTTTGTTTTTTCATATTATACAAAGAATTGAAACCCAGAAATAAAATGTATTGATTAAAGTATGAATTCAGGAGGACATGCTCCATTTTACTAAACTAATTTTAATACTCAATAATTAATTTCTTTGAATTTTTACATGTGGTAACAGTCTGTTTAAAGACCATAGAGCATTGAACTTTGTGATTGTTTGTCTTAATATTTATAAAAGACTATCACTTGTCAAAGTATTCAATTATTTCTAGCAGATCATCTTCCCTAGTTAATGTCACATTTTAATGAATTCTACATCTCATTGTCAGGCACACATGTGAGAGAGGAAAGGGGCTGGAGCTATCTTGAATTACGTTAATTGTTTTCATCCTGAAGTACGGTAGCTGGCAATATTTTGCTATTAAACCAATGGCAAAATAATATGTTCATTTTGCCTTGAGCAATAATCTGTACATTATTCCTGGAAGGGATCTACAGGCTTGTTGGAAACAGAGTAGCTTTTAATTATGTTCTTATTAGAGCTGGATGATGCTAATCCATGTTTTGATGCCCAAGATAGTAAAAGAAAATTGATTTGACATATGTGGTACCCCCAGACTGCCGAGCTAAGAATGTTGACTGTACTTCATACCAAAGCTCTCTCCATACTGGTTTAATAATCAGATAAAGGATGATAACTCATTAATAATTTAACATGTTTTTAATATTTAAACAGGCATACCCTTGCAGTTGCTAAACTGATATTAAAAGAGGGAGAAACAGCAGCCAGCTTACTGATGACTGTCCATTTTACACATGCCTTTTGAAACTCAGTACAGTGAATGAATATCACTGAACCACTTGGCAGAGTGGTCCTTGTGAGCAAGACCAACAACTATATAAAATCTTAGTCTCTGTTATTTCAGTGAAGTGGGGCATCTGTTAGATCATTTTTATTTTACATTGTTACTATTAAAGGTAGATATCATATTCCTGACAAAGGAAAAGAAATGAACATTTTTTAATCAAACCATGTTATAGAAACTACTTTCCTCCAAACTAATCATCAGATCACATAGAATGTAGTTTGCAGAAAATGATTATGTGCTGGTCGGCACTGAAAAGGTTTAAATGTGACGCTTCTCTTCGAGGTTAAACTTCACCTCTGCAAAGACCTTCTATATTGTTATAACATTGCAAATCCTGAATTTCCCTCAGTAACAGCATTTTCTACCAAAATAGTTCATTTGACAAAGAAAGTTACCCACTTTCTGCTGCATTTGGAAATTTAACAGATTATAAATCAGAGAGTTAAAAATAAATTCCATCTTATAATATCTATTCTGATATTTCTGCTCTGAAACATATTTTTAAAGTATTATTAATTATTAATACATATAATAGTAACTTCTAATTATTGATTAATTTTTTATTTTTATTGAAAATAGGTTCTTCTCTCATATGATATGAACCCACCACAAACCACTGTTTCTCCTCCCTCTACCCCGCCTCTCTATTTTCTCTTCAGAACAGGGTAGGCCTACATGAGACCACAACCTAACAGGACAAAATAACATACAGTAAGACAGCCAGACAGGACAGAATAACATACAGTAAGATAAGATAAAAACCCTCCTATGAAGGCTGCTCAAAGCAACTTAAGAGGAGGAAAGGAGTCGGAAGAGCAAGCAAAACAGCAAAAGACAATAGTCTTTCTTTCTCTCTCTCTCTCTCTCTCTCTCTCTCTCTCTCTCTCTCTCTCTCTCTCTCTCTCTTTTGAGAAGATTTTTTCTTTGTTTCCTAGACTGTTCTGGAGCTCATGCTAGAGACTAGTCTGACCTTGAACTCACAGTGATCTGCCCATCTCTGCCGTCCAAATGTAATTAGAGGTATGTGTAACCTCTTCCTGGCATAGATAATAGTCTTATATTTTAGAAAGACTTTATTTGATTCAAGCCTTACTTATTTTAATGAAGAATTTAGATGACAATAGTGCAACTAAAGATTTCCAGGTAGAAATTTTTCTCAGTATGGTATTTCTTTCAACTTGTATGAACTAATTCCAATGATTCATTTTATTCTTTTTTTTTTCTTTTTTTATTTCATTTTATTTTTTTTACTGAAAAAAAAAAAAACAAAAATTTCTGCCTCCTCCCAGCCTCCCATTTCCCTCCCCCTTTTCCCCCTCCTCTACCCCTCCTCCCACTCCTCTCCCCCTCCCTCTTCAGTCTGAAGAGCAGTCAGGGTTCCATGCCCTGTGGAAAGTCCAAAGTCCTCCCCCCTCCATCCTGGTCTAGGAAGGTGAACATCCAAACTGGCTAGGCTCCCACAAAGCCAGAACATGAAGTAGGATCAAAACCCAGTGCCATTGTCCTTGGCTTCTCAGCAGCCCTCATTGTCCACCATATTCAGAGAGTCCGGTTTTATCCCATGCTTTTTCAGTCAAAGTCCCACTGGCCTTGGTGAGCTCCCAATAGATCAGCCCCACTGTCTTATTGGGTGGGTGCACCCCTTGTGGTCCTGACTTCTTTGCTCATGTTCTCCCTCCTTCCGCTCCTCATTGGGACATTGGGAGCTCAGTCCAGTGCTCCAGTGTGGGTCTCTGTCTCTATCTCCATCCATCTCCAGATGAAGGTTCTATGATGATATGCAAGATATTCATTAGTATGGCTATAGGATAGGGCCATTTCAGGTTCCCTATCCTCAGCTGCCCCAGGAACTAACTGGGGGCATCGCCCTAAGCAGCTGGGAGCCCCTCTAGGTCCAAGTCTCTTGCCAACCCTAAGATGGCTCCCTTAATTAAGATATGTGCTTCCCTGCTCCCCTAGCCAACCTTCCTTTATCCCAATCATCCCGTTTCCCCAAGTTCCCCCCATCCTCCCCTTCTCACTTTTCTCTCCCCATCTCCCCTTACCCCTCTCCCACCTCACCCCCAAGATCCCAATTTTTTGCCCGGCAATCTTGTCTACTTCACATAACCAGGAGGATAGCTATTTGTTTTTCTTTGGGTTCACCTTCTTATTTATAAGCTTCTTAAGGATATCAAATTAAAGACTCAATGACCTTTATTTATGGCTAGAAACCAATTATGAGTGAGTACATTCCATGTTCATCTTTTTGGGTCTGGGTTACCTCACTCAGGATAGTGTTTTTTATTTCTATCCATTTGCATGCAAAATTCGAGAAGTCATTGTTTTTTACCGCTGAGTAGTATTCTAATGTGTACATATTCCACACTTTCTTCATCCATTCTTCCATTGAAGGACATCTAGGTTGTGCCCACGTTCTGGCTATTACAAATAATGCTGCTATGAACATAGTTGAACAAATGCCCTTGCCATATGATCGGGCATCTTTTGGGTGTATTCCCAAGAGAGTGGCATTGCTGGGTCCAGGGGTAGGTTGATCCCGAATTTCCTGAGAAACTGCCACACTCCTTTCCAAAGTGGTTGCACATCATTTTATTCTTGATGGATATTTCAAACCAGTAGTTTGAAGTAATCACATACATTAGAGCTTTGACATCAAACATTTTTTTTCATTATAGACTATTACTTCATTAGTATGGCTATTCCTTGGAAATATACATTGAGTCTAAAATTAAAGAACATCTGAGCTCCACATCCAGACACATTGAATCAGTAACTGTGAAGTCAGGTGCTATCCCAGAGATGGATGTTATTCAAGCAATTGGAATTCCTACCAATATTTATGAACCTTTATAGTGGGATAAATGACAGTGGTGCATTCAACCTTCTTTTTTTTCTGTTTTCTTAATTACATAGATAGAAACATAAATTCATGAAACATTTCATGAAAAAATATGACTCACAGAGATCTTGAAGAATGTACTTAACCATAAGTTATTCCCAGACAGCATCACCATGCCCAGTCTGTTTCTCCCTTATTTATTCTGGGACATAATTCTGAAGACAGAAGTTGGCTATGATTCTTTATAATCATTTTAAGTATCATATAATTTTGAGGTTGCTCCTATGAGGTCATTCTTCCCTATACATCCCCCAACACTCCAGTGCTGCATTATGTCCTATGTTCTACTCTAGCTAACGTCTAGGAAATATAACTCAAAATTTTCCTCCAAGAATTTACTATGTTGGGATCCATTGACGTATGCCTTTTTTTTTCCTGTATAGACAAGAGTGATATTCAGACTTACTTACTCTCCCATATAGTCAAAATAAGAACTTCTTTAGGAAGATCATCGAATAAGTGTTTTGAGGGAAAAAATTAAACTTTGCATCAATGAAGATGAAATGAGGAGATTTGACCAAAATGCATTCTAAACTTCTCATCTAAGGAGTTTTTGCCTGTGATTTGAATAAAACATCAAGCTTTTGGTGCTCTCTTTTCTTCATTTAAGTCATGATAATGAAGGTCAATGGTTTTAAGTGTTCTTTGTTTATTCTGCTACATGACCTTGAAACCAGTACACCTTTTCTGTGTTCCATGTGGAACAATTCCCTTACATTCTGACCACTCACTGCCAGTAGTAAATTTGCACTATGATGCATTTTCACACACACTTATTTTGTATTTATCCTTGTACTTTTAAAATTAGTTTTTCAGGCTGGAGAGATGGCTCAGTGGTTAAGAGCATTGTCTGTTCTTCCAAAGGTCCTGAGTTCAATTCCCGGCAACCATATGGTGGCTCACAACCATCTGTAGTGAGGTCTGGTGTCCTCTTCTGGCCTGCAGACATACACACAGACAGAATATTGTATACATAATAAATAAATAAATATTTAAAAAATAAAGAAATAAAATTAGTTTTTCCAAAGATCAGCTTGAATAATCCATTTCTGAGTGGAGACAGAGGCCTATTTAAGCAAACCTGGGACATTTGAGAGATATTGATTTTTATATTCCAAATGTGGCCTCTCAAGCACATTTTAGGGACAACAAAATTTGCTAAAGCAATGCTGTTAAGTGGGAATGAAAGCAAGCATTTTCACAGGAATGTACTAGAGGTTTTTCTGTAATGTGGAGAAAATGTCATGTTCTACAATATCAGTTGCTACAAGAACAGATAGTATGGAAATAAGTAGATAGGACCAAATAGTAAAAATTTAGCCATCCAAGTATCTTTAAAAAAATGCTAGCCTCAATATAAATTGTTCTGTACTCTAATCTTGAATGCTAGATAATAGGCAAATTTGGTAGCTGTAATGATTTCTTTTATTATGATCATGTCTTTTTCTCCAAGACAAACCTCCTTAAAGGGATTTACTTTCAATATATACCAGTATTATAAAAACAAAAACTGAATTTCTGTGTGAGTCATTTCTTTCTGAACATTAGGGAAATATGTTTAAAGACTAATTTGCATTTTTAACCCTGAAATCTGGAAAGCTCCATCCTTCCTAAAACCACTGTGGATACAAGTGGAAAGCGTTTATGTCATATTTTCATTTTATCATTTTCTTCTGGGAAAGCTTGTCACAGAATTGGCAAAATAGTAAGTTGCTGTGAAAATCCAATATATGCTAATGTCATTTCATATGTTAATAGTGTTTACTTGCTCTGTGCCAATCATGTATTTCTATATATCATTCTTTGTGCATATGTTGAAACAAAGAAAATATGTACATGGATACTGAGTATACCTATGTTAGTTTAGTGCTCAGAGAATCACATGTCTCCTTGTAAAGATTTCTTTGGAGTCTCATTGTAGAGCAGAACTTTAATAAGCAAAAGATATCTATAAACAATGCATGCTCTTGTTTCTTGCGCTTTTAGCTACGATCAAGTGTAGAAAACTATGCAGATGTGACTGCTAGGGAAGGTGAAAAATGAGCAAGAGTAAAATAAAAGGGGCCTGGGAACATAGCTCATTTCTTGAAACTTCTTTGTCAGGTTCGTGAGTCTTCTTTAAGGAAGTTGGTTAAGAGGAGTCAGTATTTAGCAGTAATAGAGTAACACAACTAAGCCTGCCCTCCCGAGTCATTGGACAGAAATCCATAGTAACTAAGTCTCTGAACACCTTCCTATGCCCCATCCCTTTCCAAGCTGATAGGAAGTCACCTTTAAAATATCTCCTAAAAATGACTGCATAAGCAAAACTGGAAAAATAGCAATGCCAATAGGCACGTTAATTTGGAAGGGAGAAAAATGAGTGGTGCCCCACCACTTTACGAAGAACTAAAAGCAACTATTGAGTGCTGGGTGAAAAATTGTCCTCACCAAAAGATGAGTCCCCTTGTTGGTTTTAAATGTATCTGGGTATCCTATCCCCACAGATTTCTTAATGTGTAGAACACCCCCCACACACACACACACAAGCACATACTCTCTCTCTTTAAGTCAGAATGTCTAGATAGCAAGGCACAATATTTCATCAAAAAATACTACATTTAAACGTGCATAGGCAGGGCTGAAGATGACTTGGTTTTCAAAGTGCTTTCTACTCAAACATGAGGACATAACTTTCTATTCTAAAACGTGTGGCAGTACATGCTTATAACCCCAACACTGGGTTACAGGACTAGGGAGGTGGCAGGGCAGTAGTTTAGTAAATTAGTGAGCTTTGTCTTAGTGAGAGATTTTCTTTCAGGAGATAAGGTAGAAAAAAATGAGAAAATAGATTGTGACATATGACATCAACCACTGTTCTTCATGTACTGGTGGTACACATGGAAAGTAAGAGAGAAAGCAGGGAGGCAAGAGGGAAAGAGGGAGGGATGGAAAGAATAAGACAGATGAAGAGAGAGAGACAGAGACAGAAATGACATAAACAGATTGGGAAAGAAGGAGAAAAATTTAGAAGGAAAGTAACAAGAAGTGTAGGAAGAAAGGAAGCAAGAAAGATGGAAGGAAGGAAGGAAGGAAGGAAGGAAGGAAGGAAGGAAGGAAGGAAGGAAGGAGAAGGAAGGGAGAAAGGAAGGAGAGAAGGAAAGATAGACTAGAAATTATGTACAGGATACTTATTTTGCTAAATAAACTTAGAGAAGGAGATTATAGGACATAGGACCCTGGTACCTCGAGTGTGGTAAAACCTGAGTGAAAACCAAACCGTTGAAAAAGTATTTATGTTAGGGGCTGATTTACAACCTGGGCCAGCATAGATCCTGATTACTATGATGGACAGAACCATTATACAGCTCCTTTAATTTATATCTTTTATCAGAAATGTTTTTTTTTCCTTTGCACTTACTTCAGGACATATACAAATAACAAAACACCAAGACATTTCCCTACTCATTGTCACAGGGTCCTCGAGGCAGAGGAATCAGATTTTAGGTTCTTTTGTTCTGGAAATATTAGAAGGGAGATTAGTATGGAAGTTAAAATACATAATTATACCCTACAACACACACACATAGAGTGCTCATTTTGCCCTCTATAATTGAGCAGGAAGACGTTGGGTTTTCCTGTGTGTGGCACTGACTTTCAAGGGTAAGTTCTACATGAAGAGGGGAGTCAAATCCCGTTTCCCAATATATTACACATGCTGTTTTTGACTACTTACTGCATGCCTACTTACACACAGAAATAAGCAGAATTGTTATGTAGTAATAAAATGTATGACATTTGTGTTAAATAGCTCCCTAAAGAACGCTGTGCTAGAGCTACTTTATAAAACAATAGCCTCCTAAAGACTTTAAGTTCATTTCTCAGTGAAATCAAAGACACTGTCAAGTGATGGACATTTATCACTTCTTCCAGAAGCAACCATTAAATGGAAATTAAGATGCATTCTAGATTCTTTACCTCTGGTTTGATTCTCTAAACGTAACTTTTAAATACTTTTTCTATCCTGTGAATATTGCCGGAATGTATACAATTTATTTTGATCCTATATTTCCCAACCTTGCCCTGAAACCCCTAGCAGACCACTCCCACAGTGATGCCCTCTAGAGCTACCCAAGTGTGCACGTGCGTATCACTGTACACTGAAACATAAAAAATCCTATGATGGTCATAGCTCTGAAGAAACTTGACTCTTTGTCCCCCAACAGGTATCAGCTGTCAATAGGTCCTCAGCTAGGTGAGGGGCCTCCATAATCCATTGGAATTCTGACTGGCTTAATCTTGTGTGGGTTTTCAGAAGGTGATCACAGTCGCTTTGAGTTCATGAACTCAGGAGACATTTGGTGTCCAGAAGATTCTCCCTAACCTCTGCTATACTTTGAAGGAAGAAGGTAGTACAAAGAGTGCCAGCAGGGCCGGGCGGTGGTGGCGCACGCCTTTAATCCCAGCACTCGGGAGGCAGAGGCAGGCGGATCTCTGGGAGTTCGAGGCCAGCCTGGTCTACAAGAGCTAGTGCCAGGACAGGCACCAAAGCTAACAGAGAAACCCTGTCTCGAAAAACCAAAAAAAAAAAAAAAGAGTGCCAGCAGGACACACCTACCATTGCCTGTAACTGACCATGAACTAAGGTGACAAAAGGCAAGCCGCACCATCAGAACAGACAAGTTGCAGGCAAAGCCGAAATGTTAAATTTATGTCCTTGCCCTTCAAGAAATCTAAGTAATCAAAAATGATATAACTCAAAACGGATAGAAATTCTTCCCCCTCCCTTTCCCAGTCCTTTGTCCTTCCTAATTATATTTGGAATTAGTTAAATATTAAAGATTACATTCCCAGAGCACACATCCTCTACAGGAACCTATCACAGACATTCTGTACAGTGAGACAAGACTAATATTTAAACATTTCTGCACATCCAAGATTATTTACACATATCTAATTAAGAAGTTGCAGCATTTCACATCCTTCAAACCTCCCTTAGTTTAATAGATAAATAATACCTAGTACTTTATGAACACAGCATTTTTAGAAAATGTTTAGTCTTCCAAAATGATAAGAAAGATGTGAATCTGAAAATCAACCCAATTTGTAGAAACAAGTCAGCATTTGCTATGTTTGTGTTAGTAACACCATGTGAAAAAAATGTGCTAGAAAGTTTTAATAGATGGAGAATGCTCCAAATTCAGTTAAAGCACAGCTGCCTTCAAATCCACGGTTTAATTTTATCGTCTTCACCTTTTTAGCATCAAATCCTGGGAATCTTCAGTTCAGACACCTTTGCAGGTGCTCTACAAAAGTAACCTTTCAATCAGATTAACTGCCAGACTGTGACATTTGATGTGTCATAATATAAGGCTTTGTGAATTTTAAATGGTTCAGCAGATGAATCTGAGATACAGCATAGAGTTCTTAAGGTGTAATTTAAAGACTAACTACTAAAAAAGTGTTATAGACGATTAAATGATGTAATTATGAAAGAGGTAATTCACCAGACAAGGTGGCACAAGCCTATGATCTTACCACACAGGAGGTTTAGGCAGGAGGAACAAGAGTGCAAACTATCCTGGGTTACATGAGACTTCACTGAAAAAATGACAAATTTTATCATTACCATTGTGACTGTCAAACTATGTACACCTATTGAAAGAGAAAGACATTACACAAACTTCTGGTTGCTAAGGGAAATGCAACAATAATTATCATAGAACTTTCAAAGGGTGTTTGGAATCACGCGGCCATCTACCTTCCTACAAGTTGTTTTGTATGTTTATTGTGTTCTAGTTAATCATTTAAGTCTTTCTGAAGCAGCTATGGGCCAGAAAGTTTAACTAACTGGGAAAACATGTTGAGCAGGAAGTCCCTCAAATCTGTTCCTCTGGCTTCTTCAATCTTGGAACAAATGTTCCCCAGTTTTTCTTACACAGAGATTCTCCCATGAGAATCATGATTTAGTAAATGCAAAGTGGGCTTGAAAGTCTGAACTTATTTGGATGATTTGTAAAGCATTGCCATACTCTATATACAAGTTTTCAGCTAGTTACGATGGTGTTAGGAGGCCTCCCGAACACTGACCTCAACTCATACCTGGAATCAGGGCAAAAGATAAGAGTCAATACAGAAATGCATGAAGCATCACTAGGTGTATTCAAAGGACTTTTACTTCCTTTAAATACCATCAAATTTATAAAGTTTATAATAGAAATATATACTGAAGAATATCTTTCCATTTTTATAGAATTATTACTTTATATTGTCATTGTTGTACAATCCATACAGTTAAAGATATGTCGATCAAATAGATATGATCTGACACCATATTTATAAAGGTTTGGTATTTCCCCTCCTTCGTCATCCCAAAGAGCAATCAGGGTTCCCTGCCCTGTGGGAAGTCCAAGGACCACCCACCTCCATCCAGGTCTAGTAAGGTGAGCATCCAAACTGCCTAGGCTCCCACAAAGCCAGTACGTGCAGTAAGATCAAAAACCCATTGCCGTTGTTCTTGAGTTCTCAGTAGTCCTCATTGTCTGCTATGTTCAGCGATTCCGTTTTTATCCCGTGCTTTTTCAGACCCAGTCCAGCTGGCCTTGGTGAGTTCCCGATAGAACATCCGCATTTTCTCAATGTGTAGGTGCACCCCTCGCGGTCCTGAGTTCCTTCCTCGTGCTCTGGACTTGATGGGGGAGGGGGAGGGAAATGGGAGGCGGTGGCAAAGAGGAGGCAGAAATCCTTAATAAATAAATAAATAAACAAACAAATTAATTAATTAAAAAAGAAATTCTGATTTGGGTCAGCCTGAACTATATCAGGCAATATCTCATAAAAGGAAGGAAAAATTCTTCTGGAGTATGTGGTGAACATGATCAAGTATTTTATGCATGTAATAATCTTCAATAAATAATGAAAATATATTTGCTAGAAAGCTCCCCCCAAAAAATAAAGGTTTAGTATTTCACATTGTACAAATTTGGGAGATATATTTTATTGCTTTATAAAAGAAAAAAGAAAGTTTGTTTTACTAGTACAAAAAAAAAAACCCTAGAAGATCAAGTTCATTAACAAATTTTGCAGAAAATCAAATAGTGTAAAATCAAGGAATTATGTTCAAAGTTGATATTTTGTGACAATTGCCAGTCAGTCCTTCTCACTGTCTTTCATTCAGACTTCATCCACAGTCACTCACCATGTTTGGCAGGGCCCTCAACAAACAGGCACTGCTAGATGTGTTTTGTATCCAAATATCTAATTATCCTTCTGTCTTAGTTAATGTTCTGCTGCTCTGAAGAGACACTGTGACTAAAACAACTTCTAAGAGAAAGAATAATGGGGTTTGAGTAGAATTTTAGAGGCTTAGTCCATGAGCATCGTGGTGGGAAGAATAGCAGTAGGCATACAGAAAGGCTGTTGCTGGGCAGTAGCTGAGAGTTTACATCTGATCCATAGGCAGGATACAGAGAGGACCTTGGATGGACTTTTGAAAACTCAAAGCCAACCATCAACAATACACCTCCTCCAACAAGGCAACACCTCCTAATCCTTCCTAAACAGTTCCACTTACTGAGGATCATGTATTCAAACATATTCAATGCTGCTATTCTCACATTAATTTTGTAATTAATAGTAGTAATTCATCTACTATTTTACGTTTGATCAGTTAGATCTTTCTTACAACATATCAGGATGAGGCAAAGTTTTTGCTATTATATATAATATTTAAGTGGATATTTATGTAACATCGTTTTTGATTGTTTTCATTCTTTTTTTTTATTTTTCCATTAAAAAATTTCTACTTCTTCCCCTTCTCCCATTCCCCTCCCGCTCCCCCACTCACCCTCCAGTCTTAAGAGAGGGCAGGGTACCTTGCCCTGTGGGAAGTCCAAGTCCCGCCCCCCCCTCCATCCAGGTCTAGGAAGGTGTGCATCCAGATGGAGATAGAGACAGAGACCCACATCAGAGTGCTGGACTGTGCTCCCAAGGTCCAGGTGAAGAGCAGAAGGAGGGAGAAGATGAGCAAGTCAGGAATGCAAGGGGTTAGTTCAACCACTGAGACAGTGTGCCTGATCTAATGGGAGCTCACCAAATTCAGCTGGACTGGGATTGAATGAACATGTGATCAAACTGGACTCTCTGAACATGGTTGACAATGGGGGTTGACTGAGAAGCCATTGATAATGGCACTGGGACTTGTTTCTTTTTTTGATTATTGCCAGTCATCTTCACATATGAAGCAGCTGAATTCTGAACAAAATAGGATATGTGATGTGGATTGATTTATCTACACTTTAAGCAAGAAATGTGTTGTACCCATCTATAATAATAACTGTAACAATATAAATATTTTATAATTTAATTATTAGTAATTATACTATATCCTAGGATCTAAAGTTGAAACTTGATTGGTATGTAGGTCCATATTATTATTGTTATTTCATTTTTATAAGGAATCATTTAACTTTTAAAACTTTTCTATATGAAGAACACACGGCTTAATTAAAATGTGTATTATATTATGCATTGAGCAATTGCTCCTATGTATTTGTACGTATACAAACAGAATACACATATATCTACACACATTTACATATGTACTTATAGAAAAATCTCATTAAATCTTTACAATTAAAAATGACACTACAATTCTCAACTTGCAGAACAGAGTACTGAAATTTAAGAATTTAAATAAGAGTCATCAGGATGGAATGGTAGGTAAAATACTTGATGATCAAGCTTGATAACTTGAGTTTGATCTCCAGGAAGCATGTAAAGGAAGAAGAGAACCAATTTGTTAAAAGATGTCCTCTGATTCCCCTACACATAAAAAGCATGCACAATCCTTGTCCTCCTGATCATATACATTCTAATAGTAAATAGGATAAAAATTTAAAGGGTGATCATTTTCCAAGGTCCAAAAAGTAATTATTAGATTACCAGAACTGTCATTTGTTGAAATTCTGTATTCTCTAATACGTAGTAATAATGCCTCAAAGGCTTATCAATGAGATGTTAGAAGGAATAAAACTAACACATTGCCACATCTGTTTCTGTTAATATTAAGGATATTTAATATTATTTTGCAATAGAAGATAAAATATAATCTTGATCTATAATTTGTGTTTAGTTCAAGACAACTCATAACATTGGAAATAAAAAAATTCCTAATTGGACATGTGAATGGTTATGCTGAGTTCTTTAAGAGAAGCCAAGATCTGTGATTACAATGTGATATTCTATTTCTTGGATGTTTAACAAATGAATAACTCTATGAGATAAGGAAAACAGGTGTATTTTATCAGTAATGATATATTGTTTGAAGACTTATACTGTAATATGTACATAGAAATTATGGCACTTTAGTCTTATTTTAGTAGAAACACATATCAAGTACATTTTAAAGAAGAGGTCCCTGAGGTACAGAATCATCGCAAATTCTGAGGAAGATTATGAAATTTAGTAAAACTTTGAAGCTATTGACATAATTTAATGGCTAAGAATGTGTTTCCAATAAAACTTTCTCAGATTCAGGGGTATGTGTGGCATTCATTCTCTACTGGTGGTGACATAAGGGATGTTCAGAATTTCAGACCTATGGAAGTGACATGGTTGGTTGTATCTGTTTTGGTGCTGGGAGTGACTTCCCTTCCCGTATCTACTCTCCAGCACTGAATTTTTATTGGCTTGAGTTAAGCAGCCCCTTGCACATTTGGAATAGGAGCTCATCCTCCCTCACAAAAGGACCCTATTCAAATTCTTTTAAAGTAACATTATCTTTCATGTACAACTTTTTATTGAAAATTCTTCACATTGACTCAGGTCCCAAAAGGTACATACATTTTTAACATAAGATAAAATAAATATTAGATTCTCCTCTTTACAAAATTGCCAGAGGCTACTAAAAAAAAGACAAAAAATATTATCAATAAATAATACATAAAATAATAAAAACTGAATAATATTATAAATATGAATAGATGTTTATTTCTTGGCAAATTGTGCAGACTGGGCACTTTGTATTATCCAGTAGTACTGTAGAACTTACTATGTCTGACAGGACAGATTGTGAAGTCAGAAAATCTGGATGGATTTGAACTTTAGCTCTTCGTCTAACTAATATCACATGTTGGACAAATTCCCAACATGACTCAGTTCCAGGTTTTCATGTATAATGTGACTATCAGGTCATTTCTAGGACCTAATGAGCATCCAAAAATGATACTTGTATTAGTTAAGCATTTTTCATAATTATTGAAAAATAATTTAAGTCTGTACTTTCCAAACCAGTGCTATATATTATAAAGTAGATTCATTTCTTAAGTCTAGCAAAAGGAAAAATCTTGAACCAACACTACTACTATGCAACATTTTACCCTCTATGGGATAGTCCTTTGGGTTACAAATGTAAATTTTGTGAATTAATTATTAGCATTCATAACATTAATGAATTGTAATATGAGTTGGTAGCTAATTTCTAAAATAGGAGTAGAAAGCAAAGCAAGAAAAATTATTGATAACGAAAATTACTTGTGAAAAAAAGAAACCCACATAACAATAAACACTTAAAAGGAAAATAAAATTAAATAAACAACAGAAACAAGTGTTGTCCTATATTGTATTTGAATATATGTTTTTAGAGACATCAGTTGTTAATTCAATAATTTTATATTATTCTTAACTTTAGTGGGAATCATAGCTGTGCTTATCTTCTCAAATGAGTCAAATAACACCCATCCATTTTATCCATAAATAATAATATCGAGGATCAAGCCCCTTCAAATTGTAGAAGTAAACATTTTTAATTGAAAATAAATTATTTTCCCATATTATGCATTCTGACCACAATTTTCCCTCCCTCCACTCCTCCCAGTGCCACTCACCTTCCCTCTCCCAAAGAACCACTTCCACTCTACTTCCTTTCAGAAAAGGTAACCTCCAAGAAAGAGCAACCAAATATAACAAAACGAGATATACTAAGATAAGGGAAAAGCTCTCATATCCAAGTTGGAGAAGGCAACAAAACAGAAGGAAACATGTTCTAAGAGCACACAAAAGAGTCAGAGACACACCTGTTCCCAAACTCAGAGTCTCAAACACTCACCACGCTAATAGCCACAGCACATATGCAGAGGACCTAGTGTAGACACATGCAGAGCCTGAGCCTGCCTCTTCAGTCTCTGAGCCTGCCCACATGAGCACTGCTTACTTGACTGATTGAGCTGTGTCCTCATGGTGTCTTCCATTCTCTCTGACTCCTACAATCTTTCTTTCAGTTTGATGCTTTCAAAATAAAGTTTGACAACCACTTCAGTGTTTCAAATTGTTTTAAGTCTATTAGCCCATTTATGAGAGAGTTAGATGTAGAATTTTGTGCTTTTCTAAAGAGTTACATATTTATTTGACCCAACACAAGCTAGAACATACTTACTCAAACTGTTATAAATGTCTTCTTATGTCTTATAAAATATATGGTTCGCTTTACTTTTTTTTTACCAAGTCAAGTGGTAGTGGCATAGATTATCATATGTAGCATGAGTTTTAGCATCCATCTCAAATTCCTCAAAAAGACTGAATGTATACCTCATGAGGAAATCTCAATTTATTTCCAAGCATTTCCTGTCTCAAACCATTAAAGAACAGCCAAAACCCTTTACTAATTGTGTTCTTTTCCTAACTAGAAGAAAAATTAAAACTTTCAAAAGAACACAAAATATTAGATACAAATATTTCTTAAATAATAGTTTTAATGATTGTTCAGGTAAGAACAAAATAAAGACTGAAAAGTAGCATTAGTGGTAAAGACAAAGACTAGAGAAGTGAGGGAATTGATTACATTAGAAATTGTGAATGACACTTGCTTTCATTGTGCTTGACAGAGAGTAAGACAGTATGAAACTGCTCGTTTTAGTTATTGAATACATTCTTTTTTTAAAATACAGAAAAAGAGCAACAAGAAAGAAAAAAATCAAGGTTTGTGGAAAGCATAGAATCAATACAAACCAATCAATAATAAAAATAGTTTAAAATCATTATGATAGTAAATGAGAAAAACATCTTTCAAGTGAATGGGATAGTCTTCTTACTGTCAATGTAGAACAGTCTCGTTTTTTTTGGTTTTTAGAATAGTCTCTTAATGAGACGCATTCACTTTCTTTGCTGCAAATATGAAGTATTATGGAGTGCTTTAAAATATACTCTTAATCAGCTTTGTGTCAACTTGATACTAGGTATTTGGTGTGGGAAGTCTTTCTATATATGTGTTGCTTTTATTGGTTAATGAATAAAGCCACTTCGGCCAGTGGCTTAACAGAGTAAATCCAAGCAGGAAATCCAAATACAGATGGAGAGAGAGAATAAGTAAGTGGTGTCAGAGAGAAGCCATGTAGCTGCTACAGGAGATAGATGCTTCCACATGACTCCACCGAAAGTTTGCTCGAAGGCTAAGACCTCTTGGTGATGGACAGATTAATGGAGATGGGTTAGTTTAGGATATAAGAGCTAGCTAGAAAAAAAAATGTTTAAGTGCTTGACCAAGTGGTGTTTTGATTAATACACTCTGATTATTTTGGATTTGAGCAGTCAGGGAACAAATAAGCAGCCTCACTCACACAACAAATAAATGGCATGGGAATTCCTTCTGGATATATATTGCTTTTGTTGGTTAATGAAAAAAGCTACTTTCGGCCAATGACTTAACGAGTAAAGCCAGGTAGGAAATACAAACAAAGATGTAGAGAAAGAGTAGGCAGAGTCAGGGAGATGGCTTGTAGCTGCCGTAGGAGACAGATTTCTCCACCCAATGAGTAATGAGGTAGTATCATTTGGGAAGGACTCTCAAATGAGAAAAATCCTTCCATAAAATTAACCTATAAGCAATTCTGTTCAGTTTTTCTCGATTAATGAGTGACATGGGAGGTTCTGATCCAATATGGGGAGTGACATCCTGGCCTTGTGGTGCTTGTTGTATAAGAAAGCAAACAAAGCAAGCCACGAGGAGCAAGCCGCTCAGCAGCCTTCCTCCATGACCGCTGCTTTCATCCTTGCCTCTCTGCCCTAACTTCCCTCAGTGATACAGTGTGAACTGAGAGCTGTAAGATAAAATAAACTCCTTTCTCCCTATGCTGCATTTAGTCATGATGTTTGTCATAACAATAGAAACCTAATTGAGATAATGTGTTAGAATTTTTCAGGTTTGGGCTTGCCTACTAATTTTCATAATAGTCTCTTTTGCTGAGATGTAGAGCTTGTTTCTCTGGGTCCATCATTCAGACTTACTGTGTAATGTCTATGATTCACACCCCAAACAATCATTTTTCTCCAGTATTTGTTTTTCCTTCAGTTCCAGTCAATCTCCCCACTGCAGGCACTGTCATTAGAAGATAAATTCTATAAAACAGTTATTTTGTTGTTGTTACAGTATATTTTATCCTTTCAGTGAGTGGAGATACTGATATTGAAAACAGCAAATTTTTCTGTAAGCGTTACATCTTACAACAGAACATTTTCTCCTCTTCCTCAAATCTGTGTTTAAACCCCTCTCTTCCTTCATGGAGAACAGTAGTTCAATAAGAATATTATATTTATATATTATATCATATTTATAGTTGCTTTGTCATTTAATCTATAAAATGCTTTCACAACAAATATATCTATTCAATTTACCAAAACCAAAATATCAACAAAAAGTTCAAATTTTCTTTGCATAGAACTCAGAATTGTTATATGTTTAAATGAAATTTTCAAATTTTCTTTATTCATTTGACTTAAATTATGCATATATATTTGGTTTGATTTATACTTAATTTTAGAGGTGACTTTTTTGTCTTTTTTTTTAATTCTGTTTTTTGCATGTGTTTTAAAACTTACATGTTTCTAAAGTCAATATGATATAAAAGGGAATGATAATAAAATCTTTAGATTTGTTTCCGTTTGAAACTATTTCCATCAATCCATCACAAGTGATGCTTAAAATTATTGTTTTTATTGTTATTTGCACATTTAAAGAAAATAATGTGTATATAGAGATGCATGCCCATATTCATTTAGAATATAAATGTTATTATATATTTCAAGATCTTTTCATTTTTCTCTACTTTTCCATGGAAGGTTTGCTCTCTAGAGTTATTCTTTTGCATCTGAAAAAGACTGGTTGAAGAAATCCCTGTGGGAATAGGGTAATCTATGGATGTTTTTATTCTTTATATAAAATGATGCAGTCTTTACAAGTAACGTATGCACATCCTCTTGAATACTGTAAGTCACCCATAGGTTATGATGATTCCTCATATAGCAATGGCATTGTATAAAAACTTATTCACCTGGATTATTCAGTAAATTATGAAACGAAAAAAAGAAGTCTACATGGTTTAAACTGTTGTCATTTTCCCAAGAAACTTTAAACTGCTTGAATTACTAGATTCAAACATACTATTTGTACCTAGACTTCTTTTATTACATGAAATTATACATTGGAATTAACCCTATGTGATATTATGAAATTTATATTCACACTTTTCATAGCAGCATGTACTGAGTGAGTATAGCATAGTGATATTAAGTAAATTGAATGGTATACCACGCAAACTCTTTTTTAAATTCCATGTTCAAGGATCCTTTCATGAATTACTACACTAATATTTCTTGAAGACATTGAACCAGAATACTGCTCACTGAAAGAGATCTTATAAGTTAAAGGGCTAAAGAATGAGTTCAATTCTACATGAAAAAGTGAATGAACCCTTGTCTCCAAATGTTGAAAAAGTGAACATGTGGGATTGATCTTAGTTGTATGCCTGTATGCCTCTTGTCTAACATGCACAAGTGCTAGACTCATTCTTCTTGCTTTCTCAACGAAAGGTCCTCCCACTTTTCTCAAATTTCCCCAGGATCTCAGAGATTTCACACATGCATCATCATAATTATTATTTTCCTTCAGAGAACATTTCAAAAGTAAGCATATATGACATGTCCTAGTCTTAGAAGCTGATTATTATTACTGTTTTCCATAAACATGTTCTGCTCTCTAATGAATTAGCATATTTTTGTCTATTTCACAAAGGGATTTTAATATATAGCAATCTACTCTAAACCTGAATTTCTGGTGAGATTAAACTTGTCTAATATCTTTTTATCAGTTGATAATTAAAATTTATCATGCTATGACCTGTAAGGGTACTATAAATGAAGAGGAAATGACACATACCAGAAATTCAGTTAATGAGGAAATAGGAAAAGTAGTCTCAAATGAAATTTTCTTCACCCTGGGGAATGCAGCATTTTATTTTGTTCTTTGATATAAGGGTTTATAAGTGAAAATTTAAGCCCCTAATCTAGTGTTTGATTGCTCAAACAGTCCCTAAGCTAAAACTGCATTTGATTCTCATTGAAAGTGATTTTGTTAATATAACATCTTATAAAAATAAAAGGATTATAAATGACTAAGTCATTCTGGTTATGCCTCTTACCAAGAGTTTCCAAGGATTTTTTACAACACTGTGCAGGACCTAAGAATAAAGATCAATACATATTCTTTATCATATCACAGTATCATAACAAACAAACTTCTTAGTCAATGAAGCCTTAAATAAAACATAATGACAATTTTAGGCTAGATATTTTATTGAATTTTACTTAATACATTAGCTCTCTGTTGCATTTGTTTCTTACAAGCTGCTGTAGAGTTTACATATTTTGATACTAATTGTGATTTTCACTGTAAACCTAGGGATATATGATTGCAGACTTAAATTTATAAAAGAGGAGATTTGTGTCATAGTGAGACAGGACAAAAAAACTCACTAATCTTAACTGAGACCAGCTAGTCAAAGACAGATCTAGTATCCAATACCATATTTCCTAATGGCACTTGTATTGATCATTCGCTTACACAGATTTTCCACAATCACTCCATATTGCCACCTGTGCTTCCATAACTCTGTGATTTAAGTCTAGACTTTGGAGATGTTTAGCATTTGGTAGGTGCCAGTGGCACAATTTCCAGCTAGGTACTATCATCACACTTGTCGACAGTCATAGTCCATTGTTCTCTGAGAAGAGAAAGCCTCACCTCGGTACTTTATAAGCAATAGTTTATCACATATTTATTAAGGTATGAAAGAGCATAAAGAAAAAAAAGAAAGAAAAAGAAA
Source organism: Microtus obscurus (assembly GCA_963919715.1). Lineage (NCBI taxonomy): Eukaryota > Metazoa > Chordata > Mammalia > Rodentia > Cricetidae > Microtus > Microtus obscurus. The sequence goes on along the minus strand of CAWTZC010000501.1, from coordinate 2,088,948 downwards.
GAGCAAATTCCATTTTGGTGATAAAGTTTACCTATCTGATTTTTAAAAGCACACTGTAGGAGGACTTCATTATGTTGGGATCAGACAAGCCAGTGCTCACAGCTGAGGATGGCATGTTCCAGAGAGCCAAGTGACAAGGACAAATATCAGTGCTAATTTAAAGCATGGCAGCAGACTGGTCAACACACTTATGGAGAGACAAAACTCACTGATAGTATATTTAGACTGCCAGAGTTTTCTTTCTCAAAGGAATACATCAGGTACAGTATATGTGTTGTTTATGACAATATTCACCTTTCATTGAAAACTTCAGTATTTCTGGGGTTAATTTTCTGAAATCATCCTATAGCTGATTTTAAAGCTTTGCCTATGAGTTTTTACTGAGATAAACTATTGGCATTGCAGTGAAGGATTGAACATATTCAGAAGTCATTAGCAAACCATAAATATGGACATAGCCCTTGTTAACTGATTTTTCTCTAAATAGTATTAACAAAAACATTTTTTTATGATTTTTTTGAGTTTATTTTCTGTCTGATCTCTTTTGGGGAAGGATGGTTGTTTTTCTGACTCAAGAGCCCTTTGCAGAAAATGAGCCAATTACTGTGCCTTTATCTTTTTAGAGATCTCAGATGAGAGACTTAGGAAAGTTTATCAGGAAAGCCACCTGAGGTAAGCTAAATTGAATTGTAGTTAGCTGAGATTTTTGACTAATTTATTCCCCTGTTCCACTTGCATGATGGATACATTTTTTACAATATGTTGATTTTTTCATAAGGCAGTGCCAGATAGCGGAATAATTGCTATTGAATAAAATTCCACAATTGTGCTGTTGTAGGATATTTGTCTTGAATAGCATACAGATGTATGTTGATGGCAGAACTGGTTTAAATGAGTTGAATGATCATTTTATAAGAAAGACAGATTCATTTAATTTGAGCCCAGCTCAGAGAAAGTCAATAAGAGATTGCCAATAGAAGCAATTACATGTTAAATGAAATTTGTACAGTACATCTGAATATAGAGCCTGCTTTTCAATTTTTGCATAATTGCAAATGATTACTGCAATGAGACAATTCACACTGCACATTGTGGGGAATGTCAGAGTTTCTCTTTGGTAACAGGCTGAAGATGCAGTTTGAAGTCTAAGGTGATGGATAGAATAGTATCAAAGAGTAAAGAGGACAAGGAGAGACACTGTCCAAATTTTCAGACTGACAGTATTACATTTAATGATGGAGCAATGATGCCTGTTCAGGAGAAAGAGCCTTACCTAATGATTTTGAGAATTTTTTTTTTAACTACAAGTAATTTTTCCAGGTTTGCTGCTTAGTGTCACCCTTTCTTCTCCTGGGTCACTGAAGATAATGTGTTTCTTACCATCTCATTCATGTACTCTGAATAGTCAGTCTGTGCAGCAGACTTTAAAAACTAGAAGACATTATTTATATTCAATAGCTTTTTGTTCCTTGATTGGCACACTTCACTACTCAATAGTTACTGAGTTGAATTCTAGTTTCACCCATTCAGGGTTAGTTAAAAATCTGCCATATACCAACCCTCATACTAGACTCCAACACAGAGCTTACCTGTCATTAACTCTACTAAACTCTTAAATATAAAGACATATTGTATATTTCTAATTTTTATAAGTGGCAAGAAACCAAATTTACAAAAACCAAAATTACAAAAAGATATTTTCAGGCATGTGCTCTAAGGAAATGTAGTTATGGTCAAAATAGTTACTATGTTGATGGAAGGTCAATAGGGGAAATGTATTTTCTTCTGGTCAAATGTATTTGGCCTCTGGATGGAGACATGCAAAGACTGGTCAAAAACCTGGTCAAGGGTCCACCCACAGACAGATGCTTTCCTGAAGCCAGGCTAAGGAGATGGGAGGAATTCCCTTCCTGAGAGATTGGACTTTTCCTTCTCAGATTTCCTACCTCTTCTGCAGTCAAGCAGTAGCCTTGTAGTTATGTGAATCTACCCAATTTCTTAAATTCTTAGTCAAGAGAGTATTAATACTCTGCTTTCTTCTCTTTAGGCCTTCTCTCTTTTGTCCATACCTCGGCATTCTTTCCCAGACACTGTGAACTTTCTCACTCCTTTTTTAAGTCTAACTGCCACTTTGTGTCTACTTATAAGGAATATAGATTTCTCTTCTCTGTCTCCCTCCTCCAAAGTTTACGCTTTCCTGCCCTGGAGTATTTCCTTACAACTTCAATAAATTAGACTTAGATTTTCTTCTGATTCTGTTTTTAAATTATTTTTATTAAGGGGGCTGCTAAGCTCTGGAAAACTTTTTGTAAGCTACAAAATTTCCAGAAAACAGCTAAGTCTCATGGCCCTTTAAATAATGACATATGCCTGCGTTTTTTAACTTCTCTTAGCAGAGGAACTGATGGTTGACCCTAGTCTGTATCTCTCCAGCTGGTATTTGTAAAGCCTGTAACTAATTATGTCAAAGAGTCTTAAAAATTTCTCTTATCTTTACTGAGCATGAATTGCCAAATAAATCTGGAAGGGCACCAAAGTAAAAAATCTCACCATAGTAACGATATTTGGTACTTTTATATGTAGGATGCTTTTGTATTGCCTCCAATAAATTTGTCACCAAAATACTTTTTAATCCAAAACATATACAAATAGTCTTGTATCAGTTGATGAGAGCCAACTCTCTGGTCTGAGGCTTGTAGGACAGATCTTGGAAGAGTTGGGTTTACGTGATCTGTCATATAACTAGAGAAAATAGTTCAGTGACCCTGGAAATGTGCCCATATGCCATTGATCCAATAGAGTATACATACACTGTTAACCAGCAGTCTAGAGGAGCACCATTCTGCCAAGCCTGGTCCTCTTCCATTTGTTGACCTCCAGTCTAGATCAACATCATCTTACTAAGCCTGTTCTTCTCCCATTTGTTGACATGAAATTTAAATAAGCATCTGTCTTTTACTCCTGGTCCTCTTCCATTAGTCAGGTGCAGAAATGCAATCATCACTTTCAGATTAGGTATTTTCTGGCCTGTACGCTTTCAATTCTCATTACACTTTGGTTTATTTGCTTAGGGATTCACAGCAGAAAGAGTTTGGATTTGTAGCAATTATTCATCTCATTATATCAGCATAAACAGATAGTACAGATACAATCCAGACAATTTAGTCCATAATTAAAAAGTTGTGTAGTAAATTTGTGTCTGTTTGTTCAAATGTTATCTAATTATCCAAACTCCTCTAGATTTATGCCTTAAAGCCAATGGTTTAAAGAGAATTAGAAAAAAAATTTTGGTTTAGTCACAAATATCATATTACAATATTCCTATATTATTTTTATTTTGATTTCTTAGACATTTACTTGTTTTTTGTGTGTATGTGTATGTGTGTGTGTGCATGTGTGTGTAAGTGTACTCACACAGGCACACAAATGCCTAAAATGGCCCAAAGAAGTCATTAAATCCCTGGAGTTAGATGTTACTGGGAACCAAACTTAAGAAGCAGACTCTATTAAGTGTTCAGCCATCTCTCTATCCTAGACATTCTTGTACTCTAGTTCTTAATACTGTACTAAAGAACACTGGTGTGCAATAAATGAGTTTATTTGAGTATATATATATATATATATATATATATATATATATATATAGTCTCCATTTCTAGTATGACTATACAATTCATAGTCTAAGAAAAGCCATTCCTAAGAGCAAATAACTATGTTATTGGTTGTAAGTACTGTAGGACAACAGTGAAAATGATTATATTATTTTCTCAGACACAGGTTTTACTTTAAAAAATTTCAAACAGTATATTTTGATCCTATTTTTTTTTCCTCCAGCTCCTCCTGGATTCTACCTCTCTCTCTCTCTCTCTCTCTCTCTCTCTCTCTCTCTCTCTCTCAAAGACAAAAAAAATGAAAACAAACAAAGAGAACCACAAAGTTGGGCGGTGGTGGTGCACACCTTTAATCCCAGCACTCGGGAGGCAGAGGCAAGCGGATCTCTATGAGTTCGAGACCAGCCTGGTCTACAAGTGCTAGTTCCAGGACAGGCTCCAAAACCACAGAGAAACCCTGTCTTGAAAAACAAAAACAAAAACAAAACAAAACAAACAAACAAACAAAAAAAAAACAAAGATAACCACAAACAAAACAACAAATACCAAACCAAACAAAAAGCACGTAAAAAACATTGAGTCTCTTTCACTTTGACCAATTACTCGTGGACATGGAGCCTGCCCTGAAGTGTGGTTGCTATAACTAGTGCCACTCCATTGAAGAAAACTGATTTTCTTTTTCCCAGCAGGCATCAATTGCAAATAGCAATTGGATAGGGGTGGAACTTCATACTACTTCCCTTTCCCCATCCTTTGGATTTTTCTCTGGTTTGAACTTGTGCATGTCTTGTATATTCTTTCAGATGACCTTATTTTATCACATTTTCATAGCTTATCTTTTTATTATTATTACTTATTTATTAAAGATTTCTGTCTCCTCCCCGCCACCGCCTCCCATTTACCTCCCCCTCCCCCAATCAACTCCCCCTCTCTCATCAGCCCTAAGAGCAGTCAGGGTTCCCTGCCCTGTGGGGAGTCCAAGGACCTCCCACCTCCTTCCAGGTCTAGTAAGGTGAACAGCCAAACTGCCTGGGCTTCCACAAAGCCAGTATGTGTAGTAGGATCAAAAACCCAGTGCCATTGTTTTTGACTTCTCAACAGTCCTCATTGTCCGCTATGTTCAGCGAGTCGATTTTATCCCATGCTTCTTCAGACCCAGTCCAGCTGGCCTTGGTGAGTTCCCAATAGAACATCTCCATTGTCTCAGTGTGTGGGTGCACCCTGAACAAGATAAGCTGTGAGAGCACGAGCAAGGAACTCATAGCTTATCTTGTTCAGGGAATGTCAAAATATATCCTTTGGTGGCAAAAGATGAGTCAAGATTTATTTCATATCAAGAAAGGCAGTAACTTGACTGAGTATTTCTTTAGAAGAAATGACTTTTGAAGACATATTCTCAGCTTCCCAATCCTTACAGTTTTGAGGCAGCATTCTTCTCTGCATCCCTGATATTTTATAGAGCTTACTTAAATCATAAATATTTACAAATTCCTAGGGCCCAATAAGCACTTAAAAGATGCTTGCTTTGCATTATTTGTAATAGCCGGAACCTGGAAACAACCTAGATGCCCTTCAATGGAAGAATGGATGAAGAAAGTATGGAATATATATACATTAGAATACTACTCAGCGGTAAAAAACAATGACTTCGCGAATTTTGCATGCAAATGGATGGAAATAGAAAACACTATCCTGAGTGAGGTAACCCAGACCCAAAAGGATGAACATGGGATGTACTCACTCATAATTGGTTTCTAGAGATAAATAAAGGTCAGTGAGTCTATAATTTGATATCCTAAAGAAACTAAATAAGAAGGTGAACCGAAAGAAAAACATATAGCTATCCCCTGGTTATGGAAAGTAGATCAGATTGCCAGGCAAAAATTTGGGATCTTGGGGGTGTGGTGGGAGGGGGGTGAGGGGAGAAGGGGAGAGAAATGTGAGAAGGGGAGGATGGGGGGGAACCTGGGGAAACGGGATGTTTGGGATAAAGGAAGGTTGGTTAGGGGAGCAGAGAAGCACACATCTTAATTAAGGGAGCCATCTTAGAATAGAAAAAAAATAAAATAAAAAAAAAACAGTTTCCAATAGAGAGAGCTTAAAGCTGCCTAACAGGTACTCAAACAGGTAAAATATAAATCAACAGGTAAAGTATACAATAATCAACAAATACAGTATATTAATTATAATGCAGCTATGGCAAGTGTGCATATTAAATATAAAACTTATTCTACAACATTTTTATAAAAAAATGCTGTTTATGGCAAAATCTTCTCAAGTTTTGCCAATTAAGATATTAAACTCTTAATTTAAACCAGTAGCCTGTCTGGTACAAAAGGGCAGGATAAAAGCTAAAAAAATGGCTTGATCCCCAGATGATTATTGCTACAATTCACACAACTGTATTTTGCTAATGTTATAGCAAAAAAAAATCCCTTAAAGGATTTTATGCTAAATTTTACAAATGGCTCTTCCAATGGAGGAACTGCATATATGGCTAATAATAATAAAAAAAATATTATGGAGCATAATAAGGCTCCTTGTAAGCAGCTTATGAAACTTGCAAGTAGATCCAGATGCAAACGGATCTGACATGATAACACCAAGCTGACCTTTGCTAGGGCAAGGTGGAAAAGCCCTTGCAATGCATTATGAAAAAACCCGACCTATATATATTTGGGGTCGAGGATATGTTTATGCTTTTTTCACAGAAAGAAAATAAAAGCTGGGCCTGATGTCGAGGCTGCGCTTCGGACACAGAGGAGTTCCTGAGGCGATTGCAGAGAGGTCCTTAGTCTGGCTTTTCCTGCCCCTAAGGAGAGGAGTCCCTGATAACAGAACCTGCTGCTCCACTCTACAGGGTGTCAATTCTGCCTCCTGAGTCCAGGGAGACCCGGCTGAGATAATGCCAGGATGTGCTTCAGATAGCTGAATCCAGCTCACCTCACCCAGGAATCCCACCGGCCCTGAAGCACAAGTGCTAAACTGCTTCTGCAGCTTGAACTCTGGTCTGCTTTGGAGCTGAGATGCAGACTGGACATCAGACTGTTTTAATCTTTGGGACACAGAACTCATTTTAATTAAAATACTAACCTCTTCACTTAAGGAAGGGGAAAGATTGGGGTTCCTGTGACTGTTGCTCAGAGTCTGAAAATGGTGGTATTTGACAACAATGTATGTCATTGTACTCTTACTGAAATTGATCTAATGATATTTGTAACTGCTTATAGATGTTGGGAAAGGTTTGACACATGCTGTAAAGTGTTTGGGTTTAATGCATATGTTAAGAATTTTAGATTTTGATCCCTTTTTCACCTCCCCTAATTGATGGCAGGCAAGCACACGTAACTTTTTGTGGAGTAGGCATTTAGGAAGGAGGACATACCATGGGCCAGACTAAAAGGTGAATACTGGGTTTGGAAGGTGCCCCTTTCTTCTTGTCTGGAGATGGAGTTATTGGTGCCAAAATTATACCATATCTTTTGTTTAAGGAGCACCTCACAGATTTTTCATTAATGATAGATACAGGGGCCCAATGACGGGAGTTAGTGTGGATCCTCACCTAAATTTCAAACCATACAGAGGCCGTACAGGCCGGCTCAACATGGCATGGTTTTTAGGTACGAGGGCGCTCTCCACATAGCCTAAGACAGGGTGCCCTGTGATCTGCTTACTTTAATCCTACTAGATACCTTTTATTTGAGAAGCTCCAAGAAACTAATGCTACTCATAAGGCACCCTCTGTTCCCAGGAGAGGTAAATTGCTTCACCAGTCGAGAGGAGGGTCTCTCCTTGTCCCAGTCCCTTCTCCTTTAGATCTGACACCATGGTTGACTCTGTCTTGGTGCCCTCCACCTATAACTACTTGCCTTTATATAAGAAAGGAGGAATATGTTGGGAGCCGTTTCCCCCCCCCCTAAAGATTGTTACAGAAACCATCACCTTGGGGAGCCTGCAGGGAACCCCAAACCCATAATTATGTTAAGAATAGTCCTATTGGCAAAACCTGCCCCACACCCAATTAGCTATTCGCTAATTGCTAACGAACCTAATCTGATAGCGGAACTGCCTTAAATTCCAGCTATCCAGGGAACTAGGTGTGGCAACTCCTGACTTCTTGGCCTACCTGACCAGATGTAGGTTACGTGACTGGGACCACGCGGCCAGATTCCATGCTCCTGTGCCCTGCTCCCCAACCCCTCATTCAGGGGGTATATAAGTTGTTACCCTGTCCCTAATAAACGAAGGCTTTGACAAAAAAAAAAAAAACTATGTCCAAAACATCTAGGAAAGAAATGTGTGTGTGTGTGTGTGTGTGTGTGTGTGTGTGTGTGTGTGTGTATTTCTAGCTGTATATAAAAGGAAAAATTAATTTTGGAAATACACAAAGAAATAAAAATATCTAACCATCAAAAAAAAATAAAATAAAAAAAGATGCTTGCTTTAAGGAAACAGACTCTGACATGTAGTAAGAGGTTAATGCTGTCATTGTAACTGACTTTCTGTTCTCTGTTATCTATTGATGTCTGACTTCACTTTCTTTATACTTTTATATTACAGTATTCATTGTGGAAACATTGTATGTTTTTTTGTGTGTTTCTTATAGTGTTTCATGAGAAAGAGTAAAAAATGACATATAACTAAAAAATTTAAATGAATTAACAACCTAGGTTTATACAAAGTCCTATGTCATTATTTATGGCAAGTATTATCCTTAAAAATTGAGAACAATGCCTGGCGATGGTGGCACACCTTTAATCCCAGCACTCGGGAGGCAGAGGCAGGCGGATTTCTGTGAGTTCGAGACCAGCCTGGTCTACAGAGCTAGTTCCAGGACAGGCTCCAAAGCCACAGAGAAACCCTGTCTCGAAAAACCAAAAAAAAAAAAAAAAAAAATGAGAACAAACATTTGTGTTTTAATAAATAAATGAAATTTTAAAATTCTGTATATCTATTAAATAGAATATTACCAAAGAGAAATAATAGGTCTAAAATGATAACATTTCTGTATCTTCAATTTTCAAAATGTCATAGATATCTTAAAAGTCTTAATAGTATATGATGGCAGCCATATAATATTTAGAAAAGGAAAAAGTCATAGAAATATTTAAAAAGATGAGTATTATAAGGATAATGAGTAAGACAGAAAAGAATGTGAAAATTACAAGGATATGGGGACGGAAAGAGGTCCTTCTCCAGAGAATGGGTAAAGCCTTCTTCAATCTGAGAATAGTAAAATCTAGTAGTAAAAAAGAAATCTAAAAATTTTGTTTATTCTTTTACAATTTCATACATAGGTATGGTGTATTTTGACCATTTTCACCCCATTGCCACTTTTCATTTCCCTTTCATTCCTGTTGAAACCCTTTCTCAGGAGGTTCCCTCCCATTTTGATGTATTGTTTTCTTTTGTTTTTGTTGGTGGACTCCCAGATTTTAATTAGTATTGCTTGAAAGCACATTGTGAGGGTGTTGTCCTTTATTGGAGCAAGGACAGGAAAGACTCTCCACATGCAACATCTCCTCAGACGGGAAACATGTCTCATGAGCCCCTCCCCAGATCATAGGGGAATGCTCACATGAGTTTATGAGTGCGAGGACTTCTGGGAAGTAAGAAGAAACTGTTTTACAGAGCTGTACATCATCTTCTCAATCTTGCATACATTCCACCCCCTTTTCTGAACATTTCCTGAGCCCTGGAGAGGGTGATGTAGGCGTCATAGGTGTATCACTTAAGAAGGATCCGTTGGCAGTCACTTCTCAGCATGTAGACCAGCTATGAGTCTCCTCTATAGCATTATTCACAGCATAAAGAAACTCCTTGACCAAGGCTGAGAGTAGTGCCGATTTCTCTGTATAAACATAAAGGCTTAGAAGGCAGTTGGACAACAAATCTAGTTAACAAAACAACAAGAGTAGATTTCTCCAAAGTGCCTATGGTCTGTCAGTCCTAGACCCTTTACCAGGTATACAGTACCTGGCATGAATTCACTCCTGTGCAGTGAACCTCAAAATCCATTACAAAGTTATTGGCTAATCATTAAGAGTCATGACCTAATGTCAGCTATAGACATTTATCTTTACTGGCAGGTCAACCTTACAGCTTTCAGGGTCCACTGTAGGTTAAAACCCTTGATGACTTTGCAGTGCCAGACAACCCTTTGAGTAGTTTTGGAGCTACCCAAAAAAGAGGAAGCTTACAACTCAGTTGTCTACAAAAGTCAATATTCACTTTATATAGAGATTGTACAAATAAGAATACAAAAAATAAAAATTACAGAATTGGAAGCCATAAATTTTTATATGCAATGGATCTATAAGAAAAATAAAAGCTCAGGAAAAGCAATATGGAACAAAGAGCTTTCAACCTGCTATTGGCTTCTCTTGTGTTGGCTATCTACTACTTATTACGGGGCCTGCTCTTAAGAGAGGTTTGTATCCCCAGTGAAACTTGGTTTGAGAAAACTAATTATTTCATTGTGAGCAGTTATAAATCAGAGATACCCTCTTGGTTAGGGATGAGGTCATATGTTCTCTCCTCTCAGTGCTGCTAGTTAATCTGGAACAGACCTGTGTAGGCCCTGTGCACGCTGCTACAGTTTCTGTGTGTTGTTGTATATGACCTTCCTTCTGTGTTTAGAGGACCTTGCTTCCTTGGTGTCCTCCATGCCCTCTGACTTTTAAATTCTTTCTGCTTCTTCTTCTTCTATGGTGTTCCTGGAACCTTGAGGGAAGGGATTTGATGGGAACACCAGTTTAAACCTGAGTGTTTCAAGGTCTCTCATTCTCTGCACATTACTCAGCTTGGAGTTCTGTATTTGTTCCCATCTACTGCAAGAGGTAGCTTCTCTGATGGTGTCTGAGCAAAAACTCACTTACAAGTGTGGTAAAATATCACATGGAATTATTTTATGGTGATGTTTCTTTAACAGAACTGTAGGATGTGCTTTTCTCTAAGGTACCTGTCCTATCTAGTCTCATGTTCTTTGCTGCCTGAGTAGTGTTGGGGATGGGTTTCATCTCACAGAGTAGGCTTCAGTTTGTCTCTGCTTCTGTATGTGTTTCTTGTGATTTATCTGTGGCTTTTGGGGCTTTTTTGTTTTTTCTTATTCTTGTTTTTTTTATTTTGTCTTATTTAATTATTACGGTTATTTCTTTTGTAGATGTCTGTTTTCATTCTAGTGAGGGGGGAGAGAGAGAGAGAGAGAGAGAGAGAGAAGGGGTATGGATTTGGGTGGGTGGGGTAATGGGGAAGTTCTTGGAGGAATTGTTGAGTGTTAGGAGATACATTGTAAGATGTGAAAGTATCCCTGTGTTACTGTGTATATCCACGCATGTGTTGACCAGAGGCTGATACAAGATGCCTTCTTGTATTGTTCTCTACTTTGTATTGTTGAGACAGGTCTCTGACTGAACCTGGAGCTTACCAGGTCAGATAAACTGACTAGTCACTGAACACCAGAGATCTTTCTCTTCTTCCTTCCTATCTCCATGTTAAGTGTATTGGATATACAGAAGAAAGCCACAGACTAACTCAAAAGAAAAGAAAAGAAGAGAAGAAAAGAGAAGAGAGGAGAGAAGAAGAGAAGAGAAGAGAAAAGAAAAGAAAAGAAAAGAAAGAAAAAATAATACACATGCTGAGATCCAAATTCAGGTTCTTGTGCCTATTTGGTATTTGGCTGACACCTTATTGACTAATCTATTTCCCTAGCACCCAAGACCTTTTAAAATAGGAAAAAAATAATAAATTTAAGCATATTTTCCAATTATATGAAAATGTTCTTTTGAGGTACTGTTTTGCTTTCTCTGAACAACAAAGTATATTATAATACTGCCAGGGATTAAAACAAGTAAGAAAGTTTACATACAGGGGCCAGATGGGGCCTTCATTCCAGTCTTTATAGGTTTTATCTCCATCAAAGAAACAATTGAGAAGAAACAAAATAAGGTATGTGTATGTGTGTTGTGTGTGTGGGGGGGGGCTGTTATTACAAATCAAAGCACACAGTGGAGGAGGGAGTACAGATTTCTCAAGAGAGAATTATATTCTGGAATTGCGTTCACTTGTTTTTTGGGATAATGTTAATCGGAGGTGGAATTTTCATGAGTTGAACTGCCATGAGTCAGTATTTTCCTAGAATAGGGTATAATCTCCTTTTTGATCTCTATATGCCATTTGGAAGTTTGTGTTTTGGAGCATGAACAAAATGAAAATTGCATTATAATTTGAATATAATGCGCCATCTGTTCCCACTGGAGATTTTTCAGGATTCTTCCTTGTTCAAACCTTGTTTATTTATTTTTTTTGTTTATTGTTTTCCCAGAATGAATCCACAGCTTCTCATTTCCTGTGGAAGCAAAAGCAAAACCTCTTCTCCAAAGTAACATATCTTTTGACTTAAAATTTGAAGTTAAGGCATTTTCAAAATATATATGTTGGATAATCTAGCAGCATTTATAATCAAATTTCTTTTAGCAACTGTTGCTACCTCCTGAGCAGTCAAACAATTCAAAGACAATACAGTAACATTCAGTACCCTGATTTTCTGTACATTTTCCATCTTTACGTTGCTTTAATTTTTTTATGGTATTTATTTTTATCTTTCAATTTTTAAAATTTTTCAGAAAGCCTTTCTCTGTGTATCTTTGGCTGTTCTGGCTTCTCACTCTGTAGACCAGACATCATTGAACTCACAGAGATCACCTGCCTTTGCCTCCCAAGTACTGGGATTAAAGGTGTGTACCACCTCATCCAACTAGTCTCTTTTTTATTTTCTTTTAAGGACTTTCTCTTTTTTCTTTTCTCTCCCAAGCCTACATATGCTTTTAAACATACTGTAACCTGTTAACCTGTTTAGAGGATCGTTTTTTGTATGTCTCTATCTTTTTTTTTTTCCACAAGAGTCTTTAATCTGTTAAAATGCAGGGCTAGGATTAAAGCCTTGGCCTTGGCATCTGGCTCCACCCCATTCCTTAGCTTTCTGAGAGTCTAGCTTTTGTGGTGGAGGTACTGGTGGGAGCCATGTTTATTACCACAATTCTGTGGAGTTTTGAAGTCCATGCTGCTACCAAGAAGCCTGCTGCCAGCTGCTCATAAATACCATTTAAGTGTTAAAAGAGCTGCAAAGTTTCTGCCACTAAATCTGAGCCAGGAAGCCTCCCTCAAAAGGAGTCACAGGAAAGAGGGGAAGCTTAGGAAGCCCTGTGGGTGCCCTGGGGGTGGCAGCAAGGACAGGAAGAGGAAACTAAGCCTGGGCAGATGGGATCTGGGAGCGCTAGTGCTTCTCCAGAACCCAGGTGGCTAGGTTTGGGTTCCAGTTCCTAGAGCTGGAATTCCAGTCTCAACTCTCGCCTAGGCTGTTGAATAAAAGCCTCAGGCAAAGAGCTTTTTCATAAATTCATGCCCCAAACGTCAGGCACCAATTGAAGCACGCATAACAAAACCTCAGTAAGAGAAATTAGCATTCAACCTGAAGATCTCACTGCTTTGCTTTTCAGAGTCTGAAAGGGCCATCCTACCACCAGGAATCTCAGAATGAGACTGCCTGAAAGAAGTTTCCTCCTGTTTTAGAATCCTTCCTATTTCTGGGATTAAAGGGGTGCACCACCCGGCTTCTATGGCAAACTAGTGTGACTACTGAGATTAAAGGTGTGTGACATTGTGGCTCTGGTCTGTAAGGTGGGCCAGTGTGGCTGTTTTACTTTCCTGATCCCCAGGCAAGCTTTATTTAATAAAATACCAATGAAATGACGTCAAAAAAAGCACAACCATCTCCCTGGTTCATCATATTGGTACCAGCTGGTTTGGGAGTGATGCTGAAGTCTACTTATATAATTGCATCAGTCCCCCTGCCCTGATTTTGAGTCTTGTGATTTATTTATTTATTTATTTATTTATTTATTTATTTATTTTTTTTTGGTTTTGACAGTTTTGGGGGGAGTTTTGTTTTAATACTCGTTCCATCTCAATTGGATTTTGCAAAAATTAAATTAACCAATTAAATAATGTTACTTAACCAAAAGTGCTTTTTGTTTTTATTTAATGTCTCTATTATGGGGAATAATAGAGTTGTGACTTTTTTTAACCTATTGTCTTGTCCAAATTGGGATATGACCACCCTAACTTTATGACATTTTTCTGTGCTACTTAACTTTTTTTCACATTTGTCGTATTTTGATTACATAGCTATCAAGGGACAATAATCACCTATGACATTTGAGACAATAGAGCCTTTCATTTACCGTCAATGTCTTCCCTGGTGTCTTTTAGGAAGTTCCTTGGGATTCAATACCCAGCTCAACATTGCCTTTTTGTTTGGCACATCAAGTCACATCTACTTTGTATTTATTCATCCCCAAATTCTTTCAGTTACAATGATTAAAAACTCTTTTTATAAATCATTAATGACTAATTCCCTAAACAACTAATTTACATTTTCTACAATATCTACAGGTAAGAGAAACAATAGTTTAGCATATCAAAATCATATTTTAACCTAGATTTTAGTGCTTTTCTATAAGAAATAACTAGAAGTAAATGGGAGTTGGAGACCATCTAAGAAGTTTTAGAATTCTGTATTGGCTAATCATTTACAGGCCCTGCTTTTACACATGGAAAACTTATTTTAGAAGCCTGATTTGGGGACTCTTGATTTTATTTAAAAAAAAAAAATTAACACCCCCAAGTTTTTCTACTTTTTTCATTGTATTAAGAACAGAATTAATGAAAGAAAGCCGATGGTGGAGGGAGCTAAAGAAGAATAAAATAAAACCCAGCTGGAAAGTAAAAATACCAGTGGATCTACAAAGCCAGGACAGATCTATTTAAGAGCTGTGGTATGTGTGCCTGAACAGGGCAGGGAGCAGATGGCTAGCTTGATTGGTCTTAATGGGTGCTTGTCAAATTTCGGCTCTAAGGCACAGTAGGTGTTTGTCACCCTGTTTCCCGATGATTGTATTTCCAAGGCTTGTTCCAGGTATTTGCAGCTAGCATTCCTGGCATTGAAACAAAGGTGGCCCTGAGAAGACAGATACCTCTAGACTAGAAAGAGAATTTACAGTTAAGTTTTCTGATGTAAATGCTGTAGAAACAAGAAGCTCAAATACTAGGAGTCTAGAAGCAGACTAAAATTAGTCAAACCTAGGGAACACTCAGATCTCGGTCAAGTACACTTTACATTCTTGTGGCCTGTTCACCAATTGTGGGTTCTTGCATTCAAAGGATTTAGGTCTACTGGATATTTGCCTGTCTTAAACTGGGGTTTATTATGTTTATTTATTCATGTTTTAAAAATACGTTCAAATTATGTAGCATTTGACTGAGACCCATAAAGATCTATAATCTCATAAGTTCAATATAAAATGCATTCAAAAATACAGATTTATTTAATAAAATGACCTTACCTGAATACCCACTTTGGAAATTCACTTTGTTCATTTCTTCCTTAAAGTTCTTTAAACATTCTATTCCCATAGGGAATTCTCTAGTTTGTCCCCTTAAATGCTTAGGTGATAAAATACTTCTTCAGGTAGTAAAGAACGGCATTTGGATGCCAAAGATAGTAACTTATTAACACCGAACAGAGAGTGGGAAATTTTAAATTAATGTCATACTGCTGATAGATTCTCAAAGTGTCCAATTAAAGCACAGCAAATGCCAAGGCTTTGTGCACTGTGCCTCGTCATGTTGGGAGAGCAGAGATACCTGGCTTTGTGATAGCAAATTGTGATAAAGGTAGTGATGATGGTGAACAAAAATCAAAAAATGTATTCCAGGCCCTGTGAGATACTCAGGGGTAAAGGGTTTGCCATACAAGGTAGATGGCCTGAGCTCTGTAAAATGTCCTGCGGAGATGAGGAGAGAGCACGAGACACAAACAAACCCACGTGTATAAGTTTATTAAGAAGATCTGTGCAGACGAGCTCAGGGGAAACCCTGAACAGAAGGGGTGGAAGAGAGCATGGGAATGGCGCCTTTATCTTTTAAAGGTTTTCCAGCACATGCGCATGAGAGGAAAGATGTGCCTACGGGAGATGACGGGCGAAGCTACACCCTGCGCTAGTGACGCAGATGGCGGGCGACTCTCGCATCGCATGTGCATCTGGGATACATGCTCTGCCTCAGAACCCGGAAATGCAGCCTTACAGGTGGCTAAAGGAATTACATTCTGTCCCTGGAAGTCACGACAAAAAAGAGAGGACCTACAACCAAAGTTGTCCATTGATCTCTATAGTGTGCCATGGAACATGCATTCTCTGCCACTCACCCGCCAGTATTTCACATACAGAAACATGTACAAAAATAATAATAAGTAAAGCTTTCTAAAAGCATTCACATTCTATTGGATGGGACTTTGAAAGACATTGGTCTTTTAAAAAGGCAGTTCTAGAAAAATTAACTTCCAGTTTTTATTTAATACTGTAAAATAAAACATGAAGGGATAGATAAGAAAAATGGAACTGGAAACAACGTGAAAGCCTCTTGGGGTCTGCACATTTGTTTCTATTTTCTTTATGGCTTTTTTTTTAAAATTCGGATATAGTTGTAATTGAATACCTTTGGTCTCCCTGCTTTTACTTCCTACTCTACCAAGCCAACATTCTCATGTTAATTCCAAAAGCATCAGCTTTTTATACTCACATAATTATTGCGGTGGAATTCACTGGGACCTTTTGATGGTTCAGTAGAGAAATATATTTTTCTGGGTTGCGTAGAGACTTAGCATTTAGGACACGTTCACTTACATACCAAAGAGATTGGCAGAATAATTTTTGAATGAAACATGGCATATTCCTTCACAAAATGCCCACCCTTAGTGCTATTCATGGGAGTTTTCATATTATTCTTTTTGGCCATGAGTCACAGACATTTTTGTTTCCTTCTTTTAGATGCCTATCACAACTTGAATGTGCTTTTTGTTATTTTCTGATATTTGAGCTTCCTTACTTTCTCTAAAGCTCCCTTTTCAGCTGCCTTCCTATTGCTATAGGTAAATTCATAGTCTCCTCCTCCAGGCAGGGGCCAAGATTTACAGCTTGCCTGCCCTGGGATTTCTCTTTAAAATGCTGATGAAACCACCTGAGTGTGAAGTTGTTTTATTAATAAGACTAAGTATCCCGAGGGAACCCAGAATTCCATAGTATCATAACAAGTGGTATCAATCTTCTGAAATAGAGTAAGAGTTGTTAAGTACAAAAAAACCTAATAACATATACAGTAACTAAACCTGTTAAACTGGAAGCTTTTCCCTTCTCTCTGGCCTGGATCCAGGTCGCATTTAATTAGTAAAGTGCAGGATTTCCTTAGTCAAAGTGTATATTTGTAATGTCAGAGTAGTCCATGTTGGATCAAAGCAAACAATAGTAACTTGGGACTTAAGCATTTGTAAGAAAAGCTGTGGTCCATGTCATGTCTCTAGATCACTGTCTACATTCTTTATTCTACACAGAATTTTATGCCTCTGTTTAATTATAATGTCATTACACGGGAAAGGTGAGTGGAATCTTGCTATGATCGCTTTGACAGCCCTGAGCCAGCAAAGCAGGTTGCTGTGGTTGAACTCCAGTGAAATTAATTGCTGAATGCGATTAGCTTTGGGTCACTTGGAATAAAAGCCAGGTCTTTATTTCATAATTGAAGGTGGACCTTAATGAGAAAGGTTATTTTTGTACTGTGAATGGTGATTATGATTCCAAAAGTACAAAAGAAAAATTTTTGTGATTTGTAGCACTATGAAAATATATGAAGGAGATTCTTTTGTAGTATTAAGCTGCTTAAAAATCTATCTTCCCAGGCTCACAAAATGGCTCCGTGGGTAAAACACTTGCTGTGCAAGCCTGAGAGCCTGAGTTACAGTCCTGAAATTATTGTAAAGACAGAAGGAGAGAACCAGCTTCAAATGTACTCTGTGACATATGTCCCCGTGCATAACACAATAGTGTTAATTCAAGAAAAAAACAGGGTGTCATGTGGCTTTAGTCCCAATACTAGAGAAGCAGCAACAGGAAAATCTCTTTGAGTTTAAGGCCAGTCTGGAATACAATAGTGAGTTCTGAAATATCCAGGGTTATCTAGTGAGATAGAGTCACTACAAAAATTCAGCAGCGTCAATATCAATTTATAACTAGAGGTACTCAAAGTAACTCTGTGGATCATTCAAACCTTCCTCCCCACAGTCATTCTAAAACTGTTTGATAAAATGAAATGAGGACTTGTTTAATTATTAATATTTACATTTAAACGTGAAATGATATTCCTCACGATTTACCAATTATTTTTGGTACCAGAAGCAAATGGGCAGGACTAGGAACAAACATATTTAAGAATCCACAAAGAAACAATATAAAAAAAATTCTAAAAAGCTTTGTCTTGCCATTGTGTCCCACTTTTTATGTAGAAAGGTAAATGCCAGTGTATCTCAATCACACCAGGAATAAAAATGTACATGGTGGGGCTGGAGTCCCCTGCAGCAGTAGAACATCGGTCAAACATGCACAAGTCCCTGGGCATGACTGGCTGGTATGAGGGTTGGAAGGGAAGGGAAATTCTCTCCAAATCACCTGATGGCAGAACTGTGAAGGTGGGAGAAGTCTTCATAAAGATTTGTACTGCTCAAACCTTACCATGTAAGGTATTATATCCTTTACTGTTTTGTTGTTGCATTTGTTTACAGCATTAGAGTTGGGGGGAACTTCTATAGGGTAGACAAAGGGCAAAGTCTCATTCAACATTTTTAGAAATGTTGAACAAAACCATCAGAGATTATGTTATAATTTATTTTTTAAAAAAATCCACAGAGAAGTCATGCCATACAGCAGGGCTTATAAGGGTGGTTTATTGGAAGGGGAGAGAGAAGAGACTAAAAGGGGGCTATAGAAGGGGGCAGAGGGGCACAGAGACTAATCCCTGCGGGCAAGAGTGGTAGGAGGGAAGGAGTGAGGGAGGGAGGGAAGGAGGGAGGAAGAAAAGAAGGGAGAGAGGGAGGAAGGGAGAGGGAGAGACAGAAAGAGAGAGAGAAAGAGAAAAAGGGGGCCAAGGCTCACCTTTTAAAGGGGAACATACTGAATGTACACAGCAGGTACTCTTAGTGGCTGCCACTGAGGACATAGCCTGTCAGGACCCCAAGGACAGGCCAATGCAGATACATGAATACTAACACACTCCTCCCTTTCTCTTGTTATAAAAAGGTGAGGTCTTAGACAGCAGTAGCTGTTGAGGAAGGGATGAGGACACCCTGTTCTCCTGCTGACCTGGAGAGGGGGGCATCAATCATCTTTGGAAGACCTGAGAAAGCTGGGGTGCTGGCCACATCCTGGGATAGCTGGCTGTTTCACTTCACTTTAAAGACTCTGGGGAACCAACAGATGACACTTGGGCCTGCAACTCGACTCCTTGGAGCTCACAAGAAACACATACACAGAATTAAACAGGCTTTAAGTAAATTAAAAGAAAAGGAAAACTAGTGTGTCCTGAGAAAGAGGAATCTGGCTTCTTCATCTGATTTGCACCTTGCAGCAAACAGACAGGACATTTAGAGATGTAGAACAGACAGTAAAGACAGTGAAGAATGCTTTGTTTGTTTCCTGATTGCCTGTTCTAAGAAATACCAAGGCCAGATTTGACTTGAAAGGCATGGTCAGTGGGTCTGTAAAAGTGAGGAGGTGTATGACACAGTTCCCAAGGATGAGACTGAGGAACAAGGTACAAAACCTGAATACCCTGGTATCCTAGGAATCTAGGAAGGAACAGCCTGATTGGGGAAAAGCTGTTCAGTACATCATTATGTAGGAACAGGGGCCAAGGGCTCTGCACACGAAAGAGGCACAGTTGCCTGGTACCAGGACTTTGAGAAAAGCCAGAAGTAGAGGAGAGCACTGTGTTTGAGAAATGAATCCTCACAAGCCAGGGGATGATAAGAGGGGGGTAGACCCAATTGCTAGTAGTGATTGGAAGGCAAATCTGCCAGTGAACTCGAAAGCAGATTTGTTGCAGGTGAAAGAAAACAGATCAGGAAGCAAGTATGGTGCAGGTGGAAGAGAGCAGATAAAGAAAGAAAATCTAAGGGGTATGTGGACCAGATTTGACTGTAAAGGCAGGAGAGTTTAGAAACTCTTACATCAGGCACTCAACTCAAAAGTCCGAGGATTTCCAAAAGGCCTCCCAGTGGGGAGTGTGGAGGTATAGATGATGACACCATTCCCAGAGTCAGGTAAAGAAAAAAACCCAAGTGTCTGCAATTCCTAGAATCCTGGGAATTCAAACACAGGTTGTCATATATGTCATCACACAAAGAACAGGGGCCAAGGACTCTGAGCATGAGAGAGGTGTGGTTACCTGAGGTCAGAACTTGACACTGCCACAAAGCAAAAAAAAATCACACTTGAGTGATGAATTCTCACTCTGGGAAATAGCCAGAGATGGAGAAGAGGGGACTCTCCAATCATTCAGTGTTGGATGGAGGGGACCCTGTTAGTTGGAAAAGCAAGACTGTCCTATGTGGACCAGGTTCCAGGGACCTGGCATAACTCAGAATGCTGGTGGGCAGAAGGAAGTGCCAGGAGAGCCTGCTGTGACTTATGGCACCAATGTTATAATTCATTTTAAAATGGTGGCATGGGAGAGTCATGCCATACAACAGGACTCACATGGGAGGTTTCTTGGAAGAAGAAAGAGAAGGGGATAAATAAGGGAGCAGAGAAGGGAGCACAGAGGGATGGCAGACACAAGTCCCTGTGGACAAGAGTGGTGAAAGACAAAGAAATTGAAAAAGTGAGACAGAAAGAGAGAAAAAAAAGAGATAGAAAGAGAGAAAAAGAAAAAGAGAGTGAGAAAGAACCAAGAGATGGACGAGGCTTACCTTTAAAAGAGAACATAGAAAATGCATAAGGAGGTGCTCTTAGTGACTGCAGCTGAGGACATATCCTGTCAGAACCACAAGGGCAGGCTAATATAGAAGTCTGAATAGTAACAGTTGAATAAAGAAAATGAGTAGGGCAAAAAGAAAATAAAGTGGTGGAAAATAAGAAAATACAAATTGTGAAAGAGACAAAGAATGGTTGAAATACTACCCTTAGTGACAAACCGAATATGCTCTTTTTTTAAAAAAAAAATGTTGATATACTGAAACCAAAAGGGTTTTAATCAGTTATTAAGTGATATTTTTCTACACGTGTGCATTCTGTGACTTAGTCAGACACACTTGCCTCCTCAGATGGTTGTCATTACTTTATGGATACAGCATTCAAATCCTTTCCTCTCACTTTCTGAGATACACAGAATACCACTATTACCAGTAGCCCCCTTATGCAAAGCACACTAGAATTTCTTAGTCTTAGTTAACTGCAAATCTGTCATTTGGTCAGCTTTTCATCATCTTTCTCTATCCCTTTCAATTTCTAGAAGTTATTATTCTACTTCGTATTTCAATCTGAACAACTTTTTAT
This sequence comes from Microtus obscurus, assembly GCA_963919715.1. Classification (NCBI taxonomy): domain Eukaryota; kingdom Metazoa; phylum Chordata; class Mammalia; order Rodentia; family Cricetidae; genus Microtus; species Microtus obscurus. The sequence goes on along the minus strand of CAWTZC010000501.1, from coordinate 2,067,896 downwards.
ACTCCACGTCCAATGAGATCGTGCAACCCTTTCTTCTCTCTACCTGACTTATTGCATATTACATACATACATATCTATCCATTACTTGAGTGGTTGAATATTATACTTTTCTGTGACCAAATATAATTTACTTATACATATATCACATTCTGATAAAAGAAGGAAATAAAAACTGCTCAGATAGTCCTGGGACCCTAAAGCATCAGGTAGGACTAGAAATGTTCTAGTTCCATTTTGTCTATTATCCCCAAGATGATCATCTTTACCAATTGAGAAAGAAGCACCTGAACACCTACTTGGGCCAGGTTGACTCAAAGCCAAAGCCCCTCATTGTATCTCACCCTAGGTTCTGCTGTAAATCCCTTTACACGTCTTAAACCAGCATACCCATGGCTCCGTATTTTCTGGGTCTCCTTCACTTGTAGAAGAGGTCTATGCTCTGGTTTCTCTATCTATCTATCTATCTATCTATCTATCTATCTATCTATCTATCTATCTATCTATCTATCTATCTATCTATCTATCTATCTATCATCTCTCCTCTCTTTCTGTGTGTAGTCTGTTTCTATATTTCTGTCTCTCAGTGTCTTCCTCTATTTCTGTCTCTCTTTCCTCTTGCTCCTCTTCTCCTTTTCTTTCAATCTCTCTTTCTCTTTCTCTATCCTCCTCTCTGTCTTAAGCTCCAATTTATGAACCTATAATCAACTTTTCTCCAGAGCTCACATCAATATTATATGAATTTTACCCTCGGAATTTTCTAGCTAGAAGCCCAAAAGCTGCTGACTCAGGGAAGCTCCACTGGTGGTAGAGATTTCTAGTATCTTATATTCTTAAGCTGAGAAAGGTTCTGTCATTCTCAAAGACATGTCAACAGCCACATACCAATCTATTCATCAGTTGTTGAACTCTACGATATGTCTATTCCTAGTATGTCTTATGTAGCGTTTCAGCAACATGGGGTGCACAGATGGATGTGCTGTTGCATGTCTTTAGTCCTACTGTCCTACTATAACTAGGAAAAGTATGACTCCCCATTTTAGAGTAATTTGTATCCTTAATGAAATCATTTAAAAAAATAGGTACCTCAGATTATCAGGTCTTCTTCTACAGCCAAAGCAGTACTTAAGTCTATAGAGTCTGTCCTTCTAACCACTAAGAAGCCAATTAACCCTAATGGTCTTAAAAAAAAAAAAAAAGAAAAGAAAAGATGGATAACTGCCATTCTTCTAATGGTTAATTAAAATAATAAGTATATATTTACTTCCTAGTGAAATAAAGTATGAGGCCTGACAGATTGGATAGTTTCTGGGTCCATGCAGTGGCTGCAGTATTCCTTCTCCATCAAAATGCAGTGAAAAAATAAGTTTGTCAGGAAAATCACTTTGGTGGGCTGGGACCGCAGTTCTCTGGTAGAGTTTTTGCCTACCTTTGTGGAGACTCTAAATTTAAACCCAGCACCAAAACCAAACAACATCAAATCAAAAAAAGTCCAAGAACATGTTTTATACAATGTATAGTACCATAGGCTAGGACATAACCTTAGATCAACAGAATAAGTTATTTAGTACTGTATTAGATGAGGTTTCTATAGTATATAAGTCATATTTCAATAAGTGTACAATTACTCCTGTCCTTATCTCAAGAGGTCTTCAGCTTCTTATTGGCAAAGAAAGGTTCTACAGACTTCATCAGAGGTTCCATTAGCCCCTAAAAATGATTTGTCAAGAAGTTACTGGACATTATCTATCACATTTCAAGTACTAAGGATGGCTTGTTAGACTCCTTGATTCTTCAAAATTAATATTTTTCCTGAGAAACAGAAGTTGGAATCAAAAGTAAGGGGGTTTATTATCAATGACCACCAGACAGACCTGTTTTAATGTTTGACAAGATACCAAATATCACAATGAATGATGACTGGTATATTTAAGGTCAGAAGTTTAGAACATAAATTTCCCAGCTTTCTTTCCATTCAGCCACCTCTGTTTTGAGTTACATTCAAAACAAGGATTTGAAGAAAAGGATGGAGAATTAGAGAAAACTAAAGTTCATCCTCTTTGTATTACTACCTTTCCATTGTTTTCTGATTTAAAATCAGCTAATGGACAGTGGATTATAAATTAATAGAAAAATAATACATGACACAACAATCACTTTTTGTTCTCCATTAACCTTCTTATAAGACTGAGGTTACCAGGAGCATACATTCTGTCTATGTGTTGCTTTTATTGGTTAATGAATAAAGAACTGCTTTGAGCCTATGGCAGGGAAGAAGAGCACTAGGCAGGGAAAGGTAGACTGTATGCTGGGAGAAAGGGAAAAGCCATGGATCCTTCACCTGAGACGGACACTGGGAATATTACCCAGGAAGCTACTGCCATGTGGCAATACACAGATTAATAGAAATGGGTTAAATTAATATAAGAGTTAGCCAATGAGAATTTAGAGCTAATGGGCCAAGCAGTGACTTAATTAAAAAAAAAGAGGTTATTTCAGTTTTTAAATCCTCATATGAGAGCAACAGAGTCTATCAACAAAAGATGGCATGAATAAATTCCAATGGGATTTCATTTATCTTTGCTCTTTCTCTAGATCTGTCTTTAGAGCCATTGTGTAAGTTTACATGCTTGCTCCTTACGCTCTGATTTTGCCTTTAAACATTTGAAAAGCTATTAGTTTCATGGGTGCTTGTCTTTCTAATGGAGTATATTAAACAGCTCCTTCCTTTCTCCTCAGTACCCTCAAATTACAGGATTAACTTGTTGAATTAGAATTGCATCGTTTCCCTTTTGAGTTAGGAAGTTTCTTCCCTGATTAAAATTGGTAAACAAAATGAATAAATTCATATTACAGTGGTGTTCTTAACCTTAATTCATTATAGAACAGGCAAAACCACATCACTGGTTATGGAATATATTTGATAAACTGTAACTGTAAATGAAGTATGACTGGTGTGAAGGTATAGCACAGAAATAATAGTTTATAGGAATGATTATTTTAAGAATGTCTTGCCAAAAGTTCAATTCTGAATAATGACTGAATCACAACTTATTTCCTTGACAAAGATCTAACTGAATATTTCTTTTATCAAAGAAATGAAAAAAAAAAAAAACCTTTAGTTAGGAACAAAGCCTACTGAACTGAAACTTCCGTGCGGGAAGCATAATGAGGTCTCAGTGGGAAAAGTATGTAATCCACATTTCCAGGAATTATATCGACTTGTATCTTTTTGGCTTCTTGAAAGGAAGAAATCCTTTGAGTCTGAAGGGAACAAACATGAAGCTTCTGTTTCTTCATCCAACACAGTTGTGTAGCCATGATAACTGGAATTTGGTGGAGGTGTGGCTGTGGAGACAGTATCACTGGAGATGTCCCCTAAACAGACCACACTTTAATTGTAGTTTGGCCAAGCAACATAGATTCTCCATGTACCTTCTATATAAGTTTTTTTTTGTTGTTGTTGTTTATTTCTTTTTTAGTTGTTGAAAAAAAAATTCTGCCTCCTCCCCGTTTCCCATTTCCCTCCCCCTCCTCCCACACATTGCCCCTCCCCCACTCCCCTCCCCCCAACTCCATTCCCCCTCCCTTTTGAGAATGAAGAGCAGTCCTGATTCCCTGCCCTGCGGGAAGTCCAAGGTCCTCCCACTTCTATCCAGGTCCAGGAAGGTGAGCATCCAAACAGGCTAGGCTCCCACAAAGCCAGTACATGCAGTAGGATCAAAACCTAGTGCCATTGTCCTTGGCTTCTCATCAGCCTTCATTGTCCGCCATGTTCAGAAAGTCCAGTTTTATCCCATGCTTATTCAGTCCCAGTCCCGCTGGCCTTGTTGAGCTCCCAATAGATCAGTTCCACTGTCACAGTGGGTGGGTGCACCCTTTGTGGTCCTGACTTCCTTGCTCATGTTCTCCCTCCTTCTGCTCCTCATTTGGACCTTAGGAGCTCAGTCCGGTGCTCCAATGTGGGTCTCTGTCTCTATCTCCATCCATCACCAGATGAAGGTTCTAAGGTGATATGCAAGATATTCATCAGTACGGCTATAGGATAGGGTCATTTCAGGTTCCCTCTCCTCAGTTGCCCAAGGTACTATCTGGGGACATCTCCCTGGACACCTGCGAGCCCCTCTAGAGTCAAGTCTCTTGCCAACCCTAAGATGGCTCCCTTAATTAGGATATATATTTCTCTGCTCCCATATCCACCCTTCCTTTATCCCAATCATCCCATTCCCCCAAGCCACCCCCCCATCCTCCCCTTCTCATGTTTCTCACCCCATTTCCCCTTAGCCCCATGCCACCTCAAGTTTATTGATGGAACTGGAGTTACTGACTGTGCCTTTCTTAGGAAAGTAGTTGCCTGCTGGAACAAAATCAATAATTAATAACTATTGGTCTTTTATACCTGAAATCTTACACTTTTGAAAAAAATATAGGTCAGAGATAGTTGATAAAGACTGACTACACATCTTTGAGGGCTGTTTATTTCATTTTTAAATAAAACATTTCTGATTTTATTTTATTTATTATTATTTTTTTTTATTGATTTTCGAGACAGGGTTTCTCTGTAGCTTTTTGGTTCCTGTCCTGGAACTAGCTCTTGTAGACCAGGCTGGCCTCGAACTCACAGAGTTCCGCCTGCCTCTGCCTCCTGAGTGCTGGGATTAAAGGTGTGTGCCACCACCGCCCGGCAATAGTGCCATTCTTTATATCCCAAACATTTTAACACATGAGTATTATGGTAAAAATAAAATGCCGTAAGTCCCTGAGTGGCAGCAGTGGACAGTAGGCACAAAACCACTGTGGGCCACAAAGGCAACCGGAGCTGTGGTGGTAAAATGCTGCAGTTCTCCAAGTGGCCCATGGGCCACAAGGGCCACTGGGTTCCAGGCAGGGAGCTGCACAGTGATTGAGAGACAAGAGACATACCATGAAGAAAAAGTGGGTTATGGAAGGGAAAGGAAAAGGAGGTAAGGGGAGAAAGGGGAAAAGCAGAGAGTGAGAGAGAGAGAGAGAGAGAGAGAGAGAGAGAGAGAGAGACAGAGAGAGAGACAGAGAGGGGGAAAGGGGAGAAAGAGGAGAGTGGGGAAAAGGGGGAGATGCAGAAGCTGCATCTTCAGAAAAGAGACAGAAAGGGAAGAAGCTCAGGCTAGAAGTGGAAGGAAGATCTGATTGCCTCAGTGGATTGGGAGTGGGAGGGGATGGGGCTTGTCTCTTAAAGGGACACACCATTATATTCCCATCTCTTTTTTATAATAATAAAAAGGCAGGAGGTTAAACACAACAGGTTAAAGAAATTGGGATGCCAGATTCTCAAAACTGCTTTCTGCTTATTTGTGGGTGTCATCTTGTGTGTGGGGGAAACCTGAGAAAGATGGATGCTGGTTACACCTTAGGGAAGCTGGTCTCTTTGCTCCTGTCCAGTGTTTGCAGTGTGGAAATGTCTGGTGTTTCTCTTTAAGGTATTGGCAGAACAGAGGACAAAGTTAAGTTTAGGAAAAAAAATAGAATCAGGGAATTGAGAAGGGTGTATCTGAACTGTTTTAAGGGGTTCCTTCAATTTGGCTCCCTGGAACTCACAGAATTTTTTGGGGTTTGTGAAAACATAAGTTTTAAACAGTAGCATATTTAAGTCTTTAAGACTATGAAAGGCAGCATGAGAGAAATTGGATAGCATGCACTTGTCCTTACACCTTTATAACTTACAGGTACATGCCTTAATAACTTGTGTTTGTATTTTGCTGAAATTTGTTTGGTGAGGTTGTCCTTTTAAACTAACAAAATCTCTCAGCAGTCAAATTGCTTTAGAGAACTTTGAAAAGGATAAAATTTTACTCAAGTTATTGATTAAAAAACAACAGAGAACTTTCTTGGTTGGTACCTAGAGCTACTACTCCTCAGGGTCCTGCATGGTTACTGAGGGTCGAATTTTTCTTTTGCTGTTTAGCTCAGGGCCTGCCAAGCTCCAGAAAATCCAGTGGGCTAAAAAATCTGTAGGAAGACAAGCCTACCTTTACCCGAGAAGCTAGGCAGCTAGGCTGTCGTTACCAGCGATTTTGTCCACTGTCTGGTGATCTTCAGTTTAGATGAAGGGCAGTTATGCCCAGTGGTCACTACTTGTCAGTTGAAATGAATTGTGGATGGACATTGTTTTGTCTTCTGACTTCTTTGAAGGAAATAGAGTGTTGCTGCTAGGAACCAACCTGTCTCTTTTTGTTAGGAAAAGTCTTTTAAATACCATATCCCCAAGCTCTCTGATCAGTTGAGGACTGTTTACCAGGTATAGATGAGTTATAACTACAGTATAGAATCTGCCTGGAGAGCTGAGTTCAAGCTTGACTGTATTGGCTGTCAATTTAACAGGTAAAGTAGTGTTGGATTAAGAGACTTAACAGTACATACCAATTTAAAACCTGAGACTTATTGCTTTGTAGTCTGGAATGAGATGCAATGAACAGACCATTATATCATTTAACAGTTAACATAGGTGCATTTAAGTTACATGTATGAACACACACATACACAGAGTGAACAGAAATTGGGTGAAGTGAATGCTCTTGGTGGGCCCTATCAAAGGCATGCTACTGCACAAAACACACATGTAACAGAGTCAGCACTGGGGAACCAGGCAGGGAATACCTCAGTAATGATGGTGGAACTTGGTCACCTGACCTGGCCATCAGTTAAGATGGCAGCAAAGTCACCTGTACCTCAGTTAAGATTGTGGTAAGGTCACATGACCTCAGTCAAAATGGTGGCTGTCATGTGTAGTATGGAGACACCACTTTTTTTGAGGTGCAGGAGTTTTAAACATAATAACAACAGAGACATAGAGGCATGATCTGCTCTATTGCCAAGCTTCCATACCACAAGCTGCAGCGGGGAGCCAAGGCTGGAACTGAAAACAGCTGCGTCACAGATCCGACTGATCTTGTCAGCTTGGTTGTTGTAGAGGAACAGTTTGAGGAAAAGTAGAACTGGTGGGACACCGGCCAGGCATTCACAAGCAGGTGGCTGATAGTTTGAAGGTTTATACCATAGCTGAAAACATGAAAACCAGCAAAAACAGTGAATAATCATCATAGGGTGGATAAAAGAATGTCTTTACTCTTCAGGTGGGATGTTAAAGTCTGACTGGCTCTGGTCTGGGTGACTCAGAATCCAGAGGCTAGAGGCTCCTCCGATCAGTCTCTCATGGTGGGGACCACTTACTAGTGGTCCAAAAGAAAAGAAAGGAGAGCCGGGTGGTGGTGGCGCACACCTTTAATCCCAGCACTCGGGGGGCAGAGGTAGGTGGATCTCTGTGAGTTCGAGGCCAGCCTGGTCTACAGGAGCTAGTTCCAGAAAAATCTGAGGGCCCCAGGACCCTAAATCTAATGCACCACACAGCCTGTGCATTGCTAGTGTGGGAGGACTAACCCTGGGTAGTCCAATCACATTTTTAGCTCTGGGAAGCAACCAGAGATGAATGTCAGCAAAGGGTTTAACCATAGCCATAAAAGTCGTGGTTGGGGGCTGGAAGGGGAAAACTTACCACTGAAGCTGCTGGTATGCATAGAGGTCAGCATTTAAGCAGACAGAATGCAGAGTTGTTGCAAAGAAACCTATTCCTGAGCCCAGGGTTCAACATGTCCTCAGCAGGCCCACGTGTGGGCAGGAGGAAATGTTGAGAGAGCCTGGCCAAGTTATGAGCAACAAATGTTATACTAAAATTAAAACACTGCAGGTCCCTGAGTGGAGGCAGTAGACAGTGGGCCATAAGATCACAGCTGGACATGAAGGCAGCTAAACCCAGGCAGGGAGCCATGCAGCAGGTGAAAGACAGAGATCTATTAAGCATGCTATATTGAGCGAGGTTGGATAATTATTCAGTGGGTTATGGAAGGAAAAGGAAAAGAGAGAAGGGGATAGAGCAGAGAGATGCAGGCTGAGAGAGAAAGGGGGGAGGAGAAGGAGTAATGGGGAGAAGAGAGAGAGACAGTAGCTCCCTCTTCAGAAGAGTGCCAGAAAGGAAGAAACTCAGGCTGGAAGTAGAAGGAAGATTGGCTTGCCTCAGTTGATGCAGGAAGGAGTGTGCAGGGGTTGTGTCTTAAAGGGACAGGACAGACCATTACAATGAGTCCACGGGATCCATACCTGTTCAAACCACCACATCTCTCCCATCCAAGTTACCTCTTACTATTTTCTTAACCTCTATGGGTATTCCAAATGAATACACATATCTAAAGTTTTAAGGATAATGTCTGTATATGAGAAAAAGCATGAGAGAGTTCTCTTTCTGACTAGTGATGTTTTTATCAGGGTTTCCTGCCCTATGGGAAGTCCAAGGACCACCCAGCTCCATCCAGGTCTAGTAAGGTGGGCATCCAAACTGCCTAGGCTCCCACAAAACCAGTATGTGCAGTATGATCAAAAACCCATTGCCATTGTTCTAGAGTTCTCAGCAGTCCTCATTGTCTGCTATGTTCAGCTAGTCCAGTTTTATCCCATGCTTTTTCAGACCCAGGCCAGCTGGCCTTGGTGAGTTCCCGATAGAACATCCCCATTGTCTCAGTGTGTGGGTGCACCCCTCGCGGTCCTGAGTTCCTTGCTCGTGCTCTCCCTCCTTCTGCTCCTGATTTGGACCTTGAGATTTCAGTCAGGTGCTCCAATGTGGGTCTCTGTCTCTGTCTCCTTTCATCACCTGATGAAGGAAGATGCCTATATGTTTTTCTTTGGGTTCTTTTATATACTTGTTAGACATTCTTATGTTGTTTTGGTAAAAATGTACATACATATCCACTGCTTATTTTAATCTAGGCATTTTGTCTCTTTAATGATGAGCTGTTAGAGTTCTACAAATATGAGATGATCACATTTTATCACATAGCTTGGCTTTATTAGCAAAATTGTGATTCAGAAGAGAGGTAGCCTGAAGAAGCATCAACCTTCTTACCTTGACAGCCACAAAACTATATAAGATGCATAGTGTGGAATGTGGCACTAGATAGTGCCAGGTCCATATTTGATTTCTGCTGTCACACCAGCTGTGGGTAGCCTAAGTTGAATCTGAAAATTTTATTTCCCTTAAAATAATATTCATAATACAAACCTTATGGGAGAAGTAGGCACACACATTTAGTTCATCTTCTCAAGTAAAAATGTAGATGTAAACCTCAATACTCACAGTCACATACCCATAGTATCTTTTAGAGATAAGTGTTTAGATTTGAAAATGCCATATTATCACTATGTTATTTAAAATATTCCAGCAAGATTGTACTCATGTCAAGGAGGCTTAACCAAGCTGAGTTGGGTTAGGTAGAAAGCAATTCTTCTAAGTGCTAGAGTTTAAGCACTGGGTAGAAGTTGACCAAGACGATTTAGAGCAGGAGAGTGACCAAGACACACTATATTTGTCTACCAGATCAGAGTGAAAGCCTAAAAATGTGAGCCTTTTTACACTTTGACCAAAAGTCAAAGAGTAGGAAATTTCCTCTGGTTCCTTCAAGGTTAGTGAGATTTTACCTCAAACAACAGTAACACCTAGATGTTGATCAGAGAGTTCTGCTCTCTCAAGGTTATTATCAACAGATATGGCTAATAGCCAGACCTTGTGTTCCAGGAATAGGGGAGTCTAAGGATCCAGCTAAGTTCTAGTTTCCTTTATGGAGATAATTTGGGATTCCACTCAGACAGTGGTTTGCTTAGAGAATGTTTTGGTTTAGGGTGTAAGCATAACTTGTTTTATCCTAGTAATAGATTCTTTAACCATGAATGTAGCCCTCAACTTTCAACTGGTATGTTTATTTCCTTGTATCATGTTAATGTAATCTTTTGTCTTACTCCTACCTTTTGGAGCCAGGGGTACTTTAAGCAGTTGGAAATTAAATGCAGGTGAATTTTCACTCACTAGAATTCCCTCCAGATACTGTCCTGTGTGTTTCTCTGTTTTATTATTTTCATTTGGGTCTTAATATTCTTTACTATATTTCTAAATCCCCATGATTTTACCCTGGTGATAGGTATTTTTGTCATGGCTGGTCCCAGACAGATCAGTCTTGTAGAAGGATTTATAAGGGTGTTTTCTTATAACTTATTTTCCATCCACTGGAAAAGAATGATTGTGTATGTTGAGGCAATCAAGGAAAAGAAGAGGAAAAGAGCTAGTTGTCAGACCTGACTATGTGAGTTGGATCCCTGCAACATACAGAGTGGAAAGAATGAACAAACTCTTGTGAACATTCCTCTGACATCAACAAATGTCTTGTGGTGTGTGTTCCCCTTTCCATACAATATAAATAAATAAAGGAATTTAAAATTACAAATAGAGTTAAATTTGCAGGTACTAGTCACTTATAATAGAATTTTCCAGTAACTGAATAATAAAATTCAGAATAATTTTTGAAGGATGTGTCAATGGGTAATGCAAGGGTAAGGTTGTAACTATGCTTGGAAAATAATCTAGAGTAACCCAATTTTCACTGCTTTCTATTTCATTGAAATGATACCATATGTGTCTGAAATTCTTCTGTAGTCAGCAAAAAGAGTAGCAATCAGTAATTTCCCTAGTTGAATTCTGGGGAATCTGTGGTGCTTATAAATTCTTTCCACCCACTATGCAACACCTAATGTCAGTAGTGTGTCTTATGTGATCCAATTATGAATTAATTTTTTATGGAACTGATGAAAAAAATAAAACTTTTATAGTTGGGATAGTAAGGTGTCTTTGTGAACTGTCTGTCTTTGTAGCATCTTTCAAATGAGTTCAATGTAGAGCAGATGATGATGTGGGTGGGTCTTCTTTCTATGTGTTTCTTTCATTGGTTAATTAATAAACTGCTTTGCCTGATAGGTCAGAACATAAGTGAGTGGAGTAGACAGAACAGAATGCTGGGAAGAAGGGAAGTGAGGCAGATGCCATGCCTCTCCTCTCTGAGATGGACGAAGGTTAAGATCTTTCCCAGTAAGCCACCATCTCATGGTGCTACACACGTTAATAGAAATGGGTTAATCAAGATGTGAGAATTAGCCAGAAAGAGGCTAGAGCTAATAGGCCAAGCAGTGTTTAAATTAATACAATTTGTGTGTTGTTATTTCGGGTGTAAAGCTAGCCATGTGGGAGCCTGGCGGGACGAAAAGCAGGCTTGCCAGCAGCTCCTTCTACAAGATGAGAAAACATTACACAAAATAAATATGAAAGGAGGTGAGAATCCAAGGTCTCATGGACCCTGAGAATCAGGAGAGTAAGGTGGATCAGAGAAAAGGCATCCAGAACCTGGAATATTTGCACAGTCATTCCCCAACTTGTGATCTTTCAGAAAGTTCCAGAAGTAATTTATATGCTGACCTGTCTTACTTCCTCTCAGGAGAGTGTGAGACATGTATATGAGTACACACACACACACACACACACACGTATGTGTTGTATACATATATATGGAGAGAGAGCCACCCATGGAAGTTAGAGGCAATGCATGAAATATAGGTTCCTTCAGGAAGAATTATCTTTAATCACTGACAAATGCAAAAAAAAATCACTAGTAAGAATAATATTTGTATGTGTGCGTGTGTGTGTGTGTGTCTTGAAGGAGGTACATTGTCAAATTTAGGATGGAAAATGCATCCTAAAATGTTTTCTTCCTCATCCCTCTACTCTCTCTTTAGGATCAAATACTATGCATGAACAGACGGGGCACCTTCTATCTGAAGCAATTTTTAGATGAGTCAAGATTGTTGGTAGCTGATACAAGAAATGGGTTACAGAATAAGAATCAGAAATAACAAGAATGAAAACAATTAGTTAGCTATAGAAACTGAATAAAGGAATTGCAGGAAATATTTGCAAAAGTTTACAGAAATGCAATGAGAATTTAAGTTCTCATACAACACATAGCAGACTTGAAGATTATCATCTGAATGTGTTCTTAAATTAGATTCTTCCATGTCCTTGTTTTTATGGATCCAACGAACTGGGTAACTGCATAGCATCTACAGTTTCACTGTGGGTATACAGGCATAGAATTTGGATTCAAGTATTCAAACCATGTCAGGAAAAGTATGTGAGTTAGGAAATATATAAAGTGGCGAGGAATTCATGTAGATAAATCAAAGAAACTGCATATTGGATTTACATAGGTCAGGTGATTAGAATAAATGATGTATCTGCCTTCAAGACATAGTCCAAAGACCTTCCTATGTTCTTTTCATTGAAATCTATCATCTGTCCTCTTTGCTTGTTGTCCATCTATTGTAAGAATTATCTAATGTCCCTTTTATTATTATTATTCATCTGCTATTTTAGGATATTTTTGCATCTTTGATGATAATATCTAAGTCATTCCATGCTTTGTTTTTCTTACATTCTGATAACTAAACACACATACACATACACACTCATGCATGCACAGAGGAATACGTGAGCACCACTCCCTCACTGGTATATAAGACATAACAGACATAGTGTCTAAGTATAAGATAACCCCAAACTTTGAGCATGACTACTTTGTGAGTGTGAGGCTGAACTCACTGTGTGAGATGAGTCATAGACAATTTATATGGACTTCTAAATTCTGCATCTTATTCTCATGAGTGGAATGAATGCTATTGAACTAATTGCTGAAGGCTAAACAAGGAGAAATTCGACTCCCTTTTGTTTAATATGATATAAATTGAACTAGAATAATCTTAAGCTATTATAGATGGATAAAGCACTATGGTAAAGGGGATTAAACCTGGGAAACCTCCCAGGTGAAAAAGAGAACAGATCCCAAAGAGTTCTCTGAGTCTGTGTTTATCTCATTTCTAGCTGGACTATAGACCTGGGCCTTTACTAGATGTGTATTTTTAAATGTCAACTTCTATTCTCTAATTTTGCTTATAGCAGAGAATGGGATCCAAAGAGTACAAAGGATCCATCTTTTTTACAAACTTAGTAAAGGAAAGACTTCCAGTTACTATAGACAAACATTATAACTCCCCATGCCAACTTTTGAAATGTAATACAGATTTTCTCCTCAGTACATCATTTATGCCACAGGAAGTAAGGAAGTAACTCTCTGAGGATCAAAGTCATTTTTTAAAGATTTTGGGTATTAAGTGAGCATATAACACTGATTATGTATTCTATCTTGTATTCTGTACTGAGAAGAAAGGATAAGAGACACTATTCCCAAATAAAAGACAACAGGTTTTAAGGGCTTGTCACACAAAATGCCTACCATAGTGCCAGTACACAAGTGCTTAATAACTCATATAATTAAAAATTATTTCCATAATCTAATAGGAAATACCAAATATTACGTGACTCTACTCATTATAGTACCTTCTACAAAATAATTCATTATGGCCAGGCGATGGTGGCGCACGCCTTTAATCCCAGCACTCGGGAGGCAGAGGCAGGCAGATCTCTGTGAGTTCGAGACCAGCCTGGTCTACAGAGCTAGTTCCAGGACAGGCTCCAAAGCCACAGCGAAACCCTGTCTCGAAAAACCCAAAAAAAAAAAAAAAAAAAAAAATCATTATGGTCTATAGATAGACTTGAAAACAATTTTTCCAGATTATTTAAACATCAATGTTCTCTCTATCAACAATTAGCTTTATTTATTCCCCCAAACTGGGACAATTTTTTATGTGTGTTTTTCTTTTCTTTTTTTTTTAATTTAATTTATTTATTTATTTAAGATTTCTGTTTCTTCCCCACCGCAGCCTCCCATTTCCCTCCCCCTCCCCCCAGTCAAGCCCCCCTCCCTCTTCAGTCCAAAGAGCTATCAGGGTTCCCTGCCCTGTGGGAAGTCCATGGACCACCCACCTCTATCCAGTTGCTTCCTGTCCAGACTGCAATGGCTATCAGCACTTCTTATTTTTCCCACAGACATAGCCCTAGACTAAACTACTGACCTCTCAATGGATTACTGGAATAGCATTTTAAATACCTTCTTTGATTCTACGTTTTTCCCTAGAAGATATTTTCTCACCCGAAGCCAAATGACCTTTTCAAAATATATATCTATTGGCTGGAGGGTGGGAGGTATTTTTATGAGACAAATATATCCTGATTTACTGGATCAATAACAATTTCTTTATTTCAGAGTACAAGAAGTAGGACCTGAAAGTTTATGAAAATGGCACCTGTGAGAACTCAGAGTCCCCCCTCTGAACACATATGTATAAAAAAGATATATCTGCCCAATTGGTCTTTTTGTAAAATACATGTCTTTTCATTGCAATTATAACATAGCATGAACTTTTGAGCACAAAATCCCGTAACCACAAGGCCTCTTTATCTCACTGGGATCACCTTATTCTTCCCAGATTTGATCAGCAGTGCTTTTCTTTCTCTCTCTTTTTCTCTCTATTGCTCTCACCCTCTAAGCCAGGTTTCATTCTACAGTGCAAACTCTGAGATACTCCTGCATATGTCTCCTATGTGCTGAACATTACCACTTTCCATGTTTTTAGATTGTTGATAAAATGTCTCATAATCACAGTTTCCCCTGATATCCTTGGTTAATATTTTCCACCCAGCTATCTGCCCATTTTAACTACCTATGACATGATTCTAGCAGATAAGAAGCATTCTTGCTCCATTTATTATAATTAAGTCTACAACAGGAACTTAATGACAACATGGTGGTGAAAGACAGCAACTGTCACAGAGAGCAGGCCATCAACAAGCTAGAACTGCCACAGTAATAAAATGCTAAATGCTAGAAGTTGGAGTTATGACATTTTTTTCCTTCCTTCCTTTCTTTCTTCCTTTCTTCCTTCCTTCTTCTTCCCTTCCTTCCCTTCTTTTGAAACAGGCTCTTATTGTATAACCATGGCTGGTCTAGAACACATTCTGGAAACAAAACTGGCTAGCTGCCCCTAATCCCACTTACAGGGATTACAGACATATGCCAACATGCCAGCCTATAGACATTGTTTGAAAATAATTTACTCAAGGAAGGTATATTAACTTTGGATTCCTATTGAGATATGCATAGCTTCAGGGAGTCCATAAGTCATCTGTAATCTCTTCATGTCCTGAAGGGAAACCTTCATTAGCTATTTTAAATAGGGGCAGAAAAGAATCATTAGAATAATAGAAGAATATGCTTGGACATCTTAGCATGACATTTGATGAATAAGTAACCATAATTAAGGTAAAGGCCATCAAATTTTGGAGAAAAACTAAAAGTATAATATTTATAACACTCTTGCTTAATCTTTTAGAAATGTCACATTGATTTTGGCAGAGTAACCTAAGGCTTTAAGCTGGGACACCAAGAGCAAGTTTCATAAAGATGTTGACTGACCTTGAACTAAATTTTATCTTGTTCATTTGTCTTTTGCTTAT
The DNA here is from genome assembly GCA_963919715.1 of Microtus obscurus. Classification (NCBI taxonomy): domain Eukaryota; kingdom Metazoa; phylum Chordata; class Mammalia; order Rodentia; family Cricetidae; genus Microtus; species Microtus obscurus. The sequence continues at coordinate 2,052,586 of CAWTZC010000501.1, read as the reverse complement.
TTACTTGGTTAAGATAGCCTCTCACATAACTTAAGATGACTTGAACCTTTATATCCCATTTACCCTTGAACCTGTGCTAATCTGGTCTCTCCTGAGTGCTCTAATAACAGAAATGTGCTCCTCCTTGCCTGGCTTGGGTTCTTATTAATGCAGCTTTCCTCCATGGCACATAGAAACTTCTCTATCCTCACATTCTATAATCATGTGGACTTTCTCACATCAGCATTTCCTAAGTGCAGATGAAAGCCTTACAGAGCCCTGGGAGCCACCCTTAAATTCTGTCAGAAAGAATACCGAGAAAAAGTATATCTACTGCCAAGAAGCTTTTCCAAGGTGCAAACAAGGATGGATGTCCTAGTAACCACTTGGGGACTGGCCTACTTGTTTTGTCAGCTCCATAAGGGATAAATGAGAAATGCTAAGACAAAAGCAGGGATTTCAGAAGCTAAATAGTCCATGAGTTTTCATGTCTGTGTACTTCCCATCACTTATTATTTTGTTTAATCTCCTTTGAAAATTAGAAACAAGGAAGGGCAAATTTATTTAGGGCTCTTTTGATATTGATGATGGTTACACTGCCGACTGTCTTCCAAATATCAGTTGTAACTGGGGTTTTAAGTCTTTAACTTGTTTGCTGAAGGTATCACTATCCTAAAGTAGGTTACAAATTTCCACTCAGCCTGGAGAGAACAAGAAACCTAGAGGAATAAATTTTGCACTTAACTTTTTTTTTCCTCTTCATATACAATGAGTGTAATAAAGCAAGAGCTGTCTAGGGCAATCTATCAGAGATTTCAGGGTAGGGTCCTGTATAGTCAGAAACTAAGTGTCATAAAAAAAATGACCGGTTGCTCCCTTACTGGAACATTCTACAGAAAGGAATTTCTTCATGTGACAGTTTAAAATGGATCCTGTAGTAGAAAGACCCTTGTGATGACTATTGACCACAAAAGTTTTAATAATGATAAAAATGAACAGTAGAAATTAGTATTTATTTGAAATGATTCTACCTGCTGTCTACAAAACACAAAAAGCTTGGAAAAGGTAGAATTAACCCTTAACTTAACACAATTTGTAAATTTCATTGCCTTTATAACTCTTCTGATGTTTTTTTTTCTTCCAAAACAGGTTCCAGGAAGTAAGTATGAAATGAATCGTAAGTTTCTTTCTTTAAATGTAATATTAGAAATGAATGTAATTGTGTGTTTGTATGTGTGAGAGAGAGAGAGTATGTGTATATCTAAATAGTGATCCTGTTTCATGTGTCTCTACTAAATTTTTATATGTGAACTGTTTAATCATTCAAGAAAATAATATCTAAGAACATACATATGAAATACTTTATTATCTATTTAGATAATAAAAGTATCAATCAAAAATAAATTGGTGCTTTAATGCAAATACAAAAAGGGTTAAAGAACTGTTAATATACATTATGACCATAAAATTCAAACAAACTCATTCTGATTCAAAGGACTTAAAATACTCAATGGAAAATATGCATTTGAAGGGGGACTAAGGTAGAAATAAATCTTGAATAAGTTAATATTGATTTTGGGAGGAAAGAGTCAGAAACCACAGATACTGCTAGAAAAATATTTCAGAGACTATATTACAGTCAACGAGTGTTTAAGGGGAAATGAGATAAAGGGAGGCAGCACAAAGGACAAAGACAGATTTGGGATTATGAATTTTACTTTAACAACTAGAAATCCTTGAGGACCTGTTCTTTGCTTGCCCAATTCACAGGCCATTTCCACTTTTAGGAACATTTTCCTCACTGTAGCCACAGTGACATCTCTTCCGTGGCAGCCTTTATTCCCTAACATATATACACTTGAGTCATTTGTCTCATCTCAGTTTCTACCCGCCTCACTTGTTTAGTTTGCATCTCAAAAGAAACTCAGAATACTTTGAGGACTAACATTATGTTAAAAAGGCATATTTCTCAGTGTTATGTGCTAAGTTGAAAGTGACTAACCACATCCCAGGCTACTCCCAATGACAACAATGCTTGACGTAATTGCATGTGTTTTGCTTAATCTACATGATGAGTATGGATGCTGCTCAGCATCATGAATAGAACTTGCATAACAGGTTTACTTTATGCACAGAGTTGTATTCATTCTGCCGTGTGGTGAAAAATCCATATTCGCTGTGTGCCAGTAAAGCATCCAATCTGCAGTTAATCTCATTCCCAGCAGAAGTGCTGGACTTTGATGAGGCACACTTAAATTTAATAGAGAAACAAGCTGCCCTGTGCCTGGTTTAGAACCAGAAAGTGACCCAAAATCCAAGAGACAGATTTATGTGGCATGCTTAGAATCAGGCATGTGCCTGTTTGCCCAGGGAACATATTTTTGGCCTGTATCCTGGAGTTGAAACGGCAATCTGGGGACAGAGCCTCCAGGGTAAGTGCAAGAGCAGGCAGACTTTCCACTCTCCTAGACTTGTCCTAGATTGCGGACTTTTCTCTTTGTAACGATCTGATAAAGGTAAAATGTAAATTCATCTAATATAACAGCCTGATGCAGACACCAAGGCCATCAGGAGACCCGGAGGGAGCATGTAGCCTGCCAAGGCCTTTCTCAGAAAGAGTTGCCAGAGAGTCAGATGCTATGGAGGCAGGGACATTGTCTGCACCAGAACATTTGGAGCATCCTCTTAAAGTTCAAAGAGCAGCAGTGTTGAGCCAGTTCTCAGGAACCTGTGCTATATTATGTATAACTGACTTGACTTTAAAAACAGCCTATGATCTGAAGGAGAGATAGGAATGTTGTCTCTTCTTCAGGAGAAACTGCTGTGAGCCTGCACTCCACAGGTTTCTCTAAAGATGAGTGTGCAGATTAAATTGAAAGAGGAGAGTTGTTATGAGCTGTTCTGACAAGGCAAATTCTAGTCATATTTGAATCAAGTGATAGCAATGTAGGCATAACTCTAAGACAGCAAGCCTCATCAGTGCAGTGAGTTATAACAACTGAGGCAAGGCTCTCAATCACCGTGTCCAACGAGGGGAGCAAAACTGCCGACAAATAGTAGGGAAGTGAAGAAAGTATTCTATCAAAATCTGCACAGCAGCTGGCGGAGTGTTTATCCTCACAAGAGTACAGATGGGTTAGACAAATGCTGATGACTGAGATTTTGCCATAGTTCAAAACATAGAGCTATGCTCATTTATCGGGTGCCCTCCACTGTATTAAGGTACATCCTACTTCTTATATCTACACTGCTTACTTTCATTGATATTATCTCTTAGCGTTTTGTAAATACTTCTGGAAATGCACACTGTATATCAAGAGTAAGACAATAGGAACACATAAGCAAAGGTGGTGATTATGGTGGGGCAGGCTCAAAAGGTAAAGTAAATGAGTAATGTATCACAGGATTAGAGGGAAGGTTGGGATGGGAAAGTGTATTAAGTGGGATGTAACGTGAGGGAATCCTAGGACTCATTCTCAATGATAGACTGACTGACAAAACACCACACCGAAGTGACTCAAGGAAACAGGCGTTTACTTTGGTTCACATTTATAGGCTATAGTCAGTCTATAACAATCAGAAGGATACAGTAGCTAAACGTCATGGCATGTGGCAGGCTTATGGCAAAGCTTAATCCCATCATCATGGCATCCTTGGGCTCTTCTGGGCTAGAGTAGCACCACTATTGAGGCCTCACTATTTTCAGTACTTGTGAGTGCTCTCTTGGTCCAGCTCTGCTCAGTTCCTGCAGCTTTCTTCAAAATTTTGTCCCACATTTTTGGCATCTCCACATAATAAGTTTCTATTGGTTTTACCTTCAAACAATAGCATATGACTCTCCAAGGTCATCTCTTCAAGGAAGGCATTCTGACCTCTTCAGCTTTCTTCTGGTCTCCTAATACAAACACTGGTGGCTCTGTAGCTCTCCCAGTCCACATACCCACACAGCCAGCAAATGTGGAGGTTTTCAAGTTCTGTCTCTAGTTAGAGTTGTACTCTGGCTCCCTTTCATATTTGCTGTCATGGCCTTTGCCTTCTGAACCAGAGAAAGTATATTCTACTGAAAGCACACACCAACTCACTGCACAATGCAGAAGCTCTTTTCAAGTAAGTCTTTCAGATGACTTTGTATTTAGGCCCTTGATTCTTAAGTGGATAACATGTTACCATGAAAGTACATTCCCTATTGTCTCTGTAAAAAATACTACATTTCTTTTTAATAGTCCTAAAAAAATCTCTGGAGTAATTGCAATAATTTGTTTGCATCCAACTTGTCCACAACTTTAGAGACATTTATACTTTTTTTCTTTTCAGAAAAAAATATATGTATACACATATACATAAAAACACACATACACACACGCACATAATTGTGTGTGCTTCACATTGTTTAGGTATATTTTTTGCTTTGAAACCTAAGTATAAAACCAATTAAATGTAACCAGGAGAAACCATATGTAATGATGATTTGAATTTATTCTGCCAAACAAATTAGTCCATCTCTCTTTAATTCAGTCTCATTCAGGTTTTCCTGGTAGAGGCAGAATGTAGCCACATTCTTTGCCAGAATGTGAAAGTCTGGCCTATAGTAGAATTTTTTATTTTTATCTTCTGAAGCTTCATGAGTCTGATCTTTACTACCTGTTAGCAGAATGGTTTTCCCGCAGTCCCAGAATTACACCTTAAGCTCTGCTTACACTATCTGACATTTTTTTTCACAGACACTAATCCTGAAGGTCTATGTCCTATGTGAATGGTTTTATCCCATCAAGAAGTCCATTAAAGGTAGCTACTTTTCTCATCACTGTGATTTGAAGGCATCATTGATGGAGCTTAAAGAGGGAAGCATTTATTTCGACTTGAATTTGCAATGATGCAATCCTTCATGATGGAAAAGGTATGGAAGCTAGAGCAGTTTGGAGGCCAGACCAAATCCATTTCAACAGGAGTTTATACTGAGCTTGTTACCACCATGGTAGACTAGCAAGTAAAGATTGCTCAGGAAGTAAGCCTGATCCACAATGCTCAAGGCCTTCTGAACAGCCTATGCCTGTCAGCAGGATCACATATGAGAAGGCTCCACTATTTTCCAAGAGAGTATCACCAGCTGTAAAACATTTGTTCAAACAAATAAGCCTGTGAGATCCTTTCACATTCAAACCCAAATGGTTGATGATAGTAAAATAAATTGAAGGAGGTTAATGCAGAAGGCATGCTGCTTCTGGAACAGGAGAGTCTAGACATCAAGGAGCAGGTTGTGCTTATGTGTGTGTGTGTGAAGAAGTTCCAAGACAACCAGAAAATCTAGGTTATATGGTCAGAATAGAAAAGGGCATAGACTAGACAGGAACAGACACCTAATTAGAAACCATGCAGGCAACTGTTTGTACTCAGGCTATTGTTTCAAGTAAGGCAGGATAATAGTAGTTAATTTTAATGAAATGAGGGGCATAATTTAAATTTAGATTTTATAGCTTCACTCTAGTGAGGTTATTAAAACAAAATGGAGGAAAATTTGTAAAGCATGCAGTTAAAAAAGCCTTCAAGTAATTCAGAAGTAAATAATGACTTGAAGAAGGATGCAGTAAGCTATCCATCCCACTGTCTGAGACTGAAAGTTCTTTAAAACGTTCACAGAAAATAATGAATGTACAGGTAGCTATAACATAAGATATACTTTAACAATGATCACCATACAGGTGACATATATTAATACTGATGATTACCTCTTCCTGGAAGTATTTTGAATGCATTTAAGGTAAGCAGGGAAAAGCTGAAAATCATTAATGGAATCGTCCATGACCAATGAGAAGGATGGATGTAAACCTAGAAATTTACAGGTTTTCTATTGTTTCTAATACAAGGCAATCGAGGAAAGACTGGATATTCAAGAATATACAAACTCAAAAATTCAGCTAAAAAGGAAATTTAGAATTAAAAATCCAATATTTGGAAGAAATATCATTAGAAACAGGTCATTTAGGAAAAATTATGTAGGTTAAAATCATATATGTGAGTTTGTGTGCAGTCTAAAAATGTAAGAGAAACATTAAATCATTTGTATCCAAGTGACTTGGGAAGTTCTACTCTAGAACTTTATTGCTTTTAAATTCTCTTGTAAATGACTATAACTATTTTATCCTTAATTTTATATTTTTGAAATATATACAAATATACACATTGGTTAAATAAGAACATCTTTCAAATTTTCTAGAACTTAAAATAATATAAAAATTATAAGGAATCTTATTCCAAAATCTAGATCTGATACTAATCACTTATCCAACTTACGAAAATCGCTTAATGGGCGATGTCCCCAGTTAGTTCCTGGGGCAGCTGAGGATAGGGAACCTGAAATGACCCTATCCTATAGCCATACTGATGAATATCTTGCATATCACCATAGAAACTTCATCTGGCGATGGATGGAGATAGAGACAGAGACCCACACTGGAACACTGGACTGAGCTCCCAATGTCCCAATGAGGAGCAGAAGGAGAGAGAATATGAGCAAAGAAGTCAGGACCACAAGGGGTGAGCCCACCCGTGGAGACAGTGGGGCTGATTCTTTGGGAGCTCACCAAGGCCAGCTGGACTGTGACTGAAAAAGCATGGGATAAAACGGGACTCTCTAAATTTGGCGGACAATAAGGGCTGCTGAGAAGCCAAGGACCATGGCACCGGGTTTTGATCCTGCTTCATGTTCTGGCTTTGTGGGAGCCTACCCAGTTTGGATGTTCACCTTCCTAGACCAGGATGAGGGGGGAGGACTTTGGACTTTCCACAGGGCAGGGAACCCTGACTGCTCTTCAGGCTGGAGAGGGAGGGGGAGGAGTGAGGGAGGGGAGGAGGAAAAGGAGGAGTGGGAGGGAAATGGGAGGCGGGGAGGAGGCTGAAATTTCTTTTTTTTCCAATAAAAAAAAAAAGAAAATTGCTTAATGTCAGGATAAAATTAGCAAAAAAAAGTAATCTTTGTATGCATAAATGCCAAGAGACTAAGAAAGAAATTGGGCAAATAATACCATTTACTTTAGGTGGGGTTTCTGTCCTGCCTGGTTTCTGTCCTCCCACCAGGGCCCACAGCCATTTAGCCTCAAAGAAATCACACAGATACCTATATTAATGATAAACTGCTTGGCCCATTAGCTCAGGATTCTTATTAACTCTTATAACATATATTAACCCATTATTCTAGTATATGTTAGCCACATGTATAAGTACCTTCTTCAGGGCGGTAGGTCACATCTTGATTCTTTGGTGTCTGGACAGGACTGGGGAGGAATGGGCTTCCTCTTTCCCAGAATTCTCCTGTTCTCATTGGTCTGGCTCTACTTCCTGTCTGGTTGTCCTGCCTATACTTCCTGCCTGGCTACTGGCCAATCAGCATTTATTTAAAATATAATTGACAGAATATGGACCATTGTCCCGCACCAATTTACAATAGTCTCAAAAAATTTCTTGGGGCAACTTTAACCAAGCAGGTATATGACTTGTATAATAAAATTTTAAAACAAAGGAGAAAGAAATTGAAGATGATATAGGAATATGGAAAGACCTCCCATGATCATGGATCAGTAGAATTCATATTTTATGTCCATCCTACCAAAAACAATCTACTGATTCATTGCAATCAATCTCCATTAATATTCAACATAATTCTTCACAGAACTTGAAAGGACAATCTTCTATTTTATAAGGAAGCACAAAGAAACTCAGGGTAGCTAAATAAAAAAACAAAAGACCCTGATTATCCCAGAAACTGCTAGAGGTCTCATCATCCCTTACCTCAAGTTGTGTGCAGAGCTATAATAATAAAAATAGTATGGTATTGGAACAAAACAGACACACTGATCAGTGGAATAGAATTAAAGACCTGGATATAAATATATATACCTATGGGTATATGATTTTTGATAAAGAAGCCAGAAACACACCTTGTGAAAATGGCAATTTCTTTAACAAATTGTCAAATTGATGGCTGCATATAGAAGAGAATACAAGTAGTTGGGTACACAACACCCCAACTCCAAATGGATCAAAGACTTAAACATAAGATAAGATACTCTGAGACTTATAGAAGTAGGGAATAGCCCTAAACGCATAGGTACAGAAAAATATTTTCTGAACAAGCCATCATTAGCATAAGCACTAGGATCAATAATTAAGAAATGTGATCTTATGAGACTAAAGAGTTCTGTATAACAAAGGACAGTATCATTTGGACAAAGTCATGGTGCTCAGAATAAAAAGTGATTCTTATCAACTGCAAATTCAAAGAAGGGTTGATATTAAAAATATGTAAAAGATTTTTAAAAATCATGATCAAGGAAATAAATAACCCAATTTAAAATAGGGAACAGACCTAAAAAAATATTGTCACAAAAGAAAATACAAATGGCTGAGAAGCACTTGAAGAAATGTTCAACATCTCAATCACCAGGGAAATGCAAATCAAATAGTTTGAGATTTCACCTTCAAGCAGTCAGAATAGCTGAGAAAAATTAAGCAAGTGAGAACTCACATTGGCAAGAATGCAAAGTAAGGGAAACACTCTTCCATTGCTTATGGGAGTTAAAATTAGTACCATCAATATGAAAATCACCATAATGATTTCTAGGGAAGATGGGAATCTATTTACTTCAAGATCCAGATATGCCACTCTCCAGCATATAACCAATTGATGCTTCATCCTGCTATAGAGACACTTGTTCAACCATATTCATTTTTGCTTGATTTGTAATAGCCTGAATTTGGAAACAACCTAGATGTTCATTAATGAAAAAAATGGATGAATAAAATGTAGTATATTTACAGAACAGAATATTACTCAACTACTAAAAATAAAATAAAAAACGCAGGTAAATGAATGGAACTCAAAATTTCATTTTGAGTGAGGTAATCCAGACACCAAAAGTACAAATATAGTATGTATTTGCTTATCTAAGAACGTTATCTCTTGAGTCTTCAATGATCAATCTATAATCAGTATAACCACAGAGGCTTGGCATAGAGTTAGGGACAAACAGTGGAGGATGGCTCACCCTAGGAAGGGGAAATAGAATAGAAAGTTATGATTGTATAGGGATGGTGAGCTGAAAAGGGAAGATAAAATGGGGAAATGTGGGAAGAGGGTGATAAAAGAGGAATTATGAGAAGGGACAACCAAAATTAAGGGCCATTTGTGGGGTTATATAAAAAGATAATACAGTAAAAAAAAAAAACTTCTTAAAATATATGCATATAAGAAATTTCAGTAGCATTACCAACTACTGGAGGCAACAAGCCCCAACTACACAAAGTGTAAAACTACAGTTCTGAAAATGAATTATATCTAATCAAATTGTTGGCTTACAGGGTCCTATCAAAATCCCCAGTTAAATCAAATATTGCCAAGGCTATTTGTTGCTTTTTGTAACTGATGGTAACGCCTTATTACTGACCACTGGATACTTGCACAACTCTTTGAACATAGATAAATCAAGCTGGTGCCTACCTAAAGACATCACCAGTATGTACTACTGTTCTTGTTTCTAAAAGATATTCTGCCTGTTACCAAATGGAAAAAAATTAAACCAGCTTCAGATAACCTAATTTACAGAGGTGACCTGCCTGCATGATACACTGGTGGAATAGTGCCATAATGCTTGTTGGGAGTAATCAACAGATACCTGAGTGGATGTAAGGCCCGCTCTGTGATATGGAATCCATCCTTAACCATGATCAGGTGACCAAGAACCTGAAACTAGATTGGTACACTTAAAGATTGGTGTTTTGCTTAGATATTATCAGATAAGCTTTCTCATGCAGTGGATGGGTGCAAACACAGAGGCCCACAACTAGGCAGCGTGCAGAGGGAGAGATCTTAGAACATTCTGTCCTAACTCTATTTCTCCATCGAGAATTCAGGAAACGTGAGAGAAGAAGCAAAGAGTGTAAGAACCAGATGCGACGGAGGACACTGAAGAAACAAGGTATTCTAAACAGAGCAGTGCTATACCACATGTGAACTCACAGGCGGTGGCAGCATGCAGAGGACACGCACATGGGAGCAGATGCCTTTTCAGCACTAAGAGGGGAAATGGACAGAAGCCTTCATCCTTAGCAAAGAAGCTATCGCCCATTGATAAACATTCTTAATAAAGTAATGTTTTTCAAAGGAGTCTCTCTAGATATAAAAAAAAATACACTTAAGGTCAGGGACCATGTTCATCATTAGATAGCTAATAAAATGAACTCAATGGCATTTTGGAACTTATTTATTTATCTTCTATATTTATTTATTATTATTTATTTTATAGGTATTTTGTGTCTTTATTATGGTTTTCAAATTTGTGTTTTGAAGCAATTTCTGTTTATATGAATGTGTGTGTCTCTGTTTTTATATGGTTTTCTTGTGCTTTTTATTTGGCTATTATTCTCTTTCTTCTATTTGTTTGTTTTGTCCTACACCAGTTCAATTTTTTTTTCATTTTATTATTATTATTTTCTAGATGTCTTGTTTTTTATAATATAGAAGAAAAAGAGTATAGATTTGGGTGGTACTAGGGGGAGTATCTGGGAGGAATTTGCAGATGGGAAACTAATAAGAATATAATGTATGCAAATGTATTTTCAATAAAAATAAAATTAAAGAAATTACTTAATATTTCTTTGAAATAGTTTCCTATAAATCAGTGCTATAAGACAGATTGTTGATCTGAATGTAATTCTAATGTGTACTAATTAAGGCATTATATTTGCATGTTTTTGTGTCCATATATGTATCTTTTTTAGGAAGTATAGTTATTACTAGTGATATGTTGAAACTATTTAAGTCTTTAGAAGATATATATGTCTTATTAGCCTTTATGATGTAACCAGCATCTTTTTCATAGATTGTCCACAGCCTATGACATAGAATTTCAATGATAATCACCACTGTCCATATTCCTTCAAAGAAAGAAGTCACAAAAGTGGTAAGCTGAACAGCTGCTGTACTGTGGTTTTTATGACTAAAACACATCAGAAGACACAGCAGATATTAGATCATTAGTGAGTTTTAGTTGTTTCCCAATCAGCAAGAATTCAGCAAAGTTATAGCTCCCAGTTGCCTAGCAAGAGACTCCATTAACATATTATTTACTAGTTTCATATTCTGCAACCATAAATATTTGCTTTAAAAATATTTTAAAACATTTATGTTTATAAGTGCTTTGCCAGGATGTATGTCTATGCACCCGGTGTGTTTCTGGTGTTTGTAGAGGACAGAGGAGGTTATTGGATGGATCATGGATCTCCTGGAACTGGAGTTACAGACAGCATTGCTATGCCATGTGTGGCCAGAAATAGAGTTCAGGTGCTCTGTGAGAGCAGCCAAGGATATTAGCCATTGAACCATCTCTCTCCACCTGATTTTTTCCGTATTTTTTACTTAGAAAAATTCAGATCTAGAGAGGTGATGTAAGTAGGTCAATTACATACTGTTTGTAAACAATGTTTTAGGATGCTTGATTGCTTGATTTAAGGCTTACACTGGTTGGTTTTGTGATTGTTGTTTGTTTGTTTTGATGTTGTTTGCCAACTAGACATAAGACAGTGCCATGTTAGAGAAGAGAACCTCATTACCCATTCAAGGATGGCATTGCCCAAAGTGGGCTGTGCCCTCTAACATCAAACATGAATCAAGACAATGTTCCACAAACTTGCATACAGGCCAAGGTTATAGAGGATAAAACAATTTACTCAGCTCAGAGAGTTATAGACTATTTCATGATATCAGCATGCTTCTCTCATGTGTAAATACAGTCACAGGTATACATCTACGTTAAAAGAAATTTTAAAAACGAAACAGAGAGAGAAGTTTATGATGAGCCCATCCCCAATCTCCTGTCCTAGCATTCTCAAATAAAGATATTTTCTGCTACAACATATATGTACACTCCCAAGCCTGAATAAATTGCTTTTTGGTGTAATTTTTACCTCTTTGTAGTGTGACTACTAATTTTTTAAAAGCCACTTTAATGTAAATGAAATATATAGCCCAGAATAACCAATATAATAAATATTTCCAGTGCCTATACTCTTTTGTAATGTAAGAATGTTAGCAACTTGAATTAAGTATATAAAACTCACTGAATGAAATGGCTACATTTTCTCAATCTCATTATCACTTTAGTTGAAAAAATGGACCTGATTCTTCTGATTAGAATTGCAGCTGATTCTGTATCGAGGGAAAAAAAATCACCAATCATGCCAAAGAGGAGAAAAAAAAAAACAACTTTTTTTTCCACATTGATTTTTATTTAAATAGTTCATATTTTGGGGCATGGAAGATAAATTTACAAACTGTCCCCAACCAAACAACCCCAATATAACTTCCAAATAAATACACTGCCCATTTTTCTCCTTCTTAAAAGTAAAACATCAAAAGTTAAAATAAAAATAAATTGGGAGAGAATAACAATTTCCAGGGAAAGGCATTGTGGTACCTTTGTAATGAAGAGCAATCTGTTCACTCTCTGAAGACTGTATTTTGACTAATATTTTGAGAAGTGTAGAATGAATCACCTATTTACAAGCATTGAAGAGGAAATGAGGAAGCTATGAGTGAATGGCAAAGCAATGAATAAGGATGTATTACACTGCAGGAAGCTATCAATATTTGTTTGTTATGTTGGTGTGAGGAATAAATCGGTTCGCTAATTTGTATTCTCCACAGTTAATTCCAGTGTTCCTGCATGAGCTTTTTTGTTCCACAATGAGGGTTGCACAGCTGCTTAATGTTGCCATCAAGAATTCAGAAAGTCATGGTTCCTTGGAGATGGAAAGGCAGTGTAAACTATGATATCTACTTACAAATCATGAAAGCTTGCAAAATCCTGCAAGACTTCCCTAAATTCTTTCTCTTCTTTACATCTCCTGATCTGGATTGAGTTAATATCTCTTCTATTAAAAACAAAGCTAGCGTGTGCAGTGTGAAATCCAAGTAATTACCAGCTTAAGTGGTCAAAGTACTGTTTTCTTTGTAGGTTGCCTCCAACAGCTTTTGCTTAACTCAGTTTGTTCTAGGAATGATTTTCAGCACAATTAAATGCAGAAGTAAAACAGGGTCCATATGAAGTAATCCTATGGATAGATCACTCTCAGATAACTCTCAGTGTTAACAATATAGTTTGTATATCTACATATGTTCATTATGTATTTTAAAAAATTATATTTTATTTTGATCTTAAAAAGCAGTAAAAACTATCATCTATTTATTAGGGAAATTTCATGCATTCTGCCTTCTTTTCTGATTTTGTACCTAATAGATATGATCTCATCTTTCCATCTCTAACTTTGAGAGGAAAATTCACACTTTACTCCTTTTGAAATTATGATAGGGAAGTCACAAACTGGATTTGATTTGCTGAACTCTCCTCAAATATGGTTGAAATTTTCCCAGTCTGGTGTCATGGAAGGTTCCAGATGTGGTCTTCTTAAGTAATTGTAATCCTTTGTATTGATATTAGTTTAAAGTCTGAGATGCCTACAGCTTTATTGTTAAAGGTAAAATTCTTTGTGTCAATATGAATTTTCTTCTCTCAAACACATGTAAGACAAAAAAAAATCCTTCCTTGAGTTCTGAGAGATTTTATCTTCTTAAATGTTACATTTATCCAATAAATTGCCTGCTTTAAGAATATGTTGTTTCTCACAATTGTGTTTAACTTACAAATAAGAATACATGTCTCCTAATAGTCACATCATTTTTAAGAGTATATAATTGCATTTAAAAATATAAGCTATCAATTAGGAATATAGATGTAACCAAGTTGAATTTTTATTGCACTGCAACCTTGAAACATCTCATCATTTGACAACTAAATAAGTAGAAAGTACTTAAACATTTTGTGGGTTTGACATAACTACTAATATTTACAGAAACATAAATATTGCATATATCAGAATTTGGATTCAGTGGTTATTTAATATCACCACTGAAACTGTATATAAAAATTTTAAGATCTATAAAGATAGGTCAAAGTTTAAGCATGCATACTGATCTTACGGAGGACAAAAATTGGTTTCCCAACACCCTTATTGGGTAGCTTACAATGTCTATACATACAACTCAAAGGGAACCACTGTGTACTAGACTCTATGAGCACCTGAATTCACAGGCATACAGACACACAGACAGACTGAAGCAGGAACACACATTAGCATATACACGTGAAGATATGCATGCAAGCACACACATTAAAATTCTTTAAGAAAGTGTGTCTGTACATTTTAGGAAAGAAAGCTTTTTTTTCTTTGAATATACTTTATAAAAAATATATATTTCAATCAGCATTTTCCTTGTATTAACTTTATTAAAATACTTAGCTCAACTCTCTTATTTGATTTTCAAGAGTGAGAGGTAATAAAAGGAGCATTTTGTTCTGTAAATTGAGTTAAAATTAGGGCACACTTTGTTTTGGTAATTTATAAACTGTGCCATTAGGTTTGAAAACCATAAGTCTATTTAATTCCTAGAGACTTAGAGATATTTTGCAGATAGTTTATTTTACATTCATCTTATGAAAATAAGGAAGCATATAAAGATTTTGTACTGAATCCGGTTTCTGATGCTTCATTATCATTTCATCCTCTAATTTCTACTTTGCAGTACTAAGAATTTAATTCCTTATTTACTTTGAAGGACTAAAGTTACATGTTCTAGAGAATTAAACATCAGATACCAATGACACTGTATAATTATATGAGAAATAACATTTTATCTAGGAGAATGTCTATGATGAAAACTTGTTGGACACACAATAATTTAATAATCCTTCTTTTCATTAATGTTAGTTAGAAATTTACATTGTAACAATATAACTTTAAAAAGTATTTTACATCCTGCATGATCATGAAATATAAATAGATTGTGTTTATGTTGCCCACTGTTAGCTTATGAACCAGTACTGTAGTTGGTAATGACAGAGACTGGTAAATGGTACAATTGTCCAGGCTGCATTTTGCCTGCATCCCTAGGTTTGCTTAGGCATTTTTTCAGTACTTCAGAGTTTCAGTTGTGCACTCTGCAGGGAATGTTCCAAGTATTCATGAGTTTAAAGAGGCGAATGTTTTTAAAAGGGCATAGGATTTATATGTGTACAGCAGCAACTCTGTGTCTAGAAGGCATTGCTATGGGAATTGAGGTCATGTTTAAATTTGGCATACACATGAGATCCCAACAATAGAGGGATCATTTGCAGGTGTTGAAAGAAAGAATCTATGGTTTTTCAATCTTTAGCTTCTGTATATAGTTTAGCAAAGTATGTCCACTTGCCTAAGAGTATAGTATACTTGCCAAAGGAAGTAAAGAGAACCATTGTCTTAGTTAGGATTTCTATTCTTGTGAAGAGACATCATGACCATGACAAGTCTTATAAAGGAAAACATTTCATTGGGCTGACTTAACAGTTTCAGATATAGTCCATTATTATCATGGAGGGAAACATGGTGGTAAGCACGCACTAATGGTGCTAGAGAAGGAGCTGAGAGGTATACATCTTTATCTTTAGGCAGCGGAATGAGACTGTGTACTTCACCAAGCATGGACATATAGTATCTCAAAGCTCACCCCAACAGTGATACACTTCTTCCAACGAGACCATACCTATTACATCAGGGCCACAGCTCCTAATAATGCAGCTACTTATGGACCAAACAGTCAAACACATAAGCATATTGGGGCTAATTCTATTCAGACCATCACAAGCACTCAATTTATTCTTGTAAAAATGTAGTGTAAGAGTGAAGACAGAGTTTACAAAATGACAAAAACTGGGAATTATTTGGAAAATAGTGGATTATAAATTAAGAACTAGGTTTTTTTTTTTTTTTTTTTTTGCTATTACAAATAAAGCTAAAATGAACACAGTTGATTGAGTGCCATGGGGAATCTTTTAGGTATGTGCCCAAGAGTGAAATATCTTGAGTTAGAGCTGGAGAGATTGCTCAGTGGTTAAGAGCATTGCCTACTCTTCCAAAGGTCCTGAGTTCAATTCCCAGGAGCCACATGGTGGCTCACAATCATCTGTAATGAAGTCTGGTGCCCCCTTCTGGCCTTCAGACATACATACAGAATATTGTACATATATCTTGAATTAAACCAATTCTCAATTGTCTAAGAAACTGCCTAAAAGACTTCTAAATTAGGTGTACAAGTTTGCACTACCTCCAGCAGTGGAGTATTCCCCTTGCTTTACATCCTCTCCAGCACAAACTGTCTCATGTGTGTGTGTGTGTGTGTGTGTGTGTGTGTGTGTGTGTGTGTGTGTGTGTTTTATCTTATCCATTCTTACAGGTGTAAGATGGAATCTCAGAGTCATTTGAATTTGCATTTTGCTAATGTCTATGGATGTTGAACATTTTTTAAGTGTATCTTGGCCATTTGTGATGGTTCTTCTGAGAACTATCTGTTTAGATGTGTACCCAGTTTTTAACTGGATTATTAGGACTGTTGATTTCTAGTTTTTTTGAGTTCTATATATATTTTGGAAATTAGCCCTCTGTCAAATGGTATTGAAGAAGATATTTTCCCATTCTTTAGGCTGTCACATTTTGCTATTGAAGGTGTCCTTTACTTTATGTAAGGTTTTCAGTTTCACAAAGTTCCATTTATTAATTGTCAATTTTAGTGTCTACCCAATTGGTGTTCTCTTCAGGAAGGTATCTCCTGTGCCAACTTCCCACTTTCTCTTCTGTCAGGTTTAGTGTATCTAGATTTATGTTGATGTCTTTGATCAATTTGGGTTTGAGTTTTGTGCAGTGATAAATAAGGATCTATTTGCATTCTTCTACATGCTAACATCTAGTTGTACCTGCACCATTTGTTGAAGATTCTCTTTTTCTATTGTATAAATTTGGCTTCTTTGTCAAAATTCAAGTATCCACAGGGGTGTGGGTTTACATCTGCAATTTATATTCATTTTTATTGTTCCACCTGTCTGTTTGTATGTCAATATCATGTGGTTTTCTATTACTATAGCTCTGTAGGAGATCTTGAAATCAGGGATCATGATATCTCTGAAAGATCTTTTATTGCACAGGATTGGTTTAACTATCATATTGAAAGTTTATATGCTATCTTTTGTTGATATCCATGGGAGACATGACTTTTTTGAATATAAATGGAGGAGAAATTGATGGGTTTGGAAGAATGGAGGTAGAGCAAGTGACTGAAAGTGACTGAGAGGAGAAGGGGAAGGAAAAACTGCAGTTGAGAGAAGAAGAAGAAGAAGGAGGAGGAGGAGGAGGAGGAGGAGGAGGAGGAGGAGTCCTGCCTGGTTCCCGCAATCGTTAAGTTCCAAAGGAATCACATAGAGGTCTACATGAGTTATAAACTGATTGTCCCATTAGTTCAGGCTTCTTATTAACTCTTATAATTTACATTAGCCCATTATTCTTGTCTATGCTAGCCATGTGCCTTAGTACCTTTTTTGGTGAGGCAGTTACATCTTACTTGTTGTGTGGCTGGATCAGGACTGCATCCTCTTCCCAGAATTCTTCTGTTCTCATTGACCTGCCTATACTTCCTGCCTGGCCAATCAGCATTTATTTAAAATATAATTGACAGAATACAGACCATTGTCCCACACCAGAAGAAGTTAAGAACCACATATAATTTTTCATAAATTAATATCTCTACTCACACCTCAAATGATTATAAATAGGTGATCTTGCTCAGAAAACTTACTTATGAAAGAAACTTACAATGAAAGAATAGTAAAAATATTAAAAGACATTTACCCCAAGTCCAAGTAACATGTATATTACTATATTATTCTTGCTTTTCAAATTCATTGGCAAGATAGATTGATGTAGGAGGATCTTCTGTCTATTTGTTACTTTCATTGGTCAAATAAAGAAACTATCTTGGCCTTTTGATAGGCCAGCCCTTAGGTGTGTGGAATAGACCAAAGAGAATACTGGAAGAAAGAAGCAGAGTTAAGCAGTGTTGTTGAAGCTCTGGCCCAACATGGACATAGGTTAGAATCTTCCTGGTAAGCCACGACCCCGTGGTGTTATACAGATGATAAGAAATGGGTTGAATCAATATGTAAGGGCTAGCCAATAAGAGGTTAGATCTAATGGGCCAGGCAGTGTTTAAAAAAAAATATAGTTTCTATGTAATTATTTCAGGTAAAACTAGCCAGGTTGTAAGACGCAGCCCACTGCTCCTTATACAATATATAGTTATTTAACACCTGTTGTATTCCAGACATTATGCTTGACCTGACATTAAAATAGTGGCTGAACTTATATCTTATCTACTGAGGTCTAAGACAACAGAATATCACATCTTGTAATAATCTGTGCATGAGTAAATTGTGTGACTATCTGGGGAATGAGGATTCTAAGGGAGGAAATAACAAACAAAGGTTTTGAAGCAAGGATAAACTGACATTTGCAGCAATATTTTAATCGAATATAATTATGTGAGCACAAAGATACAATAATAGAATAGAATGAAGTTACACAGAATCTTTCCAGTGTTAGAAATAAAATTATGCTCATTTTTCATTCTTCACAAGTTTTGTAACTAATTTATTTCATTTTTTATTCTTCATCTTCCTATGGTTGCTTAATACTTTGTTTGAAATTTTCCTTATTTATTTACTATAGGCATTAGGGTAAGTTTCTTGTGCTGTTGCATAAGCTATCCTCAAATTTCCCAGATAGTAGGATTACAGGTTTTTGCCACCAGAAGTCTTTTATTATAGCACATCCATATTGATATGAAATTAGATTTGCTTATAATTATAGAAATATATACATAGATGGGATGATTACTTTATTAGGAATTTTTTCACTATGCAATGTTTTTGTATGTTTTTATCAGATGGCATGCTTTAAAATCTTTATTTAATATCTTTTATGTAACATATTTAGGTTGTGTTTTCTTTGTAAGATTGATTTTATTTAAAATTTATGTTGTATTCTGTGTATTTACAATATAGAATACTATTTTATGGGAAGTGTATAAATAATAAATCAGAATATTGATGCTTGCACACAGTCACCTGTTTTTTATTTTTAAAGATTTATTTACCTTTAATTGTGTCTTCATGAGTACACTCACATTCATGTGTATGTGTGATTGTGTGTGTGTGTGTGTGTGTGTGTGTGTGTGTATACCACATGAGTGCAATACCTATAAAGCCATAAAATCGTGTCAGACTTCACTGGAACTAGAGTTACGGGCAGCTTTGAGGCAAATAACCTCATATTGACAGGAGAGATAAGAGCACATCCCTACCATGAAAGCAGAAACAGTGTTCACTTGCAAAACTGTTGAAGGATCCCAAAAATAAGTTCCCTCTGAAGAAAGTACATTCTGTTGTCGTATTGAGAGGATTGTGTTAAATGGGCTTGTATAATTTTTCTATATTTAGGTGCTCATCTCACTTTATTACCTGTGTTTGTCTTTCAAATCTTTTATGTTTTCTTGCCTCAGGGTACACTTCGGGTGGTCTTGCCTAAATGTTTTCTAATTCCATAGTTTGGGGTTTTCTTCAGGAATTCTTTCCAGAGAGACTGCACACCTATAGAACCCTAATGTTTTCTCAAGTGTATTTGTTGTACATGCTGAAAGGGATTTTACCTGGAGACATGAATTTTGTGTATCAGGACTATTAGTAAACTATCATTTCCACTAGATATCCTATGCTTATTTGTTAATTTGAAACTGTATCATTGACCTTTCTGACTGTGTTACAAGTTGTCATATTTAAATTTCTTACTCTATTGCTCCTGTGGGTTGAAAATTGTAGGATCCTGCACAATTCATTTAGATTAAAAAAAAAAAAAACTCAACTACTTTAATGTGCTCTATATTTGTGTCCTCAAGCCTTTTTCCTTATGCTTTTTTTCTCCCAACCACAGCAACAAAGTGTCAGCAGTGCTTCCGGTCAGACTCTCACCATTTCTGAGCACCCATCGGACTTCAAAAGCATGAAAAGGTATCTTTTGTTTTTGAAGTTGTGCAGAGAATGCACACAAACATATCCTGGGAGAATGCCGTTTATAAAGAGCCATTTGCTACTAAGCAGTTTCAAATTTTGCTTTATTTCTCTCTCTATTCTTTCTTTTTTAACTAAAGGAAAAAATATGTGGTTTTAGTTTTCTCTTTCTGTATTGTTTTGTTTTTTGTAAGCCATTACAGGGACTTTTAAAGTTTTGTTTTTCAGCATTTGTTGTGATATTTTTTAGTCTACCAGATTTCCAAGCAGCAGCACTGCTGTGCTCCTGAGTGATTGTAAATGAGACACACTCAGGAATGTTTGCTTAACTGTCCTGTCTTCATTTAGAGTCTGTGTACCAGCTCTCTGAGAAGCCTTCTGTAATGCATAAGGAAGCACACACATGATTTAGGATTTTCAATAAAAAGTGAGAGCAAAAAGAAACTTGCTACCAGGGAAGGTGACAGAGAAAAAAGCAGCTGGCTAAGAAGAGTCCTGTGTTATGGTGAAGAAAGAACTATGAGAATAAAATGGCTTGAAGGGGAAGGGAAAAAAATAATACTTCCTTTAATACCCTGGAGGTACACAGTGAAAGAGGCATCTGGAAACACCCTGTATACAATCTCCCTAGCAGGAACAAAGTTTACAAAATCATAGAAAAGCTGAATTAAATGGAAATAGTAGATTGACAAACATTTCTTGATTTCTTTTACAAATACTTAATGAAAGGGAAAGTATCAGTTCAGGACCCGCAGGAATGACCATATTGTCAGCACAAAGGAGATTTATTTTCTCCAGAAGAACAGAAGACAGGGCATAAGAAACAAACACAGAAAGTAGAGGACAAGGGAAAAGAGGAAGGGAACAAGAGAAAGGGAACAGGCATGCTTGTCCCAGAGGGAGAAAAGACTACCTCTGGATAGAGAGGAGACAGACATGGCCCACAGGAAAATGGCAGTTTATAAAGGTACAAGAGGAAACCCCATGTTAGGGTAAGGTGTTTAATTATAATTGGGAAGGTTAAATAGGTGAGCCAAAAGAGATTTTGATTGCTGGACTTCAGTCCTCAAATAACTGGAACTTGATAGTCAGTCTCAGGAGGAGAAAGTGGGCAATCAAGGGAATAGAGCTTGATGACAAGCTTTACAAATGTAATCTAATGGATTTTAGTAAGGCAGAGGGATTGGAAGATGGACAAGGCTTACTAGAGTCATGCCTGCCATGCTTGGGCTGGCCAGAGTCACTTCATTCCAATCTTTTTGTTCTATCACTGGGTCACTGGGTGTTGGGTAAGTGGGCTTCTTTTTTTCTGGATGCTCCTGGTTGACTCTGGGATGTCAGTGTCAGGGAACTCGAAGATGCTTGGTTGTTGGTCAAAGACAGGAATTTTAGGCTTTTTCAGTCTAGTTTCAGATTGTGTGGAACCATATGAAGCTAAGGCATTGTAGTCTGTGAAGCTGGAAAAAGATGTAGATTCTGAGGAAACAGTTTGGCTGGTGAAATATATTGTAACAAATAAATGAGGGACAGAGGTAGTTAAGGAGTTTAGAAAAAATTACCTTGGATGTATATTTGAAACTCTCAGATTCATGGTTCTGGTAGTTGGGAAAAGGAGTCCCAAGGCCAGGGAAAGGGAAAGGAATCCCACCCTTAGAAATGGCCAATAGGAGAAATTGAATACCAAAAGATTGCATAATCTAATAAAAATATGGAGTATAGACCTAAACAGAGAACTCTCAACTGAGGAATCTAAAATGGCTGAAAGACACTTAAGGAAATGGTCAACATCCTTAGTCATCAGAGAAATGCAAATCAAAATAACTCTGAGATTCCATCTTTTACCTGTAAGAATGGACAAGATCAAAAACACAGATGACAACTTATGCTGGAGAGCTTGTGGGAAAAGGGAACACTTCTGCATTGCTAGTGGGATTGCCAGCTGGTACAACCCCTTTGGACATCATTATGGTGATTTCCCAGAAAAGTAGGAAACAATCTCCCTCAAGACTAATACCACTTTTGGGTATATATCTGAAGGATGCTTAATTGTGCCACAAGGTCATATGCTCAACTATGTTCATAGCAGCTTTTTTTTTTGTTATAACCAGACCTGGAAACAACCTAAATGGCTTTCGACCGAAGAATACATAAGAAAATGTGGTATATTTACCCAGTGGAGTACTACACAGCAGAAAAAAATGACATCTTGAATTTTGCAGAAAACTGGATAGAGCTAGAAAACATCATTTTGAGTGAGGTTACCCAGACCCAGAAAGACAATTATCATATGTACTCACTCATAGACATTTTTTTAAACATTAAGCAAAGAGAGCCAGCTTACAAACCACAACCCCAGAGAACTTAGACAACAATGCGGACACTAAGAGAGACTTACATAGATCTAATATACATGGAAAATAAAAAGTAGAAAAAGAGAAGATCTCCTGAGTAAATTGGGAGCATGGAGACCTTGGGGGAGGATTGAATGGGGGAGGAGAGAGGCAGGGAGGAAAGCAGAGAAAAATGTAGATCTCAATAAATATTAATAAAATGAACAAAAAAGAAATGGCCTATATGTTGGCCAAGCAGTGCTGGCACACACCTTTAATCTCAGTGCATGGAAAGCAGCCGCAGGTGGACCGCTGTGAGTTTCTGGCAAACTTGTTTTACAAATTGTTCCAGTGACAATATGAACTGCTACACAGAAAAAAAAAACCCTGTCAAGAAGAAGAAGAAGAAGAAGAACAACAACAACAACAACAACAAGAACACCAAGAACAAGAAGAAGAACAAGAACAAGAAGAACAAGAACAAGAAGAAGAAGAAGAGGAGGAGGAGGAGGAGGAGGAAGAAGAAGAAGAAGAAGAAGAAAGAAAAGAGAAAAGAAGAAAGGAAGGAAGGAAGAAGGAAGGAAGGAAGAAAGAAAGAAAGAAAGAAAGAAAGAAAGAAAGAAAGAAAGAAAGAAAGAAAGAAAGAAAGAAAGAAAGAAGAAAGAAAGAGACAATAGACCATAAAACGAAAACTTTGGTTGTTGGTTGACAACTGTATTTATCTAGAGTCTGTATGAGAGTCCTTGAGAGGAGTCAGGAGAATTGATATTGACTATATAATATTAATTGAAAGCAGGATCAGGTTGTGGTGAGTAGAATATTTTACATTTATAATTCATTTACATCAGAATAGTCTTTCTTTGGATGTTTAGGTAGGTTATGAACTTGAAATACTTTAGGCAAATGGATGACTAGGGAGCTTCTTGGAAAACAGTAAGAGGGACGTTCTATAACACAGTGTCTGCTATGAACATAGTTGGTATTTACGGGTTTATAAGTGAAGGAAATTGGCTGTGAGGGCAGGGGTAAGGAGTAGAGATAGGCAAGGTAATTAAAATTAGATATTTATGGATTAGCATGAATTTAAGATAGGTGAATTGGAGAGAGGAGAGTTGAGATTTGGCAGATGAGAGCCCATAACATTTTTTTCTTTTATTGTTCTTTTGGGAGTATTGTAGGATGGAGAGGTGGGACATATAAAAGATGGGTTTGAGGCCCAGACAGTGAATAGTTAAGGATAGAGAATGTTGAGGTTTGGAAATGTGGGCAGAAGAGACTTTGTGTATGATAGAGAGAGGGTTTATGATGAGCATGGAGAGAAGGGAAGGTGATGTCACATGCAGTGGGATGGACTAGAGAGGTGGCCAGGGAATAAGAGAGTGAGAGAGTGTACAAATCGAGTCTGAGGAGAGGCTGAGGAGGAACACAGGGATGTCCTGGGTGCTATTGTTGGGGATATGTCAATTCTGGATATGCATAGGATATGAGGGTGAGAGGAGAATTAACCTTGAAAGGAGCAAGTTAAGGAAAGAGTATGGAGGGCTCTGGATGACTAGTTGTATATTCTGACTATGGGTGAGGGAGAAGGGTGGGTCAGACCCCAACAGCAGCATAGACAGAAGGAAAGGCATATAAAGTAACTTTCATATACCTCAAATTGCTTTCTCATACCTACACATCATTTTCTTATACCTTCACGACTTACTTAAACTTTTATATCTTCAGACCATAACACATTCTGTCATAAACTTTGACCTGTCTCAGACCTGCATGCCTGTGTCATTCATGTTCCTTGACCTACATAACTTACTTGTCTGCTTCCATTACCTTCAGCAGCTTAATTCTTTCTTGGTGTAAAGCCTGTCAGCAAAGTAAACTGTACATATGAAATGGATCAAGTGTTTGTTGTTAAAGCTATACACCTCAGAGATCTGTGAAGGATACATTTGAGTAGTAAATGTAACTTAAATGATTTTTGTGTCAATTAAAATGACAGAAGCTTACCTAGACTGTCATTTGAGGCTAACCTGGTATATTGGAGAGGCAGTAGTTGGGCTTCAGACGTCAGTCAAAAGCAGCAGGCCTTTGGTTGCCAGACTTAGGCCTGAGGAATTTTTCCTATAGAGGAAGAACTTGGGGTAACTGACATTGCTTTGATGAGACCGAGCCCACAGCTTGTGCAGGTTCCTGGCAGCAGACGAGGCATGGGGCAATTCCTCTCATTGCCGCAGTCCAGACAGGGTTGTTGGTGCAGCATTTCAACTGTTTTCTTTGGAGGCCATAAATATTCTTGTTAGGAGGCTGCCTCACTTTATTTGTGGAAAGTTTTACTGAGCATTTTAAAAGCCATATTAATCAGATCTTTGAGGAGTGTGAAGACCAAGTCTTTATTAAGTATACCCGATTTTAGGGATAACCTTAAAAACAAATACAGGAGACAAAATAAAGCTTATTTCTGTAATTAATCATGATAACAAACAGTTTCGTATTTTCAGAAATGATTGTCAGTCCCTAAATGTTACTTGTAGATGTCACATCCATAAGTTTTACCCAGTGTTGTGTGATGCCCCTGATTTCAAACTATATTTCCCCTTTTGATCTCAAATGACAATACTGTATTAGGTGACGATAGTAACCCAGAACAGGCTCTCTTTACTGTAAAACTGTTGTGTATAAGTACATATGTATTTGTTTGTGTATGCGTTTATGTTTATGTGTGCACATGCATATATATATACATACTTACCTGTATGTCCATATTATAAAGCTATAATATGTATACATTTGCTTGCATATAAGAAAAGTTCTGTGTTGACATACCCTTACATATGTATATTGTGTTAATGAGCCAAATAAAATATACATGAACATCCACATTTATATTTTTTAAATATTCATTTATACAGTTTTAAACATTTTAATAGAATTTATCATTTACAACAAAATCACAATCATTCAATTTTATCAATAAAGACTCAGGAACCAAACACTGGGGTGAAAGTCTGCTACCTCAGAGAGGCAGAGAAAGCACCCTGCTGACCTTCCTCCTCTGGCAAAGTTCCAGCAACCTTCTTGTCTTGCTCCACCATCTCCAACCACCCTTCTCAACCTCAATGTCCCTCTTTCTACTTCCTGTGCATATCTATAACTGCTCACTCCCTCCTATTCTCTACCTTTTTTCATAATAATCTTATGTTCACGTCCCCTCAACTTGTTTCTGGCTCGACCTCTTGACCTATGGTTGACTTTATTTAGTCCTGTTTACAATACTCAAGCAAAAAGCTCTTGGATTAAAGGTGTGCACTAAGGCTGAGCCACAGAGCAAGTAATTTTTTGAGGGTGTTCACAACAACCTTTCAGGAGGGCATGGTCTATCATACCAAATTGGAATAGAAAAAATCCATAGGGTCTGGTCCTCTGTGAAAACAAAAGAAGACCCTCTCCAAAGCATCATATCCTTAGACACAAATTTTGAAATCTTAATACCCTTATATCCATTTTGGTTTAGGTTGGCAGCCCATGTAATGAAATATCTCTCTGTATTTAGCTCCTTCACAGTCAAAAATTTTAAGGAAAACATAATGTACAAAATCCAGACTCTCTGTGAATTTTCCATTTTTACGTGGCTTATTTTTCTTTATTTTTCTTTTTTTTTTTTTTTTTTTTGGTTTTTCGAGACAGGGTTTCTCTGTTAGCTTTGGTGCCTGTCCTGGCACTAGCTCTTGTAGACCAGGCTGGCCTCGAACTCCCAGAGATCCGCCTGCCTCTGCCTCCCGAGTGCTGGGATTCTTTATTTTTCTTAATCTATAACTATCTGTACTCTGTCTCTTTAAAGACTTTACCATTTTTTTTTAACCATTAACTTTATTCTCTATCTTCTTTTTCTTCCCTCTCTCAAGCCTACGTACATTCATCCAACAGTGTGGTCTTTTATGTCTGAATCTGTTTTATTGTGCATCTGTAACTTTTTTTTTTTTTTTTACTATCCAGGAGCATTTTGTTTTGCACCTTTAAATCACTAAGAGCTTAAGAATCTAAGCTGTGACATTCCTAGGTCAAAAACAGGTACTGCCTGCTGGCCCCGCCCAGTCCAACATGGCGGAGCCGCTCGTGCCTCTGATCCTTGCACAGTGCATCAGTAGTATGGAGAACCTGCTTGTGCCTCTGAGCTGCGGCATGCAATGTCCCCCTTTTAGGCACACAGCAGTCTAGTTTCCATCAAACAAATCATAGCACTTTACTCCAAATGTTCCATTCAAAAGCTCTGTTTCCCCCAGGAGCCAGACAGAGATAGCAATGGCGGCACAGCCCAGAAAGCCGGCATTTTAAAACAGCCAGTTTTTTCCTGCTGCTGAGTCAGGACAATTTCTTTGAGGTACGCAACCCAGAAACAGCAAAAAAAAAAAAAAAAAAAAACTGTGTTAAACTCTCTCTCCGTCCTTTTTAAGCCCTCTCAGGTTTTACGTGGAGTTCATTAGCACTTTGGGTGCCAATTTGTAGTAAGAGGAGTGGCAAAAAAGGGGAAATGATGGAGGTTGGTCTTGTATCTTATCTGTTGCTTTCATTGGTTAACTAATAAAGAAACTGCCTTGGCTCTCATAGGACAGAAAATTAGGTAGGCGGTGTAGACAGAACAGGATTCTGGGAGAAGGAAGCTGAGTGGGGAGTTGCCATGATGTTCCCATGCCAGGCAGATGCAGGTTAAGATCTTTCCTGGTAAGCCAGCTCATGGGCTACACAGATTAATAGAAATGGGTTAGATTAATATGTAAGAGCTAGCCAATAAGAAGCTGGAACTGATGGGCCAGGCAGTGTTTAAAAGAATACAGTTTCCATGTAATTATTTTGGGGCTTAAGCTAAGCCATGCGGGCAGCCGGGTGCGGGGAGGACACAGCCAGCCGCTCCTCTTTCAACATCTTTTCTTAATGTTTACTTTCCTTCATATATAGATGATTTTCTAGGGATTTGTGTGTGCTGTCTCAAATATCATTTTACCTTTTACTAAGTTAGTGGATCTCACTGCTATGTGTAATCTCATAAGAGAAAGAGTGACTTTGACCTCATTACCAGAATGACCCATGTCTATCTATGCTGGTAACTGCTTTCAATATTGTTATTTAGTCTCATTATTCTGAGCTAATCTTCAGTGTAAGAAGATGAAAACCAGTTCCTATTTATATGACATCAGCATGGTATCATGCTGCAACTTAAATTTATCTGCCTGTTGTTTATGAGTGTCTCTTCAAATTGAAATCTGCTTGGCTTCATTTTCAGCACTCTTGGAGTTCAGATTAGGCACAATGAGGCACTTTATGAAAGTAGGACACGTAACAACATTTTTATGAATGGAAAAGTGAATGAATTAGAATAAAAGGCAGCTTCCTTCAGAGTTGAACACAATGAGCAACCATTTGTTTCCTGCATGTGCTGTTGACTGTCATTTTGTTCTTGTTTTTAGAAACTAAAAGGTAAGAGAGAAAATAATGCATTGTGGAAAGTTCTCTGTCTATCCAACTGTGAGCTGCTGATAAGTCATGGTATTGTCATAAAGACGGAGGCATGACTGCACATGTGTGATTTACACACCTCTTCTTATGCTTTTTTCTACCATCTGCACAGGAGCAGGAAGCTGAACCACATGCCTCAATTTATTTAATGACCATATTTAACTCCCATATTGTTCCCAGGATGCAATAAAAGTATATTAATGATTACAAGGAAAGCATTAATAAGGGAAGTAGTCAGAGCTTGTGGGTTCAGCCAAAATGAACTTCCTACCCATGCCTGCTTCTGTTAATATGGATTTGATTCAGGTTAAGTTTTCATTACCTTATTCTATTTCGAAGGTTGTAGGAATACTAATGAAAGCAAAGGAGTATGATAATGGGCCACATGCAAAATCTAATGCTGTGAGGTTTTCAGTAGTTACTCATGGAATTGTAATAATGCAATAAACACTGATCAGATATTAGTAATAAATATGCAGATGATTTATTCTTGAGAATACCCATTTTTCACAAGTGAGGAGAGTTTATTTAATTATTTCTGCTGAGTGAGTTGTGTACAGAAATGCTGATTCCAGTGCTTATGTGTT
This sequence comes from Microtus obscurus, assembly GCA_963919715.1. Classification (NCBI taxonomy): domain Eukaryota; kingdom Metazoa; phylum Chordata; class Mammalia; order Rodentia; family Cricetidae; genus Microtus; species Microtus obscurus. The sequence goes on along the minus strand of CAWTZC010000501.1, from coordinate 2,024,206 downwards.
TCATGGGAATGAGGCAGGCAGGTTCAAGTGCAAACAAAACAAATAATCACGCTGTAGGATTTTGTGGATGGTAGAGGGTTTTCTTTGTTTGTTTGAATGCTAATTTACATGCCTGAGCAAAATGGGAAAAAGGGAGGGCTTAAAGCTATTAGAACAGAACTTCCTTTTACAAATAGAGCACAGTTATAATATATCATGATGTACTGTCAGTGAGTCTCTGAAATGAAATTATGTCTCTTTGGGCTCATTCTCATGACTGAATTTTAGTGGAGTGTGTGAATTCTTGAGTTGGATTGTGAAGACTTACATTCTAAAGAAATAAATGAATATTTAATGAGTCCAAGGCACACATAAAGCATCCTGTTAGGCACTTTGGAACATTTAAAGGATACAGTAAGATGTTTAAGCATTGGATGACTGGAGATATAAACTCTCATCTGAAGAATTAGCAAGAATGAAATATTTGAAGTTGATTCTGTATTTGAATAGAGGGTTACCCATTCACATAGTGGATTAGACATTTGTCTAAACTATTTTGAGCTTCAGTTTCTTGAATTCATTACAGGAAGACAACATGATGATTACAAACTTACAGGATTAATAGCACAACAATACATTTTATGGTACAATAAGCTAAAATATGTATTGTACTTAAAATTGCCCTTCCTGTCCTTGTGTGAGTGTGTGTGTGTGTGTGTGTGTGAGAGAGAGAGAGAGAGAGAGAGAGAGAGAGAGAGAGAGAGAGAGAGAGAGAGAGAGAGAGAGAGAGAGAGAGAGAGAGAGAGAGAGAGAGAGATGGGAGGTATGCCATGTTACATGTGTGAAGATCAGAAGAGAAGTCGTAGGGAACTGTTCTCTCTTCTAGCATGTGGGTGCCTGGGGATTGAAATCAGATAATCTTGGGGGCACGTGCCCCTCTTGTGACTTCTTGCTGCCCTACAGAAGATCTCTTAAATCAACATTTACTCCTCTAAAGTTGATGTCTAAGGAAGGTAAGAAGACTTTGGAAAGTACCTCAAGAGCCTTAGCAGTGAGTCAGATCTTGTTCTCATTATATCTGATTTCATTCACATAAAATAAGAAACAGTGATAGCACAGGGCAAGCATTTTTCATGAAAAGAACTTTGAAGCTGATCATAATTGTTCTGTTGTATTTCATCAGTGAGGATGTACTCCACTCTATCACACTTTCATATATGAATATTAACTAATTTTATATCTAACCCAATGTCAGGAATAGGTTTTTAAAAAGGACTTAGAGAATATTAGTTTTACACATTTGTTTTCCATTTATGAGTCAACATTGCTTAAATTTTGGTTTCTCTGTAGCTTTGGAGCCTGTCCTGGAACTAGCTCTTGCAGACCAGGCTGACCTCAAACTCACAAAGATCCACCTGCCTCTGCATCATGAGTGTTTGGATTAAAGGCATGTGCCACTACCACTCAGCCTCAATTTTGGATCTTTATTTCAGCTTGTAGCTCATATCAACCTTTATATTTCTATGCTGCACCTCTTTTGAGTACCTTACTAGTAAATCATTCTGACAAGGTTGAATCCACCTCTTATGTAACTCTAAATTATTCTACTTACCAAACATCCCTCTTGTCTCTTGATCATTGTAAATCTGGTCCTCTTCAGGGACTTCTTACATCATGGGCTACTAGACAAGGCAGACACAAGGCTTTGCTATTCTCAATCTCTACTCTCATGTCTCCCAAGGCTAAGGGAACACCAAGCCCTGAAACTGCTGTCCTTGTAATGTGGGATAATTCCATCTCCATCATTCACTTTCGGGTTATGTCTATTTTATGTTATTTATCTTTTGCTAAGAGCTGTAAAGGTACCATATAGTCCTTATATCCTATTCTATCTATTAGCCTCTATACTATAACTAAATATAATGCTGCAAATGCAGTTCTGTTCTATTTTCTACTGAGAAGAATTAATATTTCAAGCCTACTTAGAATTCCTCAGTAAATTACCAATGATTTTTTTTTGATTTGTTTTTTGTTTTTTGAGACAGGGTTTTGCTGTAGTTATCAAGCATGTCCTGAAACTAGTTCTTGTAGACCAGGCTGGCCTCAAACTCACGGGGATCCACCTGCCTCTGCCTCCCAAGTGCTGTGATTAAAAGCTTCTGCTACCACTGCCCAGCTAATTTACCAAAGATTTTAAGGAAAGATAAAAGTAAAAATTTTAGTGCCGTTGATGAACTCCATATGCTCTGACCAGATCTGTGTGTGTACACTGGGTGCTTGCTGTTTTCCCTGTTCTTCCATGTTTCAGCCAAACTCATGTTTCTGTTCTGCATGAGCTGTTTTTGTCTATTACTGAGTTTTCTCAGCTGTGCCTTTTTTCTACACTTGTTTTATTATTTTAGTATTTTCACTTAATTATCACCTGGTTACTAAGTAGACTTCATTTTATTTCTTAATTTCTAAAAGAAGCCCCCTGTCAGATGAAATTTTCATCTTTTATAATTTCAAAATACCAAAATGATCATATTCAAATGAAACAACAGCAGAAATGCAACAATTCACCTATTTAATTCAATTATGCATGCAGTTAAGTTCCATTAATACATACTAACACATTTTTACTCATTATGGGATTCTGACAGATCATATAGTAAGTCATTTGTAATCAACTTAGGTAAGCATCTTCAGAAGAATTATTGGAGTATGAATTCTTTTTTTTATATTGTGTTTTGTTGAAAGAAAAAAAAAGAAATTCCCGCCTCTTCCCAGCCTCTCATTTCCCTCCCCCTCCTCCCACTCTTCTCTTCCTCCCCCCACTCCTCTCCCCCTCCCTCTCCAGTCCAAAGAGCAGTCAGGGTTCCCTGCCCTGTGGAAAGTCCAAGGTCCTCCTCCTTCCATCCAGGTCTAGGAATATCCAAAACAAGGTGAATATCCAAACTGGCTAGGCTCCCACAAAGCCAGAACATGAAGTAGGATCAAAACCCAGTGCCATTGTCTTTGTCTTCTCATCAGCCCTCATTGTCCGCCATGTTCAAAGAGTCCGGTTTTATCCCATGCTTTTTCAGTCACAGTTCAGCTGGCCTTGGTGAGCTCCCAATAGATCAGCCCCACTGTCTCAGTGGGTGGGTGCACCCCTCGTGGTCCTGACTTCCTTGTTCATGTTCTCCCTCCTTCTGCTCCTCATTGGGAGCTCAGTCCGATGCTCCAGTGTGGGTCTCTGTCTCTAACTCCATCCATCGCCAGATGAGGGTTCTATGGTGATATGCAAGATATTCATCAGTATGGCTATAGGATAGGGTCATTTCAGGTTCCCTATCCTCAGCTGCCGAAGGAGCTAACTGGGGACATCGCCCTGGGCACCTGGGCGCCCGTCTAGGTTCAAGTATCTTGCCAACACTAAGATGGCTCCCTTAATTAAGTCATGTGATTCCCTGCTCCTCTATCCAACCTTCCTTTCTCCAATCATCCCGTTTCCCCAAGTTCCCCCCATTCTCCCCTTCTTACTTTTCTCTCCCCATCTCCCCTTACCCCCATCCCACCCCACCCCCAAGTTCCCAATTTTTTGCCCGGCAATCTTGTCTACTTCCCATATTCAGGATAATAACTATATAGTATGAATTCTTAAAAATCAAAATAGTGCTATTTATTTCAAATTAGTAGGTAAAAACAGTTTTTCTAATACATTAAAGAATGACGAGAAGATAATCTAAAAAAGGAAAGTACAAAGCTTGTACTCAACAGGAAAAATATTTCAAAACATTTTTATAAAATAAAATATGTGAAAATCTCAGCGATGCAAAGTACAAAAGACATTATAAAGATAGTGTGCTACTGGTGATAGTAGCTCTAAAAGACTGATCAAGAATGAGAGTAGCTTAAAAATTTATGAATATGAAGGCTTGGGTTGAGTTTTAGGAAGCCTTTTAAGTGACTACAAAGAACATATATACTTGATTGATTAGAGGAAGCAATAGAATCTGTGTCTGTGATTGCAGATAGAGGAGGAAGAACATGAACTGAGGAGACACTTTGGTTTAGTGTGACTCTCTGTCAATTGACACAATAAAAAGGAATGGAAAGGAAGAAATCAGTTCTAAAAGTAGAACCATCAGAATAGATGCTCATATTTTCCTTATTAATTTTACATAGGCAAATATTATTCTACTAAAAATAAATTCAAAATTGGTTAATAGTTTATCAGTTACATAAAATCAAATTCCTGTTTTTAGAAAATATAAAAATGTGACATACATTAATCAATGCAGATGTATTTTAAATTAAACCCGATAGTCTCAATTTTCAGGAGCAAAATACTAAAAAACTGTTTTAACATCTTAAATTCTTTCAGTAGTTCTGTATCTATGTTAAAGTAGACATTTTTTTTGCGTAAATGTTATGACAAAAATTTCAGTCCTGCATATTTTGCTTTTCATCTTTTTACTGAAAATAGGTATCGTTCCTCACATAGTATATCCACTTTCTCTACTCCTCCCAGTTTCTCCTCATATCACCTTCCATCCAGAAGACCTCTTTTCTCTCTCTATTAGGAAAAAAAAACATGGTTCTATGTGATAATTAGAAGAAAATAAGATAAGATATTAACACACTGAATTGAGTGAAACAAGCAAACAGAAGGAAAAAACCCAAGAGAGGCATAAGAAACAATGATGCACTAATTTGCATACTCAAGGATCTCACTAAAAACTAAAGTGGAAGCCATAATACAGGCAAAAGTGTAGTATATGATAGAAAGAAGAATAAAATTATGAATAACAAAAATTAAAAGATAAAATTTTTAAAAGTAAGAGCCCTGATACCAAATAATGAGAGAAGGAACCTCCAAAGATCCAGTTCAGTTCATTTTCTGTTGGCTAGCTACTGCTGGTTTTGCAGCCCACTATTGAGAAGACTTGCCAGTGAGATTCCCTTGGAGAAAACTAAGTTTTCATCAGCAAGTGCTTATCAGTTGGAGATTACCTTGAGCTTAGGGTTGTGTGCATATGTACACTTCTCCTTCCAGTTCTAGGACACTACACAATGCAGCTCCATCCAGGCTCTATGTGTGCAGCTTCAGTCTCTGCATTCACATCAGCTTTGAGCATACTGATTTAGAAGGCCTTGTTTTCTTGGTGTCCTCCATATTCCCTGGTTCTTACTCTCCTCTCGTTTTCTTTTCTTCAGGATTTCCCTGGTTCCAAAGGGAAAGGAATTGGTGGAAACTTCCCATTTGGTGCTAAATGTTCCAAGTTCTCTCACTTTCTGCATAATTTTTCCATCTAGGGCAGGAAGAAGTATCTCAGATGATGGGCAAGCAAGGCACTGATCTATGAGTAGAGAATGTCATCAGGAATCATTTTATTGTTACATTATTTTAAGAACAGTAGTATTTATGGTTTCCCTAGGTCCCAAGGCTATCTAATCCCAGGTTCTTGGTCACTTAGAAGATGTCAGATATGATCTCGATCTCATGAAGTGGTTCTTCAGTCTAACCAGCTATTATTTTTTGTGCCAAAACTGCATTTGTATATCTTGCAGGCAAAATACCATTGTTGGTCAAAGATTTTGTGGCTTTTTTTTTTTAATGCTTCTCTTTTGGAGACTATGTTCCTTTGTCAAAAATGCTAAAATAGAGGGTGAAGGCTCTATGTAGGCACCAGCTTGACTTTTCCATATTAACTGATTTCTGTTGTGTTTGCTTTGGCAACAGGGCCTTTCTGTTAGTATGTTGAGAGCATCATGCTGAGTTTCTTAGAGGTTCCAATGGGACACTTTTGGCCAACATCTCAATTAAATGTAACCCATTTCTAGTACTGCAAGTTTGGTTTAGTGGTAAGAAATGTCCAATTAGGGCTCTGTCTTCGCCACCCCGCATTATTTGGAGATTTCATTTAGATTTACTCAAACATGTCTATATTTTAGGCAGTTTTTACTGTGTTAGGTTTCCATACTACTTCCTAATGACCCTTAATTTTAACTGTGTCTCCCCATATCCACTCCCCCATCTTTCTTTCCTCTCTTCCTCTCCACTTGTGCTAGTTCCAGTGACCACCACCCCAATATATCTTTCACTATCTATTTTATTTTTCTTTCTGAGGGAGAACTCTCTGTCCCTAAGTAGTCCCTTACTCTATACCTATCCCCTATGGTTCTAATTGTAGCTTAGTTATCAGTGCCTCTTCAAAACTAAAATCTTAAATATAATCAAATACATCTCATATTTCTTTCTATATTAACTCACTAAGTATTATTTTTTTCTATCAATTTATCTGTGAATATCATTATTTCATTTTATTTATTTATTTAAGATTTCTGACTTCCCCGCCACCGCCTCCCATTTCCCTCCCCCTATAAAGTCCCCCTCCCTCGTTAGCCCAAAGAGCAATCAGGTTTCTCTGCCCTGTGGGAAGTCCAAGGGCCTCCCACCTCCATCCAGGTCTAGTAAGGTGAGCATCCAAACTGCCTAGGCTCCCACAAAGCCAGTTCGTGCAGTAGGGTCAAAAACCCATTGCCATTAATGGGTGAGTCATAGTTCATTTTGTAAACGTACCATATATTTTATACATTCTTCTGTTTAGAGATATCTGTTTCCAGTTTCTATTATGCTCAATTGTAAATAGAGCAGCAGTGAACATGCTTAAGTAAATAAGTATCTCTGTGGTAGGATGAAGCAATCATTGAGTACATGCTGAAGAGTGGTACAGCTGAGGGTTGAGGTAAATCGATCCAATCTTTAGAGGAACAGCAACGGTGATTTCTACAGTTGTATGTGCAAGGTTGCACTCCCACCAGGGATACATGAGTGTTCCTTTATTCTACCTCCTTGGTAGGACGAGCTGTCACTTCTTTTATTGATTTTGGCCATTGTAACAGGTGTTAGATAAAATCTCAAAGTAGTTTTATTTGCATTTCCCTGATGACTAAGATGTTGAACACCATTGTAAGTGTTTCTCAGCCATTTGAGCTTCCTCTTTTGAGAATTCTCTGCTCTTGTTTTTCAAAGGCATCAAATTAGAAAGGTCAACAGCATGGAAGTGCAATATCGAAGTAGGTGAGGCATATGGAAACATCTCCAGGGCTCAACTCCCAAAAATAAGACCTTTAAAGAAATCAATGAGGATGAGAGAAACAGAGAATTTAAAATTAATGACTCCAAAATATACTCGAACATCAGAGAGAGTATAATTTAAAGTAAAATTATGAAATATATACTTAGAACGAGCTCCTGAGATAGTGAGATACATCCACTGCTGCAGGCTTCTTTACGATCTGATTCTGCTATAGAAGCCAGTCTGATTCTGGCCCTAGAATTCCAAGAGCAGCTTACACATCATCTGACATCTGTAAGCCTCTCACATCTCAGGCAGACACTAGAACAAAGCTGTACCAGACATTCCATGCAAGTCAATGTCTGCTCAGTCTTGCTTCCTTCTCTTTGCTTTCCCAGGTGTTGATCTATAAAAACCAAACACCTTGTACCGCAACCCTAGGTCAACATGTGTTTCCTAAGGTCTCCACCTGTGCTGTGAGAAGAAGGAAGTGAAGCTTTAAGAAGGAATTTAATAATAATAACACAGATATAAATAAAGCTTTCTGATGAGCAGGTAGCATTTATATGAGTTCTATTTTGTACCTTCCATAGCTTATAAACATGTCATTTCAGGAAACAGTCTCAGCGAACACATTTCTTCTGTTGAGTGACTTCTCCAGGTGAAAGGACGTATCTGAAGATTTTTCATGAGTGATAAACTATAACTTGCTAGTGTTCCTGAGGTTAAAGCTCTAGAAAATAACAAAAAGAAAAGCACAATGTAAATGGATTTTTGGGGGGCTGTCAGCTTGCAAAAATTGACATAGAGTCTTATTATTAATTATGAAAGCTCAACCTTAGCTTAAAGTTGTTTCTAAATAGCCCTTGCAAGTGAAATTGACCCATATTTTTTAGCCTGTGTTCTTCCATGTACTCTTTACCTCGTCTCCATTATTCCCATTCTGGTTATTCTGCATCTAGATGACAACTCTGCTTTTTTCTTCACAGAGTTCTCTGTCCATATGTCACACTTACACCTCCTGCCCAGTTATTGATCATTTAGATTTTCTTAAACCAATCACAGTGGCACAACTTTACACAGTGTAAAGTGATATTCTACAACACAGAAGCATTGCCTCCTGTCTCTGAGCAAGGATTCCTTTCATGTTGCCTGCATGCCAAATATGAACAGAGTTAAGGCCATGTCCCCAGTATTGGTTGATGCTTAAGTATGGAAGATGGGTGGTGGTGGTAGCATAGCAAGTGTTCTGTTGAGACTACTTAAAAAAGGCCTGGGTATTGAATGTATTTGACTTGAAGATTCTGTATATAGCATATTAATAAAAGAAAATCAATTACTTCATTAATATATTTTATTCTTTGACTCTACTGTATAGTGCAACAAAGAAACATTTGAATATATTCTTAGCCTAGTTAAAAATAAAAGGAGCCAGTGACATGGTTGAGTGGTAGTGTGCTTTCCTATAATAGCAAGGATCAAAAATCAGTGTTGGGAAAACGCAAAATAGATTTGCACTAATAAATCCCTAGTCAGTTGTGTTGGCTACTTCTATGTGATCTTGAAACAAGATAGAGTCATTTTGAAGATGAACCTCAATAAAAAAAAAATGAAGCCACAATATTAGCATATGGGAAAGAATGCAGTCTTTTCCTTGATTGATCATGAATGTGGACAGACCCAGCTCACTGTGGGCAGTGTTACCCTTGGGCTATGATTCTACATCATCAGCAGGAAAAAGTAGGCTGAACAAGCCATGAGATGCAAGCCAGTAAGTAACATTATTCCATGGCTTCTCCATTTGTTCCCATCTCCATGTTTCTACCTTAAGTTCCTGGCCTGACTTCCCTGGATGATGGAATATAAGCCATAAGATGAAATAAACTCTTTCCTCCCCAAGTTGCTTTTGGTCATGGTGCTTTGTCATAGCAATAGAAATTCCAACTAAGACATAGGCATACAATTGAATCCCTGTAGTGGTGATGACCCTATGATCATTTATAAAAGGTTTTTATTCATCTTAAAACATCTGAGCAGATGTTTTATTTTACACTGTGTATTTGTATGCTTTATAGTATGAAATGAAGCTAAATGAACTTGAACAAGGTATGCAGCCAAAGAATAAATAGTTATGTATGAAGATGTATCTTTTGGCAGTATGATAATTGGATATATTATATTTATGTAGCATACATATATATACATACATGTGATTTTATTAATTTAAGTGAGAGAAGTTATAAACATTTACAACTATTTTTAATAGCACAACCCTAAAAAGTACAGTTTTATTTTTAAAAGTAAAGTTGAACAACAAGAGATTGAATGCGTCAGAATGTGTCAAGTCTGCCTGAGCAGTAATGATTCTTCTGTCTTGTTTTTCATACTCTGCCTTAGTTAGCCTTGGCTTCCGCTTAAATCTATTGTTCTCTAAATCTGACAATGACTGTTTATACTCTTGGTACAATATACTTTACTCTTTTTATGTCATTCAGAAATAATACTTATTAAACATTTGAATAAACATTTCTTCAGTTTTCACAAGTATCTTATTTACTTTTCTATTGTTGTGATATAACATTATAACTAAGGCAACTTATTTAAAAAGAAATTAATTTGGGGATTATGGATTCAGGCTGTTAGCATCAATGACCACCATGGAAGTGGCCAGGCAAAAAGGCATGTTGCAGAAATAGTAACTGAGAGTTTACATATGATCCATAAACAACAAAGAGAATATGCTTACTAGGAATTGCCTGGACCCTTGGAAACCCAAAGCCTACCCCTAGTTACATAACCCTTACAACATGGACATATTTCCTAACCCTTTACAAATATTTCCACCAATCAGTGATCAAACATTTAAATATATAAGCATATGGTGTGTATTCTCGTTCAAACCAACACAAAATGTTCTAAAATTTTAATTTCATTCTGTAGGAATAGGAGGTTTCTATGGCTACCTTTCAATATCAATTCTTCTATTTCCATATCTGAATGAAAAAGAATGTCTAGTAATCAATATGTGTGCAATATTGTTTTGAAGGTATATGTTAGGAAGTCAATAATAGCTATATATATATGTGTGTGTGTGTGTGTGTGCATGTAATATACATAATACAATATATATACATATATATTGTATATTAAAACCAATACATATGTATTTGTATTGGATCCAGACATTTTTTGTATGATAGTCCCTGGTTTTCCAATATGGAGGCATTGATCTTGCTTTGGACCCACTTAAAGAACCTTATTTCATCTCATTTATCTTAATTTACCCTTCTGGTCTTAGTAACAACCACTAAACACTATTTATCTTGCTTTGTTTCATATTTGCTCAACAGTTATCTTCTGCCATGAGTCTTCGTCATCCACTTCTCATTTATTAAGCAGTAGATGTATGACATTATTTGGTTTCATTCTTTCCAATTCAATTCAACAGCATTAGCTTCAAATCATTCTTCTTCATAGAGTCTAAGCCATCTTCATCCAAGACCATTCCCTCTCTCTCACTTGTGTACATTAGCTGTGATCAAATAATAAGATTCAATTTCTTTTACCTTCTATGCATTCAGAAATCATCTGCTATCATTTGCTTCTGGCCCCTTTATAGTTATTTATCTTGATTTCATTTCTCTCCCTAGAAATCATGGTACTAATTCAACATCCTACCCTTTATAAAGATACCATTTCTTATCAAAATTTAGGCACCCATTGATGAACTCTCTAATTGATTATTAGTTTTATTTGATGTAACTGTATCTTTCAATCACAGAAGATAAATTTTTAAAAATCCCCGTTTTATAAATTGGAGACTAAACAAAAAGACCAAGATTACCCTTGGATTGGATATTGGTGTATTTTAAATGTATGCTTTTTTTATGAACAATTCTCTGTGAGTGACTGAGTGACTGTCAACAATATTTTGTAGCATCTGATTAACACATAGCCCTTAAAAGAATCATGTCTGACTATTTAATGAGGGTCTTAAAAGGGATCCTATTTCTTGTTTTAGCTGTTCCTTTCAATTAAAAGCACCTACAAAACAAGATCCAGATTTGTGAATCCTGTCTGCCCCTCTGATAGTTTAGTATATTGTGCCCAATTCCAGGAACTGTTTAAATTTAAGCCAATTATAGGTAAAAGGAGTGCTAGTGTTTTTGCTGAATGAAAATAAGTTGTATTCCTTTAATCGATAGTGTATAGATTTCCTTGTTGGTAATTTATCCCCAAACTAGTTATAGCTCTAGTTCATCATAACATTTGGGGATTTACATTTTAAAGAATGTGTTTAGTACTAGCATTTCAAAGGGTTTATATATTTCACACAAAGCACATTTGCTTAAATCTTTTTCTCTCCTGGTGTTCTGCTTAAAATTCAGTTAGGTATTTAAATCATTTTTATGACTCAGTGTTTTCCAATAGTATCTTATAATTAGAACATCTTAGAATGTCGCAGGAGATTCTACCAAACAAAACCTAGGTTTTCTGAAATAGATGCAAAATGTAAATAGATTCATTTATATAGACTCTAAATTTTGTTTTGCATGTAATATAGAACCACTTGGTTTAGATATTAGATGTCTACAATTCCCTTTCCTATTTTATACTTGATATTATCTGAGCTCTCACAAGTGTAATAGCATGTCACCATTCCCACTGTGTAGACATGTAAGTCGTGTTTAGTGGCAATGGAGAGTCTCTGCTCATCTCTATGATTCTATAGACAGCCAGTTAACACTGTAGTGGTAAATATTTCTGGTTCACAGAATATTCTTGAATGCTTTTAATTTCATGACACAGGGGATGAATCATGAGCACAGCCTCTTCCAATGCCCCATTACTTGACCAATACATAAAATTGCAGTGGTATCAACAATCACGTATTAACATGAAAAAAAATCTTTCAAATGTCCTTGAAGTTATACTTACATCCTTTTGTCTGACAACATCTGTCCTCTCCTGTCCTTTTTTGTAAAATATAACCAAGCAAAAAACACTAGAGAAAAGATAGCTGGCTTTCTTAGAGAAGTGTATCATTTTTAATGATTCACAGTCCACTCTGCCACTTATATGATATTATTCAGAGTTCAGAGTGTGCTATATTTCATCAGAATCTTCAGTGGTGTCCAGATTTATAACTATCATTTGTATATATTATGTTTCCCACAGGGACTGTATTCATAGAGAATACAATACCAGTGTTACAGTGCCTTTCAAGGACATGACTTGAAGGCCTGGGTGCATTCTCCCATCATATAGTTAATTGTGTATCTTATATCAAGACATATATACCATGGTTCTCATGATGACATCAAATATGATGTGAAATATAGCAAAAGTGATTATGCAACATTGCAATTAAATTCAGCATGAGGACAATTCAAGATGTATGGCAGAAAGAACAAAATGAAGACCACACAGAGTGAAAATTTTCCAGTGATATTTAAACAACTCTCTTTGATTTTTCAGATTATCTTGATATAGTTTATGAATAAAACTATGAAAATCCCAGTTTAAATATTTTCTAAGATTCAAATACTTGTTGGGATGTTGTTGGAGTGCTTGTTCATTTCTTATCTGCCCAGACCCTAATAATCACACAGAAACTATATTAATTTCAACACTTTTTGTCCAATGGCTTACGTATCTTTCTATCTAGCTCTTATATCTTAAATTATTCCATTTCTACTATCTGTGTATCACCCCAAGGATGTGGCCTGCCAGTAGGATTCCAGCACCTGTCTCCTTCAGCAGTTGCATGGTGTCTCCTTTACTCTGTCTACAACTATATTTATATCTTCTAGCCTGGCTATATACTTCCCTCCCATAAGCCAAAGTAGCTTTATTCATTAATCAGTAATAGCAATACATATACAGAACAAATCCCATATCATTTAACGACTACTATTTTTTTTAGTATGCTAAGGTTTTAAAACTGTCATCCCACATATAAATGGTTTTTCATCTAACTTTATATCAACCTTTGGTATGAATGCAAGTGAGATCTCTGGGATGGATTTGATGTTTTGGGGTATCTCTAATTTATTATAGTTTTCTATTCATTGTAGTTCCTCACATATTTATGTTTGGCTTCTAATATTATATTATTGTATTAAATATTAATTACATATAACTTGTATTATGATACAATAATTCTCATATGAGCAGTAATGATTGGTTATATAATGTATTTAATTCACATATCCTAAATCATATTATAACCATATTTTCAACCTGAACCATGGTAGTTTTAATGGGTTTTATAAAATGTTTTATAGAGATAAATGCATATTATTCCAGTACAAATATTTACATTTATAAATCTTTGTTCATTGGATATTGAGTGTTTAAGCAAGATTACCTCAAAATATAACCATAGTGATATTTTTGGTATGTTTTCTCACTGTTATGTATTACATGACTTTAATTGTATTACATGTGTAAATATAGGAAGAGCTTCAGTTTATCCATGACAGATTTGATTGTGCTTCTATTTCAAGCAAAGAATCAGTTTAAGAGCTGTTCACACAATTGGTACCTGAAAGGTCTCAAATAATATGGTTAGTATTATATTTATCTTTGAGAGATACTCATATTGTTATATTTAGCAGCCGTAACCTAGACTCTAATGGAAAATTTTCAAAACTTATTTCTAAATGCTCATTTAGAAATGACTTAAACAGAGTGTATGAGAGTCAGGGATAGGGACATCAGTTTTAGTATTTTGTCTTGTTGTCCTTGATAGGTTAGGCACGCACATCAAAGTTTTCCTATTCAATTTTGAAGCAATAGTCTCTATTATTATTATACTTGGTTATGATTATATTATCATAATCATTGTTGTAATTATTATAATTATTGCTGACATACTTATCAACAGGGGTATTACTGTTAAGTGATAGTATCATAAATAAGAGAATCATTGCCACCTGAGTTGTTACCCCTGTGTCATCTTAGTGAACCTGTCATATAAGATCAGATGAGGTTTCTATATGGTGACATTTTTGATTGCTCAGAATTACTCTTTTGGTTTGTAGAAGAATACTTTTTCACTGAACTTTGGAAATAAGTTCATTGTCATAAAAAATAAGAGAGTCATGAACACAAGTTGGGTAAATTCTAGCTAACAGAATGAAAAATTTTGTTAGAATAAGTATTTTCTATTTATTGTAGATAGCTATATTTTTTTAAGAAGGAGTATTTGTAGTGCTTACTTGGCTTTTTAATAAACTAAGAAACTTTTTAGTGAAAAATCACAGGAACTTTTTTAATTTCTAATTCTAGTTCTTTATCACTCCTAAATCAGCAGTTTCCTTTCTATAATTTAGCAACTCAAGAAAACCTATGAACTTCTAATGAAGCATAATTTTTCCTAGTGAATTTCAGCTTTTTTCTCCTTTATGAATTGTATTATCTTATTAATTATCTTTAAAAAGTCTTGGTTCGTTGATTATTTGAATAATTTCTCAATTTGTCCATTATTGATCCTTAATGCACAAATATTATTTCTGGTTTTCTAACTGAACATTTTGCTAGTCAATGTTAGCAAGGATTTAACTTGTCAAATAGGCTTACTTTCTTAAGACAGTGAAATGTATCTTTTTAAAATTAGCTAAATTTTAATTAATTAACTAATTAATCAGTCAATTAACTCTGTGTGTGTGTGTGTGTGTGTGTGTGTGTGTGTGTGTGTGAGAGAGAGAGAGAGAGAGAGAGAGATGTGCTGGTTACCAGAGTGGGTCAAATCTTTCTTTCAGAAATCTTGCTATCGAAAGTAGAGAAGTAACATCCTACGTACCATAATTTTCCTTCAATTGCTTTTTACTTATCAATAAACTGGAATCCTGAAATAATACTTACTTTTCCAGCATCTAATGGAAAGGTAAATGCTTCACAGGCTGTATTCAAAATGTAGCTGTGAGGGACAGTCTCATCTGCAGGCTAGAGTAGGCTAGGTGCTCGGTTAGACTCAGTTCTTTGTTGATTGTCAGATTGAGGATATCATTGTATCGTTGGGTGTGGATGAAGGATTCCATCTGTTGTTTTTATCATGTTTCCATCCATAGAGAAAGAAAAAAATCGCAACCTATCTCACTCTAATAAGAGTGGACAGTGAGAAAGAACGAGTCAGAAATCCATAGGGAGGTCTATGTCTATTCATGTCCTAATCTTGGAAGTCACCTTTGATCCTCTTTGATGTATTCTAGACTCCAGAGGAAATTCAAGTCTGACTTACTCTCAATGGGAAATTTACACAGGGCTTTCATCTCTTTGTATTTTACGGAAGTGTCAGTATGAGATCAACTAAAAATAAAAAGTAGAGAATAATTTGTGCCATGAATTTTGAAGAGGTAGAAGTTGTATTTCTGTTTATGTCAAGTGAGTTAGCTAGCTGCTGTGATTTCTTGGGTCAGTTAGGAAGACCAGGCATTTCTCATTACATAATGTGCTTCTTGTGGCAATATGAATAAATAGTGCATTTTCTGGGTGGTTTCATTGGTCAATTTATCATCATATGGCATGAAGATAACCAGATTATCCCCGCTGATCCAGCTTGTATCATTTTAGAAATCTGGATATAAAGATTTATAACTTTTATGAAGAAAAATTGACAAATCTGTTGTTTTTTGTTCAAAAGGTGACTACCTTTATCCTCCCAGGTTTTTCACTGTCCAACCATCCTTGAAAAGGTAACATAGAACAAAGGCAGCGTGTCTCATCAGTAAGACACATCGAAGATTAAAGGTCAAGAAAGTACTTAGCAAAATAAAAGCTCCTTACTCCAGACAGTTTTCAAAGTAGAACTTACGACTTTCATTTTTTTCCCACAAAATTTGCAACTTATAGATTTTAACATCGTATTTCATATGTCCCCCAGAAATGCATGGTTCACTGAAGTTACTCTCACTTTTACTGTAATCAAGGGTACAGAGAAACTGTGGAACTGGACTGCTTCGAGGACTGGCAGAAATATTTATTGAGGAATCAATAGGACAATGCTATCTTTCTTTGTTGGTGGCATAAAATGATAGAAAAATCAAACAGATTTGTTTGGCAATCAACAGGGTAGAGATCTTTGAGATGTCATGGCTGTCCAGATTGCTCATGATAGTTTGTAAATAAAGACCCACCTTTAGGTTGTTGTTTTTTTTTTTTTTCCCAGTCTGCAGTGCTAAAAGAATGAAGTCCTTTTGTCAAGGACATTGTCCTTAGCAAGGCCATTTTGCAAGAGGAGCGCTGCTTTGGACCTCACAGTTATCTTAAGAGAAAGTGCTACGAAAGAAATCTTTAATTGAACTTCTTTTGATCATATTTGAATATACTCTTAGCCTCTTCTAACCAGTGGCTTACCCTTAGCATTTCCCCTTGGTTCAACACCTTCAAAGCAGTTCTTCAAGGCCTTTTATCCTTGTTCAGATATTTCTCTTCAAGTTATAAGAAACATGATGTCAAACTTAAGAATCATTGTGTATCTTTCCTACTTTTAAGTTATAATCTAAACTCATTTTATGACACTGTAGTGTGCTTCTTATTTTGAGTTTTTGTATGCACACTTCTCTCACATAGCATATCCCAACAGTTGTTTCCCTTATTTCTTTGCCTCCCAATTGCTCTCTCTCCCCTTCCCTTCTCTGCCACATCCACTGCCTTTCCATTTCCCATCACCAAAGAGCAGACTTCTAAGGGATATCACCCAAACACAACATAAACAAGTTACAATAATACTAGGCACAAATCCTCATTGATATGTTGGCTTGATAGTTTGGCTGAGGCAACCTAGTAGGTGAGAAGGCCTCCCAAGAACACACAACAGAATCAGCCACAGCCCCAATTCCCACAACTGTAAGTCCCACAAGAGCAACAAGGTAACAATCATAACAAAAGTGCAGAAGACTTAGCATAGTCACGCAGGCTCCATGATTGCCTATTCAATCTCCATGCGCCCCTATGAGTCTGTTTATTTGATTCTGTAGGCCATGTTCTCCAAGTGTCCTCAAGCCCTCTGACTCCCACAATTCCCCCCACTTCCACAGGGTTCTGTGAGCTCCAAGGAAAAGGACCCAATGAAGACTCAAATTTGAGCTCTCTCTCTCTGCTTAATGGTTGGTTGTGAGTCTATTATAGATAGCAGGTTTTGTGGCTGTGTTGGTATCCCAGTGTAACCACCAGATGCTGCCTGGTTACAGAAGATAGCTCGATTGGGCTCCAAATCCTCCGTTATTTGAAGTCCTTACTAAGGTTACCTTGTAGAATCCTGGTAGTTTCTACTGCCCCAGATTTCCACATTGTTCCCCAAATACCTTGAAATTTGAGTTGTCTTTCTCGGTACTCTCTCTCTCCTTTGCTTCATCCCACCTGGCCCCTCCTGCTCTCATTCTTACCCAACAAAGTCCATCTACAAAATATATTCTATTTCCTATATCCAAAAAATATCCATTGTTTACCTTACAGCCCTTTTTGTTACTTAAATTCTCTGCTCTGTGAATTGTATCATTATTATCATTAATTTAAGAGCTAATATCCAATTATAGGTAAGAACATATGATGTCTATCTTTCAGGGTATGCATCAACTCAGTCAGTATTATTTTTTTCTAGTTCCACTTATTTGTCTGCATATTTCATGATTTCTTTTCTTTCTTTTTGTTTTACTTTGACAGTTGAGTAAAAGTCCACTGTGACATGTAACACAATTTTTTTAGCCATTATTTGGTTGATGAACTTGTGGGATATTTCCAGTTTCTGGCTATTATTAATAATGCTGTTATGAACATAGTTGAGCACATGTCTTAGTATTAGGATAGAGTGTCCTTTGGATACCCAAAGTGGTATATCTGGGTCTCGAGGTGGATTGATTCCAGTTTTCTGAGGAAACACTCTACTAATTTCCATAGTAGTTGTACATGCTTACCCTCCTACCAAGAATGGAGGAGTGTTATCATTGCTCCACATCCTCTCCAGCTTAAGCTGTCATTTGTTTTACTAATGTTAGGTGTAGCAGACTTTCTTGGCCAGTAAATCCCCAAATCATAACACAGAGACTTATTCTTAATTATGAAAGCTCAGCCATATAGCTTAGGCTTGTTTTTCACTATAGTATAAATTAGCCCATTTATATCTATCTGTGTTCTGCCAGGTGTCTCATTAGTATTATCTGCCCTTCTGCATATTCTGCTCGCTCAAGTATGGCTCCTGACTCCCAACCCCCTCTTTCTTCTTCCCAGAGCTCTCTATACCCAGAAAATCTGCCTATCTCTATTAGCAGTTTAGCTTTTCATTAAACCCAAAACAGAGACATATCTTTACACATATAATCAAATATCTCATATCTTGGTCTTTCTGAAATGTGTAAGATGGAATTCTAAAGTAGTTATGATTTCTATTTCCCTGATGCCTAAGGATGTTAAATATTTCTTTAATTTCTTAACCATTTGATATTCTGATATTGAGAATTTTCTGTTTACATCTATAACCCATTTTAATTGTAATATTTTATTTTTTGATGTATAGTTTCTTGAGCTCTTTATATATTTTAGATATTGGCCTCCATTAGATGTGAAGTAAGTGAAAGTACATTTCCACTATATAGGCTGCTGTTTTGTCCTATTGACAGTGTCCTTTGCCTTACAGAAGATTTTCAGTATTACGCAGTTCCATTTATTAATCATTAATATTAGTGCCTGTACTATGGATGTTCTCTTCAGGAAGTTGTCTTCCGTGCCAAAGTGTTCAAGGCTTCACCACTTTCTCTTTTATCAGTTTTAATTCATTTGATTTTCTCTTCATGTCTTTGATCCACTTGTGTAGAGTAATAAGTTTGGATCCCTTTGCATTTTTCTATGTACAGACATCCAGTTAGATTGGCATAATTTTTGGCATGTTTTATTTTTATCCCATTGCATCTTTCTGGCTTTTTCTTAAAAATCAGAAGTCAGCTTTACAGAGGTGTGTGAATTTATGTCTGAGCCTTTGATTCAATTTCATGGATTGACATGTTGTGTACATGTCAAACCATGCAGTTTTGAATTACTGTAGCTCTGTAATACAGTTTGAAATTAGAGATGATAATACCTCTGGAAGTTCCTTTATTGTTCCGGATAGTTTTAAAAATGCTGTTTTTTTTATATAAAATTTAATAATGTTCTATCATGGTCTAAAAAGTACTGTGTTGGATTTTTAAGGGAATTGTGTTAAATCTGTATATTCCTTTTAGTGGGATGGCCAGAATACTTTTTAGAATTCAATGAAAATTAATACACAACATACCCAAATTTATGGGACAAATGAAAGCAGTGCAATGAGGAAAGTTTATAACACTGAGTATTTATATTAACACATTGGAGATCTCTCATATTAGCAACCTATCAAGCTCTAGAACAAAAAGAACTAAGGAGACCCAAGAGGTGTAGATGCAAGGAAATGATCAAACTAGGGAGGCAAATCAACTGATCAGAAATAAAGAGAACAATACAAAGAATTAATGAAACAAAGAATTGTTTGTTTGAGAAAATCAAGAGAATCAAACCCTATTCAAACTGAGAAACAGAGAAAAACTACCTAATTTAACAAAATCAGAAATGAGTAGGACATAACAACAGACATCAATAAAATATGGAGAACCATTAGGACTGTGCTCCACAAAACTTGTAAATCTGTAGGAAATGGATAATTTCCTCTATAGATACTACTTACCAAAGATTAATCAAGATCAGATATGCAACATAAATAGACCTATGAGCTCTAAGGAAATAGAAAGAGTCATTTTAGATTTCTTATTAAAAGAAAACTCAGACCAGACAGTTTTAACTATAATTATTATCTACCAGACTTTAAATATAGAGCTAACACCAATACTCTTCAAAGTATTTCACAAAATAGAAACAGAAGGAAGATTGCCAAATTAATTTTATGGAGCTACAGTGATGCTGATACCCAAATCATACAACAATTGAAGAACAAAAGAGAATTACAGACCAATTTCCCTTATGAGTATAGATGTAAAAAAATCTTAATAAAATCCTTGTAAATTGAAAATTAGAACAAATATAAAAATCATCCCCCATGATCAAGTAGGTCCTTCTTGGTTGCAGTTATGGTTCAACATACAAAGTTCTATCAATCCAACGTAAAACAAACTGAAAGAAAAAAAAAGCACATGTTCATCTCATTATGTGCTTTTTCTTTTAAATCACATCCCAATCTCAATATTCTTGAAAGAATTAAATGTATATTAGTTTAAGGCCTGAGTTTTCACAGACAGGCATCTTGTAGAAAACGGATCAGAAAATTGGATATTATGGATTGTATTTTTTAATCCTCTTTTTTATTTTGTAAACTAGGTATAGTCTTTCAAATATATTTTAAATAGTTATGTCTTACATTAAATCAATCATAGCCTCTTCAGTTGCTTCTGATCATACATATTTTAGATATTTAGTATGTGATCATTTAAGACATACTTTCCAAACAAAATATCTCCATGTGAAATATTTTATATTTTAAACAAATAATACATGTTTAGTTTATCATTGTATCTTAATCACTAAACATGAGCAAACATAAGAACTTTGGCTACAGGCATTGAATAGGTTAACTCACTATAAAACGTTTTGTCAATGCACACACAATGCATTAGGTATATGAAATTCATTCTTTAAAGTATCATGTTAATTCAATTTTGATATTAACAAAATAGGTTCTATCAAATTTCGTAGAATCTATGTAATTTTGTAAATTAAAATATGTAATTCTCCATTGGTGTCCGGATACAATAGGAATATTTGTATTCATTTTTGTATACACATACTTTTCTTGAAGGCTGGATATTTAGGTAATACATAATTGTTATAACATGGGTTCTAGTTTTTTACTGCTGAGTAGTACTCTAATATGTATATATTCCATACTTTGTTCATCCATTCTTCCATTGAAGGGCATCTAGGTTTTTTCCAGGTTCTGGCTATTACAAACAATGCTGCTATGAACATAGTAGAGCATATACTTTCGTTGTATGATAAGGCCTCTCTCGGATATATTCCCAAGAGTGGTATTGCTGGGCCCAGGGGTAAGTTGATCCCGAATTTCCTGAGAAACCGCCACACTGCTATCCAAAGTGGTTGCACAAGTTTGGGAATGTTCTATCGGGAACTCACCAAGGCCAGCTGGCCTGGATCTGAAAAAGCCTAGGATAAAACTGGATCCACTGAACATAGCGGACAATGAGGACTACTGAGAACTCAAGAACAATGGCAATGGGTTTTTGATCCTACTGCACGTACTGGCTTTGTGGGAGCCTAGGCAGTTTGGATGCTCATCTTACTGGACCTGGATGGAGGTGGGTGGTCCTTGGACTTCCCATAGGGCAGGGAACCCTGATTGCTCTTTGGGCTGATGAAGGAGGAGGACTTGATTGGGGGAGGGGGAGGGAAATGGGAGGCGGTGGCAGGGAAGAGACAGAAATCTTTAATAAATTAATAAATTAAAAAAATAACATGGGTTCTAGAAAAATGATTAAAATTCATCTAACTTCATAAATGAATTGATTATGAAATAATAAATTCAAATTACATGAACTTTTAGAAATGCTTATTTTAGCCAATTTTTAAGCACTGTAGGTAATAAATAAGAAGTACAAAGTGAACTGGCACAAGAAATATGCTAAAGAATAACATATTTTCAAAGGTGAACCATGCTTCCGAAGAAATGGGATGAAAATAGCACACTTTTTTAACCTGTTCACAAAGATTTTGTCTACAAAATGTCAAAGCACATATTTCAAGAATATATATTAACCATGCTCCAATAATTTAATGATTATCACAAGAAAAAATTGGACACATGTGTGTTAATCTAATGCAATAGGGTTCAAATTATGAGGTGTCTCAAAATTACTGACACACTCATTAAATCACGTATTGCTAGGATTCACACCTAGAATTATTGATGTAGATGGTGTGATAGCTTATAGGTATTCTAACCTTAGCAAGACTAAATTTCATTATTTACAATTTCTTTCCTAATATGTTCATTTATGACTGATTGCATGGAAAATAGAATGAAGCACTGGCATTTTTCATTAGCCTAAAACAAAGATATGTAACAATCTAAAGTTTTAGTAATGAAAAATCTGCTTTGGACAAATGTGTAGGTTTCTCTTTTATTTTTAATTTACATTTGGGTAATGATAACAAAAACTGAGTATATTCCATATACTGTGTAATTTTATCAGTGCACAGAACAATATACACATAATTGCTCTGTACATTTATGTGGCAAGATAGGGAGTACATGCACACAAATTCCTCAAAGTCAAAGGAGAGATGGTAAAGATAGATTAGGTGGAAAATGTCCAGATATCCTTCAATAATGAATAATTCTTAATGTGGTGTCTTTAATGAAAAATGTTCCCCAGAGGCTTATATGTATTTGAAGACTTTCTCCCTAGTTAGTGGTGTTCTTTGAAGAGCTTGTGAAACTTTTAGAAAAGAGAGCATTGTTGGAGGTAGTATGTCACTGGGTTTTGGGACTTTATGGCCTCACCCCTTTTCCAGTTTGCTTTCTTGGATTCCTGGTGACAAGATACAACCAATTAGCTTCTTCTTCTGCCTCCCCACTGTCATGCTTTCCCCACCTTATGAACCATCCCTCTGGAAACATAAGCCAAACTGTAACCTGTCATCTATATTTCACTTTGGGTCATCAGAGAAACTGACAAGTTATGTGTATTTTACACTTATGCAAGTGTGTATGGGTTACCATGTACTTCTCAAAAAATACATTTAAAAATTATTTTAGTGGGAATTGTTTGCATTAGACTATTTGAAATTGTGTTTCTCATATTTCCTTTCTTAGAAATAGAGAAACAGCTGACGTTTCTAATATTTCATCTTCTTTCATCTCACACCCAGAATTTTCTCTCTTGATTATTTGTTTTTATAAAGAGTCATGGTTTTATAAACATGAATACTCAACCCCCTGTTGACTTGGATAAGTGTTAACATTTTAATTTTTGTAATAACACAGACTGTAATTTTTTTCTATCAAGGGACAACTCAAGTAGAGAATTGATGTAATCAAATAATTCAGATGTCAGTTATTTTCTTTTTGTTTTAGTATTTGCATTTTGCAAACAATTGAAGACATGCATATAGTTATGCCTAATGTAGCATCTGCTATATGATACCTGTGTGTATATTTGTGGATAAAGAAGACAAAGGGTTTCTAGGACATGAAATATATTTAGTGAATTATATCAGCTTTATTATTAATCATCAGCTTTGTATCATGTTTGCTTTCCATCTAGTTTCATATCAGGTATGATGTAAAATAGTTTCAGTACATTAAATCCCAACAAGTTTTTGCTGGTAGCAAGCAGATTAGGTTAGTCTGTGACTATTTATTAACTCTGTTAATTGTTTGACAAATCATTATTGGCTTCCATTCACCAACTGACAGATGGCCAATAAGGTGTTAACTAGAATTCTGTCTACTGTTATAAACCTCTGATAAGTCTGTGTTTAAAAATTATTTAAAATAATAAGAACTCTTTCTTAGGACTAGATGAATTAAGCTATAAATCAAGATACGAATAATTTTAGTAGGAAAATGAATTCTAATTTAAGATAGTGTAATGGAGACCAAATTAGCCTCAGATACTTACACAATTAAGGTTTGTTTTCAGAATCTTTTGAGCTTCTCTGATAATGAGTGTATTAGGAGAGTGTTCTCCTAATCAATATTGTAACAGTTAGAGAAAAAAACTGGGAAAGAACCCAGAATAAGTGAAACAGTCACCAATAAAAAAGCTTCTTTGTTGCAATAATATAAGTTAGAAAAGTATAAATTAATGTTATTTTCTTACCTTTTATGCATGTGGAATTTCAAAGGGAGATCAACAACAAAAATTCAATAATTTAATATGGTTTATATTTTAACATCTAAAACTGGTGAAAAGAGTTTATATCTATCAAATGGCCTAATTTAGAAATTTTTAGATAGAAAAACAATAGGAAGTGATCTAGACACTGGCAAAGCAATCTAAGGAAAGATAGCCATATCATATAAGAAATCCCAAATAAAATGTGGAATGTGTTATTTTATTTCACATTTCCTCATTTCTTTTTGGCTGTCTAATTGTCAGGTCTTGACATACCACTGATATGACTCTAGATGAAATAGACTTCAACTAAGCTTCAAGGTATCTGTAACTTAACCAAACCTTGTTTGGTTGAAATTTTCATACATGGACATCACTTACTTTTAGATCTGAGGGAAACATATGTAGGAAAATGGATGGAGCTAGAAAACATCATTTTTAGTGAGGTAACCCAGACCCAGAAAGACAATTATCTCATGTACTCATTCATAAGTGGTTTTTAAACATAAAGCAAAGAAAACCAGCCAACAAATCACAATCCCAGAGAGCATAGCCAACAATGAGGACAGTAAGAAAGACACACATAGATCTAATCTACATAGGGAGTAGAAAAAGAGAAGATCTCCTGAGTAATTTGGGAGCATGGGGACCTTGGGAGAGGGTTGAAGAGGGGGGAAGGCAGGGAGTGAGGCAGGAAAAAATGTAGAGCTCAATAAAAATAAAAAAGAAAGAAAGAAAGAAGAGAGTTTTTCTTGCCTTAGAGTTTCAATAGCCACAGGCTGCTGGAACAACTTGAGTGGTCCATGGAGATAGAAGCCTAATCTATAAATTGCTCATATCTGAGAAGAGGAATAAAAGTTTTCTACCTATTGAGTCATTTCACATGGCTTCCTAAAAGGCCACACAGCTGAAGAACCAAGGAATCAAATGTAGTACCTGTAGGGCACATCTTATTTTCAGTCAAAGCATTTTACCCATAACCTATATGCTTACTATTGTCTCCGTGTGCATAATGTACTCACTTCAACTTCACAGCCTCATCACTATTCCATAGGTCAAAATTTGTGCTTAATCTCACTGGGGCAAATTACCAGTTACTACCTTCAACGCAATAAAAATGAACAAGGCATATATCTCCAATATATATACACACAAAGCCAAATAAGCATTCCCATTCCAAAAAGAGAAAAGGGAGCACACAGAAAGAAAAGAACAAATCAAAGATAATCCAAGGTTTATCAGAGACCCAGCAAACCCTGTATATGTACATGCAACCTTTTAGGTACACTGTGGTCTTTTCAAAGTCTAACAGAGTTGAAAAGCAGCACTAGCAAATTCTGATGTATTCCAACCCTCCTCCCGAGTACATCTTCACTAGGTATCTATATTTTTCTTCAGCAATGTTCCTATTCTTAGCATTTGCAATTTGATGGGGCCTCCATTTAACTTCCACTTCACTATCAGCACATCACAAAAAACCATCTCATGAGCTCCATCCAGGAAACTGACCCATTCAAAATTATCTGCCTTTGAAGGCACTGCAGTGTGACTATAGGAAAACCTCCACTAGCACTATTAGAAACGGGTCTGCTTTCTCAGAAAAATGACCACATAATACAAAAAATCAAATCTGCTTAGTGAAGTGTAGTTTTGTGAATATAATATAACTTTGAGCACATACTTTTATCATAGACGTATGTTAACATTGGGATTGTGGAAAGATTTTGCTAGATATTATCCTTAGGGGAAAAATTATGAGGCTATATGGATGTTAGCATCCTGAAAAAAAACATTGCTGGCTCTTTGCTAGTACTGACAGGACCCTACTGGGAATAAAGCCACCTGGAGAAAGAACAAATCCCAAACTCATGCAATGATGATGTAGATTGCATATGAAGCATCTATATAACATTTCAATGAAGAAACTTTCTTTATTACACATAACTCCTTCGTAGAAAAGATAGCACTTTTCATTTATTTTTCCACTGACTCCACTACCTGTCTTCTACATGCCTACACAACCTGCACCATGTAAACTATGCTATGTTCTGCTGCCAGCCTACATGTAGCTGTGTGCCTTACCAGAACAGCTTCAACAACCTCTGAGAGCCTGTGTGTCAACTAAACTGGAGAAAATCTTTACTAAGTGATTGTGTCAGACTCCACCTGGCCAGGCACTGCCTTCTCAAATGAAAATTTTTTTCAATGCGTTTTCAGTTTTAAACCATGTAGTCTTAGCTGTGTCCTGCCCTCCAGGCAGGTAAATTGTTAAAGTTTGTTTTCTAATGAGCCTAATCCTTTTAACAATTGCAGACTCTTTGTCTACACCCACCTTGTTCCATTTCTTTCCTCCCCAATGTCCAGCTTCACTTACTCAAAATTCTTCTTTATTTTTTCTGTTGTAACAGAGGTATGGTTCCTTTAAGAGAGACTTCCTGACTCAGTCTTAGAGGCAAAACCCCTTGCAGCACTTTTAAGAGGCTCTGCCATGACACACTTAAATGGTGTCGATGAGCAGCCAACATTAGGCTTCCTGGTAGTCACATAGACCTAGAAACTCCTCAGTCACCACTCAGACACAGAGGAAGCAAGATGAGAATGTCTTAATGAGAAAAGGTAACAAGTTACATGGCTAAACATAGACAAGTATTATGGGTTCATTTAAGTTGTATGTGATAGTTAATAATAAGCTTGAGCTAATAGGCCAAGCAATTTATGATTAAGATAAAGCTCTGTGTGTTTCTTTGAGACTGAATGACTGCAAGACCAGGCAGGACAGAAACTTTTGTCTACAAGTTATTCCCAAGAGATTCTTCCTAGTACCATTAGATAAGGAGTCTAGTCGCTGGAGCAGGAGCCGGAAACAAGCACTGAAACCAAGAGAGCAAGCCAGGCTTGCTGCTCTTTTTTAAAGATAAATAGACCATGCCTTAAAGTTCTTGTCAAATAGATCTTTCACTTCCTTAGTTAGAGTTACCCTGGGATATTTTATGCTGTTTGTGGCTATCGTGAAAGGTGATGCTTCTCTGATTTCCCTCTCTGTTTCCATATCCTTTGTGTATAGGAGGGCAACTGATTTTTTGGAGTTGATCTTGTATCCGGCCACGTTACTAAAGGTGTTTATCAGCTGTAGGAGTTCTTTGGTGGAGTTTTTGGGGTCGCTTATGTACACTATCATATCATCTGCAAATAATGAAAGTTTAACTTCTTCCTTTCCAATTCGAATCCCTTTGATCCCCTTATGTTGTCTTATTGCTATTTCTAAATTTTTAAGCACTATTTTGAGGAGGTATGGAGAGAGTGGACAACATTGTCATGTTCCTGACTTTAGTGGGATGGATTGTTGGTGGGAATGCAAACTTGTGCAACCACTTTGGAAAGCAGTGTGGCGGCTTCTCAGGAAATTCACATCAATCTACCCATGGACCCAGCAATGCCACTCTTGGGAATATACCCAAGAGATGCCCGATCATATGACAAGGACATTTGTTCAACTATGTTCATAGCAGCATTATTTGTAATAGCCAGAACCTGGAAACAACCTAGAAGCCCTTCAATGGAAGAATGGATGAAGAAAGTGTGGAATATATACACATTAGAATACTACTCAGCGGTAAAAAAACAATGACTTCTCGAATTTTGCATGCAAATAGATGGAAATAGAAAACACTATCCTGAGTGAGGTAACCCAGACCCAAAAAGATGAACATGGGATGTACTCACTCATAATTGGTTTCTAGAGATAAATAAAGGTCAGTGAGTCTATAATTTGATATCCTAAAGAAGCTAAATAAGAAGGTGAACCCAAAGAAAAACATATAGCTATCCTCCTGGTTATGGGAAGTAGACAAGATTGCCGGGCAAAAATTGGGATCTTGGGGGTGTGGTGGAAGGGGGGTAAGGGGAGAAGCGGAGAGAAATGTGAGAATGGGAGGTTGGGGGGAACTTAGGGAAACGGGATGATTGGGATAAAGTAAGGTTGGTTAGGGGAGCAGGGAAGCACATATCTTAATTATGGGAGCCATCTTAGGGTTGGCAAGAGACTTGGACCTAGAGGGGCTCCCAGGTGCCCAAGGCGATGTCCCCAGTTAGTTCCTGGGGCAGCTGAGGATAGGGAACCTGAAATGACCCTATCCTATAGCCATACTGATGAATATCTTGCATATCACCATAGAAACTTCATCTGGTGATGGATGGAGATAGAGACGGAGACCCACACTGGAGCACCGGACTGAGCTCCCTATGTTCCAATGAGGAGCAGAAGGAGGGAGAATATGAGCAAAGAAGTCAGGACCACAAGGGGAGCACCCACCCACGGAGACAGTGGGGCTGATCTATTGGGAGCTCACCAAGGCCAGCTGGACTGTGACTGAAACAGCATGGGATAAAACCAGACTCTGAATTTGGCGGACAATGAGGGTTGCTGAGAAGCCAAGGACAATGGCACCGGGTTTTGATCCTACTTCATGTGCTGTCTTTGTGGGAGCCTAGCCAGTTTGGATGTTCACCTTCCTAGACCAGGATTGAGGGTGGAGGACTTTAGACTTTCCACAGGGCAGGGAACCCTGACTGCTCCTCAGACTGGAGAGGGAGGGGGAGGAGTGGGGGAAGGGGGGGAGGAGTGGGAGGAGGGGGGAGGGAAATGGGACGAGGGGAGGAGGCAGAAATTTCTTTTTTTTCAATAAAAAAAATTTAAAAAAAGAAATTAGAGGATAAATGATAGATTACTAATTTGACTTTAAATAAAAACTATTTATATTAAAAAAAAAAGATAAATAGACCACACGCCAGTGGGCTGGTATTTCAGCAGCTATTGGCTGAAGGATCAGAAGGTCCTCCCGCAGCAACAAAGGATCATCAACCATTAAATTACTTGCTACTTCATAACTTTTGTTTCGCTGCTTTTATGAATTCTAATGTAAATAAATATTATGCAGGATACCTGAAATGTGCTCAACAAAGAGGTCACAATCCACATGTTGAAATAATTTTGTTGTGCATATATAGGATTATACTACCTTTCAGTAACTTCAAGTATGATACCTTATTCACCTGTTCTGCAGCAATCACTTGTTATATTTGCTGTCATTTTTTTTAAACTTCTCCTTATTTATTCTTTGTGTCTTTCACATCATGTGCCTTGATCCCATTCATTTCACTATCTTTTTATATCTGCCCTCTGCCTTTGCAGGTCTCTACCCCAAATGGAATATAATTTAGGAGAAAAAATGAAAAAAAAAATAAAGGGAAATATCTCATCATGGAAGCTGTAGTGTGATACAGTGGGTCACAAAGTAAACATTTTTGTACATACATCCTTATTCACAAGAGTCCATTGCAAAGAATCATTGATTTGGTTCAAGACCTCTGATTACTGCTACACTACTAGACCCTTACTAGAGCTCCTCTTATTGTTGCTCTGTGTTGTAGAGATCCTGCAGACTCAGAGCTTCAGGATCAGAGTCTTTACATACTCCTGTCAGGTAAACCACAGAAGAGGTAGATGTTGGGGTGGGGCAAGTCATATCCCTGCTTCTGAGCATCGGTGGTTACAGGATTAGTCAGTCCACCAGATCTCCTCCATCTTCACAACTAGGGTGAGCTCTCCAGCTTTACCCCAGTTAGTTCACCTTCTGCATCAGTGAGCATTGGGCAGGGCCACGCTTCTGTTTTCACTCCCTCATGGTGGTTCTTTCATACCCATGTCTTTCATGGCCAGGTCTATTGTGTTACCTAGGAAAGATGCAGGAGTCACTCTCGCAAGTGCTGCAGATAGTGAGGGACAGGCACAGCTCTCTCTCTCTAATCACCCAGGGCCATCTCTCCCATCTGCCCACTCTTCCATACAGCAGAAGAGGGGCAGGGCCAAAACTTCCATGGTCATATTTTCCAGCAGATTCAGCCATACTACTTGCTGCCCAGATGAGATGTGGGGCCCACTTTCCTGAGTCTTGCATCTGGTAAGAGGGCAGTTCACCTTCCTATCCCACCATAGATGCAGTGACAAGGGCAAGCATCTTTATCTCACTCTCCCCACCATATGGCAGACAAGGTGGGATTGGTCAGCTATCTCACTTTCATACCCTCAGGGCCAGATCACCTGCACCTCCACCCAACAGGGTTAAATCTACTGTGCTGCCCAGGCAAGTTGCAGGACCTGCTCTCCTGAATGCTGTACCTGGTGACGAGCAGCAGCAGCTCTTCTGTTCTTATGACCTCAAGGCCTGGACCCACACCCACATCAGACCTAGAGGGGTTGGGAAGGGGGGTCTCTTTCCTGCTCATGCCAATATACGGCAGATGGGGGATGGGGCCAGACCTGTCATGTTCACATTCTCCAGCCAGTTCTCTCATATCCCCATCAATAGGGTCAGCTCTGCTGTGCTGCTCAGATGAGGTGCAGGGCCAAGTGTTGTAACTGGTAGTGGGAGGGTCAGCTCCTTTGCCAGCTGGAAGTGGAGAGGGAGAGGGGGTACATCTTTCCCTTGCTCCCACTGCCATGTCAAAGATGAAGGAGGCACATGGTACTAGCTTTGCCTCTCTCATGGCCTCAGGACTGTCTCACCAGTGCTCCTGTTTACGGGGTCAACGTCAACTCTGTGCTGCCCAACTCTTCATGACCTACAGGGTCAACAAAGGTCCTATACTGTTCAGACAAGGCACAGGGTCTGTTCTCCCAAGTGCTTCAACTGGTGAGGGCTTGTGCTGTCATTCTCACACTTGTTATTATTTTTTTTTTTGGAAGGTATGCCTACATAAGATTGTCTTTTAGTTCTGGATATACTATTTCAAGGTCTAGGAGTTGTTGCTTTTAGTCAGAGCTTCCTAAATATTTGTCTAGTATTTTTAATGAAACTTATATCCTGGGAATGCTGAAGCATGCACAGGCATCCCTTATTTGGAAGTTCTGTTGAACTTGTCCATATCGGGTTTCATGTTCTAAGTTGATGAAGATGACTGACTAGTTCTCTTTCTCAAGAGAGCACCAGACCTCATTACAAATGGTTGTGAGCCACCATTTGGTTACTGGGAACTGAACTCAGGGCCTTAGAAAGAGCAGCCAGTGTTCTTAATCACTGAGCTATCTAGGAAAACTCTTAGCTTTTGTTTCTTGAGATATTTCTATTACTTTCTTCTTTTCTGCTGTTTCAGTAAAGAATAAGTATGTTTCCCACATTTGATATTTACTCACAGTCCTTAAATTTTTGTTTTCTTTGCATGCATTTTGTGAAGATCATTTTGATCTGTCACCAAGTTTAGTGTTAGTTTCTTTGTTTGTTTGTTTTTCCTGCTAGATAAGTCAAAGTCAACTCTGATGAGTTCATCCAATCTATGTGCTATGTCTAGTTATTTTTCTATTATACTGTTCTTTTGTGTTTCTGAATTTCTCTTCACTTTTCTCTCTTTTCCCATATATCTGCTTTCATTGTTTCTCTTTTACTGCAGGTTCTAACATAGCCCAAAAATATGTAATCTCAGTTTTCAAGTTTTGTTGTTTAATAATTTCACCAGCAGAGTCATATCTGAACAGATTCTAGTTCTTGATTTGTCCTTTGAAACTGGAACTCCCACCTTCTTCTGTGTCTTTGAAGTTTTGTTGGATACCAGATCTGGAGCTGTGTCATGGGAACTGAAGTGTATGGAGTTAGGTGATGTGTAAGGAATTACATGGATGGTACTTGAAAAGAGCTGTTTATTAATGTTTGTTGCAGCTTTGGTATTGGAGGCTACAAAATACTCCCCTCTGCTTGGTTTGCTCTCCTCTCTTTCTTACATGAAAATGAGAGTGAATGTCATGAACACTCACCTGCCACCCAGTATTTTGCTAGAGCCTTATTTAGCAAAGTGGAACATTTGATCATTTGGGGATTAAATCCTGAGCAGGTCCAAGTCTTGATGCATTCTATCATCTTCACAGAGTTTTCAGAGGTGTAACTGACACCTTAAGTGTCATCTTCTGGCTTTGCTGCTCAATGATTTTCCAACCTGCTTGCTGCATTCTCTCTGTGTTTGGATCAATGTTTTCTTCAGATGGAACAAGACAGGAGCTCCAGAGAGGCTGGAAGACAGTGTTTCCTTCTCTCAGCTGAGGTTCTACAATTGTCGTCTTCCCTGGAAAATTTGACTTGGAAGAGGCTCTAGATCAGTGATTTTCAACATGCTCAAAGTTTTACAAGGCTTAACCTTATTCAGGTCTTGTGCAGACAAACACAGCTGCTGGGTATCAGTGAGAGCAAACATCCTGGTCATATCCAGAACAAAATATTTCACAGCATTTACTGCCATTTTCCATCTTTTACATCCTTTCTAACCTCTGGTTTATATTTCCTGAGCTTTGGTATGTGCATAGTTGACACAGACGTTCCCATTTTTGATTGATACTTACTTTTCCATTGCTTGACCAACTATAAGTCTCTGTATTAACTATAACTCACTGAAAATAAGAAGTTTCTTAGACAATATACGGAAGCAGCACCAATATAATATGTTAATATAATAAATACTATAACTATTTAACTGACAATTTGATAACATGACCACCTAGCTAAACAAAATCAGTAAGTTCCATTCTTGGGCTTATAACTTCCTTACATGGTTTTGATCATATTTACTATACCAGACTTGAATTTTCTCTCATTGAGCAGGTCCATAATCAAATCAAGAGAGGGAGTTGGTTATTTCCTTAAACAATATTGCCAGTTTTGATTCAGTAAACACATTTTGCCTGTCAGGTTGTGTTGTAGCATGTGGAGTTCTGTCATTTGTCTTTCCAGTCTTCATAACACCTTCCAGTACTATGAACATATTGCAACAGGGAGAAATATTCCTAGTCAGTTCAGTATAAATTTCTATATGTCCTTCACTGAAAATGAATGGTGTTTTCTGTAACAAGGTCTTGCCATCTTTCCTGGTTTGGTTTTTTGTCTGTTTGGCATAAGCTGGCATCATTTGAAAAGAAGAAAGTTCAACAGGCTGGCCTGTAGGAAAGTCTGTAGAACATATTTCTGATGGACGATTGATGTAGGAGGACCCACCTCATAGTGATCAGTGTCATCTTTGGTGATACTAGGTCAAGACCTCTGCTTAATTTTCTGCCTCTAGATTCCTTCCTTGATTTCTTAAACTGATTTCTTGTCATGATACATGTGAATTTTAATATGAAATAAAATTTCTCTCCTTGACATGCTTCTGTTCATGGTCTTTATCATCATGATAGAAATCAAACTAAGCCACCAACAAGTGATAGTAGGCAACAAAGAGCAATGAAAATGGCCTGCATTGTTTTAGGTACCTCTGCAGCCTCCCTGGACAATAAGTCAGAGAGAGATAATCTGAGACTGGAACTGGGATTTTTATTTTATAGCTCACATCTTTTAAATTCAGCGTTATACATGTACATGGAATACTGTGCTCAAACTTCTTTAAGTTACCTCTTATTAATCTTACAAATTTTTGGGATTTCATAAAACCTCTTTATATGTCATCACTTTGGGTAAACCCACCCCTATGGCTTTTGCCTCCACCCTGCTAATCCCAGCCATGCTTAAAACTTCAGTTCTTAGCATCCCACCCACATCTATTCATATCACATGTGTTAACTTCCTCCCTTTATTATATTTTCATTTGGGTTGCAAGACTGCAAGTAATATGGCTAAGGAAACAAAGGGTCAAAGGAAGCATTAAAATTCTCATTTTTTTCTTTAAATTGCATATTTTGTGAAGACATTTGATTTAAAATTTTGTTCCAAAGTAACTTTGTCTGTGGCAGCTTGAATTATGTCTCTCCAAATAATATATGTTGAATGCTAGTATCCAGTGTCATAATGTAACCTATTTGGGCATAGGTTCTTCACAGTATGTAAATACATTAAAGGTAGTCATGAGTAATGCCCTCAGAATAGGAAAAACTAAACAGAGAAACAAAAACACTGAAGGAAGATACTATGAATACACAGTGTAAAAGTTTGAATTAGTATGTCCCCTAAAGGCTTAAATATTCGAATAATTGTCCTTGGTTGAAGGTGCTCTCTGGGGTACTTTAGTAGGTGTAGCTTTGCTAGAATAATATCTTGCTGGGGTCACCTTTAAATGTATATACCCTTGTGCCACATCCAATTTACACTGTGGATTGTTATCGTGGTTTAAAATGTTAATTCTCAGCTTTCTGCCTCTGGAGCCACACCTGCCTCTTGCTATTATACCGACTACCTGCCACCAGTGCTCCAGCCCTCAGAGACTATATGTCCAAATAAATTAGTCTTTGTATAAATTTCCCCTGCGTATTTGTTACATCACAGCAGCAGAGAAGTAACTAATGCACACATGAAGAAATGAACCTTTTTAAGTCAATGAAAAGAAATGTTGATCTTTCTTGACCTTTAACAGGCAAGCTACTGTCAAAACCTTTCAGTCTCCTGTATTGTAAGACTGATATATTCTCTAATGAGACTTTGTAAGCCTGGTAAAATTATTTAATTATACAAAATAACACCAAATTTTCTAGGACATAGGTGTGTAAAATCTTCATGCTTGTCTGATTTCACCATTTACATTGAAAGGCAGTGGAAGACCTGAACCTTGGCTGATGAGTAGCTAAAATGTCACCAGGTGCCTTCCCTTATCTAGTATATCTCATGTTCATGAAGAAATTTTGTAAATACCTGTAAAGGTTATTTTTCAAGCAATTGCCAGTTGTCAGTCATCTCTCAATTACTTGTCTATGAATTATTCAGAGATGTTTTAATCTCAGACTGATTTCTTTTTGCCTCCAAGCATATATTTTATTTCACTCTCTGTTCCAGAACTGAGTATCTGCTTAGGGAGTGCACACTAATTTTAATAGTAGCTCAAATGCACACTTAAAAAGCTAGTTCTGTTTCTAAGAGAGATTAATGCATTTCCTAAGATAAGCATGCATCCTCTTTGCATTATCAGCTACTTTGGATTATTTAATACCATGGCTCATTTTCTTGATAACCAAGAGGAAAATAATCCCGGTGCTTACAGTGTTTATTACTTTAGGTTATAGATACTTAATCATCTGCAAGGTGATTTTAATTGGATTGTCTGAAGTATTAAAGGAAGCATTAGAATACCTGCTAGAAAGGCTGGTGCACAAAACCGAGTTTCGGAAACTACGTGGTTTGTGCTTTCAACTGTTAATAAGCCCTCCCATTGATAACTGCTCATCCATCTCCTATTTACAAGTCAAATAAAAGGTGCTGCATCGTGGTACATATCTTCCGTTCTCCCAGACTTCTTTGTCAGTCCATGGTTGAATAACTGATTCAAGATAAATAAATGACTGTAAGATTTTAAAGAATTTGGCATTGATATTCTGTAGATGAATCTGTCTCATAAGGCATTTGAATAATATTATAGGAATGCAATCTGTGAGTGGCCAGTTTCTCTGGCTTATAAATTGGAACAAGAGAAACATATAATAAGAGAGAGAAGAGCAAACTAATATTCTACAGGAAGAGACAACTTGCTAAGCTTTTCCAACTTTACTGTCTTTTATATAACCTTTTACAATTCACTTGAAAGAATTCTGTTTCCTTACAAATATTATCAGTTTGATAAAACTATCCTAGTTAACACTTTGGTAATATCTTCTAAAACTAATATGAAAGTCATATGATCACATGCTCTTTTTTCACAAATAAGTATTCTGAGGTACAGGGAAGTTAAATTGTAGGTTCGAGTTCACAGTAAGTTTTTATTGGAAGTAGGATAACTTACACAAATATGAAGGTTAATTTAGGGATAAGTAGGTATTCACTGTCTCTCATATTTGGTTTCTAGCCATAAAATAAAGGACATTGAGCATATAATTCGTGATCCTAAAGAAGCTAAATAAGAAGGTGAACCCAAAGAAAGACATATAGTCATCCTCCTGGAGATTAACTTTATTCAGGCGATGAAAGCAGACAGAGACAGAGAATCAAACTGGAACACTGGACTGAAATCCCAAGGTCCAAATCAGGAGCAGAAGGAGAGAGAACTCAGGACTGCGAGGGGTGCACCCACAAACTGAGACACTGGTTATGATCTATCGGGAACTCAACAAGGCCAGCTGGACTGGGTCTGAAAAATCATAGGATAAAACCGGACTCGCTGAACATAGCAGACAATGAGGACTGTTGAGAAGTCAAGAACAATGACACTGGGTTTTGATCCTACTGCATGTACTGGCTTTGTAGGAGCATAGGCAGTTTGGATGCTCACCTTACTAGACCTGGAAGGATGTGGGAGGTCCTTGGACTTCCCACAAGGCAGGGAACCCTGACTGCTCTTCGTGCTGATGAGGGAGGGGGACTTGATTGGGGGAGGGGGAGGGATATAGGAGGCGGGGGAGAGGAGGAGGCAGAAATCTTAATAAATAAATAAATAGATTTTAAAAAAGAAAATAGCAATGTCAGATCTTAATATCTAATAATCTTATGGTTTAGAAAACAATTGTCTGCTTTGGGATAATGCTCTTGTACACTGTAAAGATTTGCCACTCGTATAGGTTTAATAAAACATTAATTGGTCAGTTGCCAGACAGGAAGTACAGATGGGGCAACAAGACTAGGAGAATTCTGGGAAGAAGACAGAGATGTAGTCATCATCCAGAAGCAAAGGGAACAAGATAAGAATACCTTACTAAGAAGAGGTTCCAAACATATAATCAAAGATAGACAAGAATTATGGGCTAATTTAAGTTGTAAGAAATAGTTACTAATAAACCCGAACAATAGGCCAAACAGCTTTTAATCAATAAAAGCCTCTAAGTGTTTCTTTGAGACTGAATTGCTGCAGAACCAGGCAGGACAGAAACATCTGTCTACTGTACCCAAAGTTTGGCAACTAAAGCAATGTAAAACTTGAGAGAGCTTGGAAAGGGATTCTAGACACAGAAGAACAGAGCTAAGCTCGACTTTTTGGTAGCAGCATTTTCTTGGGTGGACTGTGTTTGCTATAGGCAGGGCTCCTTTAAGAGAAGCTTCTTGTCTAAGGTGAAAAAAAAAAATACTTAAGAGGCCCTGCCATCAAAACTTAAATGGTGTTTATGAACAGGCAGCGGCATGCTTCTTGGTGGTGGCATGGACATAAAAACACCTCAGAGTTGTGGCAATGAGCATGGCTCCTGCTTGTAACTCTGCAATGAAGCTAGACTCAGGAAATTTATGTTCTAGAATTCAGCTTTTTGTATACATACATACATACATATATATATATATATATATATATATATATGTGTGTGTGTGTGTGTGTGTGTGTGTGTGTGTGTGTGTATAGATGTGTGTGTATGAATTTGATATTTTCATAAAGCACCTAGTATGATGCCCAAACCATTTCTTTCAAGTAGGTGAACACCTCTGAAATATTTGGTACTAGGATAGATTTGTATAGATGTATCTCTGTTCCTGGGTCTTCCTGAGACAACTTTCATGAATATGCAACTTGACTAGTTAGAGCCACTGGTATAGTTTGGTCCCCATGGAGTTCTAGACTTATGAATATAAATATACCACAATTTTTTTTAACAGGGAAGAAGTAAAGTACACAGAAAAATACCTATTCTTCTTCTTTTCTGATTTACCTATAGATCAGAGACAATTAGTAAAAATTTCGTATAAGCATCTTTCTCCTTCGCCATGGAGGTCACAGTAGTCTCAAAGAGCCCATTTTATCCCCGTGATGTTCAGTTATGAAGCTCCAGGGTGAAACAAGCCCGAAGAATTCCTACTGCATGGGGAAAATCAATACATACTTCACACCATTATTCCCCTTGTGATTTTGACCATTGCTCCAAACACTTATGAATGGATATAGATTATTTCAGCCCTTGAGTCGTGTTTGTGAATGTCTTATATAAAAATTATTTATTACCAGAAGTCATTATATTGTACTTTATGGATAACTAAAATGTTCCTGCTACCGTAGTAGTCAAAATTAAGTCAGGATTAAAAGCAGCATAATTTAACATAGTTGGCATAGGGCACAGTTATCGTTAAGCTCACAGTCTTCTTTGGGTATGGCTTCTCTTGTATCATTAGTCATTAAATATTAGTCAGTTCTTAACAGCGCTATGTCCTTAATTTATTCAAGAAAATGTTTGATAGAAGATTATTTCACAGTGTGTAAATAAGTCTGATGACAGCTTTCTTGTATAGAAGAGCCCATACATTCTAGAAGAACATTCAAAATATGCCTCAGAATTCACAAGAGGCACTATTGCCCCACTATTATAGTTACACTTCTACTGTGGTCACTATGAGTCCAATCCAAGTTTCATATTCTTGATTCACAAGATAATAGCAGAAGTTGGGTATTTTGTTGTTGTTGTTGTTGGAATCCAATCTATTTGCAAAGCGCTTTGCATGTAAGCCCTTATTTTAACAAATGATTTTGAAATTTGAGATACTGAAACTTAGGGGGAAGTAGTAAAGAAATTTTGCCCTTGCAGAGGACCTGGTTTCTTTTTCCAGCACTATCTGTAATTGCAATCCCAAGATACCCTAACTCTTTTCTGATCTCTTTGGGCACAAACAAGTCATTAATGCACAAACATACATCATAGCAAAACACACACACACACATATATATATATATAAATTTGAATACACCTCTAAAAGGCTTTTAAAAAAATTATTATTCTTAATCTTAGAATTTTATATAAATTGCACAAGGCTTCAAATCTATATTTTTCATAATATATTTTAAAAACAATGCTATGTTAAATAATATAGCATTTTTTTCATTTGCACAAGTATCTACTAGTGTTTATATATATACAAAATGTGAGTGATTGATAGGGGAGTTCCCAAAAGAATAAATTGTTATTGTATTATTTCTCACCTGGATTTCAGTATATAAAGAAACATAGTAAAAGTAGGATGTCTCTTTTGAAAGATGTATGGGTTATTTTCAATCATGTGTGTGTGTGTGTGTGTGTGTGTGTGTGTGTGTGTGTGTGTTGCTAAAATTCCTTT
This sequence comes from Microtus obscurus, assembly GCA_963919715.1. Classification (NCBI taxonomy): domain Eukaryota; kingdom Metazoa; phylum Chordata; class Mammalia; order Rodentia; family Cricetidae; genus Microtus; species Microtus obscurus. The sequence continues at coordinate 1,985,317 of CAWTZC010000501.1, read as the reverse complement.
TCAGGACAAGGCATAAACAAACCTCTATATTGAGGCATGATTCTGCCAGTGTTTTACTATGAGAACCAATGCATTTGTTGGCTTCCGGTAAGAGCATAAGTGAGGAGTTACTCAGAGGTGTTGATGTTCCTCTTTTGTCAGTTACAACAGATAAACCTTTACCCCAAGGGGATGGGGGTTTCCCTGTAGCCACTTAGATAGATACACTGGTCTAGTCTTTCCCATCATATCTGTACTCTAGCCAGTCCTGCAGAACAAATGTAACCAAGGCAGAGGTGAAGAAAAAAATGGTGGAGAATCTCAGGTGAGATTCTCATTCTTCCATCGACCTCTCTATGCAGGGTGTGTAAACAATCTAAAAGCTCACCTAGGATAATTCTCTGCAAGGGGCACATCGAAATGGCACAAGATGATAGTTGCTTGATTCTGAGAATATTCACAGTGCTTTCTGTTTTTGTGTGGGTTATTCATATGTCAATGCAGGTGACTATGAAAGTCAGGAGAGGACTTTAGATACCATGAAGTTGGAGTTACAGACAGTTGTGACCTGAAACTTCGATGCCGGGAATCAAACTCAGACTCTCTAAAAGTACACATTTTAACCACTGAGGCATCTATTCAGTTCTAAGAATGTATTTTGCAGGACACATAATGTTATAATACAGGAGCCTTAACTGGGATTTTGGTTCTATAAAAAAGCATCTGAGTCATCGCAAGATAATTTTTCACTATTTAATCCTGTAGGTTTAATTTTAAGTTTTCTCTCCATGGTTAACTTCTAGTTTATCCTGGCAGATATATTTGCTTCATCTCTTTTCTGCTCTTCTCCTTTTTTGGTGGCTACATTTACTTTCAGGATCTTATTTGCTCAACGAGACACAAGAATCCAGACTTTTTTCCCCAAGAAAAAAAAAGCAAATTAAAAAGTTATTAAAGCAAGCGTTACCACTTGACAAGCCCCTCTGGATCCATTTGAGCTTATGACCATGGTGAGTCTTCGGGAAGGTTTTTATTTCACAAGCCACTGAGCTCTTCCAAGCCACATGCTGTTTGATAATTAGGGGGTATATTATCTGTGATAGAAACCCAGTGCTGAAGCAAACAGTGAAAGAGACTAATACAGACAACCAGCTGTTGTTTTCTACCACAGTACCACTTGAATTTAACTATGTTCCCCTCCGAATTCATTTAATGGTGAGCCCCCTTTCTCACAAGAGTGTGAGGCCAAATATAATAGTGTGTTATCCTGTCTATATTGCCATAAAAGTTGTTGATAATCGCATGGACTTTGTAATTTACAGTGAATATATATATATATACAAAATATACATACAAATACAATATATACATACAAAATCCTGTAGAGTAAGTTAAAAATGATTCTGTTTTAGAGTGATATCTTGTGTCTTTTCTGGGGCTCAGTGGCAGGGCCAGGACTATATAATTTCTGTTCAGTCACTTATTGCTGTCATAATTTGTCTTACTTCAGAATTTCAGCAATGAAAGAGATATCTTGATAGAGGAAGCCATTATGAGGTTACGGAAGAACCTGGTGCTAGGGAAATTCTCAGGAATTTGCAAGGGTAAACCCAGCTAAGACTTCTAGCAATATTGGAGAGGTGCCTGAACTGGCCTTTTTCTGTACTCAGTTTGGTGACTACCCCAACTGTCGTCATAGAGCCTTAATCCAGTAACTGTTGGAACCAGATGCAAAGATTCCAAGCTAAGTACCATGCTAAGCTCCAGGAATACAGTTGGAAAGAGGAAGGAGGGATTATTCGAGCAAGGAAGGTCAAGATCATCATGGGGAAATCTACAGAGACAGCTGAACCAAGCTCATGGGACTCATGAATTATAGACTGACAGCTGTCGAGCCTGCATAGAACCGAATTAGGTCCTCTACATATGGGAGAGAGTGTGTAGTTTTGTCTATTTGAGGGACCCCTGGTAGTGGAACCAGGATCTATCTCTGGTGCATGAGCTAGCTCTTTAGAGTCCATTCCCTCTGGTGGGATGCTGCACTCAGCCTTGATGTAGTGGGGACAGGCTTGGTCCTGCCTCAAGGTTTTGTTGACTCCCCATAAGAGGCTTTACCCTTTGGAGGGGTGGATAGGAATAGGCTCCAAGAGGGGTGAAAAAAGCAGCATGAGGGAAGAATGTATTTGGAATCTAAAATGAGAATAAAACCTTACTATTTTCAAAAAAAAAATTCAGTACTTAAAGAAGTTTAACTGATTCTTCCTTTGTTCCTTATGTAAGATTTGCTGAGAGCCCTAATTTAACCTGTTTCTGTGATACAATATTCTGACCAAAAGTGACTAAGGCTGGAAAGTATTTGTATAAATTTTATTTCTATATCAGAGTTCACTGTTGAGGGATGTAGAGACAGGCACTCAGTGGCAACCTTGAAGCAGAGACCCTGAAGAAATGTTACTTGATTCTTGCAGGGGTTGATACTTAGCTAGTTTTCTTATGTAACCTATCTATGTGCCTAAGGATAGGACTGCCCACAGTAGACAGGGACCCCATATAGAAATTGACTATCAAGACAATGCCCTACAGAAATCTCCACAAACCATTCTGCTCTGGTATTTCCTCAACACATTTCTTTTCAATTAACTCTTGGCTGTTTCAAGTTGACAGTTAAAGCCAACTAGGACACTTGAGTTTTTATCTTTGTTGATAAAGAAGTCATTGGAGTATCACTTTCCAGAACTCATCATTCAGGTAGTTTTAATTGGGACCACTGTTTCATTGGCCTCTAGGTAGATGGGTAAGAATAAATTAACCTGTAACTTCAAGCCAATGTTCTCTTATGAGCTCATCAGATCATAAGACTTTTGTGGTTTTAATCTTACGTACTTTAATACAAAGTAGTGTATACATTTTCTAGCATTTCTCCAGCACTCTACTGACTTTAAATCTGGAGAATATCCAAGACCAAGTTCCAAACAAAAACTAAAGCAAGACATTTTTAGAAACTGCTCATATTGTAGTTTTATTCGTCTACAGGAAAGTTGCGCCGTTTTATTAATCCCTTTGTTGCTTTTGAAGCTAAATCTGCTGGCACTGCAGGTCCTGATTTCTGGCAGCTGGGACACATATTTATAATCATTACTTCCCTTCTTTGAAGGCAACCTTTGGTCTTTATTGATTGCCTTGCCTTAGTGTTCACCTGGCATCCTTAAGGTGTCCCTTGTGATATTGGCAAACAATTTTCACATTTTCACCCTTTTATATAATGAACTGAACAATGAAGAAATGTCATCATTGTAGTAAAAATATGAATTTTGATGATTGTAGTGTATTTGCTACTTGCTTTTTCTTCACTAGACACAGACAGGACATTATTATTATTTTTACTTATTTACTTTATGTGTGTATATGTGCCTAATGGCATATATGTACAACACATGTGGGCAGGGTCTGCTGATGTCAGAAGGAGGCAATGGATCCTCTGGATCTGAATTACAGGCAATTGTGAACCATCATGTGGCTACTGAGTGCTCCTAACTGCTGAGACATCTCTCTAGCGTCAAGAGTATTATTTTTATAGTTGTTTTAGGTAGACACAATATTGACAAACATATTTCAAAGTTAATTTATTTTATAAGTCTTCTGTTGATATTCCTCTTGCATCTTTTTGCTTGCTTTTTTCACTTTGTGTTTTGTTTTGTTCTTTTTCTGTTTTTTATCCTAATACTGCCTCAGTTTGTTTCCAGAAATCAAAGTATGACTCACATAAATATCATAGGAAACTATACACAAGTATATAATATGTTTACTAGTGTAAATTAAGCTGATAAAGTATGGTAAGCATTAATTTTAAAAACAGAAATTATTTTATATGCATTATAATATTGTAAGGATTTTATAATCTTTTCTTATTCCTACATTTTCACAATTATTCCTTAAGCTTGACAAGTACATGTTGGGTGAAATTATAATAGCATCATTAAAGATTATTTAGAACATTGATTAGAGGAGGCTCCCAGTATAAAACTGAACATGAAACAATAGATATTAGAATCAAATTATATGACATATCTGCAGATTACAGAGATAGAGTTGCAATGAGCTACATTTTCATAGCAAGTACAACTTGCTATCATTTTGGGAGTCCAAATAATACCTAGTCTTATGCATATTGTTTTATTTTCTTCTGTCTCTCCCTATATACTATCTCTATTGGTGTGAAAATTAACCTTGGAATTACCCTCAGAGAAGAATTTTATTCTGTTATTGACATTCACTGATACTTTCCTAATTTTTTTTTTTTTGTGTGTGTGTGTGTGTGTGTGTGTGTGTGTGTGTGACACATGATGGTTTCCATGAGTCTGGAGAGTTTGCTATCTTGTTTTTGTATTATTTCTAATGACTATAGTAGATGCTAGTACAGAGGAGCAGCACAAAAGATATATGTAGAAGGAAACAAAGAAAGAAGGAGAGAAAGAATTAAGGAGGGAAAGAAGGAAGGAAGGATGGAGGAATATCCTCATGGCTATTATGAATTATTGGTATTAAAATATTTAGTTGACAAATTTGCCTACATTTTTGGAAGATCACTAGAGCAAGATTAAAAAAAAAAACAAATTACTCACAGAACATGTTGTCCTTCTTTTCTTTCTTTGATTTTTTTCCCCTCTGTGCTCTTTCCACATGTAGCTAGGCAAAACCTGATATTTGTTTTATGTCTTTAATGTTTCTATCCCTTTCTGAAACTAACATGAATGAAATCATAGATGTGCCATTGTTTTTAACCTGGCTGTTCAACTCAGCACAATTCTTTGAAATTTTATTCATGTTTTTAATACATCATCAGTTAGCTCTTGTTCACTGTTAACTAATAACTCAGAATATGAAATTTCCATGATTTCTTTCTTCATTCACTTTTAGTAGACATGTGAACTCTAATTTGTTCTAGTACAAGAAAAATTGTTATAGAAACTCAGTCGCATACCTTCCTTGGAGTAACTAAAAAGGATCAATCTCTAAGGTACCTGCTTTTGAAGGACAAGTAAGACTCTAAGCTTAGTCCATAGAAATTGCATAAAAATTTAGCATGGCAGCCCCAGGTAGTTCTAAGACTTCCATGCACAAATGCACAGACACACACACACAGACACACACACACACACACACACACACAGAGAGAGAGAGAGAGAGAGAGAGAGAGAGAGAGAAAGAATGAAAGAGAGACAGAGAGACAAAGTCAGAACATGTAACTTTTGACTAATAGTTAAATAAATAAGTTTCGGCATAAGTAAAAATTAAGTTGTGATTTTTTCTAATCCATAAACTATCTCAAAAATGTAACATAATGTCTCTTTTAAATATTTTGAACATTTCACTGCATAGGCATTTCATGAAAAATCTCTACAAGTTTTTTATTGATGTATAAATGAATTTTATAGTAAAGAATAATGTCAGCAACTGGTTAATTAATTATTTCGCTGTTTCATAGAACCGATATTTTTAAGTTTTCAATTTTTTTTATTTATTTTCTTTATTTTCATTCCTTTTCTTTTTGTTAATCACAAATTTTGTTCATTAATTGTAATTCCTTTTAATGCAATTTAGTAATGTAGAGCTACAAAATTCTCTCTGTGGATACTTTACAGTCTACAAAAGTTTTTGTGTGAATGCTTATCAATGGATGTGATGTGTATGTATGTTCATGTCTGCTGTGGGGTTGTACCTGGGCTGTGGCACATGTGGAGATGTGAGGACAACCTTTGGTGTTAGTCCTGGCCTTCAGTCTGACTTGAGGTGTTTCCTTTGTTGTTTGTCACTTTGCTGCATCCCCCAATATAGCTGACTCTAGATTTCTGAAGCATCTCTCTTATTCATCTACCCTATTCCTGTGGAAACACTGGTAACACAGAGGAGCACCACCATATCTAGCTTTGCATCTGGCTTTACATGGGTTATAGGCAAATGAACGCTGGTCTTCAGGCTTGAATGTTAAGTGCTTTATCCATTGAGTTATCTCTGCTGATCTCACACAGATTTCAAGATGCTTTTTCAAAATTTTTCATTAAAATAGAAAAATTCCAACTTCCTTTCTTCTTTTATTATCTATGAGATATATAATAGTAAATTCCTTACCTTTCATGTATTTACATATCTTAAAACATTTTGATTTATAATTTAGCTTGCTATAGTATTTAAATATATTTTGTTAAGTATTTATACAAAGTATTTATAGAATAGATGTAGGGTGATAGTACGTTCTATCTCAATAAATGTTCTACTGTATTAGAGAATGTATATTTTGTTGTTAAGTATAATTTTCTAATGATATCTTACTGAATGATTTCAGTTTGGTTGATAGCACTCTGCTGTTTGTTTAATCATTTGAACTACACATTTTTGTTTAATTTTCAATATAAAATAATGAAAAATTTCAACAAGTATGCTTTGTTCTCCTCTTAGTTTTATCAGTTCTTCTTGGTTCATAATTATATGTGGAAAGTGTTCATAAATGAAGAAAAAACTCACTTCGCAAATACACATTTGGAAAACATGCATGGAAAACATCTGCATTTGAAAAAAGGCAAAAGAAAACCCTTGGAAAAAAGGAAAATGGTTCATATAGGTTTTTGTATTTTCAAACAGAAATAAAAATAATACAATTAGAGAATTTTTAAGTAAATGAGAATTATTTTCCTTTAAGTTTATTGAAAGATGACTAAATGTTTAGAAAACATATAATGTGTATTATGGTTTATAATCAATTTAAAAGTAAAATATGAAAATAAAAAGACAAGAAATGGTGTTTAAACTGTATTTTATTTTTTAAATAATATTTGTATTGACTGATGTTTAGGTATTCATAAAAATTAAAGAGACGTTCCCTTGCTAAGGTAGATAAAGAATATTATCATTTTATTCCTTTAGTAAACAAACCTGGATTACATACTTGAAAAGATAATTTTCAAAACAGGTTTATCCCCCCCCAATTCTGCCCCGCGGTTTGCTAGGACCAGTGCTCAAGAACGGTTTTAAGTTCTTCCTTCACTAAGGCTATCCACCCAGAGCTGGGAGTGCCTGCCTTCTGGGCAGGTCTCAAGGTTCCCTGTGGGGGAGCTTGGGCACCAACAGCTGGTGCTTTAGGATCTCCGGTGGTCTACTGGACCCCGCGCTCCCTCCCACCTCCTTCCTCTTGTCCCTGGATCTTTGAGCTACCAGGCGGCCCTGGTTAGGTGCTGAGGAATTCCATCTGGACAGGTGAGTGTCTACTATCCAGGGGCAGTGTGTCCCAGAAGCTAGCACCAACCCCCCTCCCCCAGCTCCTTCTGCAGGGCTGCCTTTCTTAGGCACGACCCAATCCCCCGGCACCCCACCCCACCCCCAACCCTGCCCTGCGGTTTGCTAGGACCAGTGCTCAAAAACGGTTTTAAGTTCCTTCACTAAGGCTATCCACCCAGAGCTGGGAAAGCCTGCCTTCTGGGCAGGTCTCAAGGTTCCCGGTGGGGGAGCTTGGGCACCTACAGCTGGTGCTCCAGAGTTGCCATCTGAGTTGTTGTGCTGAGGAGTTCCATCTGGATGGATTGGTTCCTGTTTCTACACTGAAGAGATACACCCAGAGAGTCAGTCACAGCAAAGACTGGACCAAGACACCAGGACTCTCCTGGCTCCATTTGAAGCAAGAGATGGTAAGGTGCCAATACAAGAATTCCTCCAACAACCTGAAAGACAACATGACATCACCAGAATCCAGGGATCCCGAAACAAGAAGAATTATACACCCTACTCCAGAAGAATTAGAAGAATTCGACTCAAAAGTGAATTATATGAAAATAATAGAGGACCTTAAACAGGAGGTGAAAAACTGCCATAAACAATTAGAGATGACAAACAAAAAAGTAGAGGAAATGAATAAATCGCTCAAAGATACCCAAGAAAACCAAGAGAATCAAGAAAAAGCAATCAAACAGATAAGGGAAGCGGTTCAAGACTTGAAGAATGAAATGGAAGTAATGAAGAAAACACAAACCGAGGGAAGGATGGAGATGGAAAACCTGGGTAAATGATCGGGACCCACAGAGACAAGTACTACCAACAGATTACAAGAGATAGAAGAAAGAATGTCAGACACTGAAGATACCATAGAGAAAATAAACACACTGATCAAAGAAAACAGCAAAACCAACAAATTCTCATCACAAAACATTCAGGAAATATGGGACACAATAAAAAGACCAAACCTAAGAATAATTGGGATAGAAGAAGGAGAAGAAGTACAACTCAATGGTCCAGAAAATATATTTAATAAAATTATAGAAGAAAACTTTCCCAACCTAAAGAAAGATATTCCTTTGAAGGTTCAAGAAGCATACAGAACACCGAATAGACTGGACCAAAAAAAAAACATCTCCTCGCCACATAATAATCAGAACACAAAACATCCAGAATAAAGAAAGAATATTAAGAGCTGCAAAGGAAAAAGGTCAACTTACTTATATAGGTAAACCTATCAGACTTACAACTGACTACTCTATGGAAACCATGAAAGCCAGAAGGTCCTGGATAGATGTACTGCAGAAGCTTAGAGAACATGGATGCAAGCCCAGACTACTATACCCAGCCAAGCTTTCGTTCACTATAAATGGAGAAAACAAAATTTTCCAAGATAAAAACAAATTTAAACAATACGTAGCCACAAATCCAGCCTTACAGAAAGTAATAGAAGGAAAATCACAAACCAAGGAGTCCAACAATGACCACAATAACTCAAACATCTAGAGACCCTTCACCAGCGCAACTCAAAGAAGGCAAACACACAAACTCTATGACTAAAAAACTGACCAGAGTTAACAACCACTGGTCATTAATATCCCTTAATGTCAATGGACTCAACTCACCTATAAAAAGGCACAGGCTAAGAGATTGGATATGCAAACAGGATCCAACATTCTGCTGTTTACAAGAAACACACCTCAACCACAAAGACAGGCACCTACTTAGAGTAAAGGGATGGGAAAAGGTTTATCAAGCAAATGGACCTAAGAAACAAGCAGGTGTGGCCATACTAATTTCTAACAAAGTTGACTTCAAACTTAAATCAATCAGAAGAGATGGAGAGGGACATTTTATACTCATAACAGGAACAATTCATCAGGATGAAGTCTCAATCCTGAATATCTATGCCCCTAACATAAAAGCACCCACATACGTAAAAGAAACATTACTAAAACTCAAGGCTGCCATCAAACCGCACACACTAATAGTAGGAGATTTCAACACTCCTCTTTCACCAATGGACAGGTCAATCAGACAGAAACCAAACAGAGAAATAAGAGAATCAATGGAGGTAATGAATCAAATGGACTTAACAGACATCTATAGAACATTCCACCCAAATAGGAAAGAATATACCTTCTACTCTGCAGATCATGGAACCTTCTCGAAAATTGACCACATCCTCGGTAACAAAGCAAACTTCCACTGTTACAAAAAAATATCCATAACCACCTGTGTCTTATCAGATCACCATGGACTAAAGTTAGAATTCAACAACAATGCTACCCCCAGAAAGCCTACAAACTCATGGAAACTGAACAGTCAACTATTGACCCACACCTGGATCAAAGAAGAAATATAGAAAGAAATTAAAGTCTTCCTTGAATTCAATGAAAATAAAGAAACAACATACTCAAACTTATGGGACACTTTGAAAGCAGTCCTAAGGGGAAAGTTCATAGCCCTTAGTGCCCACTTAAAGAAAAGAGAGAAAGCATACATTGACGACTTAACAGCCCACCTGAAAGCTCTAGAAAAAAAAGAAGCAGACTCACCTAGGAGGAGTAGAAGACTGGAAATAGTCAAACTGAGGGCTGAAATCAACAAAATAGAAACACAGAAAACAATCCAAAGAATCAATGAAACAAAAAGCTGGTTCCTGGAAAAAATCAACAAAATTGATAAACCCCTATCCAAACTAATTAAACGGCAGAGAGAGAATTTGCAAATTAATAAGATCAGAAATGAAAAGGGGGACATAACCACAGACATAGAGGAAATTCAGAGAATCATTAGATCTTACTACAAAAGCCTGTATGCCACAAAATTGGAAAATGTAAAAGAAATGGACACTTTTTTAGATAAATACCATATACCAAAGTTAAATCAGGACCAGGTGAGCAATCTAAATAGACCTGTCAGTCGCGAAGAATTAGAAGCTGTTATCAAAAACCTCCCTACCAAAAAAAGCCCAGGACCAGACGGTTTCAATGCGGAATTCTACCAGAAATTCCAAGAAGACCTAATACCTATACTCCTTAAGGTATTTCACAATATAGAAACAGAAGAGTCATTGCCAAATTCCTTTTATGAAGCTACAGTCACTCTGATAACAAAACCACACAAAGACTCAACCAAGAAAGAGAATTACAGGCCAATCTCACTCATGAACATCGACGCAAAAATCCTCAATAAAATACTGGCAAACCATATCCAAGAACACATTAGAAAAATTATAAATTATGATCAAGTAGGCATCATCCCAGAGATGCAAGGCTGGTTCAACATACGAAAATCTATCAATGTAATCCATCATATAAATAAACTGAAAGAAAAAAACCATATAATAATTTCTTTAGATGCTGAAAAAGCTTTTGACAAAATTCAACATCCCTTTATGATAAAAGTCTTGGAGAGATTAGGGATACAAAGATCATACCTAAATATAATAAAAGCTATTTACAGCAAACCGACAGCTAACATCAAACTAAACGGAGAGAAACTCAAAGCCATCCCACTTAAATCAGGAACACGACAAGGCTGTCCACTCTCTCCATACCTCTTCAATATAGTACTTGAAGTTTTAGCAATAGCAATAAGACAACATAAGGGGATCAAGGGGATTCGAATTGGAAAGGAAGAAGTTAAACTTTCGTTATTTGCAGATGATATGATAGTGTACATAAGCGACCCCAAAAACTCCACCAAAGAACTCCTACAGCTGATAAACACCTTTAGTAATGTGGCCGGATACAAGATCAACTCCAAAAAAACAGTCGGCCCTCCTATACACAAAGGATATGGAAGCAGAGAGGGAAATCAGAGAAGCATCATCTTTCACGATAGCCACAAACAGCATAAAATATCTCGGGGTAACTCTAACCAAAGAAGTGAAGGATCTATTTGACAAGAACTTTAAGGCATTGAAGAAAGAAATTGAAGAGGATACCAGAAAATGGAAGGATCTCCCTTGCTCGTGGATTGGGAGGATCAACATAGTAAAAATGGCAATCCTACCAAAGGCAATTTAGAGATTCAATGCAATCCCCATCAAGATCCCATCAAAATTCTTCATTGATCTTGAAAGGACAATAATCACCTTTATATGGAATAACAAAAAACCCAGGATAGCCAAAACAATCTTATACAATAAAGGAACTTCTGGAGGCATTACCATCCCTGACTTTAAACTCTACTATAGAGCTACAGTAATGAAAACAGTGTGGTATTGGCATAAAAATAGAGAAGTTGACCAATGGAATCATGTAGAAGACCCGGATCTTAACCCACAAACCTATGAACACCTCATTTTTGATAAAGGTGCTAAAAGTATACAATGGAAGAAAGAAAGCATCTTCAACAAATGGTGCTGGCACAACTGGATGTCAACCTGTAGAAGAATGAAAATTGACCCATACCTATCACCATGCACAAAACTCGAGTCCAAATGGATCAAAGACCTCAATATCAATCTGAACACACTGAACCTGATAGAGAGAAAGTGGGAAGTACCCTACAACAGATGGGCACAGGCGATCGCTTCCTAGGTATAACCCCAGCAGCACAGTCATTAAGGGCAACATTGAATAAATGGGACTTACTGAAACTGAGAAGCTTCTGTAAAGCAAAAGACACTGTCACTAAGACAAAAAGGGAACCCACTGACTGGGAGAAGATCTTCACCAACCCTGCAACAGACAAAGGTCTGATCTCCAAAATATAACACCTGTCAGAATGGCTAAAATCAAAAACACCAATGATAGCCTTTGCTGGAGAGGCTGTGGAGAAAGGGGTACCCTCATCCATTGCTGGTGGGAGTGCAAACTTGTGCAGCCACTTTGGAAAACAGTGTGGCGGTTTCTCAGGAAAATTGGGATCAACATACCCATGGACCCAGCAATGCCACTCTTGGGAATATACCCACAAGATGCTCGATCATATGACAAGGACATTTGTTCAACTATGTTCATAGCAACATTATTTGTAATAGCCAGAACCTGGAAACAACCTAGATGCCCTTCAATGGAAGAATGGATGAAGAAATTGTGGAATACTACTCAGCGGTAAAAAACAATGACTTCGCGAATTTTGCATGCAAATGGATGGAAATAGAAAACACTATCCTGAGTGAGGTAACCCAGACCTAAAAGGATGAACATGGGATGTACTCACTCATAATTGGTTTCTAGAGATAAATAAAGAAACTTCATCTGGCAATGGATGGAGATAGAGACAGAGACCCACACTGGAGCACTGGACTGAGCTCCCAAAGTCCCAATGAGGAGCAGAAGGAGGGAGAATATGAGCAAAGAAGTCAGGACCACAAGGGGTGCGCCCACCCGTGGAGACAGTGGGGCTGATTCTTTGGGAGCTCACCAAGGCCAGCTGGACTCTGACTGAAAAAGCATGGGATAAAACCGGACTCTCTGAATTTAGCGGACAATGAGGGCTGCTGAGAAGCCAAGGACCATGGCACCGGGTTTTGATTCTACTTCATGTTCTGGCTTTGTGGGAGCCTACCCAGTTTGGATGTTCACCTTCCTAGACCAGGATTGAGGGGGGAGGACTTTGGACTTTCCACAGGGCAGGGAACTCTGACTGCTCTTCAGGTTGGAGAGGGAGGGGGAGGAGTGGGGGGAGGGGAGGAGGAGAGGGATGAGTGGGAGGGAAATGGGAGGCGGGGAGGAGGCAGAAATTTCTTTTTTTTTTCCAATAAAAAAAATTAAAAAAAAACAGGTTTATCATAACTATCATAACTTTTATGTAGAAATAAAAATGAGGGCATATTGAGGAGTTATTTCATTCATAATAGGAAAAGCCATGTTTTTATAAACAGAAAATTGTTTTACTGTTTTCAAACTGTATTTTAATGATATATTTAAAATACTATAGTATTTTATATACAAATATAAAATATTTATGTGTGACTTGTAGTTATGTGTGCTTCAGTAAAGATACATCTGTTAATTTTGCAACAGTTATGATGTTATCAGTAGTTTGTAAAAAGTGATAAAATATGAGTATTGAAAACTATACTTAATTGAGAAGAGGGAAATAAAAGTGTAAAAATAGATCAACATCATAACTAGGAAATAAATGACAGCTTTTTTACTAAAAACATGTTAAGTTGGTATTCATAGTAAATATAGATGGTCAAAACATTTCAAATTAAAAAAATAGATATTTTTAAAATTGCATTTCTTAAAACAAGAGTCTATTTTATGCTCCTTAGCTAAGCTTTTCTGTTACAAATTCAAAGATCCAAAGAAAAATATTATATGTAGAAGAAAACGTTTATACAAAAAAATGTCCTGCTAGCAGAAGGTGTGTCTCAGATTAAAATAATTTAGAGATATTCCTGATATCTCTAAATTATAGATAGAGATATTATTCAAGCCAGGGTGAGTTGCTGGTCACCTATCAGACAATAATTCAAACTAATTTCTTCTTGCAGTCATGACACTCAGAACACTCCAGGGCAAATGGTTTACATGAAACATTCAGCTTTTAAAGGGGTAATTTTTTTTAAAACAAAAAAAAGTCCTGTTTGTTTTCTCACTTTACATATTTGATATTTTTGAGTTAGGGTCTTTCTATGCAGTCATAGCTGTCCTTAACGGGCTACTTAGACCAGACTGGTCTTGAACTCTTGGAGATTTTTCTGTCTCTGCATCTGAAATGGTGGAATTAAAGGCATATATCACAAAAATAAAATCAAAATGACAGCAAGATAAAAAATAAAAACAAAATAAAAATGCTGTAGTGTCCTGGAATAATACAAATTCTCCAACATCTAACTAGTTACATAAAACATCTGAACAGAATTCTGAAAATCACCTTAAGGTGACATGAAGTAAGCTTGCTGTGGACTCTCATTCTAACCTCTTATTCTGATTTCACACTACTGCAAAGCTAGTGTAGACCTATTTCTTCATTTTTTGCCTTAAATATTATACCATTCCAATGTACCCCACTTATGCTGTACCATCTGCCAGCATCTCTCTTTCTATACTTATATACCTAGAAGAATTGTGCTGATATTTCAAAGCCTAATTCCGATAAAAATCTCACCTCTGAATGTATTTAGACATCCTTAATTTGTGTAAGTATGCTAATACTTGCACAGCCATATGTGGCCTTTATATTTTGCCTTTTAACTTGTGATGCAGTCCGTAAGATAGGAAATACTTTTTCATACTATGTAGTGAATATAAGTTTTTGAATTGTGTAAATTTATATGTATAAACTATCAGCAAGTAGATACTTGAATCACTTATCACTCATCCTATAAAACAGAAGTTTCACAGTAATGGATGATGTTATGCATTCTCACTCCACTCCTTGTTCCTGAAGTAGTTATTAATTTAAATAAACTGTGCAAATATTCTCTGAATTTCTCATAAGGATTATGGTGAATGTATAAGGACTGTTGTCTCCAGTCTTTGTTAAGTCCCATTAAATGGCATGATGTATGTTAGTAAAGGCAAACACTAAAGCTTTTGTCAGCAAATGACATTCTCTAATTAAATGATTTTATCATTCGTTTCTTATACCCAGAGGGTGGGAAAAATGAGGCAATCATAATCATGGGATTATAAGAGATAGAATTAGTAAGCAGCATTGTAAAATGGATGTGACAATATCATTTTGTGGGAAATGGTATGCATTAAGTGCTGACTTGCACAGAACATCAAAGTGATCTCATCACATTCTCTTTTCTAGTTATCAGCAGTGACAGTTACAAAAGAGATCTTACACTCCACCTGGCATCTATAGTCTTCCACAAGATTATAACATAAAATCCTTACCCATTTTTCTGTTAGACTAGTGTTAGTGTTGCTTGTTTAGGCTTGAATACAGGGTGTCTGTCCTAGTAGAGGAGAAAGAGAGATAGAGGAGAGAGGAGAGAGAGAGAGAGAACAAGAATGGGGTGTGGGCAATCTTTAATGAGGTAGTGAGGAATAGGAAAAATGATTAGGCCACAGTGCAGAAATGGTGCTAATCTTGGGGTTCTTCTTTCTAGAGATGATAAGTGAATTACAGTTTCCAACTGGAAACTGCACTTAATATGTAGTATAGATTTTAAGGAAGAATGATGCGATTGTGAGAGACTGTCAGTCATACATCATAGGCATTGGTGGAGATTTTCCATTCTATAATTCCTTGAATTTTCAGCTCAACTAAGAGGCAGTTGTGTGGCTAAATGTGGACATTGTAAAAAAAAAAAAACTTGGCAACAGTGAAAGCTTTCTTACCAGACAATGACAAGAAATTCATTCATTATCGAACACATGAAAATCCAAGGATTTCCAGTACTACATCATTCACAATTCACACTCTGCATGTCTTCTTGCTCTGGGGTGTGAGGGAATATAGCCTGAAATACCAGCCTTAGAATAAAGACAATTATGCATTATCAATTGGATTCTTTTTAAATGTACATACAAAGTTGTGTTTTCTTTCAGAAACTTAATGGTTTAATTATGTAAAATAGAATTTTCTACCACCATTCTTTAACTTGCATAAAATTAGTGTGCATTTGAAATGTATTGTTGTAGGATTAAGCCACCACCCCTTTAGGGGGCGGGCTTGCCTTGGGAGAATGTTTACTCATAAATTGGGCACGTGGGAGCCCGCCTGCCCCTTCCTGCCTCTGCCTCCTTCAGCAAATCCTACCGGCGTGTACCATCACAACCAGCAAAAATCTGTGTTAAACTCTGTTTTTTCTCTGTTTAAAACTAAGCTCTCTCAGGTTTTTAAGTGGATTTAGCCCACCATGTCTGGACTATGTTAAAGTTAAAGTCTTTCTTTTTTGTTTAAACAGAAAAAGGGGAAATGATGTGGGACTGATTTCTTATTAATAAAGAAACTGCTTAGGCCCATTTGAAAGGCCAACCCTTAGGTAGGCAGAGAAAACAGAACAGAATGCTGGGAGAAAGAAGCTGAGTCAGTGAGTCACCATGATTCTCCCACTCCAGGCAAACGCAGGTTAAGATCATTCCTGGTAAGCCAGGTTTTGGGCTACACAGATTATTAGAAATGGGTTAGGTCAATATGTAAGAGCTAGCCAATAATGGGCCAGGCAATGTTTAAAAGAATACAGTTTCCATGTAATTATTTCAGGGCATAAGCTAGCCATGCAGGTGGCTGGGTGCTGGGGATGCAGCCCACTGCTCCCTATCTCAACATATTGTATTAGAATATTTAATTTGAAAATTTTCAATTTGAGTAGGTGTATAGAATTTGATTGAATTTGGATTTATAATCCAAGGATTTTTAAATGTCCCCAAATGTATTTCTTCCATTTTGTACTATGTATCTGTGTAAAAGTAGCATGTTCATCCTGGAGGATTATAAAATCAAGACATCAATTGACTCTGAACATGGTTAAATATGTGACATTTTCTTCCACCTCAAATAATACCCAAGATACAATTATTTATTAAATAACCATGTTCATCATAGTTTTCCATCATGTTACTAAATTGTAAAATATCTGCACATCAAAGAATTGCTTTATTTTAATTTTTATGATTTATTAGCAATAAAGGTTTGAATTACATACCAATATTACACACTTATATATTTGGGTTGCATAAAAATTTCTCAAGCATGAATGGATTATGAGTTGAAAAACTTAAAAAAAATAACCCTTTGTTTAGTTGATACAAACATCTCAATAAGCCCTCACCCTACACCAACTAAACTTCCCTTTGAAATAGATGGACACAACAACAGATGGAAACAGAGGCAATGACCCACATCGGAGCACAGGACTGAGCTCCCAAGATCCAGCTGATGAGTGGAAGGAGTGAGTATGAGCAAGGAATTCAAGACCATGAGAGGTTCATCCACTAAGACAGTTTGCTTGAGCTAATGGGAGCTCACCAACTCCAACTGGACTGGGAGTGAATGAGCATGGGAACAACCAACCCCCCTGAAGGGAGTTTACAGCTGGGGCAGACTGAGGAACTACTGATAGTGACACTGGGATGTGTCTCTATTGCATATACCAGCTTCATGGGATCCTATTCTCTTTGGATGTCAACCTTGCTCAACCTAGAAGTAGTAGGGAGGGCCTTGAACTTTCCACAGGGTGGGGGCATGACACTCCCTTAGGGTTGGAGGGGTGGGGAGGGTCTATGGAAGGAGAGGTAGGGGACTGGTAGGAGGGCAGGGAGTGAGAAATTGGATTGGTATTTTTTAAAGTAATAATAAAAAAGAAAAAAGAAATAGATGGACACCATTATATAAAGCCATAAACATAAAAATGTAGAATCCTTTTAGACAAACATCCACAATATAACTTTTTTTTTTTTTTTTTTGAGACAGGGTTTCTCTGTAGCTTTGTAGCCTGTCCTGGAACTAGCTCTTGTAGACCAGGCTGTTCTCAGACTCACTGAAATCCATCTGCCTTTGCCTCCTGAATGCTGCGATTAAAGGCATGCACTACCACCGCCCCACCACTATATAACTCTTAAAATAAGGATCAGTGTGGCGATTTCCCAGGAAATTTGGGATCAACCAATCCCAATATCCAGTAATACCACTCTTGGGAATATACCCAAGAGAGGCCCTGTCATATGAGAAAAGCATTTGTTCAACTATGTTCATAGCAGCATTATTTGTAATAGCCAGAACCTGGAAACAACCTAGATGCCCTTCAATGGAAGAATGGATGAAGAAAGTGTGGAATATACACATATTAGAGTAGAAAACAATGACATAGTGAATTTTTCATGCAAATGGATTTAAATAGAAAACACTATCCTGAGTGAGGTATCCCAGACCCCAAAAGATGAACATGGGATGTACTCACTCATAATTAATTGGTTTCTAGACATAAATAAAGGACTTTGAGAATATAATTTGTGATCCTAGAAAATCTAAATAAGAAGGTGAACCCAAAGAAAAACATAGTCATCCCCCTGGATATGGGAAGTAGACAAGATTGCCTGGCAAAAACTGGGAACTTGGGGGTGGGGGTGAGATGGGATGGGGGTAAGGGGAAATGGGGAGAGAAAAGTGAGAAGGGGAGGATAGGGGGGAACTTGGGGGAATGGGATGGTTGGGATAAAGGAAGGGTAGATACAGGGAGCAGAGAAATATATATTGGGATTAAGAAAGGGTGGATACAGGAGGATATATATATATATATATATATATATATATATATATATATATATCCTAATTAAGGGAGCCATCTTAGGGTTGGCAAGAGACTTGACTCTAGAGGAGCTAGCAGCTGTCCAGGGAGATGTCCCCAGGTAGTACCTTGGGCAACTGAGAAGAAACAGAGACCCAAATTGGAGCACCGGACTGAGCTCCTAAGGTCCAAATGAGGAGCAGAAGGAGGGAGAACATGAGCAAGGAAGTCAGGATCACGAAGGGTGCACCCACCCACTGTGACAGTGGAACTGATCTTTTGGGAGTTCACCAAGGCCAGCTGGACTGGGACTGAATAAGCATGAGATGAGACCGGACTCTCTGAACATGGCAGACAATGAAGGCTGATGGGAAGTCAAGGACAATGGCACTAGGTTTCGATCCTAATACATAAACTGGCCTTGTGGGAGCCTAGCCTGTTTGGATGCTCACCTTCCTGGACCTGGATAGAAGTGGGAGGAAGTTGGACTTCCTGCAGGGCAGGGAATCTGGACTGCTCTTCAGTCTTGAGAGGGAGGGGGAATGGAGTGGGGGGAAGGAGGAGAGGAGTGGGGAGAGGGGGAGGGGAGTGGGAGGAGGGGCAATGTGTGGGAGGTGGGGGAGGGAAATGGGAACGAGGAGGAGGCCGAATTTTTTTTCAACAACTAAAAAAAATAAACAAAAAAAACCTTAAATTTAAATTAAAAAGTAAAAATGGTAAATATTTATTATATATGACAGGGTGAATTTTAAGTTTGATACCACAATAAAAAATCTGAGACAAAGTTCTATTGTGAGAATTTTATGAGTTGCCCCATTTTGACTTACTTCCATAACCTAATATTTCCCTTTACTTATTTGTTCAGGCTGACCCAGAAGTCTAGCTCTGCCCCTGCATTTTAAAATAATATTGCTTTTTCCTTATTGAGTTTGTATGATGTGGGATGTCCTTATGTACATGTATTACTTTTATTGGTTGATGAATAAAGCTGTTTGGACCAGTGCAGGGAAAAAAAGAAAAGCCAGATGAAAAGTGTTTGCTGTGGACTGTGTCTCCTAGGAATGTCAGAAGCTACGCCCATGAAGTCTCGTCAACATGATTACCTAAATGTAATCTGAACAAGTACAACAATAATAAACACGCTAGTAGTAATGTGACAGGGGAAAGTCCAGGGAACCTCAACCCTACATTAAGAACTATAGGCAACAGAGGACTGCTGAGCTAGAGGGAATATTCTTCTCTCAGAAGGAGCATACCAGTTAGTTATCCAATACTAAATGTTCAGCCATGAAAAACATACATTCAGGTAACAGTATATAGACTGAAAAGATTACACTTAAGCACTTAGTAGAATATGTATGTATGTGTGTATTTTGAGCATGTAATAACAAAAATTATCAAAAAAGAAATCATGGATTTGAAATAGAGCAAGGAGAAGCATATGTGAGAAACTTGGAGCGAGAAAAGGTAAGGAGGAAATGATGTAATTATACTATAATATCAAAATATTAAAGAGATAATTAAAATAAAAGAATATAGTAATATATAGAATTGCCTATCAGTGAACTTTTTGAAGGCTGAATATTTGGGGTCAATGAAAATAAGATATTAATCCAGATCTGGAACTGCAAAAGGGGCTTCTGGATATGACTCCAGGTCTGCTATAAACTCTTAAGATAAAACCTAAACTCTGGCTATCTCGGTTTCTTCATTATTTTTTCTTTTGTGTTTCCAATTATTGTCAGTGGAGCAGAAACTACAGAAACACTTGAGAACCTCCTAGTGAGAAACAGGAAGAAGGAAGTAATTGGTTATGCTATGTTCCTTTATTATATAGTTTCAAGGACTGTAAACTATAGCCAAAATTTCTAAGTCTCTACTTCTTTATTTTCTCTTTTCAGAAGAATATAAAATAACATGAATGTAATATCATTTAAAAATTAAGAACCACAAAAATTAAAACATGCCAATTTTATCACAGCAAATGTTTAAAAATAAAGACATGGCTAAATGAAATCACAGAAGCTACACATCAGAGCTGGATTTGTTTGTTGTTGTTGTTGTTGCAATATTTTCAGCATTGGATTTTCTGCTGTATCCTAAAAACAAAAAACAACAACAACAAAAAAAAAACAAACAAACAAACAAAAAAAAAACAAAGCTTGAAACTCACTGTAGAGTATAACCTCCCAAACAGGATGGAATGTGGTCACTTTTCAGGGCATGAAGACAGTGAATAGGATGAGGCTGTACAAATGAAGAAAAATGAGTGTGAAAAGGCATACTCAGAGTGTAGACAATAGCAAACTCTGCTCTCCTTAGATTGGAAGATAGCATGTGTGCTTATAAACTCTCAGGATTCAGACAGTCAAGAGGAAAGATGTCACTAGTCTAAATACTGTTCACTCATGATTTATACCAAATAGATAAAATGCAAAAATTAATAAAAAATTAGTAGCCTGTAAGATCTGTAATAATACTTCATTCTTGGGACAAAACATCTCTGTGCAAAATACACATAGATATTTTTCTCCTTCTTTTTTTCCAACCTCTTGTATACTGTCTTGTGTGTCTCACACTAAGCAGCTACAATATAGTGGACTAGAAAGGGGAAAATATTGCTCCGTCTTTGCTAAATTGATACATTATCTGTCTACTAATACCATA
The DNA here is from genome assembly GCA_963919715.1 of Microtus obscurus. Classification (NCBI taxonomy): domain Eukaryota; kingdom Metazoa; phylum Chordata; class Mammalia; order Rodentia; family Cricetidae; genus Microtus; species Microtus obscurus. The sequence goes on along the minus strand of CAWTZC010000501.1, from coordinate 1,964,259 downwards.
CTGTCACATATAAATAAATGTCTTTGAAATGTTGATTGTTCAGGAGTTTGCCTAAAAGCTTAAGTACATAAATTAACAAGTCCTCCCAATATAGTTCAGAATATACAAAGAACATTTCCAAATGTCAAAAAAACAGAAGGTAGGGTGAAGATCTGTCCACATTTTAGGCAAGGGGAACTAGCTCATCTGCTGTCTTTGTTTCTTTCCCCACTAGCATATTTATGCTCACACACATTCACACACACACACACACACACCTCACCAGCTGTCTTTAATTATGACACTAGCATACATTGATTATAGCATGAATAATAAAAACCCAAAGCCAGATATTAGGGTTCAAGCTGATGATCAGGAAACCAGCTAAGCCACTGCAAAAGTCTTACCTATACCAAAGCTGGGTGACTACAGACTGAGCACTGAGCCTCTCCCTCCTACTATCTTATATTCTACTTTAATGCTCTGATTAAAAGTGTGTGACTTCCTAGTTCTGGGATTAAAGATGTGAGTCACCACCACCTGGATCCGTTTCTGCATTGATCTTGTGTAGTCCAGGGTGACCTTAAATTTATAGAGATCCTTGTGCCTCTGTCTCCCCAAACCTGGGGTTAAGGGTGCGTAACACCACTGCCTGGCCTCTAGTGGTTTAGGTTTGCCTTCTGATCTTTAGGCAAGCTTTATTTATAAGACATAAATAATTTTTGCCTGGCAATCTTGTCTACTTTCAATATCCAGGAGGATAACTACATGTTTTTCTTTGGGTTCACCTTTTTATTTAGCTTCTCTAGGATCATGAATTATAGACTCAAAGTCCTTTATTTATGGCTAGAATCCACTAATGTGTGAGTACATATTATATTCATCTTTTTGGGTCTGGGTTACCTCACTCAGGATAGTGTTTTCTATTTAAATCCATTTGCATGCAAAATTCACGATGTCATTGTTTTCTACTGCTGAGTAATGCTTTTGTAGTATGATAGGTCATCTCTTGGGTATATTCCCAGGAGTGGTATTGCTGGATCCTGGGGTAGGTTGATCCCGAATTTCCTGAGAAACTGCCACACTGATTTCCAAAGTGGTTGCACAAGTTTGCATTCCCACCAGCAATGGATGAGTGTGCCCCTTACCCCACATCCTCTCCAGCAAAGGCTATCATTGGTGTTTTTGATTTTAGCCATTCTGACAGGTGTAAGATGGATGGCATCTCGAAGTTGTTTTGGTTTGCATTTCCCTGATTGCTAAGGAGGTTGAGCATGACCTTAAGTGTCTTTTGGCCATTTGAGCTTCTTCAGTTACGAATTCTCTGTTCAGTTCAGTTTAGTACCCTATTTTTAATTGGGTTAATTAGCATTTTAAAGCCTAGTTTCTTGAGCTGTCAAGGTCCAAATGAGGAACAGAAGGAGAGAAAACTTGAGCAAGGAAGTCAGGACCACAAGAGGTGCACCAATCCACTGAGATGGTGGGGCTGATCTAATGGGAACTCACCAAGGCCAGCTGGACTGGGAATGAAAAAGCATGGGATAAAACCAGACTCTCTGAACGTGGTTGACAAAGAGGGCTGACTGAGAAGCCAAGGACAATGGCACTGGGTTTTGATCCTACTGCATGTACTGGCTCTGTGGGAACCTAGTCTGTTTGAATGCTCACCTTCCTAGACCTGGATGGAGTGGGGGGGGGACTTGGACTTTCCACAGTGGTGTGGGAGAATTGTCTGTAATCTGTCAATCATGTTATAAATAAATGCTGTTTGGCCAGGCAGGAAAAATAGGAGGGAAAACCAGACAGGAAGTAGAAATGATGTAATGAGAACAGGAGAATTCTGAGAAGGAGGAAGTTGATTCCTCCCACTCCTGCCCAGACCACAGAAGCAGCAGGATGTGATCTGCCCCACTGAAAATGGGTACTGAGCCACATGGCTAACATAGATCAGAAAAATGGGTGAGAGCTAGCCAATGAGAGGCTAGAGCTAATGGGCCAATCAGCTTATAACTTATAGAGATCTCTGTGTGATTTTTCTCTGGGACTAAACAGCTGGGGAACTGGGCAGGACAGAAACCCCAACAACAAACAAGCCAGGCCTGTCCATGTTATACCACAGGGCAGGGAAACCTGATTGCTCTTTGGTCTGGAGAGGGAGGAGGAGGGGGAGGGGGAGGGAAATGGGAGGAGGGGAGGAGGTGAAAATTTGTAATAATAATATAAAAATAAAAAAGACATAAATAAAATATCACTCTAATTGATGGCAAAGTAAGCATACATATGTTATTAATTATCATTTCATTCCTGACTTCTGCTCTTGTTTCTTCGTATTATTTTCATCATGTTATTTGATCTCCTCAAATTCAGTCAATAGAAATATAAGCTGTAGCACTTTTGCAATTAAATTTTTTTTATTTGCAATAAAATTCCAATAATTGTTTTATTTTGTTTTCTCACGATATACTTGGAAATGTTTTATCAAAGTTATTACACTGTGCAATTTGGAATTTAGGGCACATTTTCAGAGCTTGTAATGATAATGAAGTTTTAGCTTTGGTCTCTCTGAATGACAGCTGAATTCCCTCTCCTGTTTCAGACCATAAAGAAGACTTGAGTTGGCAATGACAAAAGACCTGAGTGAGGAATCAGCAAACTGTGCTGAGGGCAGTTGCATGGAATTTTCTTAGAAAATCAGGAAAAGAGATTATCTCCTGCTGACGGTCAGAATGAATTCTACACAGTGTTAGTATGCCTTTCTTAACATGTATAGTTGACTATGATTCCTCCGTGTAAGCATGCCCTTCTTAACATGTATAGTGGACTATGATGTGTAAGCCTGCCCTTCCTAACATGTACAGTGGACTATGCTTCCTCTGTGTAAGCATGCCCTTCTTAATATGTACTTTTGGTGTTATTTCCTCATCTTCAAACCTCAGAATCATCATCTTTGTCTCTTCGTCATTCCTCTCATTCCTCTCTTTTTTTTTTTTTTTTGGAAGCAAGCCCCTAGTGTGCTAACTGCCGTGAAGGACTCAGTACTTGCCGCATCTAAGTTTTAAGCTCCACCCATATTATTTCAGAGTGAAAAGGAAATAAATATGTACACAGTTCTAAATTGGACATTTTCTTATGGATTGCTTGAATTGTTGGCAGTGCTTATGAAGCAATTTTATTTATTTATTTTTGGAATATGTGCATTCTTTTCTTTAAAAATAAAAACCTGGGTGGTCGTGGCCCATGCCTTCAATACCAGCACTCAGAATCAGAGGCAGGAGGATCTCTGTAAGTTTGAGGCCAGCCTGGTCTACAAGAGATAGTTTTAGGACAGACTCCAAGGATACAGAGAAATCCTGTCTCAAAAAATTCATAAATAAACAAATAAATAAGTATAAATATAAAAAACTATAACATACAACTACAATGTAACAGGAATACCAATTTGTCATGGAAAACTATATGATGCACTAATCCTTCTGAAAAAAATGATGGTTAAACTTTCTTTTCCTGGATCTTTGATGAAGTGTTTCTGCAGTAGCACTTATACCTCACTAAATACATAGAAAATATGTAATTGTAGCTTAACATATATATAATATATATAATACATATATATGTATTATATATATATATATATATATGTTTATTTTTTTCTAGTACAAGTTGTCTACAGTTAATTGTTGGGGAAAAATGCTTTTCTGAAGTCAACGTTTTATAGTTAGTTGCTTCATTTTTTTCTTTAAGATTGAAGGAAAAACCAACATTATGAATGAACTGATATAACAGGAAATCAGCAGGGGAAAATGAATTTCGATGATTTCTTCTTGGCAATGCAGCTATATCCAGTGCAATTGATGAAATACACAAATAGTTCAAAAAAGCCATTCATTTCTGCCCTATCAACACACTTTTAATTAGAAGCATTTAATTAGACTTGACTAAAATTTCTCAGGAAGACTGCAGACTGCATATTGAAGTTGTTTGGATACAAAGAAATGTATTCTTTTCGACATTTACCAAGTACAGCATGTAGCTTCCATGGTTGAAGGTATTCCTGGGAAATATTCCTGTCAGAATTATTCTTTATCACAAAATTTATGGGAATACAATGTTCTCTCGGGGTTTATTAGTTATTAAGCTTTGCTGTTTTAATTGTTACAATAAATAAGATGCCTTTTTAATGCATTCATGCCATTTTATGCTTTGTCATATTTTTATGGCAAGCAATAAATGTGTTTGATGTTCTTGATACTATTTTACTGCACGAATTTTTTTAGCTTTCATTATCATGAGCATTTTTGACATGAATTAAGATGACATGCAAATCTGCAAGCTCATTTCACTGTAACGAAATTGCTACATTGTTGTATTCATGGTGCCCTTGACTCTTTGGGAGCAAGCTTTGTTTTCACGTAAATTTGACAGAAATCAATTATTATAAAAGTTTCTCCTTTATTTCTGATATTCCATGGCCATTGGCATATAGAAAGCACACAAATACTTCAATTTCTTTAAAGTTAATGAGTTAATTATCTTTACTACTAGGTTGAATGATCTTTTTACAGATTAAAAGCAAACAGATATTTTCGTTTCATGTTTATGAGTGTTTGGCTTACATGTATTTATGTGAACACATGTATGTTCCTTGTGCCAGCAGAAATCAGAAGAGAGCATTGCATTCTTTTGAAGTGGTAGTTTTGAACTGCCAAGGGTGCCTAGAAACAAACCCAGGTCTCTCCAACTTCTTTTAATTTTTTTTTTTATTTTGGTTTTTCGAGACAGGGTTTCTCTGTGGCTTTCAAGCCTGTCCTGGAACTAGTTCCGTAGACCAGGCTGGTCTCGAACTCCCAGAGATCCTCCTGCCTCTGCCTCCCGAGTGCTGGGATTAAAGGCGTGCGCCACCACCGCCCGGCTAAATGTGTAGTCCAGACTGGCCTCGAACTCCAGTTCCAACTGCCTCTGCCTCCTTCACCGGCCTGCACCACCAGAGCCGGCTCCAACTTCTTTTAATAGATTTTTCTGAAGGCATTCTACTGCGACATGTGCCAAAGTAAATATTATATCAAACAATTTCATAGGAAGTACTTAATATTATTCAACAAATACTTATTAAGAAGTTATTAAATATGAAAGCAAAACCTCACAAGATATAAATTCTTAAATGGTTTCATGTACTGATTTCCAGATTTTTAATATGTACACAATTAATATTCATGCCTTGTGTCATGTAAGTATTAATTTGCAAGTATTCCTTTTCCTTTAGTGTGTACTTTTAAGGCTGGATAATTTACTTATAATATTACTAAGTTTTGAAAATAAATATTTTGTTAGTCTAGGTGCCTGCAGACAGTAACATAGAGATTCAAAACAAGAAAATGGCAGCTGTGTGTTAAATTTCATCCCCTTGATTTATAATTTGTAATACATAGAATACCTCCTGGCCTAGGAAATACCTTCAAAAGAATGAAGATGTTAAGCTTATTTGCTTTCTCTCTGTGTATCTCATGAGGCCTGCTTTTATACCATTCTGATTTCCATTTACTGACTTTATTGTGACAGGATAATTGTGTTGTAAACATAGTAGAATACCACTAGACTTTCACAAAACCGAATTTGTAATTGTCACTGTCATATAAACTTAATGGCTACATAGATTGTGCCTATTATTTAATAGGTATTTTCTCTTTTCATTTAGCTATCCTAAGACTGGGTACTGCTTTTACCAGCTTGGTATAGCTGATAAATAAATGGGATTGTGTGCACATAATCTGTCTCTTGCTGTGTTTTAGAAGAAAGGATGCATGATTAGAAAAGCAGCTATTAAAATCTTTCCAGTCAACTACAAATATGGTGTTCAGTTCTATCCATACAGATGAGTACTATACACAGCACCTAAGGTCTGCAAGATCACTTTCCTACTAAGTTCCTATTGGTTACTCATTTCTTCATGGGATTAGTCAATATGAATCTTCTGTTGAATTTAGGGGGAGAGAGAAGAGGGATGTTAGAGGGAGAAAGACAAAAGTCCATCAGGAAAAGTTTTTTGCCAATGGTACACTTTGGCAGTTTAAAGTAGAGGGGTTTAGGCCAAAGGTAAAAAAAAAAAAGAAAGGAAGGAAGGAGGAAGAAGGGAAGCCTTGAATCATGAAGAAACAAGTTTGGCATATTTAGAGAGTCCAGTTTGATCACATGCTCATTCAGTCCCGGTTCAGGTGGATTTGGTGAGCTCCCATTAGAACAGGCACACTGCCTCAGTGGGTGGACCAACTGATCGCGGTCCTGATTCCTTGCTCATCTTCTCCCTTTTTTCTGCTCATCAAATGGACCTTGGAAGCTCAGTCCATTGTTCTGATGAGGGTCTCTGTCTCTATCTCCATCTTCGCCTGATGAAGATTCTATGGTGATATTCGAGATAATCATCAGTGTGATAGTGGGGCAAGGACAGTTCAGGCACCCTCTTCTCTGACCTAGCTGGGGACATCCCCGTGGACACCTGGGATCCCCTCTAGAGCCAAGTCTCTTGCCAACCCTAAAATGGCCCCCTTAATGTAGATATGTAGATCTCGTCTTTGCTGCTCCTATATCCACCCTTCCTCCATCTCCACCCTCCCACTTCTCCAAGCTCTCCCCAGTCTTTCCCTACTCCTTTCTCTCTCCCCCTCTCCCCTTGAATGTGGCCGACAATGGGGGCTGACTGAGAAGCCATTGATAAAGGCACTGGGACTTGTTTCTACTGCATGTACTGGCTTTTTGGGACCCTAGTCTATTTGGATGCACAGCTTCCTAGGCTTGGATGTAGGGGGCAGGGCCTTGGACTTCCCACAGGGCAGGGATCCCAGCCCTCTTAAGGAGGGAGGGAGAAGGATGAGGGTTAGTGGAGGAGCAGGAGGGGAATGGGAGGACGAGAGAAAGTGTAAATTTTTGAATGAAAAAATAAAAAATAATAATCTGAATAAAAAGGAACATGTTGGGTTATTATGCAAGTATGTGGCAGGTGCATCTCTTTCTCTGGATATACAAGAAGAGCTGGGTTGATATATGACCCACAAAATGTGACAGTAGTTAGTTTGCCTGAAGCACTCATGCAGCAAAGAAGATTGTATTCCTGCCATGCTCCAAACTTCTCCAAATAATACTCAATGCAGAAATGCTCTAGCGCCTTTTGGTCTTCTCTTGCATAATTCATCTTGGATACCATTGCTCCTATGTATGGCTATTGCTATTTTAAAAATGGTCCCAAAAGGATTGCAAATTCCCAAATGATTTCATACTGAGAAGAAGCAAAAGAATGAACCTTGGTACCACCTAGGAAAGAGAGCTGTCATTCAGAAAGAGACTTTACATAGTTCTTACAATTACCCAAGATCCTTACAGTGAAGACTGGATCTCAGATATTGATGAGGCTTACACCTTTATCAAGAAGGTCTATAATGAATACCTCTTGTTGTCTCCTTATCCATGAACCTCATGGCACTATCTGGAAGGTATACTTGTGGGACAGTTAACCTGTTTTTGTTGTTATTGTAATTCAAAAAGTAGCCACACTGAAAAAATTCTCCTATTATAGTTGGCACATTATTTATTTCATTAGAAGTACAATGTGGATGTCTAGGCAGAGCTTGCCTAAGGAATTAACCCTGAAAATTTGGGAATAGTATCTTTGAGGGCTGTGACTATCAGCTCATCTTGTTCCTATTCTGGGTTCCTGTGTATATTGGTTTCCTGGAAACTGAAGACCCTTGTAATCATTGCATTCAAAACTGCATTCTAAAAGTCAGAAGAAGTGTTAAATATTTGAGAGTTAACTTTTAAACAAATAGTAACAAGGAACCCTGATGAAAAGAGCAATTGACAACAAAATTTTCCATTTTATTTTACTTAAATAATCTATGTTTCTTTTAAAAATCATAAATAGTAGTGGTAAACACCTTTAATCCCAGCACTTGGGAGGCAGCATTCATGGGAGTTCATGGCACATCTGGCCTACAAAGTAAGTTCCAGGACTACCAGGGCAGTTACACAAAGAAACTCTGTCTTGAAAAACAAAAACAATATAACGGACCATGAGTCATTCAATGAAATAACAAAGTATGGTTGCTACACAAGAAAAACAATCAAGGAAATTATTCCCCTCAGAGCCAAGCATGCAAACTGTTTAAAAGTTTGTAAATCTACCTAATTTACATGTCACTGAGAACAGAGAATAATTTAGTTGAGTAATTCAATAGAATGATCATCTCTGTCCATGTTTGTGTGTCCTTGTGGGGTGTGTGTGTGTGTGTGTGTGTATTTGTATGTCTGTACATGTGTGTTTGTGAATATGTCTCCACTATGTTGGGTTGGGTGGAGCAAACAGGCAGGGTCACAGCCTTGGTCCTAGTCATGCCTCCTTAGCACTAAAAAAAGTGTGCCTGGTCAGAAAATGATTACAGATAGGCAATAAAGATAGAGTCATACAAGAGTAAATCTCTGAATGGGTCACAGTGTTTTTAAAAATATCCATTGGCTTGGGAGAGAAAAGAAAAAGAATAGAGAAAATCCTTAGAAAAAAGAGAGGAGTCGAGTGTGGTGGTACACATCTTTAATCCCAACACTGGGAGGAAAAGGCAGGCAGACCTCTATGAGTTTAAAGATAACCAGGTCTATGGTGATATGCAAGATATTCATCAGTATGGCTATAGGATAGAGTCATTTCAGGTTCCCTATCCACAGCTGCCCCAGGAACTAACTGGGGACATCACCCTGGGCACCTGGGAGCCCCTCTAGATCCAAGTCTCTTGCCATCCCTAAGATGGCTCCCTTAATTAAGATGTGTGCTTCTCTGCTCCCCTAACCAACCTTCCTTTATCCCAATCATCCCGTTGCCCCAAGTTCCCCCCACCCTCCCCTTCTCACATTTCTCTCCCCTTCTCCCCTTATCCCCCCCCACCCACCACCCCCCAAGATCCCAAATTTTTGCCCGGCAATCTGGTCTACTTCCCATAACCCAGAGGATAGCTGTATGCTTTTCTTTGGGTTCACCTTCTTAATTAGTTTCTTTAGGGTATCAAATTATAGTCTCACTGACCTTTATTTATCTCTAGAAACCAATTATGAGTGAGTACATCCCATGTTCATCCTTTTGGGTCTGGGTTACCTCACTCAGGATAGTGTTTTCTATTTCCATCCATTTGCATGCAAAATTCGCGAAGTCATTGTTTTTTACCGCTGAGTAGTATTCTAATGAATATATATTCCATGGAGATAGAGACAGAGACCCACACTGGAGCACTGGACTGAGCTCCCAAAGTCCCAATGAGGAGCAGAAGGAGGGAGAATATGAGCAAAGAAGTCAGGACCACAAGGGGTGCGCCCACCCGTGGAGACAGTGGGGGCTGAGTCTTTTGGGAGCTCACCAAGGCCAGCTGGACTCTGACTGAAAAAGCATGGGATAAAACCGGACTCTCTGAATTTGGCGGACAATGAGGGCTGCTGAGAAGCCAAGGACCATGGCACCGGGTTTTGATCCTACTTCATGTTCTGGCTTTGTGGGAGCCTATCCAGTTTGGACGTTCACCTTCCTAGACCAGGATCGAGGGGGGAGGACTTTGGACTTTCCACAGGAACCCTGACTGCTCTTCAGGCTGGAGAGGGAGGGGGAGGAGTGGGGGGAGGGGAGGAGGGGAGGGAGGAGTGGGAAGGAAATGGGAGGCGGGGAGGAGGCAGAAATTTTTTTTTTTCCAATAAAAAAATAAAATAAAATAAAATAAAATACCTACTCTGGTAAAAAAAAAAATTAAGATAACCAGGTCTACAGAGTAAAACACAGGATAACCAAAGATACACAGAGAAACCCTGTCTCAAAAAAAAAAAAAAAAGAAAAAAAAAAAAAACAAGAAATTGAGTTAAAAATACACATAAAATAAAAAATACACAGAGTTTGAATTATTTATATTATTTTGTTTTCTTAATTTCTTAACTACAGAAAGTAATTTTATTGTACGGGCTGCTAAGCTAAACCAACATATATGTTTTAACAGTATCTTGACTTCAAATTTTGAGTCTAAGGGTATGTTACTTTGGAAAAGAGGCTGTGCTTTTATTTCCACAGAAGATGAGAACCTATAGATTCCTTCAAGACTAATGTGGTTTGATGGGAAAAATCCCCCTTAAATATCTCTGTGAACCCTAAAAATACTTCACCCAGCAAAAAAACAGGAAGCAGTTTAGAGAAAACTACACCAAAATTCCCAATATGATTGTTTATAAATGATTGTTTTCATTTAAGAAGAGTTGGATATAAATTATTAATGGTCACAGTTAATCTTTTTTTTAAAAAAAAGGGAGATATAATATAGAGATAAATTCTTTCCATTGGTATGGATCTTGATCTATTAAGACAAATTTAAGGTCAATTTTGTTATATGTATTTCTGTTCTTGTTTAAGGTATTATGTTTAGATAGCTCATTTAAAATGTAATGTATAATTTAAAATTGGAAATTAATAGGTAGTCATTTGTAATAGTCAAACTTGTATTTACAGTAATAGGTTTTCTAAATATACAAAGATATATTTCAGTTAGATAGGTATTTTTCAGATCTTTCAAAGACCTACAGAATATGGCATTTTAAAAGGTTTAAGAACTTAGTCTTTTGCCGAAAGTGAGACATGCCTACTTTTGCCAGAACTAATTACTTCAGAGAGGTTGATGGGCATTGAAGCAATGTGTTAGGGAATTTACCTTCAATGTGACAAGGCTGGCTTTTGGGGCAAGAAACTGTTCTTGCCTGTACTGCTAGATGGTACGCTGTATGAACTGGACATGCAGGACTGATGAGCTTTCCAAAAGATAAATGATCCTTAAGGGTTCCTGATTCACAGGGGAAACTGTCAGACATTCTGCCGGACGCAGAAGAAAGCAACTGATGAATTTTGCCATTACTAGGCAGAACAGATTTTCAAATTTCCTGCTTCATGGAAATATGTGCTGAATACTGTGGCTTGTTGGCTGAAGATGGATGACCCAATGATACAGAAGAACTTTGGGTGAATATGTAGACAGTGAAATGTCTCTGTCAATTCTAAAGTTTTGAAATTGTTTACAAAGGACTTCCTGTTTACTTAAGTAATACTATATCCTTCTGGGGTTTTTGAAAAGTTGAAGACAGATAGTTTTAGTTTCTCTTAGTTATGATAAAGAATAAATTATATAAAAACTTTAGATTCACAAAGAAAGGAAAGATGATAGAGTATTTTCCTTAATTTGCCAAATGTAAATGGACTAAATATTATAACTATATTTTTTGCTTGATAACTGCTTGTATATGTAATTTTATTATGTTAAAGTTAAAACTTTCCTTTTTATTTAGACAGAAAAAGGGGGCATGATGTGGGATTCTCCTCTGTATGCTATGAATATGTTTTATTACCATTGGGTAATAAAGAAGCTGCTTTGTCCTATAGCAGGGCAAAATAGCCAGAGAGAGAACACAGTGTGAGGTTTTCATAGAAGTAAGAACTAGGCTACTTTGATTAGAGAATTAGGTCTTTCAACTTTAACCCCTGTATCTGACTCTGGGATTTTATTATTAAGATCAATTAAATTTGTGCAACAAATGGTAGTGATGAAATGAATCTTGATGATAGACTGCTGTACTCATAAATTAAGCTAACATCAGAGAAGCTTCCTTTTGCCTTAGATGGGAACATATAAAGAGATGCACAACAAAATGTTATACAGAAAGAAAGAGAGAACTTGGAACACACAGCTCTAAAAAGTATATATCCATTAAATCCTTCTTCTCAGAGTTCAGGGAACTTTGAGGAAGCCAGAAGGGAGGGTGTAACAGTGAAGCAGTCAGAAAGGAAGAAAGACCACAGGAGAACAAATCCCACTAAATCAACAGAATGGAGATTATATGAATTCAGAGAACGAATCAGTCAGCACTTGGCCTACATGGGTCTGCTCCATTTTTTTCTTCATATACATTATAATTTTCAGCTTACTACATTTATGGTACTCCTGAATGTGTGAGTCTTTGATTCTTATGCACACTCTTGGGACATTTTTATGCCTATAGGATTACCTTGTGCAACTTCAATATTATGGCTTTTGCTTTATCATAGTTTATTATGCTGGTGGCCATATCAGAAGAGGAGCCAATGGCAATTGAAGCTTGAGGTGTCAGTCCACCAGGAAGAAAATCCCTGATGGGTAAATCTAACTGAGGCCATGAGACCACAGACTCCAGAATGTCTTCTTTTTCTTCTGTGCCTTTCCATGTTTGCTGCTGCCATCTTTCTCTCGTATCTGGCATGGTGTCAGTGGGTGTGGAGAGCTTTCCTGTAATTTAGTGTGTTTATCTCATGGATACATCCCATACAACTGGACATTTTTATCAGTGGATTGTTATGAAGATGATTTCTTCCTAAGCTGTACTGTCCAATTGATAATAATAACATTCATTTAAGTGGAGTTTTGATGATTAAAAATAAAACAAAGAAGTACTGTGTGGCTAGAACACAGCATTTATACTGGGGAGCTTTATAGACTGTGACTTAGGTTAATGAATAAGAAAAACAATTGAGTCCCAGAAGCCCAGTTAGTTTAAATTCTTCTAATATTAATGTTGGCAAATGTGTTCATAGGTTTCAGAGTACATGATAGCTGAAAGAAAGTTTTAAAAATAACTTAAAGTCAGAATAAGATGTTTTTGTTAAATAGCTTTGAGATGAAAAACCGAAGAAGATAGTCTTTTATAAACACATAGTTGATTGAGGAACTCTTTAAGGTCAAGGAGCAAGAACAAAGCTGCCCAATTATCACTAACTGATGTGCCTTTCTTGTAGTATTGGCTGGTGACCAATGATCTAATTAATTCCTTGTACTTTTTTTGCCCCAATCTCCTGATATAAAAATGCTATTGATGAGTGGGTATGCATCCTAAAGATTTGAAGTGGAGCTGACTGATCCTTTTTCATATATAAAAGTTTAGATTTGTGATTACTTTATGATTGGTTATAAGATTACCTTTCAAGACAAGTAAAAAAGTAGTTGTACCTTTCTTTGTAATCATATCTGCCGGAAGCAGGAAGTGCCTGTGACATACTAGAACTTGTTTGAATTTCTGAAACATCAAAGTCCACCTGCTAGTAATGCACTCCTTCCAACAAAGCCACACCTACTCCAACAAGTCTACACTGCCTAATACTGCCACTCACTAAGGTCCTCTGGGTTCAGTTTTCTTTCAAACCACCATACTTAGGATATTTTATTTTGTTATATTTTGTTGCTAACAAACCACAACAACAAACCACACACACATATACAGAATTGGTTTGTAGTACATTTTCTTAATTTGTGATTTTTGTGGGCAAATCCAAATCCAGCCCATTGTAGGGGTGCCACCCCTGGGTTGATGGTCTTGGGATATATAATTAATGCAGACTGTGAAAGTCATGAGGAACAGGCCAGGAAGCAGCATTCCTCCATGCCTTTTGCACTAACTCCTGTCCCCAGGTCCCTTTCCTCTTTGTATTCTTCCACTCGCTTCTTTTGGTGATGAACTGTGAGGGGAAAAATGCCCCACTCTCCCAAAAAAGAAAATGAAGGTTTTTTTTCTTTTGATGTTTTCTTTTGTATTTTGTGTGGCATATTCATATAAATTTGTTACTTTATGTGCATTCCTCTGCTTTGCACATACTGAGTCCAGAGGAATGTCCAAAAGTGTTTTCATTTATTACTTTCCACCTTATTTTTGAGACAATACCTCTCTTGAATGCTGGAGTTCCTAAATTCAGCTATCCTTGCTAGAGAATGTGCTCTGGGGATCAAATTGACTTTTCTGCCAAAATGCTGGAACTACAGATGCATTGTACATGCTGGCCATTTCAAATCAGTTTCCCATATATTCCTACCACTTGCTGTATTGTTATTTTAAAAGGTATGAACTTGTTCTCCTTTCTTGTTCTAGAGCTTGCTCTATAACTTAAACTAGCCTTCAAATGGCCATCATCCAGTTTCAAACTTCAATATGTTGGGTTTACAGTGCTTGCCATTATACCCCGAGTATATTGAAATATCTTTAGAATTAAATTCCATCCTTGCCATTCAACAGAGACATTCTAAAGATGTGTAAGTTGCACAGTTCTGCTCATGTGCATCAGTTACTTAAACTCATAAATTAAAACACCACAAACTTTCCAATCTGTCGCATACGTTGCATTCCAAATGCCATGTGCAATCTGCATGCTCAGTTCAAGTCATGCAAACCGTCCAGCAGCAAACAAGTTTTCCTTCAGCTTCTAAAATTTCAAGTAAGTTATATTATATGTCTTGATTTACCATGAATGTTAAGTGTCACTTTATACGCAATCATAAATTATTAAAATTTGACAGCTGGCAAATTAGGCTAACATCTGGTAGCAAATCATTTCTGACAGTTCAATAGTACACATCTTATTGCGTAGCTATTAATATTATAAACAGAAAAATGTAAAATCATAGCACTTGACGAGCATATTCCCTGAAGAGATTGAAGAAATGCAGTGTTTATCTCAACGTGTAAGATGTGTGTGTCAGGCTTTCGTGTCTGAGGCTTGATGTAGATTGGAGCCATATAGCTATCAACATGGGTGGCATCACATGGTACCGCAAGCTAAAAAGAGAGATGAAAATTTGTGAATTTTGGTTGACAAGATAATATATTTATAGGAGAGTGTTGGGGGTAATATGTAATGGAGTGACACTAAATTGGAGACAGAAATAATAATATAAAATGGCATTCCATTCTTAATGCTATGCTTTTTCTGGGACTGGCTAAAAGCTACAGAAAGGAGAAATTCGGTTTGGACTTTAACAACAATCGAGTTTTTAAATCTACTAAGTGGTTGATTTATCTCTGACTCAACCGCCTGGAGTTGAGATAGTGATATGATTTACTGTCACTGATGCTCTGAAAGGGTAAATGGCACTTTGCTTTTAGCCTTTACTTCAGCAGTGATTGTGCTGAGCTGCACACATTGACCTATGTTTTGAAAACAGATATAAAATACATAGAAGGAAAAGTTAGTTCAAACTTAAAGTGCATCCATGTAATAAGACCTGAAAGTGAGCATGGACATCTGTATGGGTGTCTGTGCTGGTGTTCTCTCTAGCCATCATTTTCCTTGTAAGCAGGGAAAAAAATCTATTTGTTCTTTTCTAGCTTTGGCTTATAATTATTTTTGATCCAGGTCAAAGTCTAAATGTGTTTCAAAATAAACTCAACCATGAACTAATTTCCTAAATCATAAAAGTAAATGATGTTACTGACTCTTCTTTTCATACATGAGTCAGTTACCAAACAAGATGATGTAATTAAGGAAAAAAAATCCTGGTTGTATAATTTAATAGTGGTGAAATATCTGAGGGGAAAATGTATACTCTAGCAAAGACATTGCAGCCTAAAAGTTTCTCAGGTAGACAAAAGGTTCCTGGTATAAAGTAGATACAGGAGAATGTGGCATCTAAGTGTCACTTACATGTAGATAGGATTTAGAAAGCTTCCTGCATGTTGTTTCATGGTACAGGATGAGGCTATGAAATTGACATATCTAAAAATAATTGAAGACTGAGAATTCATTTGCTTCACCACTTCCATAGATAATTTATGGATGGTTTTCTGCTTCTTTCACACCCGAGCCTTATTTCACTTCCAAATACATCAAGTGTCAGTTCAAGTGCATAGTGGGTTTGGGGTTCTAGTGCAATTCTGTATGTGTTTAAAACGTCTCAGAGATTCATATTTTAAACTTTCTAAGAATATCTGACTAACCTTTATATATTTTATATTATGCATAGAAATCAAACTACATAATTATTTTAAAAAGAGGTTAAATTTCAAGTCATGTTTCTTTGTTACAACATGTGCTGATCCCTAAATCCAAAGACCCAAAGATAAGCTCTTTTTACATTTTGAATTTTGGCAAGAGTTGTTCATTTGAGTGCAAAAGCCATGTTTTTCAGACACAGATTTTATGGCTCATATTCAGATATAGTGAAGATCTTCATTAGACTGAAAGAAATGCACTTTCTTTTGTATTTTCAAAAGATACCTTTGATCTTTCTTGACAAATCCTGGGTTAATGGAGTAGCGAGTCTTCCTCATACTGAAAATGAACAGGATAAGTGAGTTCAGTATTATAATAAAATTCATTTAGGCCAAGTGATTTTTTTAATGGAAAGTTATACCTCAGTTTCTTTGCAGTTATTTCCTTTGGCTTGCAAAACTGATAAATTAATCAGTTCACGCTGGGAAAGACCTCCTGGCTTCAGTGAACAGTTACCATCATATTGTTACAGTAGAGCAATGCCACTGCTGTAACACAGTTTCATGCTCCTGCCCATCTTTGCTTCTGGTCTAGTATGTTTAAAATATTTGTGTAAAGGGGGCAGTTAGGGGTAGAGCTTCTAATTCTGTCCCCCAAAAAAAGGTGGTCATATGTTAGTCAACCAAGGCAGTGGGTTAAGAGATTGACCCAATCCTCCATATTTCTGTTTATTTAACAACCTTCTTATGTCACTTTTTAATGTTTTGATTTTTTTTAAAAATGAATTGTTATCATACATAAGCCACAATTTAAATGGCTGATAGGGAAATATATTTATGTCATTTAGTTAAGACTTGTATAGAGCTGTGTGTACAGCATCAAAACTGGTTAATTATCAAACAAATACCTTATTAATATTAGATGGAAATAAAACCCAAGAATGCCCTATATGGGACTCAGCATTATTTTCATGGTTGCTTCTCACTCTTAGACTACTCTTAAATTCAAACTAAGTGTTTGAGGATGTGAGATTTTGTAACTATTAATGGTATTGTTTTTCTGTAAGAAAATAAACAAAAAACAGGAACACACAAACAAAAAACAAATTCTAAGAATCACTAATTTAATGAAACATTTCCTTCAGCTGTGTGAGGTGTTGGGAAAATGTTGCTGTGTCCTCATGATCTTTATTCATTGTCCATATCTCTCAAAATTGCAGCTATGTGTGCTATGAACTTGAATAATTATTTCACTTGGTAATTTCCAGTTATGATTCTGTTTGAAAACAAGCACAATTTTGTACATCGAGGGGATAAAATTCTTACTACCAGTAGTCATGTGACAATAGTACAGGATGTTCCGGTAATGGATTAGCCAACGCAAATTTTCAACTGTATCAAGGGTGGTTGGAACAGGGTGATTAGATTGTTGAGTAATTAGTGGAATAAACATGGGAGAAAGTGGTAGTGTTAAGGGGACAGAGAGGCCACAGTAGATAGGAGAATGTCAGTATTTTCTGTGATTCAGAGGTCAAGTTGAGGATTTAGATAGTACATTGTGCATTAATTAGGGTTTCTATTGCTTTGAAGAAATACCATAACCATGGCAACTCTTATAAAGGAAAACATTTAATTGGAGCTGGCTTACAATTTCAGAGGTTTTGTCCATTATCTTCATGGCAGGACACAGCAGTGTGAATGCAGACATGGAGCTGGAGTAAGAGCTAAGAGTTCAATATCTTGATCTACAGGCAACAGAAGCAACTGTGTGTCACACTGGGCATAGCTTGAACACAGGATACCTCAAAACCTACCCACATGAAATGACACACTTCCTCCAACAAGACCACACTTTCTCTATACAGGTCATACCTCCTATTGGTGCCAATCCTTATGGGGTACATTTTTTTCAAACCACCACACTGACTGTAAAGGAAATAATTGCTAGCTTTTGCAAGACTGCAAGCAGAGACACCATTGGGTATCCTTACAGTAGTTTAAAGAGCATTTCACAGATTTGCAATGGAGATGGTGAAAATACCTAATGTAGGTATATTTTGAAGCTAGCACAAGTAATTCAGACAGGTTGTTGACTGTGAAAAAGAAAATATAATGACTAAAGACTGGAAGTTCCTTTTAAATAATAAAGTAATTTTATTCATTCCAAATGAATAGTGTGGGTTCACATGTGGCATGGTTGGCTTAATATGTATATTAAAATGTACCTAAGACTTATGGAGCCTAACAGGGAGAACCAAATTATAAGGCTAAAGCTAGGGCTGATAAACAAGTACACAAGGATTCATTCCTTCAGAGCCTTTGCTGTTGTACATTAAATAGAAATATATAGAAAATGATTATTTAGATACTTTGTCATTAAAAAGTATAGACACTTTGAAAGAGATGGCAGATTAGCAAGGATAAGAATGGGCAGGGTTGGATGAATGTACCCAGTATGCCAAGTAGAGAAAGACCTGGCAGGAAGTGAGGTGACTGCGGTAGTAGAAGCTACTAGATCAGCATGAGAACTGAGATTGACTGCCAGATTGATAACAGGAAAGGTGCAGCCGCAGTGACTCTTCCAAGTTGGTATGAGGAATAGACGTGTTATGTATTAACACTTTCTTGACTAAAAGGAATAAATCATTGCAGGAAGTTTCATTGTACATGGAATCAAAGGAGACAATAACAGATTAGAAGAACTAGAAGGGAGGAAATTATTTAAGTAATAAAAAATTATTGACACACCAGTTAGGATGCTTCCATGGTCAGTGTAGCACTGTGGTAATTATAGGGAGGTGGGATTTCCTGGGGTGAACGTACTGAAGATATAAAAATATAGTAACTTAAGTAAAAGTAGAAGATTGGTCATGGGGTACATGCTTAATAGTGCCCCAGCCATCATAAAGAGTTATAGCAGGGGGTGTAGACATTAGGGGATGGTTAGAAGATAGGGAGAGTTGCTGCCATTCTTTTCCAAATGCTTCATTTTCTGGTACTATTGTCACATGACTTCTGGTAGTGAGAATTTTATCTCCCTGATGTACAAAATTGTGCTTGTTTTCAAGCAGAATCCTAACTGAAAATTACCAAGTGAAATAATTACTCAAGTTCATAGCACACTGCAATTTTGAGAGCTATGGACAATGAATAAAGATCATGAGGACTCAGAGAGTAACATTTTCCCAATACCTCACACATCTGAAGGAAATGTTTCATTAAATTGGTGAGTCTTAGAACTTGTTTATTTTTTTTTGTTCCTGTTTTTTTTTGTTTGTTCTCTTACAGAAAAACAATACCATGAAGTGAGTGACACAAAGTACTCATTTTTCAGAGTAAAGTAGAGTGTTAATTTTTTTTTTAATTTTTTTATTTATTTATTTATTTTGTTTTGTTTTGTTTGGTTTGGTTTTTCGAGACAGGGTTTCTCTGTGGCTTTGGAGCCTGTCCTGGAACTAGCTCTGTAGACCAGGCTTTTTATTGGAAAAAAAAAGAAATTTCTGCCTCCTCCCCGCCTCCCATTTCCCTCCCACTCCTCCCTCTCCTCCTCCCCTTCCTCCACTCCTCCCCCTCCCTCTCCAGCCTGAAGAGCAGTCAGGGTTCCCTGCCCTGTGGAAAGTCCAAAGTCCTCCCCCCTCAATCCTGGTCTAGGAAGGTGAACATCCAAACTGGGTAGGCTCCCACAAAGCCAGAACATGAAGTAGGATCAAAACCCGGTGCCATGGTCCTTGGCTTCTCAGCAGCCCTCATTGTCCGCCAAATTGAGAGTCCGGTTTTATCCCATGCTTTTTCAGTCAGAGTCCAGCTGGCCTTGGTGAGCTCCCAAAGAATCAGCCCCACTGTCTCCACGGGTGGGCGCACCCCTTGTGGTCCTGACTTCTTTGCTGATATTCTCCCTCCTTCTGCTCCTCATTGGGACTTTGGGAGCTCAGTCCAGTGCTCCAGTGTGGGTCTCTGTCTCTATCTCCATCCATCGCCAGATGAAGTTTCTTTATTTATCTCTAGAAACCAATTATGAGTGAGTACATCCCATGTTCATCCTTTTGGGTCTGGGTTACCTCACTCAGGATAGTGTTTTCTATTTCCATCCATTTGCATGCAAAATTCGCGAAGTCATTGTTTTTTACCGCTGAGTAGTATTCTAATGTATATATATATTCCATACTTATAACCCCAGCAGCACAGTCATTAAAAGCAACATTGAATAAATGGTACCTACTGAAACTGAGAAGCTTCTGTAAAGCAAATGACACTGTCACTAAGACAAAAAGGGAACCCACTGACTGGGAGAAGATCTTCACCAACCCCGCAACAGACAAAGGTCTGATCTCCAAAATATATAAAGAACTCAAGAAACTAGACTTTAAAATGCTAATTAACCCAATTAAAAAAATGGGGCACTGATCTGAAGAGAGAATTCTCAACAGAAGAAGTTCAAATGGCCAAAAGGCACTTAAGGTCATGCTCAGCCTCCTTAGCAATCAGAGAAATGCAAATCAAAACAACATTGAGATATCACCTTACACCTGTCAGAATGGCTAAAATCAAAAACACCAGTGATAGCCTTTGCTGGAGAGGCTGTGGAGAAAGGGGTACCCTCATCCATTGCTGGTGGGAATGCAAACTTGTGCAACCACTTTGGAAAGCAGTGTGGCGGTTTCTCAGGAAATTTGGGATCAACATACCCATGGACCCAGCAATGCCACTCTTGGGAATATACCCACGAGATGCCCGATCATATGACAAGGACATTTGTTCAACTATGTTCATAGCAGCATTATTTGTAATAGCCAGAACCTGGAAACAACCTAGATGCCCCTCAATGGAAGAATGGATGAAGAAAGTATGAAATATATATACATTAGAGTGTTAATATTAATGACAGCCCTTCTCCTCCTTGAATAAAGCACTTTAATAAAATGATATTGTGGATCAATGGGACACCCATAAATGGCTGCTTACTTGCTTTTAAGACATATAAGTGAAAACAGTCACCATGGTGTATGTCATTAGTTTGAACATCATTGATTGTCATGATGCATGCTTATAGATCAGTACGTGGTTCCTAGCAATCACTCAGCACAGACTAGGTAATCACTCAAGGGTTTGGTGGATACATGAATGGTTGTAAACAAATCTCCATGTTATCTTAAATAGCAATATGCAATCAACTTTCTCTAGTGTAGTTAACTGAAAATATCTGTTAACATGAAAAATATTGTAAAGGTGCTTACAGAAGAAACTTTTTCTACCAATGCAAGAGAAGTAAGACAGATTTTATTTTTACAGGAAAAAGTGAAAAGAAAAAGAAAGAGGCTGGTGCCCAGAGAGTAATGAAGCATGCCATTCCTTTTGTTTCATCATTTTTAAGCTATCTGCTTGACTTTATTATGAGTTATGTCCATTACCATCAAGGTAGGAGTTGGCTTTACCACTTTGCCATCTTGACGATTCCTTGGAATATCCATCATGTCTCTTACTGAAAGGTGTCAAGAGCTTTCCGTATTCAATTCCCATACATGACTCCTATATACCCTGCTGTGCTCTATGGAAGTCTTTCCATATTCAATCCCCATACATGATTCCTATATACCCTGCTGTGCTCTATGGAAGTCTTTGAACATATTGTGCCCATTTTTACTCATGTACTCAGAATGTGTCAAAACATCTATAAAATTGACCATAAAATTTTAATTCCTGTCCATATCCAAGAATAGAATGGAAGTTGAATGCATAGATGAAATTATCAAAGGATAAGTGAGGATATATATTTTAAAAACTTCAAGGGGATAAAGTATTTTAATTCGACCCTAGACAAATGGATCCTAGAAAAGTGGGTATTTAGTCAGAATTTTTTTCCCGGATCTGCATCATTTGACAAGTAACAACTGTTTTTCAACAGAGTATGTGACACAATATTTAAATTCAGGGAACAGATTGAAACCAACAAAATCCTCAGGTACCTTAGAAAGGTTTAATAAATATGTCTCTGGGATTTCTCATGTGACTTGGTGGTCCCCAGGATCTGTGCTGAGATTGTGTGCTCCTCCTGGCACACAATGAAGCTCTGTTCTGTGGTTAATAGAGTGACAGCAGCAGTGGGGGTGGATATTACTGTAATCACAGCTGCTTCTCCTTGTATCGTGAATCCCAATACACATAGAGATGCCTCCCAGGAATCACAGGATGGGAAGCAAACATTTCAGTGAGACCATAGTATCTTGGGCTGTGATTATAATTGAGACCATAATATCCTTTTGCATTGTGCAAAACAAAGAAGAAAAAAACTGATAACATATTCATATTACAATAAGCCAGAGAATTGAATAGATAAAATGCAAAAGATTGGAAAGTAGGAAAAGTGTTTGATTAAAAATGGAAACACATAAGGGAGGTAGCCTTGACCCCAGGATGCCTCGTCCTCTCTCACTATAAGGAAAGGCTAATGTTTAATGCAGAGTGGAGGTGTTTTTTTTTTCTTTCTTTTTCTTTTTTTTCTTTTTTGAGCTCTGAAAATAATTTGTTTGAATTCTGAGGCTTTGGACTAAGGATTGTCAAGAGCTACACAATACAACAAGGGCATTGAGTTCCATGTGGGAAAGGCAGATCACGACTTGGCTTTGTTGGTTAATGTCTATGTAAGGCCTAAGCTGGATATTTACAACACTAAACCTCCCTCTGTAAAGCAGAGCTCACAGTATAAGCTATGCCTAACATAAAGGGCTTTGGGGAAGCTCAACTGAAGAGATGCAGGGAAAGCTTCTTTATATTGTACTGCCACGCGGTCCAAGGGTTAAGACTATGGAATTGAACTAGTCTTCTTTTAAATCTCTGCCTTATCACCTACTGACACTATGGCCTTCGGCATACTCCAGGTCTCTAGGTCTCATGCTCCCAAAGCAAAAAAGAAAAAGGGGGTGGGGGAGCTTATCTAATACCACTCAAGGGATTATAGTGAGGAGGAAATAGAATGTATCAACTATAGAAAGTGTTTAACAGAATGCTGAAAAGGAAATACCCAATAATTAAACCTTGTTTCTGCTATTCTATAAAAAAACGGTATTGTTTCATCAACAGTAGGGACAACTCACTTCTGATTTGAAGAAAGTCATTATGGTATATTTAGATGAGAATGAGGCGCACGCCTTTAATCCCAGCACTCGGGAGGCAGAGGAGCGGGGTCTCTGTGTTGACAGCCAGGTCTACAGAGCTAGTTCCAGGACAGACTCCAAAGCCACAGAGAAACCCTGTCTAAAAAAAAAAAAAAAAAAAAAAAGAGCTAGTAGATGAGAATGAGGTAATGTTCTAGTTTGGTTTATATTGTTGTGACCAAAATAACAATTTGGGGAGAGAAGGGGTTATTTGGCTTACAAATCCTGAACACAGTTGATCATTGAGGGAAGTCACAATAGCAACTTAGGCAGGAGTAGAGGCAGGAGTGATGGAGAAAACCTTTTTATTGGCTTGTTTCATAGCTTGCTCAGCTTGCTTTCTTACATTATCCAGGTACAGCAGTGTTGGTAGCTCACATCATGGACTGGGAGCCCCCGCATCAATCACTGATTGAGTAAATGCAGACAAACTTGCATTATAGACATTCTGATAGAGACTATCCCTCAATTAAGGTTTGCTCTTCCCAGATGACTCCAGTTTGTATGAAATTAACAAGAAATTGCCCAGAACAGGGAGGAAGAAAAGAAGGGAGGGGAGAGGGAAGGGGGTAGAATAGAGGGGGAATGGGCTAGGGGGAAAAAGATATCTTTTGATGCCAAAAATACATATAAAATTTTAGTTTGCTATTAATAATGTGAGCTAAAGTAAGTTCTTGGATGAAAATATGACTGTTTAACATGATTTAATTTGTTTTAAATGAAATCTGATGCTATCACCCAGACTGATTTGGAACTCACTGAATAGCACAATATGATCTCATTATTTTTAATTCTCCTGCCTCAAATTTCCTAGTACTGAGAATACAGGTATGAATTACCATGGTTTTTTTTTTCCTGTTTTTTCAAGACAGGGTTTTATTTTGTAGCTTCGGAGCTTGTCCTGGAACTAGCTCTTGTACAGCAGGCTGGCCTTGAACTCTCAGAGCTCTACCTCCCTCTGCCTCCCAAGTCTGGGATTAAAGGCATGTGCCACCACCGCCTGGCACAAGTTGTTATTTTTATAAATGATGCACAAATACTAATTTGAACTAATATTTACTCAGTCATCCAAAATAGCCCTTAAACAATGCTGGACGTTAGATATGCTCCATAGACAAAAACACAAGCTTCAAGTCCCACTATAATCAGGTAGGTGTCTACTCTTCACTTAAACTCCAATTTAAATATCATAGCACAATTCAAATAATTAATGATTTAATGGAAAATAAAATCAGTTATAAGATGCTGAAATATAGGTTACTGGAGAAAAGGTGGTTTTCTTATTTTAATTCAATAAATCTTTACATTTAAAAGATTCATATGTTTTATGTGCATAAGTGTTGGTCTGTATGTGTAAGGCACTATGACTGTGCCTGATGCTTAAAAGGGCCAGAAAAGTGAGCTAGATCCTCTATAAGTAGAGTAGTAATGGTCCTAGAGTTTTGAGGGCTGAATTTGGGTTCACCATGATAATAAAAATTCCTCTTAAACACCTGACCATCTTTCCAGACCCTTCAAATCTAGCTGTCTGTCTATCTGTCTTTCTGTCTGTCTGTCTACCTATTCTGTCTTGGTTTGTCTGTTTATGTGTGTGAGTGTGTGTATGTGTGTGCAGGTGGAAGTCTGTTAAGATCAGAGAACAACTTGCAGGAGTTAACTCTCTCCGCCATCACCTGGGAAACATGGACTGAACTCAAGTCTTCAGGTTCTGTGGCAAGCAGCCTTACCCCCTGAGTCCTGTCTCCAGCCCAGGGAACTATTAAAACCTTCGTGTTCTCTCCACGTTCCCTAGGAGAACAGAGCAGTAGACAAAAGTATGTAAAAGGAATGTTCACACACCCCATTTTATGAAAACTATCTTACCTTTTAAACGTTCAGCCTTCCTGCTCTGTGGGCAAACTCCCCAGTGGGGCTTCCTTGTTGGCCCATTAACTCTGCTGAACATATGCTTTGTCACTGCTTAACAGCCTCAGTTCCCAATTCCAGGGTAATGGCATCATTAGTTTTACCATCGTTATTTAGTCATAACGATAAGAAACAGAAAATATTGGAGAAAATTGGGGGGGGGGCAATTTGTGCCTGATAGAGCTTTTGGTTTTATGAACATACCCGTATGCACCTGCACGGATCAGCTCGTTAACAGAGACAGGAAGTGTCTGATGCTCCGCAGTCAGCAATGAAATTCAGTTGCTGTGGAGGGAGGAGGAGCCGAGAGTTATCATCCTACCTTCTCTGTTTGCACCAGGGAAAGCTGATAGTTAACTTTTGTTTCTGTCCTGCAGGACTGGTCATAGCCAAAGAACACATCCGTAAAGAAAAAAGAACGTGAAAGTGATGATTGAGTTTCAGCACACACTTCTCAGAAAAGCTCAAACTTAGTTTCCGTTTACTCGGGTAGAGGTGGGGGTTTCAGGTGGAATAACAGCAAACTTTTTGGATGTTTGGATGCTGTTAGACCAAACTCACAATTCAGTCTAGGAGCAATAAAGTGTTGATTTTACTTAGGGGAAAAATATGTTTGCACATATACATAGAAAAAAGTTAATTTTGTTTTGTACTTATCCTACTATCATTCTCTACCAACTTACTAAAGTATATTATTCTGTGGTGAATACAGTCTATCCATATGTCATATCATTGTGTTATGATAATAGTAAAAGCTCTTTTTTAAGTTTATCATTTCCATGCTTTAGATATCTCTATATGACCCTAAAATCTTCCCCATATGCAGACAGGTCAGATTCTGTCTCAATTTCCAAATGGGAAAATGAGGCCAGGAAACTTCTCCATGCAACCTTTGAAATGAAGACATTTTAATACCATTTTATCCAAGCATTTTCTTTTCATCTCTATATATAAAATTGTTTTTAATTATTTGAAAATTATCTTTGCAATTATTTTGGCACTTTTTCTAATCTCATAACTTGTTATTTTTCTGTTCACAAACCAAGATATATTTTTCTTGTCTCTTTATTTGTGGGGAGCTAACTTTGGTATGGTGAGCCTTTCGTACACTGATTATGTATTTGATGAGTAGAGTGATATTTCCAGTCTCAGCAAACAACCTCAGACATCATCCTCTATCTGAGCCAAGATGGACCAGGCTAAACTCGAATTCTTACTCAGAGACGCTTTTTGCTATTGCTGATCATTGCATCAAGGAAACGTAATTGTGAAATATTATTTATTTCAAATTTACATTTTAAATAGTTCTGACCAAATATGTAATATTTTCCTTTTATTTTAAACTTCTGGCTTATCTGTCTATAATCATCATCTTTTCATTTGCAAATTTATAAAAAGTAGGTAAATACAAAATACCCCCTCTTTAAAGTAGACTCCAGAGATTGGTAAATATTGTTTGAGCAGTGACAAGCCTGTGTATATAGATTTTGAATTCATAGTTTTTAAACTTTGTATTTCATTTACTTGCTTATTTGTATTGTGTGTTTGTGGTGTGCAAATGCAACTGCACACTTGTGGTAGTCAGAGAGCAGCAGGTGGGATTTATTCTCTTTCTACAATGTGCATCACAGGAATCAACTTGAACTCGGGCTACCAGGCTAGAGCCAATACGGATTAAACCAACTTTCTGACTCTGAATTAATAGTAATATAATTAATTAATATTATAACTATCTCAGGTTTTTCCCTGTATTAGAGATTAATATTTGAGACCATTGACTATACTTCTGATAAACTGATGGAGACTGTAATTGAAGCCTTACTGAGCAACTTTGGTTGAGTTTTATTTACATGACATCATTTCTATTTTATTTTTGTTATAATTTGATTGAAAAGAAAAGAAATAATATAATCACTACTTCTTTTGTGTTATTAGAAGTTGAATGGAAACTTCAGGTCAGGAAATACTTTGAAACTACTGCTATCTTACTTTCCTTTTATAGGTATACTCACCATATGATCTATTCCATACTGCTGTGTGCCAAGAAACAACTAGCTTTGTCGAGATGGGGAAACTTTTCTATATTTATGAATTATAATGGAAGAGTTTACCTCATTGGTGTATTACAATGAATTATTACTGATTTTCATCCAAGTACTGATAGCATTATCTTGGAATGTAATATCTTCAGAATTTATTATTACATTACAAAATTCCCCTTGGTTCATTAGTGAAATCCATTCAAAGACAAGCTTTCATGTGGCTATTGAGCACCCTTTGCCCATTTTTGAATTATAGGTTTATACACTGGGATTTCTGAGCAGTGTAGAAAATCATGTACATGATATCAGCTCCCATACTCCCTTAAGCCATGTGTTCCGTTAGTGGAACTCTAGAATAAGAACAGAAGTAGTCTATGTTGTGTACGCTATGTATTGTGATTAACTTTGCATGAACTAGAAATGAGATTCTAGCTCTGACTCTTAGCAGCAGTATTTGCTTTCACATCTGCAAGGCCTATCCTCTCTAAGAAAAACCAATGCTGGAAGGAGGTGCAGAAGCTAAAGGAAAACTACTAAAATCAATCAATATATGGAAGTTTTAGGGAATATTCAATGTTTAATAAATTGTGCTGTGATTCCTGTTGCCATGGGTGGTTGTAGAATATTATTTTAAGATGTGTGTAGAGGGAACTTACTGTCCTGCTTTGTCCAGAGCCATTCAGTCCCAAATTAACACACAGTGGCTTACATTAATTATAAACTATTTGGCCTATTTCTAAAGCTTATTACTAACTAGCACTTATACAACTACTCACAACAACTTGTAATCAACACTCTAAACAAAGGCAAACATCAATAACCCATTTTTTTTTAATGTGGGCATAAGTTTATAGGCTACTTACCTCTGATTGGGAACACTGATAATCCTATGGGGACCCAAAGAAAATTTAGGATTATGGTCAAGTCCTTATTGGAGTATTCTACGAGGCTGGATTATCTCAGTCAACAGTCTTGAGACTGTTCAGGATATAGAATTCTATATTAGAGTATTAGAGATACTCTAAAACATTGGATCACCTGGGCCATCTGTTCCCATTGGAGATCTTTTTTTGGGGGGGTGGGGGGGGTCTTCCTTGATGAATTTTCTTAACCCGAAATGAATCCACAGCCTCTCATTTCCTATGGAAACAAAAATCGAAACATCTTTTCCATAGTAACATATTCCTTTACTTAAATTTGAGGTCAAAGCATTTCAAATATATAGGCTGGGTTAATCCAGCAGCATTTATAATCAAATGTCTTTTTTTTTTTCAAATGTCTTTTAACAGCTCTTGCTCCTTCCTCAGTAGTCAAACAATTCAAAGACAACACGACAGCATTATCTATCCTTTTTCTTTTCCCAAGTCTACATATATTTTTAAACATGCTGTAAACCATAAAGAGAATTTTTTTTAAAATCTGAACATCCCTGTGCTGTATTTCTGTATCTTTTTCTGACCACATGAGTTTTTAATCTGCTAAGAGATATGACTAGGATCAGATCTAAAACTTTGGTGGGTGGCTCCACCACATTCCTTAGTGTTTGAGAGTTTAGCTTCATGCAAGACATACTGGCAGAAGCTAGCTAGGTTCATTGCCAGACTCTGTGGAGTTTCTAGTTTCATGCCACCACCAAGAATCCTGATGCCAGCTGCTCATAAACAACATTGAAGTGTTTCATGCTAAAGCCTCTTAAAAGAGCTGCTAGGTTTTTGCTGCTAACACTGAGTTGGGAAGCCTCTCTTAAAGGAACTGCATCTCTGCTTGCTGCCAACTAACAGAGCCTACTGGAGAGAAGAGAGTTACCAAGAAACTGTGCTTGATTCTGTTCTTGTCCATCTAGAAATCTTTTTTTAAAAGCTTTTCCAGGATTAATGTGGAAATTCTTGCCAATTGTTTGGGATTTAGAGTGCTGGTGACAAGTTGTTATGGATAATGGTCAGGGAAAAAGTTGAAAATCTGGACTTCAAATAGAAAGAGTAGGAGGGGTGAGCAGGTAGAAGGAATAAATAGAAGGAGAAAATGAAGTATTTGGGGAAACAAGAGAGTTTAAGTAGTGTGAAAAGAAGGGGCCAGCCATCCAGACACACAACCAGTCGTGGAATAAAAGTGAAAGTAAGATTACAGAAACAAGAAAAGGAAAAATTCCCAGAGGCAAAAGATAGATGAAATAAGTTAAGAAAAGCTAACTAGAAATAAGCCAAGCTAAGGCAGGACATTTGTAAGAAATAATAAGCCTCCTTGTGTATTTCTTCTGTGTTTATTTATTTGGGAGCTGGATGGTGGGTCCTCATCAGAGCCAAAAAAGGCAAAAAAGTAACAAAAAAAAAATAATAGTGGGTATAGTTTTAGATTATGTGTTTTTTTTTTTTTTTTTTTTTTTTTTTTTTTGGTTTTTCGAGACAGGGTTTCTCTGTGGCTTTGGAGCCTTAGATTATGTGTTTATATACCTCTGCCAAGGGATTTACACATTAAATTCTTACAGCCTTCAGAAAATGGAGATATAATGGAGGAAGTATTTGAACAGAAATAGAATGGCATTTCCTATTTAGAACATCTCATTTTCTTCAATATAAAATTCTCAGGAATCACGGAGCTTGTGAATCATGCAGAGTGGTTTTCCCTGGTTTCTCTTTTATTCTCAATGCATATGGAGTGCATAAGTACTCAGCAATCATTGACCTGATATTTCCTTCATACAATATCTGATAACTAGAATGCATGTCTGAGATTTGTGTCATGCACTCAGAAGTTTCATTTACCACTCAGTTTATATCATCAAAGTCTTTCCAAATGGATCTGATTTCACCTCCAAGTAGAAAATATTCCAGTATATTTCTGAAAGCAGCTATTATACCTGCCCTCAACTTCCTGCTTTCTCCTCTGTTATGACATGATTCTTAATTAGTTTAAGATGGTTTCTCATTGATTCACTATTGCAGTCCCTCTCCAAAGAATGTGTTTGATCTTCATAGCAATGAAGAAGCACCTAAGCAATACCTGATAGGCGCTTCATCACGGAACTATCACGTCTTCCCTCCTTGTACATGTCATCATTGTATGTACTGCCAGTCACATTGCCTAACACTTACACTTAACACCATCTATTCATTTTCTCCCTAAACATTATTCACACCACAAATTCAGTGCTAGCTTACTGTCACAAATTTTATAGTGCTTTGCTTTATTTTCATTATTGTTTTTGCTCAGCTGAAATCTATTTGTTCTTTGACCCTTTCCTACCATATGTATGGTAAACTAACTAGGTAAGCTTGAAAGTGGCATGACATTGTACTCTTAAATTCGAGAAGATATTTATTATCTGTATACCATTGTATAATATATGAAAACATTGAAAATGCACCTGTTAAATGTAGCTAGTACCCTGTACATACATAACAAAATTTGTGCAGGCAAAGGTGTTATTAGTCCAGGGGAAAGAGTAGGACTAGAATAAGTTTGAACTGAGGCGGTTGCTCTTTAGAAAAAACATAGTTTTGAACCAGTTTTAATTACTACTTAACTGTGGTTGATGTTTTACTTTTGGATTTTTTTTTTCTTTTTGAAACAATCTTATTTAAATAGCAATTCCAGTTTTCTCTCCCTCCTATCATCCTCTCCCCCATCTTCTCTCCACTCCCCCTCATCCTCAGAGAGGGTGAGGCCTCCCATGGGTAGACAACAAAGTGTGTCACATCATTTGAGTAAGGACCAGGCCTTGTATCTAGGCTGAAAAAAGTATTCCTTCATAGAGGCTTCAAAGAGGCAGTTGATGAATTAGGGATAAAAACTGGTTCCAATGCTAGTAGCCACACAAACTGCCAAAACCACACAACTTTCACCCATATTCAGAGTTCCTAGTTTGGTTTTATGCAGGTTTCCCAAGTGTCAATCCCACTAGCTTGAGTAAGCTATTTCTATGGGTTTTCCCATCATGACCTTGGCCCTCTCTGTGGCTGAACTGTAGTAATTCAGCCCAGTACTTAACTATGAATCTATGCATTTGCTTCCATTTTATATTAGATGAAAGTTCAATTAAGTTAGTCATCAATCTGATTACAGGGCAAGGTCATTTTAGGTACTATTATTTAGATTCTTAGCCAGGGTCATCCTTGTGGATTTCTGGGAATTTCTCTAGTGGCTGGTTTCTCGTAAATCACATAATGACTCCTTCTTTTAAGGTATCTCTTTCCTTTTTCTTCCTCTCTGTTCTTCACACTACTTGATCTTCCCAATCTCTCATGTTTTCCTCTCTGCTCCTCTTTTCTTCTCCTCACTCCCCTAAAACCATTCCTTGTTCCCCGAGGCTGCCACATTACTAAAGGGATTTTGTTTATTTCTCCTTTCTGGGGGAAATCACCTACAGCTCTCTTAGGGTTCTCCTTGTTTTCTGCTGTCTCTGGGGTTGTGGACTGCAATCTGGTTAACCTTTGCTTTATGTCTAGTATCCATTTATGAGTGAGTACATACTGAGTTTGTCTTCCTGGGTCTGGGTTACCACACTCGGGATGCTCTTTTCAAGTTCAGCCTATTTGCGTGCAAATTTCAAGATGTCACTGATTTACCATTGAGTAGTACTCCATTGTGTAAATATACCACCTTCTCTTTATCTATTCTTTGGTTGAGGGGCATCTAGGTAGTTTCCAGGTTCTGGTTATTGCAAGCTATGCTGCTTTTACATAGTTGAGCCAATGTCCTTGTGGTATGGGTCTGTATCCTTTGGGGATATACCCAAAAGTGGTATTGCTGGATCTTGAGGTAGACTAATTCTCCGTTTTCTGAGAAACTTCCATACTGGTTTCCAAAGTGGCTGTACAAGTTTGCACTTCCACTAGCAGTGGAGAATTTTTTCCCTTACTCAGCATTCTCTTCAGCATAAGCTATTACTGGTGTTTTTGATCTTAGGCTTACTGACTTGTGTTAGGTGGTGTCTCAGAGTCATTTTGATTTTCATTGCTCTGGTGGCTAAGAATGTAGAGCAGTTCCTTAAGTACCTTTTAACGATTTGAGATTTCTCTTTTGAGAATTTTCTGTTTAGATCTGTTCCCCCACTTTTAATTGTATTATTTGATGATATGATATCTAGATTCTTAAATTATTTTTATATTTTGGAAATCAGCCCTCTCTGAAATGTGGGGTTGGTGAAGATTTTTTCCCCATACTGTAGTCTGCCGTTTTGTCTTGTTGACCATGTCCTTTGCTTTACAGAAGCTTCTCATTTTCAGGAGGTCT
The DNA here is from genome assembly GCA_963919715.1 of Microtus obscurus. Taxonomy (NCBI): domain Eukaryota; kingdom Metazoa; phylum Chordata; class Mammalia; order Rodentia; family Cricetidae; genus Microtus; species Microtus obscurus. Next base: position 1,932,164 of record CAWTZC010000501.1, on the reverse strand, counting down.
CATTTATTAATTCCACAACTCAGTGTCTGTGTTTCTGGGGTTATATTCAGGAAGTGGTCTCCTGTACCAATACAATCGAGGCTATTTCCCATTTTGTCTTCTATGAGATTCAGTGTGGCTAGATTTATGTTGAGGTCTTTAATTCATTTGGACTTGAGCTTTGTGCATGGGGATAGATATGGCTCTATTTGCAATCTTCAATATGTTGACATCTTGTTATCCCAGCACCATTTGTTAGCATCCCATCTTTATTCCATCATATAATTTTAGCTTTTGTTGTCAAATAATAATAATGTGTACTTGTGTATATTAATATCAGACTCTTTGATTCAATTTTATTATTCCACTTGCCTGTTTTTGTTTTGTTTTGTATTGTTTGTTTTGTTTTGGCAAATACCAAACTGTTTTCATTACTATAGCTCTATAGTAGAGGTTGAAGTCTGGGATTGTGTTGCCTTCAGTAGTTCCTTTATTATATAGGATTGTTTTTGTTAACATGAATGTTTTGTTTTTCCATATGAATTTGAGTATTGTACTTTTGATGGTTGTGAAGAATTGTGATGAGAATTTGATGGGGATTTCATTGAATTTATAGATTGCTTTTAGTAAGACTGTCATTTTTACTATGTTGATCCTACCTATCCAAGAGCATGGGAGATCTTTCCATTTTCTGATACCTTCTTCAATTTCTTTCTTTAAAGACTTAAAGTTTTCCGACAGGTCTTCTATTTATTTTAACCCAAAATATTTTATGTTGTTTGTGACTATTGTGAAGGGTAATGTTTATCTTATTTCTTTCTCAGCCCATTTATCATATGTATATGAGGACTACATATTATTTTGAGTTATTCTTTATCCTGGCACATTGCTAACTGTGGTTATCAATTTGTAGGAGTTCCCTAGTATAATTTCTTGGGTCACTTATACAAACTATCATATGTTGTAAGAGGAGCGGCCGGCTGTGTCTGTAAATAGTGAAAGTTTGACTTCTTTCTTTCCAACTTGTAGACCTTGATCTCCTTTTGTCTTCTTATTGCTCTACATAGAACTTCAAGTATTATATTAAATGCATATTAAGAGATATCTTGTATTGTTCCATATTAGTGGAATCACTTTCAGTTTCTCTCCATTTAGTTTGATCTTGTTTGTTGGCTTGCTGCATATTGCCTTTATTATGTTTAGGTATGTTCCTTGTATACCTGATCTCTCCAAGACCTTTATCATGAAAGGGTGTTGAATTTTGTCAAAGGCATCTAATGAGATAATTGTGAGGCTTTTTTCTTCCAGTTTGTTTATATGGTGGATTACAATGGTGGATTTTCTTATGTTAAACCATCCCTGAACTCTGGGAAGAAGCCAACTTCACCATAGTGGATTGTTTTGTGTTCTTGGATTCAGCTTTGCAGCATTTCAATGAGTATTTTTGCATCGATGTCCATGAGAAAAATTGGTCTTATGTAATTCTCTTTCTTAGTTACATCTTTGTGTGGTTTGGGTACCAGAGCAATTACTGCCTCCACATAAAAAGAGTTTGTCCCTTCTGTTTCTATTGTGTGGAACAATTTGAGGAGTGTTGGTATTAGCTTTTCTTTGAAAATTCTGGTAGAATTCTGTGCTGTAATCATCTGATCTGAGCATTTTTTTTTTTTTGTGGCTAAAAGACTTTTGATGAGTGCTTCTATTTTCTTAGGGGTCATAGATCTGTTTAAATTGTTTATCTGTTCTTGTTTACTTTTCGTACACGTTTTTGAAGTACAACCTGATGATTCTCTGGATTTTCTCTTTGTTCTTATATCCCCTCTCCTCCTTTCAATTCTGTTTTTGTGAATTTGCACATTTTCTATCTACCTTTAGGTTAGTTTGAATAAAGGTTTGTCTATCTTGATCATTTTTATCAAAGAAGCAATTCTTTGTCTCATTGATTCTTTGTATTGCTTTCTTTGTTTCTATTTTACTTATTTCAGACCTCAATTTGATTATTTCCTCCCATCTACTTCCCCTGGGTGAGTTTGTTTCCTTTTGTTCTAGAGCTTTCAAGTGTGCATTTAAGTTGCTTGTGTGAGATTTCTTCATTTTATTTTTGTAGCCAATTAGTGATATGAACTTTTCTCTTAGCACTGCTTTCAAAGTGTCCCATAAGTTTTAATATGTTATGCATTCACTTCATTGAAGTCTAGAAAGTCTTTCTTTGTCTTTCTTTGTTTCTTTCTTTCTTTGTTTCTTTCTTGCTTTCTCCTTTCTTGACCAAGTGGTGATTCATTTGAGCACTGTTCAATTTCCATTCATTTTTAAACTTTTTGCAATTAATCTTGTTTTTGAATTCTAACTTTAAGATTCGGGGGGTTATTCTAATTTTTTTGTATCTGTTGATGTTTGCTTTGTTACTGAACATTTGGTTAATTTTGAGACAGTTCCATGAGGTGCTGAAAAGAAGGTATATTCTTTTGTGTTAGAGTGGAATGTTCTACAGATGTCTGTTAAACATTTTTTTTTTACTCATAACTTCTGTTTTTTCCTTTATTCCTCTGTTTATGTTTCTGTCTCATAGTCCTGTCCAGTGATGAGAGTGGGGTGTTAATGTGTGATTTGAGCTTTAGTAATGCTTCTTTTATAAGTGTGGGTAACTTTTATTTGAGTCATAGAAGTTCAGAATTGAGACTTTATCTTGATGGATTTTTTTGTGATGAGTAAGAAATGTCCTCTTTCGAGCCGGGTGGTGGTGGCGCACGCCTTGAATCCCAGCATTCGGAAGGCAGAGGCACGTGGATCTCTGTAAGTTTGAGGCCAGCCTACAAGAGCTAGTTCATGACAGGAACCCCCTCCCCCCCCCCCAAAAAAAAGCTACGGAGAAACCCTGTCTCGAAAAAAATCCAAAAAAAAAAAAAGAAAGAAAGAAAGAAATGTCGTCCTTTTTCATCTCTTTTGATTGATTTTAGTTTGATGTCTATTTTGTTAGACATTAAGATAGCTACATCTGCTTGTTTCTTAGGTAGATTTGATTGGAGAATCTTTTCCCAGCCTTTTACTTTGCGGTAATGACTGTCTTTGAATTGAGGTATTTTTTTTTTATCTAGCAGAAGGATGGATCCTATTTTCATATCCATTTGTCAATCTGTATATTATTATAGGTAAACTAAGATCATTGATATTAAAAGATATTAATGACCAGTGATAGTTAGTACCTGTTATTTTTGGTTTTGTTGGTGGTAATATTATGTAAGTGCTTTCCTTCTTTGGGTTTTGCTAGTGTGAGATTAACTATTGACTATTTTTATGGGTATTGCTAGCTTCCTTGTGTTCAAGTTTTCCTTCTAGAACTTTCTGTAGGGCTTTTGTAGAGAGGCATTGCTTAAATCTGGTTTAGTCATGGAATATCTTGTTTTCTCTGCTATGGTAACTGAAATCTTTGCTGGGTATAGTAATCTGGGCTTATATCCATGGTCTCTTATTGTCTGCAAAACATCTGTCCAGGTCCTTCTGACTTTCATAATTTTTATTGAGAATTCAGCTGTAATTCTGATAGATTTGCCTTTATATGTTACTTGGACTTTTTCCTTTGAAGCTCTTAATATTCTTTCTTTATTCTATGTATTTAGTCGCTTTGATTATTATATGGTGAAGGTCTGATCATATATATATATATATATATGTGTGTGTGTGTGTGTGTTATATATACATATATGTGTGTGTGTGTGTGTGTGTGGTATATGTATTTGGTCCAATCTATTTTGTGTTTTGTTAGTTTCTTGATCTTTCATAGGTATTTCCTTCTTTAAGTTGGAAAAGTTTGCTTTTATGATTTTTTGAATATATTTTCTTTGCCTTTGAGCTGATGTTCTTCTCTCTCTATTCTTATTATTCATAGTCATTTCTTGGTGTCCCAGATTTCCTGGATATTTGCTATTAAGTGTTTGTTGGATTTAACATTTTCTTTGACTAATTAATCCATTTCCTATACCATTGCTGTAGGAAATTCTTCAGCCAGTAGCATTAGCTTACCAGACCACTTGGGTGTGGACTCTTATACTATAAATGCCAATGCTTTACATTGCTCTTGTTCTTTCTTCTGGCTGCTGGATTCAGTTGTTGTTCCCTGTTCGAGCAGAGGACTGTGATCTGTGAGTAGTCTACCCTTACATAAATAACCCTTTATTATGCTCAATTCTGAGCTACTGTAGGATTTCCTTTTAGTGCTCATGTTCATATCATATCTTCAACAGCTGAGATTCTCTCTTCCATCTCTTGAATTCTGTTGGTTGTGCTTGCATCTGTAGTTCCTGATCATTTACCCAGAATTTCCACAGTTTGTTTTTTTTTAATTGCTTTTATTTCAGTTTTCAAGTCTTGAACCATTTCCTCTCCTGTTTAATTTTTTTTCTCGGCTTTATTCAATTGATTTGTTTATTTCTTCTAATATGTTGCTAGTCTTTTCCTCCACATCTTTAAGAGGATTTTTTATTTCCTTTTTAAGGGTTTCTATAATCTTTATAAAGTTATATGTAAGGTCATTTTTCTGCTTCACTTGCATTGGGATAATCAGGTCTTGCTGGTGTTGAACCACTAGGTTCTAATGGTGCCACATTGTTCTTTATGTTGTTGAATGTGTTCTTACACTCCTGCCTGCCCATCTCTTCTTCCAGTGGGTGCACTATCTTTTAAATTTTTAAATGCAAAAATTCCAATACTGTATTCCTCCCTTAAACATGATAATATTATTTATCAAATATGTAAAGGCTTCATAGCACATGCTGCTAAACTGCATTTCTAATGGTCATCTGAAGGTTCTATAAACAACACAGTTCTATAAAGGTGCCATATTTCTTTTTTTAAAGCTTCTATTCCTTCTTACATATATGAAAGTTTTGCCTAAGCATATAAGCATGCAGTTTCTGCATAGGCCAGAGAAGTCTCCTCTGGAACTGGTATTATAGATAGTTGTTAGCTTCCCTCTTGGTGCTGGAAATCTAACCTAAGATATCTGTCAGAGGAGTCAGGGGTCTTGACAATGCAGTCATCACTCTATCCCAGGTGTCATATCTGGAATGACTCCCTTCAACTTCAGACATTAGGAAGTTTCTTTACAGCTTGATCTTTTTACATTTCAAAGAAGAAGAAGGGTCTAAGTGGTTTGCTTTCAGTTTAATCATTCCTAGAGCCTATCATTCAGCCAATGCATGATTTCTTTTTGCAGGTGGAACTTAATCAAAGGATTATTTAAAACTTAAGAAAACAAGCCTCATAGTCTTGCTGTCACTTTTTCTAAACAATGTACTGATCTTAAGAATGAGAATTGATGAGAACAATCTAGAAAAGTAGGAAACAAAGCCAGTTGAAATTCTCTGATATTAATGAACACATTGTGTAGATGAGCATTAGAATTTTTGTTCTGGGCATTTTGGAAGAATATTATAACCACTGAAAAGAAAGAACAGCAGGTAAAATGTGGCAAAAAGCCACTCTAATTGTGGATGAATCAGCAGGTGCTGAGGAAGAAAACTAAATTATTTCTAGCATAAGCAAGACGTAGTAGAAATAAATGATCCATAAGAAAATAAGAGATACTTAAAATAAATTGTTCAAAGACCTTGAAGCCATCATAACCAGACTTGCATAATATGTAAGTGGTTTTGCAATAAATCTTTCTTAATTTTATTGCAAACCATTTGTAAATCTTTAGTTAAGCTCCTTTGGATGAAAATCATGTTGAGAAAGTATTTCTATCCATCATTTTCCATGCTAGTGCAGAGGGATGGCTCTGGTAAAGAGGAATCCAAGGAATAAAAATGGATAGTGTCTCCCATTCTAGAATCATGGGCATGTGAAGTTTGTTCGGAAGAATAGCTGATAGCTGATATTTGTGGTGAGAACAAGGCACTTGCCTTTTAACCCTTTTGCATCCACAGCTGTCTACTTTTGTATTCTTACTAGACCAGTATTTTTATAATACCTGTACTACATGAAGTCTGGTGTCCAGACCAAGTGGCAAACAATCTGCATCACTTTCAGTCTACTTTCAAAGTTTGCAATCACGCTCAGACATTTTCATGTAAAAACTCAGTGCACACCCAAAAAGTAAGTTTCATTTAGCAATTTAGTAGTCTTTAAAATGTTTTGAGAATTAGTTTAATGTAGAAAATAGGCTTCATTATGATTTTTACACTTATTTTTACATATTTCATATTGCTCATGTAAACCCCCTTAATCCATGTCCATCTAACAACATAACTTCATTTCTTGCCCCATCAGGAGTATATACAGGTGTTGTATTCTACATATAAGAGAACATATGTAATGTGTTGAGGTCTTGCTTATTTTGTTTTATATAATGATGTCTAGATATCTAAAGATACATAAATAATGAGATAGAAAAGAGGAAGAAGCTCAGCAATAGGAACAAGAAAAGAGATATTTTGATTGAGGGAGTCATTATTGGACTAGCAAAAAACCTGGCACTAGGGAAATTCCCAGAAATCTACAAGGATGACCCGAGTTAAGACCCTAAGCAATAGTTAAGAGCCAAACTGACCTTGCCTTGTAGACTGATTAATATCTTAAATATCACCAGAGAACCTTCATCCAGCAACTGATGGAAACAGAAACAGAGAGATGAATCAGAGTACTAGACTGAGCTCCCAAAGTCCAGTTAAAGAGTGGGAGGAATGAGAATATAAGCGAAGAGGTCAAGACCATGATGGGTACACCCACTATTTACCTGAGCTCACTAACTCCAGTCAAACATGGAAAGAAATAGCATAAACTAGTCCTTTATTGTAGGGCCCTGGTCTGCCCTTATTCCTGGGGCACATCTCGAGGACAATTTCTAGTCAATGTGACTAGCATTCAGGCCTTATTCCTGGGGCACATACAGTTCCAAGTCAGTCTGAATAAGCCTGAATAAGCATTCTGTTAGTTCCTGTATTCTTCTCCTCCCTCCCCACCCCCCCCCCCCCCCACCCCCCCCACCCCCACCCCCACTCCACCCCCCCCCCCCCCCCCCCCCCCCCCCCCCCCCACCCCCCCCCCACCCCCCACCCCCCCACCCCCCCCCCCGCAGGTGGGAAATTACCATATCAACAACGGACTGAACGCCTGTAGTTAGGTAGATAAGGACTTCCCCAAGCCTGAATAAACTGGCATTCCCTTGATCTCCTTTCGAATGTCCCTGGTCTCTCTGAGTCTTCTGTTCAATCTCCAGGCCCTTACTCAACTAGCCTTAGGTACAGTGGTGTGCGAACTATACCGAGGGTGTAACACTGAATCCGGTGTTACACTTTATGAATGTGGGTAAGTTTTATGACAGGGACAGACTGCAGGACCATTGGTAGTGAGACCAGGATTTATCCCTACTGCTTGTTCTGTCTTTTTTGGAACCTATTCTCTTTGGATGAATACCTTGCTCCATTTATATATAATACAGAGGGTCTTAGGCCTTCCCCAAAGCAATGTATCTTACCCTCTCTGAGGACTGGGTGGAGGTTGGGTCAGGGGTAGGCGAAAGAAATGGGAGGAGGGGAAGAAGTGGGAACTTTATGCAAAATGATAAAAGATAATTTGTTTTTTACAAAAGAAAATGTGGCATTTATGCATAATGAAATATGTCTACAAATATTTTCCCTGAAGAGGTAGAACTGAGAACTTGTCATTTCTTAAACTTGGAAACTTGTACTTTTTTTTTTCAGAAACCTTGCAGGGAAGTCTGTTTTAGGAATTCAATCTTTTCTTAAATCTTTGGATAGTTAACTCCTTGTGTAGGAGGACTTTCTGTCTTTGTGTTCTTTTCATTGGTTAAAGAAACTGCTTTGGTCCTGTTTATAGGGCAGAACTTAGGTAGGCAGTTAAAACAGTACTGAATGTTGGGAAAAAGAACGGAAGAGTCAGAGATCTACCATGGATATGCCAGAGAGATACACTGGGAATTTTCCCAAAGATGAGAACCTGTGGATTGCTTCCAGATGAATATGGTTTTATGGATCAAGGCCTACTGAAAGGTCACTGTAAACACCCTCAAAATAATACTTTGCTCAACTTCTGACAGAGATGAACCTAGCTCACAGGGTACGCCATAAAATAACAGTGCCCCCAACAGCAGGAAACAGTATGGACAAAACTATGCCCATATTTTCAAATATTGTTTATAACTGTTTGTTTCTATTTAAAGGGGGTATGATATAGATATGAATAATTTGCTTTGCTCTGAATCTTTATTTATTGATACAAATTTAAGGTAAATTTTGTTATATGTATATGTATTTCTGATCTTGATTAAGCCATTGTGATTGTGTAGTTCGTTTAAAAATGTAATGTATAATTAAGAAATATAGGCTAATAGATAATCATCTATAATAGTCAAAGTTGTAGTCATGTTAGATTTTTCTAAATGTTTAGAGATATATTTCAGTCAGTTAGGTATTCTTCAAATCTTTCAGAGAACTTTAGAATATGACTTTCAAATGTTTTAAAAATTTAGGACTTTTCATGACAATGAGACAGAACCTGGCAGAACCAATCTATTTCAAGAGGAACATGAACATCGAAAAGGATCCTTATGGAGTTAGCCATTTGTGCAAGAAACTGCTCTCTGGACATGCAGGACCTGCCAAGAAATGCTTGCTGAACATGCCAAAGGTGAGATGATCTTTCAGGGTTCCTGCTTCATGAAACAGTCCATGAGACATTCTGCAGGATACAGAAGAAATAACTGTTTTTGAAATTTCCTGCTTCATGAAAAGTCTGATGGATACTATGGCCTGTAGACTGAAGATAGATGCCCTAATGGTACAGAAAAACTTTGGGTGACTGTCCAGGCAGCAAGATGTCCCTGTCAATGCTTGAGTTTTGGAAGTTGCTTACAATGCACTTCCAATTTACATAGGTAGTAAATAGTTCTTATGCTAATTGTCTAGGGAAAGCACAAGGTAAAGATGTATGTGTATGTATTTAATACCTACAGTTGTTTTGGAATGCTTTCAGTCACTGATTGCTTAAGCCCTGGGTTTCACAGAAACAAATGAGTAATTCTCCATGTAGTTATTAAGTGGGGATTATGCCTATAAGTAGTTACTAGACAGGCAATTTTACTCTCTCGGCTTACTTTGTGCTAAGAAAATTTGTTTTCTTATTGTTAATCAAATGTAATGGATATTTATCTTCTCATAGGTGTTGCATGCATTCATTTTAGAAAGACTTTGAATGAAGATGCATATTAGACAAATGCATAAAAATGTTTAATGTGTGTTTCCATATGTTGTAAAGGGTACAAAACATGCCAATACTATAGATAGGTGAGACTACCAAGCAACAGTCATCTGTAGCGGGTTTGATGAAAAAGAAGCAGTGACAAGGAAATCCATAAAGACAAAGACATGATCAAAATGTTCAATTCATTTCCTAGTTCCAACAGAATATATAAAGACTGAGAATTTATCACAAGTTTCACAGCTGTTTCAACTCAATACAAGTTCCACCACAGCAGCACTATTGTTATCTAACATGAGACAAATGCCACAGTCCTTCTGAAGTCTTTAATCTTTGTTTTAGTTTTCTGAAGAGAAAGACAAAGGCAGGAAAGTGAGACTATATTTCTTTTTTTTTCTTTTTATATTGTTTTATTAAAAATTTCTGCCTCCTCCCCGCCTCCCTTCCCTCCTCCCCCACTCCCTATCCCCCCACTCCCCTACCCCTCCCTCTCCAATACAAAGAGCAGTCAGGGTTCCCTGCTCTGTGGGAAGTCCAAGGTCCTCCCCCCTCCATCCAGGTCTAGGAAGGTGAGCATCCAAACAGGCTAGGCTCCCACAAAGCCAGTACATGCAGTAGGATCAAAATCCAGTGCCATTGTCTTTGGCTTCTCAGCAGCCCTCATTGTCCTCCATGTTCAGAGAGTCGGGTTTTATCCCATGTTTTTTTTCAGTCTCAGTCCAGCTGGCCTTGGTGAGTTCCCGTTAGATCACCCCCACTGTCTCAGTGGGTGAGTGCACCTCTTGCGGCACACTCCTCCATTGCTGGTGGGAATGCACTCTTGTGCAACCACTTTGGAAATCAGTGTTTCGGTTCCTCAGGAAATTTGGGATCAACATACCCCAGGACCCAGCAATACCACTCTTGGGAATATACCCAAGAGATGCCCTATCATACTACAAAAGTAATTGTTCAACTATGTTCATAGCAGCATTATTCGTAATAGCCAGAGCATGGAAACAACCTAGATGTCCCTCAATGGAAGAATGGATGAAGAATGTGCAGAATATATACATATTAGAGTACTACTCAATGGTAAAAAATAATGACATCTTGAATTTTGCATGCAAATGATGGAAATAGAAAACACTATCCTGAGTGAGGTAACTCAGACCCAAAAAGATGAACATGGGATGTACTCACTCATAATTGGTTTCTAACCTTAAATAAAGGACACTGAGCTTATAATTCGTGATCCTAGAGAAGCTAAATAAGAAGGTGAACCCCCCCCCCGCCTAAAAAAAACATATAGTTATCCTCCTAGATATTGGAAGTAGACAAAATTGCTGGACAAAAATTGGGAACTGTGGGATGGGGTGGGATGGGGGAGATGGGGATAGAAAAGTGAGAAGGGGAGGATGGGGAGAGCTTGGGATAAAGCTGTGGGATGGTTTGGATAAAGGAAGAGAGGATATGTGAACAGGGAAGTATATATCTTAATTAAGGAAGCCATTTTAGGGTTGGCAAGAATCTTGACTCTAGAGGGGTTCCCAGCTGTCCAGAGAGATTTCCCCAGCTAGGTCCTTGGGCAGCTGAGGAGAGAGAGCCTGAAATGGCCCGATCCTATAGCCATACTAATAAATATCTTGCATATCACCATAGAACCTTCATCTGGTGATGGATGGAGATGGAGACAGAGACCCACATTGGAACATTGGACTGAGCTCCCAAGGTCCAAATGAGGAGCAAAAGGAGAGAGAACATGAGACTATATTTCTTAAAAGTAGTCAATGACTTTTAATTTTTCATTTAAGAACATTTGTATGTCTAGGATATTTTACATTATTAAGAAATAAAAATTAATGTGAGAGTAGAAAAACAGGTAAAGGGGGAGATGAGGAAGAGAATGAGAACTGTGAAAGGACAAATGAAAGGAAGAAGGGAGGGTTAGGAAAGAAAAAGAGGGGAAATAAATGTAAGAAAGAAGCTTTGTAACTTCCCGTGTTTGTTAGGCATCACTATTTTTCTAGTAGGATATAGCAGATGGCATGTTAATGCGTGAAATTATATTAAGACAAGTATGATTAATAATGACTCATTGCATTGAATATACTACTTAGTGGAAAGATTCTTACATATTAGTTTTTTTAATATCTTTAGTGCTTAAGAAACTCATATGTGTTTTCATAGATTGACCCCAACCCCTTTTTCAGTTCTTCCCCATCTCTTACAACTTAACGGGTTTCATTTTTAAATCCACTGTGTATAATTAGTGCAGTTTATATGTCCATGGCTGTAGGGCTATCTTATGGATCATGTCCATAAGAAGCCTCTCTGGGAACATATTCTCTGAAGAAAACTTATTCTCTCTCTACCAGCAACCATAGTTACTGATAGGTCTCAGCTAGCAGTTTAATGAATTATTTGCCCTTTTATAATAGGACTTCTTATGTTTTAATCTTGTATAAATTTCAGGCATAGAGTAATAGCCCCTGTGAGTTCATTTATGCAGTGGTCCTTTCATGCCTAACATATACCAGTTAGCTGCATATGTCTACGATCACTGGCTCTTATATGTCTTTCCATTCTTCAGAAATGATCTGTGAATTTTAGAAGGAGGGATTGTGATGTATTTATTCCATGTAGATTGGAGTACTCCACAGTCTCTGGTTCTCTGCATGTTGACTAGTTTTTTGGTCACTCTACTAACTGCCACTTATTTTAAAAGGTTTGTTTTTTTAAGGGTATATAGTTGGACTTATCTATGAGAAAAAAATGTAAGAACACAGGGGTCAGTTTACTTCTATGTTCATGGAGAATGATAATGTTATGTTCCTCGTGACTTGGTTTTTATGTTCAACAAGATTTGTTTGATTACTTCCATAGCATTCACACCACTATTCCATCAGAATGAATGTATTGGCAGGCCACATGCTATTGTCGTTCTCAGGGTGAGTGAATAGCTCCTTCCAGCAGTATCAAAGCTAGCTAGTAGAAATAAAGTTTCTAGATTAGTTCCAGCTTGATTTCTTCACATACTGTGACATAAGTATGTCATGTCCTTAGCAATAGCTTTTTACTTTCAATTTCAAGATGGTAACAAAGAGCAGTGGCAAATCCTGTAATGTCTGAAAGTCTATGGAAATCCCATAACAAATTTAAGAGAGATATCACCTAATGGGGCAAGTAAAAAGTTTCAAAGATGTTTAACATGTTTAGGCATCAAGGAAATGCCAATCAAAAGTATTTTGAGATTTTATTTTACTTCATCCAAAATAACTAAAACAACAATCAAACAAATGACTCAAATGCTGGTGAGAATATGGAAAAAAAGAAACATGTATTCATTACTGGTGGTTGTATAAGCTGGAACAGGCATGATTAAGATCAGTGTGGCTCTTCTTCACAAAGCTACAAATAAATTTACTATATGAGCTAATTATGTTGTTTTTGGGCATATTTTATATGGAAGGGCAGAATAATGCAAGGCGGAAATCCAAGCAGAGATTGAAGAAGAAAGAAGGCAGAGTCAAGGAGACAACACGTAGCTGCCCAAGAATCAAGAGGTAACAAATCATGAGCCATGTGGTAAAATATAAAATAATAGAAATGAGTTAATTTAAGTCATAAGAGTTAGTTAATAAGAAAATCTGAGCTAATAAGCCAATGAGTATATAATTAATATTAAGTTTCAGAGTGGTTATTTAATAAATTGCTTTGGGAGTGTAAGGTCTTCCATGGGGTGTCAACATGTTTGACATATCAAGATGAGGCAGGACCAAGTCCCTATCTTCTGTATCTAGTTTGTTTCATGCAGGCTCCCTTACCCTACTGTCAGTCCAGAGTCCATGAATTCCCACAAGCCTGAGTCAGCTGTCTCTGTGGGTTTCCCCATCTTGACTATCCCTTCACTGATATAATCCCTTCCCCTAATGTGCTTCAACTAAAAGTTATTGAGAAATATTACAAAAGAAATTGCAAGATTAATTATTAGAGCATTAAATGAAGAATAAAATGGACACGTTTGAATAAAGTATTCTGACTTTTGAAATTCAGTTCAAAGAGACCCATCTTGATCTAAGGTTTATCATCTTATTGGCCTAGGAAAACATGTTTAATTAAATATCACTATTCACTATTTGGACTGTTTCCTTCCTGTAATGAAAGAGAAAATATTGAACTCAAAGGATTTCACCCCCTCATGTTATATTTTTTTTCTCTAAGTTGAAGAAACAAAGAGTTCAACCTGGTAACGTAAATTCATCATTAGCAAGCCCCATGGAATGCTAACCTCAACAAAACTGCTACATGTTGACTGACAGCATTATTTCTTATATCATCTCTCTCTTATTAGACGCTCTTAAGGTCACTAAACCTTTTAGTAAAAAATTCAATAAGATTTATTATTATACTACTCAGCGGTAAAAAACAATGACTTCGCGAATTTTGCATGCAAAGGGATGGAAATAGAAAACACTATCCTGAGTGAGGTAACCCAGACCCAAAAGGATGAACAGGGGATGTACTCACTCATAATTGGTTTCTAGAGATAAATAAAGGTCAGTGAGTCTATAATTTGATATCCTAAAGAAACTAAATAAGAAGGTGAACCCAAAGAAAAGCATATAGCTATCCTCCTGGTTATGGAAGTAGACCAGATTGCCGGGCAAAAATTTGGGATCTTGGGGGTGTGGTGGGAGGGCGGATAAGGGGAGAAGGGGGAGAGAAATGTGAGAAGGGGAGGGTGGGGGGAACTTGGGGGAAACGGGATGATTGGGATAAAGGAAGGTTGGTTAGGGGAGTAGAGAAGCACACATCTTAATTAAGGGAACCATCTTAGGGTTGGCAAGAGACTTGGATCTAGAGGGGCTCCCAGGTGCCCAGGGCGATGTCCCCAGTTAGCTCCTGGGGCAGCTGTGGATAGGGAACCTGAAATGACTCTATCCTATAGCCATACTGATGAATATCGTGCATATCACCATAGAAACTTCATCTGGCGATGGATGGAGATAGAGACAGAGACCCACACTGGAGCACTGGACTGAGCTCCCAAAGTCCCAATGAGGAGCAGAAGGAGGGAGAATATTAGCAAAGAAGTCAGGACCACAAGGGGTGCACCCACCCACGGAGACAGTGGGGCTGATTCTTTGGGAGCTCACCAAGGCCAGCTGGACTCTGACTGAAAAAGCATGGGATAAAACCGGACTCTCTGAATTTGGCGGACAATGAGGGCTGCTGAAAAGCCAAGGACCATGGCACCGGGTTTTGATCCTACTTCATGCTCTGGCTTTGTGGGAGCCTACCCAGTTTGGATGTTCACCTTCCTAGACCAGGATTGAGGGGGGAGGACTTTGGACTTTCCACAGGGCAGGGAACCCTGACTGCTCTTCAGGCTGGAGAGGGAGGGGGAGGAGTGGGGGGGAGGGGAGGAGGAGAGGGAGGAGTGGGAGGGAAATGGGAGGTGGGGAGGAGGCAGAAATTTCTTTTTTTTTCCAATAAAAAAAGATTGAGAGTAATACATATATGATAATAGTGTGATTGTGATAAAAGGTATGACATTGTAATGATCTAACCTAGAATCACTGTGATACGGTAGAATGGTGGGGAAATAAATGAATGGCAGATAAATGCTGAGCTACAGTCTTCATGTTAAAAGATATCACTATTTCTCCTAGAGTAGAAAGGTAATCTCATAAACCAAAAATGTAAGGCATCCTTTACCTATTTTAATAATTACTGGTGACAATAATCATAGTTCATTGTACTTAATACACTATTTGGCTCTGGAGAAATTACCAAAATTGGTTTTCCAGTGACCAGATAACTACTTGTATTTGCCAACATCACCATATAAAGTAGTAACGTTCAGAGTTTGCTTTGAATTCAGAGATTAAAATATGAAAGTTTGTTGTTTGGAATGCCAGTGCCTGGCAATGGATAGGTAAAGTGGTGAAGGGAGAAACAGGGACATGTAGAGGAAGCTATGCCTACATAGCAGTTCAGTCTGCAAAGATAGAAGGTCAAAGGTGAAGTCTTTGGCAAAGAAAATGACTTTTAGGATTGGGAAAATTACAACAAATTTCTGTCAAGGAACATTTGACAAAATCAACTATGTTAACATAGGTTTTCAATGTTGCTGAACAATTCGTGTCCATAGGAACAGTGTTCTGGGAAATTAGAAGATATTAATTACCATGAATGTTTATAATGAGATGATCAACACATCTTAATAACTGCTACAAATCAGGATATTTGCCTAGGCAACTAGTTAATAATACTAACAATATTCACCACCATGGTCAGCATTATTCTTACTATCATGTATTGAGTAAACATGATATTTTAGACATTGTACCATAAATGTAATTATTTTAACTTTTGTCTTTTTTTTTTTCCTGAGACGGGGTTTCTCTGTGGTTTTGGAGCCTGTCCTGTAACTAGCTCTTGTAGACCAGGCTGGTCTTGAACTCACAGAGATCCGCTTGCCTCTGCCTCCTGAGTGCTGGGATTAAAGGCGTGCGCCACCACCGCCCGGCTTGGGGTTTTGTTTTAACAATGAGTCTTGCTCTTTAGCTCTAGCTTGCCGGGGACTTTTTATGTTGATCCAGATGACATAAACTTATAGAGGGTCCTTTGTTTCTGCCTTTAGAGTACTAGGATTGTAGGTCATTATGTCCATCTTTAAAAATTGTGTATTGTAGCTCATTTAATTCTTACAAAATCCCTGAAGTGATAGTTATTTATCTTGTGACTGTGCAACAGAAGAAACCACAGACTGGAAAGATGTGCTTGTGTTGGTAGTGCCAGGATTCCAAATGTGTTGTATTAATATACCACCACCTGCATTTCTTGTTGTGGTTTTCCTCAACCTTTGCCAACTAAGGTGATGTACTTCTTCAGTTGGTTTAAAAGTCATTGTGCATCCCCTTGAAGTCCTGCTTAAATCATGGCTTTGAAATTTCATTTACAGTCCAGTCATGGAAATCTAGTAGTGCTTTGAACTCTTGCTGAAATTCCTTAATTCCTTTTTATTATTATTTTTTATTTCTCACCTCTTAGAGAATCTGCATTGAGTTCTCTGTGACAATAACTTTAACTTTAATTTACCCCCAAAATACATATGAATTCTTGGTAATGGTTTTAAAGCTTCTAAGAGTTTGAATTTCAATTTCTTATAATGTTTTAAGCTAGACTGAGAACAAATATTTTTCGCACAGTTTTTTTTTTGTCATTTCTTAAACTTTCTGTAGCCGATCTAGGATCACCCAACCAGGAGAATATATGGGGACATTTATACATCTGCATGATGATTGCTTTTGTAATTTCCAGTAGCAAACAGCGAAGCTATTTATTGGTCTCTGGAATTTAAACATTTAGAAGAAACTGATTGCTATATATATCATCCTTTACAGGAAATGCAAAGCTCTTTAAGGCAGACAATGAACAGATAGGTTCATAAAAGACACTGCAAATTTAATAAGCTATGCTATCTTTTGCCGCTTCCTATTTACTATTCATGAAAATGGGATTTGGGTGACTTCTCTTACATTTTGTAACAGGAATTTCAAAAGACAGAATGAGGAAAAAACTGCCTGAGCTTCAGGCTTCAAGAAAGAATCTGTTAAAATTAGTTCTTCATGTTCTTTAAGCTCTAAGTTTATAATAAGAATCACTTTTAGGTCACCATGCTTAGAGTTGAATTAGAAAATCGCTTACGTTAATACATCTCCATTTGCTGAAAACAGCGTGTACATTTGGGGTAAAATGATTTGTCTACCTATGCTGTTAGATAAACATATGTATTTAATGTTAAATATATATGCATATATAAATATATAAAGATATTGCTAGATGATAGGTAGATATATAAGTAGATACTAGAGAGATAATCAGATTATTCAATAAAGATAGATAGATAGATAGATAGATAGATGATAGATAGATAGATAGATAGATAAATAGATGATAGGGATATACAACATGTATAACTTAAGATAAAAGAATATAAATCCTTTTCCTTGAAGGAAGTGAAAACTAATCCACTTGCACTTGGTGAATTTTTATTCAGTCTCATTTTTCAGTATTTTAATCTTCATGGGTTTCAGTAACCTTTGGAGGTAGGATATTTCAATAAATTTATGAAAAAATAATGAACACAGTTTGTCAGTGAAAATTATATTTCCAATGCAGACTCCTTTTCTAAATACTGCTGCACACAGCATTTTTTTTTAAAAAAAATCTATTCAGTGTTTATTTTTACAGAGTTTGACAGGTCTCATCAACAATATCCTAGAACTTCCTTGATTTCCATTCTTTTTGCCTCTGATTCACATAAAATATTCCTTGTTAATATGAAATCTGAAGGTGACTATTGAAAAACTTTAAATCTGTTTTCTTAAGAGTTTTCCACATTAAAAAATTAATATTTGATGTGATATGTATGGGTGTTTTCCTTGCAAGTTTGTCTGCACACCACTTGTAAACCTGGTGCCCACAGAGACCAGAAGAGTGCATCAGATCACAGGCAACTGGAGTTAGCAACAGTTGCACCATCATGTGAACACTGGTAATTAACTGTATCCAGATTCTGCAAGAGTATGCAGTTCTCTTATCCACTGGGCCATCTCTATGTATGAAATGTCTTCAATTATTACTACTTCTTAGATTATTATGAAATAATATGACAAAGAACAAACTAGTTATCACTTTACATACTTCTAAAATTGACTGCTAAAGTTGTTAATGGTAAAATTACAAACACGATATTAATTTTTTTCAGATGGCTCTTTGATATTTCAGTTAAGTTTATTAAAGCTTTGGATTACAAAACAGCAGCTGACCTGTTAGTGTTAAAATAACATCTGAAGCTTTACTCTTTTCATTTGCTTATACATTTTTTGTTGTTGTTTATTTTTTTTTAGTTGTTGAAATAAATTTCGGCCTCCTCCCCATTTCCCATTTCCCTCCCCCTCCTCCCACACATCGCCCCCCCACTCCTCTCCCCCTCCCCCCACCCATTCCCCCTCCCTCTCAAGACTGAAGAGCAGTCCAGATTCCCTGCCCTGCAGGAAGTCCAAGGTCCTCCCACTTCTATCCAGGTCCAGGAAGGTGAGCTTCCCAACAGGCTAGGCTCCCACAAAGCCAGTCTGAAATGACCCTATCCTATAGCCATACTAATGAATATCTTGCATATCACCTTAGAACCTTCATATGGCAATAGATCGAGATAGAGACAGAGATCCAAATTGGAGCAATGGACTGAGCTCTTAAGATCCAAATGAAGAGCAGAAGGAGGGAGAACATGAGCAAGGAAGTCAGGACCACGAGGGGTGCACCCACCCACTGTGACAGTAGAATTGATCTATTGGGAGCTCACCAAGGCCAGCTGGACTGGGACTGAATAAGCATGGATGAAACCAGACTCTCTGAACGTGGCGGATAATGAAGGCTGATGAGAAGCCAAGTGTTGTGGGAGCTGCAGGCGTGCTTTTCGTCCCGCCCGGCTCCCGCACGGCTAGCTTTACACCAGAAATAACAACAAACTGTATTCTTTTAAACACTGCTTGACCCATTATATCTAGCCTCTTCTCGGCTAACTCTCGCACCTGGACTAGCCCATTTCTAATAATGTGTGTAGCACCCCAGGGTGCGCTTACCGGGAAGATTGTAACCTATGTCGATCCTGGGCCGGAGCTTCATTGCGTGTGCCCTGGAGAGGGGAGCATGGCCTCTGCTCCAGAGAGCAGAGCTGTCAAGTCTGAGCTCACTTCCTCTTCCTCCCAGCATTCTGTTCTGTTTACTCCACCCACCTATGTTTTAACCTATGAGGGCCAAGCAGTTTCTTTATTACTTAACCAATGAAATCAACAGATTGATATATGACACTCTCATATCAGCCAAGGACAATGGCACTAAGTTTTGATCCTAATACATGAATTGCTTATACATTTTTAAATAAAAAGCTAAAATTATATGATCAAGTTGATACAAATACACACTATATAGCTGCTAGTTTAAAATGCATATTGGTATTATTAAAATAGCTTTTACTTAAAAATAGAGGAAACCATCATGATCTTGAAGGTTTAGCAAACAATTGCACGTTTAACCAAAATTTGATCATGATTTCTATTTATTGTAAGGGGTTACACATGGCTGGATCCCCAGTTAAAATTTGCCCCTTTCTAATAGAAAGAGAAAATTGGATTATCATAATCACTAGCATTGTAAGCTAATTAATTTCATTTTGCTTATGCAGTACTTTCATTTATTGGGCTATGTTAGAAGAGGTCTTCTTCAGATGAACTTAAAAATACTCATACAATGGCTCATAAGTGTCCATGTGGACAAGTCTGCTTGTCAGAAAACCACAAGTACTAGGCACATACATGATATACAGACATAGACAAAGCACTCATACACATAAAATAAAAGAAATAAATCTTTAAAATGAATGCAGTTACTATTGATTCAGAATAAAACATTTCAGAAAGCAGCAAAAATATTAGGGATTTTGGGAACATGAAGAGATTCTTATTTTTGATGCTTAATTTAGGATTTTATTTCCATTCACAGGCATTATTAAATGGTGATTTCATGAGTAGTCTTTCTCATTAAACATAGAATTTAAGCAATGATGATGTAATTCAGTAGCAGGAAACAAGCAGTTTGTCAGATCTCACAGTGTCATGTAATTTGATAAATTAAAAGGCCATGTTTTTACAATCTAGGAACAGATCAAAAAGATTTTAAAACCACATGTCACACAAAGTTCCATTCATCATGTTAGTATAATGTTTCTGATTCCCAGTAACTCCAGAAAAAAATTCTATCCATCTATTTTATTAGAAATTCTTCACTCACTGAACTTTCATAAAAAAAAAGTCAAATTTTAAATGTCATCCCCAGTATTAGTAAAATAACAGTCATGAAAATGTTTGGAAACGATCTCCCAACTCTGAGTGTTGCTGGAGTTGTCAATAATGACTTAATTCAAAGATGATGGTGGGTATTTAGATGAAAATAAGTTTGTACACAGGCAAGAAGTGCAATTTCTGCTTAAAAATCTGTAGTTAAGAGGAAATCCTTTCTGGAAAACAGGAATGATCCAAAACTTATAAGCACACCCTTTATTAACATAAATTTCTCATTATCACCTACGCTGATGTGACATGACTCACACCACTTAGATACTATGAATTAGCTTATGGACAGTTTTTAAAGTCTCATCACTTCTGGTCAAAGGAATATTTCATTCCTCTGTCAAAAATTTGCAGGATCAATGATAATCAAAGCAGTGAAAATCAATGCCAAACATTTCCTGTAGTGTAATAATAATATGGCTTTCAGATTGGAGGCATTGTTAGAGAAGCTGTGTCAGCACAGATGTAAATTATTCTTTACAAAACAAGTTAGGGCTAGTCAGAAAGGAGTTATTTACATGTTTCCATATTGGGAAATCTCTCTTTGCTTGACTGATGGAGAAGAATGGATTAAGGAAGGCTTAACTGTTGCCATGCCTCTAAATATTAAATCTGAATGAGTCATTGTGATGGAGAAAAATGAATGAATATGATGGCGATCAAATCTTTGCATCAGTGTAATAGCTACACTTTCTGCTGATAATCAAATCAGTTATTCTGCACACCCAATACACCTCATGAAGTGTCTATTCTATGGAATAATTCATTTGTCTTAGTCTGTTTGCTGCTACTACAGCCAATTACATAAGACTGGGTGCTTTATAAAGAGTGGAAATCTATTAGGTATTGTGGTAAGTATAAAATCTATGAGTTTTTTTTAAGTTTTATTATCTGAAGAGTGTGATATTCTTCTTACGTGACAGAGAGCAGAGGTCAAGAGAAAAAAAAGAGGAAAAGGTATCCAAACTCACTTAAAAAAACATTTAAGTCAGTCATGTATAGATTTATATGTGTGCATGCATGCATGTATATGTTCACATAACAGATACTCATGTGATGAGTCACATGCACATTTATGTTTATGTGTGTGGAGGGCAGAGGTCATCCTTAAATGTCATTTCTTGGGCACTATTTATCTTGATATTTGGAGACAGAGTTTCTCATTGGCCTGGAACTCATCAATCAGGCTATACTAGATGGCCAGGAAGCCCCAAGGACCCATTTCCAGATGTTTCCCCAGCATCAGGATGACTTGCCCTGCCTGATTTTTTTTTTAAATAGAGATTTGCAGGATCAAACTCAAATCCTGTCTCTTTCCAGGAAAACACTTTACTGATTAACTTATCACTTCATTGCCTAAATTTACTTTTGTAAAACAACGCTTTTCATAACTAAACCATTTCCATGATAACATGTAGGCATTAATCCATTATTGTAGGTAGAGTCCTCCTGATTTAAACATGCCTTAGTAATTCTCACTTCCAAATATTTTAGAGTAAAATAAAAAGCTAGAAGACAAGGGCAAGCTAAAGAAAGAAGCAGTTAAACTCTTTTAAACCACCATGCAACCATTTATGCTAATGCATTGGGCGGAGAACCTTTGATTCAAGGAGGCACTATCTGAGTGATGTAAAACACTTCTTATCGGGTACCATCTTCCAACAGAGATGCTGTGCTGATAGTCTTCTAACATGTTGGAGGATGCTCTCACATTATAATAGGATTCTAGAGTTCATAGAAGTCTTCTCAACAATAATTTGCAAATTTGTTCTCATTCAGAATTCCTTCAGCTTTTAGGGTGTGATTGTCTTCCTTCTTTGGAAAATATAAAATTCTTATAGAGTTTGTCATCACCTTTAAGTATGTACAGAGAAGTGTGTGAGTTCAAATTGCTTCTTTATCTCTGTCTGACTCCCTCCCTCCCTTCCCCTTCTCTCAGTGTCATTCCTCTCTGTCTCCTGGTGGCTCTCTTTTTCCTTTGGAGAGCTGATAGTGTTGAACAAATCCCATTTCTCATTTATTTTTTTATTGTAATCTAAAGTAATGCTACATTGAAGGGGAAAAACATAGAAATCTTTTAATATTCCCCTAGGAAGTGTTTACATTTCAAAAGAAATGTTGTATTTCTCAGAGCTTATTTAGTTTCTGTTTAATTTGTACAGGGATAAAGCAAGTTTCAAGAGTGTCACTGGGACAATTATCCAAACATCTAGAAAATAAAGCAAGAATCTTAGCTACCTCAGAGGGAAGCACAGATTTTATATTGAATTTGTACAAAGCAAAATGAAATCTCCCTTCTTAAATAGGATTGCCATTTTATCTTCAAACCAAGGAACAAATGAAAATTTTTGAAACACAGTGTAAATTGTTCTGTTCTGAGTCAAATTTTGATGAATTTTCTACTACTTCAGAATTTCTACCTTTATGAATTTCTATTTGGATAATTGTAGGATTATCCAAGAAGTGGTCAAAAGGTTTGACTTTGAAAAACAAAGGTTTCATGATGACAGTTGAGATCTTTTAAACTCTGGGACAGAGTCTAGAAGATGCAACAATTACCTATAGAGATAGCTAAAGTTATAAAGATATGGAGATGAGAAAGGATAAAGGAGAAGTTTAAATATCATTTAACTATGTGCTCATATGCTGAATGTTTTTATTTTCTTGATGTAAATAAAAATACAAACAAAATTACTGTAAGAACATATTTTAATGTTTTATATAGATTTTTATACACAGATTTATATACACTATTTTCTTGCAACTGCCTAAAAATGCTTAACTGTTCTTATGTATCTATTTGCAAACTTTTCGAGGTTGGTTCAATAGTGTGTGTGTGTGTGTGTGTGTGTGTGTGTGTGTGTGTGTGTACACATATGAGAAGGAGAAAGATAAAACACTAAAACCAGGTCTTATAATTGTAATTCAATTCTGTTTCCTTGGAAACACACTAGTGCTTTCAATATTGTTTTATTTTGACATCTGGGTGGAAAAGTGAAACTAGGGTCAACTGAAATTTTTTTCAGTTTAAGGAATGGTGAGTACGATGGATGTTGAACCAAAGCTTCCCATTCATATTTTCAGATTCCTTTGACAAATATGAGGACTCATGATTACTTATAGCTCAGACTTTGCACTCCTTCTGATCTTTGAGTTTATTCCACCCTATGCCACTGGTTCTCTGTCAAAATTACCACCCAAATACGCATTTTTTTCTGTATAGAGCAAACCTGATGATCCATTGCAATAAAAAATATAAATTATATGGCAGATATTAGTTATTTAGTCTCAATTTCCTCTAGTCTCTATTGACTGATGGTTTTCAT
Source organism: Microtus obscurus (assembly GCA_963919715.1). Taxonomy (NCBI): domain Eukaryota; kingdom Metazoa; phylum Chordata; class Mammalia; order Rodentia; family Cricetidae; genus Microtus; species Microtus obscurus. The sequence continues at coordinate 1,908,742 of CAWTZC010000501.1, read as the reverse complement.
ACCTAGACTAAAGGCTCCATATTGTCCATATTTTTTCTTGAGGTATACTTCCTTTCTCTCATTATCTTCTTGATGCAGTTATACTTCCCTTAGTATAATACTCAGCTTATTGACTGCAAGTGGTAGCACATGCCTTTACTTCTAGCACTTGGGAGGCCTAGGCAGGCAGATCTCTAAGTATGAGGCCAGCCTGGAATACAGAGTCAGTTCCAGGACAGGCAGGGCTACACAGAGAAACTCTATCTCAAAAACAAAACAGAACAAAGCAAAGCAAAGCAAACAAGATTATAAAGAAAGAAACAAACAAAACGGCCCTTAATTCGTCTAGTTCTTGACCTTAACTGTCTTAGAAATACACATTAATGCTTAGTGTGATGTTTCATTTCATCACTTATTTTCTTCCTTGAACTAAAAGGTAGACTAGTTTCTTTCAGCTCAGACCTAGTTGGAGTCTCCACCTGAATCCTCCAAGATTTTGCATGTGCTACATAAGGCGACTTCACTTCCTTTGAAAGATATTTATTTCTCACTAGCATGTAAATGTCTGGTAGATGAGTCAATGATTGAAGATAGTCTTTTTTTTTCCCTTCTGTTTTGATTTCAGCCCAGGTCTAAACTCTAATATTTAAGTTGTTACTCTTACCAAGAGAATGCTCATTTCTTTTTTATTTCCTTAGTTTCTACCTAAAATTTATGCCATAACTTGACTGTCCCATGTCCAACTATGCTTTTTTTGTCTTCCAACATTTCTTGAGCTCCCACAATTCCCCATCATATTTCTCTCATCTATTTAAGTAGTTTAATGATGACAGGAGACATCAGTATAGCAAATTAATATTAGCAAATGCACAAGCACAAAACAATATCAAAACAGATGGCTCAAATAGCATTCAGCTTAAAATATGATCTGTGAGTCACTCACTGAGAATGTAAAAAATATACTTTTTAAGAAGGACATTTGGCAATTTTATTTACTTTTTAAAAAATTTACACAAGTGATGAAGCAGCAATTCCACCTTTGGGGTCAAATATATGAATTTATTTTCATAGCTGTATAAAGTTAGAAGTAACAGTTGGTAGAAATTAGTATATGCTATGAGATACTTGAAATAAACTACATGTTCGTAAGTGGAATATGTGTTCTTGTACAGCCATATATCTGATGGGAATGGCAGAAGTCATAAAGCCAACATAGCCATTTGACAAAAGTCCAACAAAACTGGGCCATGTGATGGTCACCCTGCCATCTTTGGTTTTCATTTTTACCTGTTGCATACTTGGGCAACAAATAGTAATATTTGTACAATTTGGGAATATCGGAGTGATGGAAATTTTCTTATGAATCATTTATACTTTCTCCCAAGAATGTTATTTCTAAGCTTTCCCAAGATGTTCCTAGGGCATACTATCATCCCCTCTTTAGGGAGATACCCTTATCTACTTAAAGGGCTTCCTTATTCTTTGAGGTTGTGACACACATTAAAAATCTAGAGATTCCTTTACAAGGCTAAAGACGATTTTGAAACAATCCACAAGCACATCTGGACCTTGGGAGCTCAGTCCAGTGCTCCATTGTGCATCTCTGTCTCTATCTCCATCTATCCCAGATGAACGTTCTATGGTGATAGGCAAGATATTCATCAGTGTGGCTATGGGATAAGGCCAGTTCAGGCACCCTCTCCTCTGCTGCCCAAGGTGCAGAGTCTCATTCTGTAACCAAGACTGGCATTGAGTTTGGTAGGTAGCTCAAGTAACTCTTGAATTTCCTCTCTCTTTTTCTGCCATGATATACTGGGATTTAAAGTATGTAGTACCATTGTTGGCTTATAAAATGAAGTATTGCCCGATTGGGTTTAACAAATTTTTGATTAAATTCTCTTTTATGAGACTTCAACTAATATCAATAAAACATTGATTATTTCTGATTCATTTTAGAAATGCATGTAGAACTGTGCACATCTAATATTAACAAGTTAGGCACTAGTGGTTATAAGGAAAACACATAGAAGAGGAAGAAAACCTTGGGTGCCTGTTAAATCTTTGCTATAATATTCTAGATAATTTTTATGAGTTAACACTTAACACAATCCTCACCTTGTGAATAAAGAAATTGTATAAGCGCAATAAGGCAGAGTTCACAGAAGTTATCATTACATTAATATTCTTAGATGCAGCTTTTATTGATGAGCAATGGTTTCTTTGTATATTTATGTGCTTATATTTTACTGTTTTATATGTATTACCTTCATTCATATTCATTTCAATGTGTTACTTTTTTTCACTCAGTCTCTCAAAAATCATCTAACTCTTCAAATTTCTTTTTCTTTTTCTGACTTATGGGTTCTTTTGGTTTCCTTAATTAAAGAGTTAAATATAACAAATTCCAAGCGATCCAATCAACCATTGTCACCATCATTATTACAAACTGAATCTGGATTAGGAGAAACTGAAGATGATTCAAAACAGCTACATTTTAAAAAAATGCACAATTGCAGGGAAAGCTCATGGGCCAACCTTCTATAATACAGAAAGCTGATACATTGTAAAAGATATTAAAAATTTCATAAGCAATTTCTGGCAACACAAACAGTATATAATATTTTGATGACAAAGAAGGTTGTAAAATCATTACCAACCCCTACAGAGAAAGAAAGAGCCAAGTTATATACATCACAATAGGATTTTAAACGGCATTTTTAAATATGAGCAATTGTGATATTGAGTAGTCTAACAAGCACACTGTATGTTACATATAGTCTTAATTGTTTAGTTATTACTAGAAATATATACCAAATTATTGCAGGGACTGTCTATGGACCAAAGATTAGATATTTTTTTTTTACTTTTTCTGTTATAATTATACACTTTTACAAGCTATAAACAATAGATATAAAGACATTCACTTTACATAAAGTATGCACAATTATTGGGAAGTACTCTACAACATATGGGCACAGGAGACCACTTCCTACATATAACCCCAGCAGCACAGACATTAAGGGCAACATTGAATACATAGGACCTCCTGAAACTGAGAAGTTTCTGTAAAGCAAAGGACACTGTCACTAAGACAAAAAGGCAACCCACTGACTGGGAGAAGATCTTCACCAACCCCGCAACAGACAAAGGTCTGATCTCCAAAATATATAAAGAACTCAAGAAACTAGACTTTAAAATGCTAATTAATCCAATTAAAAAAAATGGGGCACTGAACTGAACAGAGAATTCTCAACAGAAGAAGTTCAAATGGCCAAAAGACACTTAAGGTCATGCTCAATTTCCTTAGCAATCAGGGAAATGCAAATCAAAACAATTTTGAGATACCATCTTACACCTGTCAGAATGCCTGAAATCAAAAACACCAATGATAGCCTTTGCTGGAGAGGGTATGGAGTAAGGGGTTCACTCATCCATTGCTGGTGGGAATGCGAACTTGTGCAACCACTATGGAAAGTAGTGTGGCGGTTTCTCAGGAAATTTGGGATCAGCCTATCCCAGGACCCAGCAATACCACTCTTGGGAATATACCCTTGAGATGCCCTATCATACTACAAAAGTATTTGTTCAACTATGTTCATAGCAGCATTATTTGTAATAGCCAGAACCTGGAAACAACCTAGATGCCCTTCCACGGAAGAATGGATGAAGAAAGTGTGGAATATATACACATTAGAGTACTACTCAGTGGGAAAAAAAATGACTTCTTGAATTTTGCATGGAAATAGAAAACATTATCCTGAGTGAGTTAACCCAGACCCAAAAAGATGAACATGGGATGTACTCACTCATAATTGGTTTTTAGCCATAAATATAGGACAGTGAGCCTATAATTCGCGATCCTAGAGAAGATAAATAAGAAGGTGAACCAAACATATAGTTATCCTCCTGGATATTGGAAGTAGTCAAGATTGCTGGGCAAAAATTTGGGAACCGGATGGGGGGGATGGGGGAAAGGGGAGATGGGGAGAGAAAAGTGAGAAGGGGAAGATAGGTTGAACTTGGGGGAATGGGATGGTTGGGATAATGGAAGGTTGGATATGGGAGCAGGGAAGTATATATCTTAATTAAGGGAGCCATTTTAGGGTTGGCAAGAGCCTTGACTCTAGAGGGTTTCCCAGGGGTTCAGAGATATGTACCCAACTAGATCCTTGGGCAGCTGAGGAGAGAGAGCCTGAAATGGCCCGATCCTATAGCCATACTAATGAATATCTTGCATATCACCTAAGAACATTGACCTGGAGATGGATGGAGATAGAGACAGAGACCCACATTGGAGCAATGGACTGAGCTCCCAAGGTCCAAATGAGGAGCAGAAGGAGGGATAACATGAGCAAGGAAATCAGGACCACGAGGGGTGCACCCACCCACTGAGACGGTGGGGCTGATCTATTAGGAGATCCTCAAGGCCAGCTGGACTGGACTGAAAATGCATGGGTTAAAACTGGACTCACTGAATATGGTGGACAATGAGGGCTCCTGAGAAGCCAAGGACAATGGCACTGAGTTTTGACCCTACTGCATGTACTGGCTTTATGGGAGCCTAGCTGGTTTGGATGCTCACCTTCTGAGACCTGGATGGAGGGGGGAGGTCCTCGGACTGCCCACAGGGCAGGGAACCCTGACTGCTCTTTGGACTGGAGAGGGAGGGGGAGGGGAGGGGGGCATTGGGAGTGGGGTGAGGGGGAGGAATAAGGGAGGAAGGGAGGAGGCAGAAATTTTTAATTAAAAATAATTAATAAAAAAAGAAACAATGCATAATAGACAAGAAATAATTTTTTACCCTTTCTTTATGTTAGTCATCAGTTGATACATATTATGTTTTATTTTAAATGTAACAATACAAGCCACTCTTATTCTGGATTGTTGAATAAGTCTAGAAATTTTGTAACTCAAATAGCTCAAAGGCCTACAAATATAATACAGCACATTTTAACAAACTGAACTCACATAACACAAACCTTTAAAACCATACATTTCTCATGAACATACTGTTTTTGAGGTAGTGAAAAAGATCTATCAAAACTGCTAGTCCTCTGTGGACAATAAGAGTAATTCTACTGAAACAAAAATGGGACCTTTAGTTCCTCTTGCTTACTCCTCCCATCTAAGGAAACACACATGGTTTGTCTAAAAATTGGGGTTAAACATCAAGTTAGAATCCTCACCCTGATCACACTGGAATATGAATGAACTCTGGCACTTGATGTGGAATTCTTTCTATTTTACATTGAAGACCTTTTATCTTCAAAGTTCCATTGATTCCTGAGAGAAAGTGAGATATGTGATCAAACATTTTGTTATTCTTATAAAGTGACAAAATTGTCCATAACAACTAAGTACAAAGACATATTTAAAGTCTGATTTTGTGGAAGTTTTATGAGTAGAACATACCAAATGTAGGTAATATATCTTGCTTTCTTTTTTTTCTATTGCTTTATTTACAAAGTCTCAAGGTCTTGAGATGGGTTCTGCCAACATCAAATAATCAACTGTGACATATTAGAAGTCTAAACGATGGGACTCAAAGGACTTACCAGAGGATTTGATCTTAGAATGATCATCCATTCTTTCAGTAAGGGGAAATTTAGGAGACTATTTGTAATTATTGAACCATTAGTTGGGTGGTCAGTAATTTTCAGAACAGCCCCATAGTTATTCACTGTGCATTATGGCTACTTTAGTTAGCTGGATAATTCTCTGTGCCAAGTATCTGAGTACAACACTGTGACCAATCTAAATGTTCACTATCTTATGTAACTTCGACAGATGGCAAGCCTACTCCCCACCACACCTCTTTTTCACAGTCATCATTCTCAAGCGCAGTGACTGAAATACTACAATGATTTGCGTAAGATTTTTTATGGCTATTACAACTACTGGGGTCCAGGATGTCCATATAGTACTACACTACTGAAGACCAATCCTAAACTAGTGAGTGACAATCACCTTCATAAACACCTCAGTTCCCATGTTGAAAGATTTCTATACCATCAACCTGACTTTATTTTCTTGAAAGGCACTGAATGATCTACTGAGTAACAGCCTTGTCAATTCTAAATTTAAATCTATTTATTTCCTTTAACATTGTATTTTCACTCAAGTATGTAGTGAAATAACAAAAATAACTTGAATTCATGCATCAAGTCAAGCTCCTCTTTTGGGAATTTCCTTGACGAAGATAATTTCAAAAGGAAGAAAATGGAATTAACTATTTATTTCCAATGGGGTAAAGAGCACTAAGAGAGAAGTGAAGAATCATTGCTTGAAATGATGGCAGTCAGCTTTCCTCCTTTTGTCAAGCTAGTGAAGCTTTATCCATATTGCTACTGTGCAAAGCCCTTAAGAAGGAAAGAAGAATCCATTCAAAGAGCTGAATGCAAATCGTTGCAGTGATGGCCAAGATAAGCAGAAAGAAACTGACAGCAGCTTGAGTGAGTAGAGGAATGAGTTGAATGTCATTTTGCTTTGATGTTCATATGCAATTGAGAGTTATAAAGTAGATGGTAGCAATGGAGATGCAGGATTTATGGCATAATTTGAAATCACTATTGCTGTGGGGTAGAAAAAACACTGCAGTCGAAATAGAGATATCAGGTACAAGCAATGCTGCTTCCTTATACTTACAGGTTTGTAATGTGGTAGAATATGCCCAAAGATACTTTCTCTGTGATATTCATACCGTGCACAATGACTTTTTAAAGTAAGTACATTTATTTACTTGTTTGTTTACTTATTTATTTTATATCCCAGTTGCAGTTTCTCCTCCAAGTCCCTCCCCAAACTACTCTGTTCCCATCCCCCAATCATCTTCTCCTCCATTTCTTTTTGTTTTTTCTTGGTATTTTGAGACAGGGTTTCTCTATAACTTTGGAACTTATCCTGGAACTCACTCTATAGACCAAGCTGGCCTCAAACTCACAGACATCTACCTGTCTCTGCCTCCCAAGTGCTGGGAGTAATGGTGTGTGCCACCACTGCGTGGCTTCTCCATTTCTAATTAGGAAAGGGCAAGACTCCCAAGAGTATCAACTAAACATGGCATATCAAGTTGCAGTAAGACTAAGCACCTCCCCGAGTACTAAGGCTAGGCCAGGCAACCAATTTGAGTAGTAAGGTTCCAAAATTTAGTAAAAGAGCCAAAGACAGCCCCTTTTCCCACTGTTAAGAGTCCTGCCAAGGACCGAGCTACACAATTGTAGCGCATATGCAGAGTGCCTATGTCAGTCTCATGCAGACTCCCCGGTTGTTGGTTCAGTCTCTGTGAACACTTTATGAACCCATATTAATTGATTCTGTGAGTATTCTTTATATATATTATTTATTTTTTTAAATTTATTTTTCCATTCAAAATACATTTAAAATGTAAAAAGTTAATTAAAATATAAAATCTAAGTAAAGTTTATATACATTAAAGGGATTATCTGTAATTAATCTGCTTGTTGAACTATGTATATTAACTCTTTTTTTTTTCAAATTAGACTAGCCTCCGCTTTTATAGAAATATTAAATATCAGGGGAATACTTGAGGTTTTAGAAGGGATCCAGTTTGGCAGTTTCCCCCATGATACCATGATATTTTCACAGTCCAAGGACCTCTCCCCTTCATCCAGGTCCAGGAAGGTGAGCATCCAAACAGGCTAGGGTCCCACAAAGCCAGTACATGCAGTAGGAACAAAACCCAGTGCCATTGTCCTTGGATTCTCATCAGCCCTCATTGTCCGCCATGTTCAGAGAGTCCGGTTTTATCCCATGCTTATTCAGTCCCAGTCCAGCTGGCCTTGGTGAGCTCCCAATAGATCAGCCCCACTGTCTTAGTGTGTGGGTGCACCCCTTGCGGTCCTGACTTCCTTGCTTATGTTCTCCCTCATGCTCCTCATTTGGACCTTGGGAGCTCAGTCCGGTGCTCCAATGTGGGTCTCTGTCTCTATCTCCATCCATCGCCAGATGAAGGTACTATGGTAATATGCAAGATATTAATCAGTATGGCTATAGGATAGGGCTATTTCAGGTTCCCTATCCTCAGCTGCCCAAGGAACTAGCTGGATATTCTTGTCGTGAACAACCCTTTCTCCCCCGCCTAAGGGATTCCGAAACTCCATCTAATGTCTGGCTCTGGGTCTGCATCTGTTTCCATCAATCTGCTGGATAAAGCCACTCTGTCAAGCCCTACTGCAGAGCTTTCTATAGTCATAAAAACAGCATTGTATAATTTTGGCTTCTTTGTCAACAATGGAAAAAAGAAACCATCTCCACAAAAATGATGCTGGATGTTGGCATGTAGAAAACACAAATATATCCATGCACAATGTGTTAAAAGTGATATTTTCTTAATCTCACTTGTTACCTGTGGTAGGTAGTCTTACTATCTTGCTTTGAATATGTTTTGAAATTGGGAGCTGACATTTAATGTTTTCATAAAGTTTTCTGGTGGGTTTCAGAGGGCAGTTCACAAAATTAATGAATCAGAAGGTATCTCCTGGTTTTTAAACTATGCAGATACTATGGTTTTCTTGAGATATTTAAATTCATATGACAATAGGGAAGACAAACAGATAAAAGAATAGTTAAAATATGGGGCATCAGAGGCAAGCAGTATATAGATTTGTCCACACCACATGCTAAGTAGAGTGTCTTAATCATAACTGATAAGAGTTGCCTTTTGTACTCATACTAATAGGTAAAACAGATAAACACATCATTAGCATGTATTAAAAAGTTATGTTATTCCAAGAGCTTCACAGACATTATCTTGCTTCTGATTTGCCCTTTATGTGAGGAACTGATAAAATTCCAAAGGAAATAGAAGGATGACAGGCAGTCTACCTTAAGGGACTGTAATACACAATAATTAGCACAGCGGAGGGATTAATAAAATATTATGTATGAAGACAAAAGAGACAACTGTGGATTCCTACAGAGAAGTTGTAGGAAGTTATTTATATGAATATTTAAAAATAAATTTTTTTCAAGAGGAGAAGGAATGAAATTTCAGAGGAAGAAAATCATTACTTTAATTAAGGAAGGATTATTATTGCCATTAGGTTTCTATTGAGTGGATCACATTCTGGATTATTATTTAGAGGATTACATAGCCATTTGAACAATTTGGAGTCATTTTTTTTGCCTTTTTCAGAACTTTGTGCTTTATAAGGACTGGGATCAACTCGTGGTCATGTGTGGAAGAGACAAGAACTCAGTAAATGATGTACCAGAAAGTGAACAGACAGAAAATGGTTGAATGAATATAGAAAACCTATTCAATGCATCAGTTAGTGAGGATGCTGCACTTTCAGTCAACTGTGGCTAAAACATGATCTGCAGAACGGCATAAAAGGTAAGTCTACAAGACTACTCCAGGAGGTTACCTTGTATGAATCCCTGTTCTACTACTTTTCTTCCCTAATGCATTCCTGAATTTTTGCAATTGAAAGCTGAAGGCGGATTTAATTAATTCAGACAAATAGTGATATGTATATATATATAAAACTTTAATGTAAACAAACTCACGGACACCAAGGTTCCCGCGGAGCACAGGAGACAGGAAGCAGACAAGGGGCGAAGGCTCTGCGAACTTATTTAACAGTCAAAACCTGCCCCAGGCGAGCCCACCCACTAGGGGGGTGGGGCTCATCCCTACATCTCCCCCTTTTGTCTAAATAAGACAGAATTAAACCAAATACAACTATAAACAATAATAAATATAATAAACAATATTGAGAACAAAAGTTTTACCAGACAGTCTATCTCAAAGAGTCTAACTAATATAGAGAGTAATTACAGTTATATAATCTTCAACTCCATCAAAGATCTGAGAAGGGAATAAATATTACTTAACAAATAAGAGATATCCAAAATGTAACAAAAATAACAGAGACAACTGACTACCTGGGCAATCACCCAAATTCTCGTTTGCAAAGTTGAGTCAACCAACTTTGGCTAAGGCCAAACATAACTGACATACCATTATCAGATGTAAACTTTCTTAGAATCATCCTACCCTGTCTTGGCAAGATAAGACAATCCTGTTTCATAACTTTGTCAGTAGTTGAGGTATGGGCTTTTCTTAACCCAAAGGCCAGTTCTGCCAAGAAGACAAGCTCCCAGTGGAGTGTCTTTGGTGCTCAACGCTTTCTCTCGGGAGAGTATATGGCGTGGTGCCAGGAGTAATTGTGTCTCATTGGCATAGAATTCTAGGTTAGATTAAAAGCCATTTTCTGCAGCTCTTTAAAGAGGCTGAAGATTATACTATCTATACTAAATATAATCTCTATGTATCTAGAAGACCTGATTAACCTAAAAATAAACATGACAAACATATAATTCTCAATACCTATCTAACTTGAAGATTAAAAGAATAAACTGTGCAATATATGAAGACAATGATCTTCATCTGTAGACAATGTCATTACATATCAAAAGTAAACAATGGAAGGAGCTCACATTCAATATTGATATTACATAAATAGTATCAGAGGTAGAAATGTACATCGTATTATGGTAGAAGTATCAATCTAATATAAGCATATTCTTATACAAAATTAGAGGTAGGAACACTCACATTCAATATACAATATATCAATATACAGGAAACAGTACCAATACAATTTTCTAAAATCAGTAACTCACAAATACCAAGCATCAAACCAGTTAATCCCCCTCTTTTTTTTTTTATGTATATATATATAAAACTTTAATGTAAACAAACTCACGGACACCAAGGTTCCAGCGGAGCACAGGAGATAGGAAGCAGACAAGGGGCGGCGCAGCGTCTGCGCAACTTATTTAACAGTCAAAACCTGCCCCAGGCGAGCCCACCCACTAGGGGGGTGGGGCTCATCCCTACAGAAAGCCATCAAAGTTTTTATCCAGATGGCTTTTCAACCAAATTCTTGCCCTTCAGGAGCTGCGAGAGAGTACCAGTTACCTGACACGGCTGTTGCTGTGTGGTTTCTTGTTCTACTTCCCTAGTACCAACAATTCATGAGTTCAACTCATTCAAAATACTGTTTAGGTTATTTATACCTGTTGTTCTTAAATGTTTATAATTCCATATACTTAGTCTCTACGTCACACCTAAAAAACCCAGAAAAAATATTACATCATATGTTTACTTGTAAAATTCATGCAATTGCCAAATGAACTGCAATAATATTTACATATTTATCATGTAAACATTTTAACATTTTATGTATAAAATTATAACTAATAACATATATTTGATAAGCAGTAAAAATGTTACTGGAGACCACTGTGGACCTACAGGGAATTTCTTCCTTGTCCCTTCAGGCTTCCTCCGCCTTCTTCTTCATGCTAGTATCATTTTACCCTGTGAGTGGCATAAAATTCTGCCCATTTCCTTGCACAAATATGATGTATTTTACCTGTCTTGGTTTTCCAAGTTTAGGTTAAGTGGCCACTTATGAGCTCTTGTGGCCTTTAGAATCCTCCCTGTCACATAACATTCATGATTGTAATTTGATACATTCATAAGTTTTGGTTGCTGTCTGCTTTTCATTCAATGCCAATCAAGATCCATTTGGCCACCTAATCTTTCCTTAGTAAATATCATTTTGTTTATTGAGTCATCTCTCTTTATAATCACGGTTAGCTGTCACAGTTGGTCACATGCCCCTTCCACCTTTATCACTATCTATTTAGTACACATTTCTTTTCCTCCATGAACTTGCCAAAGCTTCTGCAGGCAAGGTCATTGCACATGAGTCATTTGTGCAACCCCTTCTATGAAATGTCTGAATGCTGTCGAAATGCTCCCGACATAAGAGCTGCTATATGGCTGTTGTGACTCCAGGATAGAATAACATGAATACATAAGAAAAGGGACTTGGATCACGAATTATAGGCTCAATGCCCTTTATTTATGGCTAGAAACCGAATATGAGTGAGTACATCCCATGTTCCTCTTTTTGGGTCTGGCTTACCTCACTCAGGATAGTGTTTTATATTTCCATCCATTTGCCTGCAAACTTCAAGAAGTCCTTGTTTTTTACTGCTGAGTAGTACTCTAATATATATATATTCCATACTTTCTTCATCCATTCTTCAATTGAAGGGCATCTAGGTTATTTCCAGGTTCTGGCTATTACAAACAGTGCTGCCATGAACATAGTAGAGTATATACTTTTATTGTATGATAAGGCCTCTCTTGGGCATGAAAAAAGCCCGGGATAAAACCAGTCTCGCCGAACATAGCGGACAATGAGGACTACTAAGAACTCAAGAACAATGGCAATGGGTTTTTGATCCTACTGCACGTACTGGCTTTGTGGGAGCCGAGGCAGTTTGGATGCTCACCTTACTAGACCTGGATGGAGGTGGGTGGTCCTTGGACTTCCCACAGGGCAGGGAATCCTGATTGCTCTTTGGGATGATGAGGGAGGGGGACTTGATTGGGGGAGGGAGAGGGAAATGGGAGGAGGCGGTGGGGAAGAGACAGAAATCTTTAACAAATGAATAAATAAATAAATAAAGAAAAGGGACTTGGGAACTCTCGTTGTCTTTATTAAAATTATATTTCCATGGTAGATGGATAGATGTATCAGCGGATGAAAGCACCGGCTTCTGTTGTATAAGAGCAGGCTTCAGTTTCCAGCACCCACATCACAGATGACAACTATCTATAACTCCATTATCAGGGAAATCGGGTCCTTTCATGATCTTAATGAGTCCAAGACATGCAAATGGAACTTTTACACATCCATGGGTAAAACACACATGCACAAAAAAAAGTATATTTAAATTAGTAATTTTTAAAATACTACTTTCTATATCCACAATCTGTTTTATTTGAAACAAGTCAGTTATCCTCCTCCGTTCAATGTCCTCCTTTCTGAAATTAGTATTTGTTGGTTTCATTTGTTTTGGAAACATTAATACACTAAAATACTCAGAAGAGTTTAATAGTAGAAAGTACTTTACTAACAGTTATAAATGTCTGGGGATTTCATTTAATTACATGTCAAAAATATATTTTTTCATATATGAAACAGAGAAAAAATTAACTGAACAAGGCAATGTAAGTCACTTAAAATACAATATTTTAAAAGCCTTATAGTATTTGCATCTCACTGAGAGGATTTCTGAGCTCACTGTGAATATAAGAAAATTCATGGATTCTGACAGAGGGCATTTTATTAAAAGACACAGAGTCCTTGATTTATTGTTCATCTGCTCATGGTTCATGAGCTTATAATGATTTGAGCCAACAAAGTATCTATTATCAATGTGTATGCAAAAGCGATCGTTAAGTATGGAAGATATATATTTGAATATTAAGTCTCTTTGCTTTCTTACTGATAATTGATGTACTCTTTCTGAAGAGGAGTTTTTAGTGGTCTGAACAAAGATCATGACATAAAAATAATTGATGGTTTGTGTCCCTAGGTGTCTTACTCATAAATTATCTCTCTAGTGATGCTCTTTCATACTCTGTGGTGCATTCAAATATTCCTTTCTGGGTCTTATAAATGCAGGGTATTGCATCCAAGGGGCTTGTCTTTTATAGCTGAAATGTTAGTTTATTCCAGGATACAAGTGATATTGAAATAATAAAAATAGGGATCTTCTCTGTTTTTTCTTTGCTCCTTCCTGTCACTCATTGCTTCCTTTACAGAGGAATCCATAAAGCTTATCAGTAAGTAATGATTTCTATCAAAACGTGGGAGATAAAACATTGGATAAAAATTGAAAATCAAACCATCAGGTTATAATCACAGGTCTTTTTAACAAAAAGTAGCCAGTTGTGGTTCTTTGAATCTGTTTCATTTTCACTCTAAAGTAGATTTGTAAAGAGAAGTTGCCTATTACAAACACTCTGAGAAAGAAGAGAAAATCTGTGCATAAAATCATCTTAGATTTCTTACTTTTAGAATTGTTTTCATAATTCTAACTTCTAGGGAGCATTCATACCATGGCTTCACATCATCATGTCTATTCAATCAGTTCACTTCAGTAAGACCATGGGATGCTTCCTGAGGACACTACTGGTTTATGGAACTAAAAAACTCTTTGTTTGTATGGACACTGCTTAAATATCAGGCCCTGTGCTCTGTCCCACTTTGCCATAGGCCAAAGCAGATTTATTTATCAACCATTGAGTGCAACATATATTCACAGCATACAGAAAGATATCCTACAGCATGGAAAACAATGACAAAAATCATCTCAGAATGTAATCTTAAATTCCAAACTAGGTTCACCGACAGACTCCATGAATCAATAAAATTTGGAAAAATTATAACAACAAAACCAAACTGAAAGTTATGATGATGGCATGCATCATTATAGAGACAGAAAATACTGTTGTGGCTGAAACTGTTCTAATTGCTTATTTTTTTGAGTTTTGAGCAATGTAGAACTCATATTTTTATAGAAAAACTTTCCTGAAGCTTTCCTCTTAAGGAATTTTGCAAATGAAATTTTACACAAATCATTATATCTTAACCTAAATGTCTTAGCTGACAATATTTTCCATTAAGTAAGTGATAGACCCTGCAATGCACATACTTAATTCTTGCTTTGTCACATTTTAGGGCTCTAAACATCCTAAGATGAGCCACTCCCACATGTGCTAGGTAATGGTACCTAGTTATCAATTGCCTTTACAAATCTGAAATCATGGCATTTTAACAAGAGCTTCTAATACGAAAAAATGCCAGCTTTTGCAGCACCTTTATCTCCTCCAAGAAGACAGAAGACCTTCAGTCTTGCTTCTGGGTTTGTCAAAGTCACCCACTCAGAAGCAAAAACAGTAGCCTTTTACCTCTCCAGCTTCCTGAATGCTTCACCCAGGGAACCAATCTGTTCATCCTGCCAAGACAGGTAGACAAAATCTTCCCCACCCAGAAAAAAATCTTTGGACCTCTAATACTCAACAGCTAATGGCAAATACTGCTTCTAAAACTGATGTTCTCCAAGGACAAGGAGAGGATTTGGGATTGCCTGTTAGCTAAAAAGCTGTCTCATTTTTTGCTCATTTATTGCTCCCAGATCTGTCTAAAGGCATTCAACAACTCAAGGTACTGTTCTTTAACAGACTTCATAGTCCAGGATTAAGAGATTTCAAGTGTATAGTCTTAACTTAAAGCAATAGCCTTTTGATATGACACCAAAATGTAAATCAGTTCTAGTTTTCTTACAGCTTACCAGAAAAGTTCTATTGCTAGATCAGAATCATGTCTGGTCAAATCCAGGGTTCCCAATTACTTTAATTGTTTTACTGCTACACTAACCCCATCCAGATTCAAATATATTTTACAGGTCACTCCTGCTGTCTAAGCCAAGTCCAACCTACAAAGCAGTCCCAGGACAATGTCAAAAGCACCTGCACCAGCTCCTGGGACTTCACCATTACCACCTCAACATCCTGTCACTCCTATATCCAAAGAGTCTGGAATGTAATGTTAAGTTGGGAGCATCACCTAAGCCCCTGGCATCTATTTCAGTCCCCTGGCCAGTAAGTTGCATTGATCTGGACTCCAAATCCCAGAATGCCAGGTCCTGACCCCTCATGGAGAAAGGGTCAGGACCACTCTCACAGGGTATTTAAGTGGGCGCCCAGAAGAGAAACATGTGATACCAGGTTTTGCATGTGCTCCCTGGTTTTCTGTCTCCTTCTCAGCCATCTGAAAGTGCTGTATTTATTAAAACATGGGCATTTTAATTCTGTTTAATTGATCCTGATAGGATTTCTTTAGGCTGGCAGAGTGATTCATCTTAGGATTTTTTCTAATATATGGAGGTCCCACTGAGGGGGTTTATTTTTTCCTGCACACCCAGGGCCCAGAGCTGTGCTGGAGAATGTCCTTCCTGTGCACATACTCTTCCAGGCTTCACTTAGTGAGTTCCACTTTTTAAACTGCATGCCAGTAGGGTTTTGGGGTGACACATTTGCTTTCAGGCTTTTGTTGAAGTCTTGGCCTTGTCAAAAGCCTGATACACACGGGCAAAGGCCAGGCCTTTCACTGAGATGGGACCAACTTCTCATACACACGGGCAAAGATCAGGCCTTTCACTGAGATAGGACCAACTTCTCATGGACGCCAGTTTATTTTTTACTCAGCGCTCCTTTCTGGTAGATACACTGCAACGGGCTCGAGTGACAGGCAGGATGCCCTTAAGCGGCCATTTACAAAAATCTTTTTAAATTGGGATTATCTAATTTAAAACAAACTATGCTCCAAAGCCCACCTTTTCATTTGGATGCATGCACTAGTCCCACCCCCACTCTCATCTCTCTGTGCTGATTCGCGGCCAGCTCTAGTCTTATCCTGTCGCCTTTTCCATTTCTCTCTGTGCTGATTCACAGCCACCTCTCTTGTCCCACCCCAACTTCCCTCCTCCCCCTTGGCTCCTGTCTTGCTGCCAGGAACCTGGTGGCTTGGATGGCCTCTGAAGGGACTCCAATGGTCATGTTCCCTGAGCTCTGCACTTGGCCTCATTGGCCATGGAGGTGTTGGCAGTGCAGAGAGTGACAGCCCAGGGCAGACAGAGCTCGGCCTGCACTCAGTGCACCCAAAGTCACTCTGGCCCTACTCCTTGCTTCCCACTCCCCTTCCTACTGCTTGCCATTTCCCTGCCAAACTAACTGAGCTGGGATTCTGCATCAGCTGTATCCCTGGTCTAATGTTTTGTCCCTATGTTTCTGTTCCCTCTAACAACATCTACTCAGCTGACAGAGGTTTCTAAGACTGTCCTATTTATTCCTCTGTTAAAATAATGTGGCCATAATATGTTTATATAATCTGTAACTGTGTTTTTGTGATGTAGATTTAAGTTTTTACGTACAGGTGTGCTTCCAGATTACAGCAGCTCTGGAAAAATACAAACAAGTGGGTAGTTGCCATTTTAGAGTGCTAATGAGGCCAAACATGGAGCCTGTGGAGTGGGCCCATTGAAGTCCTGTCAGAGCCCATCCTCAGAGCAAGCTGCCAGCCTCCCCCTCCCCCATCTCAGAGCTGAGCTGGAGCTAGAATAGGAGTTGGGGCAGGACAAGACAACTGGCCACGAATAAGCACAGAAAGAGATAGAAGTAGGGGCAGGACAAGACAAGAGCTGGCCATGATTCAGCACCGAGAGATGGAAGTGGGGCTGATACGAGAGCATGCATCTAAATAAAAAATAAAAATTATTTCCATCCATTTGCATGCAAAATTCAAGAAGTCATTGTTTTTTACTGCTGAGTAGTACTCTAATATGTATATATTCCATACTTTCTTCATCCATTCTTCCGTTGAAGGGCATCTAGGTTGTTTCCAGGTTCTGGCTATTACAAACAATGCTGCTATGAACATAGTTGAGCATATACTTTTGTTGTATGATAGGGCATCTCTTGGGTATATTTCCAACTCACCAAGGCCAGCTGGCCTGGGTCTGAAAAAGCATGAAATAAAACCGGACTCGTTGAACATAGCGAACAATGAGGACTACTGAGAACTCAAGAACAATGGCAATGGGTTTTTGATCCTACTGCATGTACTGGCTTTGTGGGAGCCTAGGCAGTTTGGATGCTCACCTTACTAGACCTGGATGGAGGTGGGTGGTCCTTGGACTTCCCACAGGGCAGGGAACCCTGATTGCTCTTTGGGCTGACGAGGGAGGAGGGAGGGGGACTTGATTGGGAGAGGGGGAGGAAAATGGGAGGCGGTGGCGGGGAGGAGGCAGAAATCTTTAATAAATAAATAAATAAAAAGGAAAAGAAAAAAAGAAAATAACCTATAAACTGAAAAAAATTAATATTAAAAAAAAGAAAGAGAAAAGCATGCTTTGGAGTGTAATTTGCTTTAAGTTAGTCCCAATTTAAAAGAATTTTTGTAAATGGCTGCTTAAGGGCATTTTGAAATCAGCTTGGAATTGCAAGAAACCCATTTTAAATGTGTGTCTGGGACTCAAGCCCATTG
This sequence comes from Microtus obscurus, assembly GCA_963919715.1. NCBI lineage: Eukaryota > Metazoa > Chordata > Mammalia > Rodentia > Cricetidae > Microtus > Microtus obscurus. The sequence goes on along the minus strand of CAWTZC010000501.1, from coordinate 1,890,827 downwards.
AGGTGCATCCACCGGAATGGAGCGCTGAGTCAAAAAAACTGGGGTGCATGAAAAATTGGTCAGGGATGTCTCACCGCCCCAAATCCCATCTCAGGGAAAAACATGGCCTCTGCTGCATATGTATCAGGCTTTTCACAAGGCCCAGACTTCAACAAAAGCCTGAAAAGAGACTGGGTCACCCCAAACCCCTTCCCACATGCAGTTTAAAAAAGGAGAACTCACTAAGTGAAGCCGAACTTGATTGGCGGAATGCTAGCACAGGAAGGGCATTTTCCAGCACGACCCTGGGCCCTAGGCCCACAGGAAAAAATGAACCCCCTTGGTGGGACCTCCATGTATTAGGAAAAATCCTAAAATGAGCCACTCGACCAGCACAAAGAAATCCAATCAGGCTGAATTAAACAGAATTAAAATGCCCGTGTTGTAATAAATGCAGCATTCTCGGGTGGCCGAGAGCATGGCAGGGGAGACAGAAAACTGGGGAGTACATACAAAATCCGGAATCACATGCTTCTTCTCTGGGCACCCACTTAACTACCCTGTGGAAATGGTCCTGACCCTCCCTCAGTAAGGACTCATGGCCTGGCATTCTGGGATTTGGAGTCGTGCAGGCAGCTGGGATGCATGCCAGGGGCTGGGGTGATGCTCCCAACTTAACATTACACAAATTGATAGCTATTTTTGTCATGTCCAAAATTAAGCAGATTCATGAAAGATGGACAATTGCAGCACTTTAGAAGTAGTAAATGAAAAATAGATTGTTTTGTCTTTCTTGATATCAATGGAAAACAGAATAAAGTCAATAAATATACAGTAGTGTTTCTGTGAATGACTGTTTTGGATTATAGAAAGTTTAGTCATTATCACTGTGCACTTACGTACAGGAGAGTTAAGACATCAACGAGGAAAAAATCATCTTAAATAGCATGAGAGTGAATGTGTCTCTGTCTCTTTTGCCTGCTTATAGGACTCTTACTTTTACTGGGTCGCCTTGCCCAGCCTCAGTATGAGAAATTTTGCCTTGTCCTATTTTACCTTTTTTTTTTTTTTTTTTTTGGTACTTTTTGGTCTTTATCTCTTGGAGGCCTGCTCTTTTCTTGAAACAGAAACAGAGGGGAATGATTCTGAGGGAGTCAGAAATGGTATGAGCAGAGAAGAATGAAGGGAGCAGAAAATATTTTCGGAAGATACAGATATACCTACATACACACACACACACACACACACACACACACACACACACACACATATATATATATATATATATATATATATATGGAGAGAGAGAATAGAGAGAAGAATCTATTTTCAATAAAAAAGAAAATATGTGTTTTTGAATCTATGTTCATGAGGGCAATTGCTTTGCTATTCTTTTTAGTTGTTGGAACTTTATGTGGGTTGTCTATCAGGGTGATTTTGGTTTCATCATGATAATTTGGCTTGTTCCTTCTGTTTCTATATTGTGGAATAATTTGAGAAGTGGCATTAGATCTTCTTTTAAAGTCTTATGGAATTCTTCTCTAAAACAATCTGGTCCTGGCCCTTTTATTTTGGAGGAATTTTAAAAACTGATTCTAATTTGTTCGGGGTAATAGGTTTATTTGAATTGTTTATCTGATCTTGATTTAACTTTGTTAAGTGGTATTGATTGAGAAAATTGTCCATTTTTTTTTTTTAGATTTTTTTGGAGTACAGGATTTTAAAGTATGGCTTAATGATTCTTTCCTAAGTGTCTTTTAGTTAGTGTGGATAATGATTTGTCTATCTTGTTGATTTTCTCTAAGAATGAGCTTTCTGTTTTGTTGATTCTTTGCATTTTCCTCTTTTTTCTATTTTATAGATTTCAGGCCTCAGTTTCATTATTTTGTGCCATCTACTACCTCAATAATCTTGCTTCTTTTTGTTTTAGAGTTTTAAGGTGTGCTATTAAGTTGCAAGTATGAGATTTTTCCAATTTCTTTATGATGGCACTTATTGCAATAAACTTTCCTCTTAGCACTGCTTTCAAATTGTCTCATAAGTTTGGTTATGTTGTTTATGCATTTTCATTCAATTCTAGAAAGTCTTTAATTTCTTTCTTTATGCCTGGTTTGATACCGCGCTCATTCAATGGAGAGTTGTTCAGTTTCTATGAGTTTTTAAACTTTAAGTTACTTCTATTGTTTTTGAAATCCAGGTTCATTCCATGATGGTCAGATAAGATTCAAGGTGCTATTTCAATTTTCTTGTATCTGTTAAGACCTGCTTTGTGACTGAGTATGTGGTCAGTTTTGGGGAATATTCTGTGAGGTGCTGAGTGCTGACAGTGTGTATTTTTTGTGTGTGTTTGTGTGAAATATTATGTGATTTATTTGGCTCCTGTATTTTGTTTAGTTTTCTCCTGAATGACCTGTCCATTTGTGAGAACAAAGTGTTGAATAATCCCAATATCAGTGCCTGAGGGTCTATTATGATTTAAGTTTTATTGGTGTTTACTTTAGAATATTGGATGCCTACATTTGGGGCACAGGTATTAAGAATTGAAAGATCATCTTCATGCATCCTTCCTTTGATGAGTATAAAATATCTTTCCCTATTTCTTTTGATTAATTTTGATTTGAACTCTACTTTTTTACATACAAGAATGGCTGCACCAGTTTGTTTCTCAGGTTCATTTGCTTGGAAAATCTTTTTCATCCCTTAACTCTAAGTAATTTCCATATTTGATGTTGAGGTATGTTTCTTGTATGCCAAGAAGAATGAATACTCTTTTTACATGCATTTTCTTAGTCTTTTTCTTTTATGGGGACTTGAGTCTATGAACTTTGACAGATATTAATTGTAGATATAGATAGGATAAAAGAATAAATTATTGAATCTATTTTGAAAAGAAAAAAAGGAGGATATAGATGTTGTTTTGAAAAGCAAAAAGGGAAAATTTTGTGGGAGAATGCTCTTGTATACTGTAAAGATTTGTCACTTGTATTGGTTGAATAAAACCCTGATTGGCCAGTAGCAAAGCAGGAAGTATAGATGGGGTGACAAGATTAAGAAAATTCTAGGAAGAGGAAAGGCAGAGTCAGTCACCAGACAGATGCAGAGGAATCAGATGATAATGCTGTACTGAGTAAAGGTAGCAAACCACATGGCTAAATACAGACAAGAATTATGGGTTAAACAGGGCAGTGGTGGCACACGCCTTTAATCCCAGCACTCGGGAGGCAGAGGCAGGCGGATCTCTGTGAATTTAAGGCCAGCCTGGTCTACAAGAGCTAGTTCCAGGATAGGAAGCAAAAGCTACGGAGAAACCCTGTCTCGAAAAATCAAAAAAAAAAAAAAAAAAGAAAGAAAAGAAGAAAAAAAAAGAAAAAAAAATGGGTTAAATTATAAGAACTAGTTAATAACAAACCTTAACTGATAGACCAAACAGTTTATAATTAATATAAGCCTCTGTGTGTTTCTTTGGGAATAGCTGCAGGACCAGGCAGGACAAAAATTTGTGTCTACACAATTCTATAATTGATGACCAGTGATTGTTAATTCCTGTAATTTTTCTTGTGATAGTGATGGTAGTGTCTGTCTCTCTGTCTGTCTGTCTCTCACTGGGTTTGTGTGTGTGTGTGTGTGTGTGTGTGTGTGTATGATTCTCTTCTTTTGATTTTACTGGCAGGAAATTATTTATTTCCTGTGTTTTTATAGGTAGAATGATCTCTTTGGGTTTGAATTTTCTTCTAGTATCTTCTATTGGGCTGAAATTGTTGATGGATATTGTTGAAATTTGCCTTTTTTATGAAATGTCTGTTTTTCCGCATCTACGGTGATTGAAAGTTTTTCTGGGTATAGTAGGATGGGCTGGCAGCTGTGATCTCTTAGATTCTGCAGGACATCTATCCAGGCACTTCTGGCTTTCTGAGTCTCAATTGAGAAATTGATGTCATTCTAATAGGTTTGCCTTTGTATGTTACCTGGCAATTTTCCCTTACAACTTTTAATATTATTCCTTTGTATTTTATTATTAGTGCAATGATTGTTATTCTTTCCTAGTTTAATCTAATTGATGTTCTGTAAACTTCTTGTACTTTTGTATGTATGTTCTTATTTAGGTTAAGAAATTATTCTTCCGATTTGGTTTAAAATATTGTAAGCTAAGATTCCTCTCTTTCTTCTATTCCTATTATTCACAGATTATTTTGCATATTATTTAATATTTCCAGGATGTTTATTCAGGTTTCCTTTTCTAGATTTAACTTTTTCTTTGACCAATATATCTATTTCTTCCTTCATATTTTATACTCCAGCCATTCTCTCTTCTATCTTTTGTATTCTGTTTGCAATGCTTGTGTCTAGAGTTCCTGTTCTTGTACCTAGACTTTCTATCTCCAGGATTCCCCCAGTTTATGTTTTCTTTATTGCTTATGTTTCCATTTTGAAGACTTGAAAATTTTTATTCTTAAGCTTCACTTGTTTGTTTTCTTGACATTTTTGTCTTTATTGGATTTGCTCATTTCCTTCTATTGTTTTTGTTATACAGGCTCTCTTTGAGAGATTTATTCATTTCCTCCCATTGTTTTTTTTGTATTTTTCTGCATTTCTTTAAGAATTTATATTTCTAAAGACATCCATCCTCTTCATGAAGTTGGTTTTACAGTCATTTTCTAGCATTTCAGCTGTGTTAGAATATTCAGGGCTTGCTCCAGTAGAATACTTGAACTCTGGTGGTGATATATTGTATTGCCAATTGCAGATTGGATTCTTATGCTAACATTTAGGTATTTGAATTTGGGGCTAATTATAGGTTTATGTACTAATTTCTGAGTTTATATTTGTTGAATGTGTGTTTTTCCTCCTCAGATGCCTGTTAACTAATAGTGCTTATCTAGCAAGTATGAGATCCAGGGTCCAGCCTTACTTCTGCTTAACAAAAACATGAGAATAAAGTGCCAATGGAAATAGTGTGAAATATCTATGAGTCAAGTTGATCAAGAACTTGAAAAGATGGTACTTTAATTAATATTTTATGGATGCAAAATCTTCAGCAAAATTATCACAAGATTTATGGCACTTTTTAAAAAATATCCAGTTACATCAAAAATACTGGAATGATAGGTAAAAGATTACTGAAGTGTTCCCCCTCTAAGTTACCACTAGAGTGTTCAGTCAGAGTAGAAGTAAGAACTGAGCTCAGAATGATTTCATACCTTATGGAACTAGAAAGAGATAATCTCACTTACAAGTTTCTGTAAATAAAAATATGAGAACTTTTTCTCTCTTAACATATTCTATCTAAGGAAAAATCTAGGGTTCTGCAGAGTTGAAAAGACAAGAGTTGTCCACAATGGAATCAAATTTGCAATAAAGATAAATAGAAGAAGCAAAGTATCAAATCCTAAGAAATAAAATGTAGCATAATTAAATATAAGTAGACTTTTCACAGGTGACAAAATAGCATGACACAAAATATCATGTCTGTAATCTTTAATGATTTTATTATAATAAATAACAAAATCCAAAAGGGCATTATAATATTTGCATATGAAAGTTTTGTTAAACATCAATAATTTACTATGAATTGTAAAAAAATATCTTGTTCTTTATATGGTTAAGATTTTATAGCAAGATGCATTACTCCAAAATTTACTTTATATAAATGAAAAAAGCCATCTGTAGTTAAAAATGAAATAGTGATAGCAAAAGCAAAGTAGGAAATTCAGACTAATAAGACACCTACATACTCTGATCAAAATATTTGAAAGTATATTCCAACAGAGCCTGAAAGTAATGGAATATCATGAGGAAATGATTGGAGCTCATTAAGACGAGGGTTTTGGATGCTAGAAAATAAGCTAGATATATCCCTGTACTAAATTATTAAGAAGAAAAATAAATGATTTTAAAAACAATTCCTTTTTTGTTTCAACAAATGCTAAAGGTGAGTAACTCTTAGCATGAAAAAAATGAAAAGGAACACCTTTATATCTGCCAGAAAGCTGTATGAGACATAACTCATTTTATTAGAGGAAGATAGAGAAGTTTCTCTTCTACTCATCAGTAAGAAAAAAATGACATTATTATCAGGTCAGTATCGCCATTGTACGTCACCCCCCCAATCCACCAAGCCAAAAGAATGAAAACTAAAATATACAAATACTAGAGCAAAATAATAAGAAATATGTTGCGTAAATATTAGAAAAGTAGAAGAAAATGACATCAGTCAAAAAAAGGCAAAGATGAAATTTTCTGAAAGGTTGTTGTATACTTTCAAAGGAGAAATAAAAAGTAGAGGATAAAGTCTGTGTCACAATAAACATAAACCTATAAAATTCAAAACTATAACCCTAGCAAAAATAAGTATAAGGGCTATATGAAGAAATTTCATATATATGAAGGGCTATATGTAAAATTTTACTAAAGGGTATAAAAGAAGATTTAAATAAAAGGTGAACTGAGTCATATTGTGAAAGGGATGACTTAATATTAAAAAGATAAAAATTCTCCTCCAAATTAATCTATAAATACACTGAAATGTAATAAAAATCCTATCTGTGTTATTCATAAAACTCAAAATGTTCCTTATAAATTTAATTTAGTAAAGGAAATCTGCCAAAGGAAGTTAAAGCAAAATAAATGAGGAAAGGATCCAGACTTACCTTTTATATATCAAGGCTTGTAATGAAAATGGTATAATTGAGAAATTATAATATTGGAATGGAGATAAAGAAGGAAAGCATGGTTCACAAGAGACTTATGGAAATGAAGATCAAAAAAGGGCACTTACATTGAATTGTAAGGAAAACAATGTCCTGACATTGAGTACTGTTATGTAATTTGTCTATTATTTTTGTATATAAAAATGTGTTATTCATGCATATGAGCTTCAAAATGTAAGAAACAAAAATACTAAAACCTTGAAATGGCATTAATGCTCCTTGGATAGTTATACTAACCTGTGATTTCGTGACCTGGATCCTATCTCCAGATGATACAAGGTAGAAGGAAAATATTCACTTCTGAGGGTTGTCCTCTGATTATCTCACACAAATCTGTGGCATGAGTGGACCTGTACACAAGCATGCACAAGCACACACACACACACACACACACACACACACACACACCAATTAAAATAAAATTTAAAATAGCTACCCGAGCTCACAATGAGGTGTGGTGCTGCATAGCTCTAATTAAGATCATAAGTGAAATATTTGCCTGAGCAAAACTTTTCCCTGAATAGAACTTAGGTTAATAATGGCTTAATTTTAAAGCAAGACAAATGATTCCTTAATGTGCCATGTATGTACACTACTATCATGGGACATGGGAACATACAACCCATGTCATAAGTAATGAATTGCTAGTTGTATAACATTTGAATTATTTGACAGTAAAAGGCATCAAACAAAGACAAGCTATCATGGAATAGTAATATTTGTAATAACTGACCAACACTCCTTGTATACACATATTCTATGTCACTGATTTTATATTCATGTTTTGGTATTTGCAGATTTAGTCAACTGTAAGTAAAAAAAATGGGAAAGAAGTATTTCTGTATTAAACATGTTCAAACTTTTTTGACTATTCCTAGGACAGAATTATATTGCAACCATTTCTAAACATTTACATTATAGTAGGTATAAAAAATGAACTATGAATTAAAACATTGAGTAGGATATACATAGATAATGTTAAACCTTAGAATTCTCCCTATTTCTAAAAGTATACATTCTATGTATGATTGTGAATCTGTATTTATCTAGACACACAACCATGGAATGCAATTCACCTTCACTGTGTCCTCAATTTAACCTGAGAAATATTGACATTTTTGCTTGAGATTTGAAATTATTTTTTCTTGGTTCTTCGCCACTACCTCTTCCTACCATTTTTTAATTTTGAAGAGAGCATGATTCATACCAATTTGTTACTAAATTGTCCTCAGTACCTGGAATAGCTTTAAACAACAAGATGTATTAGATTAGCAGGAAAGTTTTTTTTTTACAACATTCATTAATTAATTGCTTGCACAGTTGGTGGGTAATTAGGATTGGTTATTCCATAATGACAAGTTATTATACACCATATAAACACATTATCTATTAATATGAACCTACTATCAAAACATGAATGTATATCAGGGATGCTAATCAATCATCAGAATTGATAGTAGTCTTTTCTTTTTTTAATTAATTTATTTATTTATTAAAGATTTCTGTCTCTTCCCCGCCACCGCCTCCCATTTCCCTCCCCCACCCCCAATCAAGTCCCCCTCCCTCATCAGTCCAAAGAGCAATCAGGGTTCCCTGCCCTGTGGAAAGTCCAAGGACCACCCACCTCCATCCAGGTCTAGTAAGGTGAGCATCCAAACTGCCTCGGCTCCCACAAAGCCAATACATGCAGTAGGATCAAAAACCCATTGCCATTGTTCTTGAGTTCTCAGTAGTCCTCATTGTCCGCTATGTTCAGCGAGTCCAGTTTTATCCCAGGCTTTTTCAGACCCAGGCCAACTGGCCTTGGTGAGATCCCGATAGAACATCCCCATTGTCTCAGTGTGTGGGTGCACCCCTCACGGTCCTGAGTTCCTTGCTCGTGCTCTCTTTACTTCTGCTCCTGATTTGGACCTTGATAGTAGTCTTTTCAATGAGTTAGATCATTCTAATTCTAGTTCTAATAGATATTTTTTTTCATAATAAGCATCTTTTTGGAAAAATATAAACATAGAAAAGAATTAATATTTAAAATGATTAAAGGAGCAGTACCATACATTAATTTTTAATAAAATCAAAATTTTAGAAAATTTATAAAGGAAAGTTGGATTTTACCTTTAAATTGGGGAGACACAAAAGAATGGACTTCTTCTTTAAGGAGGATGGAAAAAAATCAGTATGTGTAGTTACGGCATTATCTCCCCATTAGAAGATGACTTCACTTTGTTTCCTTTCATACATACCAATATTTTAGGAACCTTATGCACTAACAACTAGACATCTCCTGCCCACAATAAGAACGTGTACTGCAGCCATAAGTTACATAATGTTGAGTCATTGGCCCCAAACCTCACAGGTTATGACCAAAGTTATTAGTTGCTATTCTTGAAGATGCATATTACGTATGTCCTTGAACTTGGAAAAGTCAGGCCAGTGCCAAACAAAATGCTGCAACCTTACTAACTAGTGTTTACAGTGCTGGAAGATACTATGCACACAACTGGATGAGAAAGGTAATCTTTAATACCACACAGGTACAAACATGATGACCTACTACAGGGACCTATCTGTAAGATATACTGGTGCAATAGCAACATAAATGTCATAGGAACAGCAACCATTATTAAAATTGGATTTAAGGCCGACTCTATGAGATTAAGATTGCATCTGACAGTGCTAAACTGACCAATAACCTGAGATAATACCTGTCATGGCCCTAGGGCAAAAAGTGCTAGTATTATTCTAGTAAAGGAATATAGCACAAAATTACTCCTAATGATATTTTTCTATATCTATAAACTAGTGCCTCACTAAACCCTCTTCAGAGAAGCATTTACAGTAGTTAGTAATTAACATGGAGACTCACAGAGAATGTATTGAGAATGAGAAACTTTGGAGCAGTCAGATCTAAATGAGTTGTCTTCAATAAACCCCTCTTCTAAAGGCCCAGAGACCTCTGAGGAAGAGGAAGAAGAAAGAGGTGGAGGTAATAGATATATCCAATATGCACGATCTCCAGACACAGCAGGACTGAAGTAAATATGAACTCACATAGTGTGTTGAATCAGACATAATACCTGCAAGGTTCAAGACCACAAGGTCTCAGTGCTAATGTGGTAAACTAGACATAGTGTACCATCCCTAATCCTGAAGTTATTTACAGTTGTTACCTTCTGGCAATGGTAAAAATCATTTTTCACCAATGGAATGTTACATAGTATGTCATCCACACTCCAGGTCAGGTAACATGCCCAAGAGTAGTAGGTTAACACAAACTTTTTGATTTTCTTCCTGCATGTGTATTGGAGGATGAACAGATATGGGTCTTTTTGTTTACTATGACTTTTTATATTTGTCTCATAGGCTGTTTATTTGTTTTACTCAACTGGTGAAGGAGGTCCTGATGTGGAAGTAATTTCTTATCAATAAAGAAACTGCCTAGGCCCATTGATAGGCCAACCCTTAGGTGGGTGGAGTAAACAGAACAGAATGCTGGGAGAAAGAAGCTGAGTCAGTGAGTTGCCATGATTCTCCCATTCCCGGCAGACGCAGGTTAAGATCATTCCTGGTAAGCCAGCTCATGGGCCACACAGATTATTAGAAATGGGTTAGGTCAATATGTAAGAGCTAGCCAATAATGGGCCAGGCAGTGTTTAAAAGAATACAGTTTGTGTGTTGTTATTTCGGGGCATAAGCTAGCTATGTGGGCGGCTGGGTGCCAGGGACGCAGCCCCGCTGCTCATATTACAACAAGTCCTCCTGTCTATGTGTTGATTTTATTGGTTAATGAATAAAGAAAACTGACTTGGCCTATAGCATGGGAGGAAGAAGGTGGGGCTGAAGAGAAGCCATGGAGTCACTGGAGACAGACAATGTGAACTTTAGCTGGTAAGCCACAGCCATATGGTGATACACAGATTAATAGAAATGGGTTAAATTAATATATAATAATTAGCCAATAAGAAGCTAGAGCTAATGGGTCAAGCAGTGATTTAATTAAACTGTATCTGTGTGATTATTTTGGGGCTGAGGAGCCAGTAACCAACAAGTGGCTTCCTACAACAGATTGGCGTGCCAATGTGGGCCTGTAGGCTGAAGATGGATGCCCCAATGATACAGAAAAACTTTGTGTGACTATCCAGAAAACAAAATATCTCTGTCAATTCTAGAGTTTTGCAAGTTGCTTACAATGTTCTTGTTTACCTATGTAATATCATATACTTCTGGAATCTTTAATGGAGTTGAAGAATTTATAGTTATAGTATTTCTTAGTTATGATAAAATATAAAATAGATGGAAAAATTGTATCTGTAATTCTTATTTAATACCTGCTTTGTTATATGTAATTTTACTATGTTAAAGCCAAAGCCTTCCTTTTTGTTTAAACAGAAGAGGGAAAATGGTGTGGGAGGTCCTTATGTCTATGTTTTGCTTCTATTGTTTAATGAATAAAGAACTGGCTTGGCCTATAGCATGGGATGAGGAAGGCAGAGATGGAGAGATGCCATGCAGCCTGCCATAGACAGATGCCAGAACTTTAGTCGGTAAGCCAAAGCCACATGGCTACACACAGATGAATAGAAATGGGTTAAATTAATATGTAAGAGTTAGCCACTAAGAAGCTAGAGCTAGTGGGCCAAACAGTCATTGAAATAATACAGTTTCTGTGTGATTATTTCAGGCCTCCACTAGCCAGGCAGCTGGGAGCCAACAAGCTTACTTCCCCAACACCCAACCTTCATTTCTGTTGTTTTGTTTTCAGAGAAAGATATAATATTGAATGGAGAGCGTGATGGGCAGGAGTGAAGGACATGGGAAGGGCTAGAGGATGGGAAACATAATTAAATATATTGTATGAAAAATAAATAATAAATCTTGGGAGAAAAATATTTTGTGTTGTGTATTATTTTAAAAAGCATCTTTGTACACTTCTTTTTTTGGTACTCCATGTCTGGATTTCATTGGCTTCCTATAAACCACACATACATTGTTGTGTGATGAATCTTATTTGGTGGTTTTAAAACTTGTTTACTCTTTGGTCATTGTGAATACTTTTGTAACCCCTTTCAAAAGGTGTTGGGTTATATTTCTAAGTAAGAAAATTTTCATATCTCCTTTTTAAATAACATCACATACTCATGTCCAGATAAACAATTATCTAGAGTATGAAAAAAATCAGAAAGAAAATGTAAAAATATTATTGTATGTTATAAAGTGCTGTGTTGGTATACAGTTCTATGTTGTATAGTGAAAATTTTTATGCTCTAGGCTGTGTGGAAAAAAATCATTGTATTTCTTATCTTTGTTCATATAGTTCTAAACTATAAGCATCATGAAGCATCGTTAGCTTTGTGTTGAAATTGAGAAATATGAGCTAGAGAGAAAATTGACTTTCCTGTGAAAATGTTCAAAAATGATTTGAGCTGTGATTTTACCTTATCACTAACTTGGGAGCTCAAGGGAACTTTTAAAGTGTATGTTATGGAAACTGGCTATGCTACTCTATTATAGGTCTATAATATTTTATCATCAACACAACTGAGCCATGTATTATCAACTCTAAGGTAGAATGGAATGTTGCTGAATTTCAAACTCTTCAACCCCAAAAGAAACTTGTCAGTTCACATATCCTCAAATAATTGGCTGTGTGTTTTACCTTATGTAACTCACAAATCTTTCCATGATTGATAATCCTTTATAAACTGAATCCAATTTCTATAAACATCTCCCCATCTACAGCAATGACAGGAAATGTACTGTAAACTTCTAGAGTTCCTGAAAAGACAACAATAAGCTCTTGTTTTATTTTCTGTATTTTCATTTAGAGTATATAAAGTACAAGCAGTTCAAAGGAAGTTGAGATATGACTTATAATCCCTGTCATCTAAATAATTGTAATTCAAGAATAGAGGGACTATACCTAGCAGAGATAACACAAGAGGCAGAGAAATGGAATGAAATGGGCATGGGTGTGTGTGTAATATAAAATAGCAAAGAAATATGATATTAGCATATGCTGTAGCTTGAATCCTAAGTGTCCCCACAAGTACCTATATGTTAGAGACTGTGTCCTCAGACTGACAATATTAAAATGAAGTGTCATTTTAAGAGTTAATATTAAGTGGAAGGTTATTAAGAGCTATATCCTCAAAACGATAGTGAATGTATGGTCTTTCCTTTTCTGCACTGCATGTTACTGACTTTGACACATCATCAGTAGTCCCCAGAGTAATCTGGCTACCCAACATTATACTGAACCTCCTACAACCCTAAACCCAAATGGGCATTCTATAAGTTTGTCATCTCAGCCATCTTGGGTTGTAGTAATAGAAATGATTTGACATGATATAGGTGTAATAATCATTGGACTTTCAGATGCGTACAGTAGCAATTGAGGTAGAAAAGAAAGGGGAATTTAACTTTTTTCCCAATGCCCTCAGTTAAAATCAGAACAAAAGACTGCTAAGTATTGATTAGGTCTGCACACACAAATGAGAGAGAGAGAATGAGAGAGAGAGAAGAGAGAGAGAGAGAGAGAGAGAGAGAGAGAGAGAGAGAGAGAGAGAGAAAGAGAGATGTTTGATTTCAATTCTGCCTAGGTAAGTACAACAGAAAGGCTACATAAATACATAAATTATTTTAGTGCCAGAACCATTCTATAACTTGAGCACATTTCTAAATACTATTTTAACGCCATTTCTTAGACCATTAAAGTCTAACAATAAATGTTGAAGATGTGAATAATATATGGAACCTGTTTGGAGATAATTGTAATGTTTATTGTTTCAGATGCTTTTCATCCATTTAAATCGGGTACTTATGAATTAATATGTTCTTTTTCAACAAAATCTCTGAAGAATGTGGTAGAAAATTGGAAAATGTGCTTAGAAAAACTTAGAAAGGTAGAATAAATTTCAATAAATGTACTTTTAAATATAGAGAACGTATTTATTTGGAAAAATCATGATGATGGTAATATATGGAACCCAATCTGAAATTTTGACTGAATAGGTTATCAATTCCTGTCTTGGCCATTTGCTTGATCACTTGTTTGGTTTGTGTCTTACTTGTTGAAAGAACAGGTGCACCCATTTGTTGACAGTGTTTTCTGTCCCACCCAGTCCTGAAGCTGTTCATCCCAAAGAAATACACAGAGGTCTACTACATTAATTATAAACTGGTTGGCCTAGTAGCTCAGATTTTTTATTAACTAATTCTTAAATCTTAAATTGGACCATTATTCTTGTCTGTGTTAGCCACGTGACTTAGTACCTTTTATCAGCAAGATATTCTCTTCTTGCTTCCTCTGTGTCTGCATGATGACTGCAGAGTGAGACTTTCCTCTTCTCAGAGTTCTCCTGTTCTTGTCACCCTACCTATACTCCATGCCAGGCTACTGGCCAATCAGCATTTTATTAAAAAACAAGAGAAAGGAATCAGACCATTGTCCCACAGCACCCATTTGACCACAAACATGAGTGATTTGAGGATTTGGTATATATACAAGTGGGTGAAGATATGTGTATTGATGTGTATACATACATGGAGCTATGTGTGTCTGTGTATGTATGTGGTTATGCAAATTATTAGTAAGTTCACCCAACAGATCTAGCTATGGCATGAGCATAAAAGTTTGGGTAGTAGATATCTCTGGTCTATGTGCAAAAATATGGCATTTAAAATTGTGTTAGTGGATAAATAACCAGCTTTCTAAAAATCAATGCCAAAAGATAGACAAAACAGTCACAGCTTTGGCAGGCAGATGGAAAGTGAACTGTTAGGTCTCATCCATCTCCAATTCCTGTGATTATATGACTAAATATTAGTGTCCAGAGACAAGCAAAGGAAATGCCAGCCCTTGAAATACCAAGTATAGGCCAGAAAAGACTGCTAATAAATACTTCATTGGGGAAAGTCCAGAAGATTAATAAGGTGGCCAAAAACTGGGGTGAGAAAGGGCTGTTTCCCAGGTAGCTAATTAGACGTTTCTCAGAAACTAGAATCGAATAAATAGGAAAAAAAGGTTATTCAGGAAAAGAAAAAAATAATTTTGAAATATAATTTGATCACTAAAAGTAATTTTGTTGACAAATATTATTTCATGCTTCTTATATTTTATTTATTGCTTCACTGAGACTATGGAGACAAGAACCGTAGAGGGATAAATAAAAGTCTTCTAAGGAATTTCATCAAGAGTACTATAGAGTTATCAACTATATTCAATCTTTTGATAAGAACATGTTTATAGCAGTAATTCTCAATGGTAGGGACAGGAGTGAGATAGAAATCAGGTAGAAGCTTTGTAAAGTCACTGTCAGCTTTTACTCAGACTGTAAACATATCCTGTAGCAAGGACAGTTTCCCCTTCTCTTCTTTGATTTCTTTGGAAACCTAATCTGTAGTAATATTAACATAATGTTTATATTCCTAAAAAACACAGATACTTATAAAGTAGTCATTCTTATATACAATAATTTTATTTTATTTTTGAGATAAAGTTTCACATGCCTCAAACTGAAGATGACCTTGAACTCAAGATTCTCCTAGTATCTACTACTAACAGTTGGAATTATAGGCTCATGCTGCCATGCTTGGTTGATAGATACATAATATATGTTTATTGCATACTTATGGTGAATTTGTATTATATACGTATTGTATACAATTAATTACTATATTAACTCTATTAACACTAGGAGATACATAAACTTACTAAAACAATTTAACAGAATAAACGTTGCTTATATATCCTAACCCAAACAACATTTAGGTATAACTGAATAAACCTGGAAGGAAGAAAAAAATCCTAAATTCAGAAAATAACCTTCTGTCTATTACCTATTATACTGGGTTTAAACACTTTTTTGGTATAAATAATAAACCTGGGAATTGAACTAAATGGTTTAGATTAAATACTTTATACCCTATCCACGCGACATAATATTGCAAAAGAGTATAAATGATCAAAAATTATTTTTTCCGTTTTTAATTATTTTTTTTATTTGTGTCTTTCACATTATGCATCTCAATAATATTGATTTCTCTCTTATTTCATATCTGCCTTCTGCCCTTGCAATGTCCCCCACATAAAATAAAGTAAGATAAAGAAAGAAAAAAAGAAAAAGAAAACATTCTCAATAGGCAATAGAGTCACCATGCAGGTTATCTCCTGGCTTTCAAACATAGTCATTGCATTTTGAATAATTCTGGGACCTTCCATTTATTTATTTTACCAAACCACTTAATAAAAACCACTATAGTCTTCTCTCACTATTTCTCTGATTCTCAAAAATCTCAGAGAGGATAGGGCACATTGCTTTGGGGAAGATATATATATCTATATATATATATATATATATATATATGTATATACATACATACATATATGCCAAGAAAGGTATCATCCAAAGAGAATAGGTTCCCAGAAAGTCAATGCAGTAGGGATAAATCTTGGTGCCACTACCAGTGGCCCTTCAAGCTGCATGAGCCATGCAGGTGTCAACCACGTTCAGATGGACTAGTTTGGTCCTATGTCTCTTCTATCTCAGTCTGGCTGGAGTTGGTGAAATCCCATTAGCACAGGTAGACTGTTTCAGTGGGAAAATCCATCATAGTCTTGACCTCTTTGCTCATATTCTCATTCCTCCCACTTTTCAGCTCAGTCCAGTGTTCCAATAAGGGTCTCTGCTTCTGTTTGAAATGGATTTTTTATGTAATATATTCTGAATGTTGATTTTACTCCTCCTACTTCTCTCTGAGTTTCCCCACTTTTCTGTCCACCCAAATCCATACCTTCCTTTTTCTTATTAGAATGCTTATATTCTTTAAATATGTTTTGTAGAGAATTTTGCTCTTACTTTATAAGTACTTTATATTTAACTAAATCTACTGCTCTGTTCAAGATTGTCTCTAGGATGGTTACATTAACCTCTGAATTTATCCCATTTGTCATAGTAGTGGTTTCATTGTCTGCTCTGAGCATAATATTTCCATTGTTAGGAATATGCCTAATTAGGATGCAATGGGAGGAGAGTCTGTAAACCTTCATCTGAGATTCCTAATATCACTCCTAAATCCCAAGCTTAATGTTTTTAACATAGTATTTTGTAATAAATTTTTATTATAAATCATATTTTTATTTATTTTTAATTTTGGTATTTGGGTGTGTCAGTGTATGTGCTTGTGAATGGAAGAGAGTGTCAAATTTCCTACAACTGGACTTAAGAGGAGTTATGAGCTTCCTGACAAGGGTGCTAGAAACTGAACCCAGGTCTTCTGTAACAGTGGGTATGTTATCATATCTACCAAGTCTTTTTTTGGCATCATAACTTTTCATTGTAATACTTAATTTTTGAATAGTTTCATAAATTTATTAAACTCTTATGTTAATTGAGAAAGTGTTTCTTCATATATTTTGTTTCTTTTTAATATTCTTAAGTTTTCATATAAGACATTTGAGATATGAGCTAACCCTTCAATTTTCTGCACTTTTCTTATTTACACAGTGAGTATTATCTGTATAATACATTCCTTAGAAAGTTGTGTTGAATAAGTGACCACTGTCAAAAACTGATTCACATATATCAGTTAATAATATTTTGTTAGCAATTCTGTTATAGGAATATGTTATCTGTACAGAATTCAACAAAATATTTTCACTCAATTATAGTACAATTATTAAATACTCTGTCAGATTTGTTATTTGTGTATTCTAAAAAATGTTTGCCCGACCCAAGGTCATCAAGATTGATTTTCTGCTTTTTTTCTATATTTTGGTAATTTATTTTTATGCTTTGGTCTTTGCTAACTTTCATGTGACATTTCAGTATGTTATCTATCATATACAGGGAATCAGGTACACTTATTTTTGTGTGTATTATTATCCAATAATTTTAGAACCATATTTTAAAATAATTCTTTCCCTCATAACTTCTTTAGTAAATAAACTATTCGTCATTTAAAGTTGTTCTTTCAGATTATTTTACTTTAAAAAATATTTGAAAATACATTAAAGTAGAGTGATTTTAAAACTGAGATGAGTAGTTTCTTAATTAACCTCAGTGTTTTTACTATTTTCTCACTGTCTTCTTGCTTATTTCAATCCAAGAATTTTTATGTTTGGTAATGATTAATCATCTGGCAATGAGGCATAACAGAAAGAGTACACACTGAAATCATAATTGTACTAAGAATCTCATTCTGCCACTAGTTATGTGCTAGTGGAATGCTTAGATAACAATTTATAATCTCACTTTTTGACTGAAATACAATTTCTATAACCTAGAGTTATATGGAATGGAACATGACTTAATATGTAACGTAAAGTGAGACCACTCATTCATTTCTCAGTCTCCCAGACCCAAATAATCTCACAGAAACTATATTAATTACAACATTGCTTGACCAATAGCTTAGACATATTCCTACCTAGTTCATACTTTTTTAAAATTAACCAATTTCTATTAGTCTATGTGTCACCATGAGGTTGTGGCCTACCAGTAAAATTCCAGCACTTTTTTTCATTCAGCTGCTACATGGTGTCACTCTGACTCACCCTTCTTTCTCCTTACATCCAGTTTAGATTTTCCCACCTAGCTTTATTCTGCCATGCCATAGACCAAAGCAGCTACTTTATTAACCAATGGTAATAAAACTTATTCACAGCACACAGAGGGGAATCCAACATTGTCTCTTTGTTTCTGTCTTAATAAAAAGGAAAGTTTCAACTTTAACAGTAGAATTACATAAAACAAAATGGTTATCTAGCAAGAATTACAGTTGCAATATTTATATCTACTTTATCTTTTATCATAACTAAGTAAAACTTTAATTATAACTGTCTTCAACTCCATCAAGACCAAGAAAAAAAGGACATAATAGTACCAA
The DNA here is from genome assembly GCA_963919715.1 of Microtus obscurus. Classification (NCBI taxonomy): domain Eukaryota; kingdom Metazoa; phylum Chordata; class Mammalia; order Rodentia; family Cricetidae; genus Microtus; species Microtus obscurus. The sequence goes on along the minus strand of CAWTZC010000501.1, from coordinate 1,872,258 downwards.
AGTAGATAGGAAGTGCATTGTAAAGAACTTCCAAATTTCTAGAGATGACAGAGACATCTTGCTGCCTATACAGTCACCCAAATTACTCTGTAATGTTATGGCACCCATCTTCAGCTTACAGGCCCATAGATTCTGATAGACTTTTCCACGAAACAGGAAATTTGAAAGGCTGCTTCGTCTATATTGACAGTTTGTCAGTCACTTTCTTCTGTGTCCTGAAGAATGTCTGGAAGACTCATTCATTAAGCAGGAAACCTAAAGGACCATCCTATCTTTTGGAAAGTTTAGCAGTCATTCTTCTGTGGGTCCTGCATGTCCAGTTGATACAGCATACCATTAAGCAGTCCAAGCAGGAGCAGTTTCTTGCCTACATGGCTAGCCTTTTCACATTGAAAGCAAATTCCATAATGAGATTCTTCAATGTCCATCAACCTCTCTGAAATAATTGGTACTGCCAGAAGCAGATGTGTTTCACTGTCAAGAAAAATCTAACTTCTTAAAACCTTTTAATTGACATATTCTGTAGGTCTCTGAAGTGTTGAAGATTATCTTTCTAACTGAAATACATCTCTGTATTTCTAGAAAATATAACTAACATGACTACAAGTTTGACTATTATAAATGACTATTAATCTGTAATTTTAATTATACATTACATTTTAATGAACTGTATAAATATAATACCTTAAGCGAAAGTAGAAATATACATTATAACAAAATTAAACTTAAGTTTGTATCAATAAACCTAAGTAATCTTTGTATCGTATCTTCTCTTTTTTAGAAAGAAATTGTGACAATTTAACCATTTACATAAACCCCTTTTAAATAAAAACAAATATTTATAAACAATTATTTGGGAAATTTGGGCATAGTTTTCTACAAACTACTTCCTCTTGGTTTGTTAGGGAAAGTAATTTTAGGGTTCATGGAGACCTTTCAGGGGATCTTTTTCCCTCAGACCACCTTAGCCTAGAAGAAAGCCATAGGTTCTCATCTTCTGTGAAAACTAAAGCAGAACCTCTTTTCCAAATTAACATATTCCTAGACTCAAACTTTGAAGTCAAGGTATCTTTAAAACATATTTGTTGGCTTAGCGTACAGCTCCCAGAATGAAATGTCTCTTTGCAGTCAAAACCTTCAAAGAAAGTGTAATAGTAAACATAATCCATGTAAATTTATCCAAAACCATGACCCATTCAGAGGTCTTCTTCATCTGACTATGTCTTATTGTGTATCTGTAATTATTTTCTGACCAGGACTGCGTTTTTATGCTAATCAGGCATGGCTTGGAGGCTAGAACTAACTCTGTGTACAACAAGACAGAGGTGTGTTTGCCACCTCTGCTAGCCATGTTTACTACCCCAGCTTCAGTGGCATCGCAGGTCTCTGTTGCCAGTAAGTAACTTGCATATTTTCTCTTCATATAAAAGAATAATTCACTTTTAGGTTGGATACTTTAGTGCTTCTTATAATAGTCTAAAAATTAAGCAATTTAGTGACATAAAACATGATTAGTCCGAAGGAAATGCTTTCTTATATTTAACACTTTAGAACATTAAAATACATATGTAATATGCATATAATAATTGATCTATGAATATTCTGGCTCACATTGCCCCATGCCTATTGATATGTTTATTAAAGCTAAGAACATTTGCATACTAGTGAAAATAGATAAAAGTGTATATAAAGTTGATAGTATTGAATGCGGTTTCTATTTCTTCTTTTTTCTCCTCACTGTTGTTATGAACCTTGTTCTCCATGAAGCTTCAACACGTTGATACATTTCATACAACTTTGGCATTATTGTTATCAATAGTTATAAAACATGATTTAACATGGTTATCAAATGTGTTATTGAGTGATTAAAAATACGACTAATAGGTTAGAATACTAGGCAAAGCTACTAACACCAAATCATGGTGCCAGAAAATGTCTTCCATTTTAGCTTTTGTTGCTATACATTCTTAAGACATCTATTTTTCATTGTGTGATAATGTGTATTAAAAATGTTTTCTCTTTTGACATTTTTATTTAGCAATATATACAAATACACATATATTAATAAGGAAAATATTCTATCAGGAAAGGTGTTATTGATATCAATTATAAAGACATTGGTATCATCAAGTATCATTTCTAATGCCTTGAAATAATATTTGAAATGAGGAAGTTTTACACAACCTTTAAAGATTTATGCTTTAAACTTTTTTCCAGATATCTTTTTTTCTTTTACATTCCTTAAGGAGGAGCAGTTCTCCCACTCTCGTCTTTCCTTCATCCTTCATTGTTGCTAGTTCTTTGTATAGGCTTAGGCTTTTCCCTGTTCTCCCTGTCCACTGGTGTTACCCTTTTAAACTTATTTTTGTTCAACCACTAATTTACTAAGCCAACTTAATTCCCAGCAATAACTTATAAACATTTGTCATTATATACATAGATAAATGTGGTCTTCACCCCTCCTCAAAGCATTATGTCTTTGTAATAGATGATGACCCTTAAAGAAAAGCACATACAATCAAAACAAAGAGTTGTAGAGTCCCAGTTGTGAATGTGTATACATTCACAAAATGCTTCCTCACCTAAGGTTCAGTGATCCATTTCTGAAGAAGGACCAAAAAGATTGTAGAATCCAGAGGATCAGGGAGTGTGCTGCTAGATTGTGCTTCCTCGTAATTTCACAAATTGTACCCTTAAAGTTTTATTAATATTAATATTAAAACATTTTGTCATAGTTCTATGTTGTATAAAATTGATAATTAATACACACACACACACACACACACATATATATATATAGTATGTATGAAATTTGAATTTTTTTGAAATTTATTCCCTGGCAATGCTGAAGCATGCTTGGCCAGGCTGTATATGGCAGTTCTGTTCAACTTGTCCGTATTGGGTTTGATGAACAAAGTTGATGAGAATGACTGACCAAGTCTCTTCCTCAAGAGTGCACCAGATCTCACTATAGATAGTTTTGAGCAATCATGTGGTTGCTGGGAACTGAACTCAGGACCTTTGGAAGAGCAGACAGTAGGCTTACCCATTGAGCCACCTCTCCAGCACCAAACTTTCTAATCAAACCACTCAGTCTGATCTTGTCTGTCTTGACAGATGCTTATTACAAGATACATACTTGTTTATTGTAGAATAACTGGACCTATTAAGACTATTGTATTTCTTTGTAAGTATAAAATAGTAAGTATATCTGCATACAGTTGAATATCTACAACTGCGGCAGCTGAAATTTCTTCTTTCCTACTTTATCATCCAGTTACTTAATGTACACCAGTTCCTTTTGTTATCCTTCCTGAGAAAGGAATATATTTCCTTAGTCTAAATGTGTTCTTTGCCCTGAAGCTGGAATATTAACTTAATTAATGACCACCATTGGAACAGCTGTAAACTCAGTAATAAAAGTATTTTCATTTTTTTTCTAGTTAGAACTCAGGAAACTTTAGAGTTTACATCATTATTAATGTACTTAGGGTATTCTCACCCATAAAATGTCACTGCTGCAGGAAAGAGACCCAGAGTACATTGAAAACCATGGCTCCCCAACTTCCTGCCTGCCTGTCACTGACAAGGCTGTGGTATTCATACCTGACCTGTGTGTGAGTTTATCAGATTCATCTGAAATATTGAAGGACAATGGGTAACTGAGCTAATAATGCTGAGGATTAGGGGGCTTAGATTGCTATTTTGTGGTAAGCCATAATGGGTCCAGTCCAAACAGATGAGTGAGAGGCAATTCACACCGAGATGGAAATGAAATCAAGAGCAGAGAAGTTGGAATGGCATGATCAAAAGGGATGTGCAGCTTTGAGAAATGGTAAATTAAAATATGCAGTCCTGGTGGTTTTTCCAATGAAGCTATCTGAACTTGTTACCCTTCATAAATTTCTGTGTATTCTTCGTTTAAAATACTTTTGATTGATTGGCTTCTAGTCCTCGTAACTCAAAGAAGTTTGTTCAGAATTGTCAGCAAACTGGGGCATTTGAACCTTGTATAATTAAATTAAAAGTTCCATAAAATTCTTGTATTCAAAAAATTTATAGAGATTTCTCCTTTATTTATTTTTTTCTTTTAGCAAAAACAATCTGCAATGGCAACTTTTTATCTCAGTGGGGAAACATCTTCTCTCTTTAGAATTCAAGCAATAACAATCCTACGGGGTAATGATTATTCTAAATGCATTGTACCATGTAAATTAATCTATTGCTTTGGTAGCACTGCTCCAAAAAAGCAGAGCGGATGCTGAGTGCACAGAATGAACAAATTAATTAGCCCATCTACAAAATCAAATAAATCTCACAGTGGTGACCTCAGTGTAATACAATAAAGAAAGACATGAAGTTCTCTAATAACACTGGTTGAAGTGAAACCAGCTCTAGTAGGACTAGGTAGTTCCATGGTTTATATCAGGGACACAGGAAAAGCCTACCGGGGTCAGGGAGTTTAGGGTATAGACAATAGCAAGACTGAACAAAATGCATTTGAACAAACAGCTTATTAGTCCATAAAAGACCTCCAAATAAACATTGCTGTGAAAAGAAGCATAGTAATTTCTTATATATAAACTATGCATGATTCTAAGACAAGCCACAGAAGAAGGAGCAAGTATTACTTTTATTGCAAAAATCTCTACTGAAATAGAAATTCAAGTGCATTATAAAGACCTTTGTTCATATCCAGAGGAGAAATGAAGGTGAACTCTAGAGAAACAAACTAACAAACAAGAAGGATACAGGAGCTGACCTCAGCTCATTTTAAATGGCTTACACCAAATTAGTGCTGCCCAATTATAAGAGTCTGGTAGCTTGGTGTCCAGATGCCCTAAGGGTCTCTAGAAATGGACTCTATGATGGGGATTTATGTTCAGATGAAGAACTGAGGAAGTCTCATTAACAACTCCTGTATGTAAATAAAGGCAGCAGGTTCAGGCAGATGGGCCTATTGAACAGCAATTCATTTATGAGCTTCAACTGCTGCCAAGGGGTATGGTGCTGCTATGCTTGAATTTTTAAACCTGTGTCAAATTAAGATGCAGTACCAGGCCTTCAGGCAATCACACCAATCAGATACTGGGCATGGGTCCACTCAGAGAAGGGTCATAACCATGTTAGTGCAGTTACTATTGTCTGAGGGCAGCTTACAACTGTAAGCCATCAGCAGTTAGCACTTGAGAAGGAAGTAAACAATCCCTCACTCAGGAGGAGATATCACTTGAGGGTACCAGGCTGCCCATTAGAGTCCACTCCCTGTAATTCTCCAATGGATTTACTCACTGTGGTACATTCTTCCTCCTTGAAAACATCTTCTGGTTTATGGTACGGCTTCTGACCCTAAAGAAATCAGTATGTGGAATGCAGGCAGTGTACTTATATCTCCCACTTCTCACTTTTCTGGGACCACTACTATACCTGGTATTTAACAGTTATTTTTCACTTTCCAGTATCTCAGCCTGATTGTTTTCTGGTGTCCAAGGTTGTTGACCTAACAGTGATGCTGCCTGAAGTGTTTGGAACAGTGGTCAGCACACACATCTCAGTCAGATGCTGAAGGCATTGTTCCTTATGATAAAATACGATTTACAGACCACCAAGAGACACTCACTAAGTTATCCAAGCATGGAATTTATTCATCTCTTAATAATTGGATTGTAACAGTTGTATGTCATCTTTATTCCCGGGATCAAGTATTACTCAAATGTGTTGAGCTCTTTCTCTGACCAAGCCATGCAGCCTCATCCAGATGGCAGTTGAAGTGGCACTTACAATTCAAGCCCTAACTCTGATAGACAAACAGAACTTTCATAGTCACAGAGTCCACATTTGTGGATAAGTATTTTTTTTCTACTCTCTGGTATTTTTTTTTTGTGTGTGTGTTTTGTGTTTTTTTTTTCCTCATTGCCACACATCATTGAGACCCATGGACCCCAAGGTCATGTATGGGCTACTAAAGCTCCCTCACTGTGAAATGATTGCTTTGGTCTGAGAAAATTGTTCTGTAAATTCTAAGTTTGCTGGGCATGGTGGTGCCTATGTTCTGAGGGCAGCCCACAGTGTATGGTTGATTGAAAAATAGTCAGGACTACATAGGGAGACCCTGGTTCAAAATCGTGTCATAAAGTCCTATGTTTAGGGGTAAAATACCTTCATAGACCTCATCTTCAATGAATGGGTTCTCCTTCCACTCATTTCTGGAGGCAGCAAATTTAAATCCCTATCTTCAAAATTCATGAACCCTGGTCCTCCCCAATCATCTAGTTTAGGTTTAATGTCAGTTTGCAACCAAATTATCTGTAAGTGTCCTAGAGACAAGATTACCGCAGGGGCTCACAATTGCCTCTGTTGCTGGGAGATACAATGGTCTGTTTTAGAAGGAGCTAAAATTGCTTTATTGTGAAAAAGTTTATCTTAGATCTATACAGTTCCCAGAGTGATATTACATTGAGTCATTTATGAAAAAGGCTGCCATCTTCTTCTGGCCAAGTCTTCTGTCTATTTGGTTATTTGTGGCTTGCATGTGTCCGAGGTGAGTGTTTTCATAGGGCACCAGTATCTCCATGAATTATGTTTATTCTATCCACTTGTTCTTCCCTCTGATCCTATAGTATCCAGGTAAGCCATGGTCACTGCCCTTAAATCCATGTATTTTTATGCTTTAGGTTGTATACAATTCCACATGAACTTGATGGCCAGCCCACCACTCTGTTGCTAGCACACCACTTAATTTTGTCTTCCAAGGCCTTTTCCAAGTAGGAACAAATATATGTGGTTTGGGCTCTACTCATGTGTAGAGCTAACTGAACATCATTGAACCTAATAAGATCTTACTTACCCTTTTCCCTTCATTATAAAGGATTCTCCCTGAGAAGACATATGTGTTTTAAGGGAGTATCATCAATAGAAGATGAAAATTGATGTATTCTTAGGAATCCAGTCATGCAATTGACTTGACCCCTCTGCCCTTGCCCAAGTAATATTTACTGTAGGCACAACTATTGGAGAGCTTCTTTTAGGTTTTATCTTCTACATTTTCTATAGAAAGTTTAACTTAAATCTCGATATATGTTTACATCTTCTTGCTCATTGGTTTTACTACTAGTGGAAGGATGTGTTGTTATAAGACAAGGTCCTGGTAACCAGAATTTGGACCATCTATTTTTATAGGGCTAGGCATAGAGCAGGTTGGATAAACTGGGTATATGCCATGTGAGCTATATTTGTGTATTCCTGTCAAGTGCTAGTAGAGAAGTTCTATCTATGACTGCTACATAAATTCATGGTTGTTCACTCTCACCTTCCAATTTACAACTGTTTTTCAAATGCTGTGCCTCGCCTGTCCAATCCCATTTAGGTGCTTAAGGATAGTAGCCACTATTGCCATTAAACCATAATATGATTGCTCTGTATTTCCAGTATTGAGCATAAGCAGATACCATTCCCTGCTATGATAGTTACAACCAATATGAAGCTGATTGTGAGTACTAAATGTTCCCATGCTAATTGTATAAAGACTGTAGAAAAATAGTGGTAGTTGAGTACAATTTAAGCAGCATGGTGTAACTTTCAGTATCTGGTAGCCACATCCATTTGAATTTTGTGTCCAAAAAAAGTTCCTGCATGCCCGTTTCCCTTCAGTTTATGCATTTCTTTCTTTTAAGGTTGTGAGTTTAAGGAAAGACTCTATAAAGAGTGTCTTGCATATTATCTATGGAGGTAATGGCACCCTCTGTTGAAACCTCGATCTCTCATCAATGAGAACATATATCTGTTTGCAGAATTAACTGGGGATTGAGAACCTTTGTTAAAATGATGATTCTGAGTTTTGGACTACATAGTTTACTTAGTTTGGGTTCCATACACACTGTGACTCTTGAGAATCACTACATTCTATTAGCCACTGCTCTTTAAAGGTCAGGCATTCTGGAAGTCCATTGACCCTGTAGGACCTTGCTGCTCATTAAGTTAATTGTATCTATATTACTCCCACCTGGAAATCATTAGCCTGTTTCTATCAGACTCCTGGTGTCAACTCTGTCCCCTACAGTCAACCAAATCATCAGAGGGTATCTGCCAATGCTTTTGGGATGGTGCTGTCACTTTAGTGATGTATCCTTACCCTTCAGTTAAGCACAAATTCTAATAACCCTTTACTTATTTGGCTTTAGATATTATTTACATAGCATGTTTCTGAGGTTCATCTCTGTAGCTCTATATGCTGGCATTACTTTTATTATTATTTCTCAATAATTTTATATAATTAATGACAACCATTTTTACACAGTTATTGTGTGTGTGTGTGTTAGTAGTTTATTTCTACTTTGGGTGTTTTATAACTGAGAAATTATCAATATTTTATGTGCATCTTTTGTTTATGTGTTTTCTTAGATTACAGAAGCAGCAGGAAATAAATTTGCTAGACTGTATTTCAAAATGGAATATATTTAACGTTTTGTGAGATCATCAAACTTTGAAACAATATTTAATGGACACAAAGTAATTATACATATTTATGAAAATGATGTGATAATTTGATATGTGTATAATAGTTAACTCATTAAATGCACATTTTTCTCTCCATAAATGGATAGCATTTCCTTGTTGTGGAAAACTTCAACTTTTTTTTCCACTTTTGTTTTAAAATACAAAATAAATATGCTAAACTTAAGGCATCTCAATGTAATGAAAAGGACTAGAAATTATTTTTCTCTCCTTACTATAATTTGGTACTCATTACCCAACATCCCAAAGGAGCTCTTCTGCCCCTTCATGTTTTCATTGGCCACTATATTTTCTATCTATATGACATAAATCTTAAGTTTCAAGCTTCCACACACGTGATAATACATTACAGTTTTCTGTACATGCCACTGCCTACTACCATTCACATAGCAAATGTAAGGGAGAAAAACAGCTGTTTTTCAAAGATATTTTACTACTATGAATCTCTGGTAACAATGTCCAGATATTCCAATTAATGCACTGATTCAGAGAGATTAGCATTGTCTTATTTTTTAAAACAAGTCTCTCATGAGTAAGAGGGATTACATCTCTTTTGTGTTTTTCTATAAATTCTTGAGTGGTGAATTGTAATTACATAGTTACCATTAACCACAAAAGTTCTTATTGAACGTAACTTCATCTTTTATAAAATTGCTTGTTTTACCTACTGTAGTGGGGAGGGTGTTTTCATTTCATTGAGACGTAACAGTTGATCATACACTTTGAATATTAAATCTTTGAAACAAACACATATAGAAATCCTCTTCAACATATAATGAAGTTTATTCTGTTAAGTCATAGATTAAAATGATGTAATTTCATTTAATATCACCTATCTAATGAACATCAGAGTTTAGTAACAAAATGTATGACTATTTCTCCCTTTTACTGGGTAGCAAACAGAGAACTATAGATTTTACAAGTGTCCAACACCTCCCAGACCATTCAATTACATATTGCTAGCTTTGGTATAATTAATTCATAACAATAATAAAATTCCAATATGTAGTAACTACTCAGTGTATATTTCTTCTGCACCATTATTGTTTTAAATGTGAGGCCTTTTAAAATTCCCCGTGGATATAGTTTGACTTATATTTTCTTCTTTCTATCTTTTGTTTTTTTTTTTTTTTTTTTTTTGAGACAGGGTTTCTCTGTGGTTTTGGAGCCTGTCCTGGAACTAGCTCTTGTAGACCAGGTTGGTCTCGAACTCACAGAGATCCGCCTGTCTCTGCCTCCCGAGTGCTGGGATTAAAGGTGTGCGCCACCACCGCCCGGCTTCTTTCTATCTTTTAAAAGCATCTTTTAAAGTTAGCTTTTAAATGTACATTTTTCTCAATATACCTTTTCTTGTATCCCACAAAAATATTTCCTCATCAAGGTGTAGATTACATTGTAAATTAAGCATTAAATTAGACTGTCTAGATTTACAGTGGGTGGAGTGCCTCTGTGTGTCTGTGTAGGGAATACAAAGTTTGAAAAATGAATGACTTCCTTTGCTGCTCTCTACTTTAATTCTTTGCGGGCAGGGTCTCTCATTTAACATGGACTCACTGATTTGCTAAACTAGCTGGCCATGTGGCCAGAAGAAGCATCTACTTCTACTTGTCTCCATGCACAAATGCTGGCTTTTCAAGCTTATTTAGCTATAAACTTTGTGGTGGAGATACAAAATCAGGTCCTTACACTTGTATAATATATACTTGTGCCACAGACCCATCTCCTAACCTACCTAGAATATGGTTATTTGATCATAGAATAATTACATCATTTCCATCTTCCCTCTCTTTCCTCCAATCACTCTTCTTAACCCTCTTTTCTCTCTTCAAATTTATGCCCTCTTTTTAAAATTAAGTTTTGTTATATGTGTATACATATATTCCTAAACATAACATATTCAGTCTGTATAATGTTACTTCTCTGTATATTTTCTGAGCTGGCACTAAGACTGGTTAGTCAGTTGTTGTATTCTTCCCTGAAAAAGACTCTTTCTTCTTCTCTCAGCATTCTTTAGTTGCCTGTAATTCAGCAGCAGGTTGAGGGCCTTCTTGTTTTTTTTTTTTTTCCTGTGTTGTCACCTTGTTCATCTCAGTTTTAGGCAATCACATTGATGATACTTTTGGTTGAAGCTTCTTACATTATTAAGAGACAATCTCACAGCAATTTCCCTGATGATTTGACTCCTACAGTTTTTCTGCCTCCTGTTTGCAAAGCCCTCTGAGTTTTAGTTGTGAGAGTGTTTTGTAGATATGTTTAATGGGACTGAACTCCACAACTCTGAATTTTAATTGGTTGTGGTTTTATGTAACACTCTCTGTCTTGCTTAAGGTTTTTATTGCTGTGAAGAAAACCATAACCACTGCAACTCTTATAAAGGAAAGATATTGAATTACAGTGGCTTATGTTTTCAGAGGTTTAGTCCATTGTCATTATGGTGTGATATGGTAATGTGCAGGCCATCATGGAGCTGGAGATGGAGCTGAGATTCCTTCGTCTTGATCTACAGACATCAGAAAGTGGTCTGTTGCAGTGGGCTTAGCTTGAGCATATATGAGACCTCAAAGCCTACCTCTACAAATTTTTGTTTGCTTTTTTTAAAGTTCATTGTAATGCACTGACGGAAGTCAATGTTGAAGTTCATTTTTCCCCACATTACTAACCAATAGTCCCAGAACCACTTGTTAGAGACTGTTTCTCCCCACCAAATTATATATGTATAACTTAGTTTGGGAAAATTCCATTCTGTTCCTTGTTTCTACCTCTCTAAACTTATGGCTTTGTTAGTAAAGAATGGTAGATGACATTGAAATCAAGTAGTAGCAGTTCTCCAACTTTGTTCAAAAACAAACAAGCTAAAGACAGGTGAGTATGGCTACTTCATATCCATCACCAAAGTTTACAATTGGCTTCTCATTTACTTCTTTCACTGAAATAAGGTCTTCTGTGATTCTGGTTTGGGTTAAAGTTCTAAATCCATTTGAGAATAACTTACAACAATATTAACATCGTATCTGTGATGCTATAAACAATAAACCATTGTTTAATGTTTCATTTTCTAGATTTTTAGATTTCATTTCTCTAATTTGTACTTTCCAGTGTCTTGGTCCTTTATACTTTATTAATTTTGTTTCTATGTACTTTATACAGTAGTCACGGTAGTATTTTTGAAATGTCATTGCTTTCCAAATTTTATTTCCATGTATACTTTGCTTAGGTATAAAAATGCAGTTGTTTTCACATATTGAACATGCAACTTGTAATTTTATAAATTTACTTAACATTTTATTTATATTCTTTGAAAATTCCACACAGGGAAACAATGGTTTGGATCATATCAACTCCTCCATCTCCTCATGGCTCTTGCCCTCCCACTCACCCCAAATCTCACTTTCAGCCTTATAACCCAATGGCTTTAGTGTTTCCCACATATCTTTGGATGTGTTTCCATCCTTGGCGGATAGAGTACCTACTATTGGATACCCTTCTAAGGAGAACTGACTCTCATTTTCCCAGCAACCTTAAACTGCCAACAGTTCCCAAGCCATAAGTAAATCCCGGGAAGCTCACTGCCTGTTCTCCATGATGTAACATAGTGCTGTGCAGGCCTTAAGAATTTGAGAAGACTTTTGTCTAGGTTTACTCACACTTAACTATTTGTCTATATATTAAGGAAGTTATATTATTTCCAGCTGTTTTTTTTTGTGGGATTGCTTTTTCTCTCACCCTCTCAACTCATTGCCTTTCTTTTATATGCCTCAAGTCTCCCAGAAAAATATCATAGGAAATTTTAGATATAGACAGTATTGTCCTGGTCTCAAATTTCTGAGGAATTAAGCCAGTTTTTCTCATTAAAGTATAGTGATCGTTAACCTTTATAATGTTGTATGAATTTTCATTCATCCCATGTTGTGAAATTTTTCTATCACATTGGATATCTAAATTTTCCAAGCTCTACTTTGTGTATCTTGACATAATAATGTATTTTTTTCTTTTTGTTCATGATTGTAGTGAATTACCCTCATTTTGAACTTGTTTTGCTATACTGCAACAAACTTAGTTTGGATATTTATAAGATATTAAATATATTTTCCTGGATTTCTCTTCCTCATAATTTGTAAAGTTCATGTTTCTTCAAAAAATTCTAAGTCCACATCCTTCTTTGTCTTTTATGTCTGTTTATTTACATAAAATAGTAATTTCTCAAAGATAACTTTTTAACACACTATTAAAACAATTCCATTAGAAGAAAATACTTTATTTTCTGGTTTAAGAGAACAAATTGTGATTTAATAGCTTCACCAAAATTATAAGCCCTAAATATTTTATTCCAATAAGTTTAAGAGGTTAATATATAACAACAGTTTATGTTTACAGTATACCAGTTTGAGATTAAATAATGGGTAACAGTGCTCCAGATGTATGTGTGTTTGATTCAAAGACCCTCTGAGGAACCAAAGTCCTCAATAGGATGCTGAAAATCCTTCTATAACACAGAATGATATTTGCATATGGCAATCCAATGTGTCTTGTACTCTTTTTTTTACCTCTATGATATACATAATACTTCAGATAATGCATTTGCTGTGCAAATAGTTTCCACATTTTATTGCTTAGAATTAATAGCGAGTGAAATTGTTTAATACAAATGCCATGCCCCCAAATATTTTTCATGGGGTGTTTGCTGAATCTGTAAACTCAGACCTCCTACATATGAGGAGTTGATTTAATTTGCATGTGTGCACACACACAGTGTTTTAGTTTTCCATTGGTACTGATAATCTGTGAAAGAAAACTGTACTAGTGGTTGTGCCCAAGAGAGTACAAGAAAATTAGATGTCTTTTTTATGCTGTTGTGACTTGTCTGACATATAGAAAAGCATCTCAGTTGTTTGGTCTATCAAATCAAACCCTAAAACTTTCACCCACCAGTGATTTTCCTTTCTCCACTGCAGCTCTAAATAGGACACAAATTGATGAGCCAGCATAGAGGGCAATGCAGCTCAGTTACACACACACACACACACACACACACACACACACACACACACACAGTGCTACAAAATCAGATGCCTTTTAGCTTCTCCTTTCACTGCACTAAGTCAAGGGCTCATCAGCAGAGACATCATTTAAGGCAAGTCCTCTCGGTGCATCACCTTTTCATTTGGCAGAATGCCCTTGCCACAGATGTATGACATTCACATTAGGTAAGACTACCATGCCTCTAAGCGTGGCTACTCTGGATGAATTATAATGTGTTTTTAAAATACAGTTGGATGTTTTTATTATTTGACATTACTACAGACAGGAAAATAGTTAGACAACTCGGTTCGTCTGTATTGTGATTTCCTCCAGGATAATCAAAGCATACTCTGCTGATATCTAAATTGCCAAGCCCAAGAGAATCCAAATATTTAAAGGGATACACACCTAATCAATGTCTGATCATCAGTAAATGAGGTTGTGTTTGGCAATGAGTACATTGAAGTTCTTTATTAATTTGAATGCTGGAAAGTTACTGTGATGGTGAGGGGAACTAGACTAAGAAATTTACTGTCATAGATTTATAGACTGGACTTCATCACTCTACATAAAGTATTGATAAGTTAAGTGATCAATAATTCTCTACAACATATTGCATAATCAATATAAGTTGGGAAGATATAGGAAGACATTAATAATGCACATTTTATGCATGAGTCTGTTCTTAACGATTAAAGGCTTTATAAATCACACAGGAGTCAGGTTATAGTAAGAATACAAATAAAGGATCACTTTAGTCAGTCAATATAGCATTTATATTTAAAAATTTGCATAGGGGAATTTCACAACCTCCCATCTCCCATAAATGAAAAGGCAGCTAATGGTTGAGATGCGAGAGCAGGAGAACCACTTTTCTAAGAGTGTTCAGGTGTTTATCAGACCTAGATTCTATTATAAAGTAATTTTTTTCTAAGAAATTTTTCTTTTAAAATTATAGGTGTGTGTATGTGAATGTGTGCACATGTGTGCATGTGATCCTAGAGGCCAGAAGTTTCAGATTACCATTGAGTGAAGTATTTCTGAGCTACCTAACATTGGTGTTGAGAACAAATCTCTGTCCCCTGGAGGAGCAAGAAATGCTCCTTAATTGCTGAGCCATTTTTCTAATCCCTAAAGTAGATTTGTTCATCCCTCCCCAATGTTACTTCATATGAGAGGATACAGATTATGGATTTCCCCTATAAATCATGTACAGAGAAGGATTTTACCAGTGATCACAATTTTTTCTTTCCACAGTCTTCTATAAAGTTTGAATATAAAGAATAGAAGTGTTAGATTGACTGAAGGGCATTTATTTATGTTATATTTCAGTAGGATTTCGACATTAGGTGATAGACTCACAGAGAAGCACATCAAATTCTGCTACTTATGGAATTGCTTTGTCAGAAGGATAATTTAAAACATTAATTTGCCTGAAAAGAATGACAATAGGTGATCATTCACTATGAGTGATCATGGGAGAAACTTGACTATTCATAGTAACTAGAAATGCTGGATATTGATACTTATTGGAAGGACTCTCTTATTGTTTTTATATTTTAATTTTACAATTTGTCAAAATATGGTGTCATCTATTCTAAAGTGATTTGCTTTGAAGAACCTTTGCCTACTTTTATACTCTTTACTGTGCTGTAAATACTCACAGGTTATTTAATTCTGTTTAATTTACATATATATATTTTTTTTATTTAAAAAAAAATTTCTGCCTCCTCCCCGCCTCCCATTTCCCTCTCCCTCCTTTCACTCCTCCCCCTCTACCCCCACTCCTCCCCTTTCTTCCCTCTCCAGTCTGAAGAGCAGTCAGGGTTCCCTGCCCTGTGGAAAGTCCAAAGTCCTCCCACCTCAATCCTGGTCTAAGAAGGTGAACATCCAAACTGGCTAGGCTCCCACAAAGCCAGAACATGAAGTAGGATAAAAACCCAGTACCATTGTCCTTGGCTTCTCAGCAGCCCTCATTGTCTGCCAAATTCAGAGAGTCCGGTTTTATCCAATGCTTTTTCAGTCCCAGTCCAGCTGGCCTTGGTGAGCTCCCAATGGATCAGCCCCACTGTCTCCGTGGGTGGGTGCACCCCTTGTGGTCCTGACTTCTTTGCTCATATTCTCCCTCCTTCTGCTCCTCATTGGAACATTGGGAGCCCAGTACGGTGCTCGTTTTGAAAGAGGCCTTGTGTTTTATTTCTGAAATGTTTCTAAATGAAGTAGAAATTTTTAAAAATATTAACTTCTATAGATAAGTAGTGAGACTTGGAGCTGTTACAATTTATGTTTAGGAAACATATAGTGATGTAAACAGATATGATTATGTTTTTATTACTAAAGGAACTTTCAAAACTCTAGTTCTCACATTTGTTTTTAAAATTATTTGTAATTCATTTGCACATTCTGATTTAAAGTTTTGCTTATTTCTTAAATATATATTTAACCTTCTATGTATTTTGTTCAAATATTTATTATTATATCTGATGAGTGAAACATCTAAACATAGGGCCTGGAGAGATGGCTCAGCATTTCAGAATGCATGCTGTTCTTGTGGAATGTCCAGATTTTATATCTAGTACCTACAGTGGCTCACAACTGCTGCAAGTACAGATCCGGGGATCCTATCCCTCTTCCTGACTCCTTGGGAACTTGAACTTATGTGCACATACCCATACACAGACACCAATACATATACAAATATTTTTTAAAATGTAATAAAAAATTGTTAAACCTTAAGTCTATATGTGAAACACGATTGTTGTTTCTGATGTTATATATATTTTCCCTATTTTTCACTATGAATGACTTCATTCAAAAATTTAAATGCAAATTATGATTGTTACCTTTTTAAAATTTTCTTCCCACTCTAAACAAATAGAAAAAATACTAAAATAAATCCTTTCTCCACTAAAAAAAAAAAAAACAAAAACAAAAAACCTATAACACAGTTTATCTATTCCTCAAAATAAATTGACTCTAATGAATATACACTCTCTTTTGCAGGGGCATATGATTGATCCTTAATACACCTGAAGTGTGGTGCAGTGATAAGGGAGAATGGCTGGGTGGGCTAATGAATTTGCGAAGTAAGATTTACATTATTGAAGTCCCGCTCCTCTTCTGATGTGGAATTCCCCTCTGTATGTTGCGAATATCATTGGTTAATAAAAAAAAAATTGTCTTAAGCCTGTATAGGGTAGAGTAGAGCTAGGTGGAGAAAACTAAACTGAATCTGAAAGGAAGGAGAACGAGTCAGGGAGAAGCCATGGAACTACAACCAGAGACAGATGTGCTCAAACTTTGCTGGTAGGCCACGACCTCCTGGTGATGCACAGATTAATGGAGATGGGTTAAATTAAGATGTAAGAGTTAGCCAATAAGAAGGTAGAGCTAATGGGCCAAGCAGTGATTTAAATAATATTGTTTCTGTGTGGTTATTTTGGGAGTCTTGGCAGCTAGGAAATGAACAACCCTCTTCTCTCTAGTGCCTCTCCCATATGTACTTTTAACTCTCTCTCTCCCTCTGTGTGTGTGTGTGTGTGTGTGTGTGTGTGTGTATGTTTACTCTAGTGGCTATACTCATATCTGAAGATTCAGAACTAGGAATCATGGATGAGAGAGAACAATTAGCATTTGTCTTTCTGTATCTCTTTTCCTCACTCAATATAATATTTTCTAGTTCCATCCATTTACCAGCAAATTGTATGATAATTTAAAAAAAAATTAAGTTGTAGTCTGTGCAGTACATATAGAACATTTTCATTATCTATTTATAAGATGATGGACATTTCTATTGTTTCTGTTTGCTAGCTATTGTGAGCAGAGAAGAAATGAACATGGTCAAGAAAGCAACTGTGGAGTTGAATACAGGGTCATTTGGAAATATGTCAAGAATTACTATATCTGGGTCACAAGGTAGGTTTACTTTTTGCTTCCTATTAATTTTCTACATTGGTTCAAGAGGGAGCACACCAGTTTTCAATCATATGGACACTAAGTGAGGATTCCAGATATTCTCCCCATTATTTTTAGTCAGTTGTTTTATTCATCTTAGAAATCCTAAAATAAGGGAAAATTTCAAGTTTTTTTTAAAGAATTTTCCCCATAGTTTCTAATTGTGATGAATATTTCATATCTATTTCTTAGCCAATTTTATCTCTTCTTTTGAAATCTCTGTGTTAAGACCTATTTTTTAGTTGGGTCATCTGTTTTCTTGAACTTGTTAAATTACATCAGTTCTGGTTATTAATTCTCTGTCAAACCTATAGTTGGCAAAGGTTATCAACAAATAGCGCAATCAAAATTACCACAGCGTTCTATACAGAAGTAGGAAAATTTTCTAAAACTTCATATCAAATTCCAAAAGAACAAGGATAAACAACACAGTCTTGAGCAAAATGAACAGTGCTATAATGGTATTACCATTACACATCTCAAGATAGGTTACAGAGCCCTAGTAATAAAAATAGAATAATATTGGGAAAAAAACTGAATTGTAGTACAATAGGACAAAATAAAAGACCCAAAAGAAAACATATAACCACTGAAATCTGTTATTGACGAAGATGCCAAAAACATGAACTAGAGAAAAGACAGCATCTTTAAGTCCTAAATGTTAGAAACTTTCATCCAGCAACTGATGCAAGCAGATGCAGAGATCCACAATTGGAGCACTGAACTGAGTTCCCAAAGCCTAGTGGAAGAGTGGGAGAAATGAGAATATGAGCAAAGAGGTCAAGACCATGAAGGGGATACCCACTGAAACAGCTTACCTGAGTTAATGGGAACCGACTAACTCCAGCCTGACAGCCAGGCAACCAGCATAAGACCAAACTTGGCCCTCTGAGTATGGGTGTCAGTTGTATGGCTGGGGCAGACTGTGGAGCCACCGGCAGTGAAACCAGGATTTATCTCTACTCCTTGTACTGTCTTTTTAGAATCCACTTTCACTGGAGTGATACCTGCTCGGTCTAAATATGGGGGGAGGGTTTGGTCCTGCCCCAAACAATGTGCTAGATTTTGTTGACTCCCCATGGAAAACCTAACCTTATCTGCGGATGGATCTGGGATGGGATGGCAAGGAAGGTGGAAGGAGTGATAGGAGGGGAGTGAGTGGGAACTAGGATTGGTATGTAAAATGAGAAAAGACATTTTTAAAAAACAAATAGTTAATTAATAAAATGATTTATAGAATTTTGATGTCCATATATAGAATGAAATTAGACCCATATCTACCACCCATCAAAATTCCACCATATAGTAATAAAAATTTTCAGTGTAAAACCTGAAACACTGAAACAGTTACAAAAAAATAGAAAGTACTCTGCAGGATATATGCGCTACAAAACACTTTCTGAATAAACTTGGGCAGGAATGGACACCAATAGTTTACAAGTGGCTCTTTATAAAGCTAAAAAGCATTTTGAATTGATAAGGGAAAAACAAAGTAAAGATGAATACTTTTCTTTTGAGGATGTGGCAGAAAAGGAACAAAGGAGAGAAGATGATTCTAATGATGTTAAGTTGGATAGTTTTGCAGAATGCGTGACCTAATGGGATGGAATGTAATAAGCTCATGATCTGACGATCTATTTGTATTAACGGTTACCATAACTTTGACTAACTAATAAATATTTTAAACTGTGAGATCATCTGTTATGTTATTTTTTCTTTTCACTTATTAATTTCTTCTTTAATACCTAATTTGATTGTCTTACTCACCTTCTCTTTTCTAAAGGGTAAACCGTGAGGGATGGATCTAGGGAAGGAAGTTGTGAGAAGAAGAGGGAGGGGAAATTCTGGTAAACATGTTTCAGAGAAGAATCTATTTTAAACAACAACAACAACAAAGTTAATTCAGGGATGAAATGAAGGAGTATGCGTGTTCCTCAAATTTTGTGGGTCTTTTTATTTTTAAATCCAATCATTGATTTGTCATCTTTACAAAGTAACAACACTGGGCAGAATGATAGCAAACTACTCAATAGGCAAACACAATTGTTAAGCATCAAGTTTAGGTGTGAAAAAGGCAGAACAATTGCTGCCTGAAGGTTTTGATTCAACAAGAAAAGCAGAGGATTTTTAAGGAGATTTTTGAGTAAAGTCCAGGCTGAGAGAACAGCTTCCTAAACACCATTGTCATTCTTTCTGATGGATCCATGCACCTTTTCACCTTTTTCTAATTTTGGAGGCTTATTAATTAAACTAAACAATTGTTAGAATTTATCCAGAATTTAAAGATTAAATCATTTATCAATGACAAAAGGAATAAAAAATTCTTAAAACAATGGTTTTAAAATGTTTCAGGATGAAAAGCACATAACACAAAATGCATGTCCGAGGATATTGTGCATGTTATCAGTGGGGTAGAGATATATCAGAAGGACCCAGTAAACTGAAATTCTCAAAAGAGTGTTCCTACCACTGTTCCTTACTAATATAAACATATATATGCAATCACATGATGAAAATGTAAATGTTGCCTATTTATATAACACATATTTGCCTGGTCCTTAAATTGTTTCTGTCATAGGTTTGCAATATTTGAATTTATATGTTTTTGTTTTTCATTTTTTTCTGCCCTCAAGTCAATGGCCATCACAATAGAGAACAAGCTGATGCAACCTTTTATTATCTACAGTATAAACCTCAACAATCAGAAGGAAATAAATTCTTTGAAAACATTTCACTTAACATAAGTTTACACGCCATAATTTGAATCACCTACATGCCAATGGAAAGGTACCAGAGATGAACACATTTCCACTCCTTGTCA
Source organism: Microtus obscurus (assembly GCA_963919715.1). NCBI lineage: Eukaryota > Metazoa > Chordata > Mammalia > Rodentia > Cricetidae > Microtus > Microtus obscurus. The sequence continues at coordinate 1,851,950 of CAWTZC010000501.1, read as the reverse complement.
ATTGCAAAGTTATCTGTATGAATCCAAGAATATTTCCTCACAAATGATCTATGTCTTCCCACTGAGAAAAGCACCTATGAACATATAGTATCTAGCCTACACCATTCTCTCCTTGTAAAAATCAGATTATTATACTGTCTCTAAGATCAATGATCAGCACAAAAGCTGAAAGAGACAACTCACAGTTACCTATTTATTTCATGAAATTCTACATCAAGGCGACTAGATGTACACAGCAAATTTTAGTACAATCCTTCAACATTGCTGTGTCATAAGGTGTAAAGTGTCAAGAGCAAAGATCCATTGGCCATTAGTGAATAGAATGCTCAATAGCTTTCTTTGAAATGAAGAAGAATGGAGGACATAGGAGGAGGAGAAGTGAGTTGAAATTAGGATTTTTGTGCAGTGATTACTTGAAGCATAAACCCTCAAAGGTGCTACAAAAGATGTACAACTGTTTTCTACTTCTTTTGTTTCTAAGAAAGATAAGTTTCTGCTGAATTCTATCTACCTGATGAAGTGAGTCTGCATCTCATAGGTTTAAAATTGTAGCGCCTGTAGTGTCATAACACCATAAGCCAGGAAAGAGATCTAGCATAAAACATAAACCTTAGACAACAAGTGTACATACACATCTTAAACCACAACTTTGAACATCTCAAAAAATAAGAGCAACCGAGGGAGCCTAATGTCCCCACATATACTTTTTATAGACACTTATGGAGTTTTCTAACCCAAAAAGAGAAAGTAAAACAGGAAATTACAATTAGATAGTAAAATGTAAAAGAAAAAAATGTTAGAGTTAATAGGCTTATAAAGAGTCATTAAAATTTGCCCATTAATCAAGAAAAAAAGATATATGAATATTTCACATGTAAGGAGAAAACACGGTTGGGCTGAATGATGGCATGATAAAGCATGTGTAGAATATTGATTCAAAGTAATTTGGCCAATAAATAAATCTACTAGCATATTTCATATATATATATATATATATATATATATATATAATCAAAAATAGTCCAAAAGCTGCAGATAATCACAAACTCCGTTACATATTTTAGTGATATTTCTATTCAAAGATTATCATACAAAGTCTTGGGTTTTGTTCTTTGAATGTCTCTTTATATAATGAGAGTGACTTGACTAAGTGAGATTGTGTCACAAACTCTTCTTTTAAGGAACTGTTTCGTTTGAGATTTCTCAATACCTACCAAAAAGAATTTCCACTCCCTAGTAACCCACATATATTGTGTCTTGAGTCTCTGAGTTTGTGTAAATTATGACTGTCAACCTCATTTACAAATCAACCCTCTATACCAAATTTTACTTCTTCAAGTTTGTGTTTGATAGTCATTAACATCTTTTCTAGTCAACTGTTCTTCACAGACAAAGAAAATCAATGTAAAAGAATGAATTATTATTTTATTCAATATTTCATATATATTTGGTTTCATGGAGGTTTTGCCCCATTTGGAAAGAAGGACATTATTTTTCCCAGTTAGTATCCCATTGCTATGATAAAAACATAGAGGCAATTTGGAGAGGAAGGGTTTTATTTCAGTTTTTATGATGGGGCATCAAAGTTCATCTTTAAGAGTGGTAAGATCAGTAACTCAAGGCAAGAACCCGGAGGCAATAATTGATGCAGAAATCAGGGAGGATTCTACATACTGGCTTACTCTCCATGGTTTGCTACATCTACTTTTTTATACATTTCAGGACATTACCACCAGTGGGCTGAGCCCTGTCATATCTATCATTCTTCCTTACAACCATGCCTACAGGCCAATCTTAGAAAAGCATTTTCACAAGTATTGTTCCCTCTTCCCAGATATGTCTAAGTTAGTGTCAAATTGAACCAGCCAGCATAGTTATAGCAATATTGTCTCTATGTGCATGTGGTGTGCATTTGTGTGTGTATGCTCATCTGTGTACAGGCTGTGTAAGTCAGAGGTAAATGTTAGATTCTTCAACCGCTTTCTAATTTTGAGACACGCTTGCTGAACTGGAGAATCTCAGTTTCAGCTGATCTAATTGCATGCTGAGATCTAGGCATCTGCCTGTCTCTGTCCCACCCCAGAATTATAGATGTGAAAACTTGGGTCCTCATGCAGTAAACACTACTTGCTAGCTCACTCTTTGGATTTTAATAACTTCTCTGCTGGAAGTTCCTGCTGGTAAGAGGTTGCAGTCTACCAAAGGCTGGCAGCTGTCTGAGCTCAGCAACATGGATGACTCCCTCCCCCTGGCAGAAGGTGCCCTGTTCTCTATTAGACCTTATTTGGAGACTGTCTCTAAGTCTGGATGCCTGACTTTTACTAGGATCATTATAAGAGTATGCTGTTTAATTAGGTGATTCCCTAGATACTGTTTCCTATCCTAAATATTCCCTGTACTCTAGAGCCAAGTTGAACTGATTCACTAAAGTTATCTTCTGGAGGGCTCCATTGTGTTTACAGGCCATACAAATCCCTCTGCCATTACTTCTTTCCCTTGTCCTTATGAACTGATGGCCAACAGGCCACAAAGAAATAGGGGACCCACACATTTTTCTACATTGTCATTCTTCCAGTGACCTACTTTTTTTTAACTAGGCCATACCTTCTAATATCATTAGCATCTTACTCTGAGTAATGCCATCAACTGAGGAGTAAAACTACATACATGAGTTTTTAAGGCAATATTAAAAATGAAGCCAACCCTAAATGAAGATATACAAATGCCCAATGGCATCAGAGAGACAGAGATCAGTTGAATCAGTTTTATTCTAGGTCAAGTTCCTAATAAGTTTTCCAGTACTCAGTGGTCAGTCCTAAACATAAAAGCATACAAACAAGAGATGGACTTAGTAGATTTTATGTGTGTGCGTGAGAGAGAGTGTAAAAGAATAATAATGAAAGAATAAAGGTCATAAATTTAAGAGGGAGTTGGGGATACATGTTTGGAACCAAGTTGGAGAATCTAAGTGGAAGTGATATAAGTACAGTATTGTATAATTCTCCAAAATCTTTTAAGAGATTCAAAAAGTAATATTAAATAACAAGTGTTTTATAACCCTGCACACTGCATATGTACCAAACCCTGATTGTGTATAGTCATTCATTTCTATTTTCTGATCTATAAATTGTTTATTATAGACAATCTTTATAGAGTTTACTAAAGACAATCTTGACAGTAAAGAAAAAAATTTTACAGTTACTAGTAAGTCTCCATTTTGTCCCTACTCTGTATAAAATATGGCCTGTGTGTTGCATGCTACTTCTTATCATGAGCTTATAATAACAGTGCTTTAAACTTCATTGGCCATAGTGGAGAACAAGAACAGATAATTGTTATGAAGTCATAATAATGGAGTTTTACAACCTGGGATGTTGCGCAATTGATATACATTTGGCTACCTTCCACAGGCCCTAGATTATATTTCCAGAACTGCATAAATTTGGCATGGTAGTGATTGCCTGTAATCCCAATATCAATGAGGGGAAAGGGAAGATAATTTCATTTCATCATCATCTTCTTGGAATACACAGTGAGTGTAAGGCTATATTTGAGTATATATGGGCTACACAAAATTGTCCTTTAGAAAACAACAGCAATAGAAAGAATTTCTAAGGAAAGATATTTCAACAAGATAGAGAATAGAAGGTTCATGTTTGAGACTTTTTCTGGATTCTGAAAAAACAATAACAACAAAAAGTACACATTCCAAGCTTAAAAGATTAACTCATGCCTAGTAAAAGACAGAAATAAAACACTGAACAGTCTGCCAGATTGTGAAATCTGAGATTATTTACACAGTTGTGTGGAAATGAATATGATAAATATCATTAAAGACATTTTATTTCAAAATTGTCCAAACCTCATTTGTGTCTTAGTATAATAGCTTTTGAAACTATGGACACTTGAAGTTATTTAGAATAAATTTATTTGTTAAAATTGATTTTGTTCCTCTCTGGGACTGTGTGGAAGCAGAGCTATCTAAAATGATTCCTTTCAGAACTCAACCTATGGAGATTAGATATATTTAGTTGTTTGTCAAGTGAGGCTATTCATGAAAATGGAAATTCTAAGTGTCTTACACCCTCAGGAATTTTGATGTTATCAAGTTTTGCTGAAATAAACACAGAGATTTATTCCAAGTATTTAAATATATTCATTAAAGTGCTCAGTTGGATAAAAGGAATACTGGCTCGCTCCTGTGGCTTCTGTTTTCTCTAAATGTTAATACTTATCACAGTTTATATCCAGCCTGCCATAAATATTAAGGTTTTCAATCATTCCCTGGAATAGCATAGAGCAGTAGAATTAAGTGTTCTCATTGTTTTTAGTAGAATGTAGCCCAGTCTATATCTTTTGATGGCTTTTATCAGCATTTGAAAAAGAATGCAATGCTCATTGTAAAATTAACTAGATAAGTAGCAGCTACCACTTATTGATTCTTGTTCTGCACAAAGAATTGCACTGAGCACTTTATCCACATCACACCATTTAATCCTCCTAACAGCCATAATCTTAATATTCTCAATTGGTAAATGTGATGTCTCCCTGTATCTTCTCTAACAAGTTATCAAAAGATATGGGTTAGGAAAAGCTTATTATCTTATCCTTTGGCATAAGGGAAAAAAAAACAATTCTGGAAAATGAGTCTTATTAGACTATAACCATAGTGTCAGCATGAATGTATTTCTATTTTTAAATTCAATTATATTATCTTTTGTATGTATAGGAGTTGATGTGTGGTGTGATTGGTTCAGTGTGGGCATGCATGAATGCCAGAGTTTACGTTTGGAGGCAAGAAAACAACTTGTAGGGGTCTTTTCTTTCCTTCTACCAAATGGATCCCAGAGTATAAACTTCAGGTTGTCATATTTTCAGCAAGCACCTTTACACAGTGACATTTTTTACTAGACCCTGGAGTGTGCATATTCTAACACGATCTGGTAGCTCTTTCTTTCTTTACATTTTCCAGTTTCTAGAGGTTTCCACAATTGTTTACTCATGGCCTCTTCTTCTACCTTCAGAGGTACTAACTACAGGTTAGTTCCTTTTCAGGCAACTATTTCCATCATTACCCTAAACTCAGTTTTCACAAAATCTTTTTAAGGTCCCAGGAGCGTACTTAATCAGTCCTTCACCAACTCAATGACAGTTGATTACAGTTTCAACTCTATTTCCATCTGATACCTTGCTTATACCTTTCTGTGCATCTCAATCTGTTGTTTTAACTCAATACCACAGGCTGAATGACTTGTAGTGGATGAAGGTCCATTCAGTTTGTAGCTGTGGAATCTGCTAGGTTCAATATCAAAGAGCCACATTTGATTATGACCTTCCAGTGTTGGGACAGTTTGGAGTCCTGACCTCCAGCTGCTCTTCCTCACTAGTAACATTTTCCTGCCCTTTTGATTTGAGCTTCTGAGAGCTGTGTCAAAGTTGTTTACCAATCCTGCTTCCTGAGCACTCATTGCCCTGGCCTTGACCGAGGATCAAGTGACGAGGTCTTCACCTGTTGACCCACCTGGCTGGGTTAGGTATAAAACCTCCGTGGTGTTGTTCAACAAAGGGCTTCTTCTACCAGCTGCTAGAGAGGTGTATGCATGTTCAACCCTGACATCCTTCGATCGGTTTTGGTCCAGGACGTGGAGGGTCCAGGCGCGGCATTCCAGTTGGGTTAAAAACTCAGTATGGGGGCAGTGGAGCAAGGATAACACCTTAAAGACAAATATAGGAACAGGTCTGAAGTGGGTGCAAATCTTTATAGTGTACAAGTGTATAGTGTATATTATCCCACAGCAGATGTTAATTAATTACACAAAGACTCATACAAAGTGTAAAATTCAACTCTGTGCAAACATAAACTACCTTATATATTCTCTCAGAAATAATTTTGTGAGTTTTAGCTAGGCAAGAAGATCAAATAATCCATCCTCAGTTTTATATATCAAGTAAATTATGCAAAATCAGAAAAAATGAAAATATAATCATTATTTGGGCAATTACTGACTTTTAAAGGGGGGCAGGATTCCATTACAAAGTATAGTATTCTTTTGGTTATCAACCAGTATTTGATATGTTAAAGTTTACAATGTGTGACAGAGTGCTTCTGAATGATTTTTTTTGCTTATACATTGTAAGAAATAATGCAACTATTTTTCTATTTATAAAAGATTGTATGAGTAACTGTTTAAAATCATTTATCATTTTAAGGTACTTACCTAACATGAATTTTGAAGAATAACATTTTTTAAATATTTGAGTTTTGAAATTAATACTTTCTTCTTGTTGGGGAAGTGATAGGGATCAATATCTTTTATATACGAGTAATATTGCATGACTTACATTACTAAAAACATTGTTACTGAGTTACATGCAGTGTTTCGACTATCATAGCCAATAGAATTATTCTCTGCTGTGGCTCTCCCATTAGCTGTTCATGAGGTTTTGCCCCAATGACTTAACTCCTACAGACTTTGGCTTCCCCTTATATAAAGCAAGATGACCAGAATGCCATCTTTTGTGATGATGTTTACACTACAGTGCACAATTCATTCTGTGCTTCCTGACACAATGTAAGTACCAAATCACTTTTATCAGAGCTTAACAATTTATTTAGACATACAATAAATCAGTTTGATTATAGTCACTACTTTTCCAACAGCAAAATCTCTTCTCCAAACCAATGTTCTGTATTGGGTAATATTCAGCATCACTTTTTGTATAATTTCTTCCTTCACTTAACAAAAATATATGAAAGATTTAGGAAATAAGTATTTATTCTCATTTTTATTTGATATCTATTGACTTCATAAAGCCCTATAAGGCATAAATCCAAGTGAGTGACATTTTCTTTTTCTCCTTTTTTTCTTCTCTCCTACATTATATCCTGACCACAGGTTTCCTCTGACTCCTCCAAGTACACTCCTCACATCCCTTTTCCCCCAGGACCACTTCTCCTCTATTTTTCTTCAATAAAGGAGCAGACCTTCCAGGGGTATCAAAACCAAACAAGGCATGACAAAGTTACAATAAGACTAGGCACAAAACTTCATATCAAGGCTGGATGAGTAAATTAAGTTGGAGGAAAGGAGTCCCAAGCTCAGGCAAGAGAGTCAAAGACACCCCCTCATTTCTATTGTTGGGAATCCCACAGGCAAACCAAGCTACACAATTCATAAAGTATACACAGAGAAACTAGCTCAGATCCATACAGGTCATTGATGCTTCAGTCTCTGTGAGATCTTATGAGCCCTACTCAATTTATTCCATGGACAGTGCTTGCATGGTGTCTTCAATGCCATGTCATCTATATTCCATTATCTCCATCTTCTGTGGAACTATAGCCTAAGCCTAGTTAGTGGTTATGTGTCTCTGCATCTGCTCCCGTCAGTTTATGGATGACCTCTTTGATGTCATGGGGCCTGGGCATCAATTTATCAGTAGAGCAGAATATTATTAGCAATAATTTCATTGAGTTTTTCCCAGTAATATTTGGTTCTATCCTTGATTTCCGATCTTTATAGTCTCTGGTTCATAACCATCTAGGCAGTGTTGGGAATGGACTCCATTTCACAATGTGGACCTGAAGTTGGACCACATTTTCATTGTGGACTACTATAAGTTTTGTGCCCCATCACTCTGGCACATCTTGCATACATAACAGATTATAATAGTTTGATAGATTTGTTGGGTTAGTGTCCCAGTCCCACTGCTAAAAACTTTCCTGATTATAAAGATGTCCTCAGGCTGTGTATCTCCCCCCCTAGGGTCAGTCTCCTAGATCCCAAGAGTTTGCAGTGCACTGTTTTCACATCTTCCCTCAAATGAACCCAATTCAAGTTGTCTCTTCCTGCTCTTCTGTGTTCTCATCGCCAACTACCCCAAGTATACTTTAATCTTATTTCCTCTAACCAAGGAGATTCATGTGTGTGTGTCCCCAACCTTGAGCCCTCCTTGTTACCTAAACTTCTCTGGGTCTATAGAGTGTTGCATCATCATTCTTTATTTAACAGCCAATATCCACTTCTAAGTGAATACATAACATGTTGTCTTTCAGTGTCTGGGTTACTCACTCAGGAAGTTTTTATCTAGTTCTACCAATTAGCCTGCCAATTTCTTGATACCATTCTTTTTAATACTTTGTTTTATGAATGTACCACATTTCCTTTATCTGTTCTTCATTTGAGGGACATCTAGGTTGTTTCTAGTTTCTGACTATTGTGAATAAAGCTACTATGAATATAGTTGAGCAAATATAGTCTTTCTGATGTTTTTGTTGTTGTTGAAATCCAGTTTTAATCCATGGTGGTTGTTTAAATTTTCTTGTATCTGTTAAAATTTGGTTTGTGACTGAGTATGTTACTGTTTTGGAGAATGTTCTGTGTGTTGGGTCGTGGAAAGAAGGTGTATTCTTTTCTGTTTAGGTGAAATGTTCTGTAGATATGTGTTAGGTCCATTGGATTAATAACATCTGTTAGCTCTAGTATTTCTCTATTTAGTTTTTGTCTGGATGACCTGCCAACTATTGGGAATGGTATATTAAAGTCTTCCACTAGCAATGTGTTTGGAGATGAGTGATCTTAGTAATGTTTCCTTTTACAAAAGTGGGTCCTCATACATTTGGGGCATAGACATAAGGATTGAACAGTAATCTTGGTGGATTTTTCTTTTAATGGATATGAAGTGACTTTCCGTGTCTCTTTTGATTAATTTTAGTTTGAAGTCTATTTTGATATATTAGAATGGCTATACTAGCTTGTTTGCCTTTTTGGAGGGCTAGGAAAATCTTTATCCATCACATTTAGTGTGAGGTTATATCTATCTTTGTTGTTGATGTGTTTCTTGTATGCCACAGAAATATGGAACCTGTCTTTGCCTCCATCAAGTTAGTTTATATCATTTTATTGAAGACCTGAGTCCATTGATATTGAGAGATAGTGATGATCAATGATTGTTAATTACTGTTACTTTGTTGTTTGTGATGGTTGTGTATGTTTCCTTTCTTTTGGTTTTGCTGGTATAAGATTATTTTCTGTGATATAATGGGTGTATTTAACCCTCTTGAGTTGCAGCTTTCTTTCTAGCATCTTCTATAGTGTTGGATTTGTGGATAGATATTGCTTCAATTTGCCTTTATCATGGAATATCTTGCTTTCTCAGTCTATGGTGGTTGTGTGTTTGTCTGGGAGTAGTTGTCTGAGCAAGCATCTGTGGTCTCATAAGAATATGAACAACATCTGCCCAGGCCCTTCTTGCTTTTACAGTCTCCATTGAGATATTGGATGTAACTCTAATAGGTCTGCTTTTATATGTCATTTTGTCTTTTTCCTTGTAGTTTTTAATATTCCTTCTTTGTTATGTATGTTTAGTATTTTGATTATTAGGTGGCAGAGGCACTTTCTTTTCTTGTCCAATCTATTTGGTGTCTTGCAAGCTTATAACTTTATAGGCATTTTTTGATTAGGTTAGGAAAATTTATTACTGTAATATTACTGAAAATATTTTCAGAAACTTTGAGCTGAAATTCTTTTTCTATTTCAGCTATTATTAGATTTGGTCTTTAAATAGTATCCCGGATTTCATGTATGTTTTGTGTTAAGAATTTTTTAAGTTTAACATGTTTTGAGCAATTATTTATTCTTTCCATTATATCTATAATGACTGAGACTCTCTTTTATTTTTTGCCTTCTTTGGCGATGGTTGAGACTATAGTTTCTGTTTTCTTACCTAGATTTTCCACTTCCAGAATTCCCTCAGTTTATATTTTTTATTGCTTTTATTTCCATTTCAAGTCCTGGACAGATCTATTCATTTACTCTATCTTCTCTTTTTAATTTTGTTGACTTTCTCTAAGGGATTTATTCATTTTCTCTTTAAGGATCTCTCATGGTCAGAAAATTGGTTTTAAGGTAATTTCCTTAAGTTTTAGATATTTTGGAGTATTTGGGTGTGCTGTAATATGAAATCTGGCATCTAGTGTTGACATGGTGCTTTAGCTGTTGTTGATTTTGTTCTTAAACTTAAGTCTGAGCATCTGAATTTAGGTTGATTATATATCTAGGTGCCTATTTTTTTGAATCTGTCTTTGTTGGATAGGTGTTTCTTTTCTTGGTCTCTGTTTCCTTTCTGGTCTTCTTGTTGGCATGGCCTATGGTTGAGTAGATGATTTTTCTTCTTAGTTGGGGCCAAAATTTCTGATAGCAGGGTGGTCTCTGGTGAAGCAAGGTGTTTGTCTGTGTTTGAGGCTGGAGTACTGGCAGCATGGTCTCTGGTCCAACTGGGAGTCATCTAAGGAGTTGGGAGCCTTAAGTACTGCTGCCCAGCATTGCCTATGGTGTGGCACGCTTCCTGGCTGGAGTTGGGGACCAGGATATCCTTAGAGAGGGTGAGACCTCCCACGGGAAGTCAGCAAAGTCTGTCACATCACCTGAGGCAAGACCAAGGTCCTTCCCCCTATATCTAGCCTGACCAAGGTATCTCTCAAAAGGCAATAGGGTCCAAAAAGCCCGTTCAAGCACTAAGGATAAATCCTGGACCCACTGTCCGTGGTCCCACAGACTGCACTAGTCACAAAACTGTCATCCACATTCAGAGTGACTAGTTTGGCATATGCAGGTCCCCCCTGGCAGTCTGGAGTCAGTGAGTTCCCACTAGCTCAGATCAGCTGTTTCTGTGGTTATTCCCATCATGGTCTTGAACCCTCTGTTCATATCATGGCTTTTCCCTCTTTTGAACTAGATTTTGGGAGCTCAGCACAGGGCTAGTCGAGAATCCCTGCATCTTCTTCCATCAGTTGCTAAAAGAAGTTTCTATGATGACAAAGTAGTCATTAAATTGATTACAGGGGAGGGCCAGTTTAGGTACTTACTCATAAGTTAATATTGGATGTAAAGCAAAAGATAACCAGCCTATAGTCCATGTCCCCAGAGAAGATAGGTAAAAAGGAGAACCCTAAGAGAGACAGATATGCATGGATCCCCCTGAGGGGGGGGGGGGATAGACAAAAACTCAAACTCATGAGAAAATTGGGAGTGGGGGGAGAGAAGGGAGGGTAGAGGGGGATGGGGAGAGGAGAATTGATATGGAGAGGAGAACACGAGGCAATGGGATGGGTGAGATAGGGGAAAGACAGAAAAGGAGAGAAAGGAAAGCTATATCTTGATTGGGGAAGCCATTATGAGGCTAGCAAGAAGCCTGGCACTAGAGAAATTCTGAGGTATCTGTAAGGATACTCTAACTAATACTCTAAGCGGTACTGGAGAAGGTACCTAAAGCAAACTTTTAAACCTCTTAGTCTTGAATCAAAAAAAAATAAAAAATAAAAAAGCTTTGCTTTACTTAGAGTCAGTAGATAGATGTAATCTTAGATGATAATTTCCAAGTTCCACCTTCATTATACTTTATTTCTTCTATAGGGATGTTCCATTTGTCATGACAAAAATCAAAACTTACCTATAAAAAATGTTGATGATGAATTAAGAATACTTATAAATCAAGGTAAAATATGGATAACTATATGCATCTCATGTGTGATTTCTGTGTGGGAACATTGGTATACATATAATATAATAACATGATATTTTGAGTCTATATTAAGGGAGAGAAGAAAAACTTCACTGACTTCCTTTTTTTTTTATTTCTGCCCTATCATTCCATTATATTTGTTGGGTTTTTACAAAAGGAATTTTCCATGACACAAAAGTTATTTTAACTGAATGCTATCTCTTTTGGAATTTTCATTTACTTTCCTATAATTTGCTAGCATTCATATAAAAATAAAAACACATATTAGTAAAAATACATTATTATACTCTCTGTAATAGCCATTGCAGAAATAAATCAATGGACCAACAACTGCCACTATTTTGTAGTTGCAATTATTTTTTTAATTAAAAAAGGCAATTCTATACAGATCTTGACAAGAAAATAATGCTGTGTAACTTTACATCTTGGGGGGGGGGGTGTGTTCTTAAATAGGAAAAAGAAAAAAAACCCTCCAGACCGAGTATGTTTTGGAATGTTATTCTACTAAACACAGTGAATCATAAGATGGTTTTTGTTTACCAGTATGCAAACATGGCATATTTTATCTTTATTCATATTGCTTTTCTAAAGAACATTAGCAAGAAAAAAGCTCCATATTTCATACCTACCTTTGGATTATCTTTAGCTTGTCCATATTTTCTTTGGATTTAGTTACAGTGCATTCTTTCTTCAAACTAGTTTGCACTTGTTCTTGTTGAGATATTTACACTCTTCTATCTGCACAACAAGTTTAGTTCCAGAAGCAACTGATAGGCTAAATCCAGCCACTGAATCATGAAGCTGAGCTAACACCTACTTAACCAGAGAGCACTTCTGAAGCATAGAAGAAATGTAAAAATTTCTTACATGCATACAAAAGAATATTCTTCTTCATCTTTGGAAACTTTTGAGTTGATCAAAAATTTTTAATGTGCTGTGTTTTTAAATTTGATACTATAAAATTGCACCCTCTGCCCTCTTTCCATTTTCTTTCATAATTTCCCTTGTTCTGCAGTCATCTCAAATAGATGTTGTCTTTTCATTTGATTATTAAAATTATATACACATGTACACGTGTATACATTAATGTATACATAAAAGCTGCTCAGTCAATTCAGTGTGTTTCTATGAAGGCAGGACTGAACATTGTTTTATAAACAAGGAGGTGGCTTATTCTGAGGAAAAGCTAATTCCTAGAAGAAGCTAATTCTCCCTCTGTCAGCTTTCAGTAGTCACTACTAGCAGGTGCAATCTAATGAGATTTCCTCCTACCACATTTGCATGTCTATTGATATTGTAACTATGTAGGACTTTTATAGGTAGCCATATTGTTGAGATATCATGAATGTAAGTTAGCTGTTGTTCAATCTCCCAGGAGACTTCTTAGACCTCTGTTTTGTACAATCTTCCCTTTGCCCTCCTTCTTTTTTTTTTAATTTTTTTATTGAAAAAAAAATTCTGCCTCCTCCCAGCCTTCCATTTCCCTTCCCCCACTCCTCTTCCCCTCCCCCCACTCCTCCCCTTCCCTCTCCAGCCTGAAGAGCAGTCAGGGTTCCCTGCCCTGTGGAAAGTCCAAAGTCCTCCCTGCTCAATCCTGGTCTAGGAAGGTGAACATCCAAACTAGCTAGGCTCCCACAAAGTCAGAACATGAAGTAGGATCAAAACCCAGTGCCATTGTCCTTGACTTCTCAGCAGCCCTCATTATCCACCAAATTCAGAGAGTCTGGTTTTATCCCATGCTTTTTCAGTCCCAGTCCAGCTGGCCTTGGTGAGCTCCCAATAGATCAGCCCCACTGTCTCAGTGGGTGGGTGCACCCCTCGCGGTCCTGACTTGACGTGCAAAAATTGGGATCTTGGCGTGGGGTGGGATGGGGATAAGGGAAGATGGAGAGAGAAAAATGAGAAGGGGAGGATGTGGGGAACTTGGGGTAATGGGATGATTGGGATAAAGGAAGGGTGGATATGGGAGCAAGGAAGTATATATCTAAATTAAGGGAGGCATCTTTGGGTTGGCAAGAGACTTGACCCTAGAGGGGCTCCCAGGTGTCCAGGGAGATGTCTCCAGTTAGTTCCTTGGGCAGCTGAGGAGAGGGAACGTGAAATGGCCCTATCCTATAGTCATACTGATGAATATCTTGCATATCACCATAGAACCTTCATCTGGCGATGAATGGAGATAGAGACAGAGACCCACATTGGAGCAATGGACTGAGCTCCCAAGGTCCCAATGAGGAGCAGAAGGAGGGAGAACATGAGCAAGGAAGTCAGGCCCTCTTTCTTTATAATATTCCATTATTCTCAGGTAAAAGTTGTGTTGTGGATATATTTAAAAAAGAAAAAAAAAGATCTCTGTCTCTATCTCCATCCATCGCCAGATGAAGGTTCTATGGTGATATGCAAGATATTCATCAGTATGCCTATAGGATAGGGTCATTTCAGGTTCCCTATCCTCAGCTGCCTCAGGAACTAACTGGGGACATCGCCCTGGGCACCTGGGAGCCCCTCTAGCTCCAAGTCTCTTGCCAACCCTAAGATGCTCCTTTAATTAAGATATGTGCTTCCCTGCTCCCCTATCCAACGTTCCTTTATCCCAATCATCCCGTTTCCCCAAGTTCCCCCAACCTCTCCTTCTCACTTTTCTCTCCCCATCTCCCCTTACCCCCTCCCACCCCACCCCCAAGATCCCAATTTTTTTGCCCAGCAATCTTGTCTACTTCCCATAACCAGGAGGATAGCTATATGTTTTTCTTTGGGTTCACCTTTTTATTTAGTTTCTTTAGGATATCAAATTATAGACTCACTGACCTTTATTTATCTCTAGAAACCAATTATGAGTGAGTATATCCCATGTTCATCTTTTTGGGTCTGGGTTACCTTCATGTGGCGATGGATGGAGATAGAGACAGAGACCCACACTGGAGCACCGGACTGAGCTCCCAATGTCCCAATGAGGAGCAGAAGGAGGGAGAATATGAGCAAAGAAGTCAGGACCACAAGGGGTGCACCCACCCACGGAGACAGTGGGGCTGATCCATTGGGAGCTCACCAAGGCCAGCTGGACTGTGACTGAAAAAGCATGGGATAAAACCAGACTCTCTGAATATGGAGGACAATGAGAGCTGCAGAGAAGCCAAGGACAATGGCACTGGGTTTTGATCCTACTTCATGTGCTGGCTTTGTGGGAGCCTACCCAGTTTGGATGTTCACCTTCCTAGACCAGGATTGAGGGGGGAGGACTTTGGACTTTCCACAGGGCAGGGAACCCTGACTGCTCTTCAGACTGGAGAGGGAGGGGGAGAGGAGTGGGGGGAGGGGGAGAGGAGTGGGAGGAGGGGGAGGGAAATGGGAGGTGGGGAGGAGGCGGAAATTTTTTTCTCAATAAATAAATAAATAAATAAACAAAAAAACACGGAATAAAATAGAGAAACTTTAACTTTGAAAAAAGGTTAGGTAAAGTAATAGCATGATTGCTGTTCAAAAATTTAATTTTTAAATTTAATTTCCTGGATTCAAGGTTTCATAAACTTTAACAGAAATAAACATTAATTTAAACAAAAATTGACCAAATGCTTAACACTACACTGTTGAATGTTTGTCCAGTCAAACTTTATCATTTAAATTAAAAAAGGTTTTATCCACCATGAACACATGAGTATTGTTTCCCTACATACCCTGTAAGTATCCAGGGCACACAGTGAGTGTTCTACAACATAAGTCAACTCTAAGGTTATCAGTCTTGTTAATGTCAAAGCTCAGTTCTGCAAGAATTACTGTTTCAGATGCCAGTTCCATGATACAGTTTGTGTTAACTGTGCTTTGTAACTATGGCCTTTTAATAATGTGATGCTACAACACGCTCCTTGGAAGAGTTGCCAGGGGTCTCAAGGAAATGCTTACTGGTGTATTATGAAGAATATTAGAAAACATACATAGAAAAGCAAGACAAGACTGGAGTGAGGATGTGGAAAGCTTCGTAGATCATCTAGGACTGCCCTTGGCACACTATTCTCTAATAACAATCACATGATCAACTACATAGAAACATTCAGTGCCACTCAGTATTTTCATGGCAACCTTATTGTACATTCAAATCAGTGGTCATGGGTAACCAAGTTAATATTCAATCCCTCTCAAAAGTTGAAAGTTCAATCATGCCTCAGTCTTTATTGGAGTCCTACAGGTACATGGGAGGGATTTTAGTAATCATTTGGTTCATTGACAGTCCATATTAAAGGTTTAAATTTCCAAGGATTTTAGAAACTATGTGCTATCAACAAAAGAAGAAATAATATGAAATATATTTTGATATGTCACTATACCTTAGTACTCTTTTACGCACCATTGCAAATTCTTCTGTTCCTTCTATTAATTAAATATCGTAGGTTACACAATTTGAAACTGTAACTCTTTGCTTTATGTAATAGTGGCCTCAGAAGTAATAAAATAAATGTATAGTTATGTTTACCTGGTTGACTACAAGAAATTCGGTTATTCTTTTGCTCTTTCATAAAATGCATTACATTAAAGATTATAGATATTTAGAGGTAAAATTTTTAGCCTACTAAGTATTACTTGATGCAAAAAATTGCTATATTGTTTTCACAGAGGGCTTTTAATTCTGAAAATTCTTTACCTTGGGATAAATATTTACGTTTTTATTTGTGTGTGTGCAAGCTTTTCCATACCATTTCTGATAGTAAACCATATAAAAGACTGTATTATTTATATAATTTTGCTTTGCACAATGAATTTAATTTGAAATACTTCCATGAACTTTATTCCCTAGGCTGCATAACTTAGTGGAATGGGCCTAAGATAAATGTTTTTATTCAATTTCTTGAACTACTGATGTTTTGTAACTTTTCCATGCCCAATATCAGATCAAAATTTACCATTCCTATTGTATTTAGTATGAACTCAAGTCATTGGGTTACTATATTGTACGTTTACTGATTGTTAATAATCACTTATAATCTCGTTTTCTAAGATTCAAACAAAAGCATGGAAATTCTAGATTATAGCCATCTCAAATATTAAAGGTTGAAGGTGCACTCCTATGTTTCTTTGTTTTTATTATTTTTAATCTGTCTTAACAAAGGAGGTCTCAAGCAATAAATAAGCCACATAATGACAATGGCTACATCAGATTTTAAAACATCAATATTTATGTTTCCTTGAGATGAGACGACTATTTTTGTGTGTTTAGTTGACATACAAATGACTGACTAATATATTAAATATCTTAATAAGGAAAAGGATTTTACCACGAAAAGGGTGCCAAGGTCTTAAGTCTGGTATCTATCCTAAGGTTATTAATGGATTAAGTATTACAGTGTCCTCTAAGTTAAACAAGCTATCTAAGTTCAATTTCTAGCAATGTCTGAATGTGATTTAACTGGATATTTGGTGATTAAATATCTGTTGCTATGCATTTCTGGGCAGATTATCTCTACTTAACTGAATTCTTTCTCAATATTTATTTCGTATAATTCCCCCAGACTGTCTTAGCTTATGTTTAAATAACTCACAAATTATTTCATGTGGAAAATCAGGAAATTTAAACTTCAAATTTCAGTGTTATTAAGCTTTTCTTCTTGAGCAATCTAATAATAGGGTGTCAGTGTAGGACGTTACTAACAATGTGAAGAACACTTAATGAGTATATGAATATGCAGAATGGTAGTACTCACAGATCGGCTTCTCCTTAACTTATTTCCAGCAATTTCTATACTGTCAGTTTTTAAATTTTCTTTATCAAGGATGGGCCTCAAACAACTCAATGTATTGGGCCTGTTTTATTAAGCGATTGGTCACCCAATCCTTACTTACCATGTAGAAATACAGAGAATCTAGCCAAGATGGATGAAAGTGGAGTGGAAAATGAGAACTAGATTGAGTCAATTGAGACTCAACTTTGTTAACATGATTTCTATTTTTCTTACATTTTTAATATTTTATTTTTAAGTGTTATTATTTTGGGTCTAGAAAAATATGCATAACTATTTAATTACACAAAGAACATCCCCAGTGTTCTGTACCCTTCACTACCATGAAGTCACAGACCTCTTTCAATTTCCCAGATTGAAATAACACACCTCCTAAATAATAATTCCCCATTCTCTTTTAAAACATTTTATCGATTCTTTATGGATTTCACATCACACATCCTGATCCCACTCATCTTCCTGGCCCCTTGTTTCAACCCCCTGTCCTTGCAACCTCCCCACAAGACAACAACAAACAAATTTAGAAACAAACAAGCAAATCTTGGTGTGGAAGGGGTAAAGCTGCAGTATGGCTCAGCGGGTCCTCATTGGGATTTCTCTTGGATATAATATTTTTGCCTTGTGTCATGGAGATCCTATAGCTATGAATCTGCAGGTCCAGCTTCTTCACATGCTCCGGCAGTTCAGAGATGAGGTGGGTGTTGGAATGAGCCACCTTGTAGCCCTCGTTCTGGGCCTAAATGGCATCGAGGTGGGTCAGCCTGCCAGCTTCCCATCACCACCTCCTGGGCAAGGTCTCCAGGACTGCTCTGGCTATTTCACCCAATAGAGCAGACAGCAAGAATAGGGGGTCTCTTCTCCGGCTCTCATATGCTAGGGTCCTGCTTACTTGTACTCACCCCACTGGGGTCAGCTCTATTATTTTGTCCAGGTGAGGTACAGGACCCTTTCTGGATTGCTGCACTTGGTGAGGGGCAAAGCCAGTTCTTCTGTTCTCATGCACCCCAAGGTTGGCTATCGTGCCTGTCACAGGCGGCAAGGGATGTGGGATGGAGGGCATATTTCCCTTATCCTCGCTCTCCCACGGCATTTGAGGGAGGGGGTGGGTGCAGCTCTTCTACTCTCACAACCACAGGCCCAGCTCACCTGCACACCTGTCAAAAAGGTAGCTCTAGTGTGCCTGCTTTTCCATGAGCTACAGCTAGGGAGGGGTAAGGCCAGCTTTCCCATTCTTCTTGTCCCTGGGCCAGCTCTCACAGCTTCTGTAGGTGGCAAGGGGAGAAGGGAGGGAAGACATTTTTTTCCCTCTCCCATGTCCCCACATGGCAAATGTGGAGTGGGGGGTAACACCTCTTGTTCTCGTGTCCCCTTGGCCTGAAACCTCACCAGCAGAATCAACTTTATTTTGCTACCCAGTTTGGGTGCAAGGTATGCTCTGCCAAGGGCAGCTGTAGGTTGGGTTAAGTACAACTTCTTTCATTCTCGTGATCTCAGTTCCAGCTCTCCCAAATGTCACAGTCAGAGGAAGTACATCTCTCCCTTGCCCATTCCACCATATGGCAGATGAAGGGTTCCCCATAGTCTTAATCTAAGACTGCAGTTACCCATGATTTATATTCTGTTTTTATGAGTCTATTGATTCTAACATTATGTTTAAAATAAGGGAAATTGACTTTATTTACCTTCCATGACTGTCTTAGTAACTTAGAGTAAGGCTTAAGCACTTGCACATTTCTTAGCTGGTGATGAGATGTATTTTTATTTAAGAGGAACAATACTGCACTGGATGTACTTGCCACATTTTGTTCCATGAATTCATTAATTAGCGCTCATGTTACTTTTAACTTTTTATTATTACTATGGATAATTCTTCTACAGACATACTGTACAGAGTTGAGTTCCTGCATTCAGTTGTGCACTTATACCCAGAATTGGAACTGTTATGTCATATGTTAATACTGTGGCTATTACCACACTCTCATTGCCAGTACATTGTAGCACAATTAATAAAACCCTAGACACTGGGATTCAACCTGAAGGTCAGAAAAGAAAAAGAGCCAGCCACTGGCTCTTACCTCTACCTCAGTCCTAAATGGCAATTCTGCCTCCAGGACTCTCAAAACGAAACTGTGTGAGAGAGAGCTGTCTTCTACCATCTTATATTCCTCTTTAGTGTTGGGATTAAAAGCATGTACCACTACTGCCTGGTTTCTTTGGCAAACTGGTGTGGCTACTGGGTTTAAAGGTGTGTATTACTGCAGCCTGGTTTGTAAGGCTAGTCAATGAGACTGTTTTACTCTCTGAACTTCAGGAAAGCTTTATTTATTAAAATACAAATGAAATTATCACTACAGTACATTGTTGCTTTATGTTTTCTTACTAATAGTGTGCGTTATAGTGTATGTGTGTGTTATGTCCCTCTCTTCCTTTCTCACTGTGTGTGTGTGTCTGTGTCTGCTACTTCATGTGAAGTGGTGGTGTATTTACAGAAAAGATTTTGTTGGAGAACCATACTTGGTTAATGCTTATACTATATCCAAGAAATGACTGTTATAATCATTGTCTGTTGTTTATTGTTGGGAGAATAATACTTAGATTCCTGATGATATACGACAGGTATTCTGATCTCAGAGCAATTTATTTTTTCAACAAGTTCCACGAAGAGACTTTTTACCTCTTCTCTCCTATTGTATAGATGATAGGTACAAGGGGTTTACAGCCTAGTAGAGGAGCTCAACAATATGAAAAGTAATTGAAGATATTATTGTAGAGAAAGTCCTTGTGATTGTAGAATATGTAGGTGATGAAAATTGATCAGTGTGTTTATACCTGGGACACTTTTCAAAAATGTTATTTTAATGGTTTATTTTTAGAGTATAATATATAATTACATCATTTTCTTATTTCCTTCCTACCTGCTAACCAGTCATATACACTTCTTTATACTCTTTTAAATTCATGACCAATGTTTTAATTAATTGTTGTTACACAAACACACACACATATACAACTAAGTACACAAATACAACCTATTCACTATATGTAATATTACTTGATGTATATTTACAGGGCTGACAACTTGGTGTTGGATAGCCAGGTGGTGTGCTCTTCCCTGGGGAAAACTACTTCCCCTATTCTCAGCATTTCTTAGTTTCCCATGGACCTTTGTATAGGATTAAGGCCTTTTAGGCATTCTCCCATCACGTTTATTGTTCTTGTATTTGTTTAGCTCATTTGTAGGCAGTAATATTGCTGAGATACTGTTTGGAGCTTTTGACATTACAGGAAAATACAGTCTCACAACAAAGTCCTTCTTTCTCTGGCTCTTACAATCTTCTCACCGAATCTGCAATCTAAGCCTTAGGTATAGGAGATATATTACAGATGTATCCATGAGACTGGGCAAAACAACACTGAATTTTTATTGGTGTGTTATTCTATAATAGTCACTGACATTTTACCTGATGAAAAAACAAGTTTACTTGATGAGGGGAGAAAACTATGCTTACTGTAAGGATAAGGACAAATATTTAAAATGCAGTAAGTCTTCAGGATACTTGATCTAGGGTGGGTTCACTGCCTAAACAACAGAATGCTTTTCTCAAGAATTGCTTGACGCTCAAAGTATTGAAGCAAGTAACTGTTCTACTTCTACTTGTCCTTAGTATCTTGTTAAAGAAGTCTTTTGCCCCCCCCCCATTTTGTATTGGGGTATAAAAGTGTATAGAAGATTAAACACAGGTGAGATCAGAACTTGGTACACAGGAGACTGAGTGGCCCTCCCAATAACTCCTGTGTATGTGATCCTTGCTTATCTCTATTCCTCCTACCTAACTTTTCTAATCTTCACATCTCTTCCCTGGAATATGCAAACCTTCCATGGCTAGGATGGCAGCAGAAGTCACCACAAAAACATGGCTCCAGACATAAGGCAGCCCAACGTGGAATGGTCTGTGACACAATAGCCTTTAATATCTTAAATATCTCTTGGCAAACCCTGATAAATACTCAAATGAGGGCTTCTCATGCCTGGTGTTGGAAATTTTGTTGGGTGATCTTTAATTATTTGAGGGAGCATTGACAATCCAGATAGCAAATTTTCATGTGAACAGTATATGTCTGTTTATGTGACTTATGTGTAGTTTAGGTATTTTTAGTTAGATTATTAATAATATTCCCTTATGACTTCTCCAGATATCCTTAAAGTTAATTGTCTCTTCCTTCCTTCTGTGTTTATTTACTTCTTCCTTCCTAATTTGAGCCCTCTGACCAGAACTGTATTTGTCCAGAGAGAACATATTTTAAAATTTTGGTGTTCCTGTGATAGCCAAGACAATGCATGGAGCAGTAAGCTAAGTCCCACTGAAACTCACTTTTATAAATAAAAATATTCATATAAATGTTCGACTATGTTTGGGAGAGGGGCTAGTGGAGTTACTTTTGGAGACACAGAGTCTCATTCATCCCAGAGTAGCATCAAATTGCTATGCAGTTTGAAAATTTTGTTGAATGCTGATCTTCCTGGTTTCACCTCCCATGTGCTAGAATTACAGGTATAAGGCACCATGACTTGTTTGTACAGTGCTGAGAATTGAACAGCAGGCATTATGCATGCTGCACTATCACTCTACCAAGTGAGCTAAGCCCTGTCTCCTTGATTTTTACATCTATAAGGTAACCACTAATTTTGTAGTTTAGGTCTAATATACTAACATACAGAATCTTTTTTTTATATCGCATCATTGAACATTTAAGTGAAAGTATCTCTCACAGAAAATGTGATAAGATAGCATATAATTCACGATTCCACAGTAGCTAGGTAACAATGAGAACCCTAAGAGACACCTATATGGATCCCTGTGGAAAGAAGAATCAGACAAGACCTCCTGAGAAAATTAGGAGGGGGGAGAGGGAAGGGTAGAAGAGGAGGGGGAGGGTAGGAAGGGAGGGAGGAGGAGAACGTGAGAGAATAGAATGCTCAAGAAAGGGAAGGGCAATGAGAGAAAGGAAAGTGATATCTTGATTACAGGAGCCAGGAGAGACCAGTAAGAAGCACGGCACTAGGGAAATTCCCAGGAATTCACAAGGATGACCCCAGCTCAGACTCTAAGCAACAGTGGGGAGGACTCTTAAACCGGCCTTCCCCTGTAATTAGATTGATGACTACCTTAATTGTAACCATAGAACCTAGAACCAGCAACTGATGGAAGCTGATACAGAGATCTACAGTGAAGCACCGTTCTGAGCTACCAGAAACTAGAACAAGAGAGGGAGGAATGATAATATGAGCACAAGGCCCAATCAATGATGGCGATTCCCACAGAAACAGCTGACCTAAGCTAGTGAGTGCTCACTGACACTGTACTGATAGCAGGAGAACCTGCATAGGTCCAAACTAGGCCTATGGGGCTTTTGGGGGAGGCTTTGTGAGGCTTGGGCAGTCTGAGGGGCCACTGGCAGTGGGACCAGGATTTATCCCTGTTGCTTGAACTGGCATCCAGAAGTACATTGTTTTTTGGAGGGATATTTTGCTCATCCTAGATGTAGTTGGGGTAGGGCCTTGGTCTTGCTTCAATGTAAAATGTCAGACTTTTTGACTTCCCTTGGGAAGGTTTACCCTTTCTGTGGAGTGGATGGGAGTTGGGGTGGAGAGAAGAGTGGAGTGGGAGGAAAGGAGGGAGTGGAAATGGGGATAGCTATGTAAAATAAGAAATAATTGTATTAAAATATTTTAATTAAAAAAGAAGAGAAGAAGAAAAAATTTTGTCTATTAAAATGTTAAAGGAGGCCTGGCGGTGGTGGTGCATGCCTTTAATACTAGCACTCAGGAGACAGAGGCAAGCTGATCTCTGTGAGTTCGAGACCAGCCTGGTCTATAACAGCTAGTACCAGGACAGGCTTCAAAGCTATAGAGAGACCCTGTCTTAAACCCCCTTCACACCAAAAAAAAGTTAAAGGTAGAGAAATATAACTAGTTTTGTAGTAGGAAAGAGAAAACAGAATTGAAGGGGAATGCACCAGATGAAGGGGAACACAAATAAAGTAATACCACACTAGCTCTGAATAGGGTTTAAGAGGCTCTTTTTTTTAAGTGGGGACTCACAGATCACAACAGAGAACAGAAATGGAATCCATCATCCAGATGTGAGGGGAGAGAGAGTGAAAGAGAGAGAGAGAGAGAGAGAGAGAGAGAGAGAGAGAGAGAGAGAGAGACTGCCAAACACCTTTTGGTACCCAAAACCATGCACAACCTGGTCCAGCCTCTCAAAAGCCATTGGCTGAAGGAGCTTCACCATCACAGAATCAACTAACATATTCAACATCAGAAATGGCAAAAAGAAGCAAGGCAAAAAAAAAAAAAATGGTATGAGAAATGTTACACTTTTTTTTTTTTTACTTTTTATTAACTATTTGTGAATTTCATATCATGTACCCTATTCTTACTCATCTCCCTGTTCCTCAGTATCTGGTTTCTGCCCTTGAACCCTCCGACTAAAAGAAAGCAAAAAATAAAATTTAAAAAATTAAAATACAAATTAAAAATGTCTCAGAGTGGAACCTGCGGTGTTTCATGGTGTATTACCCATTCTACTCTTTTGCCCAAACATTACTAATGTCTACTGCAAAGAGTCATTTGCTTGGTTTATGCCTCTGGCTTCTGCTACACTTTAAACACTCTAACTGCACCAGGACTCCTCTCAGCTATCCAGTTGTTGCTCTGTGGCATGGAGCTCCAGTAGCAGTGTGTCTGCAAGGCCGGCCCTTCACATGTTCTAGCAGTTCTTACGTGGTGCAGATGTTGGGGTGGGCCAACTTAAAGCCTTGGATCTGAGTCTAGGTGGTAATAGCTGAGTTGCACCCTGCCTGTTCTCCTATAACCTTGCCACTAGGCCTTCCCACTTTGCTCAGGTGAAGGACAGGAACAGCTCATCCACTCTCACACCTTCAGAACTAGCTCTCCCACACTGCACAGGAGAGGGTCAGGAACAGTTCTCCAGTGTGCACACCCTCAGGTCTGGCTCACCTTCCCCATCCCCACCACGGCCAGCTCTGCTGTGCTGCTTGGGCAAAGGGCCTACTCTCCTGAGTGCCACAGCTAGTGAGGAATGGGGCCAGTCCTCCTATGCTTATGACCAAGAAATTCTTGTTTGCATATAAAATTGAAACTCCAACGTATAAAATTGTAATTCAATGTAACTCTTGTTTGCATGTCAAATTGAAACCCCAACACACCAGGATTTGGAACTATATTATAAGAACCTCTAAAAAGCCCACACATTGAACTTGGTAGTCAGCCTGTATACTTTTAGGGGAATACTCTAGAAAAATAGGCATGATGAAGTCTCTATAATACAAATATTCTGGGCTTTAAGATATGCTACTGGATGTGTCTTCACAATGATGAACAGATCTTTCTGCTTGGGATTGTGGGCAACTTTTAACTACTATAACAATGTACCTAAAGCAAGTAACTTATAAGGGTAGTCATTTCTGATACATGATTTCAGAGGATTCAGCCTGTGATCATTTGCCTCTTGTGCTTTGGTCTTGAGATGACTCTTCCATCAAGGCAAGGACAGGAGACAGAAAGAAAATGGGGAAGAGAGTGTGTTATGTCTCACTATCCCATTGAAGGGCTTACTCTTGACAGTGATCAAATTTTCTTGAATTAGAATCTATATCCTATAGATTTCACCATGTCCTAGATGCACAGGAATTCAGATATAGGCACTCCTATGACCTTCCTCATCTATAGCATTTTCTAATATCAACTTCTGGTGTTAGTCATCTTTTCATTGCTTGGTATAAAGACAAGATCTAATCAACCTGGAAGTTCAAAATCTCCCAAACTACAAGTATATGTCTCAAATATCCTAACATGCTTCTAAAGGCTTCAACACTTCCTAGAAATATTACAGGTTGATAACCAAGGTTTTGGTACAGAGATTTGGGAGGACATTTATGATGATAACCATGGCAGCATCTGTAACAGATGAATGCAAGTATGAAACAAGACACGGGAAAAGCACGGTGTAACAGGGGCTTCCTTAAATTCACAGGACACTGAGGAGCAACTTGAAGAAAATCTTAGAAATGAAAGCTAACTTTACTCATGAAAGAATACAGAGTAATTAGTGACTTCAAGTTGCAATAAAGGAGCATGGCATAGGTTTTCCCCAAGAGTTGCATTTTCACTCAACCTTGGATTCTATGGGGAATAGACCATGAATTCAAACTGTGTTTCTGACGTATGTGTGAGTAAACACCTACATTTTAACCCTGTAGTCCGTCTTGTCATTTATTGTGCAACAGTAGAAAAATAATGCTGAATATAATTTAAGAAATAAATAAACCCAGAGTAACGAGTCAAAAATAACTAATGGAGTGGGATGTCTCAGAAATTGATGAAGAAAATTAAGATCATCACCATAATTCAATAAGATCATCACCCAAAGGGTCTAGAAGGTCCTGCTTTGTATTTGGGCACTCACTGTATTTCAAACACCTATTTTAAGATAATTATTCCTTCTGATTGATAAACATCTACACTCCTATATTTTCCATCCTTACATAATTTCTAAGTGGGAGGAGAATTGAGAGATAAAGTAATCAAAAAAGAGACATATTTGGGGTACCTACTAATAGGATAGAGTTTAAATAATGTTTTCTGTAAACAAAATCTTGGGTGATAAAGATATTCATACTGACTAATCTATACCTGAAAATTGCATTCCATCAAATGAGGTATTTAGTACCCACAAAAAAACACTGTTATATTTCTTAATATGAGGAAGAAGAGCAGTAGAAAATATATTGCAATCTCCCAGGTATTGAGCAGCTGTTTTATTCAATGATAAAAACAGAATGTAGCATTTACTGACATAGATTGTTGCTCTACTTCTTCTATAAGAGTCATATTCAGGGAATCAGATAAAGTGGTCCACTTAATCATTGATCAGAACTCCTACATAGAAAGATCAATAATTTAAAAAAGAATTATGATTATTGTGGTAGTATTTCCATCCCATTAATGACATTTGTATCCTAGGGGTTAATGTATATTTAATCAAAGGTTAAGTCACTCTCTTAAAGTCCACTCAACTAAAGAACACTTAACTGTCCTAGAAGCCTGAAATTCCTTCATAGAGACACATCTAGAAGCCATTTAATAAATGCATTTGCTTTGAATAAAGAAGGCAATATCATAGTCAAATTGATAGGGATTGATAACACCCTTATTCTTTTCTATATCGCCTCCGTATTGGGAGCCAGAAAGGGGAGGTTTTGATGTTTAAAGACTATCAAGTTTTTGATATTTCATTAACAGTATACTACAGTTAGAACGAAGCATGCATCTTGATTCACCGGTTTCATCTAGCCTAAGGATTATTGGCTTCAGATCATGTTTTCTTTCTTGTCTAGTATTCTATCAGAAATCTTGTTTATCACACAATCAAATTTATGTTTTGTTCCTTTTAATTTCATGGATATAACTGTTTTGTTATTTTTAAGAGTCTTTGATAATTGATACTTACTAATAATGTGTAGGGTATTTTTAAAAACTAAAATTAGCTTTCTATAGGATGATGGAGAACCTCCTTCAGCCAATGGCCACCAATAACTAGAACATGTACATTTTATATTGATTCAAATATATTAGGAAAGGCAGGTTACAAATCAAAAGATTTAAGTAAGGTGGAATAAACCCCTTATAATTCTGTCCAAAAGGCTATTTTCATGGTGCTAAGGGATATAAAGAACCTCTCAATATACTTACTTATTCACAATATGCAGAAAGAGTTGTCTTGCATATTTAAACCACTGAATTTATACCAGATGATACAGAATTGAATTCATTAGTCATTCGTGTTCAAGATATAATCAGGAGTAGGCTTTGTTCCATATACATAACACTCATCTGACCCCATATGTGTCTGCCAGGTCTTCTAGAAAAAGGTAATGCAGAAATTGACTGATTATTGATTGGAAGTGTGCTGAAGGCCTCAGAATGTCATAAGAAATATCATGTCAATATTTAAAGAAAATGTTTAAATAAAAAGATTTCTATCACTAGCAACAAGTTAAGGAGATTATAAAGAAATATCCTACTTGCTCTTTCTATAACCAAACAATGTTACTTGTAAGGAGTAATCCAAATGGGTACTCAAAAGAATGAAATCTGGCAAATGGAAGTGTTCCATTTTGCAGAATTTGGAAAATTAAAATATGTACACCACACCATTAAAACTTATTTAGCTTTTCAATGGGCAAACACCTGGAGCTCAGAAAAAGCTGATTCAGTAATCATGCATTTGTTAGAAGTTATGGCCTTCATAGGTATACCTGCTTGAATAAAGACAGACAATGGTCCTGCATATGTGTCTAAGAAAATTAAATAGTTTGTTTTTGCTTATTGTAATGAACAGCATATTACAGGTATACCAAAAAACCCTATAGGTATGACAGATATAAAAAGATCAAATCAAATTATAAAGTACATGTTAAAGAAACAGAAAGGGATGGTAAATAACCCCAGAAATAGATTACATAATTTTCTATTAACATTAAATTTTCTTAATGCTAATAGATAGGAAGAATGAAAGTAAAGACACATTGGATAATAGGAAAGACTTCTGAATTAGATCTGCCAGTGTATTTAAAGGATGTATTGACCTCAAGATAAAAACCAGGAGATGTGCTACATTGGGGAAGGGGTTTTGCTCTTGTTTCCAAAGGGAAAAAAAGCTATGGATACTGTCAAAATTATTAAAGATTTGGTTTGAAAAGGAGAAGCCTCTTGAGAAAGAGAAATGACAGCACATCTCCAGAGGTCACAATCATACAGGTGATAAGAAAACCTCATAGGGGTTGGGGCAGGGTTCTGTTCTTGTCCTTACAGAAAAATATACATCTTCAAAAAGTCAAGAGACCTTGGATGTTTGGATGCCTAAAGAGGAAAAAAAATATTTTGAAAGAATCACCAAGCAAAAAGAAATATGACCTAACAAGTCAAGTCATCTGATGTTAAAAAACATATAGATACATATGTTTATATATATAAACATGTTATATATATATGTATATATATATATACATACATATATACATATATATCTGGCTTTGGAGTTGGTCAATCATTATCCTTCTCTAAATCCAAGCATGTTGTTAAAAGAAAAACTCAGGGTTTCTGTCTTCTGTCTCATGTCAGGAACCATTTGGTATGGAACAAAAAGAAGAAAGACTTAGGAAAAATTTACTCTTTTCAATACCTATTTTTTTCTCTATATTTCGTATCTTTTTTGAATATGGCTATACAAATAAAGTTTAAGTTTTCCAGAATGAATAATAAATTTTCCTGCAATAATCTTTAACGTTTCCAGGAAGAAGATGGGATCCCACAAAAATTACTCCACCAAGTTGATATGACATTATGATGCTGATAGGACTACATTATGACTGGTTTGGGGTACCAGCTGCTCAAAATGGTTTCAACTTGCTCAGCTGAAATGATGCACCTTCTAACACTGTTCTGACCAGAACTTCAAATATGAACCTCAGAAAAACTGTATTGACTGTTCAGAGACTATTTGCAATTACACCAGACAGTAATCTTGAAACTAAGTTATCATTTTACTTTTACAGAATCCCATAAAAAGAACATGGCCCCCATGACAGCTGGAAGTGCTTCTAGAAGATGACGCCCCCTCTCCCAACAAAGTTTGTCCTCAGGGTTAAGGACATAAAATAGCGGTTGATTATTTCTGGTATAGTATTGGGAGTGGGATGGAAATTATGGAGGTTCAGAGATCCCCCTTAAAAAATGGGGGAAAATTGAATGGGATATTAGATATATCAATGTATGCTTACTCACAGTAATAAAAAATAATAGTGAGTAATAGAGTGAATACTTGAGAGCTATTATTTATAGACAATTTATATTGATATAAATTATTGTATATTGATACAAATTCAAATTAAAGAAAAACCTTAGAATACTCTATTCAATGTTATCTTGGGATTATTTGACTCGCATTTCTCCTATTCGAAGTGCTCAGCATTATATGGAAGGATTTGGCCTTATATTTAAGCAGATATAAAAATCTAACAGGTAACAGCCAAGCATTACAAAAAAATATAATAAAATAAAACATAGACCATCACCCTGAAGCTGCACAAGGCAACTAAACAGCAAAATAGGAGCCCAAGAGCAGGCACAGACACTAATTAACCCTCTTATTTAAATTAGAATATTTTATGTGTGTAAAAGATAAAAATAAAATTCTAATCATTATCTTTATGATTTGTTCATATGTTCATATAGGGTTCTCAACCCCTTAAGAAAAGGAAGGAAGCACATATTTATTTACAGCTTTCTTTGACACATATTTATTTACAGCTTTCTTTGACAGATAAATAGGAAACACATGCATTCAGTATTTTGTTCATCTTTTGAATGAAACATGCATGTAAGCATACATTCTTTTTACAATTTTTTTCACATAAAAAGTATTTTTATTTCATATGTGTAAAATGTATTTGATCCCATCGCCTCCTAATTGCCTTCTCTTCTTGGTCTCAATTCCCTCTGTACTATTTTCTTTTTTTTTTCATTTATTTTATTTTATTTATTAAAGATTTCTGTCTCTTCCCCACCGCCGCCTCCCATTTCCCTTCCCCTCCCCAAATCAAGCAATGAAGTCCCCCTCCCTCTTCAGCCCAAAGAGCCATCAGGGTTCCCTGCCCTGGAAACAACCTAGATGCCCTTCAATTGAAGAATGGATGAAGAAAGTATGGAATATATACATATTAGAGTACTACTCAGCAGTAAAAAACAAGGACTTCTTGAAGTTTGCAGGCAAATGGATGGAAATAGAGAACACTATCCTGAGTGAGGTAAGCCAGACCCAAAAAGAGGAACATGGGATTTACAATTTTTTTTTCTAACAGAGGTTTTACTCTGCATAGCTCCTTTGTTCAGCTGATCAGAAATAGCTTTCTGAATGTGAATCTGAGACTTGTCCTGAGCTCAAGGCCTTAATTTCTAGAATGTCAAAAATAATTTCTTATAGGGCTATAGACAGAGAAAGTCATCTTTGTGCATATAGCAAGTACCCCTGCTCTTGGCTCTTTCATCTCCTATCACAGTAAGCACAAGTTAGGTGTGAATGTTGTAAAAACTAAAAGGAGCACACAGCACATGGCAAAAGAGGGCAAGCAGGCTGTAGAGAGTTGTCACTGTAACAAAGGCAGTGCTATGGTGTCTACTATTGCACGAATTCCTAAGCCTGGAGTGGATTAATCCCTACAAGAGGCCACAGTCCTTGTGTTCCCATCACCTCTTCATAGTTCTACTTCATCCCAGCTGGAATATTTCCAATGGTGATAAAATGTCAAAATGAGTCTTATATTTACATTCAAATGCTTAGCTCCTGCCAAATTAATAATTGTGTTTTCTCTCCAAAGCACTAAGAGAACAGTACTATAACTTTCTTTCAGAGGTAAGAAATGAAAGCACAGAAGTTAGCTCACTTTTTCTAGTGCCCTAAACTGTAATGGAGCTAATACCTGAACCCACACAGTCTAAATCCTACACTCTCAAACACTTCTACAGCTCATTTAGAATTTTAATGACAGATTCAAAAAAATCTGAGAATAAAGACATTTTAAAAGGTCAGCTAGTTTTAAATCCAATTTGATGAAAAACTCATTTAAATGTATGTTAGTTATCACACTTCACAAAAATAGTAAAGTGTTTCATAGAATATTTCATTACATTTGCCATGCCAGATGAAGGCTCACATATTTTTGCCTGTGAACAGCACAGCATTGAATCTGGATATGAATTAATCTCCTACAGAGAAGTTATAGTAGTACTCCTCAGCCCCTCCTCTAACATGGTTCTTAAGGTGAGAGATATTATTATGGTTTGACCTATGGCGTACAGTTTTATGTTCAAATCTGCTTATTGAAGGCCTCTTGTTCAGGGATATCATACTAAATTCATCAAAAGGAAAGAAAATTATGTGTTTTAAGCTATGGGTAGTCTGAATTAAAATTCATTTAGAATTTCTTGACACATGTTAATAATACATATTAATAGGATTCTAGGTGAACATTGGCATAAACTGATCAAATTCAATAACACTTATTCTACAGCCCTAACACACACACACACACACACACCCTCTTCTATTCTATAGTCAGGTTTTAATTTTCTGTTTTTGCATACGAAAGAGATTCTTGTGGTACTTGTCTATCTGTGTATGGCTTACTTAAGAACAGAACTTCCAGTTTCTTTCATTGTAAATGATGGTATTTCATTCTTCCTTAATCATTACATATATGTTTGTGTGTGAGTGCATAGGTGTGAGTACACTCACAAGCGTATATGTATGTCATTTTCTTTATTCGTCTGCTAAAGACCACATGGGCTGATTGACTGCCTTTGGTATTTTGGAGACTAGTATTACAAGACACCAGGTATTCAGAAATCTTTTGTTTTTCTGATAATATATGTCAGATATATACCCCAGGTGAGGAAAGCTGAATTATATACTAGAAGTATTTTTTTAATATTTTAAAAATGTTTATATTATATTTGTTTGGAAGGGAGGGCTTCGTGTGCACATGCCAACATGAACTTCAGGAGGGGAGAGGCCAACTAGTGGAAGTTGGTTCTTTTCTTTAACTTTATTATTAAGGGCCAGTTGATTCCAATCTCCCCCAGTTTTGGTTGTTGTTATTGGAAAATGTTAGACTTTAAACTATTTCTATATTGTTCCTTCTGGTGTCATTTTTCTCTCTAATCACATCCTCACCTAAAGCTCAGCTTGTTTTTGTTTTTGAATTTGTCTTTATAATCTTGTGATTTACACATTGTAATTTTTTTTCCTTGTCAAGGTATGTTCCAGTAACTGTCTGACTCTAAACCCACAACATGTATTTTTCCCATGAACATAAAGTTAACTGGAAAATTTTCCACTTCTTCTAATCACCTGCTCACTTACAATTAAAAAGCACCCCTGCCTTTGGTAGGGTGTAAAAAATAATGATTTGGCCAGCAGTAAAGAAGTACATTTTTACCTTTCAACATCTCTGCGTTAGCTTCTGATTTTCAACACCGTAACACTTATGGGTCTAGGAGACCACATTAAAGACACCAGGATCGGAAACAAGAGTATTTATTTACTGAAACCATCTTGCCAACCCTCTCTTATTATTTTGGTTTTTATTTGTTTTGTCTTGTTTTCTTTTCTTTAGTATTTTTGAAGTTTTGACAAAAAAGGATACTGATTTTCTCAATAGCTGTACTAATTTTCATTCTTACTAAAAGTGTGTAAGAGATCAATCTATATTTCTTAATATCTGATTTACCACCTTTAATCTTTTTTCTTTTTATAACAACCATTCAAACTAATGTATTACTTAGTCTAATTGTGCTTTAATTGGAATTTCAATAAGAGTCCTGCATGTGTTTCTGTGTGTATATACATGTACACACATGTACAAAAATAGATCTGATGTATAATTTCTAATTTGAAAACTGACTACTTGAAATTGTTTTTGCATTGGTTGTTATTCGTTGCTAACCCTGTGGTGGATGAATGGCTGGCACACATTTTCTCCCATTCTGTGAGTGTCTATTTTGTCTTTGCTCCTGATTCTCAGCAGAATCTTTGTGATTTGATAAAAATCATCAATGTTTTCTTCTGTTTCCTGTGTTTTCGAGATACTTGCCAAAAAAAATAATTGACTATACCAATGTCTCCAAGAATGTTCTGATGTTATTTTTCTTTTATCTAAGAGTTCCAAGTATTAATAGAGGCAAGGCATTCCTTGGTCACTTATTCTCTGCATCATGTACATGAAATATTTTGGCAAAGGGGGAAAGACAGATTTTAAAAGCCAAAGAACCAGGAAACATATAACTAGATAGTATTTTCTAGACAAGTAAATAACACTGAAATGGTTACATAAATAAACCAGTGTAATAATCATACCAGTCTAAATGCTAACTTGGGTAGGGAAAACTCATATTGCCTCAATCCTAGATGAAGAAAAAGCTTAAGGAAATCAATGAATGCTGAAAGAAATAATGAGCTTTCAACAGGGTTAAACCCTTTATAGTTATCCAATCCCAAGTGGATAACCCTAAATATCTGTACATAGAAGCAACATTAAATAAACTCACTAGGGAGATGTGTGCATATATGTATGTATGTATGTATATAAAACCAATAATTGTAGAGGTCACAAAGTGAAGAGAGGATACTGGAAAATTAGAAGATTGGAAGAGATATTGAGTGAGGTAAATACAATGTACTAGGCAAAAGATTTCAAGTCATGCATTTAGGTATGTGATTTGTGATTCTTTTTTTAAAAAATGGGGATGAGGGATCAGACACATTTCATTCTTTTATATGTGGATACTTTGTTTACTCAGAATCACCCACTGTGGTGGCTTTCAGATCTTCATTACATGTTTATAGTCCCCCTTCTCTAGATTTAGATGATTGTAAAGAAGTTTTATTCCAGTGAACGCTATTCTGTTCAGTTGGTTTATAGGACTTTTTCAATGTCAATACTATGCCAATTAAGATATTACGATTCTTTTATTGTACTCTTTCTCATCTTGACTTCTCAGGTTCTTTTTGGTTCCAGTGAACCTTCGAATACTTACTGTGAATTAGCAACTGACATCAAAGAATATTTTTAGGAATTTTTTCCCTTTTTATTTCTTTTACAATCAAAATTTCCACTTCCTCCCCTCCTCCCACTTCCCTCTATCTCTTCCCCTACACCCTCCCTCTTCCCCCTCCAGTCCTGAGAGAGGGCAGGGTACCCTGCCCTGTGGGAAGTCCAAGGCCCTCTCCCCTACATCCAGGCTTAGGAAAGTATGCATCCAAATAGACTAGGATACCAAAAAGCCAGTACATTCAGTAGAGACAAATTCCAGTGCCATCATCATTGGCTTCTCAGTCTGCCCCAATTGATAGCCACATTCAGAGGGTCCAGTTTATTCCCATGCTCATTCAGTCCCAGTCCAGATGGATTTGGTGAGCTCCCATTAGTTCAGGCACACTGTCTCAGTAGATGGACCAACCCCTTTTGGTCCTGACTTCCTTGCTTATATTCTCCCACATTCTGCTCTTCAACTGGACCTTGGGAGCTCAGTCCAGTGTGCCAATGTGGGTCTCTGTCTCTATCTCCATCCACTGCCAGACAAAGGTTCTATGGTGATATTCAAAATAGTCATCAGTCTCACTAAGGGACAAGGCCAGTTCAGGCACCCTCTCCTCTACTGCCCAGGGTCCTAGCTGAGGTCATTCCCATGGACACCTGGGAATCCCTCCAGAGCCAAGACTTGTCAACCCCAAAATGGCTCCCTCATTTCAGATAACTCCTTCCCTGCTCCCATATCTGCCCTTCTTCCATCTCAACCATCTCACTGCCCAAGCTCTCCCCAACTCTCCCCTTCTCCCCTCTCTCTCACTCTCTTCTTTTCCCCCCACACCACCCCCCATGCTCCCAACTTTGGCCTGGTGAACTTGTCTCCTTCCAATTTCCAGGAGGATCTATATGTTTTTCTTTGGGTTTGCCTTGTTACGTAGCTTCTCTAGGATCACAAACTACAGGCTCAATGTCCTTTGTTTATGGCTAGAATCCACGGATGAGTGAGTACATACCATATTCATATTTTAGGGGTCTGGGTTATCTCACTCAGGATAGTGTTTCCTATTTCCATTCATTTGCATACAAAATTCAAGATGTCATTGCTTTTTACTGCTGAGTAGTACTCTAAGGTGTAGATGTGCCACTCTTTCTTTATCCATTCTTCCTTTGAGGGTTACCTAGGTTGTTTCCAGGTTCTGGCTATTACAAATAATGCTGCAATGAACATAGTTGAACAAATGCTTTTGTAGTATGATTGTGCATCTCTTGGGTATATTCCCAAGATTGGTAGGGAGAAAGATCATGGTGTCTACTGGAGGAAAATTCTTTGAAAAACACTAGCTAAAACACTAATAGTGCCAAATACTAACTTAACAATGACTTCTTGAGATCAACAATTTTATAATAATCCTCCCCTTCAGCAACCTCTCATACATGTCAGATATATATTTTTATTAATTTCTATATGGCTTTTCAATTACAGGGACTTGCTCATAGTAATATCAAATAACCTACTATCAATTAAATAGCCAGGGGAGTGAGAGGCAGTTTTCATACACTATTAGTATATTTTGAAAGTTAATATTCTATTTTCTCTCTCTTTTGCATATTTTTTCTTTATAATGAAATAATTGAACCAAGATTTATATGGCATGGCAAATACTGGAGAAAACCATCATTCAGCGGGTAAACACTTTGCTTTGAAAGCATAGGACTTGAGGTCAAACCTCTAAAACACACAAAACTGAATGCAATAATGTGAATCTGTAGTTCCAATGCTCCTGTAGTGAGACAGGTGGCAGACGTAGAAGAATCTCCACAACTTCACAGGACAACTAGTCTAAGATTTATAGTGGGGAAATACCAAAGACATCCAGTCTGAAGAGAGGTGAAATTCATTAAATTACACTCAAGTTGGTTTTTCTGACATGTACATGTGTTCCCTGGCATGTATATAGACACATACTATTCCCACACAAAAATACTTACACATGTCACATGCATATATACAGACATAAAATTAAATCAATACATAATATAGCATAAGGAATAAAAGACTATTGAAAAGGTAAAGGAATTAACAAAATGAAAGAGATGAGATGTTCTGGGAATTTTAAGAGTGCTGATCATGCTAGAATAGCAAATGGCTGAATGTTTTGACACAGTAATAAAAACATTAAACAAAAGTTGGAAGTAGTATGGCACAGGGTAGTAATCCCAGGTTTTAGTTAGCAGTTCAGTAGTTTTGGGAAAACCTAGGTTGACACTCAAACCCTGTCTCACAACCATAAACACAACAAAAACATTTTCAAAAAGCACAGAATATGAATAAAAGTATATGAGAAAATATATTAATAAAGTTTGTCAATCTCCAAATGAGACATTGTTTTAGTCATTGAAACCATTTTTTTTTGTTAATGAGATTAATTTGAAAACCAATAATAGTGGGCAGAATCACATGGGTAGGCAAGAACTCATTGCTAGACTAAAGGAGTTATAAAAATTTTATGGAGATCAATATTCTTCTTTTTTTGTCCCACCCGGTACCCCACAAATGTTTAGCCCCAAAGAAAATCATACATAGGTCTCCGTAAATTATAAGCTGATTGACCCATTAGCTCTAGCCTCTCACTAGCTAACTTTCACATCTTGATTAACCCATTTTTATGATCTATGTTAGCCATGTGGCTCCGTACCTTTTTTCAGTGGGGCAGCTCACATCCTGCTGCTGTGGAGGTCTGGGCAGGAGTGGGAGGAATCAACTTCCTCCTTCCCAGAATTCTCCTGTTCTCATTACGTCATTTCTATTTTCTGTCTGGTTTTCCCGTTTATATTTCCTGCCTGGCCCATCAGCGTTTATTTATAACATGACTGACAGATTACAGACAATTCTCCTGCACCACCTGAAAACAACCTAGATGCCCTTCAATGGAAGAATGGATGAAGAAAGTGTGGAATATATACATATTAGAGTACTACTCAGTGGTAAAAAACAATGACATCTTGAATTTTGCATGCAAATGGATGGAAATAGAAGACACTATCCTGAGTGAGGTAACTCAGACCCAAAAAGATGAACATGGGATATACTCACTCATAATTGCTTTCTAGCCATAAATAAAGGACATTGAGGCTATAATTTGTGATCCTAGAGAAACTAAATAAGAAGGTGAACCCAAAGAAAAACATATAGTTATCCGCCTGGATATTGGAAGTAGACAAGATTGCCAGGCAAAAATTGGGACCTTGGGGGTGGGGTGGGATGGGGGTTAGAGGAAATGGGGAGAGAAAAGTGAGAAGGGGAGGATAGGGAAAGCTTGGGGGAATGGGATGGTTGGCATAAAGGAAGGGTGGATATAGGAGCAGGGAAATATATATCTTAATTAAGGGAGCCATCTTAGGGTTGGCAAGATACTTGACTCTAGAGGGACTCCCAGCTGTCCAGGGAGATGTCCCCAGCTAGTTCCTTGGGTAGCTGAGGAGAGGGAACCTGAAATGGCCCTATCCTATAGCCATACTGATGTATCTTGCATATCACCATAGAACCTTCATCTGGCGATGGATGGAGATAGAGACAGAGACCCACATTGGAACAATGGACTGAGCTCCCAAGGTACAAATGAGGAGCAGAAGGAGGGAGAACATGAGCAAGGACTCAGGACCGCGAGGGGTGCACCCACCCACTGAGACAGTGGGGCTGATCTATAGGGAGCTCACCAAGGCCAGCTGGACTAGGACTGAAAAAGCATGGGATAGAACTGGACTTTCTGAACATGGTGGACAATGAGGGCTGCTGAGAATCCAAGGACAATGGCACTGGATTTTGATCCTACTGCATGTACTGGCTTTGTGGGAACCTAGCCTGTTTGGATGCTCACCTTCCTAGACCTGGATGGAGGGAGGAGGACCTTGGACTGCCCTCAGGGCAGGGAACCCTGACTGCTCTTTGGACTGGAGGCAGAGGAGGAGAGGAGTGGGGGAAGGGGGAGGGAAATGGGAGGTGAGGAAGAGGCAAAATTTTTTTTCAATAAAAAAATAAAGCTATAACTAGACAGTAATTGACGCAAGATAAAATCAAACATGACAGCATACACAAAACCTGAGCAAGTTCAAATGAGACAAAACCCCAGCATGGATATGGGGAAATGGTCAAGGATATCTACCCCAAGTGTAAAAACTAATGAAAACTTGACAGCTGCTGCAGGAGGGAGAGTCAGTTTTCTTAAGAAGTGTGACCTGTTGAAGGTTGACTCTGCTTCAGCATAGTCTTCAACCCAAGTGTATTTGGGTAACACAAATTGCACTAGATTAGTTTTTTTAAAAAGAGGATGAAATGCAGAGCTGGCTCAACAGTTATGAATACTGGCTGCTATTCTGAAGCAACCAGCTCAGTTCCAGCACACACATTACAGTTCTCAAGCATCTGTAGCCTCAATTCCAGGGCATCTAGCACTTTCTTCTGGCCATAGTGAACACCAGGCCTTGCTTAGTAGTTCACAGACATACAAGCACACACACACACACAGAGAGAGAGAGAGAGAGAGAGAGAGAGAGAGAGAGAGAGAGAGAGAGAGAGAGAGAGAGAGAGAAGAGAGAGAGAGAGAGAGAGAGAGAGAGAGAGAGAGAGATTGCCCCTACATGTAGAATAAAATGAAACATCTGAAAAAGAGAAAGCAAAGTTGGGAGGATAGAGTAAGAAAGTGGAGATGAATTTGGGAGGAGTTGGGGAGGACAGAGTGAATATAATCAGGATACATTGTATGAAATTATCAAGGAATCGACAAAATGTTTTAAATATCAGACATTAGGAGGTAGGAAGAGACATAGCTCAGAAAGTCAACAGGCTTGGTTATGAATGCAGGATGGACAATGAGGGAATAAGCGGCCTCAGAACAAGACAGTGGAGTGTTTTATTAAATGACCAAGGCTAAAAAGACTTGACAATAGTCATATTGTGGATCTACAAAGCAAGAGTAAACAGATCCCTAGAGAGAAGAAACAAGGAATTATCTTCATGTTTTGTTTACTGGATCTTGGTTAATTTTTTAAAATCTGGTTTGATTATCTTATTTCAGCTTATTTTTAAGAAGCATGTCACACAGCTCAGACTGGCATCAAACTACCTGTGTAATGGAGAATGCCTCTCAAGTCATGGAACTTCTGTTTACAACTCTTAAGAACTAGGTTCACAGGCTAGCACCATTTTTCCTAGTTTACACAGTGCTGGAGATAGGGCCCACAGCTCTGTGCATGCTTGGCAATCACTGAACAAGCACTGTAACTCTCTGGGTTCCAGCCATAACTCTATTTCATTTTGCTTTGTAGAAAGCAAACTCAATATGCAAGACAAAAACAATATATAAAATTCATCAGCATTAGTTGAAACATGGTTAGTTGCCATGTATTGAACAACAGGAGTTGGAACGTTTCCCTCAATGTCCTTTTAAGCTTCCTGAAGCAAGGCAAAAGTTGGAGTATGGTGAACTGGAAAGTCTCTCCTGAGAAGCCTCTGGTGACTGATAATCTTCTTGGAATCCAATAAAAAGAAATGCCACCCAATAGATGCCATGTGACCTCCACAAATAGGTCTTATAAGTCTCTGCCATCACTACCATCGGATCCTATTTACATCCAGTCCTACTTACCCAGGATGGTCCTCAAAAGCACAGCTTTCTTTTGGTGGTGGTGTTGCTTCATTTTGCAGGGTCCTGTATCACTGACATTGTAGTGACTGTAACAGTACATTTTTTTTTTATTCTTAATATGTCCTATTTTACAGCATGCACAGCTGTGAAAGTCAGAAGGAGAAGGTCCTGCATCCTTTGGATTTCTGCTACCTGTCATGCTGGACAAATCCTGCTTCTGAGCAAGATGCTTGCATAGCACAAAATTGTTTTGGTTTAATATCCCTTACAGCAATTGTAAAAATTACTTTCAAGCTGGCCTCAAACTCCAGATCCACCTGCCTCTGCCTCCTTCAGCAAATCCTACCGGCACTGGATTTTGAATCTACTGCATGGACGGGCTTTGTGGGAGCCTAGTCTTTTTGGATGCTCATCTTCCTGGACCTGGGGGCAAAAGGAAGGACCTTGGACTTCCCATAGGGTAGGGAACCCTGACTGCTCCTTTGTAGTGGTTTAAATGAAGTCAGACAGAAAATTGTAATAATATATACAGCTTTAATTGGGAAATAGACTTACAGAACCAGAAGTTCCAGTGGAGAACAGGAAAGCAGAAGGGAAGGCAGGGAGCATGCCCACAATCTTTGTAAGTAAAAAATATCCTCGGGGACCCCGCCCTACAAGCAAGGTGATTGGCTGGGTCTCCCCTACACTCCTTGGACTAGAGAGGGAGGGGGAGGGGAGGAAAGTGGGAGGAGGGGAGGAGGTGGAAATTTTCAATAATAAATAAATAAAATAAATACCATTTTTGTGTCATATTTGGTGAAATTAGAAAATTATGCTTGACAAATAATAGCTTTCTTTATTAGTGAGAGTATTTTATGCCATATTCATCTCATACATGCCATTAAACATTTTGCAAACTTATCTGACTCATTGTTTGTGTTAGAACTTATAATCAAGGAGTTAGTCTCCTACTGAGTTACTGACACAATTACAACTCCTTTTTAAGTAGGACATAATTTTCAAATGCATTCTCTTCATTCAGTGGCAGAATTATCTGTGTAATATACTTTTTAATGTAAGCTTATAAATTGATGAGACATATTTTAAAAGCAGTGCTTGACTAAGCTACATGGTCATAAAAGTGTCTTCAAGCTCTTTAAGAAGCATCAGCATTAATCCATCTGTTACAGACATAGAAATAAGTTGAAATGAATTGTAC
This sequence comes from Microtus obscurus, assembly GCA_963919715.1. Lineage (NCBI taxonomy): Eukaryota > Metazoa > Chordata > Mammalia > Rodentia > Cricetidae > Microtus > Microtus obscurus. The sequence goes on along the minus strand of CAWTZC010000501.1, from coordinate 1,811,181 downwards.
TTTCGTCCGTGCCAATTAATGGAAGTCTAGTATTATGTTTCTCTTCTAAATGCAGCTGATTAATGGATATAAAGTGCTCAAGTGTTTCTCAAATTTGTTAAAGGCAAGTCTACGATACTCATTATTATTCATTAAAATTAAATTCAAGAGAAGTAGAAAAATAAAAAAAATGAAAGTGTCACAAGGGAAAGAAAATGGAAAAGTCATTTATTATGAAGATAATGATGGATACCACTTTGTGATACTTTACTCCCAGGAATTTCAAAGTCTCCATTAAGTGTTAGTCCAAAAGACTTCACACATGTTGATTTATTTAATTCTTTTCTTCTGGGACTGAAAAAGTTTATAGAGACACAAATGAAATAGAAAATACTACTTTCGGGAACAAAACATCTGCATGTTCTGTGACTGGTCATATTTCTAAAAAATGGAGTTTAATTTTGGGTTTTATAGATACACATATGCAGATTTATATTATATGTATGTATATATCTTTATCATATATATCATATAGATATATAGTGAGATATGTGTGATGTATGATATGCATGATATGTGATGTATGATATGATACAAAATACACATGTATTTGTGTATATTACTGTATATGTATATATACGTTAACATTGGGGAAGGAAATGGTAAAACACTCCTTGTTGAAAAATTTTGGAGTGAGTAACAAATTAAGGGTTCCCTTGAGGATACCACATCAGTTAGATCTGAAAGTGGTAGATCAAGGTGGACTGCAGTTGCCCCTTTTGAAGTACTTTCTCTTAACAATGGCATAAAAGCAGAGCTCTGAGAATAACTTTTTTTAGCCGAGATCATTAGCTACCAGTGCAGAGGCTGGAAGCAAAGAGGATTTAGATTTGGACTCCAAAGAGAATGAGAATTAGGAAACTATCTCCCAGGGTGGTTTTGAGCAATGGGAAACTATGAAGTACTACAATGCCAATAACTATTAATAAGCTTAAAAGCTCAGTGCGCTTAAGAAGTGGAATATTAGAGCCCTGCAGAGTAAAACAGAGATCATGTACTTGCTTTGCATGCTAGAAATCACTTAGAAATTTAACTGGCTGCTGAGGACACTGAATTGTCAACAAATCAAGTGTGACCAAAGTACTTGGGAAAGTTGTAAGATATTCTGTGTGGTAAGTTCTTTGGGACTCTTCTCACTGAGAACCTCATAGCTTTAAATTATAAACTGCTAATTCCTATCAAGACTATCTTAGACCCCTGGAATTGGTTTGATAGTCAGTGCCTATTTAACACTTTCCTATAAGAATGCATTCTTTTACACCTTTTATTCAGTTCTCCGTGTGGAGCCTCCTAAAATTTGAAGACATGAACAAAATGTTTTCTTGCTTCCTATACTGTGGGGTCTAGATCCACCCATTTTTCTTCAACTGTTACAAATATCACTTTCCTTGAAGGTGATATAAAATTTCATTTCCTTGCAGCTGATAAAAACATCCCATTTTCTTTATCCATTCATCTGATAAACTCTAGGCTTGTTCCATGTCTCGGTTATTGTAAAGTGTCACAATAAACATGGATTTGCAAGCATGTCTACACTAGGCTCACTAGAATATCTCAGATAAGCTCTTTACTACTAGTAATTCTTTTAATATTTATATTTCTAATTTCTGTATTATGAAAGCATATTATGAATAACTTGTTTGAATACTGATATATCTACATTACTACCTCAGCTTCTCTTCCCCATGAGAAAAATCTTGCCTTGGTCTTAAGGTCAAAACTATAAACAATATGTTTGCTACAATTAGGCAAGAGACACAATTTAGGTTGGATGGAGACCCCAGCCAGTGAGTTAGTCTACCTAAAATACTCAAGTTCAAAATCGTCATCAGACATTTCAAAGGTAAGAAAACCAATACTTTATGCAATCAATATCTGAGCCCACATGTTAACACCAATGTTTATTAACATTTTGCTATAGTCAGAAGCCATTGTTGGGCAAATCTTGGTAACTTCTGAATTTTGCACATAAATAACTTAATTAAAACACAATGCACTTATCACCTCATTGAGAATAGGGATCTTACAACTGCAAAGGATTTAATTAAAAGTTGATGATTTAATAGGCAGCTTCCATCTATTGCTCACTCTAGAGGGTGAGATTGAATTTAAAATGGGATCCTAATTTCATTTTGGAACAGCATCCTTGTCATCGGCTGGCAGAAAATGTCCCAAAGGAAGCAGAAATATCCCGAAATAGAGAGCATTGACTCTGACAGCCAAAAGCTGCAAAAATCTTAAATGATAAAGATTTTGAACTGCTTTGGTATTGTGAATGACGATTCATTCAGTTGTTGATATTTAATTGCATGTTTTAACCTATCATCCCACGCCAGCTATTCTATGCCATGTATTTCTCTTAATACATAAGATATCTATTGATATTTGAGAATAATAACTTTGTGCAATAAAATACTGAATAACAACTGCAAAACTGCTAAAGTTCTGGAATTTATTTTTGTCAGATGCATTTGAAAGTAAGAAAGAATGGCGAGAATATTGTTTATTGTACAAAAAAATGTCTCAGATACTATGAGGTTTGGAATTCAAACTGGCATCAGTGATGTTATTACCTCTGAATATGCTTTGTTTTGTCACTTAGGATTTTCTTTAACAACGAGATAATGCCGACTACATTCAGTTTTATTGTCTTCTTGACACTGGTGTATATCCACAGTGTTTTTATTTTGGCTGATGGATCTAGCAAGGACTGAAGAACATTTACTCTCCCAATGCTGAAACTTCTTTCTCGGTCATGAAAATTAAAGCCATGAAAACATGTAAAAATAATACTTGTTAATTTGTTTACTGATGCATATTTACAGCAAGCTGTATTATCAATTGCCTGTTCCTGGAGTGTAGCTATCAATTCTTTACCAGCAGTGTTTTGCTTTTCTTGTTATTTGATTTTGAGCACTCAAAAATGTTGTTTTATTGCAAATGAGAATTTTAACTATTGGATGTATTGCTAGAGTAGTACACATACTAGATTGTAGGTCATAGATTAGGAAAACGTAAAGAAAAGTGCCATGTTAGGATATGTCAAAGTAGTATATGTCAAGCTAAGCCCACCTATGGAGGCCTGTTTATTATAGTCATTATAGAGAAAATGGGGAGTCCCCTACTGCGAGCCTATTTCTGAGTGTCTAACCCATAAGAGATTACCCTGGATTCCAGAAAAACAACAAGTGACCATTCTCACCTCCAGAAGGAAATTTTGGGTCTCAGGCTCCCAAGCTCCAGGCCACTAGAGGGCTACAACTACAGCAGGTCTTTCTCAACCAGCTCTCTCCCTTTCCTTCTAAATATTGGGAGTCACATATTTCTTCCCCAGAATTCCTGACTTTCTGCTGCAGATACCCAGCAAATTAGGAAACCCCGACTGTAAGCCAGTGCTATGAATTACTCACCATCCAAGTTGCATGAAATTTCATTCCTCCGAGACATGGAAGAAAGGCTCTCTATTCTGTCTTGCAGGCCTAAATTCTCCTCAGAGTCCCAGATATGCTGCTGTGTGCCTGTGTGCCTGTGTGTCTGTGTGACTAGGGTGCTAATAAGTCATCTAATTCTCGTCTTACCTAGGAGGACAATCCTCCTTAGAGTCCCTCTGGAACCCTATGCCTGAATCCTTCCAATGTTCTTTCCAGAAGATTTTACGAATGCTCATAGTATCTGTTTTGTTTTGATGATTCCTGTGTTTTTCTTGGCTAGATCACCATTCAGTATTGAAAGTCAACATTATCTCTTTCTATTAGGATGTTAGGTCTCCAAAACTTTCATGAGTATATCTTTCTGCCTGACGTGTCTTTGCATATAGCTGGAAAGACTTTCTGATGTCATCTTAAATGAATGAGATTTAAATTGGCTTAGCATTGTTGTTAACATTCAATAATTGCTTCCAGGGCCATGCCTTACAATTTAAGTCCCACATACAAACTTCAGAGTCGCCATTGTCTGCATGAGGCATATCTCAAAATAACAAGTGACCTTTCAATGCTGCTAATTTTGCTCTCTCTTAAAAAAAGGGAAAGAAAGACTTTACCCTTGCTGAATGAATAGTAATTAAACCAATAGCTACCAAAATGTTCAGAGAGAGAGAGAGAGAGAGAGAGAGAGAGAGAGAGAGAGAGAGAGAGAGCAGATGAATAGAGATCCAGAAAGATCAGTAGAAAAGAGTAACCCTGAGTTCAAAACTTGCTTCTATGATTTTCAAGCAGTGGGCTCTAGGGCAGAGACTGTCAGTGTTGGATTCTTTTCTATTATATGTATTATGCTTTCTGAAAGTAAGCATTTGTTGCGGTTGCTATGTTGATTTGTACACGGGCTGAATTATAGTCGTCTTATTTAGTCCATTCAATGTTTTTTTTTTTTTTGAGGTAAGGATTCATTCTTGGGTTTTCAAATGTAGAAGTGTACTTGTCAAATCTATACTAAAGAGAAAGGCCAGAGACAGAATGAAATAATAACAAAATCATACTGTGTAGCAGTTTAAATTTATAATAGCCAATAGATATCAATTTAGGAGATTAAGTTCCATTTTTTCAAAATTTTAATTACGTTGCTTTCTCCCCCTTTCCTCTAAGTCCCCTTCTTCAAACACCTTCTGTATTGCCTCTAATCTCAAACTGAGAGCTTCTTTTATTTTATTACTATTACTATATACACATATGCATATGTACACAAATATAAATATACAACCTGCTGAGTATATTTTGTTGGTTATATAGTTTCAAGGATAGCTAATTTGTTATGGATAACCAATTAGGGGAGCTTATTCCTGGGAAAGGTTAATTTTCCCTCATTCAGCAGTCATTAGCTACCTTTAGTTCTTTGCCTATGGTGAGAACCAGTGAAATTTCCTCCTTTCTAAGCTTGTCTGTTTATAATGGTATTGTTCAGTTATTGTTTACACAGCCATTTTATGGCAAGACTGTTTCACAGCAGATTTCGGGGTATTCTGGCTCTTATAATATCCATGCCCCCACATCTATTGTGTTATCTGAGCCATAAATGCAGGAACTGTGATACAGATTTATCTGTTGGGGCAAGGCTGCCCGTTATCTGTTGTTAATTTCTGCATTGTATCCAGTTCTGGTTTTCTATGATCGTCTCCATTATCGAAAAGGGGGGGGGTCTTTGATGACTGGTGATACATGCATTTATCTGTGGATTTATGGATAAGATTCACAAAGTAGTTAGAAATTATACTTCTTAAGCAAATGGATGGTAGTAAATTTTCTCTAGATTTGCAACTTTTCTACCCTCAGATAGTTTGATATACATGTTCCAGGCATGATTCCATGCCTCTTGAGTAGACCCTAAGTTCTTTTAAATAGCAATAAGTTACCAACAACAAGTGAGTACCACTTATTGTAACTTTACAGATATCTGTCTATGATGCTCACTGTTGTGGTTCATAGGTTTTGCAGCAGGGTAGGACTACTAATTGCTTCCCTCCATTGGCTACTTTTATAGAAAGCCTTGGAAGCTAGACTGCAGGAAGGTTTCCAGATTAGTTCCAGATTGAGTCATCTGAGTGCTGCTGTCCCAAGTGGTTCATGTCTTCAGCAACAGGGCCTTTTCTTAAACTTCTGAGAGGTTACAAAGTACAACACTACACTATGTTGTCTTTGGAGTCACTTGTTGAACTACTTGGGCCAAATATTTAGGCAGGGATAATGAAAAATAAAAATAAGTAACAAAAGAAAGTTGATAGCATTTTGTCTCAGTCTCAGTCCACCAACACATTTCTTACACTACCGTGATGGGTTTTTATCTCTCCAATTATGACTCCCCTCCCAGGTGTATGAAACCTAATAACTTCCAAAGTCATAACTTTCCAGTTTTAACTTTACATTAGATCCACATCAGATGGCTATCAGTCCTGCCCATCATTAGAAATCATTCAGTTCACAGCCAATCAGGTCCTAATGAGCTAACCTCAAATTTGCAACTACACACACACACACACACACACACACACACACAGAGAGAGAGAGAGAGAGAGAGAGAGAGAGACTTTTACTGAAAATATGTCTTTTATATATTACTGATTAGAAAGTATATTCATTATTTAAATAAGATATAAAGGGTTATATCTATTATGGTTCATGAAGAACATGCATATACAGAATTTAAAAGTTTATATGATGTGGGAAGTTCTTCTGTATATGTTTTGCTTTCATTGGTTAATGAATAAAGAGGGTGCTTTTGGCCAATGGCTTAACAGAGTGTATCTGGGCCAGAAAAGATAAATAGATAGAGCAAGCAGAGTCATGGAGAAGCCATGGAACTGCCAGAGGAAAAAGACGCAAGCGCCAGCTTGAATCTTTCCAATAGGTAACGAGCCTTATAATAAAATATAAAATAACGGGAAAGGGTTAATTATAGGTGTAAGAGCTAGCTAGAAATATGCTTAAGTGATTGGCCAAGTAGTGATTTATATAATATAGTTTCTGAGTGATTATTTTGAGGGTCTGGGCAACTTCGAACAGAGAAGCGGCCTCCAAAAATAAAATGGCATGCGAACGTGGTTGACTGTATCCACGTAAAACCTGAGAAATGTTAAAAGGAATTCTAAACAATTAAAAGAAAGTTTAGCTTCACTTTTTTTTTTCAGATGGACTCTGCTTGCTGGTGGCATGGTTTTCCTGATTCATTGGGAGAAAACAAACAAACAATCAAACAAATAAACAAACAAAAAAAATGCGGTTTCAAATCGGCCCCATGTTGGCAGCACTAACTCTGGATCTGGTTGAGCATTGAATGAGGTTTGTGGACAGTGTGTTACAAGTTACTTGGTGGCAGTGGTGTTGACATGGGTGAGGACGACTCCCACCCTGCAGTCTCAGAGGCAGTGAATGGACTTCTGCCATGTCCAAATGGGAGAGCCAAAAGACAAAGCAGTCTTAGTACTAGCCAAGCTGTTTAACATTTTAAGAAGCTGTCCTGGTCAAAAAAGAACTACATATGCACAATAATAAAATACAGATGAAAAAGACCTCTAGATGGGCCACAGCATGTTTTAAAAAATGTACATAAACTTGGAAGAGAGAAGAAATAGTAAAGAGACCGGATTTGTAATATAAAAGAGTACAGACAGTCATAGATTAAAGGAGTAAAGATAATAACATAAATATGAAAGTTTTAGAAAAAGTAGTAGAGTAAGAAAAATAACCCACGTAATAACACAGACCATCTGATTATCTGTATTATGCTGTTTTCTTTGAGTACACACACTCACACACACACACACACACATATATATTTAAAGGTATTGATTTCAAAATTTGAGTCTAAGGATTTGTTGCTTTGGAAAAGAGGTTCTCCTTTTGTTTCCATAGAAGATAAAAACCTGTGTATCAATTCCTGACTAATGTGACTTGATGGATAAAGACCCTCTGAAAGGTCACCATGAACACCCTCCAAAATACAACACCCAACCAAAAGCACGAAGCAGTTTGGAGAAAACTACATCTAAATTCCCAAGTATTGTCTATAAAATGATTGTTTACATTTAAAAAAGGATATGCTATAGAGATTTGCATTGGTATGGATCTTGGTTTACTGACACAAATTTATGGTTAATTTTGTTATATGTATATTTCTGCTCTTGATTAAGGTATTGAGTTTGTGCAACTCCTTTAAAAATGAAATTTATAATTCAGAAATATACATTAATAGATAAACATCTATAGTAGTCAAGATTGTACTTATGATAGTTAGGTTTTCTAAATATATTGATATATGTTCAGTTAGATAAGTATTCCTCAAATATTCCATGGCTACAGAATATGACATTGAAAATGTTTTAAAAACTTTGTACTTTTTATGACAATGAGACACATTTGCTTCTGGTAGCACCAATTACTTCAAGAGGAAGATGGGCATCAAAGAAGCTCTTTATGGAATGGGCTAACCATTTGGACAAGAAACTGCTCTTGCCTGAACTGCTTGATTTTACACTGTATAAACTGGACATGCAGGACACACAGAGAGATGGCTGTTGAACTTGCCTAAGTGTTGTAGGAGCTGTGGGCCTCTTCCCACAGCCTGGCTCCTGGCCACTGGCTAGCTTGTATCCCGAAATAACAACACACAAATTGTATTCTTTTAAATACTGCTTGGCCCATTAGCTCTAGCCCTTACTGGCTAATTCTGATATCCCGATCAACCCATCTCTAATAAGCACCGGTCTTACTGGGAAAGATTCAACATGTCTGACCTGGTGGCTTGCTTCTTCGCATCTGCCCGGGAGAGGGTAGCATGGCCTCTGAGCTCACTTCCTCTTCCTTCCAGCATTCTGTTCTGTTTACTCCTCCCACCTATGTTTTAACCTATGAGGGCCCAGCAGTTTCTTTATTATAATTAACCAATGACCTTCCTCCATCATTTTCCCTTTTTCTGTTTAAACAAAAAGAAAAAGGAAGGCTTTAACTTAACAGCAAAATTACATATAACAAAACAGTTATCAAGTAAAAATTACAATAATCTTTATCATAATTAAGGAAAACTATAACTATAACTAACTATTCTTCAACTCCATCAAAGACTCCAGAAAGATACAATATTACCTAAGCAAACAAGAAATAAGCAACTTCCAAACTCTAGAAATGATAGAGACATCTCGCTCCTGGACAGTCACCCAAAGTTCTTTTGTACTGCTGGGGCATCCATCTTCAGCCTACAGGCCCATAGTATCCAGAGACATTTCCATGAAGCAAGAAATTTCAAAGGCAGTTCAGTCACTATCTGCTGTGTCCTGCAGAATGTCTCGCAGACTCTTTCATGAATCAGGAACCTCGAAAGATCATCTCACCTTTAGGCAAGTTCAGCAGTCCTCTCTCTGCAGGTTCTCTGTGTCCAGTTTATGCAATAGTCCAGGCAAGAGCAGTTTCTTGCCCAAATGGCTATCAAACTCCATAAGGATCCTCTTTGATGCCCATCTTCCTCTTGAAGTAGATTGGTGCTGCCAGGAGCAGTTTGTCTCTTTGTCATGAAAAGCCCTCAGTTATTAAAACATTAAATGTCCTATTCTGTAATCTTTGAAAGATATGAAGAATTTCTTTCTAAAATTTATCTATGTACATCTAGAAAATCTAACTAACATGACTATAAACTTGACTATTATGATTATCTATTAACAACCTATATACATTACATTTTTAAATGTACTACATAATCACAATACCTTAATCAATATCAGAAATACAGATACATATAATAAAATAGACCTTAAATTAATATCAGTAAACAAAGATTCATATCAATGCAAATTATTCACATGTATATCATCTCCCCCTTTAATTGTAAAAGAACATTTATAAACAATATTTGGGAATATGGGCACAGTTTTTTCTCTCCAAACTGCTTCCTGCTGAATGGAGGCGTCGTTAATTAGATCTTTCATGGTATAACCTGTGTGCTAGTTTCATTTTTAGTTGGCAGTTGAGCGAAGCAATTTTCTAAAGGTGTTCACAGCAACCCTTCAGAAGGGTGTGGTCCATCATACCATATTGGGATAGAAGCAATCCACAGACTCTCACCCTCAGTGAAAACAAAATAAGAAACTCTTTTCCAAAGCATCATGTCCTTAGATCCAAATTTCAAAGTCAAGGCATTTTCAAAATATCTATGTTGGATTAGTTCAGCAGCATTTATAAACAAATATCTTTTAGCAGCTGTTGCTCTTTCCTCAGCATTCAAACAATTCAAAGAGTGCATAATAGCATACAGTATCAATATTCTCTGTGTATTTTCCACCTTTGTGCAGCTTTATTTTAACTCTATTTCATTTATTTTTACTTTTAACTTTTTGCTTTTTTGAGACACGTTCTCTGTGTATCTTTGACCTGGAATAACTCTGTGGACCAGGCTGTCCTTGAACTCTCAGAGATCCCTCTGTCTCTGCCTCCCAGGCATTGGGATTAAAGGCATGTGCTACCACACCTTGAAGTCACAGAGGTCAATCTCCCTCTGCCTTCCACGTGTTGGGATTAAAGGTGTGTCCTACCACACCCAACTACTCTCTTTCTTCCTTTTTTTTTTACTTTAAGAGCTTTAACTTTTACCCTGCATATATTTTTAACACACTGTATATCATTTAGAAATTTTCTTTGTCTTTGAATCTCTCTTTACTGTATATCTCTTTTTGTGACCAAATGAGTCTTTAAATTATGAAGTAATATGGGTAGGATTAAAGCCGTGGATTTGGCAGCTAGATCCAGCACATTCCTTAGCTTTCCAGCCTCATGGAGTATGTACCAGCTGTAGCCATGTTTACTGCCACAAGTCTATGGTGTTTCAAGGTCCCTGCCAGCAAGTAAGTTGCAGCATTATGTCCACAGACAACACTCAAGTCCTCTCTCTGTAGTCAGCCCTCCTGCCTCAAACAGTCAGAGTTTGTCCTGGCAGGAATGGCTCAGAAAACCTGCATTTTAAAACAGCACAACCTTTTCCTGCTACAGCTGAAAACAAGCATGCAGTCAGCTTTTCAATATCATTTAAGTGTTTCGTGGCAGAACCTCTTATTGAGCTGAAGGGTTTTGCAGCTAAAGCTGAGTCAGGAAGCCTCTATTAGATGAGAGTGCTTGCTTGCCTCTAGCAAGCAGAGTAGACCCGAGAAATTGTTGCTACCAAGAAATCATGCTTTACTCTTTCCCAGGCTTTCTTAGGCTTTCAGTGGATTCAGTTGTCCACACATCTGGGCGCCACTCTGTAGTAAGAGCTGTGGGCCTCTTCTCACAGCCTGGCTCCTGGCCACTGGCTAGCTTGTACCCCAAAATAATAACACACAAATTGTATTCTTTTAAACACTGCTTGGCCCATTAGCTCTAGCCCTTACTGGCTAATTCTGATATCCCGATCAACCCATCTCTAATAAGCACCGGTCTTACTGGGAAAGATTCAGCATGTCTGACCTGGTGGCTTGCTTCTTCGCATCTGCCCAGGAGAGGGTAGCATGGCCTCTGAGCTCACTTCCTCTTCCTCCCAGCATTCTGTTCTGTTTACTCCTCCCACCTATGTTTTAACCTATGAGGGCCCAGCAGTTTCTTTATTATAATTAACCAATGACCTTCCTCCATCACCTAAGGCCAAAACCATCCTTTGATTTCCCTGCTTTATGAAAAAGTCTGCCAGACATTTTTCAGGACAGAGAAGAAAGTGACTGACAAACTGCCAATATAGGCAGAGCTCTCTTTGTAATTTCCTGCTTAATGGAAAAGTCTGCTAGATATTATGGGCCTGTAGGCTGAAGATAATTGCTCTGACAATAAAGAAAAGACTTTGGGTGAGTGTCTAGGCAGGAAGATGTATCTGTCAATTCTAGAATTTTTGAAGTTGCTTACAATGCACTTCCTGTTAACTTAGGCAAGATATTCTTCTGGAATCTTTGATGGAGTTGAAGAATTAGATAGTTAAAATTATAGTTTTTCTTAGTTATAATAAAATATAAAGTAGATATAAATGTTGTAAATGTAATTCTGGCTTGATACCTGTATTGTTATATGTAATTTTACTATGTTAAACATAAAACTTTCCTTTTCATTTAAACAGAAAAGGAGAAATGATGTGGGATGTCCTTCTGTATATGTGTTGCTTTTATTGGTTAATGGATAAAGAAGTTACTTCCAGCCAACGGATTAACAGAGTGTAACCAGGCTGGAAAAGATAAATAGAGAGAGTAAGCAGAGTCAGAGTGAAGCCATGCAGCCACTAGAGGAGAAAGATGCAACAATCAGTTAGAACCTTGCTGGTAGGGCATGAACTTCAGGGTAAAATATAAAATAATGAAAAGGGTTAATTCTAGATGTAAGAGCTAGCTAACAATATGCTTAAGTGATCAGCCAAGCAATGATTTAAACAATATAGTTTCTTAGTGATTATTTTGGGGTTCTGGGTAGCCACGAATGAACAAGTGGCCTCCTACAACATTTATATTATTTATATTTAAAACAACAGAAGTAGAAATTTTTTAAATAAATTACCCTTTTAAACCTTATTTTACTTTATTTTCACTATTTTTAAAAGAAGAAAACAAACTGTCTTTTTTATTGTACATACCAATTTTAGTTCCTACTCCCTCCTCTCCTGCCATTCCATCTACCTACCTTCCTACCTCACTCCCATCCATTCACTATATTTAAGTTGAGCAAGATATACATCCAAAGAGAATAGGTTCCCCAAAAGCTAGTACAAGCAAAAGGGATATATCCTGGTGCCACTGCCAATGGCCCGTCAGTTTGCCCCAGCCATACAACTGTTGCCCACATTCAGAGGGACTAGTTTGGAACTATGCTGTTTGCTTGCCTGTCCAGCTAGAGTTGGTTAGCTCCCATTAGCTCAGGTAAACTGTTTCAGTGGGTGTCTCCATCATGGTCTGGACCTCTTTGCTCATATTCTCACTACTCCCACTCTTCCACTGGACTTTGGGAAGTCAGTCCTGTGCTCTGATGCTAGATGAAGGATTTATGGTGATATTTAAGATATTCATCAGTCTGACTAACTACAAGGAATATTAGTTGTAAAGCAAAGGATATTGAGCCTTATAGTTCATGATACTGGAGAAGATGTTACAAGGTGAATCCTAAGAAAAACATACATAGATCCACTTGGAAAAGGGAAATAGACAAGATTGCCTGACAAAATTTGGAGCATGAGGGTGGGGAGAATAAGGAGGGTTGAAGGGGAAGACAAGGGGAGGAGGGAGGAGAACTTGAGGGAATGGTATAGTCAAGATGGAGGAAGGACAGAGGTGAGAGCAAGAAAAGACATAGTTTGATTGAGGGACCTTTTATGGGGCTAGCAAGAAACCTGATACTAGATCAATTCCCATGAATCTAGAAGGATGATCTCAGTTAAAACCTTAAACAGCAGAGGAGAGGGTGCCTGAACTGACATTGCTCTGTACTCAAACTGATAAATAACTATCACCATTTTATTTTATTTTATTTTATTTTAAAAACAACCTCATTTTACATACCAATCCAAGATCCCTCTTACTTAAACATTTTGGTACTGAACTGGCTGTCAGGATGAGCCAGTGGGTGCTTTCTCTTTTTTCTTCTTTTGTTTTATTTGATTTCCACCCCATTTTTATTAGTTTCCATCCATTAATTCTGGGCCTATCCCCATTTTTGTTATATGGTATCATATATTCATTGACATTTTTCTTTATTCATTAAAACAAAACAAAACAAAACCTCGGTATATGTTTTATTTCCAAGGAAACACTTTGAGGTATTTTGTTAAAAATCATGGAAAAGGAGCATATGAAAGTGTTAACAGAAAGCCTGAGATTCTAAATTAACATCAGTAATACACTTAACTGTTAAAATCAAGTAAAGTTAGATGTAGAGATGTGTTCACAGTACACATTTTCCACTCAATCCATCCCCTGTAAAGTCTGTTACTTCCCTAAAGTTTGTACTTTTGTCCCATCCTGAGTGCTGCGGGCAGATTTAATATAATACTGCACTGTATCTGTGTAGTTTCTCCAACCGTATGTTCTGTCACGGGGCAGAGTGATAATGATAGAAAGGTTTTTTTTTTTTTTCAGATATCTGGTGTCCTTGTTACTTTTTGACAATAGTCACAAACATGGACATATCTGGGAAGGGAAAATCTTAATTGAGAAAATTCCTGCATAAGATTGACCTGTAGGCAAGCTCTGTAGGGCCCTGTCTTGATTAATGATTTATGTGGAAAGGTCTACTTTACTCATGTGTTGCCATCTATATGCATGTAGTCCTGAATGTTGCATAAGAAAACAGACTGACAGAACCTGGAAACAACCTAAATGCCCCTTGACTGAAGAATGGATATGGAAAATGTGGTCGATTTACATAATGGAGTACTACACAGCAGAAAAAAATGATATCTTGAAATTTGCAGAAAATTGATGGAGCCATAAAACACCATTTTGGGTGCGGTAACCCAGACCCAGAAAGACAATTACCACATGTTCTCACTCATTAGGGATTTTTAAACATAAAACAAAGAAAATCAGCCCACAAATCACAATCCCAGAGAACCTAGACAACAATGAAGACCTTAAGAGAGACACACATAGATCTAATCTACATGGGAAGTAGAAAAAGACAATATCTCCTGAGTAAATTGGGAGCATGGGGACCTTGGAAAAGGTTGATGGGGAGGAGAGAGGCAGGGAGGGACCAGAGAAAAATGTAGAGTTCAATAAAAATCAATAAAAAAGTAAAAATAATAAATAAATAAATAAATAAATCCAAGCTGAGAAAGCCAGTAAACAGTATTCCTCCAAAAATTCTGCTGCTGATTTTGCCAAAACATTCTATGACTATGGACTGTGATGTGAATGTGTATGTCAAATAAACTTTTCCCCCCAAGTTGCTTTTGTTCATGATGTCTTAATTACAACAATAGAAAAAAAGCAACCAGTTCAGAAATTTGTACCCAGTCCATGGGATATTACTGTGACAAATTTGAACATGTAATTTAAGCAAGGATTGTGGAAAGTCTTTGTAACTTTGACATAGGTAAGCCATTGAGTGCTCAGAATTTAATGGACTGTTATGAAATCTTGGAAGACATGTATAAATACTGAATGAAATGTAGGCAATGAAGATCTGGCTTAGAGTTTCCGTGAGAAACTAGCTGGAACAATCGATGTTGGTAGCAAGAACTACAATTATTAAGAAGAGACCAGCATCATTGAGGTATTGGTTACATTAATGAATCTTCAACCTAAGTTGTCAGAGATTCACGTAGATCTGTGCTTTTTTCTCATTTATTATATATACATACATACGTATATACAGACATACACATAGTTACATTATCACCAGCCTTTCTAGAATTACAATAAGTTTTAGATATGTAAAAAATGATATTTTAATATGTACGGTTGCTTTGCTCAATTCAGGATTGGGCTTGAAGCTCTTTCTATAATGATGGACATGTCCCATTATGTCCTATCCAATTCAGTGGGCACAAGCCATATTTGTCTATTGAACACTCAAAATGTCACTGGTGCAAATGAGCAGCTGAAATTTAAACTTTATGTAAATTTGATTATGTGCAATTTAATTTTTAAAGTTTATTTAATTTTGTTAGGTAATCATCTTAATTACCTTAATTTTATCCACCTATTTAATATTTTTTCTTTGGCCTAATGTGGGAATTGACTATTATTTGGAAGACATGGCTGTCTGTATTACATGGCACACCTCTCCGCACCCCTATCACCCTACCTCTATGGCCTTTAAACCATACCACATCCGATCTCATTCTAGGTGACATCAAGAAAAATAAAAATAAACTCTATTTCTTTCCCTATTCAAATTGAGTGCATCTAATGTGTTTTAGGATGTATGTCTAAAATGCTTTTTTCTTACTCTTACAAGCTTCACTTTGGTAGAGTACAACCTGAATGACTAGACAAGAGCGTTGATGTAACAGCTCTGTGGGTTTATTAGATGACACACTTGACTTTAAATCGTCTTACCTATTACAACTTTATAAAGCTTTTTAATAGGGTGTTGTTTTAATGCCATATACAAAAAAAGACAGAGGGTGGTAGGAAAATTACTTTCTGAATCGGCTGTGCCCTCAATTGCAGCAATGTTAATTTGGGATATCTTCTCTCTGGTACTAAGAAAACAACAGCGATTTTATATTGAAAAAGTTATGATGCCAAAAAGACAAAAATCAATTGAAAATTCTAAGCTTTAAGTGGATAATATACCACAAATACACATGTTTAGGGTCATATTTTAATTATATTAATGTCCTCATAGGTGTTTCATATCTTCAAAACACATACAGTGATCATGCACCGTTCATTAAAACATATTTCTAACAGACACAAATGTTTTTTAAAGAATCAGGAACCTGAGCTATTTCACTCTGACAATACTGTACTATTCACATCATAATGAGGACTTATGCCTTTGAAGTCATCAGTTAAAAGGTGCACCAGGCATGGATAAGATGTTGAGCAAGTGTATAAGGATTAAATTAAGCAGTATATTAATTTTTGTTTGCCTGAAATCCAAACAAATGAAAAAATTAAAACATTTTTTGGAATAGAATATTGTGCTTTATTTTTGAGATAAAGGCACAGAAAATAAAGACAACAAAAGCCATGAATATATCTAAATAATTGGCTCTTAAACATACAGTGTTTAAAGGTATATGTTGACATAGAGTTGTTAGCTGGTAATTCTTTCATATCCTAAAATGTTTAATTTCCTATATTGATGGAGAATTAAAATTCTGCCTTGTGAATTCTGTGGTATCTTTTATTGCACTTAAGGTTTCTTTTAATAATTTATTTATTTAAACTTCCAGCTGCAGTTTCTCCACCCTACTCTCTTCCCATTCTCTCCCCTCTTACCACTGGCCCCCTCCCTGTGCCTCATCTACTCCTCCTCCATTTCTCTTTAGGAAAAGGCAGGTTTCCCATGATATTATCAAAGCATGACCCATCAAGTTGCAGTAAGATTAAGCTCCTTTTCATGTATTAATGCTGGACATGGTGAACCAGTATGAGGAGTAGTGTCCCAAAAGCTAGTAACAGAGTCAAAGACAGCTCCTGTTTCCACTATTATGAGTCTTGCAAGAGGAACATGCTACACAACAGTGACATATATGCAGATAGCCTAGATCAGTCCCATGGTGACTTCATGATTGTCGTTCAGTCTCTGTGGGCCCCTCTAAGCCCAGGTTAGTTGATGTTGTGCATTTTCTTGTGGTGTCCTTGACTCCTCTGAGTCCTACATTTTTTTTCTTCCCTTTCATCTGTGAGATTCTCTGAACTCAGCCTTCTATTTGGCTATGAGTCTGCATCTGTTTCCATCAATTGCTGGATGAAGCCTCTCTGAAGATAATTGCAACAAGCAACAATCTGGTGGCAGGCTACATATGAGCTATTTCTGGGAGTCTTAGCTTGTGGCGTCCTTATGGATTCTGCCCCCTTTCAATCTGATAACTCATGTTCCTAACCCCATCTGCCCTCGGGCACTGGAGTATTACAACATCAGCTGTTTCTCTGATGGTCTTTATAGTCAATAATATGTATTATATATCAGTGTCGATAGCTATCTTCTGTTAGACTGTGTGTGGGAGTGTGTGTGTGACACACATGTGAAAGTACATGCACATGTGATGTTGTATATAAATGTACACATGTGTGTGGAGGGCAGAATAGGATTATGCTGTCATATATCTTTTCTACCTTTCTCTACTGCGACATGATTTTTCAATGAACTTAGGTTTGCAACTAGCAAAATCTCAGCCCATGTTGACTCTCACCCCATGGTATTTGAATTACCTGCATTCCCAGCCACACTAGACTTTCAAAATGGGAAATGATTATGGGGATCTGAATTAAATCATCATGCTTGCTCAATGTGTGCTTCTTTCTGAGCCATCTGCACAGCCTATTATTTTTGGCTACCACAAACTAACAAGAATACAGCACTAGAAATGTTGTGTTTAGGTTATCATGTGTGCATGTTTATAGGTGTTCATAGTTACTGATAACTGTATATTTCAGGGTGTTAGGAACATCAGAAAATGGCTGAATGAACCTTATCCATGGTATCTACATGTAGCATATTGAAGGTAAATCACTTTCAAGAAAAATGGAAGGATTTCTATCAACATATTTAAATATCTCAACTGCATCTTCATGCACATTTAAGTGGAATAGTTTGAATGGAAGAAGACAACATTGGTTAAACTGTTTGTGATGAAAATAATTTTGATCTTTCACTTCTTCTCATATAACCAAATTAACATTATAAAATATTCAAAGAATTCTATTCGACACAGTGTAGCAATATACATGCCAAGTAGATACCAGAATACCTGAAGCATCAGAGCAAAATTAAATTTGCAGGGAGATTACAGAATTATTTGGTAATGAAGTCTTTCATGTTTTCGTACAGTTATCAAAAAACACACATGGGCACTCTACGCATCCTGGAGATCACTACTTTGTAATATTTGAATTATTAACAAAAAATAGCAAATTCTAGCATATCAATAACTTTTTATGTATTTTAATTATTTCTGTTGTTTAGGTAGCCTATTTTATTCAAACATTTGGAGAAATGTTGACACTTGTGGCTGAAGCAATTGCAAAAATTAAATGTAGAGGAAGATTCACCTGAAAAGAAATAGTTAAGAAGGGTAGCAAATTGAAATTTTTGCAAGACAACTCATTGAGACTAAGGTTTCTATTAAAGGGAGTCATAAATACTTTGTCACGTTCTAGGTAGCTCAGTCCTAAGTGAGATATATATTTCAACTATATAGTTACAGTCAGATTCTGAACTGTCCCCTACAAGGATCATGTATTTGGTGTTTTTTTTCTTCTGGTAGTTGTGAAGACTTTGACAGATAAGGCTTAAAATTTAGTTATAGTACATGAATGGTCGTCCTTTGAAGACAAGACCCTCTTCTGATTCTAGCTACATTCTCTGCCTCTTGTTCCCATGTACAGTGGAGCCTTAGGTTAAGGCTTCTGCCTCCCATAAACACCACCAAACCCTATTGGGATATGGTGGATTGACATCACTTGAAAGCTGTGAACTAAAATAAGTTTCTTCCTCCCTTAAGTGTCCCATTCAGTCATTCTAGCAATGAAGATATTAACGTAAGAGCATGTATGTACATATAAGAGAGAGAGAGAGGGAGGGAGAGAGAGGTTTTATGTATAGAGAAAATGTAGTGTTTCTTCTCAGTGTAGCTTATTTTACATAGTGTAATGATTCATCTTTGTGCAACATTTTCTGTATACATTTGTCTGTTGATGGACAATGAGTTTAGATGTACTTCTTAGCATTTGTGAATAGTGCCATAGAACAATGTACGTAGATAAGCAACTCTGCTCATGGTAGGACTTAGAGTGCTTTTGGTTATACACCTAGAGAAGAGTTGTGACTGGAATTCATGGTATTTCTGTTTTTATATGTTTTTGAAAAATATTCCCATTGTTTTCCATAGTGGCTGTACCAGTTTTTCTCCTGCCTAGCAATGTATTGAACATTCTTTCTATACTAATTTATATTGTATATTTAGATCATATAATGTATTTTATGGAGGTTTTCTTTGTCAAATTATTCTGCAAATAATAGGTTTGATTTTCAGAATAAAAATTCACATATTGATTATTAAAATATTTTTATGTTATATTGTCAAATTACAGGTGTGTAGGTATGTTATATTTACACATTCAAATTACAGTTGCATGGGTATGTTATATTTACACATTCAGATTGCAGGTGTATGAGTATATTTTGCTTGTTTCATTTTCAATCCCACTGGAAAGCTAGGAGTGACTCCAAAATATTTTTCCCCACCGTTAACATTTTTTATTTTATTTTTTTATTGATTTTTATTGAGCTCTGCATTTTTCTCTGCTCTCGTCCCTGCCTCTCCCCTCTTCCTTTCAATGCTCCCCCAATGACCTCATGCTCTGAATTTACTCAGGAAATCTCGTCTTTTTCTACTTCCCATGTAGATATGTCTATGTAAGTCTCTCTTAGTGTCCTCATTGTTTTCTAAGTTCTCTGGGATTGTGATTTGTAAGCTGGTTTTCTTTCCTTTATGTTTAAAAACCACCTATGAGTGTGATAATTGTTTCTGTGTCTGTGTTCCCTCACTCAATATAATGTTTTTTAGTTCTATCCATTTTCTTGCAAAATTCAAGATGTCGTTATTTTTTCTGCTGTGTGGTAAATGTACCACATTTTCCTTATCCATTCTTCAGTCAAGGGTCATTTAGGTTGTTTCTAGGTTCTGGCTATGACAAACAATGCTGCTATGTATATAACTGAGCACATGCCCTTGTGGCATGATTGAGCATCCTTTGGATATATACCCAAAAGTGGTATTACTGGATCTTGAGAAAGTTATTTCCTAATTTTCTGAGAAATCTCCACACTGGCATACAAAAGAGTTATACCAACTTATATTTCCACCAGCAATGCAGAAGTGTTCCCTTTTCCCCACAACCTTTCCAATATAAGTTGTCACCAGTGTTTTTTTAATCTTGGCCATTCTTACAGGTATAAGATGGAATCTCAGAGTTGTTTTGATTTGCGTTTATTTGATGACTAAGGATGTTGAACATTTCCTTAAGTGTCTTTCAGCCATTTTAGATTCCTCAATTGGGAGTTCTCTGTTTAGGAATTACTCCATTTTTATTGGATTGTTTGTTCTTTTGATGATCAATTTCTTGAGTTCTTTGTATATTCTGAGATCAGACCTCCGTCTGATGTGGGGTTAATGGAGATCTTTTCCCATTCTGTAGGCTGTTGTTTTGTCTTGTTGACCATGTCCTTTGTTTTACAGAAGCTTTTCAGTTTCAGCAGGTCCCATTTATTGTTTCTCTCAGTGTCTGTGCTGCTGGGCTTATTTCTAATGCAGTTGTACCAGTTTGCACTCTTCTAATGTCTAAGAGTTCATATACTCAATGTTCTTCTTAGCATTGATATCTTTACAGAAGCTTTTCAGTTTCAGGAGGTCCCATTTCTTTTTTTTTTAATTTATTTATTTATCTATTTATTTTTGTTGAAAAAATTTCTGCCTCCTCCTTGCCTCCCATTTCCCTCCCCTCCTCCCCCTACTCTCCCCCTCCCCCTAGTCCTCTTCCCCTCTCCCTACTCCTCTCCTCCTCCCCCCACTCCATTCCCCCTCCCTCTCGAGTCTGAAGAGCAGTCCGGATTCCCTGCTGTTTCAGTGTCTGTGCTGCTGGGGTTATATTTCCAAAGTGGTCTCCTGTGCCAATGAGTTCAAGTGTACTTCCCACTTTCTCTTCTATAAGGTTCAGTGCAGCCGGTAGTGCTGAGGCCTTTGATCCATTTGTACTTGAGTTTTGTGAATAGTGATAGATAAGGGTCTATAGTCATTATTCTACATGTTGATATCCAGTTATGCCAGCACCATTTGTTAAATATGCTTTCTTTTTTTCCATTTGATATTTTTTTCTTCTTTGTCAAAAATCAGGTGTTCGAAGGAGTGTGGATTAATATCCGGTTCTTCTATTCACCTTCAAACCCTTTTGTAGCACTTGGAACAATCCAGCAATCATAGGAGTCATCGATAAAAGCTCACAGTAATATTTCCACCGGAAAAAAAAATGAGAATAGAACTTTGGCACCAAAAGCCCTACAGGCTTTATTTGTGAGAACCTGTTGGAGATAGCTTGGTCCAGTGGAGAAATGTGTGACAAACATGAAGTATTTCTCTGTGCAGAAAAGCTTTAGTCCTTTTTTGCTGATCGAGTCATAAATTATTTACATAACCATCATATAACAACTTATTGACTTCAAGATTTTAAAGTACCCTATTAATGTTTTAAGCATTTCCCTTTCTTTCAACAGAAGTAAATTATTTAGGCAATGTTAAAGCATTTTATGCTTTGACTAATGAGTATAAAAAAGTGTATATCATATCTTATTTTAATTGCCTGTTTACCTTATCCTGTGGAAATCATGCATTTATTATTTCTGACATAATTAACTATGCATATAGTCCCTGATGGATATATTTGCCATTTTTACACACAATCTAGTCATTAAGACACATAACTGTACAGATAATTGTTAATGGGAAAATGTCACATTTTCCTCTTCTGTAGTAAACTACATTTCCCACCTAGAAGGAATGGTGAATTTTGTCTATATCTTCTTTTTCTCTACTTCCTATTTATTTGGTCTTTTCTGAACAAGCCATTAAAAGGAATGAACACAGATCCTGGTAGTTTATCAAGACCACAGACACAAGCTCAAAGTTTAAGTTGATAGTGAAACCAACAGCAACATTTATCTTCTGCATATGTCTATAGAGTCAAGGGAAAACTTGACATCCAAAACAATAACCCATGCTATCTGCAAAGTCACTTTCTTAGGGATGGTCTTTTTTTGTACACTGTGAATATGTTATTCTTATTTATTGATAAATAAAACGACTTTGGCCTAAGGCAAGGCTGGATAAAGCCATGTAGGAAATCCTAGCAGAGATATAGAAAAACAAGTACAGAGTCAGGTAGATGCTAGCCAGCCAGCCAGCCACTGAGGAAGCAAGACATGTTAAAAATAAGGTAACAAGCGACAAAACATGTGGCAAATCACAGATAAAATATATGGGTTGATTAAATGTAAGAGCTAGATAATAATAAACTTGAGAAATTGTCCAAGCAATATATATATGTATGTATGTGTGTGCATTATATATTTAAATGATTATTTGGAAGTGACTGCAGAATTGGACAGGACAAAGAAACCACAAAATACAGTCACTGCTTAAATTCAACCTATTAAGTTAAGGAATGCAATATAAGAAAATGATTCTTTACTGATTCAGGAGTTTAAATCAAGAATTATATTAACATAACATAAAAGAAAACCTTACCTTGATTCTCTGTTGGTAATTACATACATCCATATTTGTTTCACATATGAAAATTTATGAAGCAAACATATCCCTCACCACATGAAGGAAAAAATGAGAAGTATATTTCCTACTAGATTAACAAAAAGTGGCATATTCTAAGACCACTGGTTCTTCCTGTGGAAGATTGTACTTGGGAAAAGAAATTATTTCAATATTGAGGATTTCAAAAGAAATATTTTGTACATGGGAGTTGTAGTTCAGAAATATTCAAGGACTTAGATTGTTCCTAATATAGCAAAGGAGGATGAAGAAAAGGAGGGGGAGAAGAAGAAAAATATAGTATGCTGTCTTTTCCCAGAGAATAAAAATGAAAATCATAGGAGTGTTCCTGTATCAGGTATCCTAGAAATAATATCCTAAAATTACATATGAACTAAAACAATTATGATTCATATATAAACTGCTGCTTTCTTTCAAGCAGTAAAACATTTCTTCTTTGTTTAACCTTAAACTTTAAGTAAGTGTTCCTTAAAAGACTCCTTGAGACCTTGAAAAGGAAACTTCCCTCATTTCAATGACACATAGACTATAGAGCCCAGAGTCAAGCAGCAAGAATCCTTGTAAGTGGAAATAAAACAAGAGAAAACAGAGGGGATGAACCTATCAATAAGAGTCTGATCTTTGCAGTTAAGAAGTCATGGATTCACACATAATCTCCTCACTTGTAGTAGTCATGGATTAGGAACCTCTATGTTCCATCTTACATGGAGAGGTATTCTATTTTTAATGGTAGATGGTTTTGAATTGTAGCAGTGTTTCTAAAGTAAATGAGTTGGGGATTGCTTATCTTTGTAGGTAAGTATTAGAAATAAATGATCAGTACTATATCATTGAAAACTTGATCAAAAAAATACGTGAAGGAAAAGAGGCAAAATATAGTCCTATAAGTTGGTGAAGCGCTGACAGAGAGATTCATGTGATGACAGACTATCTTTATGGTCTCTCTTTTAGATGTGTCCCTACATCTTAGCACATTTTATGGACCCTGAAGTCCTAATGTGAGGACATCTGTTTTACAGCCAATGAATCAAACGAATGATTCCCAGAGGGTTCTAAAAACTCAGAGTTTGCCTTGTAATTTGTGTTAAATGATTTTAAGTACATTTTCTACCTAAATGTGGGACTCCAAAAAGAAGGCATAAAAGGATTGTGAGTAGCTCTAGGGGGCTTTTTTGCTGTTGTGGCCCTATGACCTGCTGCTGTCTTCCTACCAAAGAAAACTGGATATATTTTGACAATTACAGAAAAAAAAATCAGAGTTGCTTCTGATTAAATTTTACTGAGTGGTCTAAGTTTAAACTTTACTACATAATAATTTTACAGGGAATTGGTTAGATCACTGAGCAACAATTGTTTCTGTAATGAGCCATTTAGGGTTTTCACTCACACAGCAATGTGATATCTTCTACAGCTACTTTAGAATCTCCTAGTAGTTGGGAAGCATGGACCTTAGAAAAATGAATGGCTGCAGCCACGTTTCATTAACATTTTAATTAGAAAGCAGGTAATGACCTAGACTAAGTCTCTAAATTGTAGTGTGGAGACCCTCCAGTTTTAAGTGTATTTTTAATACATGAAATAACAGAATCAGCTTAATTTGAAAAAAACTAATAACAAATAGTAAAACATACAGCTCTATAAAATAAACATTTAATTTTTCAGATTTCAAATCTATATTTGTAGATATCCCATCTCATTTACATATATGGACTCAGACATCATGCCATGGAAAGAAAGAGAATTAAGACAAATGGCAGCATTTATATTATGGTTTATCATTTGATTCAGAAGGAACACCCAGATTTTGTTTTTCTGAACTCATATAGTCATATCATCAAATATAAATCTTCAAATTCTGAAGAAGTCTTTGAAATGTTGAAGCATTTTAAAGGTATTTGAAACAAATTGTGTACAAGATCACCTTGTCATTTTATGACCTATTATTTCTCAAAATAGTTCATAAATATGACTTGATGAATCTTACCCATTTTACAGAGTATGTGAAAAGCAGAGCTTAACAGAGACTCTGAGCAATTTTTGAAGCATGTTTGTTTTCAGCTCTCCTAACCACTTCCCCCTGTAAATAAGAACTGTTGACCAATTTACCAAAAAAGCTAATTTTACTGTAGTATCTGAAGCTGGAAAGTGGAATCCACGGAGAAGTGTGCATATATATATCTTAGGAACACGCTTACAAGGGTAATACCTCCCCAGTGGACTTGGCATTCATATACTAACTACAAATAAAAACATGATGTTTCACAGATTTGCCTATTGTTAATCTGATAGAGGTATGAGAGATTCCCAGATTACTCTAGCATGTGCCAAATTGAGAAAAAAACATAAGCAAGGTAATGAGGATGCACGTTTCTTTCTTTTATTAGAAGAACTAACTTAGGAAACACCTACAGTTCTTAATAGTACCAAACCACTTAGGATTTAGCAAATATTTGATCTTACCAATCATATTAAAATTCCCAGTTTACATGGTATTAGAATGTATAATATGCAGATTCTAGTTACAATTTCCAGTTTAAAGTATTCTCTAAGAATATTTTAAAAGGAAAGTGGAAAAACATATTTATTAACTTAAAATACTATTTTTGTTTTACTGTTCTTCCATAGAAAGTCAGTGGGACATTTTTTAGGGGACACTTGACGAAATTAGCTAGATACAGGAAATAACCAGGATAGCTAAAGGATAAAACAATTGTATTTTTTATTTTTATATTTGTATTTTATTTTCATATTTATATTTTTATATTTTATTTATTATAAGGGGAAAACTCAGGAAATAGGAACGGGAAGTCCAAGCTCAGCTGTTCGCAGGAGTACCACACAGACAAAGCGAAGGCACCTGGTCCGTGCCCCAGTTTTCTCTCAGGCTCCAGAAAGCCACGCCTTAACTGGGATTGACCTCTTAAAGACAATAGGCTAACAAGGTTTCTCCATCAGACACTTGTGATTTTTGTTTCAAAAGATCACTACGTCCATACTTAAAGCTGAAGGAATAGAGGCTTTGAAGAAGTTATTGCAGCAACAATGGAAGAAATCATAGAGGATTGGGCTGTACAACACTAGTGCTTGTAGAAATGGTCATGTAATAGGTGTGTGGTGTGCAAAATCCAACTAACAACTTTTACTGTTGATTTGATGCAAGGGATAACGGGATAAATACTCGATGGGCTAACTGGTGTTTCAGTCAAGTCTAACTGATATAGAAACTTCATCTGGCGATGGATGGAGATAGAGACAGAGACCCACACTGGAGCACTGGACTGAGCTCCCAAAGTCCCAATGAGGAGCAGAAGGAGGGAGAATATGAGCAAAGAAGTCAGGACCACAAGGGGTGCGCCCACCCGTGGAGACAGTGGGGCTGAGTCTTTGGGAGCTCACCAAGGCCAGCTGGACTCTGACTGAAAAAGCATGGGATAAAACCGGACTCTCTGAATTTGGCGGACAATGAGGGCTGCTGAGAAGCCAAGGACCATGGCACCGGGTTTTGATCCTACTTCATGTTCTGGCTTTGTGGGAGCCTATCCAGTTTGGACGTTCACCTTCCTAGACCAGGATCGAGGGGGAGGACTTTGGACTTTCCACAGGGAACCCTGACTGCTCTTCAGGCTGGAGAGGGAGGGGGAGGAGTGGGGGGAGGGGAGGAGGGGAGGGAGGAGTGGGAGGGAAATGGGAGGGGGGGAGGAGGCAGAAATTTTTTTTTCCAATAAAAAAATAAATAAATAAATAAAAAAATGGAACTGGCATGAATTGGCATGGCCTAGGTTACATGAGAAAATAGTAAGATAGCTAGGAAGAAATGGAACAGCTTAACTTTGTGTATATTCCTATTTCAACCTAATAGAATGCACTTTTCTCTTAGGAGGTTAAAACCTAATACAGAGACAGTTGGCCTTATTTACCCAATTTTCAATTCACTTCAGAGAAAAAAGAAGAGTACTTACTATTTACAGAAAACCTTTTCCCTAACATTATCCCATAAACAAAACAGTAAAACAACAAATTATGTTATGTTTATATTGGATTGAGAATAATAATAATAATATGTAATGAGAAATTAATAAATACATGTGGTTTATTTTACATACAGTTAAAAGCCAACACATGTAGGTAGGTTATGAACACTACTATATTACTTGAGAGACTGAGTATCTATACATTCTAATATCCTGTGCAGGTGGTGGCAGAAAGTGCTACAGAAAAAAAAAATAGCTCTTTGGATACAGAGTGAGAGTTTCACATTGTTAAAACCATGTCTAGAGGAGATTGAAACACAAGACTAACTAACTCTGTGAAATGGAGATTGTTCATTTAATCTGTGCGGACCTGGTTTGCTAAATTTTAAGGTAGAAATGAGTGAGGCATGCTAGAAAAAAAAATGCATTACTCCAGTAATAGTAGACTCAACCTTTGACTGAGAGTTCCAGGCTTCCCTTCCTGATATTCTGTCCTAATATTAGGATTTTCTTATCAGAAACATTTGAAAGCAAGTTGCCTTTGGCACAGCTCTTATGACCTCCTTCTTATTGGATCTACATCAATGACTTACTCTGGCTGATGTTATGAATCAAGGACA
The DNA here is from genome assembly GCA_963919715.1 of Microtus obscurus. NCBI lineage: Eukaryota > Metazoa > Chordata > Mammalia > Rodentia > Cricetidae > Microtus > Microtus obscurus. The sequence continues at coordinate 1,784,108 of CAWTZC010000501.1, read as the reverse complement.
TAGGTGTGTCAGTTTAGAGCTAGATAGATGTTTATAAATACTAGGGACTTATGAGCCCATATTGATTAATCATCTCTTGGGATTCAATTAGGCTAGCTGTGAAAAGTGTGGACACAGAAAGAACCTTGAGAGTAGACCTCTCATAGATACAGAAAGAGTGATTTAGAGACTAGGATAGAAACACAAAAGAAGCCAATAACTGAGAAGAGACATGGAACTGGAGAAAATAAAATCCTGAAGATCAAATAAAGTAGTTTCAAAGGGGAACGAGGTGTGAGTTGGAAAAGTAGTAAAAGAATAAGTGGTTAGAAAATATTGAATTCAATCAAGTAAACGTGTGGATTTCTTTTATATTTAGGTATTTACAATTTAATGTTTGAGATTAATTTCTATGAAATCATGTCTTCAAATTGTCAAACAGCAATCACAAAAGACATCAAACTTAATGATAGGAGACAACAAATTTACTTACTAAATTGAAATCTGCACATAATGGGACCCTGTTTTTATCCTTAGTGAAAATATTAAAATAACTGTGATACTGTATATTTTATATCTGTGATATTAATAGCAATTAGAAACTGGTATCATTTATAACAATGCTGATAAGCAGGAAAATGGAAACTTTGAGTCCCCAATAGTGGATTTTAACCAAACAAACACAAGAAACAGCCCACAAGAAATCAATAAAATTAGATACGGACATATCCAGTGCCAATTCAGGTATTCCCCTACTTACCAACTTGTGAGTATTGTGAAAAACTCATGCACATATCCCAGGAATGTCAAGTACAAGGTGTTCTTTGAAATGCTGTATCATATAAGCAGAGAACTGAAATCAACCTATCTGTCTTGAGAGAATAATACATAAAATACAATGTATTAATTAAATATGATACAGTGCAGCAGAAATAATGAGTAAAAGTTATACATAGTAAATGAATTAAACAGAAAGATGATGCTCAATGGAAAACATGAAATCTTGGTCAATGTTATTTTGTTCAACTATGAGCCAAGAAAACTATATTATGTTTTATGTATATACGAGCTTCAGATCACATGTTAAACACTTTTTGATGGTCTCCTTTGTGTGAATGGTGTGAATAAATAGAGAAGGAATTATACTTTATAAGATACTAAAAAAAAGTTAACTTGGAACAGACATGGCTCATATGGATTTAGAGTGTGTAAAGGTATTTTCTTAAAAGACCTTCTCATAATAAGTATTTGAAGACTTTATATTTTCTTTATCAATGTCCCTTCTAAAAAAATCTTTAATTTCATTTCTTTATTGATAAAGGATGACCAGAAAAGCAGTCTCACTAACACCTACATTGATCATTGTTTACACTCTGATCATTAAATAGAGGCCTACCTTCTCATTTAAAGCTTTTCCTATTGACATCCCTTAAAGCAGGTAGATTAGAGTACTTTGAAATGGAAAGATGGGAGAAGTAACACTGCTATTTTTCCAAGCTATCACTCTTCTGTTATTGCATATAAAGCTTGTGTGTATAAGAAAAATAGAGACTTTTCTTACCAAATAATGTATATAATGAGTAATATAGAAATCTACAAGTGTCTAGATGAATATATAAAACTATAGAGTAATCCCATGCACTCTTCTAAGCATGAATTAATATCTTAAAATTACAATATACAGTAAACTCAGTTAGATATAGGAGAAATAGTAGATTTTCAAAGTACTGGCCAAATCAAAAACTGTCATGTAATAGTACTTTTCGATTGACCTCTAAAAGACTCTTCTCTAAGCCCATTTAATTTAAGTGATCTAAAATTCAGTTTCTTTCCACTGGCCTTCTTTCTTAGCTTTGCAACTGTCAAGGGGGGATTTACTTTGGATGTCTCTACAAGTTGATTGATTAATATAGCAATATAGTCTAGGTCAGAAACTGCCATAGAGCTTGATGTATTGATTGTACTATCAACTGAAATACTGAAAAAAAACATTATGTAGAAAGAGCCCAGTTTTTTGTTTCCTTACAAATCTGAAAGCACATTACTGGGAAAGGAATGAATGTGGGTTGATACCTCCCTTGAACTTACGTGTCAAATTTTAAAGATGTCTAAAGGGTGATACAGTCAAGAAAATATTTGATATTATTAAGTACTTCAAGGCACAGACTGAAACATCTTCAATCATTTCTAAAGACAAACCATTACCTGAATAACCTTCAAATAAATTAAAAGCAAAATATTAAACCCCACCTTGAGAATCAGATGTTAGCAATGTAATCATCCTTTTCACTAGAAAACAAAGGTTTTTTTTTTGTGTGTGTGGTTATATTTATTGAAATGCCCAAGGCTGTGTTGTGTGGCTCCAAAAATCACTGGACTCACAGCACTTTATGAACAAAATAGGTTTATTTCCATCATTATTCTCATATCTAACAGGTCCACACAGCAGAAGCCTGGAAGTCTGAGAATGTCTATTGCCTTTTATCCCCCAAAACTCACTGCTGGTTGTTCTACAATAAAATGAAGAGGTAGAAAAGCATTTAACAATGTCTGTGACAAACAGAACATGTGTTCATGAGAAACAGAGGCATTCGAACTGACTTTACAATAGCATGTTCTCTCAAGACATTTTATATTTTCATAAGACCTGGCCCTGTCTTTAAAGACACAACATTAATCCATTTATGAAGGTACATCTCACATCCTAGTTATCTTCTGTATTCAGAGAGTACTTGTGAATTTCATAGGCCCCAGACCCGAAATCATCACACAGGAAACTGTATTAATTAAAACACTGTTTGGCCTATTAGCTCAGGTTTCTTATTAACAAACTCTTACATCTTAAATTGACCCATTCCTAAAATTTTTTTTATTTTACCACAAGGCTTGTGGTTTATTGGTAAGATTCAGGGTGGACATCTTTCTCCTTTGCCAGCTACATGGAATCTCCTCAACTCTACTTTATTTTCTCCTCTATCTCTGCTTAGAATTCCCACCTTGTTCTATACTGTCATAGTTCCAAGAAGTTTCCTTATTCATTAAGCATAAAAAATCAACACATATACAAAAGGACTTCCCACAACATTTCCCCTTTTCTGTCCAAATAAAAAGAAAGGTTTTAACTTTAACATAGTGAAATTACATATACAAAACAGTTATCAAGCAACAATTATGTTTATAATATTTGGTCAATTTACATTTGACAAATTAAGGAAAATATACTATCATCTATCCTATCTTCAGGAGTCTAAAGTTTTATATCTAATTTATCTTTTATTATTATAATTATCTTTTTTCAACTCCATCAAAACTCCAGAAGAATATATTACCTAAGTAAACATGAAGTGCATTATAAACAACTTCCAAAACTCTAAAACTGACAAATAAATCTTGTTGCCTGGACAGTCAATGAAAGCTCTTCTGTAACATTAGGGTATCCATTTTTAGTCTAGAGGCCCAAAGTATCTGGCAGACTTTTTTATGAAGCAGAAAATTTCAAAGGCAGTTCCACCTATATTGACAGTTTGTCAATCACTTTCTTGTGTGTCATGCAGAATGTCTTGCAGACCCTTTCATGAAGCAGGAACCCCGAAGAACTGTCTCACCTTCTTTAGGAAACTTGAGCAGTCATTTTTCTGCAGGTCCTGCATGTCCAGTTAATATAACATCTCATTGAGCAGTCCAGGCAAGAGCAATTTATTGCCCAAATGGCTAGACTTATCACACTGAAGAAAATTTGATAATGAGTTTTTTTAATACCCATCAATCTCTCTGAAGTAATTGGTGCTGCCAGAGCAGACATGTCTCACTGTCATGGAATGTTCTAAGTTCTTAAATCATATTAAATTCCATATTCTTTACATCTTTGAAATATTTGAAGAATACCTATCCACCTGAAATATATCTCTGTACACTAGAAAACCTAACTAATATGTTTAAAAGCTTGACTATTATAGATAACTATCTATTAACCTCTTTTTTAATTATATATTACAATTTTAAATGAGTTGCACAAACACAATACCTTAATCAAGAAATAGACATATAACAAAATTGACCTTAAAATTGTATCAATAGATCAAGATCCATACCAATGCAAAGTATTCCTCTCTATAACATATTCCCCTTTAAGCAAAAACAGACATATATAAACAATGTTTGGGAATTTGGGTGTAGTTCTTGTGGAGGCCTGGAAATGTGAGCCCTATTTCTACATTGACCAAATGTCAGAGAGTTGAAACTTACCTTCAAAGTTATTGTGCTTCTACCTCAAGCAAAGGTCATACTTAGATGTAGATCAGAAAGGTCTGCTCTCTTAAGGTTATTTATTATCAACAGATGTGGCTAATAGCCAGACATGATACTCTAGGAATAAAGAAGTAGATATGTTCCTACCTCAAACAAAAGTCTAAGGATCCAACTAAGTCCCAGTTTATTTAAGGAAATAACTTTGGATTCCACCCAGGGAGTGTTTTGCCTACAGAACATTTTGGTCTAGGGTGTGAGTGTGACTTGTTTTGTTCTAGCAACAGAGTGTTTAACTATGGATGTAGCCCATGATCTTCAACTGATATGTTCATTTTCTTATATCAAGTTAATGCAGGTTTTCCTTACTCTAACCTTTTGGGGTCAGGAGTATTTAAAGCAGTTGGAAATTAATCACAGGTAAATTTCAGTACTCACCAGACTTCCCTCCCAATACTATTTTATGTTTCTTCATTTTACTATTTTCATTCACGTCTTCACATTCTTTACTATATTTTGAACCCCACACCTTTACCCTGGCAAGAGGTATTTTTGTCAAGTCTGGTCCCCAATGAGTTCTCTCCAAACTGTTTCCTTCTTTTTGTTGGGTGAAGTATTTTGGGGGGTTATAGAGAACTTCTGGGGGGTCTTGATCTATCAAACCACATTAGCTTGTAAGGGATCCACAGGTTCTCATTCTCTGTGGAAACAAAAGCCGAATCTCTTTTTCAAAAAAAAAAAAAAAAAAAAAAACTATCCTTAGACCCAAATTTTGTTGTGGTATAGATATGTGTAATCATATTGTATACAACAAACACTGCATAATCCAGTATGCATCATGGAAAATACAGAAGTATATAAGATGGGTAGGGGAGTCAAAAGGTCTACAACCTGCTTATTTAATTTATTACTTATATCCTAATGTTCCCTACATCATACGTTACTCCAAAGCCATTATTAAAAAGCGTTTGTATACCATTCTGTATTTATTATGTTTTATTTACATATTGTTATAAGTATACACTGCATCTTCTAAAATGCCTCTGACATTCACATAACTGAAATTTTAAATATTAGAGGAGAACTATGGGTTAGATAAAACATTAAAAATATACAGAATAATGTTTTATGCAACAAATTAAGGCATAATCCTCTTTTTAAAATTTATTTTTACTTTACTTGATTGTATAAATGTTTGTTTGCATGGATATATTTGTACTAATTTCATGTCTCCTTCTCATGGAGGCCAAAAGACTGAATTAGATCCTGGGTAGTTGCAGTTTAGGCAGTTGTGAGCTACCATGTGGATGCTAAAAATGGGAGGGTCCTCTACAAGAGCACCAAAGGTCCTAAACTCCTTAGCTATCCCTGCATCCTCCTCAATTCTTTGTAAAGAACCATATCTTAGGCTTACACAAACAAATGCATGTTTATTTTTTCAGTAAAATGTTTTTCTTTTCCATCATTGCTGAATGATTTTCTTTACACACAAACCAAATTCATGACAAGCTTTTGTACATTGTTCATAGTAACAAAATGTACATCTTACTACTTCCCCTAGAATGGGTGCTGATAAAACAAGGAACAGGCTTCCAGTCCCACAGCAGATGAGTAGTTACTGCTCATGCTTAAGGGTGTTATCTGCATGTGTTTCTTTGCACACATATATTTGTAGAAGTATTTAAAGCTGTATGTGATATAAATTTAAATTTCATGACTTCAGCTTCTGGTCTGGAAGAAATAGACACTTGCTTAGCATTTTCCAATAAAATAAATTATAACAAATTTAAAAGTTTAAACCAAGAGAAATGCATTGGATTATAATTCAAATAAACAGAAGTCCTAAATCAAGGTGTCAGCAGGACTGTCCTCCATCTGGTGCCTTTAGGGGAAAATCTGTTGTTTGCTTCTTCCAGCTTCCAATGTCTTCCCTGACATTCTGACTCGCAAAGTTCTACCCTCACAGCCAATAACTATTTTTCTATTCTCTTGGTCATCTCTTTCGTCTTGAATAACATTTTTTATTCATCTTCTCAGGAAACTTTCCCAGATAATATAAGATGATTTACATAAGATTTATGTGTGTGTGTTATGTTCATTAAGACTCTTCCTATACCTAAATATGATAACATTTATAGGGATTTGAAGTTAAAACATGTATTTTTTTATAAGTGGGAAATTATCATTTAATCTACAACTACATTCACCGTATTCCACCACTGTCCCCAAATCTAAATTTTTTATGCATGACCTAAAATGTGTAAAAATTACTTTATACTACCAGTTTAGAAGTACCAAATCTCATTAATCAAACCATCTCAGCAAGGTTCAGATTGAAATTTGGATATACCCCATAGTGGAATTTTTTTTTTCCATCTCTAGATCTGCAAATTGAATATATATATATATATTATATTGAATTGAATATATTATATATATATAATTGAATTGTATATATAAATATTTATATATAATTGAATTAAATTGAATATATATATATATATATATATATATATATATACCCTTCTTCTATACTATGATCTACAAAATATCTAGATATGCTGTTCCTAAATGTAACAATGAAAAGAAATAAATGGACCGGCTTTCCTGCTCATGTTTTATATACAAAAGGAAAGTTTCTATCAGGTTCCAAGGCCAAGAGCATCTTTGTTGTGATTACTTGCTGTGTTTGTTTCAGGCCCTTGGCTCTGACAATAGCTGTAAATATGGAAGCCTTTCATTTCTTACTCATTCTTTTGTTTTTCACTTATAGGCTCATAGTTCTCACAGCCCTCTAACTATAGAGCTACCCATATGACAGTTTCTCTCTCTCATACCATTCAACCCAAATACAAAATATATTTATTTAGTATTAAACCTATTTATGGCATTTTAGAAGTTATGGAGAACTATACTTATTAGAAGAATTCAAAAATCACATATACACAAAAGATGTAGAACATTATAAAGTAAACAAATAAAATAACCAGAAAAGGTTAGTTTTGAGAAATCAGGAAGATTCATTTCTTTTAATTCAATAATACAGATCTATATTTGTATGTTTTTTTCTCACATTTAATTAACAAATATTTTGGTTCTGTGATCCTCACAAATATAAGATGGCCTTTGTGATTTAGCAGTTCACTGCAGTTTTATAGATTGGATAAATATGGAGTCCTCCTAAATACCAAGTAAATATGTAAATCAATATAATGATAGTCTTGTAAAGATAAACAGCCAATAGAGTAAATTTAAATTGAATGAAAACCCACCTTGACAACAGCACACACAGCTTCAGGTTAAGCTATTTTTAAAAAATGTACTAAGGAGTTTCAACTAAACAGTGTGACTGGAGAAGAATGTATGTTTATTGTACCAGAGCCTAAGTGAGGATAGCAATGTTGAATCTGAGATAAAGAATGATTTCCTTCCTCCAATTGACACTATAAAATATACAACATGCATAAATTTTCTGTGACTGACAACTTACACTTTAACGATATATATTCTAACTAATACAAAGCAATGGGAAAACACAGATCAGTTATGACTGTTCAATTGTCTGTTTCAGAAAATGAGAACATGTTAAATTATGTATGTATAGCATAGTATTTTAACTGACAAATTGGCAAATTCAGATTAATGAAGAACTTATCTCTACACATAGAACCTTATCCAATTGCTTATTTAATATCTATTGTTATTTGAAGGAGGAATGAAACTATGAATATTCAAATATGTTCACATTTGAAATGAGAAAAAAGAATGTTTAAGACTGAATAGGGTTTTCAGTCAATGGCTTATAATTGCTACAATATAACAATAAGCACATTCTAGATATACCATTGATGTGATCTCTTATGTACTACCAAGAAATATTAAAAAATGAAAATAAATATAAACAAGATTTGGCTTGCTGATTGATTAGCCTAGAGGACATTTTTAAATATTTTGGCCTTGTCTATACATGTAGATGATGCCATATTTACATCCAATTTAAAGGTAAAAAGGCCATCATATTTTAGCTTCCCATGTGTCTGATCATTCATGCCAGCTGATATGGATTGCTCAAACAAAAGAAAAATTCTCGACAAGTGTTACCAACAACAACAAGTTATTGGAGTAATAGTGTAAAAGGAGGTTTGATGTAATGTTTTATTTACAGAGTCTCAAAACCTGTCTTATCTGTGATCCTTTGTTTACAAAATAAAACTTAAATTTCTTCACCATGATAAAGATCCTCTAAAATTTATCTTTAGCTTTCTGAAATCTTGTTATGTGAATGATTGGAAAAAGAAAAAAAAACATTAATGATTTATTTCTTCATAGAATTCTTTAGGAAAACGACCAGATCTTCCCATGTAATATTATGAAGCCATTTTCCTCCTGATGCTCTAGATTTTCGAAGTTTACTACTGTGTGTGTGTATTCATCATCAAACAATAACCAGAAACAGATTCCCTACATTTAAGCTAGAAAATAGGTGTGTTTTAAAAAAAAAGGAGAAAAATAAACAAAAATCAAAAGGTATTGTCACATTTTTGAAAGTCTTAGGATTTTTATTGTTGTATTTATAATGTTATTATAAGCTTAGCTATATCTATATATGTCATCCAGTCTCTGCTATACGTGGTTTCTCTCATATTTAAAATGAACAGGTCAAATTATGGTGACCTTCAAGATTACGAATACACCAGTTATCTGAACATAATGATCAGAATTCTTATAATTTTAATAAATATGACTCAACTAGTTTTTTAGATCATTCTCATGACTTCTTAGAGATTTTGGGACCCTAAATTTTAATAGTATTTTAGGGACTATCATCAATATCAAGAATGCATATTTGCATGTCATTTCAAAACTGGAAGGGAACAAGTAACTTTTGTCAGTATTAGTTCAAAGTTACATGGATAAGTAACAGCATAAATTTTATTCTAGTCCAAGATATCACTGACCTGATGTTATTTCTGCCTTTTCTTTCAAATGGAAAATAAGAAATATTGGAATAGTCTTTGTTCCTGGAAATTTTACTTCCAAATTTGAAGCTAATTGTAAAAATATTATTTTATTCATTTTGGTCAGAAGGTTAAGATACACTGTTCTGCTTATAAAGGAAAGAATTATTTACATTAATGGCTTATATTTAGTTTCCTTCTGCAAAATCCTTTGTGAAAATGTTTGGAAACACATTACTGTTTACATGTGGTTTGTTCCAGTGCACAATTGAGAGGTCATTTGCTAAATTTGCAATATGTGGTTTGACACTTTATAAGTTAAGCTGCACTAATATATTGATATACCTGATAGTCAGAACAATCCACTCATTACCTCTGCTATGCTATTGCATCATCTAAGCCAGTTACTTGTTATACATAATAGACAAAAATATTTGCATCCATATAATATATATATATATACATACATACATTTGAAAATTTTTATTTATCATTAAATGTAAAGATGACCCTGAGAGCATTGCTAATCATCAGTAAATATGTTATTTATACATCATACTTATTTACATTGTCAGCTAAACTTATCATTTTTATGATTACAAAAAATATAATGAAGTAACAGAGACAGAGGCTTTTCCCTCAGCTTTTCTCATCTCTCCAGCAAGAATAGAATGTAAATTCATTTAAGCAAATAGAATTGTTTAGAGTGTTATCCATTTTAGAAAACACAAATCATATCTCATACTACATTTTTATTCAATATAAACTTCATATTTAGCCAAACTCCTCTTAATTTAACCACAAATTTATGTATTTTTTTGTCAGTTGAATTGCTTTTTCTAAAGCTTAATAGAAGATGAAACTTTATTGGGAAGAGAATGGTTGGAATTTCTTTTTTTTAATTATTTCCTGATGTGGGAGAGTCTTCTGTTTTGTGTTGATTTCATTGGTTAAATAAAGAGACTGCCTTGGCCCTTTAATAGGACAGAAAATTAGGTAGGCGGAGTAAACCAAACAGAATTCTGGGAGAAAGAAAGCTGAGTCAGGCAGTCGCCATGATTCTCCTCTTTAAGTCAGACACAGATTAAGATCTTTTTTGGTAAGCTATCACCTCGTGGTGCTACACAGATTATTAGAAATGGGTTAATCGAGACGTGAGAGTTAGCCAGTAAGCGGCTGGAACTAATGGGCCAAGCAGTGTTTAAAAGAATATAGTTTCTATGTACTTATTTCTGGGCATAAGCTAGCCAGGCGACCGGGAGCTGGGGTGGCAGGAATGCAGCCTGCAGCTTCTTCTACAATTTCCTTATAAAAAAGATTATGATGTTATGTAATAATTTCCCTTTACCCTCTTCTCCCTAAGGCTTCCCATATGACCCTCCTTGCTTCCTTTTCAAATGCTCCTCCTCTTAATTCATTAACATTTGTTGCAAACATATATGTTTGTGGGTATACATGTCTGTGTATTTCTATATAATGAACACAATAGGCAAAGTCTTTTTAATGCTACTTGTCATGTATGTTCTCAGAGTTATCTTTTGGACATTGGAAAACCAATTGTTGTTGTGTTCTCTGGGTAGAACTATTTCTGTTTCAGCATCCCTTAGTTGCTTGAAGTTCTCTGTGAAGGGTTGAGGTCCCTTCCTCCATCCATGTTAGAACTTCTGCACAGTAAACTGTGACTATAACTGAGTAGTAACACAGTGTTTTCTTAACCTGCTTATGATCACAAGATGATCTCGAATTCCTTAAAAATTTAATTATTTTATAAATTTCTTATTGAATCAATTTCAATCAGCTTAAACTTGAAATTTCAGTTTTTCCAGTGCAAATTTTCATCATATATATATATATATATATATATATATATATATAGTAATATATTTGTCTGTGTATTTCACTTATGATATTAAGCTAGTAAATCATGACACTATAAATTCATACTAAGTAAAAGGATTAATTTACCCAGTTGTATTCATTTGTTTATGTTTTATCATTTAACAAGTATTTATGAGCATCAACCAGCTAATAGTTATGATTCCAATCACCTTGAAAACAGGCAGAAATCAAGAAAGTATTTGATGCTTGTGTACTTGTTAATCTAATGAATTGAGAGCCCAGACACCCAAGAGTGCAATGATTAGATATTATTTATCAACATGTATAAGATATTCATGGTATGTTGTAATTGTGCCATTTTTCACTGGGAAGGAACAGTGGGAAGACGGCATGAAAAGATTCGTGAATGAAAATTGGGGGCAATTTATGATCTAGCTAGAAAATGCCTTTCCAAAATGCTTCTGGTCAACTTACCATGTTGCCTGTTTGAAATCCAAAACTTAATAAAAATTTATATTTTACTAATGGAAGAAATTGGTGATTAGAGTCTACAGATTCAGAAATAGGGCTGAGAGTTTATATTTATTGTATTTATTGATTATTAATATTTCCTTGATTGTCAGCTAATCCTAGTTAAAGATAAGTTAAAATGGTTTAACAGGAGGATATCATGTTTGAAATTTAAGATTCAGATTTTGTTGAATGATAAATATGAGTAAATAAACAGATGGTTAAATATGTAGACTACAGAGTTGAGATTTCCCTTCAGGAAGGGCATCTGAGAATAATATGACCTCTTTGTCACACCAGCTTCATCAACCTTTTCTTAATTTCATGATAATTTCATTTATCACAATTTCATGAGATAATCAGGTTATATTTCTCTACCTTCATTAAAAAAAGGAAACCACTTATATCACTTTATCATTTAGCTTTTAGAACTGCAGGTGTATCTCCCATCTGTATTTGTGCAAATATGGCACTGGTCATCTAGATTAAAGAAAGACCACCCACGGACTAGTGATATTTTTGAACCCGATACATTATACTCACTAATAGTTATTGTTGTCACTAATAGTCCCAGACTTGCAGGAAAGCAGTAATGGTTATTTCAGGAAATAGGCATATTGCCAGGCTAAGTCAGACCTCTGATTTGCCTGTGGCTCATATTCCATTACGGTCTTTTGTAGGTCAATCCTAGCTGTCCTCATTGTATGTCAAGTAGATCTTGATGCCAATGACATCAGGCCAAAAATGTTGGCAGGTCAATCTAGATCATGACAGTACATTTGGAAAAGCCACATTTTTATTGTTCTTTTTTCCTGCCCTCATGATTCCAGTCCTGCAAGGTCTAGTGCCATTTTCTTTATTCATTGATGTAGTGCATCCTCCCTCCCCTTACATCCAGCCAGCAGATGCTGTGCACAGACAAGTCAAGATGTTGTTTCTAAAAGGAAAGTAGTTAGACTTTATTTTTACCTTATCAATAAGCCTGGAGCAGATGAACATGCTGACCTTTTCTGTAACACTGAGACTGAAGCTCATACAGCATGACCTAAAATGTCAAAAACATATATATATAATGAAATGCATGTATATGTATTTCAAGGCACTGTTTATGAGACGTCTTTGAAGTCCTTTGCTTTTGGACAAACGTGATGATTGAATTGCAAAATTCCTATTGGACTGGGAATTGTTTTTCTGTATCTAGTGTTTCTTCCTGTTGTGGAAAACACAGCCCTACATGGAAGTATTTCACAATCCTGTGTGAAACCAGAATCCAGGCAAGCAGCCTGCTCTCAAATGTCATATTGCATTCTACTGACAGTATGTCATGCTATCTTTTCTAAGAGACTAGAGAAGATTTCTTGGATGCTAAGGGATAGGAGCCAACTCTTTGTTTTCTCAAAAATGTATTTTCATTTCTGCTCTATTTTGTTCAGCTAGAGCAGACAGAAGCTTTGTGTGTGACTGAGCTAAGTCTGACCTACCTGTTGATAAACTGAGGCTTCTTTCAGCATGCATTCATTACCATAATGTTTTTTCATTCATGATGGACACACTTATTAGGGCTCACATCCATTGATTTCACTGGCAAATAATCATTCATGTTATTGATTTTGTGGCTTACTTGTTCCGACCATTATCCTTGAGAAAATGAACAGTATTGATAGTTATCTGTCAGCCCAAGAACAAGTAAGTTTTGCTCTGTCAAATACAAGCTCAATCCATTCTAAAATAATTACCAGCCTTAGCACTCCTTCAGGTAGAAACTCTTAGAAACTCATTTAAAAGAAAAATGAGTAATGGGATCTTTGGGCATAAATACAAATTGCTCTGCATGTTGCCATCTTACTGGCATGTGGCAATTTACAGCTTTGTTTTTAAGAAAGATCACAGGAACTAATGAGCAAGAAATTGTTTCAAAAAAAAAACGGTCAGTAAGCATTGTTTCCACTTTGATTTTCCATGGTAATGAGGACCATAACTTTTAATCATAGATTTTCCAACCAGTCATATTGACAAGCATATCGTGTGTTCACTTCTGCAAAACAGACTGTGTAGGCTACTCTATATATGCTAACAAGAAAGCTCAAGAAACACAAACATGACCAAAATATAAAAGGAGAGAGAACCTAGCTCAACTATGAATGTGATGAAATCTTGAGTTGAGGACCTGTAGAGCAGCATGAAGCGTTATGAGAAAAAGCAAATGGTAGTTTATGCCAGGAAGCTCTTTAGGGGCATTAGTCGTTTCAATAATCCCAGTTATCTTTGGCATTGTTGAATTATAGTTCTCTTCACAAGTGATTTAGAATTTTCATAATGTCTCTCTTTAAAGAGAGATATAATGCAATACTACCATCATCTTAATCATAGAAAATCACACAAAAACTGTTGATGGCACAGGGCACTAATGGCATTGTTTGAAAATTAATTAGAAATGATCTCTCACTGTACACCCTGTTGGATGAAAGCCAATAGGAAAGTGCCTGGTCAAATGACTGATAAAATATGCCAATGGGGAAGGACAGAAGCCTCTGTTAGAGATTATTATGCAAAGAATGAAGGGAAGATTCTGGAAGCAACTGATGTGAGATTGAACTAGTGTTGAAAATCTGAGAGATCACTATCCATTGTATGTAGAAAGCAAAAGGCAATTAGGACATAGGTCTGGGTTTATCATCACAATTACAAGATCCTGCTTTAGGACTACAGACTTGTAGGTGTGCTGGTGAAAATTAGAAATATTTGAAATACTCTATAGGGTCTTCATACTCTGCACAACTCTTATATTGATTTCTCAGATTTATGGCTTGTTATATTCATTGCCCTTATCATGTGTATATACTCTGTTGTAATGCATAAGCAATTGTTGGATTTCTGTTATGGAAGCCTTTATTTATGTCCAGTCTTCATTAAGGAGTAATATATAAAGAAGAAAAAATGTCAAGTGGAAGAAATCTGAAAGATACGATATAATGAATATAACACTTCATAGAGGTGTCACTGTTCTTTAACAACCTTTTCTAAACACTTAAAAAACTACCTCATCTCAATCTGTAAATATGGTTTACTGAAAACAGTAGACATTACCTGAAGTATGTCTGCTAGGAACAATGTATGCTGGACATTGTATTATGCAACTGGATACCAATATGGTGTTCAAACATACTAAGCCTTACTTCCGTGTCTATAACAAAAATAACTGTCACGGCTTGCAAAGAGTAAACAATATCTATGGATAGCCATGAAGTAGTAGGACTGCTTAAATCTCAGTTTTAAATGTTGATAGAAGTTCTTGGTATTAACGTCGATTTTGGGAGGAGAAGCATATAGAGATATTTTCTAGCAGATATGTCTTAGCTGTGCTGGTGTTTCCTTTTCTTTTTCAAGATGAAATATAGATAATACAACTGAAATTAGGTATGGAAGACTAATTATGAGTGTGAACTTTAGAGCTGTGAGATGGCCATACCTAAAAAAAAAAAAATCACTCAAGTCTCCCCTGTTGCAGCCATTATCATAATCAGAAAAATTAGAATGATCAATACTTTCTGCCAGTGGCCAGACAACACACTGTTTGCTAGGGAAATGTTTTTATCCCAAAAGACATGACTCTGTGATGACTGAACTGTATACAGATATAATATCTAGAAATTAAATATACAGGCATAATACTGTTTAACTCATACACTACAAGAATGAAAAAATGCAAAACTAAGAGAGAATGTGGCTCCTTTAACAACAATTTACCTAATGTGATGGATTATATCCTTATCATCATGTTAAACTGGATGCAGTGGTACACATCTATAATCTCAACATTCTAGAGATCAGTTCCTAAGCACAAGGTTATTCTTCGTTCCATATCAAGTTCAAGACTGGCCATGCTGGGTACATAAAACTGTGTCAAAAAAAAAAAGTTCAACTCTTTCTGTATAATCTTGTGGTCTCCTTTCAAATGCAATCCCATCAGATTTTTTTTAAATTTTATTTTATTGAGAAAAGTAAAAAAAAAAAAATTTCCACCTCCTCCCAGCCTCCCATTTCCCTCCCCCTCCTCCCACCCTTCTCTCCCTCTCCCCCACTCCTCACCCCCTTCCCCCACTCCTCTCCCCTCCCTCTCCAGTCCAAAGAGCAGTCAGGGTTCATGAAGTAGGATCAAAACCCCGTGCCATTGTCCTTGGCTTCTTATCAGCCTTCATTGTTCGCCATGATCAGGGAGTCCGGTTTTATTTCATGCTTTTTCAGTCACAGTCCAGCTGGCCTTGGTGAGCTCCCAATAGATCAGCCCCACTGTCTCAGTGGGTGGGTCCTGGCATCCTTGCTCATGTTCTCCCTCCTGCTCCTCATTGGGACCTTGGGAGCTCAGTCCAGTGCTCCAGTGTGAGTCTCTGTCTCTATCTCCATCCATCACCAGATGAAGGTTCTATGGTGATATACAAGATATTCATCAGTATGGATATAGGATAGGGTCACTTCCAGTTCCCTATCCTCAGCTGCCCAAGAAACTAACTGGGGACATCGCCTTGGGCCCCTGGGAGCCCCTCTAGGTTCAAGTCTCTTGCCCACCCTAAGTTGGCTCGCTTGACTGAGAGTTGTGCCTCCGTGCTCCCCTGTCCAACCTTCCTTTATCCCAATCATCCTGTTTTCCCAAGTTCCCCCAACCCTCCCCTTCTCATTTTCTTTCTCCCCATCCCCCTTTACCCCCCATCCCACCCCACCCCCAAGATCCCAATTTTCTCCCCGGCAATTTTGTCTACTTCCCATAGCCAAGAGGATAATTATATGTTTTTCCTTGGGTTCACCTTCTTATTTAGCTTCTTTAGGTTAACCAGGTATACACTCCGTGACCTTTATTTATGGCTAGGAACCAATTATGAGTGAGTACATCCTATGTTCATCTTTTTGGGTCTGGGTTACCTCACCCAGGATAGTGTTTTCTATTTCCATACATTTGCACCTAAATAGACCTGTTAGTCGCAAAGAATTAGAAGCTGTTATCAAAAACCTCCCTACCAAAAAGAGCCCAGGACCAGATGGTTTCAATGCGAAATTCTACCAGAACTTCCAAGAAGACCTAATACCTATACTTCTTAAGGTATTTCACAATATAGAAACTGAAGAGTCATTACCAAATTCCTTTTATGAAGCTACAGTTACTCTGATACCAAAACCACACAAAGACTCTACCAGGAAAGAGAATTACAGGCCAATCTCACTCATGAACATCGACGCAAAAATCCTCAACAAAATACTGGCAAACCGAATCCAAGAACACATTAGAAAAGTTATCCATTCTGATCAAGTAGGCTTCATCCCAGAGATGCAGGGCTGGTTCAACATACGAAAATCTATTAATGTAATCCATCATACAAATAAGTTGAAAGAAAAAAACCATATGATCATTTCATTAGCTGCTGAAAAAGCATTTGACAAAATTCAACATCCCTTTATGCTAAAAGTCTTGGAGAGATTAGGGATACAAGGGTCATACCTAAATATAATAAAAGCTATATACAGCAAGCTGACAGCTAACATTAAATTAAACGGAGAGAAACTCAAAGCCATCCCACTGAACTCAGGAACACGACAAGGCTGTCCACTCTCCCCATACCTCTTCAATATAGTGCTTGAAGTTCTAGCAATAGCAATAAGACAACATAAGGGGATCAAGGGGATTCGAATTGGAAAGGAAGAAGTTAAACTTTCATTATTTGCAGATGATATGATAGTCTACATAAGTGACCCCCAAAACTCCACCAAAGAACTTTTACAGCTGATAAACACCTTTAGTAATGTGGCAGGATACAAAATCAACTCCAAAAAATCAGTCGCCCTCTTATACACAAAGGATATTGAAGCAGAGAGGGAAATCAGAGAAGCTTCACCTTTCACAATAGCCACAAACAGCATAAAATATCTTTTTTTTTTTTAATATAAAACAGGAATCAAGCCGGGCGGTGGTGGCGCACGCCTTTAATCCCAGCACTTGGGAGTCAGAGGCAGGCGGATCTCTGTGAGTTCGATAACAGCCTAGTCTACAAGAGCTAGTTCCAGGACAGGCTCCAAGAGCCACAGAGAAACCCTGTCTTGAAAAACAAAAACAAACAAACAAAAAAAAAAAAAAAACAGGAATCAAATAGTCTTACAGATTTCTTTAGCACACTGCACAGCCTTTATACTTCTTCTTTTTCAGTTTAACAAACATACATATCACCTTTGATGTCCTCTGCCACATTGCATATAGGGTACGGTTTTTCACTTCTGTAGTGAACTAAAATATACTCATCATCAAAACATACTTAGGTGGAGTGTTATGTTTCTGTTTCATCACAATGAATAATGTGTCATGGTAAATAGGTTAGATGCTACTTCACTAAGTCAAAATGCATGTGCTTCCTTTGGCAGGGAGAGGAGAGAAACAGGTATAACATCCATCTTTTGAAGGTAAAGGCTTTGCAAAGCACAAGGGTAATATATAACAACTTGTACTAGCACAGTAACTTATTCAGGTAATAGAGGCAGAAGAATGCAACTTAGCATGTGTGAGCTTTGTCGTTACATAAGAGGCAGAGCTAGCATTTGGGAGCTTACAAAATAAAATAAAAGGTGATGAAAATATCAACTTGCCACTGAAAAAAATAAGTCTTCCTTCTTATGAATGATACTTTTATTTCTACCTTGAAGTTTAGGGGAAATGTAAGTATGAAACCTTAAAACATACAATATTTTCTATGCCCATGATACAGTCCAGATCATCAGTACTAATATCACATGATAACCAGGAAAAATTGCAGCTCAGTATATCTATGAAAAATGGATCACTTGGATTTTTGAAGTATCCATTATGTAAGAAAAGCTTCACATTTATGTAATCAAACACATCACATGCAAATCTTGTTTAATAAAATTCCTCTTCCCAACTAAAAATGAGGGGGATACTCACTTTCTTAATTTTAGTTTTGGTGGCATCATAATCTTTATGGACTGATCATATCATGATTTGAGTTTTTTTATAATGGAATCTTATTTCTTATAATCAAGTACCACACAGAATCTGTGATTTCAAACAAGCCAAATTTGTTATCCTGTAATAGGTCTCACTGGATTGAAATCAATACATTGTCAAAGCTTCTTTGCTTTCTGGAGATTCAAGAGAAAAATTCATTTTCTGTGTATTTGTGCATTTTAAAAGTCACCTACATTCTTTGATGAGGAATACCATTCCAACCTCAGAGCTATAAATGATTTTGTCACTTTACTTTCTCTCTTGTAACCCTTAAACTCACTTCCACATGTAAGGACATTGTGTTGATATAGATCCATACCTAGTACGGAAAATTAGTATATCTTAAGGAAAATTGATTAAAAAGTTTAACTTAATCTGGCATATGTTTATAGCCATATTCCATAGCATATTCTCAAAAGACAGGAAACATTATTATGTTGTGGATACATTTAGGAGACTATCATTCTATATACTTCACTCTTCCATTTGTTAAACTCAATATTTCTTTCATGTAAATTTCACCCAGGATTCCCTACCACCTTCTATGGAAATACATGAGTTATTTTGCAGGCTTTATGGTGTGCTCTATTTTTTATTCTCATTAACTTGAAAAATAAAAACATGCTATATTTCTTTAGCAATATGCCAAGTTATATATTGTAGACAGAAGTTTCTCTTCTGCTCAGTCCTGCAGTCATTCAGTCCCAAAGAAACACAGAAGTTTATTTTAATTATAAATTGTTTAGCCTATAAGTTCAGGCTTATTTTTAACTAGCTCTTATAACTTAATGTATTATTCTTATCTGTTTAGACACATAGCTTGGTACTTTTTGTCAGTGAGTGTAGGGACCAATTGGAGTCCTGGCCTTCAGCTGTTCTTCCCTGCTAGCACCTTCTAATTGGAGTTACTAAAAGCTATGCCTTCCCTAGAGGATCAGAGGATGGGATTTTCACCTGTTGGCCATTGACTGCTGGGTATTTAAGCCTCCATGGTGCTATTAAAAAGGGCTTTGTACCAGTCATT
Source organism: Microtus obscurus (assembly GCA_963919715.1). Classification (NCBI taxonomy): domain Eukaryota; kingdom Metazoa; phylum Chordata; class Mammalia; order Rodentia; family Cricetidae; genus Microtus; species Microtus obscurus. The sequence continues at coordinate 1,764,547 of CAWTZC010000501.1, read as the reverse complement.
AGATGTCCGTGTGCCTGTCTGTCTCTCTGTGTGTTTGTGTTTTCTCAACCTCCAGCCCTTTGTCCAAAGCTTGCATGCTGTATTTGGAGTACAGATGGGGGCAAGGTGCGCTGCAAGTGAGACATTCTCATCTTGCTTCCTCTGCATTTGGCTGGTTACTATATCTCTGCCTTTCATTTTCCCAGAATTCTCCTTGTTTGATTGCCCTGCCTATACTTCCTTCCTGGCTACTGGCCAATTACTGCTTGATTAAACCAACATGAGTGACAAATCTTACAGTGTAAAAAAGTATTATCTCACAGCAATATATAGATATATATTTATTTATATGCATTTTTAGTAATAATAACTGCATAATAGCTGATGCCTCAGGTGTCCTCTTTCTCTCCAGTTTATAAATAATATCCATATGAGACTTAGACAGTTTATATAATTTTCACAAGATTATAGAGAAACTAAAATTAAACATATATTCCAAGTTGAAGTCTCCCTGGCAATAGAAGCTACTTGTTTAGATCATATGCTACATGGATGGCATGACCATTTTGAGGCTTGTTATAAATTGTTGCTCCCAGCATACATGAATGGTGCAGGTTTTTTTCTCCACAACACACGAAATTGTTTTTGTTCTGGAGACAGGTCAACAAACATTAAACATCAAACCACAGCCATTCAGACACAGAAGCTAGAACTCATCAAACTATTCTTGCAGAAAAGGTAAAAACATATGTGAGAACAATTTAACAGTTCGTTTGAGTAACTTGTATTATAATTATCATATTCAACAACAGTCTTATGTAAATTATAGTCACCACCTTTCTAAATTGTGAATTTGTCTGATTTATGGTCAGGCAATCTTACAGAACCACATTTAATATACCTGTTAGAATTTAAAATGCTATTAGTGCAATTAGTTTTTGCCAAACTCATTTGCACATAGAGGTGCAAATTCATAGTGACTAGCTGCACACAGCTTCTCAGGAATAAAACGTGTGTTTTATTTTAATTTCTGACAAAAGTAGCTATCATAAAAATTAGAAGAGAAATAATTGTAATTGTCTTCTCTTAGAAAAATCAAGTTGAAGCAAAGATTTTTGGCATTTTTTGATGAGATGAGTTTCTAAGAATAATAAATGGAGAAGTAAGTTGGCCCTCACCATTGGTATAATTTTGTGCCTCTAATGTACATTTGCTCAAGGTGCTGAAAGAAGAGTCCGGTGTTGCTTCCTTGCTGGTCAAGGCGGTCACGACAAAGGATACAATCCAGGAAAGATACAATCTTCATAAATTTCAACACGTCTTAGTAAGTTTAGATGTAGTACTTGTTGCCCCTCTATTTACTTTAAATAATTCTTTTCTTTTTAATTTAGAAGCTTTGGTATTAGGGGTGTCCATATTTAAATTATTCATTTAGTCAAATTGCCATGTCTAGTAGTATTTCATGCCTTTCCTTATCTCTTTCCATCTTTTGATTTGAATTCTATTGTATGTAAGTGAGGCCATGGCTTCCTATATGCTCTTGAACCTCGATTTGCGGTCTTTGTAATCAGCTTTGTTTGTTTCTGTCACTCCCCACATTCTAAAAAGTTTATTTTCTTTGATTCTGTGGTCAGTTTTATTATACTAGATGGCAAACTAATGCTAAATTTACAGAGAGATTGCCATTGGTGTATATCATTGTTCTAGTACTAGAGGACTATTCCTGTGTGTTCCAAAATTGTATCTGTACATTTTTATCAGCAATAAAACACATTTACAAACCTAGTGTATTCTTCTGAGCCTCTTGCTGCAGCTGGAGTAGGTTCAGAAGCCATACTGTAGTCACCAGCTTATAGTCAAACACTACAAAATTATACCTATTTCAAGGCAGGAATGATTTTGAAGAACCAGTTGCAGAATTTTATGATGTGCCATACATACCAGTAGTGTCACAGATCTGTTACAACCTGAGCTCATTGCCTACAAGACTAGCATCTCAATAGAGTAGAACCAAAATTCACTGGATTGCCTACAATTTATATGGCCATGTGTCCAAGTGTTCTAGCTATTTTCATGCCAATCGAATAGAATCTGGAGTCATTTGTAAGAAGGCACCCTTATTGAGAAAATGTCCCCCTTAGATGCAACTTCTTGATTTATGATTGATACGATAGGCTACAGCTTACTTTGGGAAATACTGCATCTAGGCTGACTATCCTGGGCGCCACAAGAAATCAGGTGGAGCAAGCCAGTAGCTACCATTCCTCCATGCCTTCCTCTTCAGTTCCACCCTTAATTTCCTTCCCTGCTTGAGATTTTACTTTGACTTTCCTCAGAAATGGACAGTTACCTGGAATTGTAAAGTGAAATACTCTTTTATGTCCAGGTTACTTGTGTCCATGGTGTTATATCATAGCAATAGGAACCCATACTAAGACACAAAGTATACTACAAGCAACTTTCATAATGAAGAGTGGGACTAAAGACTGATAAGTAGGACTGTCTCTGCTTGATAGTGTGTCAATTCAAGTTTCCAATCAATATCTTCAGGAAGTGTTGAATTAATATATTTCCAAAGTTAAACATTCCCAACTCAACAGAGTTCTAAGGCAAACGCCTGTGCCTGTGCTATTGTAATTAAATGTAATCTTGTGCCATGGTATGTTGCCTGAGATTAATGATCCCTTAACCAGCGAGGGAGACTCGAAACTAGTTCACACTTGAGTTTTACAGCTGAAAATATGATCATAGCCCTGTGGATAAACCCAGACATAGTCTAGAGCTAGCAGGAATGCTGGGTGAATATGTCAACTCCACTGACATAGGTACTGAAACTCAGTAATGAGTGACCTGAAAATGGCTATGCTATTTAAAGAGTCACCTTGGTAAAGGCAATGCACTCTTAACCAAAAGTGATGCTGATCTGGGTTATATTAGAAGTACCTATCCATAGTGACCTCAGCACATGGAATGAAAAGATGTATATGCACTAGCTTACCCTAAGGCTGGCACTGGCACAGGTCAAAATTCGGTTATGTACCATTCAAGTATTTGTTTGAAAACAAGGTGAGTTTAAAGGCTCTGACTGTGACTTCTGTTCTAGGAAAGAGGTCTCCATCTTCTCATGAGTCTCAATGTGGTGGGCCAAGGCATTCACTTTCAAGGTCATGACATGTGGTGGCTTTGATGCTCTGCTCTCCAACAGTTTTTTTTTTTTTTCTCCCCAACCCTCTGATATCTAATGTTGAAGATGGGACGGTGGAGAATAGGGAAAGATGATACTTCAAAACATTTTATGCTCAGCATTCTTCAATATGTTCTTCTTTTTACTATAATAAAACTTGTTTGCGATGTTTTCTCACCTCTCCTCTTGTGAAGGTGGTTTGATGTATGAATTAATGAATGTTAAAGCTGTTTGAGACATTTCTTAAAGGATACTCCTTACCTTCTGTTTATACATACTTTTGACTAGACAGATACCAAACATATGCTAAGTATTAGAGATTGAATAGAAAATTTTGTTTAAAGGGCACATGTACTATATTTAAGAAAGCTAAATTTCACAGAAATAATACAGAAAATAAGGAAGATATAGCCTATTTTAATAAGTATTAAGTACTAAGAAAAAATATAGCTAGAAAGATAGAAGGGGAATATTAGTTGAGGGAATTAAATTGGAAAAGCATGATCTCTAAGACTTTCCTGAAAAGATAGAATCTTCTGAAAGACACAAGGGAAATGAGAGAAGACACTAGTTGAATAACTGACCAGAAATGGCAGCAAATCAAATCTAGTCAGATGATGGGCTCCTGAAATCTTCAAAGAAAATCCAGACGGCAAATTAGAATGAAACTGAAGGGAAAGTGCAAATCAAATCTAGTATTGTTGAAGGATAACATCAGGTGTAGGGCTATGGGTCTGTATAAGTTCATTGGCTTAAGATTATAGAAGACGAGAATCACTGGAATGCTTAGGTCAGAGAATGACATTCTATGAGTCACATCTTGAAATTGAACTTCTATCTTGATGGAGAATAATATGGAACCAGAAGCTTTAGTTGGAATATTCATGTAATCATAGAAACGGGTGATATTAACCAAGTTGACAATGGAGTAGTAGGGGAGTCAATTTAATATGGGTATATATTTGATAGTAGAGATCATGTAATTTTCTATCTGTTTGAATGTTAAAGGTGATAGTTAATATTATTTGTAAATGGATAATGGGGTACCCAGATGTAGCTAAATGTTATTTCTGAATTATGTCAGTTTGTGCATTTTATATTAAATTACCATTTAAACACATAGACAAAGTAAGAAAATATAGTTTCTGACAATGCTGGTAGGTGTTATTCAATCTTTTGAATGTTTGACTGAACAGAAGTGTAGAAGGCTTGCTGTTTGAATTTTCCTGAGTGATGGCATGGACATCAGTGGAAACAGTGGCCCTTTTTTGTGCTTGGGTTAGAACTCATAGCGTCATTATTAATTCTCAGGCCCAAAGACATGTACTAGAACTCAAACAAGACATTTCTATAGTTTCAAACTTTAGTACTAAAATCGAAATTGCATCAATATGTTGTCTTCATATATATATCTTCCAGGTTAGAGATCAAGTGACTCTTCCATTTATATACCTATATGTAACTCACAGATAGAAGAACATATGTAAAAAACAGATGTAACTATAATCAGTTGTAATGAATTTTGCTTATTTGAAGAATGTTAACACAGTCAGAAAGCAACTCTATGAAAAAAAGGAAGAACCATATAGAAAGACTCACTAGGAACCAAAAGAGTGTCTCAATGGGAAAAGTACTTACTGCTAAAGCCTGATATCAACCACTGGAACGCATAAGGTGGAAGAAAATTTTTAATGAAAGTTAATCTCTGGCTTCCATACTCATGCCACAGCACACATGCCCCCATTCACACAAAAGCACAAATAAATAAGTGAATGAATAAATAAATGTAAATAACAGAAACAATTAATGAATATAAAATAAAATGTAAAATGTTGCTCTTTTTAAATAAAGCTTCACACACCAGTTTGTTTTAAATAATAACACATTTGTTACCTTAAATTATCTGTATCATATATTAATGAGAATATTGATGAAAAAGAAAGTAAGAGAGGGAGAAAGAGGAGGACAGGAAAGAAAATATAAAATTTTTCATTACTGCAAGGAATCCACTCTTCCTGTGAAGCAGTCTACTGTTATTTAAAGGAATCCCAGATTAGTTGTAAATGTATATTATGAGCTATATGTGGGACAATAATTTCCAGAAGGGTTAAGCACAGATGTATAACTAAAGAAAGGAGACAAAAGCAACCTAAATATAGCTTGTCTACAGGAAACCCACTTTAAAGACCCAAATTGATTAAAAATAAAGTTATATAAAAATATAGTCCATGCTGTCCACAACTAAAAGCAACTAGGTTAAACTGTGTTAAATTCAGACATCTCAAGCCATTTAACAATATATGTCTAAGATGTGCATAGAACATAAGAAAGGGGTCAAGAACCTAGAAGACCTTATAGCAACAAACTATATCACTAAAGTAAAAACTAGTAATTTATTCAAGACTACTTCTTTGAACTAAGCATTATGTAGAATAGTGCCTTTAATAGCAAAGGATCTTGAGGTCTCACAATATTTAGTTATTATTATTATTGTGGTGGTGGTAGTATGTATAAGTATTTGCATGTGTGTATGCAGTCACACATATTCCACACTCATGTGGAAGTCAGAGGGAAAGTCTCTGTAGGGGATTCTGTCCTTTAAGATTGTGGGAGCTTGTGTTGACCTAGTTTCTTTATGTCTTTATTCTAGCACCTCTACCCAATGATCTATCCTCATGGTCCATAATTCTGCTTTTGTTATCAATATATAATTTAACTTCTTTGTACTATGAGAACATTTATTTCATTAATCAAGTTTTTTTTTTTGTTTTTATTTGGGGAAGAGTTGTGGAACAGGCTAGTCACAAACTAGTTATGTAATCCAAGTTCGCCTCAAACTTATGACAACAGTACTGCTTCAGTGACTCAAACTTTTGTGATTATAGATATAAACTGCATGCTTAGATTTGAAGTTTTATGGTTTTTTTTTATGGTGCACGATGTGGTATACTCATATATGAGATGAACATGAGATTTAGAGGAGTCAGAGGTGGCTAGTCATATTTCAAACAGATGATGTATTTATCACTGTTCTATTGCTGTGAAGGGGCCACATGATCAAGATAACCTTTATAAAAGAACACATTTAACTGACAATTGTTTTTAGCTTCAGAGGTTTAATCCATTATCATCATGGCAGTAACCATTGTGGAATACAGGCAGATGCTTGAATAGTGACTAAGACCAGTATTCTGATCCATAGGCAGAAAGAGACTCTGTTTGGTTTGGGCTTGTGAAACTGAGGTCTCACATCTTAATCCTTTCAAAGAGTGCCACTCCTTGGTGGCCAAACATTCAAAACCACTACAAATGGGTTTGTATGTCAAGTTTAAAAGGCTTCAAAGATATTCGATGGTTAATATTGATTTTCAAAGTGACTGACCTTGGAAATGTCAAATAGAGTATTATAACATATTTATATATGTGCCCATGATACTGTTTTCAGAGATTTCAATTATCACATGACGTGATGAGGAAGAGTAAGGGATTCTCTAGGAAGAGTCTGATATCATCCCCAGCCTGGGACTATACGAAAGTTGAAAGGAAAGAAAAAGAAAGCCTGTTACTGCAGAGACTAGTTTTCTCTCTGTGTTCCCACCTAAGTTAGGTGAACAGTCTCTGCCAAAGCCTTCTGCCACTGTAATGTTCTGCCTCACATTAGGACCATAGTAGAATATCCAGCCCACTGTCTACTGAAATCATTAGCTAAACATGGAAATTTTTTTTTCTCTCAGGTATTTGTTGCAGTGATGAAACTGCTAATTGACACTTACTAATTTCAAGAAGCCAGTGTTAGTCTCACATCAAAACTGAATAAACACATTATAAGAAAGGAATGCATGCCAACTAAAACTTCTCATGAATACAGATGCAAAACTTTTAACAAAAACAAATTAAAGGCAAAAATAAATCAAATAAGTTATGTAGTAGCCTAATCTAGATACATTCTAGATATGTAACAATTCACGGATCAGTAATTATAATGAGATAAATAGGCTACAGAAGAAAGATTAAATGGCAATATTATAAAAGAAGAACAACATCTGTAAAAATCTATTGTGAGGCTGGAGAGATGGCTTAGCAGTGCAGTTAAGAGCACTGGTTTGACTTTCAGGGTTCAAATGGTGGCTCACACGCATCTGCAATTCTAGTTCTAAGAAATCTGATCCCCTCATCTATTCTCTGAGGGCATTGCACTCGTGTGATACACAGACATAAACAAACACATATGTGTAAAATAAAATAAATAAATCTTTTTAAAATGCCTAATCAAATACTTAATAATTATTTTAGAATATTATCAAAAACTGTATAAAGAGAGGACTTCATCTCAATAAAACATCCTAATATAAGTATCTTTGCTATTGGGTTTTTCTTTGAGATTATAATTTAATTGTAGTTTTTCCTTCCTCTTTTTTATTCAAACACTCCTATGTACTCCTCTCCACACACTTTCAAGTTTGCGGTGTTTTTATTTCAGTAATTGTTATTGCTGCATATATGTATTTGTATACAGTGTGTTAAGTCCATATAATGCTATCTGTATATATTTTGTATGCAAATATATATTTTCAATTAAAATTTGAAATATTATATATGATATTCCTTGGTATCAACACAGATGGTTTAAAAAAATGTTCCCCCACCAAAGTGTACATGAAAAGTATAGGAACTATAGCCTATTTGGCAAGTCTTGGAAGAAATCAAGATGACTTTTCAGAAAGAGAATGAAAAGATAACCCTAGTACATTTAGGCAATAGATTGATATTAAACTATAAAACAATGAGACACCAAGGTTACAAAATGCACTGAAGATTCCTCAGATGCTGTATCTGAATGATAAGAGGTAATATAGATTTTCTACATTCTTTGCGACACTATAAACATGATATTGCAGAGAAGACAAGAACTATGAAAAGATCAGAAATTGTCAGGTGTTGGAGGAAATTCATAGAAGTAAACACAACACAGGCATGTTCAGTAAAATGAAAACCCATTATAGGATAAGAGAGTGGTTACTTTGCAGTACCAGTAAGCTTGTCAAAACACATAGATTTTATACTGAAGGAAAACTGGATACTAACAATGAACTGCATGGAATAAAGACACATTTATGTGAGTTCATTGTTTATAACAAAGGAATCACCCCCACTGTAGGATGCAGATAATGGGAAAAAGAATGTATATGTGTGGAAAGAGTTATTATATGGAACCACTGTACTTCATTTCATCTTGCTGTGAGCTTAAATATCCTCTGGAATTGCATATTAAAAGTTTCTTATGCCAGGCAGTGGTGGCACACGCCTTTAATCCCAGCACTTGGGAGGCAGAGGCAGGTGGATCTCTGTGAGTTCTAGGCCAGCCTGGTCTACAAGAGCTAGTGCCAGGACAGGCTCCAAAGCTACAGAGAAACCTTGTCTCGAAAAACTAAAAAAAAAAAAAAAAAAAAAAAGTTTCTTACACAGTTTAATCAAACATTAAATAAAATATCTTGACTCTAGAGAGATGGTGCAATACTTATGGGCCCTTGAGGATCCTATAAAGGACTCTGATGTGGGAGTGTCATATACCAATCTGTTTATCAATCTGTTGATTTCATTGGTTAAAATAAAGACACTGCTTGGCTGGTCCTATAGGTTAGAACATAGGTGGGTGGATTAAACAGAATAGTATGCTGACAGGAAGAGGAAGTGAGCTCAGAATGCACACAGCTCCGCTGAGAGAAGCCAGCCTCCTCTCTTGCAGGCCGGAGGGGGATCGCTCGGCTCTCTGAGGCATGCTCGTGATGAAGCTCCGACCGACCCAAGATGGACGTAGGCTAGAATCTCCCCGGTAAGCGCACCTTGGGGTGCTAACACAGAATATTAGAAATGGGTTAGACCAGGTGTGAGAGTTTGCCCGTAAGAGGCTAGAGCTAGTGGGCCAAGCAGTGTTTAAATAAATACAGTTTGTGTGTTGTTATTTCGGGCATAAGCTAGCCAGGCGGCTGGGGTGTTGGGGAAGCAACCCCGGCGCCCCAATTTCAACAGACTCTTTCTATTTACATTGCTCAGGCACAACAGCCAATAACTCCAGTTCTTTTGGCTCTGTCACCCTCTTCTGGACTCCATGGGTAAGTAAAGGTTACACAAGGTTACACAAAGATACACATATACGCAGATAAACATAAAATAAATCTTTAAAAATATGTCTTTAGCCGGGCGGTGGTGGCGCACGCCTTTAATCCCAGCACTCGGGAGGCAGAGGCAGGCGGATCTCTGTGAGTTCGAGACCAGCCTGGTCTACAAGAGCTAGTTCCAGGCTCCAAAACCACAGAAAAACCCTGTCTCGAAAAACCAAAAAAAAAAAAAATGTCTTTAGAAAATAAATCAGCCAGTCATTATCTCATTATTAATCAAGGTTACTTGTTTATTAAGAAATAGGAAAATAAACACAACAATAGATCTATGAAAATAACGGTGTTAGTTTTTCAGGAAAATGAAACATGTTTTAATAATAATGTCAGTGTTAACTTCTGTAAGGCCTATACTTTTAATTTATAACCAGATCTCACTTGCTTCATCCTATTGATACTGAAATGCATAGATAATCAAATATTGGTCCTTCATTTTGAGGTAAGTAATGCCTTTCCCTAAAGCATAAAAATAATTTAAAATAGCTAAATAAAAAATCTTAAGAATATGTCAGTTACTTCTTTACTATAGAAGATAGCAGAAAAGATAAGTGCAAAGTATTAAAAACCATTATTAATGTATTTTGACACCAAAGAAAGATTTTTATAACATTAATTCATTTTTTAAAATTAGTTCATTTCAAATATTTCATTTAAACTCTGATTTACTATTGAGAAAAATGCATTACCAATTAAACTCACAATAGAAAATAATTACTTGAATGTTCTTGCTAAGAAAAAAGTGATTGTAATATATAATCAGGCTTGGAATTAATCTTTTTAGAATTTAATTTTGAAGTCATAAAATGAAAGCAACATGTAACACAAAGATTACTGAATAGGAGCCAGAAACATACAAATTCTTGATCTGAATCAATAAGTCACAGGGTGGCACTCATTATGTGACTCCATTTCTATTATGTAAAATGACAAGGTTGTAAGCAGATAACTTAAGATTTCCTTCCAGCTCAAAAATTTTCTAAACACGTAGGACACTACGTTTTAAAGAAGTGCACCATTTTGTGAAATGGAAAGATGAGACTAAGCACACATAAGTGGTACATGACATAACACTGAATTGATGTATACAAAAAACTCATAAATTATATCTAAATAACCTGATAATTTATGGTTGCTTTATGGAGAACAGGGTTGATGAATTTGTTGATTCCTGTCCAATGGATTATCTATAGATAAAGGGAATGCAGACTCAGTAAATTTCTCATTAGTACATATCCGCTTGTAAGAGGAAAAGAACGTATATTTTTTTTGACTTTGCAATTAGCTATATAAATCTTAATGATTATTAGTGCTGAAGTACCTAAGCAAATTAGCATTTTCTCATATGCCTCACTTTGAAAATATATGAATTAGATCTCAATGAACTAAAGTATTGGGCCTTAGGGATGCCTGATCATGAGTACTTCTTAATTACTTTACCTTTGGTTAAATGTTTAGAGAACTAATCATTTTGAAAATCTGATATTTGCTTTCATATATCTTTTTGCTGTCTTTATATACATAAAGAAGCTTTACATGGAATTCCACTTGTAATGACATTATTAAACACTGGGAAATAAAGATCTCTTGTCTTGTGGAAATAATCTCACAATCAGATTTATCCTAATTGCAAATAATTATCCTATTACAAACAAGCATTGAAAGTATTGTGTATGAATAAGAAAGGTTTTAATTATAATTTAATAAATAAGTCTGTAGAAATCTAGGTTACTTTAATGAAAGTTGCCCCATTATGATGTTAGAGAAACGAGATTAAAGAAAAGGGGAAACATTTATATTAATCAGCAAATAATTAAATATGTATTTCAGGATATTTATCAAAATGTTTATGGAGGCTAAAGCAATGACTCAGGAGTTGAGAGTTCTTGCTGCATTCTCAGATACTCACATGGTAGCTCACAGTTACCTGTAAACCCAGTTCCAGGAGATCTAATGCTCTATGAAGACCTTTGTGGTAACCAGGCATGGGGATGACCGGGTATAAATGCATGCAGTCAAACATTCATACACCCAAGATAAAAATAAATGGTTATGGTTAAGCCTCTTGTCAACCCCAAAATGGCTCCCTTAATTAAGATACCTTCTTTACTACTTCCATATCCCTCCTTCCTCCATCTCAACCATCTCACTCCCCTAAGCTCTCCCCAATCTCTAGAGGGGTCCCCAGGTGTCCATGGGGATGTCCCCAGGTAGGACCCTAGGCAGTGGAGGAGAGGGTGCTTGAACTAGCCTTGTCCCATAGTCAGACTGATGACTATCTTGAATATCACCATAGAACTTTCATCCGGTGACAGATGGAGATAGAAACAAAGACACATATCAGAGCACTGGACTGAGCATCCAAGGTCCAGTTGAAGAGCAGAAGGAGGGAGAATATGAACAAGGAAGTCAGGTCCAATAGGGGTTGGTCCACCCACTGAGATAGTGTGCCTGATCTAATGGGAGCTCACCAAATCCTGCTGGAGTGGGACTGAACAAGCTTGGGGATCAAACTGGACCATCCAAATTTGGCTGATAACTGGGGCAGACTAAGTTAATGATAATGGCACTGGGATTTGTCTCTCTTGCATGTACTGGTTTTTTGGGATCCTGGTCTATTTAGATGCATACCTTACTAAGCCTGGATGGAAGGGGGAGGGCCTTGGACTTCCCACAGGACAGGGTACCCTGCCCTCTTTTAGGACTGGAGGAGGAGGGGGAGAGGGAGGGGAAGAGGGAGGGGAAATTTTGAATGGTATTATTTATAAAGTAATAAAAAATAAAATAATAAAAAATAAATAGGTTTATTTTAATTGGTTGTACTCTTAATTATGATGGGTATTTGGTAATGCTGTCCAGAGAGTAGCCAGGTGCAAAGAAAGACTGCATAAACTGCTAACCCTCAACCTGGCAACAGTGGTATTTGTTTTGAGGCTTTATTCTTTTTTTTTTTTCTTTTTATTAAAAATTTCCACCTCAAGCCGGGCGGTGGTGGCGCACGCCTTTAATCCCAGCACTTGAGAGGCAGAGGCAGACGAATCTCTGTGAGTTCGAGACCAGCCTGGATTACATGAGCTAGTTCCAGGACAGGCTCCAAAACCACAGAGAAACCCTGTCTCGAAACCCCCCCCCCCAAAAAAAAATTTCCACCTCCTCCCCTCCTTCCATTTCCCTCCCCTCCCCTCAGTCCTCCTCCCCCTCCCTATCCAGTCCAAAGAACTATCAGGGTTCTTTGCCCTGTGGGAAGTCCAAGGTCCTCCCCACTCCATCCAGGTCTTGGAAGGTGAGCATCCAAACAGACTAGGCTCCCACAAAGCCAGTACATGCAGTAGAATTGCGGCTTTATTCTTTATGTAGGGTCTATATGTAGGGTCCATAGTGATATTCATGTCCCCCAGACAAACTCTTAAATGTCTCCAGAAATTGCCAAAATATGTTGAAAAAGGTAAATTCAGGTTCCACCCCCCATACACCCATAATAATCATGGGCATAATATTTCAGAGAGAGAGAGAGAGAGAGAGAGAGAGAGAGAGATTCTAGGAGTCTGCGTTTTCATTTTGAAAGAGATTCTCTTCTTTCATGTGTTTAATTTGCGAATTTTTGGCGAAATTTTTTTCATATTTTTTTTCATATTTTGGGGGAGCTGTAACAACAATGGCTGTCCAAAAGTACACTGGAATGTTCTGGTATGCTTCTGCTTACCGTTGCTCACCATGAGTCTGAGATTATAAATGGGAGTGGTGGCCTTATTTATTCTGAATTTGCCTTTGCTTTGACACCATCCATAAAAAAGCACCGTGGAAAGCCTTCAGACTTCAGGCCAGTAACTCTCACTTGCATACCTAACAGATTGGTACAATATATAACATAGAGTGGTTCATTGCACACTTAAGGAAGCATAACCAACACGGGTGTGAGTGGGAACAGGGGCACACCAACATTATTATTCAAAGGATAAATTATATAAATCTTTCTTCACCAGGGTTCTCCACTAGGATAAATAATTTTACAGAAAAGAAATAAATGAATTGATGCCAGTCTCTGAGTTTTCTGAGCCTCCGTGAGGTATAAACAAGGAACTGAATTTTCCACTATTGTTAACAAACACATTAACTCCATGTCAGACCTGAGAGTGATGGGTCATGAGTTTTCATGGATATACACTTATGGTGAGTAATGCAAACAAGGAAGAGAAAACTTATCGCATGGACTGAATGAAAAATTGTTTGCAGTTGAATAAATATAAATAAGTATTTGTCTATTCTTTTTCATCTTGTGTAAGGAAGGTAAAATATAAGGAATAGTCGGCTTTGTGGATGATACTGGTCTCTTCTGTGTAGCGGCTAACTTACAGAAATAACTCTTGAAAAGACAGTGCTTGCAAGGTTGTAAGAAAGAGCTCAGGATAGTTCTCAAGCCTTACTGCCATTGTGTCATATTTAAGGATTGGTCTAAATAATTCCTACAAAATAAAATTCAGTTTTCCACTTTCACAATGGAGGAGAGATAGAGTGATTTCAAGAAATTTAAATTATTGGAACGATAATTTCCAAAAAAAAGAACATATCAAGAATTTATTTTTAAAGAGAATAAAACATATATACCTGTAACAATGCCACACATATAATCAAAGATAACATTACCCAAAACTTCAAGTGATTTATAATAAATCTACACCTTTAAGGTTTTGTTTATAACATCACTTCAAGAATATACCATGAAAGTTAAATTGTTTTCACACAACCAGTAAACGTGACCTATAAATTATGTGTATTTGTATAAAAAGAGATGACAATATAAAATATTTCACTTCAAAGCAGAATTCATTGAATATGAGTTCATTTTTATTTTTAAAAAACCTTATTTTACATACCAATTACAGTTCCCTCTCCAGTCCCTTCTCCTCCCACCCCATCCCCATTCTCACCTTGCATGGAGAGTCAACAAAATCTGTCACATTACTTGAGGCAGGACCAAGGCCTCCCTCTTTGATTCTATGCTGAGAAAGGTATTCCTTCTTAGGGAATGGGCTCCAGAAAACCAGTTCATATACTAGGATTAAATACTGGTTCCACTTCTAGAGGTTCCACAAACTGCCCAATACACACTACTGTCACCCACATCCGGAGAGCCTAGTTAAGTCATATGCAGGCTCTTTAAGTGTCACCCTGGAGACATTGAACTCCAACTCTAATTCAGATAGCTGTTTCTGTGGACTTTCCCCATCAGGGTCTTGACCCCTTTGCTCAGAATATAAATTTCTTAAAAGTATGAATATAATGGGCATGAATATTTTCAACAAAGTCCATAATAAACCAGTCAATAGTCATTATCCCATGAGCTATATACTAGAAGAAAAAAAATGTCCCTTGACTGAAGAATGGATAAGGAAAATGTGGTACACAGCAGTACAATTTTTAGAGAGAAGTTTCTGTCCTGCCTAGTCCTGCAGTCATTCAGTTCCAAAGAAATATACATAAGCATATATTAATTATAAACTGTTTCACCAATTAGCTAAGGCTTATTATTAACTAGGGTTTGATGAGTGGTTTAACCTTTAATAATATTTCTTTTACATATGTGAGTGCTCTTATATTTGGGACATACTGTTCAGAATTGAGACTTCATGTTGATGGATTTTTCCTGTGATGAGTATAAAATGTCCATATTCTTCTCTTTTGATTGATTTTAGTTTGAAGTCTATTTTATTAAATATTAGGATAGTTACACCTGCTTGTTTATTAGGTCAATTTTATTGGAAAATATCTTCCCAAACATTTACTCTGAAGTAATGTCTGTCTTTGAGGTTGAAGTGTGTACATTGTAAGTAGCAAAGGGATAGAGCTTAATTTCATATCCATTCTGCTAACCTGTGTCTTTTTATAGGTAAATTGAGTCCATTGTTATTAAGAGATATTAATGACCAGTGATTGCTAATTCCTGTTATTTTTCAGTGGTAGGGTTTGTGTGTTTTCCTTCCTTGGGGTTTGTTGATGTGAGGTTATATGTTGCCAATGTTTTTGTGGGTGCTATTAACTTCCTTGGGTTATTCTTCTAGTACTTTCTGTATGGTTGGATTGAGGATAGGTATTGCTTAAATCTGCTTTGTCATGGAATATCTTGTTTTCTCTGACTATGGAAATTGAAAGCTTTGCTGGGTATATTAGTCTGGGCTTACATCGTATCTGCAGCACATCTGTCCAGGACCTTCTGGCTTTTAGAGATTCCATTGAGAAGAAAGTTGTAATTCTGATAAGTTTGCCTTTATATGTTACTTGACCCTTTTTCTTTTCAGTTCTTAATATTATTTCTTTATTTTGTATGTTTAATGTTTTGATTATTATGTGGCAAGGGGACATATTTGGTCCAGTCTATATGGTGATCTCTAAGCTTCTTTTGACAGGGTTTCTCCATAGTTTTTTGGTTCCTGTCCTGGAACTAGCTCTTGTAGACCAGGCTGGCCTCGAACTCACAGAGATCTGCCTGCCTCTGCCTCCCGAGTGCTGGGATTAAAGGCGTGCGCCACCACCGCCCAGCTCTCTAAGCTTC
The DNA here is from genome assembly GCA_963919715.1 of Microtus obscurus. Classification (NCBI taxonomy): domain Eukaryota; kingdom Metazoa; phylum Chordata; class Mammalia; order Rodentia; family Cricetidae; genus Microtus; species Microtus obscurus. The sequence goes on along the minus strand of CAWTZC010000501.1, from coordinate 1,748,661 downwards.
TTGTACATTCATAGGAATATCCTTCTTCATTTAGGCTGGTACAGTTTCCATTTATGATTTTGTTGAATATATATCTGTGCTTTTGAGCTGGACTTCTCCTTCTATCCCTATTTGTTTTTAGGTATGATCTTTTCATGGCGTCTCAGATTTCCTGGATGTTTTGTGTTAAAAATTTGTTGGATTTAACTTTTTCTTTGACCGATGAATCTATTTTCTCTATTGTATCTTCAACTCCTGTGATTCTCCCTTCAATCTCTCATATTCTTCTGGTTATGCTTACATCTGTAGCTCTGTTAGATTTCCCAGATTTTTCATTTCCAGAATTTCCTTGGTTTGTGTTTTCTTTATTGCCTCTATTTTAGTTTTCAAGTCTTGAACTGTTTTAACTGTTTGCTTCACCTATTTGACTTCTTGATTTTCTTGGCTTTCTTCAAGAGATTTATTGATTTCTTCTAATTTTTGTTTGTTTTTTCCTCAATTGCTTTAAAGAATTATTTTTTCATTTCCTCTTTAAGGGTCTCTATTATCTTCATAAAGTTTTATTTTAGATCATTTTCTTCTACTTCTAGGTTAAGATGTTTAGGTCTTCCTGTTGTAGAACCACTGGGTCTGGTGTTGCCATATTGCTTTTTAGGCTGTAGAATGTACTCTTGCATTGGTTCCTACCCATTTGTTCTTTCAACTGGTGCATTCAGTTTCTTTGCCTCTATGTCCATTCCTTGCAGTTGGTGTCTTTGTCTCAGGAAGCTGCTCTTGGTTTGCTTTGTGAAGTTACTGTCTGTGTCTCAAGGAGCCACTGGAGGTCTCTGGGGATGGGTGGTTTGGGGGAAGAGTGGGATTTGTAGATTACAAGGCCCAATATGGAAGTGTTGAAGCAGCCTGCCTGCAGGAAGCTTGCCTGGTGGCTAGCTAGTATAGCAGGGAGGGGTGGAAAACAGGCCCAGGGTTGTGCCCTGTGTCCTAGGGCCTAGAGATTGTGCTGTCCAGCTGACCCCTTAGTCCACTCTGCCTTCCCAGTCTATGATCTAGAGAGTCACTGAGGTCACAGGAGATGGGTGGGTTTGGGGGCAGAGTGGGACTTGTAGATTACAGGGTCTGATGTAGGGGTGTTGTGGCAGCCCCCCTACAGGAGGCTGGCATGCTGGCTGTCTAGTGCACTGAGGCAGTTGGGCAGTGGAGTCTGGGGTTTTGCCCTGGGGCCTCAGGCCTGGAGACTGAGTTATCCAGCTGAGGGGTTGGTTACTCACCTTTTGATCTGCTCTGTGCAGTCCTATAATGTCATCATCATCATCATCATCATCATATTATTATTATTATTATTATTATTATTATTATTGTGTTTTTCGAGACAGGGTTTCTCTGTAGCTTTGGTACCTATCCTGGAACTAGCTCTTGTAGACCAGGCTGGCCTCGAACTCACAGAGATCCACCTGCCTCTGCCTCCCGAGTGCTGGGATTAAAGGCGTACGCCATCACCATATTATTTTTTTATGACCCAGCTTTTCTGTAGCCCATCCATTCCCTAATATCAGATGTACACTGCAGATTATTTCGAAGGAACCAAACTCTTCATCCCAAGGTGGATGAAATGACAGGAGCATAACTCAGGAAAATATGTTAGAGTTATTAAAAGTAGGGTTTGGAAAGATGGCCTGGTGAGTAGAGTGCTGGTTGTGCAAGCTGAGGATCTGAGTACGGAGCCTCAAAACCCCATTGAAGAAGCCAGATATGACCCAGCCCTATTGACAGGAGAAGGGTGGAGATGAAAGAATTGCTTGGGCTCGTTGTCATCAGCCTATCTCTATGTTCAGCTACTGACTTTGTGTCAGTGGATAGTCCGGAAAGTGAATGGGCAGGATATATAACGTCATTCTCTAATTTCTTCATGCACAGAAAAGGGCATGTGCTTACATTCTAACTTTTGAGTATACATAAGAAATACAAATAAACACACAACATGTACACACACACAAGTAATGAATACTAATTTATCTTAACTGGAATGAATAGAATGAATGATAATATACACGCAAGAATGTAGCACATATTGTTTTAAACACATCTAAAATAATGTATTATTAATAGAGATACATATAGTTCCAGAAAGAAAATCTGTGAAAATACAAGTATGTAAATTATTTTTAATGTTATGATACATCCTAAAATCAGTAACACTCCAGATGGAAAAATGAGTCATGATTGAGGATGGAAGCCAAAGATCAATTTTTGCCTCATCTCTAACATTTTAATTTATTCAAACAGAATATATTAGTATATGATTTGTATATTTTTAAAGAGGTATTCACATACAATGTAAATAGTTTTCAGTCATGTTCAACTCTAATACAAGCTTTTAAGAACTAAAAATAATCTTTAAAGTCTGAAATATTAACTACCATTTTAAGCCTAGAATTTGAGTAGTTCTAAATCCTTCTCCACAATTGTCTTGATAGCACGGACTGTAACCAGGGTCCAGGTCATTTTCAGGAAGGCCCTTGTATGTCTGTAGGGGTTTGCATGGGCATAGTTCTGAAGGTCAACTCTGAAAAGTAATATTAATGCAGTTTAAGTCTTTATACAGAGGGTCTAGTTGCAAGAAGTCAGAGAAGAGGGCAGTGAGTCAAAGGCAAGAAGAGCAGTTAAATGGAGCTTAGGAATGAGCTGAAAGTGACATCTTGCCAAAGAAATTGAATTACCTGCTACAGAAAGGAAAGACAGCAAGATACAGAGTCAGTCAGGGTTTCATGCAGTGTGACTTACAAGCATGACTCACTACAATATGTGGCAGCAGCCAAAAGGACATTGTGTGATTATAAGTGGATTATAGTAATTTTCTTCATTCTATCATTTGCTTTCTTTGGAAGATGTTAGGATTCTTATTCTAGCCTTAGTGGTTTCACTTTCTGTTAATTTTCATTCCAACAAGTTTGACTTTTCATTTTGTCTTTGTTTTATAAATCCTGACAATCATGAGTTCTCTCAGAATAACTTACATTATCTATTTCAATACTTGCTATTATTTGTTTTCTATTATTCTTTTGGCACAGCAGTGAAATGACATTGGGGAATATTTGAATGTGTTCCCCAAGTCTTCTAACTTTCTTGGCATGGTTTCTTTATTTTCTAGTGTTTCAATTCATTTCACTCTCATTGTTCTTTTCCATGTCACTTTCTACATTTCAATGACTCTAGCATTTATTTTTATGATTCTGGTAAGTTTTTTTTCAAGCACCTTGAGTTGTAATTGAAGTAGATATCCTTAATTACTTTAAAATATTGTTCTCTCATCTTTGTTTTCATATCCATAATATTTTTGCATGTTTTCTCCATTATGGCACCAATATTCCAGAAGATCTGAGGAAAAGTTAATCGTGTATCTGTCTTGCTACTTGAGAATTAATTTTACATCTTTTTTTTTATTCTTTGTACAACTCATAAACTTTAGCCATGGCCCAACCATGTGCTATTTGTATAGAAAATGACTATTTTTATATATGTAAATAGCTACTAAACAAACATTCCTTTTCTGTAGTACAGTTCATTGTCAGATGTGTTAAGGAACACATTCATTAGACGAAAAATATGTATCATCTACTCCATCCTGGGAGCATTTTTTTTGACCTGTGTTAAGAAATACATTAAGAAATGTTTTTCTCTTCCATTTCTGTCTGCATATCAGTCAAGGATTATTCATCTTATCTTTAACCAATAATTAACTTTTCTTTATGTTGTTGTTACTTTAAGGTTTAAGGTGCCATGAGACTAAATTGAGTTGCTCTTCCGGAAAGCAACTGCAGATTGCATTTCATTCTGAAAATAAAAGTCCATTACCTAATCTGTCCTAATAGCGAGATGTTTCAAACAGTGAGAACATGGGTCTCAACTCTTTTAGGGTTTCATTAAAGTGCTTGAGGTCACAAATGTTGATACATTAAATTATAAAATAATATATGCTTCAACTCAGTAGTTTCAATTCTGGAAATTTTTAAATAATTGCACCACTAACTTATGATTATTTAAGTACACTTATTTCAGTATTATTTGAAGTAGCAAAGCACTTCCTTCAAAATGGTTGACTGTATTTTGATTTGTTTTTAATTGTGACATATCAAGTAGCTGTTCTAAAAATATAAAGGATGTCTGACTTATGACTCAGTTAATAATTTCTCTCTAATTCAGAATATCAAGTGTCTGAATTATCTATGGAGTATGTAGATATAAATCAGTCATGGTCAATATTGCTAATGTGATCTATTTTTGGCAAAGAAATACATCTTGATTGTTCAAATTTTGTCACTCTTCACTGATTACCATATTAGGAATTAAACCATATTGCCTACAAAAAGGAATACTTATTAAGGTGTCTGTTTGAATATATAACAAAAATGTTAGTTATGATTTATTAAGAATAATCCCTGTATTGGGGAATATTAGCATGTATTTTTAATGATTCATATGATTCAATTCATAAGAAAAGACCACAATGTTAGCATTGTTATACTATTTTGAGTCATGTAACAATTGCAATAGTCTTATGAGCAAATCACCCATAAAGATACTTGCAATACTCAGTGTTTGGACTATTTCAGGAGACATCTGACAATCTCTTCACTGTCTGAATGGAAATTTTCCAACTAAATGTCATCAAAAGCACTACAAGATAATGTAGTATTGAATAGCAAATGTTTGGCTTAGCAAGATTTTTTTCATTCTTTACCTGCTGTCTTTTCAATATTCACCCCCAGGTTTTATTCTCAACTTAGAACTGGATATACTTTAAAGTGTACTCCAACTTTATCTTAAGTATTTCTTTATCCAGAGGAACAAAGAATTTTTCTTTTCAGTTCCTTCCTACTGGACTTTGCCATGCATTTAATTCCCAGCTATTAACCTGGGAAACATGTATTCCCATTCACTTTGTGTTTTGTTCCTTAGGACCCAACATGTTTAGTCATGTATAGACATTACACACACACACACACACACACACACACACACAATTTTACATTCCAAGCCCCATTCTCTCTCCCACTCCTCAGAAAATGTAATGGGGAGTCAACAAAGCCTGGCAGACGAAGTTGAGGCAGGATCAAGCCCCTCCCTGATGCATTAAAGATAGGCATTGTTAATTTGGGGATATAGTCCCCAGCCCCTAGTATCCATCTCAGCCCCCAGGTTGGAGAGTTGTGTTGGTGTGGACTCCAAATCCCAGCATGCCAGGTCCTGACCCCTTGATGTGGGAGTGTCATATATCAATCTGTTGATTTCATTGGTTAAGCAATAAATAAACTGCTTCTTCCTGATTGGTTAGAACATAGGTGGGTGGAGTAAACAGAGCAGGATGCTGAGAGGAAGAGGAATTGAGGTCAGAAATCACGCAGCTCCTCTCAGAGCAGGCCACACGCGATGAAGCTCCGACCCAGGATGGACATAGGCTAGAATCTTCCCAATAAACATACCTTGGGGTGCTTACTCACATTATTAGAAATGGGTTAGCCCAGGCGCGAGAATTAGCCTAGAAGAGGCTACATAGAAATGGACCAAGCAGTGTTTAAAAGAATACAGTGTCCGTGTAATTATTTCGGGTAAAGCTAGCCGTGTGGGCGGCCGGCATGCTGGGGACGCAGCCCCGCCGCTCGTATCATTTCAAACCCTCCCTGGTGGGGGGCAGGACCACTCCCACAGGGTATTTAAATGAGCTCCCAAAAGAGGAACAAGTGGTCTCTTTCCTCTCCCAACTCCCCCTTGGTCATGTTTCTGGCCTCCTTGTTCCCCCTAGGGGCCACCCAAGACTGCAGGAATCCCATTAATAATATCCCTGGATATTCTTTAATTTGGCTTGTTATGATTTGGCTTGATTGGGATTTTTGTGTCAGCAGAGAGCTAGAGTTAGGAAAAAACCCTAACATCCATCACCATAAGGAATGGGCTTTAAAAATCTACCTCATGGACCAGGGATAGATTTTGTTCCCATTACCAGGGGTTTCTCAGATAGACCAATCTATGTTTAGACATTCTCATAAAAATGTTTAAAGTTTCTTTTGTGTTTTACAATGTTTGGAAATATTTTCATTGCTTATGACTAAAAGATGGCCAGACAATCAGACAAACAACCCTCTGGAGCCTTCAAATATTCCAATAAAATAATATTTGCTGAGGGGTAAAAACCAATATATAAGTGTGAACTCTTAACAGGACCTGGTATTGTTCTATAAAAGTGATAGTAATATCACATAGATTAGTGAGCCAGTAAACCATACATCACTTCAAAAGATCCTTTAAAAAATGTTGATAATGTAGCTGGGCAGTGGTGGCGCATGCCTTTAATCCCAGCACTGGGGAGGCAGAGGCAGGCTGATCTCTGTGAGTTCGAGGCCAGCCTGGTCTAGAAGAGCTAGTTCCAGGACAGGAACCAAAAAAGCTACGGAGAAACCCTGTCTCAAAAAAAAAAAAAAAAAGTTGATAAAGTGAAAATGTATAATTGATGTGGGAGCGTCATATATCAATCTGTTGATTTCATTGGTTAATTAATAAAGAAACTGCTTGGTCTGATTGATTAGAGCATAAGTAGGTGGAGTAAACAGAACAGAATGTTGGGAGGAAGAGGAAGTGAGGCAGACCCCATGCCTCCCCTCTCCAGGGCAGACATGATGAAGCAAGCCGCCAGGTCAGACATGTTGAATTTTTTTCCGGTAAGACTGGTGCTACACAGATTACTAAATATGGGTTAGGCAAGATAACTCACCACCTCGTGATGCTACACACATTAATAGAAATGGATCAAGCAGTGTTTATAAGAATACAGTTTGTGTGTTGCTATTTCGAGTAAAGCTAGCCTGTGGCTGGGAGCCGAGCGGCAGGAACGCAGCCCGCAGCTCCTTCTACATATAATTATAGCAAAATAATTGCAGTAAGTAACACAAATCCCATTTAACTTATTTTAAAAAGTTTGTAAGCCTACCCTCTTCACAAGAAGTGCACTATGTACATGAATAAGAAAACACACACTGTAAAGAATATAATACAGTGAGACATGGTTTATTTTTTACTCTAAGCTGTGTGATTTCTCTCTTTTCTTATGTGTATGTCTTGTAAGCTAAAATCAACTCATCAGTGAAGTGAAAGAATATGTTTTTAAGTTATCAGCCTAGGCTAGCCTCAAACTCTGATCCCCCTGCCTCCATCTCCTTCAGCAAATCCTACTGAATGTGCCACCACAATCAGAAAAAAGCAAAGGGTCAAGACCATGATGGTAATACCTACAGAATCAGCTGACCTGAGCTAGTCATAGCTTACTGATTCTGGACTGATGGCGGGAGAACCTGCATAGGACCAAACTAGGCCCACTGAATGTGGGAGACAGTTTTGAGGCTTGGGCTGTCTGCGAGGCAGTGGGACCTGGATTTATCTATAGTGCTTGAACTGGCATCTTGGAACATACTCTCTTTGGAGGGATGCCTTGTTCAATCTAGATACCAAAAGGGCAGGGCTTGGTTTTGCCTGGAAGAGAGTTATTAGACTTCGTTGACTCCCCATGGGAAGGCTTACACTTTCTAAGAAGTGGATGGTGTGAGAGAGGGCAGGGGAGTGATGGAGTAAGGTGGGGGAAGGGTGGGGCAGGAGGAAGAGAGGGAGTTGGAATAAGGATAGCTATGTAAATTGAGAAAATAATAAAAAATAAGAAAAATTACCAGCATAAAGGTTTATACGAATTTCTCTAATCATTTAGGTAGAGGACCTCACATCAGAAACAATTGCTTCCATATGCAGCCAGTGCTCTATTAGTCTCTGCTGACATACAAATTACTACCCCTTCCCAAAATAATGTGGGAAGAGCCCTTATATATAGAATTTTCATCACGATGTGGCTCATTATCAAAGAACAAAAAGGTAAGTAAAAGAAGGACAAGGTTTAGGGTGCAGTTGAAAATATAGATTCATATGAAAATTCTTGAATAAAATGCCTCTTTCTGTGGTTCAGGTGGTAGGCAACATGATTAAAGACCTTCACAATCCTTCCATAAAGCTTTGTAATGGTTACTGAGGATTCCTTCACTCAAAAGTATTTATTTTAGAGCTGTGTGCTTTTTCTTTCTTCTTTCATTAATAGACTGTTTGGGTTGATTACTATTTAGATGTTCACATGGATAGAGAAAGTGATTGCCTGAAATGGATGTGTTACAAAGATTTTGAATTTAACTTTTGTTTGATTCTATTTCAGTTTAATCTATGCTTTCCTGTGTAATTTATTGTCATGGTAACTGCAAGCTTATCCAAATGGAAAAGATGGAATATTTAACTGAATATAAACATGTCATGATGCAAAACTTTCCAATGACAAGTTAATATGGAAGCAAGTATTCATATATATGGTATAATAAAACTAGTAAAGCTAAGTTATCAAGTTACTAATATTGTATCACCATTTTTATAAAACATGTTTCTTATATAATAGTATTTATGTATAATATATAAGTAGGAGTTAAGAAGATATCCAGTAGATAAAGTTATTGCTGTTCAACTATATGTGACTTTGAATCTAAGACTTCTGTGTAAAAGTCCAATGCAGTATCGTGTGTTTGTAATTCTAAAACCAGGAAGTAGAAACAAGAAGACATGTAAGGCTTGGTGGCCAGTTAAGTTTGTTAAAGTCCATACCACAAGGTTAAATGAGAAACCTCAAAAAAATGAGGCTGAAGATGATTGAGGAAGGCTTTAGCATAGACCTCTGATCTCCACATGCAGCCACACAAATGTATTTCATACATTCACATACAGACACACATATACCACTTAAAATGCTTTGAAAACACAGCATGCATCAGAAAGAAAATGAATGATCCTTTTCTATGTGCAAGCATACATTTAATGAGATTTTTATATCTTTCTTTTAGAACTGATAACTTTTCATTTGCTTAGACTTATTTATTAAATGTTCATAGTATGGTGATTTCTCACATCATGTCACCAAAACGATGCTACTGAAGCCCCTAAATTACCATCTGGTTCAAGTCAAGAAAGGAATGAAAGAACACTGGGCAGTGACACCTGTTTCTTTTGTAAGAAACACAAACACTCTCCTAACATGTTCCTCTCTCAGTTTTGCTGAAATTATAATAGTTTTTCTGTATTTTTATTAAACACAAAATATTGTTAATGAATATTCTGTCTCTCTATTCTGAAAGTTAAAAAAGATAATTAATCAGGAATTTTACTGTGTATTTGCTTGTTTTACAGTGATGTTTGTAGAAGTGGTGGTGTTGAATTTTTCAGTCCTTTCTAGGAGGTAGAGAGTATAATAAAGTCTTAAAATTATGTGAAATTTCTAGATAAAGTGTAATGAAGTAATGAAGTACTGCATTTATGTGTATTACTGCAGTTATCAAGATTTGAAGGTCAAAATACACGTTTCAGTACATTTGCTTGTTTTTCTTCTTTTATTTATTTACTTAAAAAAACTCTTCACATTTTACATTCCATTCCCACTTCCCACTCTCTTCCCTCCGCCCATTCCTTCCAACTTCCTGCCTACCACATCCCCAGTTCACTTATCAGAGAAGAAATCAACAAGTCCAACACATTGCTTTTACGCAGGACCAAAGCCCTCCCCAATATATCTAGACTGAGTAAGGAATCCCTCCAAAGAGAATGATCTCCAAAAAGCCAGTACAAGCAGTGGGGATAAATTCTGGTCTCACTGCCAGGGACCCCACAGTCTGCTCCAGCCGTACAACTGTCACCTACATTCAGAAGGCCTAGTTTAGTATTTTGCTGGTTCCTTTGCTCGCAGACCAGAGTTGGTGGGCTCCCATTAGCTCAGTAAGCTGTTTCAGAGGGTGTTCCTATCATGCACTTGGCCTCTTTGCTTCTGTTCTCACTCCTCCCACTCTTTAACTAGACTTTCAGAGCTCAGTCCAGTGCTCCACCATGGTTCTCTGCATCTGCTTCCATCAGTTGAAACCAGTTTAGACCTCTGTGTGATTTCTGTGGGACTTACTGACTGCTGGAATTAGGAAGGACCAAAACCCTCAGTCAACAGAATGGTGCCCAACATGGGGCAACTGCTCTGCATACAACCTGAAAGAGCTTGGGAAGTAATTCTAGACACAAAATAACAGTGTTAAGCACGGCTTCTTGATAGCAGCACTTTCTCAGGTGGGCTCTGTTTGCTAGATGCAAGCACTCTCATTTAAGAGAGGCTTCCTGACTCAGCTTTAGCTGGAAAGCCTTGCAACTCGTTTAAGATGTCTTGCAATGAAACACTTAAATGGTGTTAATAAAAAGCTGACTACGTACTTTTTGGTGCTGGCAGGGACCTTGCAATGCCACAGAGTTGTGGCGATTAACATGGCTCCAGCCAGTGCCTCAGCCATTAGAAATTAGTAGGATCCAGCTGTCAAAGTTGCAGCTTTTATCCTAGCTATATCGCTTAACATATTAAAGACTCATGTGGTCAAAAAGAGATATGCAATAAAGAAAGATTCAAAGACAAAGAAAGCCTCTAAATCGTTTACAATGTGGTAAAAATATATGTAGGCTTGGGAGAAAAACTGACACAGAAAGACAAGTATTACATGTACTCACTCAAAAGTGTTTTTAAAAATAAAGCAAAGAAAATCAGCCCACAAATCACAATCCCAGAGAACTTAGACAACAATGAGAATGCTAAGAGAGACATACATGGATCTAATCTACATGGAAAGTAGAAAAAGACAAGATTTCCTGAGTAAATTGGTAGCATTGGGACCTTTGGGGAGGGGAGCAATGAAAAATGTAGAGCTCATTAAAAATCAATAAAAAAGAAAGTACAAAAATCAAACAGGCCAAAAAAGGAGAAAAGAAAGGATAAAATCCTCAAAATAAAACAAAATAGGAATTTAGGTGTGCTGTTACACACCTTTTATCCCAACACTTGAGAGACAGATTAAGAGACAGAGGCAGGCAGACCTCTGTGAGTTCATGGTGAACACTTGAGAGACAGATTGAGAGACAGAGGCAGGCAGATATCTGTGAGTTAATGGTGTGATGGTGCACACCTTTAATCCCAGCACTTGGGAGGCAGAGGCAGACAGATCTCTGTAAATTCAAGGACAGCCTGGCCTACAGAGGAAGTTGCAAGACAGCTGAAGATATACAGAAAAACCCTATCTCAAAACGTCAAAAATTAAAAATAAAATCTAGAGTTTAAAATAAAGCTATATAAAAATAAAAAATACACAAAAAATATGGATACTGTATGTTATTATCTTCTTTTTAAATTGTTTAAATGCTGAGGAAGGAGCAACAGCTGATAAAAGATATTTGTTTATAAATGTTGCTAAATTAATTCAAAATAGATATTTAAAAAAATAAAAAACCTTGACTTCAAAATTTAAGTCAAAAGGTATGTTATTTTGGAGAAGAAATTTTGCTTTTGTTTCCACAGAAAATGAGAGGTTATGGATTCATGCTGGTTTAAAAATAAATTAGGTTTGATCAAGAAAGAATCCCTAAAAAAATCTCTGATAGGAGGTAATGGCCCAGATGTCTGAGTCTACATCCAGAGCATATTCAAGACTGCTGCCTGATGATCAAACCTCACAGAATACTCCAGTCACAACTTGATCATAATACTAAGTTTTCTTTAGGTCCCCTTGAGATTATCAGCATCCCCAATCAGCAGAAAGTAGCCTAAAAAATTACACCTACATTCTCCCCAAAAATGGACTATAGGTATTTTCCTTTGTTTAGAATGTTAGTTACAAGTTTATGGATAATGATCAAAAAAAAAAAATGTATGCCCAAGAGTGCTATTGCTAGGTGTTGAGGTAGGCTGATCCAATTTTCTGAAAAACTGCCATAGCCTATCATTGGTGTTTTTTATCTTAGCCATTCTGACTGGTATAAGATCTTAGAGTCATTTTGATTTCCATTTCCCTGGTGGCTAAGGATATTACATTTTCTTAAGTGTTTTTCAGCTATTTGAGATTCTTCTGATAAGAATTCTATGTTTATATCTCAACCCCATTTTTAATTGGATTATTTGGTATTTTTATGTTTAATTTCTTGAGTTCTTTTTTTGTTGTTCTTTTTTTTGTATTTTTTAATTAAAAATTTCTGGCTCCTCCCTGCCTCCCTTTTCTTTCCACCTCCCCACACTCTCCAGTTTAAAGAGCAGTCAGGGTTCCCTGCCCTGTGGGCAGTCCAAGGTCCTACCTCCCTTCATCCAGGTCTAGGAAGGTGAGCATCCAAGCAGGCTAGACTCCCACAAAGCCAGTACATACAGTAGGATCAAAAGCCAGTGCCATTGTCCTTGGCTTCTCAGCAGCCTGATGTGGGAGTGTCATATATCAATCTGTTGATTTCATTGGTTAAAATAAAGAAACTGCTTGGCTGGTCCTGATAGGTTAGAACATAGGTGGGTGGAGTAAACAGAACAAAATGCTGACAGGAAGAGGAAGTGAGCTCAGAAATCATGCAGCTCTGCTCAGAGATGCCAGGCTCCTCTCTCTTGAATGGACAGGATAGCTCTGCTCTCTGAGACACACTCACAATGAAGCTCCGACCCAAGATGGATGTAGGCTAGAATCTTCCCGGTAAGCGCAACTTGGGGTGCTACACAGAATATAAGAAATGGGCTAGTCCAGGTGCAAGAGTTAGCTGAGAAGAGACTAGAAATAATGGGCCAAGCAGTGTTTAAATGAATATAGTTTGTGTGTTGTTATTTCGGGCATAAGCTAGCCAGGCGGCCGGGGTGTTGGGGACGCAACCCTGGTGCTCCTATTTCAACAGCAGCCCTCATTGTTCACCATATTCAGAGAGTCGGGTTTTATCCGATGCTTTTTCAGTCCCAGTCCAGCTGGCCTTGGTGAGCTCCCAATAGATCAGCCCCACCATCTCAGTGGGTCGCACCCACTCGCGTTCCTGGCTTCCTTGCTCATGTTCTCCCTCCTTTTGTTCCTCATTTGGACCTTGGGAGCTCAGTCCATTGCTCCAATGTGGGTCTCTGTCTCTATCTCCATCCATCGCCAGATGAAGGTTCTATGGTGATATGCAAGATATTCATTAGTATGGCTATAGGATCGAGCCATTTTAGGCTCTCTCTCCTCAGCTGACCAAGGACCTAGTTGGGAACATCTCTCTGGACCCCTGGGAGCCCCTCTAGAGTCAAGGCTCTTGCCAACCCTAAAGTGGCTCCCTTAATTAAGATATATACTTCCCTGCTCCCATATCCATCCTTCCATTATCCCAAACATCCGATTCCCCCAAGCTCTCCCCATCCTCCCCTTCTCATTTGTCTCTTCCCATCTTCCCTTCTCCCCCCCCCCCCAGCAGTCCTCCATCTGATGTGGGGTTGTTGAAGATCTTTTTTTTTTTCCATTCAGTTGTCTGCTTTTTGTCTTATTGCTGTGTCCTTTGCTTTACATAAACTTCTCAGTTTCAGGATGTCTTATTTATTTATTGATGCTCTCAGTGTCTGTGCTACTGGTGTTATATTTGGAAGTGGTCTCCTGTGCTCACGCATTGAAGACTACTTACCGCTGTCTCTTCTGTCAGGTTCAGTGGAGTCAGATTTGTATTGAAGGATCTAATTCATTTGAACTTGAGTTTTGTACTTGGGGATAGATATGGATCTATTTGCATTCTTCTACATGTTGACATTCAGTTATGCCAACATTATTTGTTGAAAATGCTTTCTTTTTTTTCATTGTATAATTTTTAGTTTCTTTGTCAAAAATTATGTGTTCATAGGTGTGTGGATTAATATCTGAATCTTTGACTTGATTCCATTGGTTCACCTGTCTGTTTATATGCCAATACCAAGCTATTTTCATTACCAGAGCTCTATAACAGAGCTTGACATCAGGGATGGTGATGCCTCTGGAAGTTATCTTATTGTACAGGATAGTTTGACCACACTGGGTTTTTTTTTTCATGTGAAATTGAGTATTATTCTTTTGAGGTCTATGAAAAATTATGTTGGGATTTGAAGGGGATTACATTAAATGTATAGATTGCTTTTGGTAAGATTGCAATTTTTATTTGTTGGTCCTATCTATCTAAGAATGTGGAAGTTCTTTTCTTTTTCTACTATCTTCTTCATTTTTTTCTTCAAAGACTTAAAATTCTTGTGTTTGTTTCTTTTTGAAAGCTGTGAGAAGTGAGGGTATCCCAGTCTTCACTTTGGCTCAGAGATGGCCATCTATTTTTTTCTTCCTCTCCTAAACATTTTTGTTCTATATGTACTTCTTCATAGAAAGTTACCTTCATGTGAAGATACTACCAGATAGATTAAAATCAGCCTTCATGTGGATTCACTCTTCTGTTTCTGCAAATAATTACTAAAGCGCATTCAGAGGTACAGTGGATTAAAGATTCAATATAGGAATCTGGTAAGGGAGAAAGTTTAACCTGTAATGGGTATAATTCTGTAGGATATGTATAAGTTATTGTACTTATATCCCTAGAGAAACAAGAACCTTAGCATTTACTGAACAGTACAGTTAAATCCACAAGCTAGCCACATAATATTTAAGATACCTATGAATATAACCAAACAAAATTTTTAACTTTCTTTAAAACATTTTGAGATTTTTGTGGGATCATGACTTTTTTGTAACTTGATTGTGTGTTTCTTGAGATTTCATTTTTGTTGATGACCACACTATATTGTGTTGTCCTTAAAAGTAAATGTGTGTATGCTTTTGCTTTTTGTGATATGTTCAGCTTTTTTATGTTTAGTAGTGCATGGGTTCCAGGCTGTATCATCCAAATGAAGACAGCCTACTTGCAACAATAAGATCTTACATGTGTTCATGGTGTCTTGTTTAGTGAAATGTAGCAACTGCCAGTAGTGTTGAACCATCATGTTAATAAATGATGAAGAGTTACAAAACTTTAAGTATTTTAAAGTATATACCAGCAGGTAAGCATTATTAAATCAGAGGTGCATCCACACATGTTGCCCTTTGTACATCTCCTGCTCTGCTTTAGAATCAGCCATTTGTTTTGTAGTTAATAAACAGCTGAGTTCAGAAGAGCCCAAATTTTGCATTTTGTTTTCATATTAAATTCTGTAATAAAAGCAAATATACATTCATTCCAATGAATGAGATGTATCAACTCATGGTAGTTTTTCTTTGCATTTTCCTAGTAACTAATGATATTGAACTTTTTCATCATGTGTTCATTGGCCTTTTGTGTATTCCTGTGGAGAAATGTTTATTCAAGTAATTTGTGTACTTCTAAATTGGGACATTTTCTTCTTGTTTTCAAATTGTCAGTTTCTTTATATAATCTGCATACTACATTTTTATTATATATATGCTTTACAGTAGCCCCATTCTTTAAGAACTTTTTTTCATTTTTTATATTGTACTTTGATAAACAAATTTTGAAATTTATGAATTCTAGTTTATTTCTTCATTTTATACTTGTTGCACATGTCTAAGGAAGAGTTCTTGTCATTGAGCCTCTGGTACTGGAGATAGACTACAGAACTTTGAACTTGCTGGGCAAGGACTCTGCCACTGAGCTACAATAGCATCTTATTTTATTAATAATATAATATTGATAAGTCTATTCAAGCATAAATGTAGAAGTTAGCTCAATTCAGGAAATAACCAGACTAGCTAAAAGATAAAGCAACTATATTTTTATTTATTAACATGGAAGAACTCATAAAACAAAAACAAGAAGTTCAAGATCAGCTGTGCTGCATGGGAACTACAAAGAAAGCGCACCTGGGCTGTGTGCCCATTTTTGTCAGGGTTCCAGAAAGCCACACCCTAACTTACTGCCACCTCTTGAAGATAATTGGTTAACAAAGATTTATATCACATAAATTTTAGCAACGTAATATACAAATAAAACATCAGTGAAATAATTGTCAGAGTTTCACGATATATACTGATGAAAATACAATCTGTTCTCTACTTTGCTGGAGTGGACATGATTTTTATTAGTTGAATAAAATTTGTTCCCTTATTACTTTAATCACATATTATTCATCAAAGTTCAGTAAGGATAAATATTATTTTGTTCTAAGGTAAACAGTGACATATAATATTTTTCCATGTAGTCACTCACATTTAATTATAACAACTGCTCTAAGCAGTATAGACATGCAGCTTTAAAAGATGGGCTCTTTTCTAAGTTCACTGAGTTTATGTTTTGATGTGCATGCTTAAATAAATTAAACAAATATTAGTTCAATCCTTCTATTACCTAAAGTATGAAATTTTTCAAAGATATCAAAGCAAACATGATGAATTATGAGGAAACTGCTTATCATATATTGCTTATCATAGATAAAATATCCATATGAATTCCAGAGGTTATTAATTATTCATAATTTTTTCAAAAAACTGGTCATTAAACATTGTATATTTTTCAGAATTAAAGAGAAAATTTGTGGGTAATATATGAACATAGGTTAAAAAGTGTAAAAGTATGGTATCACTTTTATCTTCATAAATTTGTAATCTGGTAAGTAAGGATTTTCTAAAAAGTCAGGTAACCATATCACAAGGCCAATGAAGCATTGAATCAGGGAAGGTTCCTGATGTTGAATTTGATGTATAAGTAGACCTTCTATTGTGATAAAACCAAAGAGAAACAAAGGGTGAAAAACAGTTTTAAAAATGTAATACAACTTTTGTGTAGAAATGAAGTAATACAGCATGAATAATACTCATTAGCTGATGTTATATCCGACTGCAAAGACAGAAATCATTAAAGAACTTTGCTGCTTCTACCCTGAAGAAAACTGACAACCATGGTGTCTTCAGACTTTATGGTGAGAACATTAGAGTACGGCCTAGTTGACTGCAAGCAAAAACACTGGTTTTTTTGGCTCCCATGCAGAAAACACATGTATGCTGAAAACATATGGACTGACCTTTCAAATGACACTGCACCACAGCATCTCTTACATAGACTGTCATATGAGTTATATGGTTCGTGTCATCAGTGTATTAAGCAGGAAGCCTAGAGTTTTATTCCCCTCAATAATTCCATGGTAATTGTATCCTACATCTACAAATATATCCTATAGTGGGCATTAAGGATTAGATTATGCTGCCCCCAAACCCAAGTTCTTACAATAAACTCCTAATATTGCAGAGAATGCTTATATTTGGAGATCATGTATTTAAGGAAACAATATAAATTAAGTGAGATAACAATGGTAGAAATTAATCCAGGAGATTAATATCTTTATATAAGGAAATCAGAACAGAGACACACAGGGATGGATATTTAGGAAGACACAGCAGTCTGGGTGCACTGGACACAGACCTCAAAACAAATCAACCCTTTTGCAACTTTCTTTCCTTATCTGCATGTATATAGTGCTAACAAGATAACTTCTGTCCTTAAATCTGAGGTTCTTTGTTATGGTAATGCTATCCCACTAATACAACTCACCATTTCTTTAAAAAAATGACAGGAATATTGTCCACCACCATCAGTTTTTACAGTGTGAGTTTGAAGTGATGTGGGAGTGATTTCTTATTAATAAAGAAACTGCCTGAGCTCATTGATAGGCCAACACTTACATAGGTGGAGTAAACAGAACAGGATTCTGGGAGAAGGAAGCTGAGTCAGGAGTCACCATGATGTTCCCACTCCAGACAGATGCAGGCTAGAATCTCCCCGGTGAGCACACCTTGGGGTGCTACACACCTTATAAGAAATGGGCTAGTCCAGGTGCGAGAGCTAGCCAATAAGAAACTGGAACTTATGGGCCAGGCAGTGTTTAAAAGATTACAGTTTCCGTGTAATTATTTCAGGGCATAAGCTAACAATGTGGGCGGCCGGGTGCGGGGACACAGCAGCCCTGCCGCTCTTTATTACAACATTGAAGTCTTGAAAAGTTAAGTAAACTAAATTTTCTCACTTATATTTTGCCAAGAAAATGAGGCAAAAATATTTTTAACTAGAGTAAACATTGAATCTGTTATTTAACTCTGGGACATTTCAAGAGTTAGTTTAGTATGGAATGAAAGGCATAAAAGAAGGTCATACAGCCAACAGGAAATGATGTAATATCTCTAATAAAGCAAGCAGTGATATCTTCCATAGAATTTCTTGCCACATTCTGTTTGAAACTGAAGAAATGTAAGAGATTGTTAATAGGAGTTAAATCATGTTTTGACTCCCTTTTTATTATCAGTGGTAGAAGTTACTAATTGTAATACCAAAGGTATTATACTTCCAATGAACAAGCAATTGACTGTTTACAGCTATGACTGACATTCTCTTCTTCCACTAAGCCTTGAGAAAGATTTAGAGCAAATTGATATATTGATTCAAGTAAAAAGATTATTAGCATGATGTTCCATTGTCTTTATAAATTATTTTTCTCCTATATTTTATATATACTTCCATTCCTCCTTTGCCTTTTACAGATCTTGTTAGTTTGCAGTGTGCCTTGAGTTTCCTAGAATGTAGGCTGCTGAATATGTCATTCAACAGCAAGACCCAATCACTTTTTCAAACAATGCTTTGTTCTTTATTGTTAGCAACAACATATTCCTTGCTATTATTTCACCCTGTCTCAGCCCTAGATCTAGATAGACCTCTATGACTGTGTGTAGTCATGCAGCATTAAGCAACTAGTGAGAAATTATGAAAAATCACAGACCATCTGAGAGAAGCACACATCAAATCCTAATATCTCACACATTCTTCAGTTGAAGTGAAGGGAACATAATTTTCCTTCTACAGAATCAAAATCATGCAATTAAGTGATTTTTTGGATAAAAGTACATGTACTGGACTATTGCAACTAAGTTGCCACTAATTATACTATGTCAAATGACAGAAATTATCCCTGATCAAAAGAATAATTCCAATAATAGTACTATGTACTGTGTGTGCAACACTAAATATAGATCTTCATATTGCTTGGCTTCAAATACATGACTATTGAAATTTAGGTCAAAGAGAGCAATTCCTCCGCAGGATTTGAACAGCCGTCTAGTTGTGCAATTCTTCCTGAGTACGTATTTCTGCAAACATTTAATTTTAAAACACCTGCTGTACCTCTTGGAAATACACAGAACCCAGGTATCTAGTATGTTTGGTTCAGAACTGGGAGTAAGTGAGTAATAGTAGGTTTGTTGTCTGTCTGTCTTGAGCAATGATAACCTACTTCTTAATTAAGGGAGACAAAAGAAAATAAATGACTCTTGCTATATCCCTGCCTTACTATAGCAATATCTTGGTACTGAGATTTCTAATATTCAGTTCATGTAGAAATTGTATAATGTTCCATATCTGAATGTGTATCCCACACTGAGAAAGGAAATAACAAATAGGGCAATCTGGATTAAACAGTTTTTCATTAATATTAATATGTTAAATCTCTAACTCATAGAATAACAATATGTAAGAGAATTACATGTTGTAGTTTGATACAATATGATGATGAGGAAGTGATCAAATCATGATTCATTCTTTGAAAATCAGAAAGAGATAGATACCAAGGATTCTGAAGAGCAAAGAAAGGGTCTCTAAAGGATGGAGCAAAAAAGCAACCATCTACAAACCAAGGAAAGAAAATTCATGAGAAACAAACTCTGTAGATATCTTGAACTATGAGAAATATATATATATATATATATTTTTGGCTACTGGTCTGTGTAGTTTCATTGTGTCAGCATGAACCATCTAATATAGAAGGGAAAGAGAACTAATGAAGATTACATTTACAATGTTGTCTTTAATGATATGCAAATTATGTTCAATATTATGCAAATTGTGTTTGAATGTTATTAACCAACTAAAAAATAGGCAGGCTGTGCATTTTATATATTGGAACACAGACATGAGAGAATTTATCTTCACATTTTGGTCATTGAATGAGAATTCTAAACATAAGAGGCTGTTCATTGTTGGGGATCAAAGATTGATTCCCAGAATCCACATAATGATGGAAGAAGAGAACCAATTCCATGTAGTTTTCTAACTTCCTAGTGGTATGTGTAAATGTACCTGCAAATGTGTGTGCATATGTGAGCGTGCATTCATGTGGAGGAGGAAGATTGATGTCTGCTGTCTTTATTCAATCATTTTTGGCCTTTATTATTTGAGACAGGCTTTTCCACTAAATCTAAAGCTCATCAAGTCAACACTTAGGATAAAAGACCAATGGGTAGCAAGACTCCCCCAGACTTACTCTTCCTCTAGCATTTCATTTATATACATTTCCAAAACTCAGATTTTGCATGTGAATGGGACTCTAACTCAGATCCTAATGCTTAAAAAGTAGGCATTTTATTGACTGAGCCGTCTCCCAAGCTTAAATACATATAATTTTGAATGAAAATCTCACTCTTCTAGAGAAACTCAATGTAAAATGAAAAGATGGATTTTTTAAAAAAATATTAAAAATTTAATAAAAAAGAAAAAATAAATTATACTCACATACTTGTACAGAAGCATGCATCTTAATTGCTTCCACATCCAATCCAATTGTCTATCAAGGTTAATTGTCACAGTGTTTTGGCAGAAATAACAACTATTAATGGAGTTGTCTGAATGTGAATGAATATCTTAAGAAACAAGGATTCGAATTAAGTAGACTATTTTTTACTACTGCAAATAATAAAAACTTCTCTAAAAATAAAAAAAAAATTCTTTATATCTTGGAAAATACCAATATCATGAAATATTGTAGCATCATGTGTTTTTGCAGACTTTAGATATTTATTCCTTTTATGTGGCTCTATTTATACCTTTCTTTTTTCTTAAATACCTTCTGAAGTGGAGGTTAAATATATATGCATCTCTCCTAACTGAAAGGTGATTTTGTCAAAAAAAAAATTCCAAAAGCTTGAATTTTAACAATACCTTTATGCCTTCTTTGTGCATGAAGTTGAATTAAGCAAAGTATTGATTTAAGAAAAGTCTTAGCAAATTTTATATTTGAGCATCAAGAAATATATATATATCCTCTAACTAAACAAGAAATTGTGCCCAAATAGAAGTATAACCCCTCAGAGGTAAAAGGTAAAGCTAAAATAACCTCTTTAGTATTATAATTTCAAAAGTAGTTTTGTATATATAATGATTTTTAGTAAATATTTTGCCAAAGAAATTATATTTTGAGTGTGATTAATCCAGATAGAATCAAATATAGTGCAATCACTGATTTTTAGCCAAGGATAAACAAGAGACAAAGTCTTGATAAGATTTCAGTCTTATAGCTAGTGAATCAGGAAGCCCCTGATCAGGGCTCACATCCATTTTACATAATCTAGTAGACTAGCATGATTGTGCTGCTTCTGCTTGCATGCTGGGCTTTTCTTTTTTTCTGCCTCAGGGTTTCCTCCTGTGTGCCATTAATGTAACCCATTTGTCACAATCATATCTAAATCCAGCCAAATGATGAATTATTTGATGAGTGGACATTTGGGACATTATATTTTCTTACTTCCCAAATTATAATTTTCATGAAATCAGCATTTTATATTAAATGTTGCAAAGTAAAATAAACTGAGATGCGTCTGACTATGATTTCACAAAATGGTAATAAATACCTTACGGATAAAATGTCACAATAACCCAACATTACGTTTTAGGTTTGAAATCAAGAATAGAATTTTACTGGTTTTCATTAGTGAAATATTCATTTGTCCATGTCCAGGGGAAAATGCATTTTCTCTTGAATATAGACCTCATGGGACTAAATTTAGAAATTTCAGATAAGACAGTGAGTTCATTATGGCAAAACCACCTTGAGCTGGGCTGGGTTAACATAATTGTTGCTATCTTCTTCTATGTTAGCAGCAACCCTGAAAATAATTTAATGCAGTTGGTAGCACTTTATTCATTCTGTGAACTCCTGATAAGACCCAGATGAGCTACAGAAAAGAAGCAACGCATGATCCAGCTGTAGGGTTGAATTATTATCAGCTAGTGTTTAGCCTGTCCCTGTATAACAGAGCCCAAGGGATGTGAATGACCACACCTATCATTTACTTCTGGGCTTCATGTGCTCACAGAGGATAGGCAGTGAGCATTATGGGACCCTGAAGTCTATCATCTGATGTCTTTTACATATTTGTTTTGACAATCAATTGATATTACTATTTTGATTCATGAACTAGGAACTGTGAAGCAACCATGAACTTGAGAACATAGAGATGTGGCTTCTCTCTCCCATTGGGTTACTTTGAGTGGCAGTCCAGCTTAAAAACTCAAGGTTCACTAACTCTTTTAAGCTTATGTATAGCAATACCTAAGTGTATAATAGTGTCTGTAGAGCAACTTGGACTTTAAAAAAAAAAAAAAGCTCACATGTTGTATAAGAATTTGTTTTTAAGACTGTAGCTATTTTTGTAACAGTTAAGCTTTGGCTAGCACATGTTTACATTTGACCTTAGTTCAAAAAATAATCAGTATCTTATATTGTTACTAATTGCCCATTTGCCTTTCTTAAGTTACAGATAAACCAACATTAAGGGACCCAGGGCTTCTTTTCATTTGTTTCCTCCCTGCTATCAGGGACAGTTGTCTTAGAGGTCACACTAACTTCTAAATTAGTTTGGCAAACATTGTATTTATAGGCCATTTAAAGTAGCACCTATACCTTTACCTGAAGAACAGAATTGGGTCACTTCCTACATTAGTAAATTCTAGACAATTTTTCTTTCACATGCTAAAAAATGGGAAGACAACGAGAAGCACTAGAAATGCAAAATCTCCCATGATTAGTTTGCATCTGGAAAATGAAAATGTGTACCTCTGAAGTGATTAGTTTGTGAAACATTGGTTTTAAAAGCTCTGTAAATCATAGTGGATTCTGCAGATGCTCCTTAGTTCTGCCATCTGAAAATGGTCATGGAAGTTATGGATTTTACAAGCCGGGAGCATTCAGATGGAAACAATTCTCCAGGCTCACTGTGCTGTGCCTCCCGAGTGGGTACATCCTTTGTTAGAGCTTTGCATATCCTCCCTAGATGTGAAATAAGAACAAGAACTCCTATGTCTTATCCCTGATTCAATGCTGGCTTCAAGTGCTCAAAATTCAAAAGCTAATGAGCATAATAAAATAAAAATCCTACAACATTAATAGGGTAGCTTGACAGAGCATCTAGTCTTTAGAGATGCACAATATTTTCAGGTGTTTCGATTCTTTTCTGCCTAATAAATTTTATAGGCTCATCATCTGTTATCACTAGAAAGGACTGAGGCTGCTGGGAAAATGCACCATACTTCTTTGTTCTCAGGGCAAGAAATAACCAGTTTAAAAACCTACTGGATTTTAATCTATTACAAAGACAATTAAAAAGAGATAAGGGTGAGATAGGGCTAGAACAAATTAGGAAGGAGGGAACTAAAGTTCTCAGGGAAACAAGTTAAATCACTAAGCACACCCCTCCTAGTAGAAATCATGGCAGAATATCTTATGGGAGAAATTATAGTCTATTGTTCAACACATTGATCTGTAGATAAATGGATAGCTTAAGGTATATCACCTAACAGTAATTAAAATAGGAAAAAGGAAAAAAAGAGAAATGATAATACTCATCACTTTGAAATGAAGACATTAGATAGACTTAAGATAATTCATTCAGTAGAATAGTCCGAGAGAAAAACTCCAAACATAGCACATAGGTGAAGGGGCAGGTAACTTGGATGAATTATCATTTATAACCTCAAATAATAATTTACTTTTATATTTAAAATTTTCATATATATACATACTATGTATTACTGTGATAATATTTATCACCAGCTCTTCTTTCTTATTCCCTTCCTTTCCATGCCCACAAATCCCTTCTCTCCAGCAAATCTCCTTTCTATTTTATGCCACTTTTCTTAAAATTCAACATGTTTTTATGAGCATGAATAGGGGTTTATTTATTTGAGCAATGCCATCTTATTAGTGTCTAAACCAAGAAAGAATATGACATTCCAATACCAGATACCATTAATTTGGAAAAGGATGGTCTCATGAATCCATTTACCATGCATGGTTGATTATCACCATACATTCTTGTACAGATTACTACAGTTACTGTGAGCTGATCAGTTCAACAGGCATGTTACATTCAGAAGACAGTTTTTACTGCAGTTCTCTCTACATTCATTCTGCTTGCGATTCCAAAGAGTTTCCTGAACCATGGAAAGAGAGATATAAATGCCCTATGTAGGACTAAGTACTATATTAATTCTCATCACTTCGACTTATTATGAGTCTCCATTCACTGTTTACCACTGCATAAAGACACTTCACTGACTGAGAGTAACACAAATTCATGGCTATTAATATAACTATAGAATTCAGTTATGTAATATGCTTATCCAGGAAAATCTATTCCAATAGTAGATTTGCTTCTAGGGTGATGTGGGAGTGTCATATATCAATCTGTTTATCAATCTGTTGATTTCATTGGTTAAAATAAAGACACTGCTTGGCTGGTCCTATAGGTTAGAACATAGGTGGGTGGAGTAAAAAGAATAGTATGCGGACAGGAAGAGGAAGTGAGCTCAGAGAATTCATGCAGCTCTGCTCAGAGATGTCAGGATCCTGTCTAGCGGGCAGACAGGATGGCTCTGCTCTCTGAGGCACTTGTGATGAAGCTCCGACCAAGATGGACGTAGGCTAGAATCTCCCCGGTAAGCACACCTTGGGGTGCTAACACAGAATATTAGAAATGGGTTAGACCAGGTACGAGAGTTAGCCGAGAAGAAGCTAGAAATAATGGGCCAAGCAGTCTTTAAATGAATATAGTTTGTGTGTTGTTATTTCGGGCATTAAGCTAGCCAGGTGGCTGGGGTGTTCGGGACGCAATCCCGGCACCCCAATTTCAACACTAGGGCCTTTAACCTTCCTCCTATTCATGGGTTTTAGACCAACCTTACACTGTTGTGCACCATTTCAACATAGTAGATTAGGTCCTAAATCAAGACATAAATCAGTTGAATACCCCATATCAGCTGTGCCACAATTACACCAGGAGGCATATCTTGTTTGGCAAGTCAGTAGCGTGGCACTTGGGTCAACAGTTAGGAAAGACCGTCGATTGGTTTTCTCTAGCAGGATAGTAGATGAGCAAAAGCTTCTGGTACTATATAAGCTAACAAATATGGAAGAAATTTACAGTTCAGATCTAGCTTAATTTCTCTATGTCCAACATCCAAAGTGTGTGGTGTCTTCAACATTGAAGTCAAACCATCAGATTCTGATAGGGTTACGTACAAATGGGAATAACCTGAATTATTTTGGGGAGGAGAGGGATGCAGCTTTCCTGACCAACAACTCATAGGGAGGTATCCAGTACTTGCACTAGGAATTTTCTTAAATAATATATGTGTTCTTGAAACAGCATTATCCACAGATTCACAACAGTTTCAATCCAATGTTTTTTTCTTTATTTTTGGTTTGTGTGTGTGTGTGTTTTAATTCCATTTTAAATGAGATTACAAGTTATGGATTTCACAGGACAGTCTCAGACAGTCCTAGTTTGGACAATCATTTCATCACAAATAATTTTATTTGTTAATTGTGTGCCTGGAGAACCAAATAGAAGGTTAACAATTTAAGATAAACATACACCCCATAAATTTTCCATTTTTTTCTAGAAAAAAATATTAACCAATATTTTTTTTTAACTTTAGAGTATAGAGTTTCTCTTTTGTTAAATAGATAATGTAGGGGAATTGGGTGTATAGAACAGAGGAAAGAGCAGGTTAGTAGCCTAAATGAACATCAGAGAAGTTAGATGAGTAGTGATATCTTGGGGTTATAGTTCAAAAGACTATTCCACCTCTTTCAGAATTCAATTTGAAGTTCTTTATGTTCAGTGTATAAAAGTTGCTGTGATGTTAGGTAAGACATGTCCAGTTTGATCCTCTGAGAGTATGAATTTATTCCCCTTCATAAATCCTATATGATCAGTGAGTTACATCAAAATAATTGAAAATTAAAATTAAGTACACAACTTAGCTTATAATGTAAAGGATAAAGATGTCTCTCACAAAGTATTTTTGCCCTGGTTCTTACATAAACAGACTTATCAATGAAAGTATACTTTTCAAAATTTTTCATTTCTGTCTTTCAGAAAATCCTTTGTTGTCCTGGTTTGTCGCTGGTTGAAAGTTTGACTTAAGCTGAATCTGCCAAGCTCCCATGAGGATCAAATGATTAATAATTGATAGCATGACAAATTATGAATGGTATCTACTAGGTATGCAGCTAATGTTAGAGCTGATTAATGATTATCTTGAAAAGCACTTTAGCATGGACTGTTAAACATGGAAGTAATAAAGATGTCCCACTTAGCCACCTAGACTCAGAAAGTTTTAGTTTGAACATTGGTACAATATATTAGCATGTCTTAGAACAAAATATCCAATCTGTGAAGCTTCATTTCTTTCTAAGGTAAGTTGTGATTTTTATCAATTCTTATAGACCTAGTTATTGTAAACCCAAATTAAATGAAGAAAAACTTTGTACAATGATTGTATATAAGATGGGATCATTGTCTTGTATTAGCCAGGCTATTATAACAAGAAATACCTATGTATAGTAATCTATAAACAACAGATATTATTAAAAAATAGAAGTTCAAGACTAAGGATTTAGTGTGGGCGTGAACTGAAGCTCCGACTGTTCACTAAGTAGTGACTTCTGGCTGTGTTCTCAATGTCAAAAGAAAGAAACAAGTTTCTTTAGACCTTCTTCATAAGTGCTTTGGTCCTATTCACAAACCTTTCTTCAAAAAGACTATGCCTCTTTATTGCATCTCTGCATAAGGATATTGGCATGACACAGACTTTCATACCATATTAACTACAAAAATTATTGTTGTTAAGATTATTGTTGGTTTTGTCGCTTTATTACATTTACATTCATTCTCTATTTAGTCTCTGCCCCAAACCTGACACCTTTTTTTTTTTTTGGATATGTAAGCACATGAATAAACCAACAAGTCAAAGTGAAATTACTTAGTAAACTCAATCTCATCATAAATCTGTATTTTTTCATATTTTAGACTACCCATATTTTAACCAATCTCTCAATGTTTGCTCAGATTTTTATATAAATTAAAATAAACAAAATTGGAAATTTGAAAACTTATGTGAGTTGCTACAAGCACACGTAGGTAGTGACAAGAAAGTGAACAAATTGGGACCTTGAATTCAGAGAATTTTTTTCCCTTTGTACTCCTGTTTTCTGTGTCTGTTTGATGCTGTATAGTTGCACTAGGTCATCTATGAAAACATCCATTAACTTTGAGGGAATGTCTCTGAGATTCATGTGCAGTTTCCATCTCTTTTGTACTGATTATATATTCATTCTAACAAAATCTCTCCCATGGCCTTGTAATAAAATGTGCTGTAAATGAGTACTACATAACCATTCATTTTAGGTTCTGAAGTAAACATTCTGCTGGTACCTGCAGAGTAAATTGATGTTTTTCTTAACTCTGTGCTTTTGTTACTTTTCTCTCCTGAACATAAAGGTTGTACTTTATATATAACGATACTAACAGAAATATATGAATAAACAAAACAAAGAAGCAAAACAGAGTCCTAAGGGGCACACCTAACATTTCTTTACTAGAATGTGATTACCTTTGGCGAAAGTATTTAAGATTCCTCAATAAACCTTTCTTCTATTCAGAAATTAGTAACATTAAAATATGATATTTAACAGTCATCTGGTACATAGACAAAGAAGCTGGGATTTATAAAAATGCTACCTTTCATACATATACATACAGACTCTCACATACGTACATGAGCCTCACAATTTAATGTTTAGAAAACTAACAAAATAATTAATACTATATATCACTCTTGGTGGCTGTTTAATGCTCCTGGTGAAATCAATACTTAAGCACCTGGGACAAAGCCCACTTTATCCAAGGACTGAATTAGTGTGTTGAATTATATGTTGAAGTGATTTGGTTTCTTGGGTTTCATCAATTATATTCTTTCCAATAAAGCATGAAGCTATAGGAGCAATTGCTGATGAAAAGAAAAAAAAAGTGTTACCTTATTTATCTTGATTATAGACGCTATCAGGCCAAAAATATTTTGGTTTTCTATAACAAAATAAATACTGAATGCATAATATTTGAACCAAGTAGATATTTTACCACATAGCTTGATTCCTGTCCATTCTCATTTCATCTGAAGCTCATCTCCCAAAAGTCAGCAACAACTTCCTGAACCCAAATTACTTTCTGCTTCAGTTATCTTTTTTTTCTCCTCTTGGTAAATATTGCACACACTTCATAAACTTCTATGTTTTCACACCATTTCCTCTATACAACATATCACTTAACAATACTTATCAACATGTACCAGTTATAGACTCAATAGGAATACAGCAATAGACTAGAAAGACACATTACCACTTTTACCTTTCGTATGTACTACTTCCTTGATATCCTTAATGACTTTACTCTTTCACAGTGCTACCAATGGTTTCTTCCTTTTTCATAACATTCTTGAATAAATTCTCTGTCTGTCTTAAGTTTTGTATACATTTTTTTCTGATAACTTTATAGATGCTTTGGTCTACAATCAGGTCTCAACCAGTCCAGATAGAGCTAATAATTTAGAACCTTCCAGTGAATCTGCTGCTCATGAATTTATATCAACTGTAGACATGATCATGGCTAAATTATCATGTTCATTTTAGGACAGAAAACATGTAGTCAAAGCTACCATATTAGCTTTTTTAGTGGCCAACCTCCCTTAGTCGTTTTATTATCTCTATATAAAGCCCACTTGCCAGACTCCATTGACTTTATTCTCTGCTTTTAACTAGTCCTACCTAAGATGATAAAACAGTTGAGCACTTTCCCAATGAGCAGACTATCAGAAGATGATGACATAAACACATAAACCATTTCAGTATCTCACAGTTCACATGATGCTTCTAAGACAGAATGGTCCTGAGAATGGGATCTGCCTATTTGAAGTGAGTGGTACTTTCCCTGCACAGTAGATGGTATTTGGTTGGTACCAGTGATGAGGATGTGTTATTAATATTTGCAAAAGTAAGTCATCGTGCAACACCTAGGTAGTTTTTCTGACTGTACCTCATTATAATGAGATTGTTCATCAGATACCTTAACCTTACAGTTTCTTCTTTTATGGCTATATTCATGTGATGGATAGTCCCTTGATAATCAGACCAGCACTGTGAGAATTACTGAAGATGTTTTATGAGTTCAAGCTGCGGGGTCCCATCTCAGCTATGCCTGAACACTGCTGGAGATCCATTGTAGTTTGAGAATAACAAGAACCAATAATAAATTTATCTTGTAGTTTGATGGTCAAAGAATAAACATAAAACCCCACTTGTAAACTCATAATAGGAATATCCTACTTCAACTTTTGTAGTATGACAATTATTTGTAGAACAGTCACGATGTGAACACTTAACAAATAAAGGTTGGATTTACTTGAAATACCAGAATTTTAGAGACTGAGGCGAATGAACTGCAAATTTTAGGCCAGCTGGGGTTTTGTGCATAGCAAGAAACACCAGTATCCCCATTTAAAGAGTAAAAAGAAGGTCTAAGGAGATGGATCAACAGGTAAAATGCTTGCTGCATAAGAACGAGGACCTGAGTTTAGAACATCAGCAATCACATAAAAGGCAGGCATAGTAATCCACATACATAATATGAATCAAAGGGATTCCTGAACCCCACTAAAATGCTTAATTCCAGGATTAGTCAGACACCTTGACTCCAAGATAAAATAGAGAGGGACAGAGGAAGACATCTGCCATTGCTCATTTTTTCCCACATGCATACTTACAGGGAAGGGGACCTGTACAGATGTACAAACACACACACACACACACACACACACACACACACACACACAGAGAGAGAGAGAGGAAAAAACCATACAGCCAAATAAACAAATACAAATAAGCAAAGATAAAACCAAAAACGAAGGTGGGTAGTGGTGGCGCAAGCCTGTAATCACAGCAGTCAGGCAGAGGCAGGTGGTTCTCTAAGAATTTGAGGCCAGCCTGCTCTACAGTGCAAGTTCTACATCAGGGTATAAGAAAACTACAGAGAAACTCTGTCTAGGAAAACAAACAAAAACAAAAGAAACTAGTCAAATGGGAGTGTGGGTAGGAGGATGGTAGTATATCTTAAAGTGACCTTAAAAATGCAGATTTTCACCCAGCCCAGACACAGGTCAAATATTGTAGTTAACTTTTATGTTATTATTAATCACTGTCAAGAAAAGGAGAATGGTGGAAACCCACCTCCAATTGGTTTTGTATGTGTATATATATACTATTTTTGCTAAAGGAAAAGAGTTTGCCAGAAATCTTTACTTTTACCTTACATGTTAAGTTCTACAGTTTTCTTATTTCACTTTGCAACATTTCTAAGCTTTATGTAACTAATCCAGCATGTGTGACAACACAGGCTTCACTTTAATATTCTCTTATAAAAGAGGGAAAGAATGGTTAGAGCAAGCAAGTCATCCACGATGGCAGATGACATGATTCTGAAACAAGATTTTGCTGTATAGTAAACTCAGTGTTTACAGACTATGAACTTTGACTTAGGAGCAGTGAAAACTTTATAACATGAATTCACTGGGCAATTTTTCAGAAATGCTAACAACTATTAATGAGACTTCCACAATTTGTCAGTCCTTCTAAAAGTAGAAAATGCAGGGAACTTAACCTTTGACTACAACTATAGGACATTTGTTGACCAACTAGTTATATCATTAATCAGTTTAAATTTTAATTAATGTAATTCTTTCTGTGGTGTATGAGCTAAATTCCAAGGTTGCTTTAAAGAAAAATAAAACTGATATAAGAAATATACTGCCTAAAAGGAATTTGCAATGGAAATAACTTCAATCCTTGCAAAGGTAACTATATTACTTCCAAATAACTAAGAGAACGGGGGTTATAAAAATTTTTCTAGCTTATTTCATTAAAGAGAAATCAAACCCAAAGTACATAATCCCAGAAATCAAAGGCTTGCTGCAAACATCTAATTTTTTAGCCTCTTAAGTAAAAACAGCCACATGGAAACATCCTTGTCCAATTCATATCCAGAAGATAGACACTCCAAGAGCATGATATTTGCCTCTAGTGAGTATAGAAATTTGTGATGCTTCACAACATGGCAGCAAAAGGAAAGGAGCGAGAACAGAAGAATCCAGGCAACATGGGCACATATAGCAAAGCCACTTGTCCTGACTGACACACCTAAGAGTAGTGGCAACTCATATACTAGGGCAATCTCTTCTTATATTCAGTTTTCAACACTGTTGCATTAGCGTTTATGTACTCCATTCATGAACTTGAGAGTGACAATCATTGTGCATAGTGAAGTAACTTGGATACAGTAAATGTCTAGATAATACTTCATTACCAGAATGGAAAAATGGAAAATATAAAGAATGGGGGCAGGTATTAAATGCTTCATTTGATGATTGTGGGTTGCTTTGAAAAGTTTGAATGTCATTTCTATACTTATATGGACACACACTCCCATGCCAGATATTTTTTTTTTGGTGTTTGTGTTTAATACAAATGACAATAATGAAGAATCATAAGAGAACTTTATTGTCATGTGACACACTAAAGTTCACAAGCAGAAAATGTGATAGCTCGCGTCCATTCCTTCTTGAAGACTGACAAAATGATTTACATAGAGATAGAAGTCACTCTTACTGGAAAATTCCCTTCAAAATGTGCTCAGAACATTCCTGTTTTCTCTTGTCCCATTAGTAGAAGACAGATCACAAAAAGAAGCTGCTTGCACACTTAGACTTAACTGTACCATCAGGGATGCTCTTTTCTGAATGTCTCTCCTGATAGTCTCATCACCTTCTGATACACTGCTGCAATTCTTACATCATCCACAGCCTTCCGATGAAGGTTAGAAATGCCCCACAGGGATTTAAGCCCTCACATTTAGAGGAATTATATAATGTTTTCACCGTACTCTCAGACTCAGGGTGAAAAGCTAACTCAATTTTAATGTTAAAAAGACCAAGGCCACATTTATTATGAATTGAAAATAAAAGGTTTGATGCAATGTCACTGAAATCCGGAAAGAAAACTGTCTAGATTTGTAAGACTAATGGAATTTAATAGTAACAAGTAAATTAATCAACCAAAGGTGCTAAGCCAATGCTACCAAAGAAGGTGCTTACTAAGTGGATACTCTGACCCTAAGGATTGCCAAGTATAAATAAGGTCTTTTGTGCAGAAATTATCTGAATAATCAGGTAGACCAGCAACGTGCTGCCAATCAATGTTGTCATGACTCTCACTTCATCATCAAAATTGACAGAATTCAACATATGCATGAAGTAATTTTACTGAAATTGCTTAATTATATATTTACTGTTTCCTTACTGTATAACCACCAAAAACATGTTTTCTCTAAGTCTTTTTTAACACACACACACACACAAATTCTTAGACACACAAACTCTCTCACACACATACCACACACTCAATAAGTAACACACATATCCATAACTCAGCTATTTTACATACCTGTTTAACATGGGCATTCTTGCTCCCACCAACATCTTCACATTTGCCTAGGCAAAAGGTTGAGTAAATTTAAAATTTTATATAACTTATGTTTCTTCAAAGTACATTTCTTAGAAGCTTTGCATGATTACCTTTTAAAATTGGCTGAGATAACAATTGTAAATATCAGTACGCATCTCTGCTTAGGTCCACCTCTAATGACAAAAAGTTGATGGTCTTAGGCAAAATGGAGATACCACTAGCCCAGAGTTGAACATCATAAGAAAAGAAAAGATTTGTTGCAAACAGAAAGCTAATCTACTGTAGATAGTGAAATATTTGATTGGATTAACCCACTGAGATTTTGACCCTTGTTACTCTGGGCCAACCTAGGTTTCCTCTACCTAAACATAGTATGTTTTCATTCACTATGAGGTATTCCAATAAAGAATCCTGAGCAAAGACTTATATAAAGTAACTTGCCAGGATTTCCAAGATCAACAAAATATTCCTCTAGTTTTACATTCTTGACCTCTTTTTGAGACTTTCATCAATTGGAACCTGCCCAAATTAGTGAAGCATTATATTCAGAGTGCCAGACACACTGTGACATGTAAATTTTTCAGAATATTTCAATTAACATCCTTGCTGGTTTACATTTCCTTTATTCATGTAGAGCTATTGAGTTTAATATTTTAGTGGTATTGTTCTAGTGTAATCTGGCCAGCCTACTTGTGCTCTGCTGCAAAACTGGGTCACTCCCTGGGAACTTTGAGCAGCACCATTTTCACAGCGTTTGATATTAGCAATTGGCTATTCTCTGCTCTATGACAGTATGACAGTTTTTCTCTGGGATGATAAATTGAATAGTTTCATTCGTATTTTGTAGAAAACCCCCTTAAATATAAAGGTTAGCAATCCACTTTTGAATGAACGGTGTTTTGGAGAGAAAACATTTGTATATTTCTGAGGGCATCTGGTGCTTTAGGTTCCTTGAAGGACATTGTGAAGTGCCTGTCAGCATTTAAACTCTATGCTCTCTTTGGGTGTATGTGGTTGCTTTTAGCCGTGGCTTAAAAGAAGTGGGAGTCAAGTAGATCCTATTTGCCGTTTCCTATGACAAGCTTCTTTTCCCTTTATTCAAAAGCTAAATTGATATTTCTTTTTGTGTGGGGGGTATATAGGGTAGAATCCTTTGCAGAGTAAATACTGGGAAATGCTTTCTTTGTAGAAGAATATGCTGTCTGTTATTGATCAGAACTACATAGAATTAGGCATAGAATCTTGCTCCTTCTAAATGGTGAAAGGCCGTTTATTCCCAAAGATGATCATTTGACACTGACTTTTATCCCTCCAGGAACAGCAAGCATCATAGATTAAAGGCAGGATTGTTCAGGATCTAGCAAAGATGGATCCTATGGTGTCTTTGTGTTGCCCATGTTCCAACCTTTCATATGCCTAACACTTCATAGAAAGCACAGAAAAGAAGCATTGATGGAGCTCTAGGCACGGGAAATATTTTCACTGTTTTAGGATGAGAAAAATTGGACTGGTTTGAGAACATCCCTTTAATGTTTTGAAAGTCATCTTTCTCTGAGGTTAGCCTTATCAGTGTTGCCTGTAGTTATGCTGCGGATTCATACTTGATCTCAGTCTGGGTTTTCAAGTATCTTAGCTTTTTATTTGGCGGGAAGAAGAGTAATAACTCCTCCACGACACCCTATCCTAATGTCTGAAACTGTGAATACATAGTATGATTTTCTGGAAAAAAAAGAGTTAGTAGATGTGATGTATTAAGGACTTTCACATTGTTCCATTCTAGCAAAGTGGATCACAAATATGGTTATGGAGAAATACACTTGCCACAATGCTAGGTTTGAAGATGGCAATAGAAATCCACAAAGCAAGGGCTGGGAAATTCTTTGAAAACCTAGTAACAGTAAGGAAATGGGTTATTTCCTCAAAGGCGCAGAAAGGAACAAGCCATGTTCCATCTTGATTTTAGCTCAGTGAGTCTTGCATCAGAACTAGAAAGTAGAAAAGCTATGAGGTTTTAAACTAAATGAGAGGTAATATCTAATTTCAATAGTGAGAGGCTAATATATATACCAGGAGTGTGTCAGCCTTTCAGAATTTGGTATTTCAGAATTTCCCTAGCAGGAAGATGAAGTATAACAAAATATTCACCTTGCTGTCAAGAAAGAAAGAGAAAGAGGAATAATTTCAGGATGGCACTGTTCTGTCCAAGGCTGTGTTTCCAATAAACTGAGCATTGCCTACAGATGCTACCACCTGATTGATTCATGATTAGCATGATGCAGAGGGACCCAGGCAGTCTTCCACAGAGTAAGATCCAAAGCAGCTGTAGGCTTCTGAGCAAGACCCATGCCCATAGGAGAGACATTGAAATCTTTTATTTCTGGGTATGGACAGTCATCTAACAAGGGTATAAATAGTTTGGGATATTTGAGAAAATTATTATTTAAAAAGATATCTTTAATAAACTTGTGCTTTGAAAAATGAGAAAGTAACATCTTGTATCTAATAATCAGAGTTTAAAGCTTCTTGATATAAATGGTTTGATCTTAGGAACTCATGAATTATAGTACCTTCATATGAATAAATAATAAAAATATCTGCTCCCTATCCTCAGGAATGACCCTATCCTATAGCAATACTGACAAATATCTTGCATGATGGATGGAGATAGAGACAGAGACCCACACTGGAGCACCGGACTGAGCTCCCAAGGTCCCAATGAGGAGCAGAAGGAGGGAGAACATGAGCAAGGAAGTCAGGACCACGAGGGGTGCACCCACCCACTGAGACAGTGGGGCTGATCTATTGGGAGCTCACCAAGGCCAGCTGGACTGTGACTGAAAAAGCATGGGATAAAACCGGACTCTCTGAACATGGCAAACAATGAGGGCTGATGAGAAGCCAAGGACAATGGCATGGGGTTTTGATCCTACTTCATGTTCTGGCTTTGTTGGAGCCTAGCCAGATTGGATGTTCACCTTCCTAGACATGGACGGAGCGGGGAGGACCTTGGAATTTCCACAAGGCAGGAAACCCTGACTGCTGTTTGGACTGGAGAGGGAGGGGAAGAGGTGTGGGGGGAGGGGAAGAAGGGTAGGAGGAGGGGGAGGGAAATGGGAGGCTGGGAGGAGGCGGAAACATTTTTTTCATTTTTCTCAATAAAAAATTTAAAAAAAAAAAAGAATCCAAACCTCAAGCAACCAGTTTAAACTATACCAATGAAATAAAACTTAAAATAACCAAAAAATAAAAATAAAACATATCTACTGATACAGACTCAAGTTTAAAAAAAATGGTAAGATAATGACATGAAAGCTATAAATTAATATTTTTATTGAATGACAAAATACTGACTGGAACATGTTAGGGAATCAGGGCATCAGAAATTATTTATTAGGTAAAAGAAAAGCTTGTGTCCAAGACTGATAAGCTAAATTTGATCCCCTGAAACCACGTGTTGGAAGGGGAGAAGGACTCCAGAAATTTGGCTTCTGTCCTCCATGTCTGTGTTGTTGGATACACACATGCACTCTCTAGCTTTCTTTCTCCAACTGTCTATGTCTCTCTCATAAATCAAAGTTTAATATAGATAGTATTCATGGAAACTGAGAAACACATAAAACATCCATTCTATATTTAACATTTTCCACCTGAAAAAAATGAAAAAGAAGGATTATTTCATATATATAACATATAATTATGTATAATATAAATTGCAAATTAATAAATCATAATGGATAAAAATCCATGTTATATGATAGATTTATATTATATGAATTATGTTATTATATAATAAATTTATATAAGTCAAGGTTATCTAGAGTAACAGAATTTATAGAATGAATTTCATATAGATATATGTTGTGTATATATGTATATATATATATGTGTGTGTGTGTGTTTTCTTTGAAGAAATTCAAGCCTCTAATTTAAATTTCCACTTTAAAATTTTACCAGGGGTTGAGCTCAAAGTCTTGTGTACACCTAAGCAAGTGTTCTACAATAAGGTCCACCAGATCTCAAACAGAAGCCACACAGAAGAGTTATATAAATCATCTGGATTTATAGAAACACAGATTGCACCAAAAGAAAACACCAGTATTAACTTTTCAATGGCAATAAGTGTACTGCTCTTATCTGGAATGATCAATATGGCAAATTCTGACTATGTGCACCAGTAAAAGTCAAAGGGTACTTTGCTGTGTTTTCTGAGAAGTTTTGGGGTGATTTTAGTATTTTAAATATAAAATCTACTTAAATTAAAATATGTGTTCAGCATTATTTGTCATTAAAAAAAGAGAAAGTAAGAATAAAATCATGCCATATCTCTTAGAATGGCTAAAATAATACAAATGGTTTTCAAGATGCTTTGATAAACTGTGTGGTGGTGACACATGCCTTTAATCCCAGCATTCGAAAGGCATAGTTAGGTGGATCTCTGAGTTTGAGTCCAATCTGTCTATAACAGCTAGTTCAGGACAAGCTCCAAAGCTACAGACAAGCTCTGCCTCTAAAAGCCAAAAGGAAAAAAATAACAGAAGAAGATGATGATTTCTCACAGACTTAATTTTGTCTTACCATGCAATTCAGTAGTAGCACCCTTTGTGTCTACCAGGCTGATATGAAAGCTTATAAATACACATCGCCTATAAGCTGCAGTTCTATTTTCTTTATAATCACTCCAAAAGAGAATCAAACTTTTGTTCTTTAGTATAATGATAAATAAGACAACTCTGTGCTGGGAGTGTTAAATTGGTAGCATCCCTGCTCAGCAAGCAAGAAACCTTAGTTTCAGTCCCCAGGTTCACATAGACTGTATGTGGTGGGAACAGATCTGTGATCCTAGTGCTCAAAAATGGGAAATCAGGAAGATCTGAAGATTACTGTCATCTTTGGATTCATAGTCTTTTAAAAGTCAATCTGGACCACCTAAGTCTCTGTAAAAGAAATGATGGAAGATGAGAAAAAATCGGGAGAGAAGAAAGAAGGCAAGAAAACAAACAAAGAAGGAATGAAGAAATGCTCTTGTAATTTCATAACAAAGTGAACCATCAATCCATGAAAAAATGTGAGGGTACAGTTTTCCAGACCTAATACTGCATACTACTTTCTTCAATTTCTATGGCATTCCTAGAAAGACACAGAAGCAGCTAAATTAGAATGATCAGTAGTTGTTGGTTGTGAGCATGAAAATCTTTCAGTAAGTTTAAACATAAAATATTTTTAAGTCATTTCGTTTTACACAATACTCTAAAGGTAGATACCACACATAATTCATTCATCAAAATTAATATAACTTTAAAGTACAAATGATAAATCTTAAAGAAAAATTTTTATTTAGGTACTCAGAAGACTCCAGAGTTATATAGACTGTGACGATTAAAAAAAAATTTCTAAATCCTTCTATTCAAATTGTATAGAATAAACTACCTGAAAATGGTTGAGGGAGTCTCACTTAACTATCAATAAGAAGACACTGTAAAATTAAAAGAGCAAAAAGAAATTGTGTATAAGAAACATACACACATAAAAGTAGCTCTAATGAGTCCAGGCTGTTAATCTTAACCCATTACATTTATGTACTGAAAGAGAACAATTAAGTTGTCAAAGATGGGCTTCCTTCATTGAATCCTTAAGAACTAGATCAGAGTCAGAGCTATCAGGGTATATTTCAATTTAATATTGGTTTCAGATGGAATATATGCATATAGTTAATTTAAACATAAATGAAAGTCAATAGATAAATGATAGATTTTAGATAGATGATAGAAAAATAAATATGTAGGTGATAGATGATAGATAGATAGATAGATAGATAGATAGATAGATAGATAGATAAAATATACTGGCAAACAGGAGAGGAATACATGAAAGAATGAATGAGTGATGCCATATACACTGATATATTTCTTCATATGATCAGCTGAAAGGGCTTTGGAGAAACCACACCCTTGGACAATGACCTTACTCAGTTCTCAGAACTTTGTCTTACCTCTGAGGATGTACTAACATTTTGGGGGGTGGGAGATATGTCTGATTCTAAGGATAAAAGAAAAAATATATGACTAGAATTTGTATTATTAGTAGAGAAATATAAGAAGTGCTAAAATGTCTGAACTCCACAGCCTACACAAGAATGTAAACATGTCTAAGGATGCCTCAGAGCAGGTAGTGGAACATGATTTTATATGTCAAAATGCAAAATACTTTCATGAAAGTCTGCACAAAAAGAAATGCTGAAGAAGAGACAAGTTTCTTTTTATTTATTTATTTATTTATTTATTTATTTATTAAAGATTTCTGTCTCTTCCCTACCGCCGCCTCCCCTTCCCTCCCCCTCCCCCCAGTCAAATCCCCCTTCCTCGTCCACCAAAAGAGCAATCATGGTTCCCTGCCCTGTGGGAAGTCCAAGGACCACCCACCTCTATCCAGATCTAGTAAGGTGAACATCCAAACTGCCTAGGCTCCCACAAAGCCAATAGGTGCAGTAGGATCAAAAACCCATTGCCATTGCTCTTGAGGTCTCAGTAGTCCTCATTGTCTGCTATGTTCAGCGAGGCCGGTTTTAACCCAGGCTTTTTCAGACCCAGGCCAACTGGCCTTGGTAAGTTCCCGACAGAACATCCCCACTGTATCCTGAGTGAGGTAAGCCAGACCCAAAAAGAGGAACATGGGATGTACTCACTCATATTTGGTTTCTAGCCATAAAGAAAGGTCATTGAGCCTATAATTCGGGTTCTTAGAGAAGCCAAATAAGAAGGAGAACCCAAAGAAAAACATATAGGCATCCTCCTGAATATCAACCTTCATCAGGCGATGAAAGGAGACAGAGACAAAGACCCACATTGGAGCAACGGACTGAAATCTCAAGGTCCAAGTCAGGAGCGGAAGGAGAGAGAGCACGAGCAGGGAGCTCAGGACCGCAAGGGGTGCACCCACACACTGAGACAGTGGAGACAAGTTTCTTGTACAGAAGAATCTCAAGTTCCTTCTGTGACCCTCTTGAGTATAGGATGCACTCCCTTCCTCCACTATACACAGTATAAGGGTAGTAGATTCCAAAGAACAACATGGAAAGACAGAGACTAACATTACAGGTGTTTAAATTCAAATGTATAGTGAAGCTGAGCATGTTATGTCATGTTGACAGAACACATGCTTCACCTGTATGTCAGAGTGATGGGTTGAAACAAGTTTCTGTCTGTGTGGTATTCTGTCAGGTGGTAGGCAATTCTATACCTATATAACATTCTTTTACATAGTCTTAATCACAGAGTAAGCATAAATCACAATAAAGTTAATTAAAATATATTCTGTTATCATATAATATATTATAAACACTCCTCAGAACTGTCTATCTCTTCAAAACAATGCTGGAGAAATAGCCCCAGACAAGGGATGCTTGCAGTGCAGGTTGAGTACTGTGACTGAAGACCATCAATTCAAACTAAAGGGATTCTGGATGAAGTGTAAACTAGGAGCAAATTCATCAATCGTGGTTCACTGGATGCGTCAAGCACACTATACTAATGTAATAAAGAGACAAGAATGATTAATGGTGGAGAAAAGAATGGGGCAGAATTTCAGGACCACGTGACTGGTCTGCTGCAGATCTGAGAAAGGAAGTTGATGTGGAATGTAAAGCAATGTTCTGAACTTCTTTACAGCATTCTTTTTTGTGTACATCTACTCTAAAATGAAAAGCATACTGAAAAAAGAAAAAAAGACACGCTTTCTTCCACTTACGGACGAGTCAGTCATGTTACTTTCAACTCATCAAATATCATTTTCTTGCTTTATAAAGTGGGATAATCCCAAAACTGCTGTGAGGATTACCTATAAATTCCTTATCACAGTATCTGGCACATACCAGATGTTAACAAATAGTGGATCCTATCTTGCCACCACCACCACCACATGTAATTCATTTTAAAAGAAATGGTTTTTTTTTTTTTGGCATTGTTGTTTTAAGAAAATCCATTTTCTCAGCAAGACTATTTAAAAATGGTAACATAATTTGAAAATAGTTCTTAGAGGGGGAATTTTAGAATCTCACAATAGCATGGATAATTACTGAAATAAAATATAATCAGTATTTTTATGAGAACCTTCATTAGTAAAATACAGATTTTGGTCAGTCGAATAATCAATTATCAAATTAAGTCATCAATATTAGGCCTGTGACTTTTATTTAGAAACTTGGAAAAAAGAATGGAGGGTCTTGTTTTGATTTGACTGTAAGTTAAAACATTAAGAAGGGATTATATAAAGAAATCCTTTAAAGATAGTTTTAACCGAAGATAGCCCAAGATACCTGTAACCTGGAAAGGAAATTTTCTGAATATTAAACTACAAAATACTATTTTAATAAAGAGAAGAGTAATATAATATACCTAAATAATAGAATGTTTCAATTATTG
This sequence comes from Microtus obscurus, assembly GCA_963919715.1. Classification (NCBI taxonomy): domain Eukaryota; kingdom Metazoa; phylum Chordata; class Mammalia; order Rodentia; family Cricetidae; genus Microtus; species Microtus obscurus. Next base: position 1,707,717 of record CAWTZC010000501.1, on the reverse strand, counting down.
TGAAATAGTTTGAACTGCCTTAGGTAATTCTGCCTTACAAATCTGGGCCAATGCAGAAATAATTTCATTTTTTAAAAATAACTACCAAATTTGCAAGAAGAAAATTCAAGGTTTAAGTGTAAAATTTTATTTAAATATTAAACTTTCCTAACATCTGTTTTATCTAATTTTAACCACATTAAGAATGTATATGTGCTATTGTAAATACTGACAAATACCAGTAAAGGAAGAAATGTTTACAAAGTGACAAGCATGTCACATCTATGAATAGCCTCAACTTTTAACAGAAATGTGTCATATTCCACATCAGTTCATTCACAAGTACATTTGAGGGTTATTTTAGCCTCATACCCATTTTATAACTGAATAAACTATGCTCTGAGAAAAGTTACAGCTCAACAGACTCATTTCTTAAGTACTTCTTTCTAAACACACAAAGTGTCCTGTCCCATGCTAGCTGACAGACTCACATTGTTAAACAGCCATGATATGGTTCCCCCTATTAGAAAATGTCAGGTGAATTCATTACCTGTTACTGTGTACCATGATGAATCCTATCTTCCAGGTATGTGGCAATAGTGACTCAATCCTGTTACCAGAAGAAGAGTCTGTTTCAAAAGACTCGAATATGTCAGAGGCAACTCTTTAAAGGAGTTATAGTAATGGACAACTCTGCTTTAAAAAATTTACCTCACACCTCTATGTACTTTCTCTATTACATACAGCTTTCTGGCAGTACCTGAATACAAATCAAAGTAGAAGAAAGTAATTTAATTTTTCTCTTTTTCTCACCATACCCAATATAACAAATAAACTTTGTTATATATTTAACAACACGATCTATTTTTATAGATCTTTAGTATTTCTTTCTTAAAGATTAACTCTTTTTTAGAAGATATATTTTATTATTTATAAAATATTTTTAATATCTAATTATATTAAATTATATACAACATGGTCAATGTTTACAAAAGCCAGACAAGGACAATTTTAGTTAAACTACCACCATCCCCTTCAATTCTGCACTAAGGAAGAATAAATGCATTTATTCATAAGAACATGATCGTAATGTAGTATTGGAAGATCATATTTTCACTTCAAAGGACATGTTCAAATTGTACCTAGTCATTTGAGATCTGAAATATATATTTAATAACAATGGGCTTATATTGGGTCAAGAGTTAGCCATTATAATAAATGTATGACTATATTTACAGAAGTTTGGAAAGGTATTGACAGAGTTTGGGCATTTTTAATCAGCCATTTAGCCTGAGAACTATTGCAAATGACTGGCTTGATTCATTTCCTTTTAAATACACTGGTCAAGTCAGTCATAATGGTTGAAATAATCCTGGTGTGCAGCAAGAAATAATGTCATTGACTTATTCAGGTTCACGAGTTTATAGTAAACAATTGCAAATAGGATCCATGGCCCTTTCACTAGAGCAGTCCGTGTCTAAACAAGAGAACAGGTTTGAATATCAAAGCACAGTCAAGCACAAAATGTGTTTTGATCTTTAAGTGCAAGATCCAAATACATTTTTAGCTTGCCTCTAAACCTCTTTCAGTGTTTGATGCCTAAAACCTTCTTTTCCCCCATGGGATCATAAGGAAGAATGTTTTGACATCTTAGTCATTTCCATAACAACAGATTACAGAAACAAGACAAGTAGTCAAAGAAGGAAAATGATATGAGTGTAGAAACTGTTCAAGATCACTATGGAGAAAGACGTGGACCTGTGCTCTGCTTATGGAAAGAAAAGCAGCAAATTGTATAGGCTGGTGATAATTCTTTGAATGGATTACTGAGACTTCTAAATCTTATCATGATATATAAGTGTGTGTGAGCACATGCATGTGCATATGTGTGTATAATCTTGTCATGATGTATATATGCAATCTTTTCATGATGACATATATGTATATACACACACACCTATGTATATGTCTCTCCTTGTGTCATTACATAGTATAAAATTTTGTTCACAACTTCTTTCTGACATTTTATTTTCTTGTGGTTCCTGATAACTTTGTCAAGTGGGATATGAAAGTTATCAGTATTGATGTATCAGTGACACTCAGAGGAAAAGGTGCCGCTCCTTTTCAATGTCATTGGTCTCATAATACACACCATTTCTTGAAAACAAAGCATTATGCAGAAAAGTGCTACTAAAATTCAATATAATGAATACATCAGAAGACACAAAAGTTTTGGTAGAATTGATTGAAAAACAGTTTACTCATGATGGCTAACACTGTGTGTGGAGGACAGCCCTTAGATGTCACCTATATTGAGAAGACTATAGGAAAATCACAGACAAAGAGTCAAATGTTGCACATAAAATTGACTTGCCAACTGTACTGTGAATAACAAGATACCTCTTTGAGCCTTAATTACCGAATGATAAAATGGAAATCATTGTAATTTCAAGGCCAGAGTTATGTTTCAAGCTAACATTTGAAAAGTGTTGAATTCTCATTTTGAGTAACGGCCAGCAACCAGCATCAACAAGGAAGATGTGGGCAAACTCATGTAGGGTAGGTTCTCAAGAGCCAGTGTGATGCAGATTTTATGCTCTTGGAGATAAGAAAAATAAGTAGTGAGTCTGTAGTGCTGGTTCCATAGTAGGGAGTTCATGTATAGTTCTTATTTTGTCTTAGCAATTATTAGTCAGTTTTAAAATGAGTAAGTCCTTGTTATATCCATGATATGACAAGTAAATTTTGTCTTGTCTACATAGGGGATATTACTAACCTGGAGGAATATTGTCACCCAAAGTCAAAAGGAATGTGACTTCCTTTGAACATAATAGAAGAATACATCTGGGTGTAGTTAAAATTTTCACAGTTATGTTTTCACAGCAATCATTCTTGTTTCCAAGGTATTGGAACTTTCAGAGATCCACCTTTCTATGCCTTCCAAATGCTGGCAATAATGATTTGTGCTGACATAACCAGTTAAAAAGGACACCTTTTTCAGTAATCCACTACTTGATGCTAACATGCTTATTCTGAGTCTTCAGAAAAAAGGCACATTTGGGATGTCATGCAAACAACAATAACACAAAGCATTATGAAGAAATATAGGCAGTTTAACACCTCAGGTATTGATTAATATACATCAGGTGAAGGAAGAAGGGGGTGGTATTCAGAATGAATCGAAACAGAAGTGTTCTAACTCAGCTCCACCATGTTTTTGGTCAGTGATTAGAATTATCAACTTTTCTGATCGGCTTTTAAAGAAACTGATTATTTTGTGGTGTTAAAATATATAGAGGGGTTAGAGTTACTCTGAGATATTTTATGCTCTTTGTTGCTATTGTGAACAGTCTTGTTTCTCTGATTTCTTTCCCAGCCCTTTTATCATTCGTGTACAGTATGGCTACAAGTTAATCTTGTGTCCTGCTACACTATTGAAAGTGTTTATGAGTCGTAGAAGTTCTTTGGTAAAACTTTTGGGATCACTTATGTAAACTATCATCAGCAAACAGTGAGTTTGACTCCTTCTTTTCCAATTTGTAATTCCTTGATTTCCTTTTGGTCTCTTATTGCTCTACCTAGGACCTCAAGAACTATATTAAATAGATATGGAGAGAGTGTACAATCTTGTCTTGTTCCTGATTTCAATGCAATCGCTGGGATTTTCTCATAATTTAGTTTAACGTTGGCTGATGGATTGCTGTATATTGCCTTTATTATGTTTAGGTATGTTCCTTGTATCCCTGCTTTTTCTAAGACATTTATCATGAAGGGATGTTGTATTTTGTCAAAAGCTTTTTGGCATCAAATGAGATTATCATGTGGTTTTCATTTTTCAGTTTGTTTATATGGTGGATTACGTTGACAGATTTTCATATGTTGAACCATCCCTGCATCTCTGGGATGAAGCCGACTTGATCATGGTGGATGATGGTTCTGATGTGTTCTTGGATTTGACTTGCCAGTATTTTATTTAGTATATTTGCTGTAAAGCAAAGGACATGATCAACAAGACAAAATGACAGACTAAAGAATGGGAAAAGATCTTCACTAACCCCAGATTAGACAGTGGTCTGATCTCCAAAATATACAAAGAACTAAAAAAAATTGGTCATCAAAAGAACACATAATCCAATTTAAAAAGAAAAAAGTAATACAGACCTAAACAGAGAACTCTAAACAGAGGAATCTAAAATAGCTGAAAAACATTTAAGGAAATTTTCAACATCCTTAGTCATCAGAGAAATACAAATCAAAACAACACTGAGATTCCATATTACACCTGTAAGAATGGCCAATATCAAAAACACTGATGACAATTTATGCTGGAGAGGTTGGAAGGAAAAGGGAACACTTCTGCATTGCTGATGGGAATGCAAACTGGTACAGCCTTTTTGGAAGTCAGTGTGGCTATTTCTCAGAAAATTAGGAAGCAACATTCCTCAAAAACCAGTAATACCACTTTTAGGTATATATCCAAAGGATGCTCAATCATCCCACAAGGACATATACTCAAATAGATTCATAGCAGCTTTATTTGTCATAGCCTGAACCTGGAAACAACCTAAATGCCCCTCAACTAAAGAATGGATAAGGAAATGTGGTACATTTCCACAATGGAGTACTACATAGCAGAAAGGAAAAAAAAAAGACATCTTGAATATTTGAGGAAAATGCATGGAGCTAAAAAGTATTATTTTAAGAGGTAACCCAGACACAGAAATACAATTATCACATGTACTCACTCATAGGTAGATTTTAAACATAAAGCATAGAAAACCAGCCTACAAACCACAATCCCAGAGAATTTAGACAACAATGAGGACACTAAGAGAGACTTACCTGGATCTAATCTATATGGGAAGTAGAAAAAGACAGGATCTCCTGAGTAAATTGGGAGCATGGGGACCTTGTGGGAGGGTTGAAGGTGAGGGGAGAGGCAGGAAGGGGAGCAGAGAAAAATGTAGAGCTCAACAAAAATTAATTTTAAAAAAAAAGGGGGGGAAAAAGAAAAAGAAAAAAACTCAAAAAAAAATACAGAGAGGGAAAACTTAACAGATGGAAACAAACATGGTAGTTCAAGAACTTGCTGAAAGAGAACCAAGCATGAGGGCTAGAGAAATTGTTCAGGAATTAAGATCTTTCCGAACACTTCAGCTCAGTTCCAACAGCCATGTTAAATGGCTCACAAATGCTTGAAATGATAGCTACAGATTATTTGATGCCTTCTTTTTGCATTTATAAACTCACAGACACATGTGTACATATATATGTCCTTAAACACATGATTTCAGCATAAAGTAAAACTAAAAAAAAATAAATCATCATAAAAACAAAAATCAGGCAGTGTGTGATCATACTTTTCAAGTAAGGGTGTCTATGAAATGGTAGTGGGTTGTTGCTCCTGGTTTTGTTTTTCATATTTCCACAAATTTTCAAATTCCCTTGAGATTTTCTTGTTTGTTATTCAGTTTTGCTGAGATATTAGTAATGATTCAGGGATACATGATCCTCATGTGTCTACCTCCTGAGTACAAGTGTAAGGGTAGATGATGTACTCACAACATTTGCTGTTTTGTCAACACAATTTAACAATGTTAATGTTAAAGTGCTTAATAGAAGAGAATATAAGAAACATTTAAAAAAATCAGAAGTATCCCAGTTAAGGTGATCTCCAAAGTAGATGAGAATCAAGAGTGGCTAAAGGTGGTGAATGCTGGGTTAACAAATCAATAAAAATTCAACCAAAAATACTAGTGGATTGGACACTAATTCTCAAGAATGATAAAACTGGGACCAAAAAAAAAAGAGAAACACCTTCCTGAAGGGTCTCCACTTTCTCTGGGGTTTGAGGAAGTCTTCCTTGATGCCATCTGTTTGAGAAGCAGGTTAAAGGATTGAATACCATGAAAAATGTGAACAGGTTCATTGTGAGACTGCCACGCAGCACTGGTGGGATGCAATGAAGACCTTCTTCTCCAATTATCATTATTCTCCCCATGTGAAAAGCTTTCTTCCTTCTTGCCCGGAGCGTGTATTGATGGAGTTTCCCACAGTGTCAAACAGCAAGACATAATTCCATTACTCCTGCAACTATCCTTACATATTTATCCCTGCTGTTATTTGTGATCAGGGAAAGGTAGTTTGAATACAGATGAGGTTACATGAAATGAATATGTTTTCTTTTATTTGACTAAATTCAATTCTACCAGGAAAAAAAACAAAATGACCCTTGAAAGTATTGCATTTACACATAGATTCAAACTATCATATTAATCAAGTTATAACACTCATAAATACATATAAAATGTTAATTATCACATTTTGTCTTAAATCCTTAGTTTATTAACACAATCGGATGAGATGAGATATACAAGAATTTTGAGGAATATAAAATTCTTCGTCAGCACTCTATTTACTGGAATCCCAAGTCTCCCTAAGTCTTCTCAAGTCTAGAGGTATAATGAGACACATATAGAAAATGGTGTGAAAATTTTCAGTGAGAAAAAAATGCTCATTTTTCCACCTGAATTTTTACAAATCAATAAAATTTATGCCTTTCCAGATTCAAAATCTAGTTGTGTCTCAAGATGTGCTGACTATTCTTAATATGTCAAAAATCTTGCTGACTGATAATGCCAAAATACTGTTTTCTTTTAGTGTCATGAAAAATCAAGGACCTTGGTAAGAGGCACCAAAGGACCAAATTAATGAGGATATCATAAAATGACCATTATAGCAAGACTGAGCATATGTAAGTCTTTAATAATTCAAAATGCATTTTAAACACTGCGTAATTCATCTCACAGTTAGCAACCACCATTCTGCCCACACTCAATAGCATTTTATTTTACTTCTGAGTCCTTCAGAGAACTTTGTGGAATTTCATGAATCTTCTGCTGTCTGAAGCCTCCAACTTTTAAGGAACAATGTTATGATGAGGTGAAGTGCAATTCCCTATATTTTATTTGCTATTACCAAGAAACCAACTTCACAGAGTCACATGAATCTCATTGTTTTTTATTACAATGGAAGAAAACCTATTTTTGTTCTGTCTCTTGAGCATATTTCTTTGGAAATAATGTAGAAATCATTCTATTTTGGTCGATGCCATCATGTGATTTTGTTTTTATTCAATTGACTATTTATATTACATTTCAAAAGTATGACTCCATTTGTAGCCTAAAGATTAAAATTGTTTTTCTCTTTAAAAAGGACAAACCAAAAAGATGTATTTATAAAAAAAGTATCTAATTATTAAACTATAAAATCTATGATGTGATAAAAGTGCCTAACTAGATTGAAAATGATTATAAGTAAACATATTATAATAATTTCATGGTATTGGATTGCATCAATTTGTGTGATTATAAAATATATTCTGAGAAATTAGAAATATTGAATAGTTATAAATGTTTAAGTTCATTTATAAATAAATGTTAAATAATGCTAATCATATAATACCTATTTTGTTTAAGAGACTATACTTATATATGAATTACATAATTATTCTACATAATATGATATACAATTGAAATGATAATTTAAATAAAATTATTTTCCAAGAAGAAGTGGTCAAAAATAAATTTGCATCTATACTACAGTACCAATATTTTTAAGGAGCCAGGAAAAATCTGAAATTGCATTTTAATTTAATTTAATGTAATTGATAGTTCACATATGCAAAATCAGATGAGTTCCTTGTGACAGGAACCTGAGTGTGTTCACTTTGTCGTTGATTTCTTTTACGGAGCCCAAGCATATGACTTTTACATGGAGAACAATGTCTTTAGCTTTATGCCTTTGAGAACTCCCTTTATGGGCTATTTGCTTAATTTGACACTGTCTGATTTATTTCTTGTTTTGTTTTTGATTTTAGTCTTCTATTTAAATGTTTTTTCTTCAGTCAATGTGGTTTTCTAGATTGACGCTGTTCTGACAATTGTAATAAATAGTATTTTATTTTCAGACACTTTAGCCTCAGCTTCTAGAATTGTATCTTGATTATTGTAGTTTACTCTGTGTTTTTAAATCTTTTACCTTTACATTCATTTTTTATCCAGATTTTCTGTGTCACTGTAGTAATCTTACTTAGTTTTTTTTGTTTCTTGTCACCTACCTCAAATATCAGATTGATTTGCAACATATTTCTAAGATTTATGTAACTTAACCATATAGCCAATTTTATTTTTGTCTTTTCATTTACAGCATTATTTTTGTGCTGGCGATTGAACTCATAGCCTTATAAATGCTTGAAAAGTATACCATGAATGTAGAAAATAGAAATAAAAGACAAGGAAAGGGCATGAGTGCTCCTAGGTGTGGTGGAGAAAAAGTATATTATAAATGTGTGAGAGAGCGTAGGTAGAGACAGAGACATCTGGCGAAGTCCAGAGTGGACATGAATCAACTGAGCTGGGGCATGTGGGGAGGCTGGAAGGAAAGGAAGAGGGAAAAGAGCAAACCAGGAATAGTCACCAAGAGGTGGGAGGTACAAAAAGGGCAGGCAATTAAAATGTCTGGATTATATAGGGAGGAGTCTCTAAGAGCCTCCAGCCCAAGGGCAGGAGACTTCAAGGTAGGAGGCAGGGTAAACTCTGTAACAGGTAGGGAATGATAGACTCTGGATAAACCTGGAGGCAAGGTCTGATTTGATATGCCAAATAGTCACCTCAGCCATTTGTACCTGGTTTGAAACTTAACATGCAACACTATGGCTAAACTGCAACCCCAGATTTGCTTTTGTTTTTTTGTTTGCCAAATACTATGTATAAATGAAGCAATGGAACCCAAGTGTCATCATAAGGCAGCTAATATTCCAGCTTTCCTCAAATAAGCAGATAGCAGATGGGGAGCTCACTTCACTACAATAAAGGATGGAGTTATATTGTAACGCTGGGAGAATTGGTCCTTCATTGAGGCCTCTCTGTCTCTCAAACAGGACAGTGATTTGGCTACTAAGTAACTGGATCCCTGGTCCTTCAGTATCAAGAAGCTTTGAGTATAGTTTTAATTTTCTACAATTTTTGTCTTTCTGTTATGTTAGCATAACATTTGTGGAAAATCTCTGCCCTCTATAGGAACTTTGTTTCCTACATAGAAGCAACAATAGGCTCTTTCTGGAGCTCAGACTTCGTAGAACTCACTGGAAGTATTATAGAGACACCTGATCTTTTGTTTGGGACTACTTCTGTTTCTGAATCGTCAAGCTAGACCCTTGCTAGCTGGTTTCTCTCCTCCACATACATTTCTTCTGCATGATATGAGACTTTTCTTTTTTTTTTTTTTTTTGGTGTAATTCTAGAGTCAGCCAATATATAAAGATATAAGCTAGGTGGGTTCGGTAGTTCAGATAAGAACATTTCCTCTCATTGCACACAGAGATACACACTGTACTTAAATGTCTTCCCAAGATCTCATGTACTCTAAAGATCTCTGGGCCCTCAAATAAGTAGAATTTTATTTCCAAAACTGTAATGTTACATAGCATGCCTAATTTTGAAAAAGAGAGATTAATTCCAAGACGGATCTAACCTAATTAAAAGTCTGATATTAAGACACATCACAACACACACACACACACACACACACACACACACACCTCATCACAGCTTACCTTGGAGGCTAGTCGTCTTGATGACTTCGTAAAAAGCAAATTTCAGTGGACTGTAAGTGAAGAATACACTCTCTAGTAACAGAGATGATCACAGTCAATCACATTTTATTGCCACTTATTATAGGGGAGAAATGATGCCTGTTTCTTGGTTCTAAAGCATAAGAAGTTGAGGCCGACACATAGTTAAGAGTAAATTTCAGAACAAGGGGAATTATGTCAAATATTTGGTTTGCATTTTGCAATTTTATCCATGCTTTGAATAGAGATTGATAGTAGGGAAAGTTATGAAAAAGCAATGAGAAAAACTACTGTCATAAGTTGGGGAAAATGAGAAAGTAGGTGACTCACAGGATTGAAGTTACACATGACTGCAATAACCAAAAAACAACCAATAAATTAATAGCCTGAGCTGCCCACATCAAGGTAAGAATCAACATTAGAGAAAATTCAAGCTATGAATAGATCTCTTTTTCCATTCCATGAATAAATACATACACTATCATTGATTCATGTTTGTGGAATTTATTATATGAAATATGGCTTTCAAAGTTTGCCTGAAGTGATACAAATATCAGTGTGATTGCCAAATTGAGGCTCCTGGATTGTTACCATTAACACAACATGGAGGAAGACAGATCATAAGTAATAGAAATTGTTTGCTAAAATATATTGCACTGCCAAGAAAAATCTGACTGCTTGTATGAAAATGACAAAAAATCCTTTGGTAATTGATTTTTTTAAAGTTGTATTTCAATGTATATTTGTCATGACTGTATTAAAAATCACTGTGACTACTGAATATCATTTACCCATACCAGATATATGTTTTGTTGTGGCGATATTAAAAATCTCATAGCTAACAATCTATACAAAATTTAAATGAGTGCAAACAGTAGATGGTAGACACACTTAATTCAGAGGAGTAGTGTATCTACCAGAAATATCAGTTAAAAATCACAATATGCAAAGGAATTGCTGATACTGGAAATTAAATTCTAAGAGGCACACAAATAGTGTATCTCTGTGAGGAGGCTTCCCTCTGTGATTGGTGGCAAACAACAACTAATTATAAATCACAACTACAGGTTTAAAAAAATGTGATAAAGGAGAGGGTCAAGGTTCAGTGAAAAGCTGAAATAATTCAACATCATATTTTACAAGAGTCCTAGGAAGCCTTTTCCCAAGCAGTAATACTGGAATTCAGAACAAGGGAGAGATAGGAAAGGCAGAGCAGCGTGTGATCATCAAGCAATGTAAAAAGTTTAGAAAGAAGCCGGGCGGTGGTGGCGCACGCCTTTAATCCCAGCACTCGGGAGGCAGAGGCAGGCGGATCTCTGTGAGTTCGAGACCAGCCTGGTCTACAGAGCTAGTTCCAGGACAGGCTCCAAAGCCACACAGAAACCCTGTCTCGAAAAAAACAAAAAAAAAAAAAAGTTTAGAAAGAAGCGAAATAAGGTTCTGGGTATTACAAGGTCACATGGTGTAGGAGGTCCTTGTATCTATGTGTTGCTTTCATTAATAAAGGTTAATAAAGAAACTGCCTTGATAGGGCAATGCTTAGGTAGGCAAGAAAGACAACTGAATGCTGTGGAGAAGTGGCAGTGAGAGAAGCCAGGGATCCTCCACCTGAGACAGACGCTAGTTAGAATCTTTGACAGTTAGCCACTGACAAATTAATAGAAATTCATTAAATTAATGTAAGACTTAACCAATAAGAAGCTAGAGCTAATGGGCTAAGCAGTGATTTAATTAATAAAGTTCCTGTGTGGTTATTTCAGATGTAAGATAGCTGGATGGCTGGGAAGAACAAGTGGCTCCTTCTTGCAACAGTCACACAGTCCTATGAAGTCTATCCTCTCTACTCTCCTGTGGTAATGGCGCTCAGAGGGTCATCATAGAAAAGTGTTAGGCCTGGCACCTAGAATGTGAACTAAGAATAAACAATGAACTTCAAAATATTTCATAGCAAAGACCCTGTTGGTTTCATACCTAACAAAATTAATAAAACGTATGATTTCTATTTGATATATCTCTCCTCTGGCCGTGGTTTTTTGGTGTCAGAATATTATCAGCTCACATAGATGTTTTTAATAAAAGGATCTGTAAGGGTGAAATATTTAGAAAACACTTTCTAACATACTTATGTTTGTCCTTATGTGCTGTTCATATGTGTAACAAGATGGTCAGAGGCATTGTGGGTAGACAGAAGTGAGTACAAATGAAAACCATTATTAGTAAGATCCTTTCTAAATGATAAGACATTTATTAGCTTACAAATTTTGCAAGTGTAATTTTGGTTTTGACACAGAACTTGTGAGGCTGTCAAGTTAGGTTTGATCTGAGACTGCTCAGCTTGTAAATGAGAGACTCTGCCACCGTGACATGTTGGAGACTAACCGTAGAGACATATGTGAGAAATCTGTGCAGTATTTCCACTTTCAAGTAGTTAGTATTCATTTCCATCTACCCCCAACTAGTAAGATGCTTGTAACAGGATAAAATATTATGAGACTGGGGATAAATCCTTCATTTTGCAGGTAGTGCACTGGCAGAGTAATATGTATCTCAATGTATAGTGTGGCCACATTCTAGGAAAGGAAAACAAAATAAGAAGCATTTGAGAATTGACATTAGACATTTGTGTTCTACTTTTTCTGGATGTAGTCCTTACTTAATAGACAAAAACATATCTTTGATCACCAACCAAGAGATCTAATTATTAGCTCTTTTAATATGGAACAACAATTACATTTTAGGTCCCCAAGGATGTGCAAATGGGTAACTTTGATTCTCCATTTGAACTCAAGCCTTGATGTAAACCTGTTAGGCATTGCTTCATTAAAACACCAGAAAAAAACATTTGTTTAGGGAACCCCAGCAATACTTGAACTTCATCCCAAAGTTAATACAACAACTCCCAGGCATATTGTTAAACACTAGGAAAAGAAAGAATCCAATTTAGTAACATAGAAAAATGATGCATTAAGGGTCTGAGCAGACAAATAGGATTTTTGTTCAACCCAGCAATATTTAGCGTGTGTAAATATAGAAGTCTAGAGTAAATCTCAATAATGCTAACAGTTAGATACGCCCAATTTCGAAGGTTTAGGATTGTGATTTAATTTGTAGAGTACTTGCCCAGGATACATGAGTTCCTAGGGTTGATCTCAAGCACTGTATAAGCCAGGCGTGATAAGACACAGCTGTAAGGTGTCCAACCACTTTACAGAATGAGATAATATAATCACAAATATAAGGTCTTCCTCAACATAAAGCAAAGTAGGAGCCTAACTTGAACTACGTACAGTCTGTGGTGATACCTTGTGTGTGATCTAATAAATAAAACTTGTCTGACAACTAGAGGGTAGAGCTAGCTAATAGTCAGCCATAGAGGCCAGGCAGTAATGGCACATACCTTTAATTCCAGCACTGGGCCAGGCAAAGGTGGTGAGTTCAAGGCCACCGTTGTCTAAATGAAATTGATCCAGTCTGAAAGGGAAAGAGAGTCAGGCAGTAGTGGCTAACACCTTTAATGTCAATACTTTGAAGTCATACACCTTTAATTTCTTTATGAGGGAGCAGGAGACAGGCAGGGATATGGTTGGTCAATTAAAATCAATAAAAATGGTTGGAGGAATCGGGAGCTCAAGCATTCAGTCTAAGTATTCAGTCTGAGGGCTTGTAGAGACAGGATACCCCATTTGGTCTGAGGATTTCATAGAGGTAAGAACTAATGGCTGGCTGCTCTGTTTCCCTGATCTTTAAGCTTTCACCCCTAACATATGATTCTGGGTTATTATTTTTAAGACAATTAGCATTTGCACTACAAGTCTGATGATTCGTAGAAACAGCAACTTGCTATTCAGTCTGAGTATTCAGGTAGGTAAGAACTCTAGTGGCTGGCTGCTCTGCTTCTCTGATCTTTCAGCTTTCAACCTCTAATATCTGACTCTGGGTTTTATTTAATAAGACTAATTGGGATTGTGTTGCTGCAGTCCTGTCTGGAATTTTTAAGTGATTCATTTGGAAAGAATTACACTACAGCTTAACTCTTTTATATCTCATAAAATAGTGTTCTGTAGAGTGTGGTAGAGATGGCTTCTTCCTCTGAATCCACTATTTGTGAGGCAACCTGAAGGAAGACAAAAGTGTCCTCTACGTCTTAGTTGTCTGTTTTTAAAGTAGAAATAATGGCGTGATCAGTCTATGCCACTAATTAGACTGTGGATATAAAGTACCCAATACACAATGAGAGTTCTCAGTATTGATGACATTATTGGTGGAGTATTCCCTGTCATTCAGTCACTTATCCCATGTTTTGATGGTGGGATCTAGAAGGCCTGCAGTTTCTCTACTGTGAATAAACCTTGACCTTGCTGTGGCTAAGACTGTAGAGAACCAAATGCAAAGATAAAGCCTAGGAGAAATGTCTTCTAGGGTAGAGAAGACCAGCACCACCAGGACCAGGAAGTGTAGAAGGAAGTCAGATAAGGGGTCCCAGGTACTGATAGCTCCTGTGCAACTTAAAGTGCTCTCTTTTGTAGCTAACTGAACAAGATAAAAACAAATAAATATCATTCAGTCCTGAAGTGCACTTAGAGTCCCACATTTCTGTCTACCATTACCCTCCATTCCAGGTTACTATAACACCTTTGCTTGTACTGACCACTGTAGTTTTATTTCTAAAAGAATTGTGATTTTTTTTATTTTAAAAATATCATTAGTTTTATGGCTTCTCTCCCTCTACTTTTCCCAGATCCTCCCCTTGTCTCCTCCTATCTAGACCCATTCCTCTGTTTCTCATTAGAAAATAAACAGACTTCTATGGTAAATGCTGTGGATTCCCCTCTATATGCTGCAACTACTATTGCTTAATAAAAAACAAAACAAAACAAAACAAAAAAAAAACGCCTTTGAGCCTATGTCAGGACAAAACAGAACTAGGCAGGGAAAGCTGGGCTTAATTCTGGGAGAAAGAAGGCAGAGTTAAGGAGAAGCCATGTAGCCCCGCCAGGGATAGACAACAGAACTTTACCTGGTAAGCCACAGCCTCATGGGATACACAGATTAATAACGATGGGTTAAATTTAAATATAAACATTAGCCAATAAAAAACTAGAGCTAATGGGCACAATGATTTAATTAGTACAGCTTCTGTGTAGTTATTTTGGGTGTGAGCTGCAAGATGATCAAAAAACAAGCATTCTCATATTACAGGTAAATAAGATGATTCGTTCAATATGATATGATAGTATAAATGCTAAACAAAATGCTAGCATTATAATTGGAAAAAACAAAGACAAACAAACAAGCAAAAGAAAAAGAAGGAAAACAACCTAAGAGAAGGCCCAAGAAACAGAGACCCACTCATTCACACACTAAACTGGAAGCCATGACATATGTGTAAAGGACCTACAGAGTTAAAGAAAGAAAAAATATAACTAAAATAAAATAAAAATTAAAAAATTAGAATAAAAGTCCTAACTTGACAGTAAGTGACAAGATTCTCCAAACAAGCCACTCTCTCTGTTTTCTGTTGGCCATCTATTGCTGTTATGAAGATTACCATTAAGAGTGGTTTATTTTCTCAGTGAGAACAAGGAGGAAAGTAGCTGGAAACTAAATTTTCATTTGGAAATGTTTATCAACTGGAGATTGTTTTGACGTTAAGCATAGGTCATATGTTCACTTCTCCTTTCAGCTCTAGCACCCCATCTGGTGTAGAACCTCACAGGGCCTGTGCATGCTGAGTCAATCTCTGTGTGTTCATATGCTCATCCATCACTTTGATTTAGAGGGCCTGTTTTCTTTGAGTCTTTCATCCCCTTTAGCTCTTAGACACTTTCTGCTCATTTTAAGTACAGAGTTCACTACAAGCAGGCATATCTTTTATGTTCATTCCCTATATTATCTTTCCCCTATGTTTTTTTTTTCCACTCTTTTGGCTTTTTGGGAGAACCTTTCACTCAGCACTCAAACAAATCACACCCAGATGCTTATTCTTCCTTATGAATGCCTGGCTTTAATTTGGCTTGTTTCTCACCAGCTTTTCTCAACATAACCCATCTACCTTTTGCCTCTGGGATTTTTCCTTTTCTTACTTCTGGGTATCTTAATTTTACTCTTACTCTGTGGCTGGCTGTGTGGCTGGGTAGCTGGCCCCTAGCGTCCTCCTCTCCTTGTTCTCTTTCCCTTCTTCTCTTACCAGAGTTCTCCTCCTATATATGTTCACTGCCTCCTAGTCCTACCTATAATTTCTCCAGTTTTGCTGTTGGCTATTTAGCTCTCTATTAGAACATTCGGTGTTTCAGACAGGCAAAGAATCACAGTTTCACAGACTTAAACAAATTTACTATAAACAAAAGTAACACACCTTAAAATAATTACATACAACAATCCTGTGCTATTTCTTATCTACTTCCAAATCTTTAATAATAACCTCCATTTTATGTCAATATGGCCCCTAAGATAAAGAAATTACTCAACTACCTATGGGAAATCAAAAACCCCTAGCCAAAAAATGTTATATGTGTCAATACAAGACTGAATTATTGCACTTAATGTGGACAGGCAGAGTTCTATAAGTGTTTTCTGGAAATGACATTATGTAATTTTTTTATAAGTGAATAACATTCACATAGCTTCTATACATTCATCCATTTAATGACCACCTAGGCTCATTCAATAATTTTCCTTGTGTAAAAGGAGAAAAATATGGCTATGTAAGTACCTCTATTGTATATTCTCTTAAATTCCTTTGACTTATTTCTATATGTGCTATAGATGGATCATATAATAATTCCACTTCTAATACATTGAGGAACCTGCATATTAATTTCCATAATGGATACACTTTTAAATTACTACCAACAATGTATAGTGTTCCATTTTCCCCACAACATATTGTCATTTGTCTCATTTGCTTTTGTGAAGGTACCCAACCTTTGTTTGGTAAAATGCAAGCTCAGATTCTTTAGAATTGCATTTTTTCTGGTGGATAAAATAATCAAACCTTCTTTACATATTTATAAGGCTTTTGTGCTTCACTTTAGAAATATCTGCTCAGTTCATTTGCCTAAGTGTTGAATTAATTATTTTGTTGTTATATATTTAATTTTTAATTAAATTTGATGTTTATTAAAAATATGTTTTAGTGTAGGTTTAAGGGCAAATGTTAAGATGAAGGGAAAGAGAGAACAAGGAGAGACAGAGAGTTATAAGCTAAAACTGACTTGAGAGTTGACAATACACATTCAAGCTCTTCTGGTTTCAAAAGAGAGACATGTTTAAATGGTTTAAATATATGTATTTACAAAGGACAAAACATGCATGTACCCCATTTTATTATCTTTTTATGTTACCTACTCTACAGATCTTAAAAGGATAAGCCAAAATATTTTAGTATATTTTTATCTGTAGATAAAATATCTGTAAATGTCAAAATCTATGCTAGAAGTAGCGAAAGTTGTGGTGAAGGTTACCTACATTTAAGTAATATCCCCTTTTCCTGAAAAATGATTTTCAGCAACAATGACTTGCAACCACAGTCTGCCACGAGAGTTGCTTTCCTTTCTCTTGTCCCTGTAGTTTCCCTTGTGTTTTTAACCTTCCACACTTCTCTATGATTCTTTATCCCTTAATCTTAAATGGTGACAATGGTCAAAGTTTCATTTTCTTAAGGCTCTTAGTGTTGAACAAGGATATAAACCCTGACTCCCCAGGAATAGGAAGGTTTGAGTTATCTTATCTCACAGGCTCATGAGAAGGTCTGAGCTTTGAGGTTAGAGTATCCATATTATATTTTCTTAATTAATATTTTGTTGTTTGCTTAAAAGAACCTCATTTAAACGGAATTTATTAAGCTTCTTTGAAGACTAGCTTGTAGAGATTCACCCCCCCGTCTTCTCACTCCTTACACTTTTGATTATTTCCTTAAAATGCAGAAGCACTTGAAAAAGTGCACCTATCAGATTCATTTATCAGAACTGTGTATGTGTTTCTGTAGTGCTCAGAACTGAACTCATGACCTTGTGTACACTAAGTAAGTCCTCTTCTATTAAGCTCTATCTTCAGTCTCATGTATCTATCAATTTCCTGAGCTACTGAAGTCCTACTCAGACAGCCACTTCCTGCGCCTAATTGCTTTCCTAGTAGATTCAGAAATTCGGGGCTTGAAGAAGACTTTTACACCATGTTAAAACATGTGAAAGGAAACATAATCTCGTGGAGCAACCATAAAATAAAATTAAAGTGATGTCTCACACTAGTGTGGAAGGAAAGTTGATAATGTAAGGAAATTGAAATTCAGTTGCAAGGTTCCAGTTAAGAAAGAAATAAAAGAGTCATTAGTTTGAAATGCAAAAATTATGAGTTTTTATGAATATAAACTATCTGAATATAGATAAATTCAAAAATGTACAATGTATTGCTACATGTAGGAAAAATAAACAAGGAAATTAAATGAGTTTATTAATACTTTTCATCTCATTCAAATTCATTATTTCTGTTGTGACTTGAAGTCTTTATAATCCAAAAGCTTGAGGCAAAATCTTAAGACACCTCATCCATAGAAATTATTAAGTACACTGGATGAAGTTACAAAAACCCAGATGGCCAACATGGACAGCATGGACAACAGAATGAGGGAAATGATGACTCTCTGAGGGATAACATCAGAAAGAAACTCTTAACAATGAATTTAGTAACAGCATCAAGTGGTGTTGGATAGAGAATGTTTTCAAATAGGAAGTTGGAACCACAGAGCAGTTATGGATTCAAAAAATGCAGACACTGTAAGGGGTGAAGTGATAGAATAGCTACATGTTATCTGTTGCAAGCAGATTTTCTCACATATGAATAACCTATAACGTTTTTCTCTTCTTCTTCCTCTCTCTCTCTCTCTCTCTCTCTCTCTCTCTCTCTCTCTCTCTCTCTCACACACACACACACACACACATACACACACACACACACACACACACACAAAGGAGATATGCCCAAGCATTGCCTGTGGTTGGTTATAAATATTAGAACCATAGATTTCATTGTTTTTTTTTTTTGCCAATGTTTCCGGTATTTTATGTAATGAATACATGGTGCTTTAATCTTAAACCCTACCAAGATTTTTAAAGAGTTTTACACACCATTACAAACTCTTCTAATTCCATTTTTAAATACGAAGATTAAAGGATAACAGCTATACTGCATCTAAAGTTCTCCTCAGACCCAAATACCATTGTATTAATGAACACAGCTAGGATATTGCACCTGCCTAGTGCATTTATGATTTTATTGCTGATATATATTCTCTATGGTAATCTCCGGGAAGCATTATTGTTGCTGTATTTTATAAATAATGTTCTTATTTGAGGTAGTACAGAGCTTAAATGCAAAAAGTCAGAAATATTTTAGTTGTTTTCTTAACTTTTCTTCTTAAGTGCTATTTTTTTAGCTTTGTAAACATTTCAATTACATTTTAGCTTTGCCTTTACTACATATAAATATGGAAAAGAGGAAGAAAGCTAATTAAATATCCTAGGATATATTTACTAAGTTCTGTAGCTCTAGTTTGCTTGCTGTGTAAATACTTTTGTCAGAAAACCACCATTCTCGCCCCTCTCTCTCCAGACCTTGACTAAGCCATAGTAGTCTTAGAAAAGATTTATATTGAAGTAAATTTTTACCTTCCTACTTCATTGCAGGCAATATGGTGTATTAGTTTGCAGCACTGGATTTGACTCTATGTTTTCAGGTATTAACTTCATCATATGGTGTGTGATTGGGAGAAATCACTTCACTCTTATATGTCTTAGTTTCCATCTCTGTAAAATAATTACAAAGACACATTGTACATAGCTGAGTTGTTATAGAAACAAAGTTAACTAAAGGACCAGTCCTCCTTGGTGCTGTCTTGCATCTATGGGCTGTCCTACCTCTGGTTTTTGACCATCAATAGAGTGTCAGGCATGGTTTTTCTCTCCTGACATAGGCCATAAACTGGACTAGTCATGGTTTGGGCATCCCTTAACTTTTGTGCCACCACCATTGCCTCAACACATCTTGCAGGAAGGACAAATTGTAGCTCAATAGGGTTGGGTTTTATCCCAGTATCACTAGTATGAGCTTTGTATAGTTATTGAAGAAGATCAGTTTGGCCTTCATACTCCCCGTGAACTTTGCCAAGGTCACGGCCCTACATTCCCTTCACTTCACTAGGTCTCTACATCACTCCTCAGAGAGAGAGTGGGGGGTAGGGAGGGGGTAACAGAGAGAGAGTGTGTGAGAGAGAGAGACAGAGACACGGAGAAAAGAATAAAAGAATAATTATTCTTCTAATGGGAGAATGTTTTTTTTCTTCCCAGAATTCCTACTCGGTAGCACAATAGCTTTGCAGTCTCAGACCTTCTATTCATAAATATGCCTTTTACCCCACATATAGATTTTTGTTTTCTTCTTCCTATACTGTTCCTTAGTATGATTTCTCTAACACTTTGATTTTATTGTTATGTCTCTAAACACCACTATGAAGCTGACCACCCCAGATGCTTAACTCAAGTATTGTGGAGTTTTTCTTTCTCTTCTCCATTATGTTCCTCCAAACTTCTGATGAGATGTATGCCTGCCCTTGGGGGGAGGGTATCCTGTGTCCTTTACATTCTCATAAAATTTAATTCAAACCTCCTTTGACTCTTTCTGTAAGTGCTTTTGTCAGTGAGACTACGGTCACCAAGAGAGGAAACCAGATTTCTCAATATCATCTATTGAAGGTATTTCCTATAATTTCTTATAATAACCCAACTATAGCCATACAAGTAACTCACTAAATTTATTGAGTCACCCACAAATATTAGGCTAGATAGTATTTGACACCTTGAAACAGTGGGATACAATGAAACAATTTAAAGGAAGACATAACTTTAAAAAAAATATTTTTGATACAATAAGAAAAGAGTAATAGTGGGCAGACATGGTTTGTCCAAACAGAACATACTACTAGCATTGCATAGTGATTTTGTAACAGCTGAAGCTGGAGCCCAATGGATTTATACAAAGGTAAATATGTGACTGTATCTGTAGCATCCTGATTGCTCAGATCACATTGCTCTTGACTAGATGATGCCCAGGGATTGTGTATTAGATTGAATCTGCTCCTAATTCCCTGTCGTTTGCTAGCAAGGATTTGCCACACATGGATTATAAATGTCAT
Organism: Microtus obscurus; assembly: GCA_963919715.1. Lineage (NCBI taxonomy): Eukaryota > Metazoa > Chordata > Mammalia > Rodentia > Cricetidae > Microtus > Microtus obscurus. The sequence continues at coordinate 1,686,916 of CAWTZC010000501.1, read as the reverse complement.
GGATCAGTTACGCTGCATTAAAACTGGTTCCTACCTGTCCTTTCTTGGCAACCCATATCATTTTTTTATTTCTGAGTGAATATTATTCCTTGAATATATCAAGTTATTAAAAAGAACTATAATTAGGAAACAAATTACAGCAAGAAATATTTTTGAAATAAAAATTATGAAACAGATCAAATATTTTTGCTACTCTCATTGGTAACAACATAAACATAATTGAAAGAAAATTAGTCTGATCAGCAGGAGATATCTAGTTTTGAAAACAGCAGAAAATATTGTGTTGTATTAATTCTAAGACTATTAACATGAATAAATTCTTTTAAAAATATCAAATGGTCTAAAGCAACAATTCAACAAGCATAAACAGGCAAAAACTATAAATAATACAACTACACAGAAAGAAAAAGGCAACATATTAAGAGTTTTTACCTTGAAGATAATTACATTTGCTGCTGTAGTCTGAGATTTTAGGCCATAAAGATAAAAGTCAGATGAGATAAGGGTTTTAGGTCCAAAGTAAACTCCAATTCCCCAAATTCCAAAAAGCAGTACAACTATTCAGAAACTGGCTTAACCTAGACCATAGGAGGGTTTCTGTCAGTTAGATAAAAATCATCAGTACTCAGGAACTTGTGAAACTGGTTCGAATCTACCAAAAATAGTCATTTTTCTTACCTCTGGCAGAATTTAGTCTACTGGCCATCTTCAGTCTACTTCTTTCTCTTTTCTAGATTCTTCCACTTGTCTCTGAATGCTCCTCTATTCTATTTGCAATAAAAGCCTTCCTCTTAACCATGCCGTGGAGAAAATCGTGTCATCAGTTTATACATCAGATCCCGTTGCTGCAGGAAGTTAAAAAATTGACTGAAAAAGAGAATGCTATTGATGCCAAACGTAACATTTTACATGTAGCTCTCTCAAATTCTTGAGCAGGACTTAAAAAATTCTCATTCAGGGGTCTAAAGAGATATCTTAGAATGGAAGTGTGCTCTTCTTGCAGAGGACATGGATTTGGTTCCTATTACCCACATCTGCAGGCCACCAACTACCTATAACCCTAGCTTCAGAGGATTCTACACCCACTTCAACAGCAGACATACACATGTATCAAAACACAGACACATACACAAATTTTTTAATTTGTTTAATTAGCATGCAGAGAAACTATTCAATAAATCTTGAAGCAAGCAGGAGTTAGGAGGCAGGACATTTAGAATATTCCTGATGCTAGGAAGAAATAGATTTAAAGTATCGATAAGCTCAGTCAACACTGTGCAGAGTCCTTCCCCTTACTGTCTCACTAGTCAACATGGGACTAGAACTTATTTACTTAATGGCTCAGTAAAATCAGAAGGCTCATTCATTATAAAGAAGACTCTGTAAAATCAAAGAGATCTATGATCATTTAAATGCCTCTCTGCCAAATAAAAATCTATATATGTGGAGGAAAATTGGCTCCAAAGGGTCCACGAAATGTTATCTACAGTTCTCTGTTCATAATTAAATTGCTATCCACGCAAATCATTAACAATCAAAGATAATAGAGGAAATGAATGGATAACCTAGTTGTTGGATTTAGCAATTATAAATACATTTTAATGTTTACAAGATGACAGAAAATCAACTTGAGAGAAAGACATGATCAAAAACTCAAATGAGTATTATTGAATAAAGAAAACACATTAGGGATAGTATATTGCTCACATGTATAGAGCTTGTAGACCACGCAAATGCCCTAGGTTCTATCTCCAATACAGAAAAGAGGAACAGGGATGTTGAAATAGGGAAAGAAAAGGAAAGAGAAAGGAGAGAGGGGAAGAAGGCCAACATCAATTAGCAAACTCTGGCCACATAAAGAGGAAGGCTTAGAAACCTTAATCAAGAGAAATAATTAGAAACTAAACAACTCAATTTATGGGAATATTTCGGCAATTTTAGGATACTACTGCTTATGTAAATAAACTCACATTCTGTTATAGTGAAGACTTTTTTTGTTTTTTTAATATTTTTTGGTATTTTTAATGTTTTTTTACTCAAGCATCATTGTACAATGCCATAGTTTCTTTTTCTTTTGCAAAACACTGGCTCTTTAAATGGTGTTGATTTGCTACAGTTGACACACTACTTTGTGTAATATCAAAAACCACATCTATTATTGTTATCATCAATCTTCTCAGGTATGTCTTTTAATACTGGGAAGCTGCCAGAAGTTTTCCAAGCTTCAAAGTTTTGCTTAAAAGATGAATTTTGCCACTAGTGACATAGTTATTTTTTTCTGAAGTGATAAATAGTTAAATTTTAGAAGATTTTTAAAAATTCCTCACTGTGACTCTGTGACTAGATACAGTCAGTTATGTTATGGGGAAAAAATGCTCCTTTTAAAAACCAACCGAGTCACTCATGATTAAAGTAAGTATTGTCAAAATACCCATTTGACTTCAGAATGCGTCAGTATTGTGTGTATTTCCCATAAGGTCACAAGGGATATTGTGATGTCCTTAAAATTGAAATTGAATGTCCTCAGGATTTTCAAGTTGGAAAAATTATCCATATTTGGTTATTCATCCAGGACACTCATGATTTTTACCTGTGCGGGGTTTTTTTTGTTTCCTCCATTTTTTCCCACTGTGAGGAAAACAGTGGCTTCCTGAGTGGTTTATTGAAACTGCTATATAGTCATCTACTATCAGCAGATATATTTTCATCGAGAACTGTTTTTGTTGTACCATTGTAGTTGTTAATATAAAAGAAAAGTCAAATTATGTCCCAGTACTAAAATAAAAATGCTTTTGACACCCTGAACCTTCAAAGGGTTCAGGGACCTTGGTGTCTCTTATCGCCACTTGCCAAAGATGGATATGTGAAGCAAATGGATTTCTTAGAGTGACACTGAAAATACCCTTCCTCTTTGGAAAACTATGTGCTAACCGCATGGACTTTAGACGCCTGCCCATTCCAGGAAGCCATTCTACTGCATAATGTACTTAGGAGAAAGAGTCCATATATCTGAGAAAAAAATTGTTCAGCATCCTATAATAAAAAGGTGAGGGGATCTAAATGTGTATCAGGTAACCAATGGGGTTTAAATGATTACATATCTGCTCATTGAACACAATGCTCTTGAAGCTTAACAAGTCAAATATGGATACAAGCAACAACACAAACACACCTTGAAAACCCCATTTTGAATTAAATAACTACAATACATATGTGTTTATTATGCTTATATTTAGATAAAAGTTGACTACGAAAGACATGACAATTTCTTTTGGGGCATGGAAGAGAAAGTGTTGAGAGGGACTGCTGGAGATGGCATTTCAGGGTCAGGTGGAAGGCTATTGCAGGGCAATCTCCCAGGAGTCTACAGGGAGGATCCCAGTTTAGACACCTGGAAACAGTGGATAAGAAGCCCTTAAGTGGCCATGTCCTGTGACCAAATTGGTGCTTGGCCAAACTGTCATCAGTGAGTGGTCATCCAGTAACTGATGGAGGCACATGCAAAGACCCACGGCCAAACATTAGGTGGAGTTCTGGGAATCCTGCAGAGGAAAAGGGGAAAGGTAGTGTAGGAGCCAGAGGGATGAAGGACACAACAATGAGACTCACACAGTCAACTAACTTGGGCTCATAGGTGCTCACAGATACTGAATTGACAATCAGGGAGCCTGCATGCGATTGACTTAGGAACTCTAAATATTAGAGTTGTATAACCTGATCCTCTTATGGGACTTCTAACAGGTGGCAGAAGGGCTGTCTCCCATTCTTTTATTAGGTTTTGGGAACCTACTCCTCATACTGGATTATCTGGTCCAGGCTTAATACATGGGAATGTGCTTAGTCTTACTGAAATTTGATGCACCATGTTATATTGATACTCATGGGAGACCTGCCCTTTCCAGCATAGAAACAGAAGAAGGGGAAATTGGCTCTTGGGAGGACGGAGGATGAGGGGGAATGGGAGAGGATTAGGGGGAGGCTGCAACCAGGATGTAAATTAAGTAGATGAATATCAATAAATAAATTAAAGTGAAAACAGTTCCACAAAGTCTTCACATCTGTGCTGTGGGAAACAAGTCTCCCACTCAAATGCATGCACACACAATAATGAAATGTTTTAAAAAATCTTATGAACTCTTATAAATGTTTATGAATAAACTATACTTTAATATGAACGTTATGTTTCTTTTTGTCTAGCAAGTGCACACTTCTCACATACTATGAGTATAACATTAAAGGTTATTATCATTAAGCTGTAGTTGTATTAGATATGCATTTATGACATGTTGGGTGGATGGCATGGCATTGAGATACTAAGTAGTGTGTAATAGTGCCCAGGAACTTTAAGCTTAATCTTTGTTCATTAACCATACTTAATATCTTGAAGGTAACATTGGAGGGGAACATGATTCTTTTCACTCTCAGATTCATATTTCCACTTGTTGTCTGATATCTGGTTGATTTTATAACTGATTTTATAATAACTTCCAGTTGAGATTATATGTAATTACAGTGTATATAACATATTTCATACACGCATACACACACACACACATATATATATATATATATATATACATACATACATATATATTGGCACTGTTTAAATAAAAGTAGCTGTTTTTTTGTTTTCAGTTCTTTGTGTCAAAACTTAAAATTTTTTCTTGCATTGAAACATAGAGCACATTAGTATATCTTAGTCATTCCCCAGCAGAACATATTTATAGACACACACACACACACACACACACACACACACACACACACACATAGAGAGAGAGAGAGAACTCTGGTTCAGTTCTAGGGATTAACTTTTGTTTGTCCTCTCTTCCTGCACCCTTCTCCATTGCTTCTAGTAACCATAATTCTAATTGCAGCTACGTAAAGATAAAATATTTTACATTCCACATATAAAGGAAGTCATGGATACTTCTCCTTTATTTTGTTTAGCACAGTCGCTTATAGTTTCATCCCTGCTATCACAGAGGTTACGATTGTTTCTGTCTTATAAAGGATTATTATTTAATTGAATGTTTTGTGGTATTTGTTTAAGTTCTCAGCCTTCATGAAATATTGGTTACACATGCATGTCTTCAAACCATGTGTGTAAGAACGATGTTCAAAAGAAATAGCTCTGTGTTTAGAGTACTCACTGGGTACTCTTGAGCTATCAGCAACTCCAGTTCCAAAGGAAAAGCCATTGTCCCCTTCTGGCCCCCACATGCCCTAAACCCATGCAAAACACAAATGTGCATGCAGCTACACACTAATACACATAATATATAAATGGATAAATCTTTAAATGAGAGGTATTTGCTCTAAGCCATATTCCAGTGCATTTCTTAATTTAAAAAATATTTTTAGAATAGTCTAAAAAGATGTGTGTGTGTGTGTGCCTTCATTTATAAATGAATTCCATACTGTAGACAAGGTAAATGGGTAAAGAAAAAAGGATATATGGCCTAGAAAAAAAAAGATCATGAGATTTACAAAACTCTAAAAATGTTAAAGTAATATAGAAATTTCAATAATATCCTAGTAGAGTTCAAGATAAAATTTATTACAGAGTCTACTTAAAAAAAATGGAAAGCAATTGTAATGAGATAATAAGGAGCATAATCCTGTTCATAAATATAAAATATGTTATGCATATAGTTAACTAAGTAACATAGTCATATAAAGTTTTATCATAACATTTTACTGTTTAAAATAAAGTAAAATAATATATGCATATATGTGTGTGTGTTACAGTTCATTTATATTTGTAATGTAAACATAGTCCATTTGAGTACATAACTAGAATCGTGGTAAATCTTTAGCCTAGGATTTTCAATATTAACACGCAAAACAAAGTACAGAGTTGGCCAGCAATACAAATTTAATTGAAAAACTTTAACAATGTCTTTGACAGAGAAAGTAAACAAAAATTGTTCTGTGTAATATATTAATAGGGTTTATTTTATGTGTGATTATATTTCAAATCCTAAATCCTATGTAAGCACCGCTTCTTCTTTTCAAGAGCCAATGGAACATTTACAATGATTGCTCATATATCAAGCTATAAAGAAAACACCAATAAATCCCCAAAAGGAGAAATAAATCCAGCCACATTCACTGCAGTTTATTACTGTACAGCTAAAAACTAATAACAAAAGTTATATCTTAACCTGATTTATTTTAAGGTATGTACCTTCAAAGTAATTTCCAGACTACAGAACATGTTCTTGGTTCTGTAGATTATAGTTATTACCCAGATCAAAATATGAATTTTAAAAAAAATACATAAGAAGCAAAATGTCTCAATTCAAAAAAGGAAACTAGCCATTCATAACTTGCATTAATAATTAGACATCTTTCTTTATCCAGCTGGACACTTCTTTCTTTGCTTAAAAGTTGATTCTACTCATAATTCAAACTTCTTTTGAGATCTAGATAATAAAGAAATATAAATTATATGATTAAAGTAATTAATATTGATGGGTCTTCTGCCAAATTTTAACTTCAGTTAAAAACACATTGTTTTCTAAATCCCAAAACTGAAAATTATTTTATTACTGAAAGCTGGGGATTATTGCCATTCAATTTTTCCGATAGTCTTAAGAGTGCAATTTATTTATGACTCACTGTTTCTAGTACAGCCTGAACATAATGAAGAAGACCTGTGATTATTATCTGTTCTTAGTTTGAAATATTAGATGTGATCTTTACCAGTGGCTAAAGAGGTTGTGCTTTATTTCTAAGTTAACGACAATGATGTGACATAAATATTTAGGTTTTCCTATCAGTAACTAAACTGTATAAAGAGAGGGGATTTGCAAGGATATTTTGAATCCTGAGAAAGTGACATCCTGGAAGTACAGTGATGGGTTGCTTGTAGCAAAGGGAGAAAATCTTTGTTATATGTTATAAGGATGGGAGTTGGAGAAGAGGAAAAAAGGTCCACAATTATGGAACAGAGAATCATTCAGATCATGAGAAGACTTGCATTCTTGATAAATGGCTGATTTTCTTATCTTTACTTTGGTTTGTGAGTGACATAGCAGTTAAAAACGAAGTACAACATGTCTTTATGAAAACAGAAAATCAAAATAATGCCATATATGAACAAATCAAAAAATGGTTGGCCTGAAGCTTAAGAAAATGAAACCATCTATTTGCCTGTAAATTTCAAGGTGTCATTGCTTTTTGTCATTGAATAATATTCCATTGAGTAAATGTACCATATTTTCTTATCTATTCCTCAGTTGAGGGGCATCTGGGATGTTTTCAGGTGCTAATTATTATGAATAATGCTGCTATGTACATAGTTAAGAAAATTTCCTTGTGGTATGAACATGCTTCCTTTGCGTGTATGCCCAAGTGTGATTTTGCTGTATCTTGAGGTAGTTTGAATCCCAATTTTCTGAGACAATGTTATATCAATTTCTAAAGCAGCTGTACAAATTTGCACTTCCACCAGCTATGGAAAGTGTTTCCTTTACTCCACCTCCTCTCCAGCATAAGCTGTCATCAGTGTTTTTGATCTTGGCCATCCTGACAGGTGCAGGTGATACCTCAGAGTTGTTTTAATTTGCATTCTGTGATGGTTAAGGATGTTGAGCACTTGAATCTTTCATCCATTTCGATTCCTCTGTTGGCAATTCTGTTTAGATCTGTACCCCATTTTTTATTGAATTATTTGGTATTTTGATGTCCAGTTTCTAGAGTTCTTTCTATGTTTGGAGATCAACCCTCTGCCAGAGGTGTGGTCACTGAAGATCTCTCCTCATTCTGTAGGCTGCCATTTTGTCATATTCACCATGTCCTTTGCTTTACAGAAGATTCTCAGTATCAGAAGGTCCAGTTTACTAATTGTTGGTTTCAGTGTCTATACCACTTGTGTTATAATTAGCAAGTAGTCTCTTGTGCCAACACATTCAAGACTACATTCCACCTTCTCTTCTATCAGGTTCAGGGTATCTGAAAAAAAAAAAAGAAAGAAAGAAAAGAAAAGCTCCTGGCAATGGTAAGACAAAAAAAGAGGAGCTTCAAATAAAAGTAGATCCCCTGTGCATATCAGGTATTCTCTTCAGCTTTGACATAGGACATACGTAGATGTCTGAATGAGAATGGGCCCTAGAGGCCATGATCTCCAGTGACTAGAAGTACTGGACTAAGCTCCCAAGGTCCCAATGAGGAGCAGAAGGAGGGAGAACATGAGCAAGGAAGTCAGGACCACGAGGGGTGCACCCACCCACTGAGAGAGTGGGGCTGATCTATTGGGAGCTCACCAAGGCCAGCTGGACTGGAACTGAAAAAGCATGGGATAAAACCGGAATCTCTGAACATGGCGGACAAGGAGGGCTGATGAGAAGCCAAGGACAATGGCACGGGGTTTTGATCCTACTTCATGTTCTGGCTTTGTGGGAGCCTAGCCATTTTGGATGCTCACCTTCCTAGACCTGGATGGAGGGGGGAGGACCTTGGACTTTCCACAGGGCAGGGAACCTTGACTGCTCTTCAGACTGGAGAGGGAGGGGGAGAGGAGTGAAGGGAGGGGGAGAGGAGTGGGAGGAGGGGGAGGGAAATGGGAGGCTGGGAAAATGCAGAAATTTTTTTTTCAATTAAAAAAAAAAAGAATCAGGAAGTGTGGCCTTGGAGGAGATGTACCTCTGGAAGCCGTTTTTTGATGTTTCAAAATACCATTCCTAGCATTTTCCTCTCTTTTGTCTAGTGGTTGTGCATTAAGATTAGCATATTAGCTCTCAGCTTTTCCTTGATTCCCTCCTAGTGAACTCTCAAACCCTGAAACCAAAAGTTAAATTAAACATATTATTTTATAAATGGCCTTGACCAGGGTTTTATTGTTTTATAAAATGTTCCTTATTTTAAATTGGACTGGTAGATTTCCTATGATCCAATCACATTTTACACTTTTAATGGAACAATAAGTAAAAGATGCCTGATGAATGCAGGTTCTCTTCCCCTTTTACCATCACTAATAATGACCTGATTAGAAGGAAAGTCTCTCAAATTTCTCATCTTTTATTCTCAATTTATCTTTGTGTTTCTTGCCTCTTCTGTGCAGAGATAGTGAAACTTTGTAACTACCCTCTCCTAATTAAAATGATTTCCATGGTATGAACATTCACTGACAACTCTTTCTTGTGGATATTAGTATGGTAGATACCTAAAAGTGACCTTCAATTTTACCATTTTTTGTATAATTATTGATCACAACTTCACTGTATAAGATGTGTTTCCCTACTACTACTGATTTTACTTAGCTTTTCATTTCCTAAATCAGGTCTAAAAGAAGTAAATAGGTATCTTAAAAATGCTTATACTTCTAACTATTCCTCTCTTATATTTACCAAAATCTTTGTACCTTCTAAAATCTTTGCAGTAGACCCTAACATAAGCACTTGTGTTTCCTTTTAGCTATGTTTTCCTCTATTGACATATCAAGTAATTTCCTATTTCCTTTGCTGAACCACGAGCAGTGTACTCCACCCATTCATATTTCAATGGCCATTAGAGGCATAACAAGAGTTGTTTCAGAGACCCACACTGGAGCACCGGACTGAGCTCCCAAGGTCCCAATGAGGAGCAGAAGGAGGGAGAACATGAGCAAAGAAGTCGGGAACATGAGGGGTGCACCCACCCACAGAGACAGTGGGGCTGATTTATTTGGAGCTCACCAAGGCCAGAAGGACTGTGACTGAAAAAGCATGGGATAAAACCGGACTCTCTGAACGTGGCGAACAATGAGGGCTGAAGAGAAGCCAAGGACAATGGCACGAGGTTTTGATCCTACTTCATGTTCTGGCTTTGTGGGAGCCTAGCCAGATTGGATGTTCACCTTCCTAGACTTGGACGGAGAGGGGAGGACCTTGGTCTTTCCATAGGGCAGGGAACCCTGATTGCTCTTTGGATGGGAGAGTGAAAGGGAGAGGAGTGGGGGGGAGGGGGAGAAGGGTGAAAGGAGGGAGAGGCAAATGGGAGGCTGGGAGGAGGCGGGAATTTTTTTTTTCCCTTTTCTCAATAAAAAAAAAAATAAAAATAAATAAAAAGAGTTGTTTCAGATTTGGGAGTACCTCTTCTCCATCTTTCTCCAAGAACTGCCTTTTGATATTGAAAAGATGTAATTGCCCAAAGTTTTAACCATAACTTATGCTCACCAGAAAATATATTTGTTTTCTTATGAAATGAACTATGAACATGATACTGATCATAGCCTACTATCAGGCAAAAAGGTGGTTATAAGAACTCTTAACTAAGCCCTTTCTTTCTAACTGTCTATCTCCTGTAGAAGTTCACTATATATATTCTCAGTTTTCAAATTCTTCACATAATTATTTATATTCATTTACAATTCATGATTAGTAAAAGATTTTGTCATAACCTTAAACACTTGAATAAGAATCCTGTGAACAAACAACAGAGAAACATAATGGGTTGTCCAACTGAAATGAAAACAAAGTTCATGTCCTTAGGCTTGTTTTCTACTAAACAAATGCCTGAAAGCAATATATTTCTTTACAGAATTTTTTAAAAATAACAATAAACTAAAACTATACAACCAATTACTATGACTTTCCTAGACAACACTGACAACAAATGATACTTGGGCATATGTGAATGTTGAATTTTACCTTCTATGTTAAATATTGGTGACCTCAAAACCCCGGTCTAAAGAGAACATGTGTGTGTAGCTCTTACTCCTCACCAGTGAATCTTCCATTTGCACATGATGGAGGCTACTACAGAGAATATGGGATTGAGGGTTTCCCAGCTCCAACTGATATATATTCAACATGATCTCTACACATAAAGTACAGGGAACATCATGGAAGATAGATGTGGAAGATTATAAGAGCCAGAGAACTAGAATGGTATGTCCTCTGAACAACAGAATCTTCAAGATATGACACTGATACTTCACCCATGAGACCTCAATATGGTCACCTAAACAACATTAATATAATGATAACACCAGTTGCTAAGTCAATGTGTATGGAGAAAATAGCACAAGGCTTTACCTGTTATACCTATTGGAGATCAGTGGCTATGGAGAGAGGGAGAATCAGTCTTTTGTACCCCAATAGGTTATCCAATTGCAAGTAGCCCTAAGGATATGTACATATGGGAATCATAAAGTGGACTTAGTAGTGTATGTGGAAAACAATAGTCATAGAAGAAGGAAAGAATTTGAGAGGGAGTGGGGAACATAGGAAAAGTTAGTGGGTTGGGGGAGGGATAAAAATGGTATAAATACAGCAACACACACAAAGAAATATACTTTCTCCTGAAAGATTTTTTTAATGTGCATTGGTGGGTTTATCTTGTATAATTAAATCACCTAAATGTGGAATTACAGACAGTTGTCAGCAGCCACGTTTGTCCTGGAAAGTGAACCCAGGTACTCTGGAAGATCATTACCCTTGACACCTAAGTCACTTCTCTAGCCCACACTGACAGTTTTTAAATTGTCACAAATTCTTCCGTCTTAGTTAAAGTTTCTATAGTTGTGAAGAGATGCATAGTCATGGCAACTCTTATAAAGGAAAAAAAAAACATTTGATTTGGGTGGCTTACAATTTCAGAGGTTTAGTCCATTATGATCATGGTACAACAGGGTGACTAACATGTATACAGACATGATGCTGGAGAAGGAGTTGAGATTACCATATTCTGATCTGAAAGCAATAGGAAGTGAACTGTCTAGGCATAGCTTGAGCATGGGAGACCTCAAAGTCCACCCCCATAGTGATACACTTCCTTCAATAAGGCCAGACCTATTTCAGAATAGTTACACTTCCTAATAATACCACTATCTATGTATTTTGGAGGACAATTACATTTAAATTACCGCAGCTTTTGTTTTGAAGTGTGGGACAGGTCTCATGGCAACAACATCCTTGAAACAGTGTTAGAATGCATAATTCAAAGCTCTACCCAAATTCAGTGAGTCAGGATTTTAATTCTATTAGTATGTCCCAATACCCACGTCCCATTTAACTTATGGATCCACATAAAATTTAACATTCTAACACATAACTGTTATTTTTAGGATTTTAGCATTTATCCTTCCAGTTTAGATGTTACATCAACACAGTAACATAAAAAAAAGATGCTCAGAGATACCTCTTGATGAAATATGTATCATAAGCACTAGCAACAACAAAGATAGCACTGGATGAAATGATTTTCAATGACTGATTTTGTGTTTGCAGCTTTTTATGGTATGGAAAGTATTTGCTATCTCATACTGGACAGTAAAAGAGTAAAGAGAAATAAAAATCATAAAATAATTACCAGATTAAAATATCATATGATACTGAGTGGAATTTTTCTTGATTTCTTCTTATATATTTGTACTTTTCCAATAACCACACATTTTCAGATATGAAAAAAATGTATTTGAATAATGTAGGAATTTGTTTTCTATGAGGAAAACTGAAGAGGGAGTTAACTGTGAACATGTGTATTGAGCCAGTTTCTGTATGTACTTTAGAACATGTTGCACAAGGTGCTATTATCTTCCATCTTGGAAGCTTAGTACAAAATGACTCTGTGTTACACCAAGTAATCAGCAAGAGGTAGTGACTCCACCATTCTATGTGGCCTTTCTCATACTTGGATCAAAAGTTTTACATATACTACATACAGAGCTATGTTATAAATATTGACCCCAGGGCCCATGAAACCATTAGAACTTGAAAAAAGATCTGTGTGAACAATGAAAAAGAAATCAAACTGTGACATAAGTTCCAGAGTTTTAAAATGTCTCAGAGTTGAGAGTAAGTTTGTACTGTTCCAGACTGCTCGGAGTCTCATTCCTTATACTTGGGGCATTGTACACAGTGATCTGTATTTAAAAATTTGTGGTTAGTGCTTAGTTTTTAAATTTATTTCTATGTATGTATTATATCATTTTACTTTGCCCCCAAATGTGTTTCTCTTTCCTTATTCTTCCCTGATATAAACACCAACTCTATCCTTTCCTGTTGTCAATGATGATTGCTTGCTGCTTACTAGGGTGTGAATTACCGAACTTTCACCAATTTTCAGTGTCAATGACCTGGACATTTGCTTGTGTTAAAATGATGCTCATTGGCAGCTCAGAAGCTAGGGTTGGGTGGTGAGAGTAGAGGAAGGAAACTAAGGATTTTTCATACTACAAATACACAGTGATGAATCATTGTTTCCTATTCACATTGTTATGAGTTGATTTGACTAGTTCATATTATCATGACATTCCCAGGTTCTTGTGAATTCCTTTCATGTCATTAAATGTTTTTAAAGATTAACCAAAACAGTTTCATTCCCTGAAAAGTTTTTGTCCTCTCTCACATTACTAATGCTAGTCTATTTCTACAGGAGACAATATTGTCCCTTATTTAACAAAATTAGCTTTGAAATTAGGCAAACCTAGCTTATGTTTTCACAATTCTTGTCATTCTCTGTATGAACAAAAGACCAATAATCTCCCCATACCTCAGTTTCTTCATATCATTTATTATCCCTCAATGCCATTTCTATTATATCCCTTGGCCTTGCTATTTTTTCTATGACTGTTTTCATGTCACTATTCAAAGGAAAACTCAATATCACCCCCTCTTCAATCTAAACATTTTCTTAAGAATTTTCTCAAATGTTACAGCTTCTCTACTCATCCCACAACACCTTGGTTCTGATATGTTCAAATTCCATTTTTTTGTCAACATTTTCTAGAGAAAAAGAATTAATAAGAAATGTAAGGCTGTTGTGTGAGACTGTCTGAGCATAGCCAACACAAATATCCATTCACCCGACATAGAAAATCAAAAACCTATCTAATAATTATTACAACAGTATCTAATTTAGCAAACTATTGACTTTATTGGAGTTGCTTGCAAGTTCTTAAGTAAGGAGTTATTTATCAGATTGGGGATGATTCAAAGGCAGCTGTATCAATAAAAACCCTCCCCAAAATATTGCTAACTCACAGAAGCAGGGATTCTGGAGCTCTCGATTTGACATGCAGGGAGCTCAAGCAGGTCTGAAAGTTTCCCCTTTGTAGCTTGTCTCTTTTGAGTCTGTTTTCTTGGAACTTGCTTACTGCTTCAATAACCCTGGAAAGTAGCTTTGTGAATCTGCTAAGTCTCAGCTCTGTAGGTGTCAAGTTGTTTTATTCTCCCCGGAGTAATCCTGAGAATAGTCTTTCAACTTGGCATAAATGGTTACACCACAGTGGTCATGGGGTAGAAGATTATAAATTATAAGCTGCTACATGAGTCCTGAAAGTGATTGGTTCAAAGCTCTGGTGCAGGTTGGCAGGCTGGAGACTTGGGATGGTTCAAGACACAAATGATGTAAATAAGCAATCTTCTAACATTTAGACATGCGGGCCTTTGGCTCTTTTCAAGTCTTCAACTGACTGAATGGGGACCAACTTCATTATGGAAACAAGATGTTTTCTGAAAAATATTCTTACCTTGTATACTAATTTTCATAAAATCACTTTCCAGAGTTAATCCAAAAATTACAGAGCCATCTTTATTTTGTGCAGAGATTTCAGCGAAGATTTAATAGGGTCACAGAAGACATACTTAAAAACTTATGGATTTATTTATTTATTCAACCCTGCTATCCACTTTTAATGTAAGGGCTAGGAATGTTGGCGATTTTCTTCTTGTTTATTTTGATACCCTCGTCCATTACATTAAATGTTATAATTATAAACTATGTTCTTAGTAAGTAAATTGACTAAATAAATATAAAATTATATGGCCATTAGATCTACTTTTAATGTAGTTGTCTTTTATTTGTCTTTAGCTTCTTCAAAGATATTTGATTGAAGATATAGGGGAAAAGTCTGTATATAATACCAGCATACAGATGCAAATGTATGTATACACACACACACACACACACACACACACACACAGGTTCTGGGTAACCCAACACTACATGACCAGCTTATTACTGTGATGCACCAAGCATGACTTTCCTTCCGGCATTTTCTGGATAGAAAAAAAATAGGTATCTTGAAATAAAAAGAACATGGAATTTATAGACATTCTCCTCAAAACAGTATTTGTGTGTTTATGTGTATATCTGTGAGTTTATGAGTGTTTGTGTGTGTGTGTGTGTGTGTGTGTGTGTGTGAGAGAGAGAGAGAGAGAGAGAGAGAGAGAAGGAGCAGGGGGATGGCAGAGGAAGGAGGAAGAGAGGAAGAGAAAGGAAAGGGAAGCTATGTATACATTGACAAATGCTAAACCTAATATATAAAGCAAATTACTTGTTTGCGTTTATTGAATTGAAGAGAGTTACTAAGCCTATTAATTGCATTTTTCATCAATTCTAATCAATTCTCAAAAATACTGGCAAACAAGCACAGTTCATAAAAGTCTAGAAGAGTGATGGCTCAGAGGGCAAAAGGCTTACTTTACAAGAATGAATAACCAGGTACAGATCTCCAGAACGTATGTAAACAAACAAACAAAAAACCTGATGGCTGAGGAGGTGTGCACCCATATAATCTCAGCAATGGTAGTACTGGAGAAAGAACCATCTCAGTAGCTATGACCAGTCTATGATCTCTCTATTCAGGGAGAGATTGTCTCTAAAAATTAGGTGGAGAAAGATAGAAGACTCAATTTATCTTCTAAACTCCAAATGTGAATCTTTCTTTCAAATACCAAGCACATATAATAGCACACATGTACTCACACATATATACATACACATGAAAACAATAACAACAACAACAAAATCACTGATCTATCTTCCTTCCCTTTTCTCCAGTGGTGGAAAAGCTGTGAGTCATCAGAATCATATCCAAGATATCCCCACTACATAATAGAGCTTCTAAGCATTACAACTGTATCTAAGTCTTATACATATCCCTGCCCCTTTTTTATTAAAAATAGATTATTTTATCATACAATATAATCCTAACACTGTTTCCCTTCCCTCTACTCCCAGTTGCTCCCCCATCTCCCCTCCCCTCTGGATCTGTTCCCTTTCGGTCTCTCAATAGAAAAGAACAGGTTTCTATGGGATAACAACCAAACATGACAAAATAAAATTTAATAAAATAAAGCAAAAATCATCACACTGAGGCTGCACAAACAACCCAACAGAAAGAAAAGAGCCCCAAGAGCAGGCACAAGAACCAAAGAGGCACTCATTCGCACACTAAGGAGTCTCATAAAGATACTGAGCTGAAAGTTGTGATATACAAATAGGAGACCTGGTGCAGGTCTGTGGAGGCCCCGTGCTTGCTGCTTCAGTTTCTATGAGTTCATTTGAACTTTGCTTAGCTAAGTGAAAGGGCCTTGTACATCTGGAATCCTCTATCCTCTCTGCCTCTTAAGCTCTTTTGTTCTTCTCTTCCATTAACTTTCTTTATCTCTGAGGTGGGACGGATTTAATCAAAACATCCGACTTGGCACTTGGTGCTCCGAGGATACCCTCTCTGAGTAATGTCTGTCTATGTGTGGGTCTCAGAATATTTTCTCAACGACTGCTAGAGGAGGCAATAAAACATCTTCCTAAACTCCATTCTTCAATCTGTCCTTTACAAGGAATGCAAGAGTAGGACTAGATAGAATATATTCTGCCTTGGAGTACCTCTTACTTCTGGAATGAAGAAGTTGGAGACATAGTTTGACTTTGCTTTGAGTGGCCAGGCAGTACTTGTGGCTCCCAGATCTGCTTAGTTTATTCCAAATGAGCCTTAGATCACTGACTTTTTATGGATGAGGCTGACATACTCAGAGCAATATGAAATGTGTCACTATAACATATGAAATTCAAACTTCATGTCCATTTTAGATACAACTAGAGAGCAGAGCAGGAGGAAGCTTTTCAAATGCTAACTGAGTAAGGGACTGATCTATGAGGATAGCATAATATTGTTAGTCATTTTATTACATTTTTAAATGACCAGTCGTATTTCATTTTGGTTTAGATCCCTGGGATATCTACTCTATGGTTCTTGATCAACCAAGCAGTACTACATATGGATTGCAATTTGTGGAGTGGGTCTTCCTTAAAATCATACATTGGTTGGTTACTGCCACAAGCTTTGTGTCACCATTGCCTTAGCATACTTTGCAGCCAGAACACATAGATCCCTGGTTTTGTGGCTGTGTTTGTGTTTATGTTTCTTTTTTAGTAGCCTGAAGAATATCTTCCTGTACCAAAGACCACCAGAATGTAGGTGGTAAAGTTCTATATAGTCAGAAGTTTGCCCTCTACAAGTTTAAAGAATTGCGTGCATATTATTTTCAGCAATGTGGCCTTGTTGACAGTTTGTGGAAGGCAATCTATTGTCTTGGTAACAGCCTGGGTTGTTTGTAATTTCCATGTGAGCCCTTCACCAAAAAAGCAACCCATAACTTCTATTATTTCCTTCTCTCTGGGGCGTCCATATGTGTCCTCTCTAGTTCTTTCCTCCATACCTAACTTTCTGGGTCTATGAATTTTAACTTGGTTATCATTTATTTAAGGACTAATATCCACTTATAAGCAAGTAAATGCCATATTTACCTTACTGGGTCTGGGTTACTTGACTCAGAATGATTTCTTTTAGTTATGTCCATTTGCCTATCAATTTCATGATTTCATGTTTTAAACAGCTGAGTAATCCTCCATTGTGTAAATCTACCACATTTTCTCTATGTATTCTTCTGTTGAGGGACATCTAGGTTGTTTCCAGTTTGGAGCGATTATGAATTGAGCAGCAATGATCATGACTGAGCATTTGGCCTTTTGGTAGGATGAAATGTCCCTTGGTTATATGCCCAAGAGTGCTATAGCTGGATCTTGAGATCTAACAATTCTCCACTTCTTTGATTTTCATAGTGCCAGTACAAGTTTGTATTCCCACCAGCCGTGGAGGAGTGTTCCTCTTGTTCCACAGCCTTCTGTTATTGATCTGTCATTCTGGCAGATGGAATATAAAATCTTAATGAAGTCTTCATTTCCATTTCCCTGATGGTTAATAAAGTTGAACATTTCTTTTAGTTTTTCTCATCCATTTGAGTTTCCATCATCAAGAATTTTCTGTTTAGCATGTATCAAGGTTATTAATGGATTGTTGGGTTTTTGGTTATCCAGTTTCTTGAGTTCTTTATATAGTTTGGATACTATTCATCTATCAGATATAGTGTCAGTAAAAATCTTTTCAAATTCTGTGGGATGCTGCTTTGTCTATTTTGTTAGATATTAAAATGGTGGCAACAAATTTTTATTAGGTCTATTTTCTTGGAATATCTTTTCCCCAAACTATTACTCTGAGGTAATAGCTATCCTTGATGTTGAGGCATGTTTCTTGGATGCAGCAGGATAAATCCTGCTTTCCGATCCATTCTGTTTGTGTTCTTTTTATTAGGAGAATTAAGATCATTTATATTGAGAAATAACAATGACTAATGCTGTTTATTCCTGTTATTTTGTTGTAGGTAGTGGTGGTATGTGAGTGTGTGCGTGTTTCTGTGTTTGTGTTTTCTTTCTTTTGATTTTGATAGTATGAGATTATTTATTCATGTGTTTTCATGGATGTAGTGAACCTCCTTTGATGGGAGTTTTCCTTCTAGCACCTTCTATGGGATTAGATTTGCAGATAGATATTGCTTAAATTCAGCCTTATCATGAAATATTTTATTTTCCCCATTTATGATGATTGAAATTTTTGCTGGGAATAGTAGTCTGAGCTGGCATCTGTGGTCTCAGAATATTTAGCACATCTTTCTAGACCTTTTTGGCTTTCAGAGTCTCCATTGAGCGTAATTCTAATAGATCTGCCTTTATATGTTACTTGAATTTTTTCATTGCAGCTTTTAATATTATTCCTTAATTTTGTACATTTAGTGTTTTGATTATGTGTCAAAGGTACTTTCTTGTCTAGTCTAATCTATTTAGTGTTTAATATGTTTCTTGTAACTTTTTTTTAACAGAACTTGCCTCAAGTTTATTTGTAAAAACAGCATAAGGTTCTGATTATCTGCAAATACTGTATAGATATTCACACCAGTCCATCTGTCTTCACATTGGCAGACTGAGACCTTTTTTATGGGGCCTTCACGGGGGCCTGAGCACCTTTGGGAGTCTGAGCTGTAGCTGAGGCCTCTGCCTTGGCTTGAACCTTGGGCTTTGTTTTTTGGAGCCTACGACCCCTGGCTATGTAGCTTCTAATCTGCTTCTCCAGCTTGGGGTGAGCAATGAAAGTGAAATTGGTGAGTTTGCGGCTGGGGCCCTTTGACATCTTGGGCTTCACCATCTGGGGCTTCACCAGGGCCTTGATGGCGTCTGCACTCATGGTCTTTGCATTATTTGCCTGCATCTTCTTCAAGCCTTTCTTGTGCTTCTTGGCAAAGCTCATGTTCCTCAGGAACTTGGAGTTGACCCCCTTGAGAGATTCGTATCTTTGTGACCGAGGTTTCCTGATGCCATTTCTGTGCCATTTCCGGGACTGGTTGTGTGTGGTGTGGTTCTAGGACTCGGCCATGGCTGGACGGTAACCGGTGGCTCCTGAAGCACCTACCATCCGGTAGACCGGAAGACTGTTTCTTGTAACTTTATAAGCATTTTCTTCCTTAGCTTAGGAAAATTTTCTTCTTTGGTTTTATTGAAAATATTTTCTGGGTCTTTGAGCTGGATTTCTTCTCCTTCCTCTTTTCCTAGTATGCTTAGATTTGGTCTTTTCAGAGTGTCCCAGAGTTCCTGGGTTTTGTTTTATGGATTTTTTAAATTTAACACTTTCGTTGATCAATGTATCTATTTCTTAAGTATCTTCAAGATTTGAGTGTCTCTCTTCCATCTCTTATATTCTGTTGGTGAGACTTGCCTCTATAGTTCCTGATTGAATTTAAAAATTTTTCATCTCCAGAATTTCCTCAGTTTGTGTTTTCTTTTTTGACTCTATTTTCTCTTTTTAGGTCTTGAACAGTATTATTCATCTTCTTCCAATGTTTGTGTTCTCCTGGATTTCCTCGATTTCTTTAAGGGGTTTATTAATTTCCTCTCTAAGAACTTTTATCATTTTCACACAAGTAGTTTTAAGGTCTTTATCTTGTGTTTCAGCTGTGTTGGAATATTCAGAGCCTGTTGTGATAGGCTTGTTACGGTGTAAAGGAGATACATTACCTTGTTTGTTATTGTGTTTTTATGTTGCCATCCAGGCATCCGGGATAGGGATGATTATAGGTAATAGCTGCTGATTTCAATTTTTGTCTTTTTTTGGGTCGGTGTTTTCTCCCTTGGTTTCTATTTCCTCTCTAGTTTTTATGGGAGTGTGATGGATGTGTGTGGCCTGGTAGGAAATTTTCTATGGACCTGATAAGTGTGGCCTCTTGGGGTTCCTGTTAAAATGTCTTTCTAGATATTGTGATCTGATACTTAGGAATGTACTAAGAGGTTTAAAAGGGTTCACAGAAGGAAGGGGAAAAGAGTGTTCAACTCGGATCTACTTAGTCTCCTTGGAATGGGTGTAGACAGTGAAATGAAGTCACCCCAGAAGGTCTGATACAGTTCAGGGGATGAGACTGGGGCATTGGGTATTTCCCTGGCCTGCTCAGCTGCTGTGTTCCTAGGAAATGACTGTTGGTGTTAGAGGATGGGATGATGGGATGAGTTGAGGGAGGAAAGAAAGATGGGATGAAAAGATCTTCATGATCTCTTGGGGATGGAGTAAGAAAGGTAATAGCAGGTGTTCAGCTACAGAGCTGTGGAAGGTCAAAAGGAGAAGTGAAGATCTGTAGTCAGCCTATATACTTCCCTGGCAGGAGTCTCTCTGTTTCATTTCTAATTTAACAAATATGTACAAAACCAGGGCATTGTTCAACAGCATCTACTTCTTAGTTGCTTTCAGTATCTACAGGAGTGAGTCATTAAAATAAATAATCTTACATTTAATAAGCCACATAGAGGGAATCACCAAGAAACTCAAGGGCAATGGCACCATAAAATTTGTCACTACATTCATCTCCCTTCACAAACTATTGAATTACAGAAAACAATGCTGACTTCCTCTTTAACTGCTAGACAATCACTCTCATTGGAAGTGATACTCAGAATTATCATGTAGGATATTTAAATTTAAGGCATTATCATTTGTGGTACCATGTGAAAATTGGTAATTTATAGTATGAGAAACTCATTTTATCTTTTTTTTTCTCCCCAGCCTAGCCATTTCTTTGTTGATTCAGTAGTTACTACCTGTGGTTATCAGGGGCATAATCCTCCCTTTCCAGGACCACAAATAGGCAATGGGAACATTAGTTCAGCTTTAAGTCCTATGATATTTGCCTGCTGCTTTTGATCACATGAGAAATTATTGTGTGCAATCTTCTTGGGGAACTTTGGTAACTTTGCATGAACCAGTACATATTGTTCTAAAGATCTTGCCAGAAAAAAAAAATCTTGCCAGGTAACAATCTTTTCTGCTATTCCATTCCAAAGACACACTGGAAGACACAGGAGAGTTAGAATATGCATGGCTTGAAAGAGACATGATAAAAATATATTTAATTTTTAAAAATAAGTAAAAATTTTAAAAAGAGACTGGTTAGAGTCCTCCTTTGATATCCTAAACCTAAGAGGTGTCCTTGGGAATATTCACATGTTCTCCTACCAGTCAATTGTGGAGAAAAATGGAGAGGCAATCAGGGGAACCATTACCACAACCTCAGGGATGTACACAATCCTGACGAGGAAGGAATATTTTAGAAGACTAAGTTGTTATCACTGGTAATTCATGACCTTTACTATTCTGGAATATTTCTCCTAAGATTTCCACATTTTGAGTTCAGGCAAAATCTTTGACTATACTGGTTTGTAAACTTATCTCAGATATTCCTCCTTAAAGTGAGAAACTTAAGAGAAACTTAGACACAAGGAAAAGTCTTGTATCTGACTTGTTAGAGAAGAATAGTGGACCACGGAATGAATTAGTATTTGGTAAACAGAAGGTGGATGAATCATATCCTACCAAGAATTTGTAGTCAAAATAGCATTCCACTATAAAATGTAGACATGCATGAAATAAAATATAATAATGTTTTATAAGCCTAGGTGCGATGCAGTCTAGACAGTAATTCCTAAATTAGCATCTCATGGTGATAGTAGAAAGAACAGAAAAATGGAAAAGATTAATTAGGGAGTCAAGAAAATATGCTGAATGCATGAGAATTTGCAGTAGCAAAAATCTGACACTAGAAAAAAAACTTGGAAAAAATGGATTTTCCATTAAATGATGCTGAGACAAGTGGTTATTAGTATGGTAAAAATGAAGGAATGCATCTGCTTTATACCATATGCAAATATATTCTGGAGAGATTGCAAATCTAAATATCAGAAAAAAAAGATGCTTTAAGAATGTCAAAGGACAAGATTTACCATTTTTGGAGCAGGTTAAAAAAATCCAAAACATAAAATTGATGAAAATTTGGTTATATGAAAACTAAGCATATCACAAATGGACTAATAAGAACAAGATATATACAAGAGTGAATATTTGTAATATAAATAAGTCAAAAAATATTTATAGCCAGAATAAATATTGTTGGAGACCAGCTTCACCGAAGATACCTCTTACTAGTGTAGGTGCAAGGGGATTAGAAAATTAAGTGCAAAAATGTGATTGAAAATAGTAAAACAGAAAATGTAAGATAGTACTGTGAGGGAGTTCCAGTGAAGACTAAAATTTTCCACATTTAATTTCCATTAGCTTAAAATACCCTCGACCCCAAAAGTTAAGAGTAAGATTTAAAAAAAAATCGTGCATTAACACGATACAAGGAAATGAACATACCAGTTGAAGGACGCAGGTTACAGTTTTAGATAAATATTTTGCTGCTAGAACAAGACAACTTAATGGTCACAACTTAGACCAGAATATTCTCTAGACAAACCACTCCCTGGGAGGAATCCATTGATATCTCCTTAAGGGAGTAGAAACTTAGTTGGATCTTAGACTTTTGTTTGAGGTAGAAACAGATCTATTTCTTAAGACCTGAATCCCAGGTCTGGATATTAGCCACACCTGTTGACAATAACCTTGACAGTGCAGAACTCTCTACCTAACTCTAGGTGGGACTTTTGTTTGAGGTAGAAACAGACAATAAATTTGAAGGAATAGAAATAAGTTCCAACTCTCTGATCTTTCTATAATCACAGTGGAATGGCTACAACTTTGAACAAGCTGAAGGTCCCTCATCTTCAGAAAAAGTTGACATAGGCTCTCATTTTGGGGACCTCCACAAAATAGTAAACAAAAGAATAAAAGAACAAACACAATGACTCACTGGATGCTTTGTTTAAAAAGTAAGTCAAATGACCCGTAAATATCCAAAAATATGTTTAAGCCTAATACATTTCATAAAATTTAAATGGAATTAAAATCAGAGAAAATTTCCTTCCTAAACTGCCAAAAAAAAGAATGTTTAACATGTCTATTATAAGTAGCAATGTATAAATCCATGGAATCAGGATGCTTTGTTAGTAAGAAAATTAAGTGATAGGTCTCATATAGACTTGAAGCCAAGTGAGGCTATCAATGGTCTATCTAGAGTCTGTGACTGTGTGCCTCCACTCATCGACAGGAGGAAGAGGGATCATTTTACAACTGTTTCTCAGAACTCGTTTTATAACTTAAGTGTTTAAATGCAAGAAATGAATAAAAAATAATTTATATATCTGAATCATGCATAGAAATTATTAAGTGGACAAAATTAGAATAGAATACAAACAAATAAACCTCACAAACTTGAGAAATAAAAATGTAGATTATAAAACAGTGTGATGCAGATGGTACCACTTAAGTCATTTCAAAAGCATACAGATGATAACACATTGTTTATAGATAGAAACATATGTAAAATGCACCAAAACATGGATGGAGATATAACAATATGCAGAAAGAATTATATTCTATAACATTAGCCAATTCTCATTTCACAAGGAAATGGCCATTTAGTGAAAGAACAGAGGAAACTCTTTGGGAAGGGAAGCTACAGTTTGAGGTTTTAGTAAATATGAATTATTTATCTCTCAATATTCAGTAATATGAAGGAAATACTGAAAAATGTCAGGAAACTTAGAATCTAGACTTTAGATAAATGGAGTTTGTTTCATTTAAATAAACTTTAAAATTATTTATTTGTTTATTTTATGTATATGGATGTTTTGCCCATATGTATGTCTGCGGAGAATGTGCATGTCTGGTCAATCTGGAAAGGCATCAGAACCCCAACAGTGGCATTACAGATGTTTGTGAGTTGCCATTTGAGTGCTAAGGCACAAACGTGAATCTTATGGAAGAGCTGTCAGTGTTTTAATCAGTAAGAAATCACTCATGCCCCTTAAATGAATTCTTTTTATTAGAACTTGCTACAAGTACTGTGTTGAGCATTGAAACTTTAGTAAGTTCTCTAACTTAATATTTCTCATTCTGTGATATTACATACTTAAATAATTTGTTAATTAGAAAAATAATTGTAGAAAGTTATACCAAGTATGGATATTAAAGATTGGGAAGATTTTGAGAAGGGCCTATTAATTTTATTTTCTACATGTATCCATAGAAAGGTTACATAGGATACAGTTTATTTATAGTTTATAATTGTGTTGAGGAGTTGATGATCAACATGGAACTGAGAAACATACTTTCTAAGAATGGCAAAATACAAGACAGGTATGGTCAGACTATACCATATGAAAAGTAAAAATGGGATTGCGAAAGTGCCCAAATGGAATCAGTGTATACTCATATGACAGCATATGTGGTTAGAAAATATGGAGTAATCCACACTTTATAGAGAGTTTATTCATCATTTGTGGCATGTTTATGATTGAAAAAAGAAAGAGGGGAATTATTAAATAGCGTGTCTATTTGGCAAGAAATGAGGTTTAGAAATTTCTCGAAGTCATGGGGAAGGAGTAGCAGTAAGTTAATAGAGCAATCTTTTGTATTTTTTCCAGTTTTCTAGCACAGGTCCAGTGGGAGGGTGGCGCAGGACTCCTGCTGTGCTGAAAACCTAGATTGACTTGCCCTCCAGATTTCTCAGAAATGGCAGGCTCATTTGGGAACAGAGTTGCAAAGCATTTTATTCCCATTCCTGTGGTAATGAAGCTTGGACTCCTGCTGAGCCAATGTGAAGTGAAAACATGGGGATGGAAATGTGTTAGCATCAATTAAGCAATAAAGCAGTCAAACTTGCTGATACTGTGTGTGAACACATCTAACAAATTTCATCTTAATGAGGCATTGGAGGTTAACATATTAATTGTAGCTTTTCGGTCTTGTGTTGTAAGGGTAGCCCTCTCCACAATAGACAGTCCTCCTCTTGCTCCATGTAGATGATTCTTTTACAAAGCCAAAATTGTAGCACTACACCAAAGACCAATTATCTGACCATTATGTATGTCAAAGAGCCAACAGTGATACTTTAGTTCCCCTTGGTCTCCATTACTGATGTAGAGAATCATGATCTGTCAGTCTATCATTCACCTTTGGGACCAAGTCCTGCACTTGCAATCACAGTCCTGTGGTACTTTCCCAACCTCTGTAGCCTAGCCTCAGCTGTAAGGCAAGGCTTGACTTTTCAGCTCCTGCAGCTTGCCTCAGGATCTCTAGTGATGTTTCAATATCAGTGGTTCTCAATATGAGGGTCTTGCCCCTTTCGGGGATCATAAGAGCCTATCACAGGGTCACCTAGGACCACTGAAAAACACAGATATTTCCATTATGATGCAAAAAAGTAGCAAAATTACAGTTATTAAGTAACAATGCAAATTATCTTATAGTTGTCAGATCATTACAACATAAGAAAGAATATTACAGGGTCTCAGCATTAGGAATGTTGAGAACCATTATCCTAGATTAATGTATTAATATCTTGCCTACATGCTGTACTAACTCTACCAGCCTCTCTCTCTGCTGCAAGTAAAGCCTCTTTGAACACCTTGAATTCTACTATGACCTCTTTAATCCTCCACAGTTATTCTATTCTATTCTATTCTATTCTATTCTTATTCTATTCTATATGTATATATAAATATATATGATATATGTGTCTACACACACAAAATTACTACTTTATAGGTAACATAGTATCTCAGAGTTAAAGTTAGTAAAACATTGAAATAAACAATGCTGTTTGATACCAGTACTCGCTATCAAAGGAATCAGAATTAAGTGGCAAATTAAAGTCAATGAAATTGATTTAACTTGTGAATGTACATGTTACTCAGTGAATTCTAATGTAGAGAACAAAAATTTATCTGTCCATGTTTCTTACATAACTTATAACATTGACGTTACTAAAAGACTCTGGAGAACAAAATGAGAAAGGATAGGGAAGGAAATGATTTTGCCTTCCTGTTTCCAGGTCTGGGAAATGCCTCAATAGCAGTGACAAGTTGCATTATTGTGGAACCTAATAGTGTGTTTGAGGTTTCCTGTCATTTTTTCTCTAAGGCGGTAGTAGTTTCTTCAGAAGCAGAAATATTTTCAAGGTTGCAGTTCTACATTTCTTCCTTTATAATATAGGAATAGGGTGACAGTAGCATCTTATATATATCTATAAGGAATCCCGCTAACCCCATCAACACTCTATTTTCTATTTCTTTTAGGGCAATGATTAAGTCTAAGAAATATCAAATTAAACTACAATAGGTTCAGTTATTGATGTGGGTTTCCCCTCTGTATGTTGTGAATACCATTGGTTAATAAAGAAACTTCTTTGGCCTATAGCAAGGCAGAACTTAGCTAGGCAGGGAAAACTAAACTGAATACTGGGAGAAAGTAGGTGGAGTCGGAGAGAAGCCATGTGGCCTCACAAGAGACAGATGCCAGAACTTTACCTGGTAAGCCACAGCCTCGTGGCAATACACAGATTAATGGAGATGGGTTACTTTAAGATATGAGTTAGCCAATAAGAAACTAGAGATAATAGGACGAGCAGTGGCTTAATTAATACAGTTTCTGTGTGCTTATTTTGGGACTGAGCAGTTGGGAACAAACATGTGGCCTCACACAAGTTATGGGCATGTTGAACAATTTGAGACAATGAAAATACAGAAAAATTTGCTAGTGAAATTTTTGGTGCAATTTCTTATCAGTAATCTATCTATCATTTGTCTATCTATCATCTATCTATCTATCTATCTATCTATCATCTATCTATCTATCTATCTATCTATCTCTCTCTCTCTCACACACACACACACTTTTTCTAAACATTGTCATCAGTTCAATTGTTATGGTTTAGCCTAACCTTCCTAAGTACAAAGTCCACCTACTGAGCAAATTATAGTCAAAGCACTCAGAAAAATTACAGCTGTGAAAGGTACTTGTATCACATCCTTAAGGTAGCTGTATCACGTCTCTGATGTGCCACCTGATTCTGGACTGCTGATAACTGAAATACATAAATGTTCTTATTTTTAGGCCAATGGATGATAGGGTTTCTGTTGTTTTATACTAGTTGATGCAATCAAAATGTTTTATATGGAATGTCTTAGAAGAATTTCCTTAACCAACAGAATATAGCATATTGGCATGCTACAACAAGTCTAAGGCAAGAGCACACAATTTTTCTGTGGGCACTATTTGAGGACAGTCACTATCTAAGTCAAGTTCACCAACTTCTTTAGGCACTCTTTCCATTCTAAAGATTTTTCATATCTATCCCTCAACACACACACACACACACACACTCACACTCACATTGCAGATTTTTGCATGTGCACATGCACCTCAGGTGTCATTCTTTGGGGAATATTTACAATAGTTGCTTTTTACTCTTTAGAATCCCTGTGGGGGGAGCCACCACACTGCTTTCAAGTATATCACATCAAAGAGTTACTCTTTCTTATAAATGATGCCTGGCATTAGCTTGGCTTGTTTCTAGCTAGCTTTTCTTAACTTAAATTTTTCCTGGTCTATCTTTTACCTCTGGGTTTTTATCTTTCTCTATTTTTGTATATCCTTTCTTTCCTTCTTACTCCATGTGTGGCTATGTGGTTGGGTGACGAGCCCCTTCTTTTCTTACTCCTTATTTTGTTCCTAGATCTTCTCTTCCTAGATTTCTCCTGCTATTTATTCTTTCTCACTGCCAGAACCACCTATACTTTCCCCTGCCTAGCTATTGGCTGGTCATTCAGTTCTTTATTGTACCAGACAGGTGTTTTAAGCAGACAAAGTAACACAGCTTCACAGAGTTAAGAAAATGCAACAAGAAGGGATGGAAAACATCTTTGCATTATTAAACAAATGTTCCACAGCATAAACAAATATAACCCATCTTAAATTAGCATTCCATAAATATCCACCTTAACTTTGTTGTTTTCTTTTGTTTATTTGTTTGTTTTACAATTGGGTCTTCATATATTTTAAATCAATAGCTTCCATTAGCCTGGGACATGTTAAAGGTATCGTAGACTCACTAGCCAGCAAACTCCAGGACTCCGCATTTCCCACCTTCCCAGTTCTCGGATTACAAGTGTGCATCACCCTACTCAGGTTTCTTTTTTTTTTTTTTTTCCTGAATTCTGGTTTTCAAATTAAGGTTTCCATATTTGCACAGCAAGGGCTTTACAGACTGAGCTGTGTCTGTTGCCCCTTTTCAAATCTACCTTGAGAGATCTTAACTAAGGTTGCTTATAGTTTGATTACCTGTTATCACAGACAGGTACTTTGTAGGTAAGGGAACAGAATCTAGAGTGGCAGACTCAGTACGTAAGCAAACATCTACCCTACATATTGTCCAAAATGCTTAAGACATTCAAGAACTGTTTTTCCATTCCACTATAGAAGACTTTATGAAAATTTAAAACTTTTTCTATATTTTATTCTAAAATACCAGATGTGTGGCTAAGATCGCATCAAATACAGCCTTCAAAGTTACAGGTCACAAGAAAGGTTAGATACTCTCTCAGGCAATTTATGAATCCTGTTATTCAGAAATATTCATGTTATCCCCAAATCTCTTTCTGCTGTCACTTACATTGAAATGGGGAAATCTAGAGACAAGACATTTCTGTATCATTTATATAGTGACTATTTTAGTATCTTTCTCAGAATACTTCCTGGCATGTTCCAGTGCAGCACTGGCTATAGATCTAACTAGTCATATTGTGAATGTTCCTTTTTGCTTTCTTGGCAGTTGTTAGTGATTTGGGCACACTCTTGCCACTTGAGTGGTAGATTGTTGTGCTGTGTCTTCAGAAGTATATCTTAGGAGCAGGCAGTTGATGAAGATATCAGGGACTATGAGGTACTCAGGCATTACTATTCCAAGATGGAAATGGTAGTTTCTATCAGATGATGAAGGTTTACTAGAGCTTTGATTCCTGATCAAAGTCAAGATAAGCTGAACTTCTTTTTTTTTTTTTTTTTTTTGAGGCTCTCTTTCCAGTCCTAACAGATCTTAGAACCCACTGGTCTCGACTCCGATCTGCGCCTCTCCTCGAGTGCAAAGGCGCCCATCGCCCGGCTTTGGGCTGAAGTTCTTAACCTCAGCTAGTTGATAGTGTTAGTCTAAACATTTTACGGACAGAGTATATGGGTAGAATTCCTGCAATTCTGACAACCTGTTCTTGGAGAGCATGATTATAAAAGAAGTGAATGTGACTGAAGGCATGAACTTCATAGATGATGTGACTACTAGAATAATATTCTCATCTCTCTGCTAATATTCTGTTTGTGTACTCCAAGGAGCATCACCGCCGCCAGATCTGAACAGAGTTACACTATTCCCCTTAAGCCACATCCAGGGATGATGATGACATTTTACTCTCCAGTCCTTCATCTGGAGTGCCCACATGGGATAGAATGGTACTAAGACACAGCCAGAGCTAGGCAAGGTTTCTGCTGACTCCATTCCCCTGCAAACTTACATACCTGCGGACAACGCCAAGGTAGGAACCACATAGTTGCTTGTAATCAAATCTGCAAGCCTCTATGGCTGAGGTAACAGTGGGAATAACAATGACAATGCTATCATTGTGCCCTGTCTGTTGGTGAGTACCCCAGCATGATACTGTGCCAGAGGAGGCAGGAAGGCTGTGGTTTGTGCTTTAGTCTTGGCTTCACAATTGTGAGAGTCTGCCCTCAGCTGGCCATGTCTATAATATTGAAGAATAAATATCCTGATATTTGGTGTTCAAGGTCATAAATCTCTATTATTTTAGGTGGTATTACTTCTGGACATTCCAGTACAGAGTTTCTGATATGGTGTGCTAAATTGGTCTTCTAGACAGCTAACTTTCACACCAATCAATTGGATTTCTGGGCTTTGCGGAGGGTCAAATTCCTTCAGTATCACTTATCAAAGCATATCGTGGCTGTTCATGGTGTGTTTGCTGGCTATTTGTGGAAATCTTTCTGGAAACAAAGCTACTGCATATAAACTGAGTGACTTATGTGTGTAGGCTTGGAGCTGTAAGGTGTGTAAAAGTTCCAACTCATTAGTTTTACCACTGCCTTGCCCAGAACAGTTGCTAAGACACTCTCGTATGCTCATTACTAAATAAGGAGACACTATAACCCATCTGCGAGGCTGGAATCCCAGGTACTGGGATCTTTCATTTCTTTGTGCGTGTTGTTCATCTGTCTCTCTGTCTCTCTCTGTCTCTCTCTGTCTCTCTGTCTCTGTCTCTCTCTCATGCATGTCACCCTCCTCTCTTGTTGTCAGTGGTTTATCATCAAAATTCATTCCACAATGTCGTTGTACATGTTAATTTGGTTCTTTCTAGAAAAGGTGAGCGCAGGGCAGTTGTATTTTCAGCCATTTCAGATCTTGCTTCACTTTCCTTTATTTAATTACACTTAGTTACTACATGAAATAGATATCACTATATCATTTCTTTATATACATAATATTATAGTTTGTTACTAGCAGCCCCTTAGTCCTTTCATATCTTCTTCCTTTTTTCTCATTGGTTCAATTCCTTTTCTCTAATAAAAGACACATCTCTTTCCTTGTCCCACTTGGTGTGTGTGTCTGTGTGTGTGCCTTAATGACATATACATAGGTGATAAATGATCAATAGATTTTACAAATGAAAGGAAACATGTGGTATTCAGTATTTCCTAACCTTCACACTTCATATTAAAGTGGGAGGAGTGTATACCATTGATTCCTTGCTCAATGACTTTACATTCATTTCCTTGTTCTGTATTGCTCTAGTATTCTAGATAGTTTATTTTGCTAACTGTCCTTGTGTCAACATCTAGAGATCAAAATGTACTTATTGCAAGTGTGTGGGCTGAACTCACTCCATGACATTGAACATTTAAGGTGACATATGTTTAATTGTATCTCCCTGGAGAATATGTAGATTCACAAAATAGTATCCTAGAGATAATTTTCCAGTTGTGTCTAGATCTCTATGGGAACATGCATAAAAAAGTATTTTTTCTATCAAAATTAAATTTAAATAATATAATATTCTTAGAAGTATGTATTCTTTACCCCCTGAGAGTATTAATCTCTCATTTCTCTATTCTCGTAGCATTATAGAAACAAGTAAGTCATTTCCTCTCTCTGCTGCAGTTCTTAGGAGGAAATCCCATACTCTAAGCATTAATTTGCTCTCTGAATAGAAAGATAATAATAGTTTTTGCTTTATAGAGCTATGAGGATGAAATCAAGAAATCTACCCAATGTATTTTAAATAGCATCACACTTCAAAGTAAAATATGTCTTGGGTGATATTCATCCACCTTATCACTTTTTCAAGGTGAGAGCATGTAATACTCAAATTGTCTTCTGTAATCTTACCCTGACGTATAGAAGAAAAAAATGAGTTTATGAATGAATGGATGAATAATGAATGAATGAAATAATCACAAAGCAAGCCTTTTAAATTGGCCAAGCCACACTGCTCTGTCTGAACTATTGACATTTTATTTTAGCACAAGAGTTCTTTTTCCCATTAATCAACTATCACATGAGAAAATGACTCAGACTTCAGAGACTGCTTGGGGGAGAAACTATTAACAGACCTTACTGTAGCTGCAGTTTCCTTATTGCCTACTGATGGATAGAGAGTCAATTCCCAAACTATTTTTAAACTATACTCCTTAACATGTAATATTTACTTAAGCAGCACTGAGATAGATGTTTGGTGTCATTTCAGTACTGAACAAAACAAGAAAATCACTTGAGGAATGATGTGGGAGTGATTTCTTATCAATAAAGAAACTGCCTAGGCCCATTGATAGGCCAACCCTTAGGAAGGCAGAGTAAACAAAACAGGATGCTAGGAGAAAGAAGCTGAGTCAGTGAGTCGCCATGATTTTCCCACTCCAGGAAGACACAGGTTAAGATCTTTCCTGGTAAGCCAGCTTGTGGAGCTACACAGAATATTAGAAATGGGTTAGATTAATATGTAAGAGCTAGCCAATGGGAAACTGGAACTAACGGGCCAGGCAGTGTTTAAAAGAATACAGTTTCCATGTAATTATTTCGGGATATAAGCTAGCCATGTGGGTGGCCTGGTGCCAGGGACGCAGCCCCGCCGCCCTCCTTACAACAGAGGAAGGATTGAGTAAACTGGCTTGACTCAGAATTATTTGGGAGACACTTTTGCTAATCTCCCAATAGGGAGTCTAGAAAATGCAGATCTTTGAAACTAGCTCTGTTTAACATTTTACGTTTTCTTCCTAATGTCCTTGTACTCATTTCAAATATGAATACCAGTAAAACTAGATAGAGCTAAAGTATGATCATGGTGTAGAGGAAGCAGAGGAAATGAATTATGCCCTTTTAATAAAGCAAAGGAATGCAGGCTAACCCAAATACTAAAAATAAATTTTAACTTACAAGACAACAATTACTTTGTTTTCTAAAGAGTGAAAGGTTTATCAGGGTAAGTGATTGTGTAGGATTATTTATGGGTGCATTTTCCTACATTCTTTAAGGACAAATGCCAAGAAACTGAATTTCTATATTCTGTTCATCATGGCATAAAAGAATAATGCAGATTTTCAATTATACTCCTCTGTTCAAAAGACTTTCATCTTCTCTTTTAATCATTTTATGTTGCTATAGAAGAATACTTGAGACTGAGTGACTTAAAAAAGAATAGATGTTTATTTTGGCTTGTGGCTCTGGCTTCTAAGAAGCCCAAGAACTTGTATTTGTTCAACTTCCATGATAACCCTGTGATGCTTCAATTCACAATAGAGTGGTTACCTGTGCAAGATGCAAGTGTGAGGAGAGGGACCCTTTGTAACTTTTTACTCTCATCCCTGGAAAGCAAGTGTTCATATAATTATGGAAAGAATTAGCCCAGTCTTGAATTGAACTAACCATCTCTTAAAAGGCACTGCTGCATCTAAATGCCATTGTGTGAGACTTACGATCTAACAGGTGGAGTTTGGGTGAGCTATTTAAAGTAGGTTACCTTCCTTAGAGATCAGTGTAAGATACTGTTTCATTTTCTATGTTTTGAGAAGAAAGAAATCACTTTAGGTTATACCGTTTTTAGTTTCACAAAGGGATGAATTCCTTCGCTATTGGTTTATCTGTTATATCATATTGTTTTTACTGATGGATGTAACCAGAGACAGACTTTTAAATAGAGTTTGTACCAAAACCTAGAAAGTAAGGGTCATTGTGAAAAATGATATAGTTTGTTCCCAATACACGCTATACAAAGAGTTTAGGAGCAGGATATATGAGGGGATGGGAATATATGCACACCACATGGAAATATACACAAATCTACACTTTCAGACAGATTCAAAATTATCAAAGCCAAGCCACACAGGATTCTAAATTTTAAATTTTATTTTTAATTCTTATTCCATTTTTAGATGTTTTATGATAACTCCTAAAACTAAAAAAAATTGATAAAATATGATAAAGAGCAAAATGGTCATTTTGATATCATCAAAACTACTTCAATAACCACATTTTGTTAATAATTTTCAATAATGAGTCAATAAATTTTCCAATAGCTTCTTAAACTTTTACAAAATTTCAGCAGCTCAAAAATGGTCCATACATATGATTAGTGGCTATGTGTTGCGGAGGGGGGGTGCTTTTGTTTTGCTTTGTTTCCTGTGACTTTTAATCTACAAGTTTCTTTCCAAAATATTTCTTCTTCCCTGAAGAAGATTTGGGTGTTTGTTTTCCAAGTAAAGTACAGTCCTAGGCACAGAATAAAGGCTGCTAAATTTTCATTTTAGTTTATAAATAATTAAAAAATAATGTGGATAAAATTGCCTTCACTGCCTTTCTGGTACAAGTGACAGTTCCCTTCAATATTGTTGCCATTTTTATTTTCCCCTTTCCTGTTCCTAAAGCCTTCACTGGGGTTTCACTTGCATCTACAACCTCAATAAATAAATAAATCCCTTAATGCCTTACAACCTGATTTCTTCTCGGTGAATCCTTCAAACCTCTAGTCCTCAGTGCCCGTGACAGCAGTCTTCCACTGTCTGCCCTTAATCCAGTTTCCAACACATGAGTAGAACAGTTTTATAGCTACAAGGTTCACTTTGACTTTAACATTCTCAACCGAGAATCTAAACTATAGATTTATGTCCCAATTAATGTGCATATTTCTGAAAAACTGAAACTCCATGGAGCCTTCATTATGGGGAAGCTGATCTAAACGGTAGATACGAAGTGGATTAAATTAAAAGGTGACTAAAGGTGAGGGAATGCCGATTTCAGAAAGCACAGAGATAAAAAATTAAGTGCCTGAGTAGCTTAGAGATGCATGTCATAAAATGAATTGAAAGCAAGCCTAGAAAAGTACATCCTAATGGACTTGAACAAGAAGGGTTTAGAAAAAAAATGCCTTAGTGATAAGAGGGTAATTGAAAAGGGAATGACCTAAAAACCCCTTTGGAGACTGATGGAATTGAACACCATTTGTTGCTTTTTCTTCTCAATATGTTTCTGTTTTTGTCATTTGTTTCTGATTTCTATAATTATAATTAAAATATAGCCTAGGATATGGAAGTATCATAGTCGTTGAATTTGGATCATTTCCATTGATTTAAGTAATGCTAATTTTTATATGATAATCAAAGCATATGCAACAGAAGAAAAATAGACAAATAAGATTATGCCAAACTGAATAGGTATTTCCCAACAAACGCCTTCTACTAGAAGAGAGAACCTTCAAAATAAGAGAAAAGATGTTTGAACAATACCTTTCCTTTACTCAAAATCCAAACATACCACAATTCAATAGCAAGAAAACAATACACTTATTTTTAGGAAGCAAAATTGATTGAGGTACTGAATTGGCATTTTTAAGAATAATGCATAAAGCTGTCACTGGTGGCACATGTAATGTCAAAATTTAGGAGTTTTAAATCTTTATCTATGAAGTTCTCAAATAGCATTTAAATATAAAGTAAGATTACCTTCACAGATTTTACACTTTAGATTCAATGTAATAGTCAAATAAGTAGTCCCATTTGTAAATTCGGTGCACTTAGAATAATATTGTGATGAGTTAATTCGTCAGAATTAACATATAAATAAAGATCAACCTTTAGAAAAGTAAGTTATATATTATGTATCACTTATGCATCTAAACTATTTGGTAGCATTTAGAGCAGTGAACATCCAACATCCAATCTTCTCTCTTTTTCTGTACTACTGAATGTTTCATGTGTGATTTTGTCCAAAGATGCATCCATCATAAAAGTTCACCTTGACACTGCAGAACAGGACAGAAAAAGCAGGTGTCATGAGCTATTTGCAGACAGTGATAGATTGGTGGGTACACACATAGTCCAAGTCCCTCAGTGGGACAGCACTGGAACCTATTCAGTTCTTTCAGTCAGGATGTCTCCAGGATGGTGTAGCACAGTTAGCCAGACCCTCCACATACCCTGGCTTCCAATCTTTCAAAGCCCTTCTCCTCAATCTTTCTACAGTCTCTGATATTTGTCTATATGTGTTGGTTTTTCGATTGATAATTGAATATTGATATTGATCTATGAAGCACCATGAATAAAAAGCAAGTTGTGGGGTGTCATGTGGTTTACACTTCATTGTTGTTGTTCATTATCAAAGGAAGTCAGGACAGGAACTCATACAGGGAAGAAACTTGGAGACAGGAACTGACACAGAGGCCATAGAGGGATACTGCTTATGACTTACTCCCTATGCCTTGCTCAGCCTGCTTTCTTATAGAACCACCAGGACCACCAGTACAGGAATGGCACTCTCCGAAATGGGCTGGGCTCTCCCCTACTGATCACTAATTGAGAGAATGCCTTACATCATGATCTCACAGAATCTTTTTCTTTGCTGAGGCTCCTTCATCTCTGCTCTCTCTAGCTTTTGCCAAGTTGACATAAAACCAGTCAGGACAACAGCAAGATGAGAAGTGTGAATCTTTCTCTCAAAACATTCTTTGGGATATTGAGGGAAAAACCCAGTGGATGAAATACTTAACAGAGGAATGTGAACTCCGGGGTTCAAGATCCACACACAGCATCAACACAAATCACAAATGTCAGATGAGAGTGGCAGAGAGCCTGTAATTTCAGCACTTGAATGGAAGAGAGAGAGAGAGAGAGAGAGAGAGAGAGAGATGCCCTGGAGTAAGCTAGCTATCTAGAATAAGTCAGGCATAAACCTGCATAAATATCCGCACTGAAGCACATGTGTATTCCAACATATATAAACATATAAATATATGCATCTGCATCCATGCGATCACCAATAAGTATACTGTACACTACACACACACACGCACACACACACACACAAAACACACGCTCCCACCATGAATATTGTTTGGAAAGAAAGAATTCAAATTTGGACAATAGTTCTGATTTTTGTGCTTGTCTACTGTCAAAATTGGTAAGTCACCTTATTTAAAATCTCTCTTCTTGCCTCTCTTTGTTCACACACAAACATGTCTCTCCATATGAGCATCAACATCTGACTTAGATTTATTCTGGAACACTCCAAAGTCAGTTTTATATTGATTCACTTTATTATTTAGTCTCAAATGTGGTAAAAATTATGTGTGAAATCACCCTACACTATGATAGCAATTTCTTTTATCTAATACATATTTAAAACTGTTTTTAATGTACTGCTCATGTATCAACTAAAATGATGTTGAGCATAAGCTTCATAAAGGACTTGCTGTTGTATGGAGAAGATACATCAAGGTGATTCCAGGCCCTGACATGACAGTTGTGCTAAGGGGGAAACATCTGTCAATTTTTTATCGATGCTTCCTCTGTGTGATAGATAAGCACACATTTCTTTTTGGATGATGATGTCTGAATTGAAGTACCTGCTTTGAGTCATGAGCTTCTACTCATCAGAAGTCCTGTCTGGTAATCTCCTTTCATATTAGCCTATAGTACAGTAGGTGCCAAAATAGAGAAACAAGTGTGTTAATGACAGTAGTACTTAGCATCAATTATACGTCGAGAGAAACCTATCCAACCATCACATGGTACAGGCAAAGAAGCATATTAAGGTTCATAATCAAGAGTGTTGTTTTATATTGCTATTTTTCATAAATAAACTTCTTTTGAACTTATTTTTAGGTATTGTTCTCTGAATCACAAATCAGGAATAAAATCACTGTTTGTTTCTTTGTTTCTGAAATAGCTAACCTATGGTAGCTAACCTGTAAACTACAAATTGCTTATCACCAACAAATCTAATTTGTAGCTCTGTGTATGTATGTGTGTGTGTGTTTGAGAGAAAGACGGAGGGAGAGAGAGAGAGAGAGAGACAGAGAGACAGAGAGAGAGAGAAAGACAAGGAGAGACAGAGAGGCCAAGAGAGAGAGAGGAAAGAGAGATGGACAAAGTTTGATCTCTTCTTGAATGGTCAGACAGCATCTTTTGAAGTCACAATTTTTTCTAGAAGACAGGATATGAAATTATATAGATAATGTACATCTCAGGTTGATTAGATGGAATGGAAATACATTTTTTCTTTCATATTGGAAGAGACTTAACATTAAAAAACTAATTATTTTTGAGATAAAGTTCATTAACACGATGATTATTCATTTGGCTTTTATAATGATATTGCTGCTTAATCACCAGAACATTGCTTCCTGTGCTCCCTGGGAGCCAGCAGGAGGTTTTTGAAAAGCTAGTCTTGCCTCTAATGTGACTGAGAGGGAATAGTGTTCTCACTGCTTTCAAAAGTACAGCACATCTCTGCTCAGGACTCTAAAGCCTCTTGTCCAACAGCATGAGTCTTAAACCCTACATTAAACACAAAATAATGTCGTATAACCCCAAGGCTAAATCTCTGCCTCTCATCTGCTTCGTCTCTGAATTAGATGTAGAATTGCTCACGGGGCACATTTCCTTATAGATCATGATTTGGGATAGTTTGATCCTGGTGGTTACAGATACTGTGATAACAAATCCAATAGCCCAGTGGACTATTTGGCTCAGTAAACAAAGACACACACACAAAGTAAAAAACAAATTCTGAATCGCAAAAGATATGTATTCCTTCCTAGTTCATCCTCAAGCAATGGAGTGAGTGGTCCCCCTGCAGTGAAATTAGAATGAAAGTAAACCCACAAACTGCCCAAGGAAGCACAAGAACTAGATTTATTTCCCATTCACTAATGCTTCGAGTGAATGCAATAACTGATAAATCTCACATAGGGAGCAACATTACCAATAATGTTCAAAATATGTATATATCAAAATTATGATTTTGCAGAGTAGTGAGGTTAATCAGGCCTTTACATTTCTCGTCAGAGTAACCCATGTAGAATAATTTAATAAAATAATAAAAGATTTGGGAGAATTTAGAATAGTTCTACAATTTATTCATTTATGAGTTATTTTCAGAAGCTGGACATAGACAAAGAATGGTTGTAGGGGTCAGAGTTAGCAGTAATGGTTTCCCACGTTATATTACTTGAATGAAAATATCACACTGGATACCAAACTATAACCATCCCAGAAATGTCACTTGACAGCCACAAATCAACTCAAGGACTTCTGTCTTGCCCCTTCTCCCTTAATGTGATAGATGAAATGTGCTGGCCTAACAACATAATTTGACAACAGCTTGGGGCCACATTTTGGAATAGCCCAAGTGATTCCAAGAAGTTATCAATAATCTCTGGCTTTGACAAGGTTCTCAAGATGATGAGTGTGAACACGTTAGAGTTCAAGATCTAGGTAGTTATTGATCCAGATAGACAAATGATGACATATATGTATTATTCATCATTATAGAAGACTAGCATAGTCACACATTTATAATACAGAGATGCTTAGAATATACACTCAGTTCATTTAAACTATGAGACTTGAGAGATGGCTAAGCAATGAAGATTAGGTACTTCTTTTGCTGAATGTTCAAGTTCAATTCCCAGCACCCATGTTGGGTTGCTCAGAATCACGCAACTCCAATGGGTCCAAGATCATTTCTGGCTACTGTGGGTACCAGCACTCTGGTTCAAATACCAAAGACATATATATATATATATATATATGGTATAATAATATATATAATTAATAGTTATATAATATATAAATATATATATATTTGATATTATACCAACTTCATTGATATTATACCAACCTTGACTTACAACTTCTCAGATCACACAATGTTATCCCAGATCCTTGTCATTCGTTAATACCAGAAGTTAAGCCATCTTCTCTCACAATACACAGAGCTTTTGTCAGCTGTATGGAAGGAAAGGAATAGCATTCCTGAGATTGTTAAAGGTCATTTACTAACCCTTAGATATATTTTCACAATTTTAACATATTTGAAAAAGGGGTATTTCAGACAGAGGGCACTGAAAAAAATTAGATATCTGTGGAGTATGCTGATCCCTATTTTACTTTATTCAGGGCACTCCCAAGCCTAAGTCACTGAACCTACATGATAAGGGAAACCACAAAGTGCCTCTGGGAAGGTGCACTTTCATTATGATGTTCTATCTCATTATTCTGCAAAACCCTGGTGAATCTATCTAATTCCCACAGAGATCACATCTGAAACACTCACAGTAAGACAAGAGTTCATAGATTTAAAATCAGAGAGAGGTCACTCGCATACTGGGAAAAGCTATGTATTGACATTTATCAAATGTTAACCAAAACAATAGGCTTTAATTTGTGGGATATAAAGAATATTAGCAGCTCTTAGGACTTGGAGAATTCAAAGTATGAGCTAACGTAAAGCTAATTCATATTCAATTAATAGACAGATGATGTAGTTTTAAAATATCTACTAGCTCTTATGTTTTCTATTGGGTTGAATTTCCTGAATATAGTCAATTTGTGTGATGAGCAATTATTAAGATTATCAGTGAATAAGAATGACTAAAACTTAATTCACAAGTAAAAGAAATGTTAGCCAGGCACAAATGTGTCAGCAATAGACTAGTTGAAATTAGAACCTCTTGGCTAAGAAAATCTTTTGTTCACAGACCAGTGTGAAATAAACAGTCAACCATGATGTAAAACCATTTGTGTCAGAAGACTAAAGAACACAGTGCCAGTGATAAGCAAATGCTAAATTTATCAGACATTTTAATGGAAGTTTTAGCTGAAAAACAGGATGTTATTTGCTGAGGGTCTGTGTTAGTCAGCTTTCTGTTGTTATGACAGAATGCCAAAGATAATAAACTTGGAAAGTTGGAAGGTTAGTTTGACTCATTCTTTAAGAGGTTCCATTCCATACTGAATAGTTCTGTTGTTTTTTGGTCTTTGATAAGACAGCACATTGTTGTGGAATCTGTGTTCCCAAAGAAACCATATTGTCATAAACTTGATTCCAGATTTTTGAACCATGAGATTTTAGGGAACATTCATGATATAATCTAGAGGAAACACAAGCCTTGATCTAGGATGGGGAAAAAAAACACATGCAGGAACTGTAGCCTCAGTCCTGGAGTCAGACTGTGAAAGAGTGGCATCCCACTGGATGAAGAGTACTGTGAAAAATGATGTAGTTGACTTACATCAAAGCCATCACCTGTATTTGTAGAGTAAGGCAGAACTGACTGCTGTGAGACTTGTGTGCCCTATGTTTTCCACTTTACATGGAGTCTTTGCAAATATTATACCCGTGCCAATTTCCTGTCTGTGATTTAAGCTGGATCAAAACTGAGGAGGGCTGTCATATGCACTCTGAAACCAGCTTTTCCCTACCCTATCTTTATTCTCTCATGGAAGAATGTCTTTCTTTAACCATTGATCAGGTCACTTAGTAATTGATTCCCTTCAATTACTTCATTTGGTTAATGCATGGGAAGTGGGAGAGAGTGTCATTCAAAATACACTTCAGGCAGAGGAAGTAGAGCAGAAATAGTCATTCCATCTAACACAACACCCTTGTCACAGGGTGTGATATTTTAGACTAGAATAAGAACCTTAGATGGGGGCTGGAGAGATAGCTCAGAAGTTAAGAGCACTGACCGCTCTTACAGAGGTCCTGAGTTCAATTCCCAGCAACCATCGATAATGAGATTTGGTGCCCTCTTTTGACATGCAGACATTCATGCAGACAGAATACAATATACATAATAAACAAATAAAATATTTTTTTAAGAAAGAACCTTAGATGGGGAAGCTTTATTTTTATAAAGGCACCTAATGGTATCAAACTTCAGTTTCTGAGGAAATCACCATCCCAAAACATGACAGAAACACATCTGTGTATCTTGAAAAGTAGGGGACTAAACCACATGAACCCTTAAGAGCCCAACCAAAACATGAGCTATCTTCATTTATTTTCTTGCTTTCTAGGGAGCAGTAACATGGCTTACATGTTGCTGTTGGCTTAAGGAAAATCTCCTAGTTTTGGTAAAGAATGATAAGCTGCCTACAGATGACAAGAATTAATTTCATATGTAAAATTATATATGAGAGAGGAATATTCCTAATTCATCAAAATTATAAATATTAGACGTTCTATCCTGAAATGTCACACCATATTCTACTGATGGGTATAGCTTTGATTTTTACAATAATTTAAAAATATTTATAAAACATTATCTTTATTAATATATTTCAATTGCTAAAACAAACCATTATAAACATATAGTTTTCCTTTTAAATTAGATGTGTAGACCAATTCAATGAGTTCTATTATGTCTAAAGGTTTGTAGCAGACATTCAAATACACATATTTAGTGGATGAGCTGATCAGTGGATGACCAGAGCCATGCAAACGGTACGTGCTTAAAATTAGCATCACACCCTTCAGTCATTCTGCCTGATAATAAGTAAACGCACCACAGAAATTGTTTTTAATCAAAAACAGATGGTCTTGGTAGTAATACAGAAGTTAATGTAGCAGCATTTTCAGCTAGGAGATAAAAAATTCTTGAAGAATTAAAAGGCTCTTTACCAAGCAGTGTGGACTATGAGAAATGTTTTTTCTGCCTTTGCTTTGTTTTATGTTTTTTGCTTGATTGTCTGAGACAGGGACTCATATATCTTAGGATGGCAAAAAAACTAACTCTAAAGCTGTGAGTGACCTTGAACTACTGTTCTTTCCACCTTCACCTCTAAGGGGTGAGATCATAGGCCTTCCCCAGGTGTACTTTTCTTTTTTTCAATACATCAATGCATAGTCTGAGAAGGTTAAAAGTTTGTTTAATTGCAAACATTTAGTGGACATACACTATGAAAGAAAGGATATTGGGTTGTTACCAAAGATGCAGAAAGTGCTGGAGAAGGTTAGAATCCATGTAAAAGAGAGTAATGGGGGCTGGAGAGATGGTTCCATGGTTAACAGCACTTGATGCTTTTCTAGAGGACAAACAGGTTCAGTCCCTAGAATCTACAGTAACTCACATTTGCCTGTTACTCCAGCCCCAGGGGATCTGATTCCCACTAGTTCTCTCTGAGCTTCCACAAGCACATGATGTAAACATAGAATGATCCATAAAGTTAAAGTCAATCAATTAATGAAAGAGTAATAGAATTTTAAGTGAAGATTTTCTGAAATCTATTCAATGTAACATTGAGATTAGAATTCTGGCCTCATTTGGATTTTTGGCACATGAACTTGACCCATAGCTTTGAATTATCTTTATTCTTCTAAATTATCAAGCCATTTTTAGGAGATCAGTCCCATCAGGGCTCTTTATCACTGCCCTACACCAATCAGCTAAACTCATTACATGCTTGTTTCTGGATTTTCTCTCGCAGCTCCCAGAACTATCAGACAAAATAGAATTTTCTTTTTCACATTTTACTCATATCTGCCTACATGTCTTAGAATACATATAAATTAAACAGGTCTGTCCTCAGAACTATAATAGGAATTGATACTCAAAAGTCCCATTATAAATATTTTCTATAGGAATGAATTCATGTATGCATGAATAAATGTACCCATGTTTCTTGATACAGTAAAATGCACTAAATCCTTCAAAGAAATATCCCCATACAGCATTTAAAGTTTTCTTTATTGCTTTCAATCTTTCTGTTCTTTCATAATTAGCCCTTTGTGTTCCTATAGCAAAAACTTAAAAGTAGTTTTATTTTATGAATTTCATTGCCTTGCTGTGAAACAGAATGATACAGAATGAC
This sequence comes from Microtus obscurus, assembly GCA_963919715.1. Taxonomy (NCBI): domain Eukaryota; kingdom Metazoa; phylum Chordata; class Mammalia; order Rodentia; family Cricetidae; genus Microtus; species Microtus obscurus. Next base: position 1,643,403 of record CAWTZC010000501.1, on the reverse strand, counting down.
TGGTAAGTATTTACTTTTATCTCCTTCTAAAAAGTTTTTAGAGAAAATAATTCTGTCTTTTCAACCAAAGTAGCCAATCATACCATTCATTTCCCACAGCTCTTATTATATTCTTTTAGCACTGTGGATTTTAAATTTTATTTTCTGCACATTTGATCCATCTATTATTGAATAATAAAAATAACCATATCACAAGATTATTTTTTGTTCCAGAAAACGTGGGCAGAATAGGAAATATGAATACGTAAACTCAGTCTATGGTAAATAAAATATATTGAATATAAAAAACAATTTACAATTAAGTAAAAATATCATGTATATGCTAAGCAAATTATTTTTATGTCCTATAAATTAATGAGCAACAAACAATTGCATTATCTAAAAAGTCTAAGAAGTAGTTTGTGTTTCATTAGATAAACTTATCATCCAGTTTCCTTAGCAACACGGATACCTGATTGTTTATAAAAAATGAGGAAAAATGGCTGGATCTCTGCTACTGCCTTTAAGAAAGAGAATGATGATTGTCATAATGCTACTTAAGCAGAACAGGGATATTAGTTAATTATACAATTACCATGTTTTTATCACTTACTTTTCTAAAGCAATGACAGCATAGGGTTTGAATTACTTATCTATTGAAATCACAACAAATATTGTTTGTACAAATTATATGTTTTCATTTTCCTTCTTTAATGAAAGAATTTTATTTTAACTGGTATATTTTTCATGAAATGCTAATTTACTATCACAGAAAGAAACTCAACTTTAAGTATATATACTCAATATGATTTTATTTTAAAATCTTTCAGAAGGGCTGGAGAGATGGCTCAGAGGTTAAGAGCATTGCCTGCTCTTCCAAAGGTCCTGAGTTCAATTCCCAGCAACCACATGGTGGCTCACAACCATCTGTAATGGGTTCTGGTGCCCTCTTCTGGCCTGCAGACATACACACAGTCAGAATATTGTATACATAATAAATAAATTAATTTAAAAAAATCTTTCAGAAAAGACATCTATAATCATGATAAATAGATGATATATACAAGAGAGAGAGAGAGAGAGAGAGAGAGAGAGAGAGAGAGAGAGACATACAGACATAGATTAAAACATCTTTCTTTGCATCTCTGGTGGTCTTAATAAGAAATATCAATAGAAGTTGGTTAAAATATGTACACATATGCAGGTGGTTTAAATGGATTCCCCAAAAACAGTGAGAAGTAACCCTAACAGGATATGACTCATCACTAAATGAATCCTCTAGTTCTGGGAATGGGATACATCTAATGGAAGTTTGACAAAAGGGATCCAATGGGAGACTCAAACAATCTAAGATATTCCCATGGGGTGAGGGTTGATTGTTCTCTACAAATAAGGGTAAGGATCTGTTGCTGAAGACAATACTTATACAATGCATTGAAACATGGAAAAGTTGAGTTGGTATCTACTTAGGGCCACTAGCCCTATTGACTAGTGTTCATTGAGCTGAAAGATATTTTATACCCTACCAGAAGAATAGGGTAACTACCAACCCAGCAACAAACCCTTCAATCTGTAAGGGGGACTTGTGTAGTAGTGGCACAAAGCTTCTGTAACCAACCAATATCCAATTAGATTTAAGGCTGACTCCATGTTATGGAACGTATCCCTGACACTGTGGCAGTGGTCAAGAATTTAAGATTAAAAAGACAAAGGACCTATGTTGAAATTGGGGCGTCGGGTTGCGTTCCCAACACCCCAGTTGCCTGGCTAGCTTATGCCCGAAATAACAACACACAAACTGTATTCATTTAAACACTGCTTGGCCCATTATTTCTAGTCTCTTCTTGGCTAACTCTCGCACCTGGACTAGCCCATTTCAAATCAGGTTTGTAAGCACCCCAAGGTGCGCTTACCGGGAAGATTCTAGCCTACGTCCATCTTGGGTCGGTCGGAGCTTCATCGCGAGCATGCCTCAGAGAGCCGAGCGATCCTCTCTGGCCCGCGAGAGAGGAGGCTGACTTCTCTGAGCAGAGCTGTGTGCATTCTCTGAGCTCACTTCCTCTTCCTGTCCGCATACTATTCTGTTTACTCCTCCCACCTATGTTCTAACCAATTGGGCCAAGCAGTTTATTTATTGCTTATCCAATGAAATCAATAGATTGATATATGACACTCCCACATCAGACCTAGGGGAAAAATAAATACTAATGGTTTGCTAAAGGAACATAGTAAAAAAAAAAAAAAAGACTCCAAATGACATTTTTTTATACCAGTGTTTTTTATACCAGGTGACCCCTTAATATAGCCCTTCATTTTGTGGTGGTCCCCAACCATAAAATTATTTTAATTTCTACTTCATATCTGTAATTTCCCTACTGTTATGAATCATAAATGTAAGTATCTGTGTTTCCTGATTATCTTAGGCGACCCTTTTGAAAGGATCATTCAATGTCAAAGAGTCCCAACCCACAGGTTGAGAACCACTGTGTTACACTAATAGATCAGTGTTTTTGCTACCATGAAAGAAGCTTCCTCCTGAAGTAGATGGAAACAATTACTGAGACCCAAAACTGGAGAATATGCAGAGTGTGAGAGGCCATGGAATACTCCGTGGTAAATGGAATGTCTCAAATAAATCCCTTAAATCAGGTATCATGTAATCCTGCAGAAGAGGGGGCAGAAAGAGTGTAAGAGCCAGAGGAAAAAGAGACCATGAGAGCAGAAGATGACACCAAGGAAACAAAGCCATCTCAACATAGCAGAACCATCATACACTTTGACTCACAGAGATTATGTCAATATACACAGGACAGGCAGAGGTCTGCAGATGGTGAGGTCCCAGCATAGAGAGGAGAGGTAGACACATCCTTGACCCAAAGCTATCTCTAATTGATTACTGCTCACAAATAAAAGAATTACAGTGTTATTATCTTCATTGTCTCAAACAAATCCCACAGAGCATTCTATTTCTATTAATTTGAACTGGCATGAATACATTCTAGAAAAGAGAAATGGGGATATTATATGATGGCATATTAATGGTTCATACAACTAAATCCTAAATAAAATTATTTCACACTGTGCCATGCCCAAGTACCTAAGTAAATAACTAAATGAATAGTAAATAACTAAAGCTCACATTAGAGTTAAATGCAAATAATTCATGATGTTTTCGATTTTGTATTAACAAGTTAGAACTGCATGAGGCCAAGTCTTAAATTAACATTTTTTTCTCATCACACATTCAGATATAATAGCCAAAATTATTCAGAAATCTGTAAATTATTTACATATGAGCCAGTTATTAGGAAAAAAATCTCTCCCAACCAAATGGTTGCTTATGTTTTTGTCTTATTCTTTTCTTTCTCTGTTAGGTTTTGGAAATCAGAATTGGCTGGATGACAAATATTTTCTGCTAAATGCTGAGAGTTAAGATTCACAAATAATGTTCTGAAACTGCATTTGAACAGTTTTAAGTTATTAAGCTTTCTATAGTTGGAAGCTTCTTTCCTTTGAAGAGATAAACTGTCTTCGATGAATTCATATTTGCTTGGGGCCATTAGTTTGTACTTCATAAGTGACTCTTGGGAGCATGTGGATATCTTTTCAACTATAATAAATGTTCACAGCTCTGCGGCTAATATTACTTTCTTAATAGGTCTGTTTTCTTTAGTTCCTCCCACATGCTCACTGAACACACATAGCTGTAATGAGAGGGCCCGAGAAAAGGTAGGTCTCAGGCAGATACAGTTTTAAACAACGAAAATGAAATGCATGTGTATTAACTATACAAAGATATCATGTATAAACTTACATATGTAGGTATTTATATTTTATTTAGCTATTTGATTAACTACACATTTTTGTGGCTATGATAAAACATGCCCAAGGAAATTTGTTTAACACAGGGTTTATTTTAGTTTATGATTTCGGGGGATTACATTCGGGGGATCCATTCTAAAGGTAAGGCTTGGCATCAGGAGGCAGGCATGGCAGCGGGAACTGAATGATGAGAACTCTTGAATCACAAGCAGGAAACAGTGAGAACAAACTGGAAATAGTGCAAAAATTTTAATTTCAATACTCACACCAGTGATGCACTTCTTCCAGCAAGGCAATTAAATCTACTTAACCTCCCCAAACAGCAGCACCAACTAGGAACCATGTAATATTCAAATATCCAAGAGTATGTAAGAAAATTTTCATTCAAACCACTACAGAGACTATCTGGATTTTTCAACAACTGCAGAACCCTAGGCAGAACAAAATCTCACTTCATATCAATTTTCTCCTCAACAGAATGGGGATAGTGATAGAACCAATCCCGCATGGTTGCTACGAGGAATAATTTGTAAAATGTATGTGCGGGACTAATGATGATGTGAGTGCATCTCCTGGATCTTATCAGCAGCAACTATTTCAATGATGAAGTGTCTCACTTTTGCTATAATGGCTCCTTCACTCGATAAACAAAGAAGAGCAACTCCCTGCTCTTGCTGTGCTCAGAGGCAGTTTTGCAGGGCAAGTGAGTACAATGAAACTGGAAAGATCTTTTCACATAGTAGCAATAACTGTGAAGGAGGAATAAAACAGTCACACACTTGTGATGGAGGCTCTGCAGGCTGCTGGGGTCAGCGAAAGCTACTCTGAGAAGGTGATGCTGGAGTTCAGTTTTGCTCAAGATGAGTGAATGAGTCACACAACAACCTGGTGAAGAAGGTCAAAAAAAAAAAAAAGAGAGAGAAGCATGTTTAGAAGCGATAACACAAGGATAATTTGTAGAGTTCAAGAGACAGAAGAGAGTGGATGAGGGAAACAATGGCTGCCCTAATAGGAAAAGACTGCTATGCAGAGAATTGCCTACCAGAGGTAGTGCTTTAAGTGCAGTCTGAATGAAATCACTTATCACTTATGTTTGCATGGCTGAAAATAATTTTTCTTCTTTGAGAATTTTATATTGTAATTTAATTACAGCATTTCTTCCTTACATTTTCTCCCATTCTCCTTCAATTCCATGGTTTCTTTTTACTAATCATTACTGCATGCATATATGCATATATATTTCTAAATATTACCTTTTCAGTCATTATGATGCTACCTGTATGTGTGTGTATATATATTTTTTTTCAGGGCTAATCCTTTGACACTGGATTTTTATAGTAAGAAAATTGGCATTGGTAGGCACATACACTAAGCTGTGACCTTGTGTCATGAGGCTATCACAAAATAATTACAGTTTTTTTTAAACTGTGCTATATTTTGGAATAAGGCAATTAGAGAACTTGATATGAATCCTTAAAGAAAATTCCCCCAGTTTCTTATGACATCAAGACTTGGAAGTCAGTAATCTTTTTTTTTTTTTTTTTTTTTTTTTTTAGATCTATGGACTGACTGATATTATTTTCAGTTCCTCAGGGTGCAGACCATTTTCCAAAATGACAATAGCATTAAACTTATTGCTATTATTGGTATTAATAGCTCTAATAATATCTACCTGATGACTTCAAGGCTGATTTACCCCAGGGCTACTGAGAAGTAATGAGCTAAAATGGTCATAAAGTTCTTTTCAAATATTTTAGGTAATGCTAAATTATTACAAATGACAGGGTAGATGTTTCATGTTCCCTGGGAAATAACTGGTATCTGAGAGTAAAAAAGAAAGGAGCATTAGCTTCGAAAGTGGCCATGGGGGTCCTGGGGCTCAGATCTCCCTAAACTTTTAGCTTGGAAATCGGTGTTAATGGCTTCATTTTCCAGAGTGAAATGGGAGTTATTTCCCTAGGAATGAGGGAGGGAGGGGCCACTGCCTTTCTAAATCTGAGCACTGTCTTATTACATTGTTTTTCTCTAGCTGTCCTCAGCATTTTCAGCAATTCTTTTCACCTCCCAAACAGCGTGGTCATGATGCAATTGACAAATGCTTTCAAGGAGACCTGTCATTAGTTCAGCAGTCAGTCCCTCAATGTGACGCCTAATAGTGCCTCGTGTGAAGATCTTAAAACATCTTTTCCTGAAACTCTTGAAAAAGAGGTGTAAGCCATCAGGTAGCGGAACATTAATAATACAGAGATTTTCACGATGTAAAACCAATCCCTAGCAAAACATGGGTCTTTATAAACTAAGGTGGATAAAACCTCTTCATTTGTTGCCAAGTAGCTGAATCTGAATTATTTGTGAAAGACTCTCCATTTCTGAGTGTCATCCCAGCAGTCATTCAGCCTTTGCATCTAAAGCTACTATGAGGTATAGGAATTAATTATTTTATACTGAATTGGAGCTCAAACTCACCATCTCTGTAGCGCACAATGCTCGTCTGAGCCCTCTGCGCTGCCATACAGTTCGTGAACCTGGCAAGGGGCTGGAGTTTGAAACACACAAAGACTCACAGACTGAGACACAGGTCATCCTTGATGCCAGAATCCTTGAAACAGGAATGGCCCATTATTGTGTACCAGAATCGCTTATATAGAGATTCTTAACTGATAGCCACTGTACCAGCCAAATGCACCAGAAACCACACCTCTGACCATCAGGAACTCCTGGGGGTCTCCTGCTCAGAGCAGCTGCAAGCTGTCTCAGAGCAGAGAAAAACAAGTTGTTTACAAGAAACTCAAGATCTGGGTATTCACAGCTCCCAACAATCTCAACTTTCTACTGAGAATATCAGAACAGGATAGATACAAGAATAGACAGATGAAATACATAGTTGAAGAACTTACTGACTACATAGCACTTAGTAAGTAGTACATGCCTATGCTGTTTTGCAATGGAATGACTGTAATATGGAATTTTGAGGTAGAGAGACAACACATCCTGGTGGCTGCCTTTAGTCCTTTACAGAAACTTTCCTTACAATGTGTATCAGCTTTTAGAACAGAAGAGATCAAATCATGTTAAAATGTATTATATTGAAAGCATTTCCAGAAATCCTGCAGCCCTGTATCAAGAAAGCTACACATCCTTTTTTAATGGCAAGCGATTTGGAAACTCAAGAAATAATATATTGGGATGGTTACTAGAATTTGATTTCTATATATTTTTTCATCTCACACTAATTTCTTATAAGAATGCATTTTATTTTTTGTGTTTTTATTTATTTATTAAAGATTTCTGACTCTTCCCCACTGCCGCCTCCCCTTCCTTCCCCCTCCCCCAATCAAATTCCCCTCCCTCGTCAGCCCAAAGAGCAATCAGGGTTCCCTGCCCTGTGGGAAGTCCAACGACCACCCACCTCTATCCGGGTCTAGTAAAGTGAGCATCCAAACTGCCTCGGCTCCCACAAAGCCAATAGGTGCAGTAGGATCAAAAACCCATTGCCATTGTTCTTGAGGTCTCAGTAGTCCTCATTGTCCACTATGTTCAGCGAGACCGGTTTTAACCCAGTCTTTTTCAGACCCAGGCCAGCTGGCCTTGGTGAGTTCCCTATAGAACATCCCCATTGTCTCAGTGTGTGGGTGCACCCCTCACGGTCTTGAGTTCCTCGCTCATGCTCTCTCTTTTTCTGGTCCTGATTTGGACCTTGAGATTTCAGTCCAGTATTCCAATGTGGGTCTCTGTCTCTGTCTCCTTTCATCGTCTGATGAAGGTTAATATTCAGGAGGATGCCTATATGTTTTTCTTTGGGTTCTCCTTCTTATTTAGCTTCTCTAAGAACCAGAATTATAGGCTCAATGTCCTTTATTTATGGCTAGAAACCAAATATGAGTGAGTACATCCCATGTTCCTCTTTTTGGGTCTGGCTTACCTCACTCAAGATAGTGTTTTCAATTTCCATCCATTTGCCTGCAAACTTCAAAAAGTCCTTGTTTTTTACTGCTGAGTAGTACTCTAATATGTATATATTCCATACTTTCTTCATCCATTCTTCAATGGATGAAGTCATGCTCAACTTCCTTAGCGATCAGGGAAATGCAAATCAAGACAACTTTAAGATACCATCTTACACCTGTCAGAATAGCTAAAATCAAAAACACCAATGTTAGCCTTTGCTGGAGAGGTTGTGGAGAAAGGGGTACACTCATCCATTGCTGGTGGGAATGCAAACTTGTGCAACCACTCTGGAAAGCAGTGTGGAGGTTTCTCAGGAAATTCGGGATCAACCTACCCATGGACCCAGCAATACCACTCTTGGGAATATACCCAAGAGAGGCCGTATCATACAACAAAAGTATATGCTCTACTATGTTTATAGCAGCATTGTTTGTAATAGCCAGAACCTGGAAACAACCTAGATGCCCTTCAATAAGAATGCATTTTAAATAAAAGTTTTGGTAAAAAACAGTGACATCCTTAGAAGGTAAAAAGTGATGTTTTTTTGACATGAGGGAACCTAGAAGGAAGTCAAGAAAGACAAATGTATTTGCATGGAGTTTTGCATAAATAAAATCTGGATTGTCCTCTCTATGTGGGCCTCACCATTCCAGTCTATGGCTGTGCTTTGTTCGCCAGTAACAAGAAGCCTGAGCACAAAAGAACTGCATCTAGGAACCTACTTGGCACCAATGAAGCTTTAGCAGTGACATTTCTTCCATTTGTTCCACCCAGCAGAGAGGTAAGCCTTCCATGTCTTGTGATAGTAACAAGTATTTTCCCACCACTAACTGAAGTAATAATGATTGACATATACTTATCTTGATTGTCCAGACTATTTGGATCATAGACTGGGAATACATTTTCCATGAAACTATTAAGAGCCAGCTTTGCTGAGTACACAAAGTTCAAGTTTTATACAAAGACCCTTTGTTCTGGAAAGTTCAAAGGCTCCTCTGAGAGCTGTGGGAATACACCTTACTATTTATATGGCAGGAGGATGGAAGCTCTTTGATTAAAGTTTATGCATAAGGTAATTTTATTGCCACAAAATTTGAAAAAATTTTGCATAGCATATGAAAAATACATTGTAAAATACATTGTAAAGGTGGATTTTCTTTGTTTTGCTTTGTTGACTTTTTCTTCTTATATACATTTGTTTTTGCCTGTTCATTTTTGTAACAGAATTTCAATTCACTATATAGTCCTGGGTAGCCTGGAACAAATCAGGTGGGCCAGGATGGCCTTGAACTCATGTTTATCTGCCTGTGATGTGGGAGTGTCATATATGAATCTGTTGATTTCATTGGTTAAAATAAAGACACTGCTTGGCTGGTCCTATAGGTTAGAACACAGGTGGGTGGAGTAAACAGAATAGTATGCTGACAGGAAGAGGAAGTGAGCTCAGAGAAGCATGCAGCTCCGCTCAGGGACAGCAGCCTCCTGTCTAGCGGGCAGACGGGATGGCCCAGCTCTCTGAGGCACGCACGCGATGAAGCTCCGACTCAAGATGGATGTAGGCTAGAATCTTCCCGGTAAGCGCACCTTGGGGTGCAACACACTTTATAAGAAATGGGCTAGTCTAGGTGCAAGAGTTAGCCAAGAAGAGATTAGAAATAATGGGCCAAGCAGTGTTTAAATGAATATAGTTTGTGTGTTGTTATTTCGGGCTTAAGCTAGCCAGGCAACAGGGATGCTGGGGGACACAACCCGGCGCCCCAATTTCAACATGCCTGTCTTGGTGGGATTTACCATTCCTGACTCTTTTTTCTTCTTTATTTCATCCCATTTTTAGAATGTTGAGAGAAAATCTCACCATATAATCCTGACTGGATTGGAACACATAATGATATGCCTTCCTATATCTTTCAAGTGCTGGGATTAAAGGTATACATTATCATGCTCCAAATGTATGTATGTATGTATGTATGTATGTGTACACACACACATATTCTAATAAAGCACAAACTTGCATCTAAATTGCTACACAGTTGAGGATAAGTTTGAATTATAATCTTATCCCCCCTCCCTTTGAAGTTCTGGGTTTATAGTTGGACACTACCAATTGTGGTTTTGTGTAGGGTTAGGAAATGAACTTAGGGTTTCATGCATGTTAAGCAAACACTATCCATTGCCCACTGAGGTATATCTCTAGCCCTTCATATCTTTTATTCTTATAGACTGACACACTAATTTCAGAGTATCTATAAGTGAATTCCATGTGTACCTGACATCAACTGAGCAAACTCAGTAGGCACAGTAAACATGTTATTGGGTCCTTACATTGAAAATGGGCCTCATGACTCAGTTATTGGGCCCTGTCGTTAATTGCTGCTGTTTGTATGATGGGTTCCCCATCTAAAGCTTGAAGTTTTGGTAGAATTAATGGGAAAGGCTCATGGGGGAGGCACCTTTATGTTAGACAGTGATGGAGGAAGGTCATTGGCTAATAAAGAAACTGTTTGGCCCTCTGATAGGGTAGAATTTAGATAGGCAGAGTAAACAGAACAGAATGCTGGGAGAAAGAAGCCAAGTCAGGCAATCGCCATGACTCTCCCACTCCAGACAGATGCAGGTTAAGATCTTTCCTGGTAAGCCACCTCGTGGGCTACACAGATTATTAGAAATGGGTTAGATCAATATGTAAGAGCTAGCCAACAAGAGGCTGGAACTAATAGGCCAGGCAGTATTTAAAAGAATACAGTTTCCGTGTAATTATTTTGGGTGTAAAGCTAGCCAGGTGGCAGGACGCAGCCCCGCTGCTCCTACTACTGCAGCAGGACAGAAGCAGTTTAACATTCAAAATCTTCCTTCTTCTAGCAGTTGTGGAACAAAAAAAGGGGACATAAATAATCTCTGTAAGTTTTGGATTACATAGTATTGTGGGTCTATTGTAGGAATGAATGAGATAATACCAAATATATTTACAGAATGACAAGGAATATTTGTCAGTGACTCTTAGAGAAGGTAGTGGTACTCAATGCCAAAAAGTGCTTGTTCAAAGAACATTTTGACAAGACATAGTAGATCATAACTGTAATCTTCAACATTTGATAAGACTAAAAAAAATGAGTTTCACATTGCCCTGTGTTACAAAGTAAGGCACTGTCTCAAGAAAGAAAATGAAAGCAGATACTCATATTCTAAAGCTTTGGAATCAAGACCGCTGTGTGATTTATTTGCTCTTTCCAGATTGAGGTTATCTAGTTTGTTGTTGTTTTAAATTTTGTTCATTGATATATCCTTTAGGATTAATACTTAGGCTACAGGAAGCTTTCAATAAATGCTTAATAAATGATAAGCAGATAGCAAATACTTAGTGTAGTAGCCCTTTCCCCTTTTACTTTGATTGCTCTACTAAAGGGGGCAAGAAGACAGAAAGTCAGATCATCCTCTGTGTATTCCATGCACTTAAAACTAGAGAGTAATTTGGTTGTCTTTCTACTTTTGACTCAGGTCAAATTTGTCTTTCAGAGCCATGAAGGTTTGCTGTTCTCATCGATCCATCTCACAAGGTTTGGAAATGAAGGTATCTTGCCCAGACATAGGCCTCTCTGAGGTCTACCTCTCTGTAAGTTCTCTAGTCTTCCTAGTAATATACTACACAATGCAATGCTATATTTTAGCATGAAGATGTCTGCGGAACAGAGGTTAGTGTTTGTTCCTAAACCACCAAGAATCAATCGAACTACAGACTCTCTCCATTGTAATACCATGTATTACTGAGACACTCTTACTCAGATTAACAGATACAAACTCACTCACTCACTTTGAAGAAGTGTACATTGTATACAGGGTCCCTCTCTTTGCAGAATTAATGCAACATTAGACACTATGGTGGCCTTGGTTGATTACCATTTATTACTAATTTTTAATAAATAAAGGCCAGAATGATATGCATTAATGGCATGCATTAAATGATAATACAATACCATATAATTCTGGTCTTTATTTATTAAAAATTAGTAATATATTGGATTATCATTTAATGACATAATTTTGCAGTAAATACATCAAAGTTTCAAAATAAAAATTCCAGAACATACAAAAATATTCCATGAAAATATTTATTCATATTTTACCAGTTTACCTAGAAATGCCCATTATAATTTGAGTCAGGTACTAAACATAGCTCTGATCATTAGACATGCTTCTATAATCTCTTTCAATTTGAAATAGTCCTTACTTTAACTGACTGTTTTGATTGAGATATTCATGAAGATAACAAAGTCCTTGCTTTAAAGAACGCTTGAAATTTGATTTCCTCCAATGATTCCAGTATCATATGACCTCAGTTATGCATTTTGTAATGAATGGCATAGAATTATTAAGATTATTTTCATCAAATCATATTGGGAGATTCAGAGATATTGAATTTGCTCTATAAATGATAATACTGATTTGATCAGTTGATTGAGATGGTATCTGGCTGAAGTATGATTGATAAAAGCTCAGAGACAAATATTTGGGTGCAACCTGAAGATCAGAAAAGCAAAGCAGCCAACCATTGTCTCCTACCTCTGCCTCAGTCTGAAAATGGTGATCCTGCCTCCAGGAAACCTCAGAATGAGACTAAGAGTAAGAACTGTCTCCTCCCGTTTTATCTTTTCTAGTTCTGGGACTAAGGGTGTGCACTACAACCACCTGGTAAACTAGTGTAGCTACAGGGATGAAAGTTGTGTGTCATTGTGGCTACCAGATTTAAAGGTGTATAATATTGCTGCCTAGTCTGTAAAGCTGGCCCGTGTGACTGTTTTACTTTTTTGATTCTCAAGAAAGCTTTATTTATTAAAACACAAATGAAATGTCACTATATTGGCAGCCTTTACTTTTGTAATTCTGTGTCCTCTATAAAGAATAACATTGCTGGGAGAAGTAGAAGCTTTGAAAGTCTGTAAAACCCCTTTCTCCTACCTTTGTTCCTCACTGAGTTTCAATAGTTATTGTCAGTTCTTTCTACCTATATGAATTTGTATTCACCCTAAGATAGAATATTCTCCAAATTAATTTGCTTACCTATAATTCCTATAGTTCAGAACAATTTACTTAGCTGATTACATCCCATGGCTATTATTGGTTGTGCTGGTGATAATTACTACTTATTCAAAGAATCCCATATTTAAATAACAGCCAAAATTTAGCTTCTTTCTACATCTGTTTATTTATGCCCTCATCATTCTTAGAATAAGTTCTCATTTGGTGGTGTAACACTGTCCTTTGTGCCTATCCTATCTTCTACAGCTATATATTCTCAAGGACCCTAGATTCCCTTTACTGGCCATTGCTTTTTTAAAGCCAGCATATGAACCACTAGATGGAATTGCTGTTACTGTAGTATTGCTCTCCCAAGGTGCTCCGGGGCTTCAGTCTTGTGTAATCCTTTTATTTTTCTATTGTTATGTGTCAAAACAGGATTTCATCTCAATACATTCATTCCAGACAATGAAAGATGTCTCAGTCTTGCTTTACCCATTTGTATTTCCCTTATACAGTCTTCATTGTCTTTGAATATGTGCACTTATCAGATCCATCCCCCAGAGGCACTAGCTGACTGCCCAGCCAGCAAGCCCTCTTCACCTGGACATTGATATTGCATGGTTTCTAACCAGTTCTGGAGTCTTATTTACACAGGACCACTCCAAACTTCCAGAAAAATTATGAACAGAGGGAAAGGTGCAATAATATTAGTGATGAGAAACACCAATAGATAATGTTTCCAGATATGTAAAGAAGTCTAAAGAGCAAAATACCTCTGATTACTAGTCTGTCCCAACGAAATATAACTTGGTAAGAGATTAGAAAACAACAATCTTTTCATGCATTCATGAGTAACTATAAGTAGGATGATGGATGTGAACATAATTCATGCTGTTTTTTTTTTCCAAGTACTGAAATAAATTCCTTCCCCAGGGAACTATAAACAAGGTCCACCCCTCCTCACAAGGTACTAGAAAAACTAACAACAGATCAAAGTATGAATCCAGCAGAAGTTTACCCTGAGGAACCAACAAATTTATAACACTTTCTTATCGAGCTTGGGAAAAGTGTTACTGGCAGACATTTGAGTGACCCCAAAGCAACTGCACTGTAAAGACTTTATTAAGCATGAATGATTGCTTCCCCACAGCCATACATATGATCCTCCTCTTATATTATCCCCACCCTGGTCCTATATTCTCTAGCATCTCCTTAGACTTCAGACTACCCAATTAGAGCATCATTGCATACAAATTGTTAGAACAAAAAGCTGGGATCTCAGGCAAGATCCCCTCCCCTCCTTCCCGGGGGAATGTCAAAAGTGCACAGGTCCAACTCTGATGGTGTCGTACAAGCTGGCACAGATGATCTGGTGAAGAAGGCAGCTGTTTCACTGGTGTAACTTAAATTCTACACACAAAGAATTTGTAAAATGCTTCAAAGCATCCAAGATTAGGACAATAAATTATAAACCAAATGTATTATGATTGAGCAAGTTGTTTGATTTTAGTCCACTAATTATAAGAAAGGTCAGTGGATTCCAATAGTTTTCAATCACATGGTTAAGCAGGTGAAACTGGAAAACAAAGGGTTGCCTTTAGAGACTTCACTTAGAGAAAGTGTCCTTTGTTACACAATCATGTCTGCAATTTATTCCTCATGTTCTGTCTGAAGTGAGAAGATCCAAGTGCTGGGAAGTATAGTGGCAAACACGATAAACCTAGAAAGGGGGAGGGAGATGAATGGCACTTAGGGAGGGTCCAAAGGGGGAGACCTCAGACACTGTTGGTCAAGCAATTGGTGCAAATGAAAAGAAAATCTGCTAGAGTTATGTATCAGCTTTACAAAGTGCCTTGTTCTCTATTTTTTTTTTTTTTAAGAAACAAGAAGCTTTCAATTGTAGTCAAGCTGATGCTCCCAGGTGCAAATGTCTCCTGAGAGTAAAGAAACTAGACTCTTCAAGAAAATGAAAATGTTTCATGTTCCCCTTTCATCTTTTCAAAGTTTACTTTTAAGAGTTAACTCCTAAAGAGCAACAGATGTGTCTGGAAATTAAGCATTCGCAGTCAGGCCTGGAGAAATCCTCTGTGCTTGGTTTAGAAGCCTGAGCTTCAGCTCCTAAAACAGCCTTTCAGAATTACCTTCTGCAAGAGGTTGGGGGGGGGTGGGGCACGGGAGCCTTGAGACTGAGGGATGGGCCAGGGTCAGGGTTCTGAAATATAATTTTGTTTTTCCAACAACATGACCTTGACAGACTGTGTAAGGAGAACACACCTGCTTCCTACTATTGACAGTCCCATCATGCAGAATGTATAGTTCAAAAGCAGTTTCTTTCTTTGTTCTTGTGTTTGTGTTTGTTTTCCTGAACAAATGGTTTTGATGGCAACTATACCCCCTCCTTCCGCTGAAGCTAATTCCTCATTTGTACCCAATGTCCCGTAGAAAATCGGAGGGAAAATTCCCCTAGAGAACTGGGTCACTTTCAAATGAATCTAATTTAAAATACACATGTATGACAAATAATGAGAATAATATGAGACATGAGAATGTGGATGATTCTGCTTAATGCCTTCCAAGCTGCAGCAAAGAGAAACAGCCATCCTTTGCCTCATGCATGGTTTGCTTGTAACAAAGGAAGCAGTGATTTATATGTGGCATTTTCGCTCTCCTTTCTTTCAGCCCTCTCTACATGTTCATTTTTAAAGAGCTGGTTTTTGTTGTTGCTGTTTCTGTTATTGTTGTTGCTGTTGCTCATCTTCATCATCATCCTTTTCTCTCCCTGTTCTATATCCCCTAAAATAGGAAGGAAAGCTCCCTTGGGCCACCACCTGCATTTCTCTCTACTTTTTTTTTTTGCTTTTGTTTTTGCTTTATATTTTCTAAACATTCTTCCATTTCTTTCATGACAATGATGTCTCATTATGCAGCCCAGGCTGGTGTTCTAGAATTCACAGTACTCCAGTTTCGGGCATATGTGATGATCTGAGAGATGTGTAACACCGTGCTAGGTGCAGGTTTTATCTTTCCATTTTTCAGAGTCTATGAATTTTAACAGGCTCTTTTTTTCATATTTTTATATCATCATCACTGTTCTTGTTTTAGCAAGAGATCTGATCATCTCAAGAAAACTTAGCATGTACCCACTCTATTGTTTCTGCCTGCATGTCCTGTATGGTTTTCAAGAAGTTATTCAAATTCTTCTTACTAAACCTGTTCAACATAAAATGTGCTCTAAAAGTTTATTTATATATATATTTATACATATATATATATGATTTTATATAGAGATATAGATATAGATTACAGAGTTCAACCATGCCAAAGTTGTCCATAAACCTTTGACAATTGTTGGTGACACAACTCACCTCCATGTTGCTGAGACATTCTAGACCTGAATCAGAGAGACTGGGTTGGCCTAATATAAAAGATTAATGTGACTTTCCTTACTCTCAAAAGAATTCTAACATTGTTCTAAATGAAGAGTGTCCTTCATTTTTCTAGAGTGGATTCTGTTACTTGCTGAGTCCTCATCTCTGTAACTTGCTGCTTCTTTAGGTTGCTTTATTGTTTAGTTCATCCCTACTCAGTTGACATGTTTGTACAAAAGTTCTCTTTTAATCTGTATCAAAAATGCAACCCCTTCTTTATGAGTGTCCTTTCTGACCCTGAGTATAATCCCTCATTTTTTTCCATGTTCTCACTGTGCATCCTATCAAACTTCAATTCAGTCAATCTTATAATAACTCAAAGAGAATAGAATGATAATAACTCATATAGAATATAATATCTTTGTAGCACTGTAAAATATAGCATATACTTTTTTTCTACTTGGTTTTAAGCTTTTAATGGGATATAGTCCATCTTACTCACTGAGCCATTATCCACAAATCTTTGAACATTTGGGTACTTGATATTTGCTGAGTCACTGGTGGTTTAGCTTTTATATCTTCACATATAGCATTATAATTTTGTCTATATTATGACACCAAATGTAGAGACAATACCCTGCAGTTGGTCAGTTGATTGCCTTTCTTCAAGAAAATTGCCTGAACTGAGTGACTCCGATTACGTTTGTTACATCTATTACAACTACTAGCATGTATTCAATGTTTAAGAGGAACGTGCCATGCCTGGATACTTTGCATTTTTATATGACTAAAAGCGTGAATCATAGCTCAATATCCAAGAAGTAAATAAAATCCATATAAATCTTTGTTATTAGATATAACATAAAGCAAAATGTTTAATTTCTGTTTTACCCATGATCTCACTATTTGGATCAGGCATAATTTTAGAGATATTCCCCGAGTATTTCTCTATTCCATAGCAAGTCTTCATTCTAAGTAATGTAGAGCAACTTCTTCTTTAGTCTTGTCTTCATGATTAATCTGTGAAATTTTGGGCAAGTTAGTTAAACTCCTTGTGAAAAAAAATGTTTGACCATTTCTATTGTTAAAATGTTTACAGTAGTATTGATGCATGAACTCCACTGCAAGAGAGGCAACATTAGTCTGGGCCTCTTTCTCATAGAGCAGTTCTGATGGCAGATTACAACTTTTGGATTGAACAATGCAAAAGCTTTTGCACTGTAGATTTATAGGCTCTTTTCTCCTTCAAATAGCTGGTTACTTCAACACTGGCTGTCATGTCTGTGTAAAGAAAGATGGGAAGAGAAGGAAAACTTCACATTAACTACAACCTCCCAGATCCTCAGACAATGACATTTACAGCAAGTGTCCTGGGTCAATGCAAGAGAAGTTCATTGAGTAAGCAATAGTCACCTGAAAACTGTAACAAATGAAATTGGTTATTCAATTTTACAAAGTGAAATGTAGAAATATATTGAAGTAGAAGCAGGTAGCATCCATGAAGGCAAATGAGCTACAGCACTTAAAGAATGTCTATTTCAGAGACCCCCTCTCTTCCTCCTTTCATTGACAGTCAGTTTTCTGATCAAGTTTTCTATTCTTCCAAATGTAAATCCCAGATCTCTCTGTTTCCCCAACCCAGTGTTTTACCAGTGTGAACATCAAAGCTCAAAATACTAAGAGAGATCTCTATTCCACTCTTACTGGGAAGAGCCAAAGAAATTTTTGGAAACAGTTATTGTTTTCTTGTCACACACTCAAAGGAAAAAAAGAAATATGACCAAGTCAGCATCCATTTAAAACGATCCTTTACTTAATACTTTTAGCAGATCAGAGTTAAACTTTGTTTTTCCCAGTGGCAAGGTGAGGTACAGACATGCATATTAAGACATATTAAGGTCATCCACAGTGCTACTACACTTTGAAAGTAGAGGCTTTTTGAAGCCTGTAATTAATGAGCACTATGTCAATTAGCATATTTCAGTCTTCGAGGATATTCTTCCTTTTAACACGAATGAGACTTTGATATGTCAGATCAGGGGAGCTCTTCTTGACTACTTCTTGTTGTAAATGCCAGTTAAGCAAAATGATTGCCTGTTACTAAATGATGGGCTTTTTAATCCAAATATCCCACTTTAGAAAATCACACTATCCAACTAAAAATAAATCTTCTATACATTTCCAATGCTGTGCCTCCTTTTCATTTTAGAAGTGGCATCTCACTTGATTTGTGTGTTTGTGTGTGAGTGTGAATATGTGTGCATGTAGGTGTGTGAGGGTTATATGCTCATGCTTATGTGAGAACATACATTTGTGTGTGGAATTGTGAGTGTACATATTTGTAATACTGTATATAGATAGATGGGTGCCTTACTCTTTTGATATCTGCCTTATCTTTTAAGCAAGCTATCCCATTGCACCTGGTCCCATTGAATGTGGTGGTGCTCATTGAATCTGATAGACTAGCTGCCAACAAGCTTCAGTTATTCCTCTGTGCTTACCATCTGCATGGCACTGGGGCTACAGGTGTGTACTTCTGTCATACATGTCTATATCCTTGCATTGGAAACACTATAACAAATAAGCCATCTCCCAAGTTTCAAATTCTACTTTATTTTTATTAATGAAAATATTATCGGGGGCTGGAGAGATGGCTCAGTAGTTAAGAGCACCGCCTGCTCTTCCAAAGGTCCTGAGTTCAATTCCCAGCAACCATATGGTGGCTCACAACAATCTGTAACGAGGTCTGGTGCCCTCTTCTGGGCCTGCAGGAAGAGTACTGAGAATACTGTCTACATAATAAATAAATAAATCTTAAAAAAAAAGAAAAGAAAATATCATCTAAGCCATAGGATTCACTTACATCTAAAGGTAATAACAACCTTTAGTTAAGCGTTTAAATAAACCACAATCAAATGAAATGTGTTGATAAAATGGATATAACCTCAACTCAAACAACTGATTTTGATTTTACTCCTTAATACAATGCCCTTCTATTGAAAATTTACAAATATTGAATGTGTTTTAATGTGTTTTTCATTCATTCAATAATTAGCTTTTATTGTCATTTTATAGTTGTTGTTTTCTTTCTATTTTTAGGTTTTTTCCAATCTTCGCATTTGTCAATTGGCCATTGAAGTAAAATTCTACCATTCAACTGCAGCCTTGCTACATGTTACAGAATAGACCCTGCCCATGAAGGAGGAATTCTCACTGCCTAAAGTCATTGTTTCTGCTATCTGCTGATTCTATCACCCTGTCAAAGGGATACCATCTAAAGTGAACCATCCGTGTTCTAATAAAGCTTATTTACTAAAGCAGACAGGCATCCTGCAGAGTATTATCTGCCAATTGCTTATATGAAATAGCAGCAACTACTGTTGATGTGATGACAAAAAAATGTGTCAAAAGTAGCAAAAATAATAAAGGTGAGAGATGGTAAATAGTGTTTCTAGTAACCTTTTTCATTCTTTTGACAGAATATTGACAGAAAAAATAAAGAAATGAAGATTCTTCTGTGGCTCACAGTTTAGGAGAAACAATACATGATAGCAGGGAAAGTATGACAGGGACATGGCTTCTGGGTGTAGTAATGGGAAAATGTTGCATATGGTTAAATGGTGGCAGCTGCTAGGCATCAGAACATCTGTATCAGAAGACAACCTAAAATCCTGAGACCTATGCCCCATTGTGGCTATATAGCTGTCAGCTATTCTCATGTCTGCAAAATTCCACAGTGCTCTAAAACAGCACCATTAGTTGAGTGCCAACTCTTCAAACAACACATGCACTAGTGAGGGACATTTCATATTCCAACCATAAGAAGAGTTAAACTTCTGTAATGTGCTTTTACTGCTTAGCATGTTAGAAAAGAACAAATCTCCAGGATTTTGTAACAAGTAAAATATTAATTTTGGGATTTCTAGAATAAGCAAAAAATGATAATAAATATGATCCTACAGGAAATAAAATAAATCATGTTTACTATTATAAAGGAATAGAGGATGTGACATAGACTAGTTGTCTTTTAGCAGCACACCTAAGTGATACAATGCAGCAACTGATTCAGCTTATAAATTTTTGGTTTGCTTTCTAGTATGGATAGCCTAAGCTAATGTCTATTTGGCTCTTTCTATAGGCATCTGATGAGTTTTACCTTGCATTTGCTTTCTGCACAACTATGAAGACATAAGTTCAGCTCCCTACCATTCTATCCACATAAGCGCCAAACCACAGGCACATCCCTATGATTTCAGTGGGAAAATGGGGATGGGAGATGATCCATGGGTTTCCTGACTAGTTCTTCTAGCCAAATTTCTGAATTGGCTAGCTTCAGGTTCAGTCAGTGACCTTGTCGAAAATGATAAGGTGAAGAATTACCAAAAAGATACCCTACATCAACTTCTGACCTTCATATATAAGTACATGAACAAACACATATACCTATAAATATGAACATTTACACTCCCACATAAACATGCCAAAACAGACCTGTTATAACTAATAGATTAAAAATATCATGACAATAGTCTTAACTCATAACTCATCAATAATTACATCATTTAAATACAGACATTCCACCATACCATACCTTTGTGTTCTAAACCTACAGATGCAAAATGAAAGTCATCAGAAATGTTTCTAAAACTGGTTCTGTAATGAACATGTTCAGTCTTTTTGCCTTCTTCATTATTTCTTGCAAAGCTCAACAACTATTTGCATGGAATGTACATAGTGTAAATTACATGTAGGAATTAAAGAATATGGAATGAAAATGATTAAACAATAGACACATAAACTATGCCAGATTGTTGCCAGCTATTTAAGTACACTGTGAATATGTATCTGTTTTACCTCATTTGCCTAAGATTTCTCCTGATTGATTTAAGAAAAAGCTGAATAGCAATAACTGAGTAGGACAAGAGTGGTGGGACTTCTGGGGAGAGAGAGAAGAACTCAGGGGAAGAATCAGGTAGGGAAATTTGCCTGTCGGACATGGAGGAATTTGAATATAAGGTACTGAGGATAAGTAACAAGCCATGTAGCAGAACATACATTAATGTAAACAGGTTAATTTAAATTTTTAGAACTATTTGGGAATAAGACATAGCTAAGGCCATACGTTCATAATTAATAAGTCCCCATGTCATTATTTGGGAACCAGTTGTCCAAAAAAAGACTTGTTACACAAGAGTATATGAAAGACTTAAGCATTCAAGTATTTTGTTATCTGTGGGGAGTCTTGGAACAACTCCCTGTTTATATCTATAGGTGAACAACTGAAAAAAGGAAGACTATAAAAAATATATCATTTGTGAATGTTTCAGATATGTTCCTGTAGGTCTATAACAAGGAAGAAAAATGATTAGGCAAATATTGCATGTTAAAAATGGGAGGAGAGAAAAGGGGGACAGAAGCTAAAGTAGTCAGAGAGAGTATAGAATAACAACAGACAAGTCCAAGTTCAAAAGCATTAAAAGGGATGAGAAGAAACTAAGAACATTATTGGAGTGATAAATGTCAATGGAAAAACTAGAATTAAATAAATTCCTTTCTAAATATCTGTAGAAATTATAGAAAGTTTAGGGAAATGGGAAGATTGATCAGTGCATAAAAGCACTCACTGCTCTTCCACAGAACCTGGGTTCAGTTCACAACATCCACATAGTAGAGCACAATTGCTTGTAAATCCAATCACAGGGGAATTGATACTCTCTTCTGGTCTCTGCAGGCCTCTGAACATGGAAGGTGCACCTTCACCATGAATGCACATAAGCATATATATAAATAAAAATAAATAATTATTTTTAAGAGGAAAAATAGACACAAAATACAAAAAGAGTAAAAATGAGTAACACAATAAAGTCTACAAATAGGAACATTATACACATTAATGGCAAAGTAAAAAAGGAAGAAAAATAGTTTATAGCAGAATTAAGATCAAATGTATGCATCATTTATTTATTGTTTAAGATTTATTTTATGAGTATGAATATTTTGTCTGCATGAATTTATGTGCCCAAGGAGTTCGAAACAGGGTGGAGGATCTCTTGGAACTGTAGATATGAATTATTGTGAACCATAATCCAAATACTGAAATGAAACCCAGGTCCTCTCAAGAGCAACAATGGCACTGAACTGTTGAGCCATCTCTCTGTTCTCAAGATCCAATATAGTAAGGGAAAATAAAAGGAGAGGAAGAAAATCATGTGAAGCTAGAGTAGCAAGAAAAAAAAACCTGAAGATTCAAGAAAGACTACTTTGCACTCTTTTGTGCAAACACAGCTGGAAAATGAAATGAAACATTGTTAAACAAAAATGTAAAGATATCAATTTCCATAGAAAGAACATGTTGTAATTGTGTCATATAAATTGTTGTATAAGATAGAATAAAAAGAAAAACATAAAATTTCACTTAGTGAAACTGATATTTTTATACTCAACCCTGAAAAAATACTATAAAAAGAAAAGTATGTATTGAGATCATTTGTCCACAACAAAGCAAAAACATCATGTGTGATCATAACGTCCAGGCTTTAGCAATATGTAAAGAAAATCATACAGATAACTGTATGTATTATTAAATGCAAGGATGGCTGCATTTAATGTAACTTACTATATAAATAGACCTACTAAGGAAATGTGGTAGTATTAAGTAGTAGAACTAAAGAAATATTAGAGTATTCCTATAAAAGCAGAAATACTTTTTAATAAATAAACTCAATGATTTATAAAGTCTCTCCAATATGAGAATGACTACTTACAGCTTTAACCAATATATACCATTGTACTATTTACCTTATTTAGTCTGAAAACAAATATAAAACCAGGATAAGGAAAATGTATGAGTATCAACACTTTCATGTGCAATTTCTTTTGAAGTATTTTGTGTAGTACATGTAAAGGAAGAAATAATTCAAAGGCAAAAGTCTGGGGGAAGAAAGGTCTATTCCCTCAAAATTTATAGATCCAATGATTAACTTTGCGAGGAATTATGATATATCTGTAACCCATGATAAATTTAGTTCAGAACAATGTGTTGTTAGTCACTAAGGGACTGTTAAGCATTGTAAACACAAAGTAAGCAGTTTAGTCATTTGAAAACAAGTATAAATTAAAGGGTATAAAACATAAGTGAGGCTATAATCCTCAGAACTGAGATAAAGAAGAAAAACCTATAAAATTGGTTGGTTTTAACTTTTCTCTCTTAATATCATATTTAAAACATTTAGAAAAATTCTATAATGATTCATGAGACTTGAATAGTATACAAAATATTGTCATAAATTGATATCTGTGGTTGGTTCCAGGACTTCTAATCCTTAGCATTAGCCAAGACCTTCTTATAAAATGGCATAGAATTTGCTTTCATCTTAAACTATTCCACCTGTATATCTTAAATACTAATCTCTATGCTATTTCTAGTAACAAGTTCAATATAAATGTTTTTAATGTTGTTAACCCTATTAGAATTTGAATAACAGGAAAATATCTGTGTCTGGTCACCGTGGTCACCTTGTGGTTTGAATGCAGTAAAGGCTCGGATACTAGCTAAGGTCTCTGACCTCATCAATGGATTACTCCGTGGAAGAACTTAGAACATGATGATGACAATTGAGGAAGAAGAGAAAATTACGAGTAGTAGACTGTGGAGAAATTAGATCAGTGAATATGACCTGGAAGGATATACCTTATCATATTCCTTTCATGTCCCTCATCGTGGCCTACTTTCTGCTCAGCACACGATAAACAGTTCTATCACATGATCCACTCCATGGAGCTCTCTTCCTTCTGATCCACAGCCATAAATCAAGCCAACTATGAACTAAATTGTCTGAATCCATCAGTCTAAACAAAATCCTCTGTTGCTTAAGTTGTTTTATCAGGTGTTTTGTCATGAGGAAAAATATGTTGCTAATATCATTGGCCTATAGTTAGCTAACTCCATGGATGCAGGCACACATATAGGAAGCAAATTATATAGCTTATTAACTGCATCACTATATCTAGCAACTACAGAATATATATTATTAGCAGTCACTTGTTGATAATTTTGGAAAATGATCTGTGTTCTTGTGACTATGTCAAAGGTGAAGAACTGAAGAAAGACATCATACAGTGTAAATTTTATAGATGATGTGCTATGATGTCAAACCTAGTAGCAGAAACACATCAGGACTATTTCAGTATTTGTTAAGTAAGGAATGTACTTCTAAATAATCCATGATTTGTTGAAGAAACTATGATAGAATCCCAAAAAGTATTTTCAGTTGGATTATAATGTAAAGTTGATTTATCAAGTCACGTGGAATGCATGTAAAAGGCTGCACAGAGGAAAATTTATAGATCTCATGGAATGTATTAAAAACGAAGAAGCATTAAAAGTCTGGGACCTTTGATTAAAGCTGGACAAGAGCTGCATATTAAATTTGCACAAAGTAGAAATAGAAAAGAACACATATAAAACTGTAAGTCTATAAAGCAGACAATATATGCATAATAGATATGAGTAATGGAGCCAAAAGTTAGCTCTTTGAAAATATTCTCAATCGTCATTATCCAAATCAGAAGGGTTTAGGAAGAACAGAAATCATATGTAGATGAAATAAAAATGAAAACCATTCTTAACTTTTAAAAGACTGTGAATATATTAAACATTGCAAGGGTATTCAAAAAAGAATATTTTGAGCTACCTGAAATAGTTACTATCTTGATCAAGGCAGAATTATATTAGAGCCTTCTACACTTTATTGGATATGTTAACCCTTGTGATTTTTAAGAATGAATTACTTGAACTGTTGAAATCCCATAGTTCCTCAGACCAAATTTTTAAAGCTGTGTTGGAGTAAGATACTGGGAAATTTTTTTCTGCCACATGTTGGCTCTCAGTCCTTCACATATGCCTTACTGGATTATTTGTAAGCTCTGATCTTCATGACTCCTTACCAGTTTCCTATAACCACAGCTATTTTGGGGTGATATTGTATTATTTTATTTTATCCCACAACCTTAGCTTACATGGAATATTCCTCCAAGCATGGCCAATCATAAGAATCAATAGGGCTGCACAGTTAATGTAAAGAATACCACTGTCAGTTCATACCTGATAGGTCTCACACCCAACCAGTTATCACTCAGTTTATCTATATCTTTCTAATTTTTCTCTCACTGTCTTCTTTCCTCATCTTACCTCTCTTTCAAACATGCCAGTAATTTTACTCTTCAGTCAAATTTGGAAGCAATGCCCTAGGTGGTATGATTAATTGCTAGTTTTAATAATTGCTCAATTTGTCGCATTTCTCTTCCTCCCTCTCTTATTACTATATTTGCCTGGCATCCTACTTATTTTTAAGACTGAAATCTTAAAAAGAGGTCAGGGGAAACAATTATGGTAATCCTAGTGATACAAAGAGTTCAACATAAATAGTTTCAGTAAGGAAATGTGTGCTGTGTGTGTGTGTGTGTGTGTGTGTGTGTGTTTCATCTACAATAGAATCAAAACTATGGTAGAAGGAAGAATAATTCATTAAAATTCTTAAGTTATTTTATGAAAGAGAGTTAGACTGGATCTGGTGGAAGAGGCCTAAAATCTTAGCCATTCAAGATGCTCAAGCATTAGAAAATAACTTCAATGACTGCCTAGAATATGAGGAAATTTGCTGGGAGCCGAACTGAGTGGCTGCCATTACAAGATGGCATTTGGCCCCGGCCACACTTGATAAATAACTCCATATTAAGGTTGCAGTCCTTCCACCAGAAAACAGGGTGAGTTTTTGTGATCTAGCTGCCCACACTCCCCCTGACCGGCCGGGGAACTTCCTTGTGGTCTGTAATTGAAAGGGATGTTCCCCTGCTTTCTTTCCTGCCGGTGGGTCTCCAGAAAAGCAGTCAAAGTATCAACGTATCAAAGGTTGCTAGGCAGACTCCTGTTGGGGACCAAGAGACCCCAGACTAAGAAAGCTGGCCCATCCTCCACACACTTCTTGCAAGAACAGTTTGCTTGCTGCACAGCTAGCTGAGCTGGAGCTGCGGTATAGCTGAGCTGAAGGTGTCAAGAACAATTGTTCTTATTATCTGTGAAACATCTTGTGGTCCACCTAAGAGATGTTCTGCAGGTGGTAAAGAACAGACGAACAGCCACTTCCTCTTTGACCTAGGGCACCTTTGCTTTCCACCCTTTTCTACCCCTACCCCACCCTGCCAAAACCACCTTATAAAAATAAAAACCTTGCCTGCAATAAACGGAGCTTTGACGCATCTCAGACTGACTTTGTCTTTCTTTGCGCGCTTGGCTCCCTTTCTCTCACCCCCCCCCATTATTCCTCGGTGATGCCTCCTCGAGTCCCATAAATAACCTGGCCTGCTGGACGGGTCAGACTCCCTATATAAGCAGCTGCAGCTCAGAGCTCGGGGCCCTTTGCTTTCTGCTCTCCCTTCAACCAAGAGGCTCCAATAAAGCGTGATTTGAGAAGAATCCTCGTCTGGTGGCTGTTCTTTCCTGTTGGTCAGGGAGTTCGCTGCAACGAAATTCAGGTTATTAGTTTGAATAACTTAACAATGATTGAAGATTTCTCTTAGACATAGAAAGCTGACATTGAATTCAAAAATCACTAGGTTCAATAAACAGCAAACGCCCTCACACCCCCACGCTCCCAAACACACGAAAGAAAATAAATAGACAAAATGCTTTGCTGGCTCCCCTTATGATACAGCATTTGCAATGCACATTTCTCAAGCCAGGACACATAGTATTACCACAATGGTAAGCATATATATGCAATTGTATTTTAGGTAAATTCAACTCTTATCATATGTGTAAATATGTTTGCAAGACTTTGAAAATGATTATTTTTTCTATCTCTATGACCATATAGAAACAGAAAGTGTGAACAAGAGAAAAGAGGTGAAAGAGAATCATATTGGCATCACTTTACTAAAGACGTGCATTATTCATCCATTTGCCATTTATCTGAACACATGATATGTACAAGGCTCTGGGTTTCACAGCAGTAAATATGAAAACTCAATTCCTTTCTTTCTGAAATCTTCACTGGAATTCATGGACCAATATAGAAGAAGGAAGAAATTTTAAATCTACATATCTTTTGATGAAAAAATACTAAAATGTCTTATAAATACAATGATGAGAGGCTGTATGGTGGAGAGTTTAGATACAGGTTTAGTTTCTTCATCAAAGTGATTATTAAGAAATAGATGTTTCTTGTAATTTCTACATCCTTTACTTCTCCAAAGAGCTGAATGGGTCTATGCTTTTTTTTCACTTAGATTATTTAATAAAACAAATGCTTGCATTGACACATTGTGATATGATTCTCTCAGGGAAAAGTAAGATAATGTACAAGGACAACTTCCAAAGCCAAAATACTTTGAGTGGCACTGTGTTTCAGCTACCAGAATTTGTAACAAAGCCAGCTCTTAGCTTATTCTGTTTTAAAACAAGAACCTCATTGCAGTTAGCTTCTTTGCAGACAGACAATAGAAATAGCTATGAAGATGATAAAAAGGAGAATGAGTATATCAAAGTAGGCGTATGTGTGATTTTTTTTCCTTCTTTTCTGGCTGTATTCAAGATACGTGACTCTCAAGAATATCAGAAATAGCAAACTTGATCAGACAGCTCCATTTCTGTTTCTACATGAAGCTAGGGGAGTTACAATTTTAAAATTCTAACTAGGCACAGTACTTCTTTAAAAGTATATGTCTGTAAAAATATTCAGGAGGAAATAAGAGTTCATTAGCATTTTGTCCTGGACTATATGCCACTGGTTCTGTTTTTTTCAGATTGCTTTGAGCAAGTCATCTGTCACATCCATGACCTGTTGCAACTTTGGATGACTATTAGGATTGGACAGTGTTTCCCCTTTAATGTATATCTTTATTGAAAGAAACCTATGTCTAGGCACAGTCCTTTTGGCTCACACACACATACACAACAACAACAATGCAATAAAATGAATGTTTTATCTTTTTACTGAATTTGTCTTTGTACAAGACCCAAGAACCGTATAACGAATTAAAAGGTCAAGTTCAAATCTACCACTACTAATACCTCACAAAGACAGAAATAAGGCCTAAAAGTTACTTTCATTTTTTTTAACAGAGTTGAATTATTCCAATGAATAGATATCCAGCAACTGCTGTGATCATGCATTAGTGCCACTGGTATATACACACAGTTGTGTGGTCCGTGCACTGCACCAGAAAACATAAACATAAGAATTAACCCTACTGGTTTATGACAAAATTCAACTTATATCCTGATTTACAATCATCAATAACATAATGAACAAAGCTAAATAAAAGAGCAAGGTAGCTTCAACATCAATTATAAATATAGCTGGACTTTATGGTGACTTATATGAATATGAATGTTTCAGTGAATTTTTGATTAAAAAAGAGAGATTTCATTATTACACTGTTGCAAGGAGCTGGTTGTTTGTCCCATCTACTCAGAACTGAAATAACCACACAGAAACTGTATTAATTAAACCACTGCTTCTCTCAATAGCTCTAGCTTCCTATTGGCTAACTCTTATATCTTAATGTAACCCATCTCCATTAATCTGTGTATCGCCATGTGGCAGTGGCTTACTGGCAAAGTTTTGGCATATGTGACTCTGGTGGCGGCCCCAGGGCATCTCCCTCTCCTCCTTTCTTCTCCCAGCATTCCATCTAGTTTTCCCCACCTAACTAAGTTCTGCAACAGGCCAAGGAAGTTTCATTATTCATTAACTAATAAAAGCAACACATAAACAGAAGGACCACCTACACCATTTCCCCTTTTCTGTTTAAATAAAAAGGGAGGGTTTTAACATTGACATAGTAAAATTGCGTGTAACAAAACAAGTATCAAGTAAGAATTGCAGTTGCAATATTTATATCTACTTTCTATCTATTATTCAACTCCATCAAAGACTCCATCCAGAAGGATATAACATATAATACAAGTTAACAGGAAATGCATTGCAAGCAACTTCCAAAATTCTAGAATTTACAGAGACTTCTCACTACCTGGACAGTCACCCAAAGTTCTTCTTTATCATTGGGGCATCCATCTTCAGCCTACAGGCCCATAGTATCCAGCAGAATTTTCATGAAGCAGAAAATTTCAAAGACAGTTCTGCCTATATTGGCTGTTTGTCAGTCATTTTCTTCTGTATCCTGCAGAATGTCTAGCAGACTCTTTCATGAAGCGGGAACCCCAAAGGACCATCTCACCTTTAGGAAAATTCAGCAGTCATTTATCTGTGGGCCTTGCATGTCCAGTTAAGGAGTCCAGGCAAAAGCATTTTTTTTTTTGCCCAAATAGCCAACCAACACCACAAGGAGACTCTTTGATGCCCATCTTCCCCTTGAAGTGATGTGGTGCTGCCAGGAGCAGATGTATCTCATTTTCATAAAAAGTCTTAAATTCTTAAAACGTTTAAAATGCCATATCCTGAAAGTTTCTGAAAGGATTGAAGAATACCAATCTAACTGAAATATATCTCTATATATCTAGAAAACCTAAATAAATGACTACAATTTTGATTATAGATGATTATCTATTAACCTATATTTTAATTATATATTACACTTTTAAATGAACTACACAATACCTTTCAATGTATTTCAAGAGCAGAAATATATATATATATATAACAAAATTGACCTTAAATTTGTATCAATAAAACCAAGATCCATGACATTGCAAATATCTACAGCATATCCCCCTTTAAAATGTAAACAAACATTTATAAACTGCTTCCTGTTGTTTATTGGGTGAAGAATTTTTTGTGGGAGTGTTTACAGCAACTTTCAGGGGGGTTTTGTTCCATCAAACCATATTGGTCTGGAAGCAACCCACAGGTTCTCATATTCTGTGGAAACAAAAGAAGAACCACTTTTCCAAAGCAATATATCCTTAAACTCAAATTTTGAAATTAAGATACCTTTATATTGGTTTAACTTAGCAGTGCAAACAATGTAGTGTCTCTCCGTACTTAGCTCTCTCACAGTCAAAAAATTTAAAAAAGACACAATAATATACATAATCCAGACTTTCTGTGCATATTTCATCTTTACATGGATTTCTTTACTTTACTCCTTTAATCTATGACTACCTGTACTCTCTCCCTTCAAAGACTTTACCCTTTTTTTTAAGCATTGACTTTATTTTATGACTATCTGTACTTGTTTTCTTCTCTCTTCCAAGCCTACATGCATTTATCCAGCATTATGACTCATTTGGATTTGTCTTTATTGCATATCTGTAATTCTTTACTGTCTTGAAGAGTTTTTTAAATGGTAGGAAGCTTGGTTGTAGCTGCTCTGGATGCTGGCTCCACCTCTCTCCACTTTTAAAATGATGGAGGCTCTGAGGCTGCCATGTAGGAGCTGCACTCGGCACTTTAACTCTGAAAATGAGTGTGTAGCACATAAACCATTTTTACTGAGTAATAGCTAAATCCTCCATACAGAAGAGCACTACACAGACTAGAGATATTTCCATGGGAATCCATCAGGCTCTCCTGCCTGTATAAGCCTATCAGACCCGATCCTACCACCTGCCCTGGTGAAGAACACTGAGCCTTGTGCATGGTCTCAGCTACTTTCCTCCTGACACTGAATGGACACACAAACCCCCGGGCCCACAAATGCCATTGAAATGTTTCATACACTGGTAGCGTAACTTAGGAAACCACATTTTAAAACAGCATGGCTTTTTTTCCTGCTAAGTTTGAATCAGGAAAACCTCTCTATAAGGAGCCATGCCTTTGGTTGCTTCTAGCAAACAAAGCCCACTCAAGAAAATGCTGCTAGCAAACCATACTTAATTCTGTCTTTTGTGTCTAGAATTAATTTTTAAGCTTTCTTGTATTTTATATGGATTTAGTCCACTACGTTGTTGCACCAATTGTTGCAAGGAGCCACTTGTTCACCCCGGCTACCCAGTACTGAAATAATAACTCAGAAACTATTAATTAAATCACTGCTTGGCCCATTAGCTCTAGCTTCTTATTGGCTAACCCTTATATACCTGGACTTAATGGTGATATATATGTATGTTTCAGTGAATTTTTTTGATTAAAAAAAGAGAGAGATTTAATTATTATACTTTCTTTATTTTAATTCTTTTGAACTCAAAATATCACATCTATCTATACATTTGTCCTGATACTTGGTGGTGCTATTATTCATTTAAATGTATGACTTCCTATCAGTTTCATCCTACAAACAGTTCTAAGACATAGAGAGTAAAATCATAAAAACAAATTAGAGACAACATGATATTCAGGAATCCATAGACATAGATACTTACAGACTCTCTGTGTTAGCACTAGTTAATGATTTCCACTGATTTTCAATATTATCCAAATAATATTTGTTGTCTTCAATCAAATAACACCTTTTTGCAAAATATAAAGAAGAAAAAAGGACTAAAAATAACCATGATTATGAATGAGTGAGTGGGTGAGTGAGAGGTGGCTGTCTTTTTTCTTTCTGTAGTCTATGAAAGGATTCCAGGAAATGAAGTAGAATATAAATCTGAGAGATCCTTTGAAACAGCCTGGGTCTCACTCTTTCACTCTTTGAAGCAGATGCCACCCATATATTGCATTTCAATGATAAATGAAACCGTGGAAATAGGAAGAGTGGTTCTTTTGAAGACAGTACAGATAGGGGAGAACCTTAGCCAGTTTCTACAACACATATTAGTATTGCAGGAAATTACCTTGTTAGGATTTTTTTCTAAATGCAATCTCTTTGCCAATGCAAATTCCCAATCAAGCCCAATCAAAACTAACCGAATTAAAAAATATCCAGGTTTAAGAGGATTCCTGCACTCTTGAGTGGCCACGAGGTGTTGTAATAGGAGCGGTGGGGCTGTGTCCCCGGCACTCGGCCGACCGCATGGCTAGCTTATGCCCCGAAATAATTACAGGGAAACTGTATTCTTTTAAACACTGTCTGGCCCATTATTGGCTAGCTCTTACATATTGACCTAACCCATTTCTAATAATCTGTGTAGCCCACGAACTGGATTACCAGGAATGATCTTAACCTGTGTCTGCCTGGAGTGGGAGAATCATGACGACTCACTGACTCAGCTTCTTTCTCCCAGCATTCCGTTCTGTTTACTCCACCCACCTAAGGGTTGGCCTATCAATGGGCCTAGGCAGTTTCTTTATTGATAAGAAATCACTCCCACATCAAGGAGGGGGAACCGGGAGGCCACAAATGTGACCACCACGGGGAAGGAAAAGGGACCACATGATCCTCTTTTGGGAGTTAACTTAAACTCCATGGAGGGGTCAGGATCTGTCATCCTGGGATTTGGAGTACAGACCAATACAACTCTCAGGCCTTGGGGCTGGGGTCTATGCTCCCAAATTAACATTCAAGACTTTTTGGATATAGGGATGGTAGGAAATTTAAGTGGTAATTGTGACCAACAATTTGGGCTCTCTAGAAAAAAAGGGCAATGACTCTAGTCTGGCAACTTGTTGCAGGCGTAGGGTGATGTGGGGAAGGGAAGAGCTAGGTGTTGCTGGGTCCATGCTCAGTAAGAGGTGTGACTGGAAAGGCATCCCATTCCCTGTCATCACGGAGACGTCAGACATCTGTTCCTTGGGAGAGGTGAGAAGGCAGGTGTCTAAAAAGAAAATATTGTTATTACCAAAGATGAGTGTGACAGGATGAGGAAGTCCTTCATTGTGGCATCCTGGAAAACTGGAGGGAGGAAGGTCCTGTCTGCTGGACCAAGTGTCCTCAATAGGTGCCAACTTGAGCCTGGAGAATTGGTACCAGCATGAGTGTCCCACAAACATGGAAGCTGAGTGGGTGGTGAGGATTACAGTGTGAGGTCCTGTCCATCTAGGTTCTAGAGACCTAAGAGTTAACTGTGTGATGAGTACTCAGTCTCCTGGGGAGAAAGGGGCAGGTTTAGGGGCACTAAGGTCCACTGGTGTGATGGCAGGAAGACAACTGTCAGCATGTGAACAGAGAAGGGATCTTAAAAGGGAGAGGTAGGGTAGGTACCCCACCAATGGACAAGTTTGAACTGGGAGGTGATGGTTAACGAAAAAGGGCCTGCCATGAAGCAGCTCAAAAGGGCTCAGGTCCATAGGGAAATGTGGGGATGCCCTGAGGTGAGTCAGAGCCATGGGGAAATGGGAGAGCCAAGATAACCTGAGTTTAATGGAGGGCTTGGTTAGTTGTTGTCTTATGAGTCCATTGGCCCTCTAGAATTTTACAGAGGATTGTGGATGGTAGGGGTGTGGAATTTTCAGGAGATGTTGAGAGCTTCTGACATAAACTCCATGACCCTGAGCCTCCACATCTGCTTTTCCTGGAGACCAAAAATGCTTCTATCCATTCTGTAAAAGTGTCCACAAGTGTAAAGAGATAAGGGACTTTTTTTATGAGTAGGCATATGGGTGAAATCAAATTACCAATCTTTGCCTGGTTGGTGTCCACCAAGCTGATGTAGAGACAGAGTTACATGGAGAGTCCTTTGTGGTTTGTCCAGGGCACATGTCTGTCAAGAGGTGTGAACCTGTAAAATAAAATCTTGGAGATGAGTGGGATCAAAAAGGGGATCCAAGAAGCAGAACAAAGCTTTGGGGAATCTGCTAAGGATTTCTCAACCCAGTAAATGTCCTGGGCAAGCAGGTATCACTAAAAAAGAATGAGAGAAAAATTGTCCTGCAAGAATGCAGGGCAATGGCAGTTTTAAGTGGGGAGGAATTGGTCCCATATACACTTGTAACTGAAATTGGTGAGGGGAACATGATAGAGGAAGTTCATTGGTTATGTAATAAAGAAACTGCTTGGCCTCATAGGTTAAAACATAGGTGGGAGGAGTAAACAGAACAGAATGCTGGGAGGTAGAGGAAGTGAGCTCAGAGGCCATGCTTCCCTCTCCCAGGCAGATGAGATGAATCTCCAACCCAGGATGGAAATAGACTAGAATCTTCCCGGTAAGCACAACTTGGGGTGTTACACACACTATTAGAAATGGGCTAGTCCAGGTGCGAGAGTTAGCCGAGAAGAGGATAGATATAATGGGCCAAGCAGTGTTTAAAAGAATACAGTTTGTGTGTTGTTATTTCGGGTTTATAGCTAGCTGGTGGCCAGGAGCCGGGTGGCAGAACACCAGATCTCTCTCAGATAGAATAAGTGGCAAGGTTCCTTTTCTACTACTCCTTCTGCTTACCTATTTTATATCTCAGTCATCACCAGATATTATGAAAGAGTTAAAAAAGGTTGAAGAGTCCCTAGCTCCTTCAACAGGAACATAAGGCCTGAGTGGGAATAAAAGTAATGGACTTACCTGTTACCTGCAGCTTTACCCTTTAGTTTGAATAGGATTATGGGATAAACCACGTCTGGGCAGCATCAATCCTCTGCAAAGCTGAGAAGTTCGAAGGCTGGCACCCTTTTACTTGCCAATGGTGAGGCTAGACCTCCGTGACATGGCACAGAGGACAAATCTGCATGGAGGCATTGTGACTTCCAGTGTCCAGGTTACTGGCAGATAGGGCATAACCTTAGAGGAGGCATAGTGCAATATTGTCCCATGCAACAATTTAGGCCACATGTGAAACAGTTTGCCTGTGAGATTGACTTATTCTTGGCTCTATCAGAGTAGAGCCTTATGTTTGACTTCCCTTTTCTCCATTCTTGTGGTCTTGGGGCACCTGCTAAAGGCTGGGCCTGTAGATTGTTGTAGCTTTGTCTATCGGGAAAACTCAGCTTCTTGGGCATTAAAAGGTTAAAAACCATTTTCGCCAATTCCCGTATAGGGGTTTGGGGACCCTCCTCAACCTTTTTTAACTCTTTCATAATATCTGGTGATGACTGAGATATAAAATAGGTAAGCAGAAGGAGTAGTAGAAAAGGAACCTTGCCACTTATTCTATCTGAGAGAGATCTGGAAGAGAAAAGGGAACATGGGGAGGATTGGGAAGGGCTAGCCCAGTGTGCAGAGGGGCTTCAAGGGTTGGGAGATTAGGTAGGAGGGGGAAAGGGCAGGGAAGGTTGGGAAGGTGGAAGTTAACCTTGATCCAAGGTTGGGTAGTGTGGGCTTAAGGGAGTGAAGGAGGGGAAAGTGCTTCTGGCAGCAAGCTGTTGCAAGTCACTGGCTACTAAGGGAGGGGTAAGAGTTTAGAGCCCCTCCCCCAAAAAATATGGACCTATGTAAGCTCTGTCCATTTTGTCTTTTCGGCCACAGAAATTTTCAAGGTCCAGGAGGACAGTAAGCTGAAGGCTTCCTTCCGGTGGCCAACTCATCCCATTGTCAAGATCATATTGAAGCCAAATCTTAGTGCATAGGGAAGTTAGACATTCAAAACAGATTGATTTAGGACAGGCCCAATTTAAAAAGATTTTGTAAGAGGCATCCTAGGGGCAACAGCGGATCTGGCTATGAACTGCAAGTGCCAATTTAAGGTCTATGCCTAAACAAGTGGCTTAAGTCTATTAAAGTGTGTCTGCTAAAATAGCTCTTATGCCTAATGGGGGCCATGGAAATTGAATGCTTGGCATCCCAAAACAAACAAACCCCACCTCAGTTGAGCCCAGTCTTGCTGCTCTGGCTGGTGCAAAGATCAGACTCTTGGCACGAGCTCACAACTTCAACAAGTATCCCATAAATGACAAAAATAAGATAAATGGGTTCCCCCCCCCCCCAAACCCTATAACATAGACAAGAAAAGGGACTCACCAAGATGCAGCTGCTGTAGCCCAGGAGCCCATTTTAGCATGGCATGGAGAGCTCAGATTGTAGACTAGGGGGCTTTCCACATATGGCCTAGGGCCATGCAGAAAGGGCTACCCTATCTCAGTGGGATCTCCAAGATGTTAGGAATTTTTCCTAACACGAGCTCTGTGCTGATGCAAATTCCCAATTAAACCCAATCAAAACAAGGAAAATTAAAAAAATAAATCCAGGTTTAATGGGATTCCTGTGCTCTCAGGTAGCCCCTAGAGGGGATGAGGAGGCCACAAAAGAGACTATCAGGAAGAAGGAAAAAGGACCACCTGATCCTCTTTGGGAGTTTACTTAAATACTCTGTGGGTGTGATCCTAACCCCCCAAGGCATTCTGGGCAACCTGGGATGTGGAGTCCAAACCAATACAACTCTCAGGCCTTGGGGCTGGGGCTATGCTCCCAACTTAACATACTCTTAATATTTTTCTCTGGAATTTTTCTCTGAATTAAATAAACTCCAATATATCATGACTCCAGAATTCTTCTCTTAGCTCAAATAATTATTAATAATGGAGTAAAGAAACATTTATCATCTTAAACTATGTTTGTAAACAATAATAGTTGACATTTAGTGCTTACCCTTTCTCTGGTACTGTATAAATTGCTTCTCATTCATACCTAAATTTCTTTGCAGTAAAAACCTTGAGTAGATATTTACTTCATTTTACTTCAGTTAAAAAATAAGAGGCAAAGGATAGTAGATTACTTTGTCTCAGATTATGCAGACAAAAGTGATAGAGGAAAGGTTATATATCTCAGGCTCACTTTTTCAGT
Organism: Microtus obscurus; assembly: GCA_963919715.1. NCBI lineage: Eukaryota > Metazoa > Chordata > Mammalia > Rodentia > Cricetidae > Microtus > Microtus obscurus. The sequence continues at coordinate 1,606,719 of CAWTZC010000501.1, read as the reverse complement.
AGAAAGACAATTAAAAAATGATTTATTGGTATTCCATGTGATGCCTATGGGGTCTCACACTTCATCAACCCATGAAGTTCAAAGTATTCCATAAAAATAATTTTTACACCCTGAGAATTGGGAGGCTAAGGGATTATTATTGTTATTCAAGTGTCTGGGGCAGTTAAGACACCCTAGACTAACTATGCTGAAAGCAGCCACTCTCTAAATCAAACCTCCAATTTCAAAAGAAGGTACAGAAATATGGTTGCATTCTCTGACCTTTGGTCAGGGTGGAGAGGATATACTTCTATGGACCAGCTTAACATCCAAAACATCAAGTAACCACACCCTAGGTCAGGATATCTTGTTTTTCAGTCACACATTTGAAAGAACAAAAACAGCTCAGACTCTCTGACTTTCAGACAAGGTGGACTAGGCTCACATTTTTGGGTTCCCGCATACAATGAAATAACATTTATGATGCTTTATACTTGTCATTATGGACATACAAATTTTCAGAACCCAGCTACTCTGTGAAGGAACTAAACTACCTTACATTGAGTGGTACCACGGAAAAGTCATCTGTAGACAGTCTAGTCAAAAGTTTCATTAGCAACCATGCCAGTAGCCAATTTTAGGAAGGAGAAACACTAGAGAAGTTGCTTCCAAATTATTTATGCCCCATACTGCAGTAGTCCATTAAATATCCCAGCAAAGGCTCTGGATTAATTTTGTTCTCATTACTATAACCTAATAGAAACAACTAAAAAATGAGTTATTTTGGCTTAGGGATCTTCAAAGAGAGATCATGGCAGCTATGTCAGCTCCACCCAGAGGCAAGATCATGGGTGTAACTTGATTGCCTTGCAGAGGATTAGGAAATAGCTAAAGTTGTAAAGCCCTGACAGAGACAATTACCATAAAATGCCCGATTCCTCTGATAAGCACTGCTTGCTCTTACCATCCCAAAGGCTCCCCGCTAAAATTCCATGACTGCCACATCAGCTCTGTCATCTATGGGCTGAATGTTCTAATATTTGAGACTGTGATGGGTAGTTCACATTAAATCATAATAGCTACCATACAACAACAGTGATCAGCAATACCAAGAGCACTCTGCCCAAATCCCTGACCCACAGAAGCCATGAACGTGTTTTGGTGAATGCTTTGTGCCACTAGACTTTGAAGTGTTTTTTGTATAACAGTAGTATCTGGAACTTAATAGTGGTAAAAGTTTGAAAGAAAGCAGTAAGTTTCTTGAATGCATAGTATTATCCACAGGACTTTAATTGACAATAACACTGCGTGTTAACACAAAAACTGTTACGGAAGCTCCTTTCACTCCTTCAGCCAATAACCTCTGAGATACCAGCCCACTGGGCATGGTCTCACTCTTTCTCTTTAAAAAAGCAGCCACTGCTTTCCACTTGCTCTCGAGCTTCTGGCTCTGCTTCCAGCTACTAGGCTCCTTTCCTGATCACGCAGAGGGCTGTTGTCTGGAAGGGTGATCTATAAGTTTTTCCCCTTTAAATAAATAACCATTCTATTAATCATAATTTCAAACTGGTGTGGGATTGTTTGTGACTTATGCCTTCATCAGTGGTGCGGGAGAATTGTTTGTATTCTGTCAATCATTTATTTTAATAAAACTCTGATTGCCATGCAGGAAGTATAGGCGGGTCAACCAGACAAGAAGTAGAGGCAGGGCAATGAGAACAGGAGAATGCTGGAAAGGAGGAAGCCCATTCCTCCCAGTCCAGCCCAGACCACCGAAGAGGCAACATGTGACCTACCTGGCTCAGAAAGTTACCAAGTCATGTGGCTAGCATAAATGGGTTAATATAAGTTACAAGAGCTAATAAGACTGAGCTAATGGGCCAATCAGTTTATAATTAATGCAGACTCTCTGTGTGATTTTCTTTGGGGCTTGCTGGCTGTGGGGTACTGGACAGGACAGAAACCCCAACAAGCCAGTCCTCACTGTAACAAAACACAGAACCATCCCAGGAGAAGTCTGTATCACTGCTGTACTTTCTGCAGTCAGGTTTAAAACTATCTCAAAAAATGATATTCTCCACAAGCTACTGAAGTTCATGGGAATCAGAGCTTTTAAAAGTATGGAATATATGGTACTGATTTTCTTGAGAGTAGTTCATTCTTATGAATAACTTCAATATTCTTCTGTGTACTTGATTTATACTTTTGGGGTACTTCTTGACTCTTTGTTCTCACTCTGCATGCCTCCTACAGCAGTTTCTCACTGTTGGTTCTATATATTCTCTCTCCATCAGTCAACAATTTGTACAGCTTTGCTTTCTGGCTTATGTAAGAAATAGGTATAGTGAACATATTTTTGCAAACATGGCAAGGCTCTGAATACCAGCCTCCACTACAGTTCCCTATGCCTGCTGAGAATCAATGCTTTGTGGCTCTGCTTCAGAAACATTTTATATTCACTGAAAGGTAAATAGTAGCTTGTTCAACATCCAAATCATGATGGTATTCTAATTAGTTGTGTCCAAATTAGCTATCTATTATTCTTGCCCAGAATCCCTGCCATAATCGTCTCTGTCTGAGCAAACATGAGTTATGCCAATGTCTTGAATAATGTCAATCTAAACTGAAATGGTTCCAACTTCCTTAATATCATAACCAAATGTCTTATTAATTAATGATGCTGTGAATAATAATCACATAGTTGTTGTTAAACCATACAAGAAGCAGTAGGTGGGCAACAGCAGCAATTGTCCCAGATTACCAGGGTATGAGTCAAAAAACCAGGAGGAGAAGTTGAATATTCTCCACTGCACATTGGAAGCAAACAGGCAGGAAAAACACTACTAATTCACAGGACAGGGTGACTTCTCTGCTGGAATTCTTTGGAAGTCAGTTGACACACTAGGTTGATGACATAAAACACATGGTTTGTGCTGCCTGGCAATCTAGTGGGAGATATTCTGCCTCCTCTTGTGTTTGTTTTAAAACACCTTTCAGAATTTGGGAGCAAATGTAATTCATTCGACAGGACACACAATGAATAGGTTTCTCAGTCCCTTCTGGCAGGTTTATGATGGTGAAAGGAAAGGGAGAGAAGGAAGAATAAGGATTTGGAACAAATAGAGTGAGTAATAAGAGACCAATAAAGCTGTCCATCTGAAGGAACTTTTACTCAAGAGGATTGAAAAGTAGACTTATTCTTTTTCCATCATCAGATTCAGGTGAACACAGTTTGGGAAGACAGTCATTGCTTCAAATGATGGATGGGACTTTCCAGAGCTTGTCACCATTACCTCAAATGTAATCTGGATTACTTTGTTTGCTCAGCTGTTCCTGTTCTCCCCAAGACCCACTCATCTTATCACAATCCAAGCAAGCGGGAGACACATGGATCATGGTATGCATCAATCGCATGTCCTACATTCTGCCCCCCCCGCCCTCTCATCCATCTCTATTGTCCTGGCAAGAAGGTAATGTCTCTGCTCACTCATGCCATGTTCAAGCTGAGCAGTGCAGCAATCCTTTGCCAGGAGGCTGGTGACTTTGATTAAAGATTTCTTTGCACTCAAGGCATGGAGCACAGGAAGATCAGAAAATATTGTGACCATTTCAGTTGTGATAGTTGTCCTTGGGTGTCTTCTGGAAATTGGTTTCACCACTGCAGTGAATATCAAACTTTTCTTACATCCTGTACAATAAAATGGCGTGACACTTTCATATTTCCTAAACAAATCTTCGGGTCTGCTTTAAATCATATCCAATAACTTATAGCACATGATAAAATGCAAATGCTAGGTAAATAATTTGTTTACACTGTATGGCTGAGTAATTAATGACAAAAAAAAACCAATCTGTGCTTAATCACACAACTTATTTCCCAAATAAATTCCCTTCCACTCGTGATAGTTAAATTGGTAGATATAAAAATAGCAGATACAGAAGGCCTTTGTAAACTGTGCAAATCAATTTCTTTACATGGATTCTTATTCCATTTAGAGCTGATATTGGTCTTTTAAGTAGATAAAAGTGACATTTAGAGACGATGATTTGCTAAAGCCTAATTAGTTCATATATGCTGAAGTTCAGGCTACAAGAATATGAAAACATCTTGACAATTTGCTCACCAGTCTGTCTAGCCCCATGCCAGACACACAGTAAGCACTGACTGTTTGATATATGACTAATAAATGGATACATAAATATACATACAAATTGTCAATCAAACAAGGCTCTGATTCCAAAATTTGCGGCATACTGATACTCCCTATTGTGAGTTGCAAAGCAATGCAAAGGAGTGAGCAATATAATTACGTGAGGGCAGGGGAAACCAGTGTTCCTTAGCATTAATCCCACTTATTGAACTTTACAAGTTGAGATTTCTTTTGAACAGGGTAAGTACATGGCCCGACAGTTGATTTTTTGTTGTTTTTTGCTTTTTGATTTTGTTTTTTTTTTTCTTTCAGAGATAATTTTATGTGTATGCTGTGGCTAACTGCTAAACATCTGGGCAGAAGATTGAGCTAATGTTGTAAGTAAAACACTTAAATTAAAACTTCAAATATCTCCTCAACTTTATAATTAAATGTACCATATGGTTCTATTTTACTGAAAGTTGGGGCCTAATTTAATGTTTTCCTTTTTCAGCAACAGATTTTATTGGCTTGTTTTCAATCATTTTTATGTCAGAAAAACAATTACTACCAAGGCAATATTTTGTGATTATTAGACAGAAACAATCTCTTACCTCGGGATAAAAAAATATTGTTTTTGGTTTGGCAAAGTCATTATTTAAGCTCATCTGGAAATAAGACATAGTTGCTTAACTTAACGATTGTTGTGTCATCATAGAAAAGGTTCACACTTCTCAAGTTTCATCTTACATTCTATTTAATTTGAGTATAGTCTGAGACAAAATGCTGATTTTTGCACATTTTAATAGATGAGGCTGAGCATCATTTGGGGTGTCTTAAAAGTGTCCAGTAAGCAAGTTATAATTGCAGGGCCAACTTTTTCATGTGAAAACTTTGCAACTTCATGTCAACTTTTCTAAATGAGGGAAGCAAGATGTAGAAAGTGTTAATTTTTAATGAGAGTAGCCATTGAGAGACACACTTCGAATATTCTACCCATCTTATTATTGATTCTACAGATATGTACAATGAATGTAGTGTACCTTACATTACGTTATTTTTAAGTTATTTTTTTCTCAGTTTTATTTACATCCACTGTCAGATTGTTCCTTTAGATAACTTTAGTCACCAGCTTTGTCCATAACTGGTAGTATATTTTATTAATAGAACAGTTATCTATTTTCATTTTTAAATGTTTTTTTCAAAAAAAACAAAACAAAAACAAAAAACTAGTGTCTCTGTAGTTTTTCAGTTAAGAAAACAAGTTTTCTTCAGAAGCACACATTCCAGGCAGATGTTTTCAAAGTGGAATACTGGTGACAGGGAGAAACTGAATAACACTATTCAGCTCCTGGTCACACCACAGAGAGAATTCACTTAAATGGATCCTTCAGCTTGCCCATCTAGCTCGGATCTACAATGTTACTCTAATTAACTTTCAACACATACTGTAGAATCTCCTGAAGAGGAGGGTAAACAAATGAGTTGGGATCAATATCTCTAATTGCCCTGGCATAATTAGCAAAACAAAAGGGTAAAACAATAAGCTATATTTGCATGTGAAATGTTTCAGATAACTTTTCTATGTACTAAGTATTCCTTTTTTAAAAAATGTATTCTGTCACATAATGCATCCTGACATCAGTCTCCTGCACCTCCTGCTCCTCACAGTCCCCCTGACCTCCTCATGCCCACAGATTCACTGCTCCCCCATTTCCTTCAGAAAGCTGCAGGCCTCCCAGAAATATCAACCAAATACAGCATAACAATTTACAATAAGACTAGGCACAAACTCTCATATCAAGACTGGACAAGGCAATCCAATAAGAGGAAAAGAGTTCCAAGAGCAGGCAAGAGTCAGAGGCATCCCGTACTCCTACTGTTATGGGTGCCACAAGAACAATAAGTTGCACAGCTATAATATATATGCAGAGGATCTAGCACAGAACCATGAAGTCTCTATGAGCCCCTGTGAAGTCTGCTTAATTGATTCTGCAGGTCGTGCAACTTGTGAGGTTCTAGAACCCTCTGACTTTTACAATCCTTCCTCCCCCTCTTTTATGGAGCTCTCTGATCTCTGCCTAATGTTTTGTTGTGGGTCTCTGCATCTGTTTTTATCAGTTGCTGGATAAAACCTATCTGGTGAATATTTGGCTAGCCACTGATATATCAATATCAATATAGTAAATAATCATAAGAAATCATTTCACTGATTTTTTTTCTTTTTTGACCAGTAATATTTGGTTCTATTCTAGGTCTCAGCACTATCCAACCACGGGTCTCTGGCCATTCAGGCAGTGTTAGGCAGGAGTTCCATCTCTTGGTGTGTGGACATCAAGGTAGACCAACCATTGGTTAGCTACTCCCACAAGTTCTTTGTCATCATCCCTCTAGCACATCTTGCAGCAGGACAAACTATAGGTTGAACATTTTGTGCTTGGGTTGGTGGCCCAGTTCCACCACTGAAAGCCTTGAGGGGTCATAGGAGACATCTGGTTCATGGTCCATATCCTACCTTAGTAGGAATTCTTGATACCCCTATAGACTTTCCACTACACTACATTTCCACATCACACCCAAGTGTCCCCAGTTTTAGTTGTCTCTCCCTGTACTCTCTCTTCACCTCTTCTTTCACCTCCTATTCCCATTCCCTCCAGTCACAAGTCAACCTGCAAAATATATTCTATTTCCCCTTCTCAGAGAGCTACATGTGTTCCCCACTGAGATCTTATGACAGCCTCTCTAGGTCTGTAGATTATAGCAATCCTTACTTAACAGCTAATATCCACTTATGAATGATCACATGCCATGTTTGTCTCTCTGGGTCTGGGTTACCTCACTAATGATATTTATTTTTCTAGTTCCTTCTTCCTCTTACCTATGAATCACTCAGAAAACTAGCAAAGTCCCTGCTGTGCTGGATATGGTTATAAGCTGGTGTGTTAGCCTTAAGTTGTATGAATTAACTATGGTAATGAAGAGATTAAAAAAAAAGCAAGGTTCTTTTGTGTTTGTTTGCTTACTTGTTTGTTTGTTTATAGTTTCAAGAACTTCAGTTCCTGCTTATAAGGTCAAATGGTGGCTACAAAAAAAGGGAAAGAAGACTTACAAGTGTCCCCTTCAAGGACACACAAGTAAAGTTACAACTTTCTCTCAATAGGTCGCATATACTAAACATTCTACTGTTATCAAAAATTGTCAAAGGAAAATCACAGGGGTCATGAGGGAATAAGAAAAAAGAAAAGGAACATGAAAAAGACATTCCCCTAACTATGAATCTGTTCATTTTTCTACATAGATAGGATGCTGAAAGGATTCAAATCATGTGTACCAATGCTTGATTTGAAGGAAAATTAGATATAATGACTTCATAGTGGGAACTCTAGCAATGTTTTACATGACAGTGTTAAAATATCTTAAAATGAAAATACATTTTAATATGTTTATAATTGAAAATAAAAGATTAAGGAAAAATAAAACATTAACAGAAAGGAAGTACGTTATATGTAACAGACAGTTAAAGCAAGGGCAGAAGAAGGAAATCGTAACTACTTCATTATCAGTGATATAGGATTTCCTCTTTATGCCATGAATATGTTTTATTACCATTGGTTAATAAAGAAGCTACTTTGGCATTTAGCAGGGCAGAATATAGCCAGGCTGGAAGCGATATAGGGAAAGAGTAGGCAAAGACAGAGAGAGGTCATATAATTGCCAAGGAGACAGATGCTGGACCCTTATCAGTATGAAGTAATAAGAGCGGCGGGGCTGCGTCCCCAGCACCCCGGCCGCCCACACGGCTAGCTTTACCCGAAATAATTACACGGACACTGTATTCTTTTAAACAATGCTTGGCCCATTACTATCTAGCCTCTTCTAGGCTAATTCTCACATATTAATTTAGCCCATTTCTAATCAGGTTTGTAGCACCCCAAGGTGCACTTACCGGGAAGATTCTAGCCTACGTCCATCCTGAGTCAGAGCTTCATGCATGTGTCCTGCACTGAGAGGAGCTGCGTGATTTCTGAGCTCACGTCCTCTTCCTGCCAGCATTTTGTTCTGTTTACTCCACCCACCTATGTTCTAACCAATCAGGACCAAGCAGTTTATTTATTGCTTAACCAGTGAAATCAACAGATTGATATATGACACTCCCACATCACCAGTAATCCACAGACTCGTGCCTATACACAGATTAATAATAGAAATGGGTTAATTTAAGATGTAAGAGTTATTTAATAAGAAGCCTGAGCTAATAGGCCGAGCAGTGTTGTAATTAATATAGGTTCTATGTGATTATTCTAGTCTGGGTAGCTGGCAAACTAATAAGCATCTCCCATCATCAAAACATCAGTATTATTGGGTATACACCCCATGAGTTTAGTAACTCCAATTTTCAAGATATTTAGTTACTCCTGAAACACATATCTTTGAAGAGATACACATATCATTCGAGGTTCTATATTTGTTTCCATCTTAGATTTTATAAACATTTATTTTAATTAGAATAAAATTATATCACTGTTTCCTTTTTTCCTTTCAACCCTTTTCATGGCTCCAGCTCCCTCTCAAATTGATGATCTCTTTTCTTTGATTATAATTGTTACATACTATATAATATGTAAGTATAAATATGTAAATATAACCTATAGAGTACAATGTTATTGTTGATTTCAGGGATGACCAATTAGGTACTATGCTGAATAACAAACTAAGGGGCTCAAGTCTAGCAAAGGCTAATTTTCCCTCTCTCAGAAGTCATCCTTATTCAGCATTTCTTTAAGCAACCATATTGTTGGGGTGTCGTGGGTAGGTTTCCTCTAGTCTCTATGAAACAGTCTTATAACACACTTTCTGATCATCTGCTTCTTACAGTTTTATCTTCCTGTCTTCCTTCTTCTTGAGTCTTGAGTACGAAAAGTATTTCTGATCTGTCCATTTGGTCTTTGCTCCCACTAGTCCATTATTCTTTGCATTATAACCAGTTGTTGCTTTCTGTAATGGTCTCCTTTTGCTGTGGAGAAAAGCCTATAGAGGAAGGGCGACAGCTATACACATATGCTGCTATCAGGATAAGATTTAGAATGCACTTAAGGAATTGTGCTAGTTTAGTAAAGTGGTTAAGTTCTAAGATGCATGAATTCAAGGCTTTACTAGTCCTAGGTAGTTGGCTAAACTTTGAATACAAAGAATTACTTCCTTCATGTTGAATGGGTCTTAAACTGACTTTGACATCTGTTGGTTACCACCAAGATATGAGTGTAAGGTCATTATTGCATCTTTAAGGATAATTTGCAATGGCTATCATTGTTATGGTCCAAAAGCACTATTCTAGATAGAACTATCAATTGCTTTTCTTCCTTGGCAACTTGATAATATCTTTTCATGCTATAGAAGCTAGACCACAGGAAGGATGCTTTCAGGATAGATATGGCTAGAATATTCAAAATCCATTGTCCTGGACCACCCTAATCAACAACTCAAATCAAGGTTTTTAATACTATACTGTAATTTTTTTTACTTTAATTTTTCTCTTGTATTTCACATCACTTATTGTCAAGAGAGGAATATCTCAGGCTTCCAGAAAGGCAACCAACAAAGCACTAAGCTACCTGTGAAGCTGATAAATGAAGAATTGTTTATATCAGACACTGTCTCTATATCTAGAACTTTCTGGCAAGGATGTATGACAGAACGGTCTTGATAGCTAGGCTAGTCTGTCTCCAGCTTCCTATGAGATGCAAAGTGAGAGAAGCTACTCTCTGTATGGGGAAACTTTATATAAATATCCAAAATGTAACCTGTTGTTCCTTGTTGCTTTGTGACCAAATGAGGATACTTGAACTGTTTCTAACAACTTCAAATTACATTTAGTCACTCAACTCCCTTGCCTTTGCAAGAGTCAAGCATATGTTTACTTCCTCCCCTAAACTATAGACATATTTTTATCTTTTTGACTATCTTTGAAAGATCCTTTTTAAAATTTTGTGATGGGCAGAATGAACAACATTTTTAAAGAATTGATTATATAGCAGTGCTCTATGCCAAGTTGATATGAAGTAGAGAATATAGCATAAATTCTAATGGGTCTTACTAATAAAATCCTAGAGTCAGATAGTGGTTGAAAACGGAAAGATCAGAGAAGCAAAGCAGCCAGCCACTAGTTCTTACCTCTAAAAAATCCTCAGACCAAATGGGTATCCTGTCTCAAAAAGTCCCCAGAGTGAATGCCACCTTCCTGAAACCTCAGACTGAATCCTGAGCTCCTTCCTCTTCCTGATTTATATTCCTATCTCCTCCCAGACACATCCCTTCCTGTCTCAACCTCCCTATTTCGGGGATTAAACGTATGTGACTACCAAATGCTGGGCTTAAAGGTGTGAGCCATCCCCATGTGACTGATTCTTTTTTAAATTGGATCAATCTTATGTAGACCAGGTTGGCTCTGAACTTGCAAATACTTATCTTCCTCTGCCTCATGAGTGCTGGGATTAAAGGTGTGCACCACCCCTACTTGGCCTCTATGACTGACTAGCGGCTAGCTCTAGACTCTGATTTTTTTTTATTTTTTTTTTTAGAATGGCTAAAATCAAAAACACCAGTGAATAATTTTAATGGGATCTTGATGGGGATTGCATTGAATCTATAAATTGCCTTTGGTAGGATTGCCATTTTTACTATGTTGATCCTCCCAATCCACGAGCAAGGGAGATCCTTCCATTTTCTGGTATCCTCTTCAATTTCTTTCTTCAATGCCTTAAAGTTCTTGTCAAATAGATCCTTCACTTCTTTGGTTAGCGTTACCCCGAGATATTTTATGCTGTTTGTGGCTATCATGAAAGGTGATGCTTCTCTGAATTCCCTCTCTGCTTCCATATCCTTTGTGTATAGGAGGGCGACTGATTTTTTGGAGTTGATCTTGTATCCAGCCACATTACTAAAGGTGTTTATCAGCTGTAGGAGTTCTTTGGTGGAGTTTTGGGGGTCGCTTATGTACACTATCATATCATCTGCAAATAACGAAAGTTTAACTTCTTCCTTTCCAATTCGAATCCCCTTGATCCCCTTGTGTTGTCTTATTGCTATTGCTAAAACTTCAAGCACTATATTGAAGAGGTATGGAGAGAGTGGACAGCCTTGTCGTGTTCCTGATTTAAGTGGGATGGCTTTGAGTTTCTCTCCGTTTAGTTTGATGTTAGCTGTCGGCTTGCTGTAAATAGCTTTTATTATATTTAGGTATGACCCTTGTATCCCTAATCTCTCCAAGACTTTTATCATAAAGGGATGTTGAATTTTGTCAAAAACTTTTTCAGCATCTAATGAAATGATCATATGGTTTTTTTCTTTCAGTTTATTTATATGATGGATTACATTGATAGATTTTCGTATGTTGAACCAGCCTTGCATCTCTGGGATGAAGCCTACTTGATCAAAATGGATAATTTTTCTAATGTGTTCTTGGATACAGTTTGCCAGTATTTTGTTGAGGATTTTTGCGTCGATGTTCACGAGTGAGATTGGCCTGTAATTCTCTTTCTTGGTTGAGTCTTTGTGTGGTTTTGGTATCAGAGTGACTGTAGCTTCATAAAAGGAATTTGGCAATGATTCTTCTGTTTCTATATTGTGAAATACCTTAAGGAGTATAGGTATTAGGTCTTCTTGGAAATTCTGGTAGAATTCCGCATTGAAACCATCTGGTCCTGGGCTTTTTTTGGTAGGGAGGTTTTTGATAACAGCTTCTAATTCTTCGCGACTGACAGGTCTATTTAGATTGTTCACCTGGTCCTGATTTAACTTTGGTATATGGTATTTATCTAAAAAAGTGTCCATTTCTTTTACATTTTCCAGTTTTGTGGCATACAGGCTTTTGTAGTAAGATAGGTAAAAAACAATGACTTCGCGAAGTTTGCATGCAAATGGATGGAAATAGAAAACACTATCCTGAGCGAGGTAACCCAGACCCAAAAGGATGAACATGGGATGTACTCACTCATAATTGGTTTCTAGAGATAAATAAAGGTCAGTGAGTCTATAATTTGATATCCTAAAGAAACTAAATAAGAAGGTGAACCCAAAGAAAAGCATATAGCTATCCTCCTGGTTATGGGAAGTAGACCAGATTGCCGGGCAAAAATTTGGGATCTTGGGGGTGTGGTGGGAGGGGGGGTAAGGGGAGAAGGGGAGAGAAATGTGAAAAGGGGAGGGTGGGGGGAACTTGGGGAAACGGGATGATTGGGATAAAGGAAGTTTGGTTAGGGGAGCAGAGAAGCACACATCTTAATTAAGGGAGCCATCTTAGGGTTGGCAAGAGACTTGGATCTAGAGGGGCTCCCAGGTGCCCAGGGCGATGTCCCCAGTTAGCTCCTGGGGCAGCTGTGGATAGGGAACCTGAAATGACTCTATCTCATAGCCATACTGATGAATATCTTGCATATCACCATAGAAACTTCATCTGGCGATGGATGGAGATAGAGACAAAGACCCACACTGGAGCACTGGACTGAGCTCCCAAAGTCCCAATGAGGAGCAGAAGGAGGGAGAATATGAGCAAAGAAGTCAGGACCACAAGGGGTGCGCCCACCCGTGGAGACAGTGGGGCTGATTCTTTGGGAGCTCACCAAGGCCAGCTGGACTCTGACTGAAATAGCATGGGATAAAACCGGACTCTCTGAATTTGGCGGACAATGAGGGCTGCTGAGAAGCCGAGGACCATGGCACTGGGTTTTGATCCTACTTCATGCTCTGGCTTTGTGGGAGCCTACCCAGTTTGGATGTTCACCTTCCTAGACCAGGATTGAGGGGGGAGGACTTTGGACTTTCCACAGGGCAGGGAACCCTGACTGCTCTTCAGGCTGGAGAGGGAGGGGGAGGAGTGGGGGGAGGGGAGGAGGAGAGGGAGGAGTGGGAGGGAAATGGGAGGCGGGGAGGAGGCAGAAATTGCTTTTTTTTTTTCTTTTTCCAATAAAAAAAAAAAACACCAATGATAGCCTTTGCTGGAGAGGCTGTGGAGAAAGGGGTACCCTCATCCATTGCTGGTGGGAATGCAAACTTGTGCAACCACTTTGGAAAGCAGTGTGGCGGTTTCTCGGGATATTTGGGATCAACCTACCCATGGACCCAGCAATGCCACTCTTGGGAATATATCCACGAGATGCCCGATCATATGACAAGGACATTTGTTCAACTATGTTCATAGCAGCATTATTTGTAATAGCCAGAACCTGGAAACAACCTAGATGCCCTTCAATGGAAGAATGGATGAAGAAAGTGTGGAATATATACACATTAGAATACTACTCAGCGATAAAAAACAATGACTTCGCGAATTTTGCATGCAAATGGATGGAAATAGACTCTGATTTTCAATCAAACTTTATTTGTGAGATAACAAACAAAATATTACCGGAGGGGGGGGGGCGACATAGGAAAAACATTTAATTATGTTTAAGGATGTTGGAAAATGTCACTAAGTGTTTTCTTTAAATACTTATTCAATGTGCTATATAAACTAAGTGCTGTCTATCAAAAGAATACAAATTCCTAATGCATTATTTATATTTTAATTTGGTCCCATTCATAGTTTGTCTTACACAGTTTCCATAACACAATTTAACTACTTTATTAGTAACACACTATCAAACACAGTAGGGCCTCATGTTATAATTTATTCATCTTATGAGCTGAAGCAAATTGATGAGTTGACAGCCACATGTTACTTGCCGAGGACAAGATCTGTTATGTGCTTTGTATTTGAGACACAGACACACAATTCCATGACCAAAACATCGGGAGAGCTTCAGATATCACCAAAACCTTTGGGAACATTTCCCTTCATGTTTCCCATTCCAGATGAGATTTTAGGTCATTTACTGTTTACTCACAAATCTTCCCTTTCGCAGAAGAAGCTTTCTCCTAACTACAGGAAAAATGACACTCTGTCATTTCTATGAGGAATATCACCTGCATCACCCCAAAAAATATTCACAGTAACTTTTCATGTTGTTTAAACCGAATTTCTCCTTATCATGGTAAAAAAAGTATTATTAAGAGTAAACAATAACAAGTTGAATAAATTGTTTAAAGGTCCTTAATGCTTGACACTGTGAGAACAAAAGAAAGATCTGAAATATTTTAATATAAACTGCTGGGATATATATATATATATATATATATATATGACATAAAACACATTATTTTAATACATTCTTAAGATTCTAATTCTTTTCATATATTCCAAAAATTCTTAGACTATTTAATTTATATTTGAGAAAAAAATCCAAAAGATTATACATTATAGTTTTGTCTCCACTCATAAAACAGCAGTTATAATATTGTTGCTCTAACTGTAAGGTAATATGTAAAGCAATTTATATTTGAATTTATATAAGGTAGTATTAATAAAGTGACACAGAAAATGAGTTGAGTAGGTTATTGAGCGTAGAAATAATTTTTTATGACAAAAGATAGTGTAAATCATCAGTTAAAAATTTATCATGAGCCAGTAGCAAATTAAGCTAATTGCCTTCACTTTGTATCAAACTGAAAAATCAAACAATTTTCTAAAAATATCACGGCATCTTTAAAATAATAATATTTCCCAATGAGAAAAAATTGCAAAGAATATTTTACAACTTCTGCTTCTGTTATTCTGTAAACAACTCTGTGAAATCCAGCAAATTAACTGTTAGAGACCTTAAAAGCCAACCTATGTAAATTTTTGTATCGGACACTTTCCTATTTAGAAACACCCAATGAAGACCATAAAGATGGTTCAGCATGTAAAGGTTTTGACTACCAAGTCTGGCAATCTGAGTTGATCTACCCGCAACCCAGATGGTAGGAAGAGAGAATGAGTCCTGCTAGTGGTTCTCTGAACTGTACGTGTATGTATGCATGTATGCATGTGCATGCAAACACACACGCACACACAAACACACATGCAAACACGTGCATGCACACACATGTAAATGCAATAAAATATAATTATTATTTAATAATGTCGTTCAGTACTTAACAAGGGTTAGAATATAAAAAGAGGCTTGCTAAAGAAAGACAGTTCAAGAGCACTCAATAGTGTGGTTTTTCGCAATGAAATGGTCATTATTACAATTTCTTAATAGGTGTACCATGGTGCAGTACATATAGCAAGAGGAAGGAAAAGCAACAGAAATAGATAATCTACAACACCAGTCTCAACACAAAGTACAGTTTTAGAATGAGATGCCTCTAATAAGGATCAAATAGTTACAGTTAGCTCTTCTAATTAAGCATAAATTGTAAATTTGATGTCTTTTAAGCAGTGTGTGTTTTTAACAATTTGTGGAGAACCGTGATAGTTCTGAAGCTTGATAAATAACCATGCCAAAATAAAGACACTTTTCAAGGAACATGTTTCTTCTTGCCTTTGTCTCTCCAATGTTTCCTAGGACATATGGAGCACAAGTATTACTACATGGTGGTGGAGAGTGAGTGACCAAGCTTAGTTACTATAGTATTCCAGGAACATGGGGTTCACTTTACAATGAAGTCATTTTCAACCTGGAATCACTCTACCACTAATTAACTACTTGAAATTAAAAGTTCACAAGCTCACAGAGGACATCCTGCTGCCACTAGTTTCATTCTCTTGAGCTAGTGAATATTTGACTATAGCTCAATTTCCCTGAAATAATAATTTCTCATTTTGTGCCACTGCCAATGATATCATTTGATAAAGCAAACTTTGAAAGAAGAGACATGAATTAGATTAAGATTAAGGGATGTATCTGTTTTTAGTATGTGGGGGAATCATAGTTACCTAATTACATTATTGATACTGTTTCTAATCAAATGGATGTGATGATTATGACCCCCACCTGAAATTGCTCCAAGACTATTATCTTGTAAACTCTTCTGTGTGCAAATCTTATTATCATACCATATCTTTCTTAACACACTCTGTTGAATCTTCCCTTTTCTCAGAAGCTATGGTTTGTCCCAGTGTGAATATGATCTAAGGATCAATTTTATTAATCTAGCCCCATTCCAACTTTAACTGCTTAATTAAATCATCATGAAGTACACTGTTTTCCTATGAGAATATGATCTATTTTCTTACTCTTTCTTCTTCACATACTAAATCTCTGAAATAGCCCTCTTCTTGATATTTTCTAAGCTGTATTTTCTTTCAAAACTATTTTCTTTTCCTTAAGGAATTCCATAATAGCCAATCCAATACTTCCTCTAGGTGAGGTCAAATTGGTAACACAAAAAAAACAGGTCCCCATCTGCTGTTCAGTACCGCTTCATGATACATTGCATACTTTGGAAATTACAGGTATGGAAAATATTTGGCTTAAGTTGCCTTTTTGTGAGATGAACATCATATGATATCTTCCCTTTTGAGATTCTTTTCCAAACTTGTTTATACTGTGCTATAGCTGCGCTATAATCGCATTTGTTGCTTTGATATCCAAGAAACCCGGTGATAAAAATACCCTTTGGAAATTTCCCATTGGGAAAAAAAGTTGACTTGAAGAAAATTAGATGATAGGGTGGGTATAACAGAAGATTACTAGCTGAATTAATAGCAGGATAGTATAATTTATTTGTGAAATTCAAAGAAAACCAGTTTCTAGCCATAAATAAAGGGCATTGAGCCTTTATTTGTGATCTTAGAGAAGCTAAATAAGAAGGAGAACCCAAAGAAAAACATATAGTCATCCTCCAGAATATTAACCTTCATCAGGCGATGAAAGGAGACAGAGACCCACATTGGAGCACCGGACTGAAATCTCAAGGTCCAAATCAGGAGAAGGAGAGAGAGCACAAGCAAGGAACTCAGGACCGCGAGGGGTGCACCCACACAAAAATCAGATTTGATCAAAGAAGACCGCCTAAAGAAATTTCTGATAGGGACAGATAACCCAGATGTCTGAGTTCTACATCCAGAACAGATTCAAGACTGCTGCCTGAGATGAGCAAGCCTCACAGTATACTCCAGTCAGGACTTGATCATAATTCCAAATTTTCTTTAGGTCCCTATAAGATTATCAGTGCCACCAACCAGCAGGAAGTAGCCTGGAAAACTACATCCACATTCCTAAAAGTATGGACTATGGATATATATATTTGTTTAATAAATATCCAAAGTCAGATCTCAGGGTGAAAGCTGAAAGTTCAGAGAAGCAGCACATCCAACTAGTGGTTCGTACTCCTACAAAATCTCAGAACCAAGGAGGGCAAGATCCTGTCTCTACGAAACCTCTGAGCTCCTATTTCCTCCTACCTTATATTCCTCTCTCTACCCAGCCTTATCACTCCTATCTCCACCTCCCTAGTGATGGGATTAAAGTGTGGGTCCCAAGTGCTGGGATAAAGGTAGAGCTCTGTTTCCCTTTTATTGATTTATTCTCTGCATAATGTAGCCTTGAACTCACAGATATCTGTTTCTGTTTCCTGAATACTGGGATTAAAGTTGTAGGCCACCGCTGCCTGGCCTCTATGGCTACGTAGTGGCGTAGCTCTGAATTGTGATCTTCAAAAAGCTTTATTTGTTAGATCACAAGAAAAATACTACCACAGACTGCTTTCATTTATGAACTATGATATGAAAGGGGAGGCAAAATAACCCCTTACTGGCCTGTCCCCAAAAGAAGAGAGATCAGCAAGCAATGGATAGCAATCCAGTGAGGAGCACTTTTCCATTGCCTCTATATCAACTCTTAACTCTACATTTCTGACATTTGAGTTTCTGTCCCAACTTCTCTCAGTGATGAAATAAGATGTAGAAGGGTAAGACAAATAAACCCTTTCCTCCTAAACTTGATTTGGTCACGGTATTTCATTCATGTCAATAATAACCCTCACTAGCACTGAATCGGGTAGTGGGAATTTACTGTTGTGATAGGCCATGTTGTTTTTTAGAGGATTGTGGTAGAATTTTCTGCCTTTGATGTCAAAAAGTCATCTAGTGATAAGAGCTCGTAGGCTGTTCTGCAAGACCTTAGAAGATAAGAGAATTGAAACGAATGAAGACATTGGAAGCCTAGCTCCTAAAGTTTCAGATGGAATTAAAGACTGTACTGCACCATTGTGTGAGTCTGGTATTTGATCATCTTGAGCTGAATACTCAGCTATAATTAGCAAGAGACTGAACCCAGTAAGATCACTAAAGTAAAACTTTTGACACAGCCCCACCGCCCCTAATACAACAGGTGGTGCCCAGACGTAATGGGCTAAATCCACTTAAAAACCTGAGAGAGCTTAATTTTAAACAGAGAAAAAACAGAGTTTAACGCAGAGTTTTGTTCTTTGTTGGTGGCATGCGGTAGAGAGATTTCCTGATTCAGCAACAGCAGCAGAAAAAACGATGTGCCATTTTAAAGTGCAGCTGTGCTGCCAACGTGAACTCTGGCTTTAAAGCATTTCAAAGGCTTTTATGGGACTGGATTTTATGTTCCCGTTTGGGATCGGAAGGAGAATGCTCTGAGACTGTGCTGATGGCTCAGCGCTCCCCGCCTGCTCCTGGGCAGAAGGAAAAATCAGGCTTAGGCAGGCAGAAGAGTATGGCAGATTCCTGCCGCCATACAGAGACTGTGCAATGCTCTACGTGTCAGATTTGGTTGTAACTTGGATGACAAGAGTTTCTATGCTGCACGCTCGGTCTCAGAATTAAACTGCTGAGTGCGGCTCCAATATGGACTTGCTATGTGCCTGGAACTATGGCTCAGGGGCACCAAATGGATCTGAGACAGGAGTTGCTGCTCCATGCTTAACTGTGCTTACCTCAGGCAGGAACTGCCATAATTACCATAATAATAGTGCAGTTAAGGTTTAGACTTGGCAGGACACAGGCAATATGGTATTACCCCTACATGGTACAACTTAAGTTTTTAAGAAATGCTCCTGGACATTAAAAAAATTGCAAATTCACAATAAAACAAATTCAGACATAAAAGACCACACTGTTGGATAAATGTACGTAGGCTTGAGAGAGAGAGAAGAAAAAGAATATAAAAAAATAAAGTTAATGATTTTAAAAAAACAAGGTAAAGTCTTTAAAAAAACAAAATACAGATAGTTATAGATTAAGAGAAACAAAATAAAAATAAGCCACGTAAAAATAAAAAATTCACAGAGAGTCTGGATTATGTACATTGTGTTTTCTTTAAAATTTTTGACTATAAAGGAGCTAAATACAGAGAGTCATTTCATTATATAGGCTGCCAAATGGAACCAGAAAGGATATCATGAGGGTATGACTTCAGAATTTGGGTCTAAGGATATGATGCTTTGGAAAGGGTCTTCTTTTGTTTTCACAGAGGATGAGACCCTGTGGATTTCTTCTATTCCGATTTGGTATGATAGACCACGCCCTCCTGAAAGGTTGCTGTGAACACCCTCAAAAAATTACTTCACTCAACTGCCAACTGAGATGACCCTGGCACACAGGTTATACCATGAAAGACCTAATTAACGACGCCCCCATTCAGCAGGAAGTAGTTTGGAGAGAAAAACTGCACCCATGTTCCCAAAATATCGTTTATAAATGTTCTTTTACATTTAAAGGGGGATATGATATAGATATAAATAATTTACATTGGTATGGATTTTAAGGTCAATTTTGTTATATATATATATATCTGATCTTGATTAAGTATTGTGATTGTGCAGTTCATTTAAAAATGTAACATATATAGGTTGTTAATGGATAATCATCAATAATGGTCAAGCTTGTAGTCATGTTAGTTAGATTTTTTTAGATGTGCATAGATATATTTCAGATAGGCATTCTTCATATCTTTCAAAGACTGCAGAATATGGCATTTAAATGTTTTAATAACTTAGGGTTTTTCATGACAATGAGACATGTCTGCTCCTGGCAGCACCATTCTACTTCGAGAGTAAGATGGACATCGAAGAGTATCATTATGGAGTTTGATAGCCATTTGGGCAAGAAACTGCTCTTGCCTGGACTGTTGCATAAACTGGACACAAAAAAACCCACAGAGAGAGGACTGCTAAACTTGCCTGAAGGTGAGATGATCTTTCAGGGTTCCTGATTCATCAAAGAGTCTACGAGACATTCTGCAGGACACAGCAGAAAATGACTAAACTGTCTTTGAAATTTCCTGCTTCATGGAAAATGTCTGCTGGATACTGTGGGCCTGAAGGCCGAAGATAGATGCTCCAATGGTACAAAAGAACTTTGGGTGACTGTCCAGGCAGTGAGATGTCTCTGTCATTTCTAGGGCTTTTGATTTCTTGTTTTCTTAGGTAGTTTTATATCCTTCTGGAATCTTTGATGGAGTTGAAGAATGGATACATAGTTATAGTTTTCCTTAGTTATGATAAAAATAAAGTAGATATAAATATTGTAACTGTAATTCTTACTTGATAACTGTTTTGTTATATGTAATTTTACTATGTTAAAGTTAAAGCCTTTCTTTTTTGTTTAAACAGAAAAAGGGGAAATGATTTGGGATTGATTTCTTATTAATAAAGAAACTGCCTAAGCCCATTGATAGGCCAACCCTTACGTGGGTGGAGTAAACAGAACAGGATGCTGGGACAGAGAAGCTGAATAGGAGTTGCCATGATTCTCGCTCTCCAGGCAGATGCAGGTTAAGATCATTCCTGGTAAGCCAGCTTGTGGAGCTACACAGATAATAGAAATAGGTTAGGTCAATATGTAAGAGCTAGCCAATAAGAGGCTGGAACTGATGGGCCAGGCAGTGTTTAAAAGAATACAGTTTCCATGTAATTATTTCAGGGCATAAGCTAGCCATGTGGGCGGCCGGGTGCAGGGGACACAGCCCGGCCAGTCCCTATTACTACATTGCTGGATAGTGTATTCTGTTCATCTGGGTCTTACAAATCAGCTGTGATAAAAAAAGAAACAAGCATCATTGCAATGTAATCTTCTGGTCAGTGTTTTCTCATAGACAACACATGCAAACTTTGTTCAGAAGTGGCCAAGCTTGTACCTCTGACTATTGTTATAACTGTAATCTAGTAGAACCATAAAAGAAAAGAGTAGGTAGATTCACCCTACAAAGTCAGAAATGATGGGAGGTTGGCCTACACAGTTGGTAAAGTGCCAGACACGTAAGCATGAGAACTTGAGTTTATATCTTCAGCACCCACATAAAAGCTATGTACGGTGGCATAGTCTGTACCCCCAGCACGCAACACTGAGAACAAACTGCAGAGGGAAATGGGTAAAACCTTAGATCACATTGGCTTATCAGTTCCACCAAGTTGATGAGTTCTAAGTTCAGTGAGAAGCCCTGTCTCAAAGAAAAATGTGACAAGTCAATGTGACAAGTCAGTCTGGCCTCCCTATATATTGACAAACATGGACATACCTTATCACGTCCATACAAGATGGCATATGCACATGTAGCTAATTTTAACTGCAACTATCACACAAGGCAACACTCTATTACTTGTTATATACCCACAAGACATATATTGTCTGAGAGGCATCTGTATCCCCATGTTCATCACTGTGATTCTCCTTCTTCCTTGGGAGTCTTCAGCTGCAGGTCCACAAGCAAGGAGGGAGCAGAATTGACTCAGCAGGTGCAGACAACTTGTGAGTCAAAAGAGACAACTTTCTAGGGAGACAGTTTAAGTGTTATAGTTCCATTTTGTTCCAGAAAGAGAAGGGAATGGATGTAAATGTTGGGAACAGTGGCTGGGGGGAATCAACTAATTTGTAATAAATGATGCACTCCTATCTTAAAGCTCCTAGTACAAGTCATAGTTATCATATGGGCATCAGATGGAGACCTCTAGCAGGGAACTATGTCAAGGGTCACAATAGAGATAAATCAGGCACACAGGCTTACAGACAGGGCAGCAGTCTTTGAGACCAGCTCTCAGGATTGCACCCAGAATAATGAAGCAGAATGCTTTCAGAGAATTGAGGACTTAAAAAATTTCCCCTCTATCTAAAGTAAAAAGATATACACGATTTTCCATGTGAGCTTAGCTAATTACAGAGAACAGATTTTGAGTTTCTCAACATTTTGCAAACTATGAGGGCTTGTTTTATTAAACAGAATACACAGTTTGGGGAGAAGCCATACTTCTGTCAGTACACAGGAATAATGGCACCCAAGGCTGTGCTATTTTAGGAGGGGACCAGGGTATCACACAAGAAAATTACAGACAGCAACAGACAATATTTATAGGCAATATTTTCATAAACCTTGCCTATGAGTTTCCTCCATTAGTTGATCAGTTGGTAGGTTGGCTTTATCAACAGTCATCTACTGCATATCTTTGCAGACCCAGACAGGACAGCTTTAAGATAAGGTCAGGTCTCTGGGTCTAGACATCTTCTCCAAATAAATACAAGTAAAGATCAGGAGGTCTCAGTGGGGAAAGAGTCCCCCATGTTGTTGAGTTTGGAGAGAGCTACCAGGCCATGGTAGCCTACAACCTCTGATCGCAAGACCTCCCAACACATCACAATATTATTTCCTATAAAAATGCATTCAATTTGTGTCCATCACAAATGAAAGCTAATGAAAATATTGGGCATATATACAATAGCTACAAAAGAAAGAAGGTCATGTTGTTTGCAGCAGCAGCACAGGTAAAAGTAGATACCATTATTCTTTTATTTTATTTAAAAAAAGAAACTCTTTTTTATTTTATATACCAATCCCAGTTCACTCTGCCTCCCCTTCTCCCATTCCCTCAACCTTCTCCCCTTCCCACCATCCACTCTTCAATGAGGGTAAGGCACATTGCTTTGATGACCAAGATCTTCCCTACTATATCTAGGCTGAGCAACATATCCCTCCAAAGAGAATGGGTCCAAAAAGCCAATACAAGCAGTAGCCATAAATCCTGGTGATACTGCCAGTGGTACTGCAGTCTGTCCCAGTCATACAACTGTCACCCACTTTCAGAGAACCTACTTTGATCCTTTGCTGGTTCCTTCCCCGTCTGGCTGAAGTTGGTGAGCTCCCATTTCTCAGGTAAGCTGTTTCAGTGGGTATCCCCCTCATGGTCTTGACCTCATTGCTCATATTCTTACTCCTCTCACTTTATGACTGGACTTTGGGAGCTCAGTCCAGTGTTCCACTGTGGATCCCTGACTCTGCTTCCGTCAGTTGATAGATTAAGGTTCTATGGTGACATTAAAGATAATCCTCAATCTGACTACAGGACAAGGCCAGTTTGGGCACCCTCTCTACACTTTCCAGGGTTTTAGCTGGAGGGATCCTTGTGCATTCCTGGGAATTTCTCTAGTGTCAGGTTTCTTGCTAGCCTCATAATGGCTCCATCAATCATGATATCTCTTTCCTTGCCCTCTGTCTCTGTCCTTCCCCCAACTCAACTATCCCATTCTCTCAAGTTCTCTCAGTTCTCCTTCTCCATCCTCCTCCCCTTCTACCCTCCCTTCTGCACCATCCCCAAGCTCCCAATTTTCTCAGGAGATATTGTCTATTTCACCTTCTCAGTGAATCTATATATGTTTCTCATAGGGTTTCCCTTGTTACTTAACATCTCTGAGGTCTTGGAGAATAGGCTTGTTATCCTTTGCTTTACAGCTAGTATACACTAATTAATGAGTACATATCATAGCAAATTTCAAGATGTATTTTTTTTCACTGAGTAAAAGTAACATATTTTCTTTATCCATTCTTTGGTTGAGGGGCATTTAGATTGTGTCCAGGTTCTGGCTATTATAAATGATGCTGCTAACATAGTTGAATAAAAGTCATTGTAGTATGATCAAGCATCCGTTAGGTATATGTTCAAGAAAGGTATTGCTGGCTCCTGAGATAAAATGATTCCCAATTTGCTGAGAAACTGCTATGTGGATTTCCAGAATCGTTGTACATTTTGCATTTCCACCAGCAATGGAGGAATGTTCCTCTTAATCTGCATTTTCTCCAGCATAAAATACCATTATTATTTTTAATCTAGCCATTCTGACAAGTGTAAAATAGTATTCCAGAGTCATTTTGATTTGCATTTTCCTTATGGCTAATGATGACGACCATTTCCTTCAGTGTCTTTCAGCCAGTTGAGATTCTTCTGTTGAGAATTCTCTGTTTAGATCTGTACCCCAATCTTTAGTTGTATTTTTGGTGTTTAGATGTATAATTTCTTGAGTTCTTTATATATTTTGGAGATCAATCTTCTGTCTGATGTGGGATTGGTGAAGATCTTTTCCCATTCAGTAGGCTGCCTTTTTGTTTTACTGGCTGTGTCCTTTGCTTTAAAAAAGCTTTTCAGTTTTAATAGGTTTTGTTGCTCTCAGTATCTGTGCTACTAGTTTGATATTTAGGAAGTGGTCTCCGGTGTCCATGCATTGAGGACTACTTAGCACTTACTCCTCCAATGTGATCAGATGTATATCGAGGTATTTAATCCATTTGGAATTGATTTTGTGCATAGAGTTAGATATGGATCTATTGGCATTCTTCTACATGTTGACATCCAGTTAGGTCACCATCATTTGTTGAAGTCACTTTTATTTTCTCCATTGTGTAAATTTAGCTACTTCATCAAAAATTAGGTGTTCATGGGTGTGTGTATTAATATCTGGGTCTTCAATTTAATTTATTGGCCAACATGTCTGTTTTTATGCCAATACCAGGCTGTTTTCATTACTGTAGCTCTATAATAGAGCTTGATGTTATTGGTAGAGATACCTCCAGAAGTTCCTTTATTGCTTAAAATTGTTTTGGCTGTCCTATTTTGGGGGGACTTTATTTATTTATTTATTTATTTATTTTTTTACATACTTACTTACTGAAAATTTCCACCTCCTCTCATTTACTTTCCCTCCCTCTCCAGTCCTAAGAGAAGTCAGGGTGCCCTGCCCTGTGGGAAGTCCAAGGCCCTCCCCCATCCATCCAGGACTAGGAAGGTGGGCATCCAAACAGACAAGGCTCCCAAAAAGCCAGTACATGCAGTAGAATCAAAACCCAGTGCCGTTATCATTTGCTTCTCAGTCAGCCCTCACTGTCAGCCGCATTCAGAGAGTCCAGTCTGATCACATGCTCATTCAGTCCCAGTCCAGCTGGCCTTGGTGAGCTCCCATTAGATCAGTCCCATTGTCTCAATGGGTGGACACACCCTTCACAATCCTGACTTCCTTGCTCATGTTCTCCCTCCTTCTGCTCTTCATCTGGACCTTGGAGATCAGTCCAGTACTCCAATGTGGGTCTCTGTCTCTATCTCCATCCATCACCGCATGAAGGTTCAATGGTGATATGCAAGATATTCATCAGTGTGATTATGTAATAAGGCCAGTTCAGGTACTTTCTCCTCTGCTGCCCAAGAACCTAGCTGAGGACATCCTCTTGGACATATGGGAACCCCTCTAGAGCCAAATCTCTTGCTAACCCTAAAATGGCTTTCTTAATTAAATTATCTTCTTCCCTGCTCCCATATCCACCCTTCCTCCATCTCAACCATTCCATTTCCCCAAGCTCTCCCCAATTTTTCCCTTCTCCCTTCTCTTTACCCATCTCCCCTTCCCCCTACCTCACCCCCACCCCCGTGCTCCCAACTTCGCCCTGCGATCCTGTCTACTTCCAATATCCAGGAGGATAACTATATGTTTTTCTTTGGGTTCACCTTCTAATTTCGCTTCTCTAGGATCACAAATTATAGGCTTAATGTCCTTTCTTTATGGCTAGAATCCACTAATGGGTGAGTACATACCATATTCCAAGACACGGATATTAATCCACAAACCTATAAACACCTGATTTTTGACAAAGGAGCTAAAATTATATAATGGAAGAAAGAAAGCATCTTTAACAAATGGTGCTGGCATAACTGGATGCCAATCCTTCAAACCACATTAGTTTGAAAAGAATTCACAGGTTCTCATCCTCTGTGTAAAGAAAAGGAGAACCTCCCTTTCAAAGCAACATATTCTTAGACCCAAATTTTGAAGTCAAGACACTTCCAAAATATATATGGTGGTTTAGCTTAGCAGTGCATACAATAAAATATCTCTCTGTCCTTTTCTCATTTACAGTCAAAAAATTCAAAGAAATCACAATATTATACATAATCCATACTCTCTGTGTATATTCTATCATTACATGGGTTATTTTTCTTACTCTATTACTCTTTCTATAAATTAAATTTTATTTTATTATTTTTCCTTTAATTATTAACTGTCTGTACTTTTTGCCTCTTTCTTTCAAGTCTACATGCATTTATCCAAAACTGTGACCCATTTGGGGGGTCTTTTTCCATCTGGATTTGTCTTCATTGTGTGCTCATCTGTAATTATTTTTTTTACCAGAAGCACTTTTTTATGCTAAGCAGGCATGGCTAGGACCAGTTCTGTAGTCCTGCCTGTTGACTCCTTCCAATCCAACATGGCAGAGGAATGCTTGTTGCCTCTGAGAGCCATGCACATAGCAGGTATATGTTGCCATAATATATTTTGTAATGTCAATTAACAATAAACATACATATCAAAACTATTTGCTATACTCAATCTATGCCTAGAAATAAAATTCTGTACAATTAAAAAAATTCCCTTTCAAGTCTTAAATGGCCCTAGATGAATGTTGAAACAAAACCTTTTAAATCATACTAAAGGAAACTTATCTTTAAAAAAAATATACATCAAGAGAATGTCATTCAAACTCAATGTGAATTTTTTATTTAAAAAGGTTTTTAAATTTGTATGAATAAATAAAAAAGCCAGAGTTAAAAAAGTCAATTTGAATGCAAACACAAGAGGCAAATTATTCCTCAGAGATGGCTGTGGATCTCTGTCTACATGTTATCCTAGTTACTAGATGAAGGCTCTCTGATGACAATTGGGGTAGTTACCAAATTGATTAGAAGTGACAGATCACATTACCTATCTATGATTCCTACGAGTCATAGATGAGGTCATTATGTAGTCATGGGTTCTCTTTGTGCCAAGTTTCTGCCAGACCCCAAAATATTCCCCATCATGATGTGCCTTTCTTTTATTTATTTATTTATTTATTTATTTATTTATTTATTTATTTAAGATTTCTGTCTTTTCCCCACCGCAGCCTCCCATTTCCCTCTCCCTCCCCCAGTCAAGTCCCCCTCCCTGTTCAGCCCAAAGAGCTATCAGGGTTCCCTGCCCTGTGGGAAGTCCATGGACCACCCACCTCCATCCAGGTCTAGTAAGGTGAGCATCCAAACTGCCTAGGCTCCCACAAAGCCAATACGTGCAGTAGGATCAAAAACCCACTGCCATTGTTCTTGAGATCTCAGTAGTCCTCATGATGTGCCTTTCATTGCTCTCCTATTTTGTCTATCACCCAACACAATCTTTCATGTTCTTATCCCCTCGAACTCCCAGTCTTTCAGTATATCTCTTCTATTTCCCTTTACCAGGAAAATCCATGTATCACTGTTCCACTTTGATATATATGCTATAATCTATAATATAATCTATCTATCTATCTATCTATCTATCTATCATCTATCTATCTATCTATCTATCTATCTATCTATCTATCTATCCTTGTTTCCTTGTTAGCTAGTCTCTCTGGGGTTATAGATTATAGCATAATTATTCTTTTTATTACATCTAATATCCATTTATAAGTGAATATCTGTCATGTTTGTCTTTCTGGGTCTGGGTAACCTCACTCAGCATAATACTGTTTTTCTAGTTCCATCCATTTGCCTTAAAGTTTCATGATGTCATTGTACTTAACAGCTGAATAAAACGCCATTGTGTAACTCTACCACATTTCTTTATTAATTCTTTGGTTGAGGGGCATGTAGATTGTTTCCAGGTTCTGGCTATTATCACTAAATGAGTCATAAACATAGCTGAGCAAATGTCCTTGCAAAATGATTTAGTATCCTTTGTGTAAATGCTCAAGAGTAATATAGCTTGATCATTATATAGATTGATTCCCAAATTTCTGAGAAAACCCCATATTGATTTCCACATTGACTGTAACTGATTGCACTCCCACCAGCATTGCAAGAGTGTTCTCTTTGCTGCACATCTTCTCCATCATAAGCTGTCATTAGTGTTTTTGATGTTGGCCATTCTGATTGGTATAATGTCTTGGGGTATTTTATTTTGCATTTCCTTGATAACTAAGGATGTTAAACAGTTCTTTAAAGGTCTCTTGAACATTTGATATTTTTATGTTGCGAATTCTCTCTTTAGACCTGTATCCTACTTTTTAATTGAATTATTTTTTGATGTCTAGTTTCCTGAGATTCTTACATATTTTGCAGATCAGGCCACTGATAGATATGGGGTTGGTGTAAATCTTTCCCTTTCTATATGCTGCCATGTTACCTTATTAACAGTGTCCTTTGTCTTACAGAAAATTTCACTTTCAGGAGGCCCCATTTATTAATTGTTGATCTCAGTTTCTGTGTTAATAGTGTTTTATTAAGGAGGTTGTCTCCTGTGCCAATGTGTTCAAGGCACCTTCCAACTTATTCTTCTATCAGGTTTAGTGTAACTGAATTCATGGTTAGTTTTTTGATCCCCTGGAACTTGAGTTTTTTTTTTTTTTTTGCCATAAAGCATTTATTGAGGGAGAGGGGGGAGAGAGAGAGAGAGAGAGAGAGAGAGAGAGAGAGAGAGAGAGAGAGAGAAAAGATAAAAGGAGAGAGAGACAGAGAGATACATGCGCATGACAAGGAAACCGAAGGAGAGATTGTGTAGGGTGATAGATATGTTTTCAACAAGGTAAGAAAAATAAATTGAAGAGATAAACATACAAAAGCTACCAGCAGACATGGTGTTACATAAAAATAAATGATGAGTACATGTTTAACCAACTCTTACTATTTAAATGTAGTGCCAAGCAACCGTCCAAAAATGCGCTATCACCTTTCACCTTTTATACACTGTGTTTTATAGGTAAAGAAGGTGGGCAATACAAAGTGTGGACAATGATGTTCATCAAGTAAGAAGTGCAATGCTACAGGAAGTACAAATTAGTAAAACATTCTAGAATAACTTATCTTAAAACTTCCATGTGGAATAATTGTGTTCTTTCTGACAATCTCACTCCTGGCTTTCTACTGACAAACACAATTATTATTCATACACAAATACTTCTTTTTTATTTAAATAACAATTTTTAAATTTATTTTACAGAGCAACCAGTTTCCCCTCCTCCTCTTCTCTCATCCTTTAGCCTTTACCATCTACCTGCCTCCTCATCCCATCCTCCCCAATCTCCACTCAGAAAGAATCAGGCATCCCATGGGCTTGCACAAAGCATAGCACTTCAAACTGAGGCAGGACCAAGCTTCTCCCCTTACACCAAAGCTGAGCCAGGTAATCCATAATGGGAAACAGGTTGCCAAAAGCCAGCCAAGCACCAGGGAGAGGTCCTACCCTCACTGTTAGAAGCCTTACTAAAAGACCAAGTCACATGATTGTCACACACTTGCAGAAGATATAAGCCAGTCCCATGCAGTATTCCTGACTGTTAGTCCAGTGTCCATGAGCTCTGGTGAGCTCAGATCAGCTGTCTGTGGGTTCACCCATCATGATCATCCTGACTGATGCAATTTCTTCTTTCTTTCTTCTGCAAGATTCGAGAAATATTTCACTGGAGATTATTTTGAGACTTCCAAGAACTAATTGAAACATTGGTTGAAAAATTAGCCCAGGAGTAAGGACAGAAAGAAAACAAGAGGAGGAAGAGGAAGAGAAGGAAGAGGAAGTAGAAGAAGAAGAGGAAGAGAAGGAAGAAGAGGAGGATAAATAGGAGGAGGAAAAGGAAGAAAGGAAGGAAGAAACAGGGGGAGGTCCTTTCTCTAGGATTTTAGTGGAATGATTTATTATTTATTATTTCATTCACTTGGATTTTATATAATAGAACTAGAAAGTTCTTATCGCCTACTAAAAGTGTTACTAAATATAACTAAATTTGTTATTCTCTAACCAAAATTGGCATATTGCTAGGACTTCTGAGGAATCTCAGTATTCTGTGAAGAATTTCACCACATGACACTTGCTATATCTTGAACAATGAGTGTCTTTTGAAAATATGGTGCTTGCTTCAGGATTGTCATACTGTGAAAGTAACAATGAGTTAGTCAATGTCTCTGTTTACTGATACTCATGTTTCTTTGTTATATATTAAATAGTAAATAGATATATTACCATTAATGTTTTATGACCCATAAGTGAATCCTACAAAGAGTAACAGTGTAATTAATAAGATGTACTTTTAATAAACTGTTTATCTTGTGTTTATAAGGACATAAAATGCCTCATAGTTCAGAAAATAATTTTTCATATCCAGTTTTTTAAAAACATGTTGATGTACTATTATCTTTCTTCCACAAATGTTTGAGTGAAGACACTTCATTTTATACCGTTTAAATTTATAGTCTTGTAATATCATCCACTATACCAAGGTATGCATAATAAAACTGTTGGACAATGTTTACTTTATAGGTTTAATTTATATTCAAAACTTGTATATAAGTATGCATTCTTTATTTAGGCTATAAAAAATCCTGTGTGTTTTTAGTAATATATTTACAATAATTTATTTGTTCTCTTTCAGTTTTTGGTGATCTAAGCCCATTTTCCCCCATGGGAAAGCTTCCAAGATATTGTAATCCAATGTAGAAAAGGACAAAAATAACTAAAACTTAAAATAAAATAACAAACTAAGCAATAACAACAAAATCAAAGAAGAAAGATTTTTATATACTATGTCACAACAATGGCTATCTTTCTTGGAAAGGATTAATCTCAAATTGTCTTTGTTATAATATTTAAAAGTACTTGATCAACATATTAAATGCCATTTTTTTTAAGCCCAAACATAGCAAGAATGTTGGTCCTTATTATTGTTTTTACTAAATATTTACACTGGAATACAAAGTAAATCATAACTGGTTATCAAATAGAATTATTATCCAGTAAAATTAAATTTTGATGAACTTGTTTGATTAGACTAGATATGGCTAATGACTATACTGGTTTAATTTTTTCATAAAAATGAAATTAATAAGTGATGCCATGATCTTCATCTGGTTTTTGTAAATTACAGATATATTCTAATTTTATATATATCCTAAGGTGTTTGAGATGGGCACCCTCACCAAAGGGGAAGAAAAAAAAACTTTATATTCAGAGCATAAAATGTTTTTGTTTTGTTTTGTGCATATCCAAGCCCTAGGCGTGCTTCTACATCGAGTGTGAGGGTAAGGATTCACAAGTGTATTCACTGACTGAAGAAATGAATGGTGGAAATATGTTAAACATTGTAAGCTGGTCTCAATCTTCAAAGGAAAATAAGAGAAAGTAAAGATGTGGCATCCCACAGAGAAGTGTACTTCCCCCTGGTGTGTTTTCCCAATTAATGCTAATTGCCTTCATTAAAATTCCCAGTTTCCTTACTTCTCAAACTCGGGTGTGCATGACAATCACCTGGAGAGTCTGTTATAAGCTCCAACCCCAGAAATTTAGAGGACCCTGAGTGGACCCCAATTTTACATTTCTTACAAGCTCTAGGAAGCTGTAGCTGATGCAGCAGCTAGCAAGGGATAAACCACACCCATGTAGTATATGGAGTAACATGGCTATGGACAGGCAGGGTGATATGTTTTCATTAACAATTATTGCTATGGTCAAAGGTCATTTCTGTGTGACTTAAAAATAGATGAATTTTTAAACATTTATGTGAGATAGTAAGGGCCAAAAGAAAATTGTTCGGTTCTTAGTTTAGAATGTTTCACTATGGAAATTAAGTTTTCCTTTCCACAAACTTCCACTGCATATTACCAAGCATTTAATAAATTAAATAACTATCTGGAGGTGGAGCACGTCATCTATTTTCTATATTTCATGGCATAAGGAAAAGTAGAAACAGATATTTTGAGCTAAATTTTAAAGATGAGTATGGCACTTTATAAAATCTAGCAATGTTATGTCCTAAGTGAACTAGAGAAAAATCTGTGTGTTAAATAGAGCCAGAACTGTGTGTCTTATATGTCCTGGAAAACTGCACCAACAGCAGAATACCCAGTTTTTTGCTGGAGCTTTATATTCAGCTTAGTGGACAGAGCAAAAGGGAAACATCTATTTAAACACTGAAAGCTCACTCCAGCACTATGCACCCATCGTGGCTGTCTTAAATTGACCCTCAGAAAACTGGTTTAATGCTGTCTGTAAGGAGTTAAGAACTAACTGTGTAGAATACCAGTTAAATTCAGTATTCAAAGTTAATTTCTAAAAATTAAAATTGTAAGGTGTTACGAGTCATATTTACAAAGGGACATTAAATGATTCACTTGTTGACTCCAAGATCAGGTGGAGATTAAGATCAACTCCTTCTGAATTTGAAGATTTGCATTAGGACAAAGTATAACAATAAAAATAAACCCAAAGTGTTTTCTTTTTTCTCTCTTCTCTCCGCATTGGTATATGCTACTTGTACACGGCCATTGGTTCCATTATGGCATTTTCACACTTACATGTAATATACCCTGACAAAGTACTTTCTCATGTTGTGGAGATGTCTCAGAGGGTCAATTTCTTGCTGCACAAAAGGGAGGATCATAATTTGCATCTTGAGCACCCACATGAATGCAAGGGAAATTGGGCATTTCACAGGGGATGGAGACAGGATCCTCACAGCATGTTGGCTAACCGGGCTACCAAAATCAATGAGCTCTGGGTTCAAGTGAGAGATTCTGCCTCAATATATGAGGTAGAGGGCAACCCACGAAGATACCTGCTATCAGTCTCCTCCACACACATGAATATATACAAGTATACAGATGTGGGAACATGCATACACACATGCACAAAATGTGAAGAAACTTAAAAAAGAAGAACATCTAATCACCTTTCCCCTATCTGGTATTTTTTTGTAGTCTTTTTTTTTCCTTTTTTTATTTATTAAAGATTTCTGTCTCTTCCCCACCGCCGCCTCCCCTTCCCTCCCCCTCCCCCAATCAAATCCCCCTTCCTCGTCTGCCCAAAGAGCAATCAGGGTTCCCTGCCTTGTGGGAAGTCCAAGGACCACCCACCTCTATCCAGGTCTAGTAAGGTGAGCATCCAAACTGCCTAGGCTCCCACAAAGCCAATAGGTGCAGTTCTTAATTTAATTTTAAACCGTATCAATTTTGCAAACCTTGTACATCATTACTTTAATTCACTTGATTGATTTAGTAAAAAGAAAATGTTTTGTTTAAAAGTCAGTGTGTGTCAAGGATGGATTAAAGTACCTTTCAGAATTGTGGCTCTTTTCCCAAATCTGTCATTTCATAGTTATACCATCTTCCAAAATGATTATTGTCTGTCTTTTCTAATCCATAAAAAAAATTCTAATTTGTTGAATTATTTTACAGTCACCAAGCCACTAAAGCAAGTGTGGGTACCACGAATTAACACTTAAAACGTGGCAGTTGCTGCTAACACTTACAGGAAATCTCTTAAAACTCAGGTAAAATGACCTAGGAAAGTCTTAAGGGCATGCAGTAAACAACAGGAATACAGAATGTCAAACCCTCTTGCAATTCAGCTTTGAAAATAGGATAAAAAATTTACGAGCTCTTCTCAATATTGCAAGCATATTTATTAAAAGGAAATGCAAGTCTTTTTATAACAATGTCACAATTGCATTGTCAATCAAATGAAATATGCTATGAACAATGTCTATGATGAAAATTAAGATACTCTAACGACATGCTCTTTCACTTCAAAGCCATCTCTTTCATGCAGTGTTTTCATATTCTCTGACCCAAGTATTTTTTGCCCTGCTTCCCTTTTTCTTAGAGTATGTTGTTGCTTTTTACCTTTGGTTTGGTTTAGCTTTAGATCAAATTATATTTTATAATATTTGACCATGTGAAAATAACCGTATTTCAGCTGAAAAAAATCACTGGATGCATTTATAGCAATTGTTTACCTGTTTCACAAATAATCATTCTCAGAAATGAGATAGTTACAAATTGGAAGTTTGGGTCTTCAAATTAAATAATATTGACTGGCAACAGATCATGAAATTTCTAAAATGTAAGAACAAGAGACAAAATGGACAGCCCTTATGGTATTTCTGGCTACTTACTGAGCCTCTTGACTGAGTCACTCTTTGATCTGGTGACTTACTTCCTCTGTGCTATCATAGACTTTGCTGCTTTCCCTTTGCAGCTTTACATAGAGACAGTTGCCCAGATGTGATCCCAGTCTCCAGGTGTTTAACTAACATTTCACAGACCTCTCCAGTCAGAAGTCCTATATGATATGTAGATAGTCACAGGAAGGAGACATGCATACCCTTTTGACAAATAAATTTGCACTAAAATGTTGAAAGTACCTTTCACAGGATATAAGTCAATATAAATGTATTATCTAGAAATCCTGTTCAGGTAATTTTTATTTCTGCAGGAATAGGTTTAAATATCTAATGGGACTGGTGTTCAGTGTTGATGAGATAGATGCCCTGCATCAATATATAAATGTCTTTCTAACCACTACATGATTATACCACCCCACAGCAGAGAAGACCACTTAAATCATTTGATGTAAGACTTCGCTGGGAATGCTTTGATGTCAGGATGCTAGGACTCACTGATTTCATCAAAAGTCACAATGGATATCTTTGTATCTGTTTTATATCTTGTATTACTTTTTCCTAAGGGGGAAATGTCTAAGAAGAATGTATGTATATTCACTTTATGCTATCTATCATTTATCTACCTATCTGTCTGTCTATCATCTATCATCTCTAAAACATGCAAAATATAGATAGTCTCTAATTTGACTTGCAAAAACTGGAAAACTTCTCACCTTTATATATTATCACGCACTGCAGTGTATAACTCCTTATGGTTTTGTTTACTGAAGAAGTTTTAATAACCGACTATTTTTAATGATTAAATTCATACCTATTATGCTAAACTGAAATACTCTTAGGTACTTGTTTGTTGAATGATATGAGGAGTCATTGTTGGCATTTTAAGTGGAGAAATGAGTACATCCCATGTTCCTCTTTTTGGGTCTGGCTTACCTCACTCAGGATAGTGTTTTCTATTTCCATCCATTTGTATGCAAAATTCAAGAAGTCCTTGTTTTTTACTGCTGAGTAGTACTCTAATATGTATATATTCCATACTTTCTTCATCCATTCTTCCATTGAAGGGCATCTAGATTGTTTCCAGGTTCTGGCTATTACAAACAATGCTGCTATGAACATAGTAGAGCATATACTTTTGTTGTATGATAAGGCCTCTCTTGGGTATATTCCCAAGAGTGGTCTTGCTGGAAAAATGTTTTTGGAGTTAGGTTTTTTCATTTATTGACAATATCTATGCAATTTAATATATTTAATTATGTTTCAGAATTTGAGTTTTACTTTATAAAACATGACATACTTTAGCATCAGCCAACTCCCCAGTAAGTGCCATCATCTCAAAAATATTTACCCAATGTTCTTTCTAACCATTGCATGAAATATTTGGCTATTGTTTTTATTATTTCCTAAAATATTTTATTAGGACTCAAGAAGAGGAAGATATAAAGGATATGGGGAAGAGTAAAAGGGACAAGGGAAGGAAAATTGGTAAAAGCAGGTATATTCATAGGGAGAGGAGTATATAGAGATATGATGAGTATAGATGGCCTGTTGAAGTATCAACTTGAACTGTTGAAGTATTCGAGAAAAAGCTGGACTGAAGCAAATATTCTCTTCTCCTCCATTGTTCCTCATCCATGAGAACTTTACTTGAAGCATCAGATGTAGGCTGTATTCTTCTTTAATATAAATATAAAGTAATCACATCTGTACTCTACATTTTCAAAATACTGAAATTTCTAACTTTATTTGTATGTTTATCCAATATGGTAGGTAAAAATTCCAAAATAGCCAGAAGAATGTAGAAAGTCAAGTGATCAGTACAAACAAAGATATTTTTATTCTTTTCTCTATAGCTTGTCCCTGCAGCTGTCATTTAATGGCTGCTCAGCTGTGGGAAAATGCATAGTACTCATGAAAAATGCATCACTCTTGGATGCCTTTACCTGGCAGATTAAACTTTGTTAAGTGTAGAAGTGTTTGTTTTCAATTAGGATGCACTGTGTGTCTACTGGTGTAGAGTCTTTCTCAGAAGGTCATGAGAAAGATCAGAACAAGTAAATGCCTAAAACACTGAGTTCAGACTCATCCA
Organism: Microtus obscurus; assembly: GCA_963919715.1. NCBI lineage: Eukaryota > Metazoa > Chordata > Mammalia > Rodentia > Cricetidae > Microtus > Microtus obscurus. The sequence continues at coordinate 1,570,474 of CAWTZC010000501.1, read as the reverse complement.
TTCACTGAAAATAGAAGGCTTTAGTCTAGTGCATTAGAATGTTCTTACTCTATTAGGAAATTGTATGCCTTCTTTTTCATTCTCAGAGGTATTTACCACTCTTCATATTATTTTGGAATCTTTTAAACAGGATTATATGAAGAGCCATTTTTGGTGAGATTGCTCAGCTATACAGAGAGCTTACTGTTCTTGCAGAGGACCTGGGTTTAATTCCCTACAGGTGGTTCTCACTGACTAATTCTAGCTCCAGAAGATCTGACACTCTCCTCTGAACTTGGTGGGCATCCACATTGACATATTCATACCTGCATACACATACACATGATTAGAAAATAAATATAATTTATTAAAAATAGATCCTTCAAAAATGGTGTATATGAACTGTAATTAAAAATATTGTGATTTCTGTTTTTTTTTTGATTAGTTTTGTTTTCCTTGGGGTTGTTTCTAAATCAGTACAAAAGTCTGTGTGCTTTCTCAGTAAATATTTTTGCTTGCTCCCCATGTTTCAAATAAGAATTAAGAATTAATTTTACTTAAAAATTTTAAGAAGTGTGTTAAAAGGCAGAGTTGTAGAAACTTAAAGTATTCTACTATGTATGGCAAATCACTTCACCTTTCACAGTCTAGGTTTCTTATGTCCTCAGGAAAATGTTATCTAATTCTCATTCATCTTTCTAACTGGATATTTTAAATTCATTCATTATTATGTATTTTGTGTGTACATATGTTTTCTTCTTTTCTTTCCTTCTATTTGAGCATCCTTTGCTGAAGAAAACTGCAGTTCATTTTATAATCAAAGCCTTATGAGGGCAAATTTGCTTTGTCTGTATATTATTATTTATATAATTATATATAAATCCGAATGTCGGGTTGCCATCAGAAAAATCCTCATTCAGATATGAGTACTGCCAGTCTGTGCTTCCATGTGCCTCCACTCAACATTTGTCTGACTTTGGGCCAGTTATATTAAATCGCCTTGCTTCCATTTTCTCAACTTAGAACAAACATATAAAAATGTCATTTTCTGGTTAGAGATATTTTCAGCATAGCATGCAATGAATACAAACCAACAGTTGTAAATTAAACCTAGGTTGAGTATCTGACAAATTGTGTTTAATTAATGCTTGCTGTTTGCACCATGATGACCACTTTTACATTGCTGAATTTTCTGTATCTAATAAACTGTGTTTCTAAACCATCCATGATCCAGCCTGTTCAGGTACCACTGGGAGCACTGCTATCTTTTCAAATAGAAAGCAATTGAGAACAATTCAGAATAAATTAGGTCTCTGAAGATGTGTCAGCCCCTTCACTGGAGACTCATTTTGGAAACCTGCTACCCCTAGGGTCCTGTTGCCAGCAAAGGAGACATTCTTTGAACATCTATTTGTTTTCATGTCTGTTTTCTTTCAAGAGTCTTTTTAAAATATTAAAAAGTTTGTGCATTTTTCAACCATTTAATGGGCCAAGGCCATTTTAAGATGGAGAGGAAGGCACACATTGGACAAACATGGACTTTCTCACCCAGTGTTTATCACCACAGTGTGGCGTAACTACTGACATCAGTGCACACAAACGTTTTGGTGTGCAGCTTTATGGATTCAAACTTTATTACCTCCACTTTTGTGTTTTAAATTTACTTTTAGTTTATTTATTTTATTACTGGGTATAAGTGTTTGTCAGAGTTTATGTGAAATGCACCACCTATATGTCTGGCACCTACAAAAATCAGAGGTGGCCATTGGATTAACCAGAAGAGGGTTTGCAGATGTTTGTGTGTATTAGGAGGCCGCTTGTCCATTCCTGGCTGCCCAGACTCGAAATAACCACACAGAAACTGTATTAATTAAATCACTGCTTGGCCTATTGGCTCTAGCTTCTTATTGGCTCGCGCTTACATCTTAATGTAACTCATTTCCATTATTTTATATTTTACCACGAGGCTTGTGGCCTATTGTAAGGTTCCGACTGTTGACGTGTGTCTTTTTCTTCTGGCGGCACCATGGTGTCTCTTCAACTCCTCATAGCTCTCTATCTTTTCTGGCCTGGTGCTGAGAGAGGTGCTCTTCATTTTCTGAGTTATTAGTAAGCATCTTTGGAGTGTTTTTCACTTTCAGAGTCACAACAAGCCACTCTTTTCATCAATATTTATGTTATTTACATTGCACTAGGAAAACACGTAACACTGTCAAATGCTGATAAATGTGGAAGAAGACCTTGTTGACTCAAGACTGCATGTGTCTATGGAAAATGTCCATGTTAATATCTTCCAATGGTTCGTTTTATCTGTTTATATTTTATTCAAGCTATAAAATGGATAATGATTTTTCAATTTAGTCCAGAGCATAAAGTATCATCAGAATTCTACCTGGATGAGGACTTTAAAGTTCAAACTTCATTCTGTGGATTGCTTTTTTACTGTAGATTGAACTAATTAATACCTGCAGCTTCTGACTCTTCAGTCAGGATGTGGGAATTGGAATTATTCCCCTTAAAACGTTAACCTTTGATAATAATGACGACTGTTATAATTGAGTTGTGTTCTAGCATTTGGCTAAGGTTTACCCTCATCACGATGCTTTCCATGATTTTATGTGTTTGTTTCCACATGAAACATTCTTTTCTTTCCTGAGAATTCTTATGACAAAGACACAAGAAACTTAGAATTAAGCTTGAATGTTAGACAGTGGTTGTTGTTTATAGAATCGAATGAGTGTGTCCCAAAGACACAACTATCAATATTAGTAACATTTGTTCATTAATTAAATTAAATTTAATTAAATTAAATACACTATAATGATATAAGATGCTCATAGTTAAGCTTCAGGATGAAAGGCTTAGAAATTTTAAGTATTTATCTTCACAGTATTCTCTCAGTCCATAAATCTATTCCGTGCTGGAAATCAGCTTCCTGTCTTTTCTGAACATTAAGAAGAACCAGGAAACATTTTTCTCAGAGATGATTGGTGGGGCAGTATTTCTGAAAGATTTTTTTTTATCAGGGGTTGCATAGGAAAAACAAAAGATTATTAGCAAGTATATTTCCAGGATACAGGACTTCAGAGACTTTTGTAAACTGGTGAATTGTAAGTTGACAAAGTAGAGCCTTGAAGTCCTAGCAAAAACCTTCTAGACAACAGCTCTGAAAAACTCCATTGAAATAGTAATGCTTGGTTTTTGTTTGTTTGTTAATTATCATAAACTATATCGAGGCCCTTTAGCCTACTTCTATTTGACAAGTTAAGTGAATTACTATTTCACATGTTAGGAACGATAAATAGCAATGTAAATGGGCTGTACATGACTGAAACAAAATGTTTCCATTAATCAAACCTTAATGTCTCAATATCGAAATACCCTTCCTAATTCTGATGAAAATGTCTACTTAAAACACTCTGAATCTTTTTGCCCAAATATAAAATAATGTAATGAGATAAAAAAAATAGAATAAAAGTGAACATTTAACTAAGCTTGGAAAGTTTGGCCCAATTATTTGCAAAACAATTGAACAGACTCACAAAGGAACATTTTTATGTCAAAACATAGAATCTCGGATACCTATAAGCATAATAGAACTAAAAGATATAATTTGATTAAGTCATAGAGTTTCTCATTTTGTTTTATCAGTAGGGTCCATTTTCATAGCCTATGAATAAAGCTGGAGAGAATTTATTCCATACGAAAAACTAAGAATGGAATTAATTTATGCTTGAGATAATTTTGTCATCTTGACTAGATTTAGAATCAATCATCTAGGAGACATTTATCAGCATAACTGCAAGGGTGTTCCCAGAGAGGCATCTCTGACGAAAGAAATAAAACTCTGAATGTAGGCCTACACTCACAAAATGTTGGACAGACAAAGTATGTTGGGCATTAGCATCAGAATTCATGAACCTCTCTATGTTTCATGGCTGTAGATGCAATGTGACCAGCATGCTACAATCCTGTAACTCTACTCTATCTTCCCTGCCATAGAGGACAGTACCTTCAAACTGTCTGCTCTAACAAACCCTCTTTCCTGACATTTTTTCAAGTATTTTGAAACAGTAAAAGAAATGTAAAAAATACACTGCATTTTATAAGACTATAAAATAAGGCTAATAGAATGAAACATTTCCTTGGAAAATAGGGGAAAGATAATAAGAAGGGTGACAAGCAAGAATAGAAGTTGTACATAAATATAAACCTCTTTCAGTTCATCAGAATGTGTTCCTCCCCCCTCATGACTGCTGATTATACTAGTCACTCCAGCCATGTTACCCTTGGTTTAGCACATGGGTTCTCAACCTGTGGGGTTCAAACTATTTGTAGGTTACAAAAGTCTTCCTCAGGGGTCATCTAAGGCCATCAGAAAACACAGATATACAATTCATAACAGTAGCAAAATTGCAACTATGAAGAAGCAACAAATTAATTTTGTGGATGAGGGTCACCACTACATGAAGAATTATATTAAAGGGTCACAGCATTAGGAAGGGTATTTCGATATTGAGACATTAAGGTTTGATTAATGGAAACATTTTGTTTCAGTCATGTAGAGGCCATTTACATTGCTATTTATCATTCCTAACATGAGCCTGTGACAGTATTATAAAGCTATAATTTGCCAGTGGTCACAAGTACACATTTTCAGAAATAATCTTTAAGTTGGTAATATATATTACAAAAGGTTTCCCTAATTACTTCTTCCTCCTCAGACTGGATCTATTTTATCTGAATTTTACTGCTTTTCAGGAGATTTTACAGATTATTATGCTTATTGTTATGCAAAGATCATTTCCATGTATTTGAAGTATATATACCTGAAATTGAATCTTTTTTGATAAACTATTTTAAATTTTAATATTTGTATATTAATTTATTTTCTCTTATATCATATATTTATATATTAGATTGCAAGCAACATTCAACTATATATTTCTCCTAGGAGAAGAATTTGAAATTTTCATAAGTAAATTATACATCTTCATAGCACAATCAAAATAATAAGTGTTTATTATATCTCCTCAAGTTTGCTGTATCAATATCTTAAAGACATTGCTCACTTGTCTAAAAATACACTTACTGTGCCATGGAGAAGCTTGGCATTAAGCTTGACATCAAGCTCTTCCTCATTATGGACCCAGCTGCACTGTACTGATGTCTTCAGGAGCATGTGCTTCAGTGAACATCATTTTAATTTGAGCTCATGGGAGTGTCTTAGTACATTTTTATGAGATTCTTCCATGTGTTAGTTGTGGAGATTTGTATCATATTTTCCCTCCTTTTAATGATTGCTTCAAATCAAAGGACATATTCCTTGTTTAAGAAAAACACACTATCTGAAGTAAATTTTCATTCCCAAGCTGCCATATGATTTCTTTCCTCTGACAGTGATTATTTTTAAGGATTTGATATATTTTTAGGATTGATATCTCAATTCTTTGTGGTACATGAATGATTGTGTTAACTACAATAGTGATTCTGTTGACCGAGGTTTCTGTCCCAACTGGTCCTTCATCTGCTTCACCCCAAATAAATACATGGAGGCCTATATTAACTATAAACTGATCAACCTATTAGCTCAGGCTTCTTATTAACTCTTATAATTTATAATTATAATTCTTGTTTGTTGTCTTTTTTGGCATGACAGTCACATCTTGCTTGCTCTGTGTCTGGCCTCCTTTGTGTCTGGGTGATGACTGCATACTAAAACTTTTCTCTCCCCATAATTTTTGTTGTCATGCCTCTACTTCCTGCTTGGTTGTCATTGCCCCACCTATACTTCCTGCCTGGCTACTGGCCAATTAGCATTTTATTAAAAATAATACAAGTGACAGGATAAAAGACCATTTTCCCACTGCATGGTTCATCTCTTCCTGCTTCTGACACAGATTAAATTTTATTTATTTATTTTTTTGGAGTTTAAATTGCTATGGCCACTTCCTTTTCTAGATCAGTATTTTTAAGTTAACCTTTCATATGCTGGGATCAACAGCCCTTATTTTTGTACAAGGCTTTCAGTTTAGGTTCTTTTCTTTTCTCTAAGTATATGTTGCTTCTTTAGTTCAATGTCTGTTTTGTTTTGTTGCTCTTCCATGTATATGCTTGTCTTGTGTTATATTTTGGATTTAATTCGAAATGAACTTTTTCATTACTTTAGATTCTTGAGTGAATTATTTTTAAAGACTCTTCATTTCTTTGTATTATCATGTTCTAACTTCTGCTTCTCGGATGTTCTAGTTTTCTTTTTTAGTGAGTTATGAAACACAGATTGTTCTGTCTTTCCTTTGTCACATGTGAAGGTCTACCATTAACTGTCCTGTAGTATTTATCTAATAGCAGGATATCCTTGGCCTCAGCTACTATTCCTTTATTCATAAATTTAATCCTTGTCTTATTCATAGATCTAGAAATAAATTATAGTGCATGCTACTGTTCCTAAATTCCAACGTCATTTCTATTAAGGTTAAAAGGGGTGTCTGTCCTTCATCTTAGATCCTAAAGCTCCTATCTTCTAAATTAACATGGCACATAAGGGTCTTCTGCATGTGTGGCTCCCACATCTTTTCCGTTCTTTACCTTCAAGCAGTAAAACTTTACTGCTTTATTTCAGGACTTTCCAGAACACATTACTTCTCTTTTGAAACTTTTTTTTTTTGAAGCACCTCTTTCAAAACCTCCTACCTCATAGCTTCAGGGCTGAAATATCAGCAGCAATGACATGGTATATTATAAGAGAAAGAGCATGAATGCTCTTTAAGCGCTAAGCAGCTTGTTATATGGGCTGGAGGTGGTGTCAGAAAGGAGGGGAAACAAAAGAAAGGTAGAAAGAGAGATAAGGAATACAAGCATATTTCTTTTTTTTTCACTAATGTGTGGCTATTCTCTTTCATGCAACAGCATTTCCTGTCTCAATAAAATTCTCTGGCTTTATAGTTAGTAGAAATTTACCCATTTTCTAGCAATAGACTCTCTGTCATTCTTAATTTTTATGTTGCTGTTTCCTGTGTCTTAATAGCTATTTCAGAGGGAAGTCATAGAAACTGCCCCAGGGATGATGGGCCAGATGTTATTTTAAAAAGAAGCCTGTGCTTTAGTTATAAACACGGAGTAGACAATTGTGGTGCCAGAGGATAGCATCATTGTTGATTTTCCACATCTCAGGTTGATATGAACCATTGCAGAGCTGTTTGCTCTGGGGGCCAAACACTGAGTGAAAGAGAATATAATGATAATTCCTAAAATCTTAATACAAATTCCAAAAATCCAGTGTTGCATTGATTTAACATTAATTTGTAAATACCATTGTTATTTGTGTTTTTTAAAAAAAATTCTGTATAAAAACAACTTATAGTGATTATGCTTTCCTCTCCCTCTATTCCACAGACTTTTTTTTTTTGGTTCCTGTCCTGGAACTAGCTCTTCTAGACCAGGCTGGCCTCAAACTCACAGAGATCCGCCTGCCTCTGTCTCCCGAGTACTGGGATTAAAGGTGTGCGCCACCACTGCCCAGCCTTATTACGCAGACATTTTACCCATCCCACCTTCCATCTAATTCCACCCCATTCCTATCTCTCTTTAGAGAAAAATAGCAGGTTCCTAAGGGATAATAATTAAATCTAATAAAATAATATAAAAAAACAACACACAAGAACTGGACAAAACAAACAAGCAGAAGGAAAAAAGTCTCAGAGAAGGCATAAGAAACAGATCTGCTCATTAACATGCTCAGAAACCCCATAAAAACATGAAACTGTAAGCATAATGTTGACACAAATGACCTGTGTGGTAGAGAGAAAGAAAAATAGAAATATGTATGGAGGTTTGTGTACAATGTGACTATAAATATGCATATATATGTGTGAATATACATATATATTTATAATGTAAAACAATCAAATAAAATAGTAAGATAAAATCTTAAAGAAGGAATATCCATAACATGACATTATAAGATAAGAAGCCTTCAAAGATGCCACTGAGTTCTGTAACATGAGGGCCTGCTTGTTGGGGTTTCTGTCTTTCCACCAGGCCTCATAGCCATTCAGCCCCAAAGAAAATCAAACAAAGAATCTGCATTAGATATAAACTGATTAGCCAATTAGTTTAGTCTTCGTATTAACTCTTATAACTTATATAGCCCATTATTCTTATCTATGTTAGCTACATGGCTTGGTACCTTTTTCAAGGGGTAGGTCACATCTTGATTTTAGGTGGTTTGGGAAGGACTCTGGGAAGAGCTTCCTCCTTCCCAGAATTCTCCTGTTCTCATCGCCCACCTCTACTTCCTGTCTGGTTGACCCACCTATACTTCCTGCCTAGTCAATCAGCATTTATTTAAAACATGATTGACAGAATACAGACACTTCTACCACACCACTTCTCCCTCTTTTCTTTAAACAAAGGAAAATATCCATAGTCCTTTTTTTAATTTATTTATTTTTATTGGAAAAAAAAAGAAATTTCTGCCTCCTCCCCTCCTCCCATTTCTCTCCTCCTCCTCCCCCTCCCTCTCCAGCCTGAAGAGCAGTCAGGGTTCCTTGCCCTGTGGAAAGTCCCAAGTCCTCCCCCCTCAATACTGGTCTAGGAAGGTGAATCTCCAAACTGGGTAGGCTCCCACAAAGCCAGAACATGAAGTAGGATCAAAACCCGGTGCCATTGTCCTTGGCTTCTCAGCAGCCCTCATTGTCCGCCAAATTCAGAGAGTCCGGTTTTATCCCATGCTTTTTCAGTCAGAGTCCAGCTGGCCTCGGTGAGCTCCCAATGGATCAGCCCCACTGTCTCCGTGGGTGGGTGCACCCCTCGTGGTCCTGACTCCTTTGCTCATATTCTCCCTCCTTCTGCTCCTCATTGGAACATTGGGAGCTCAGTCCAGTGCTCCAGTGTGAGTCTCTGTCTCTATCTCCATCCATCTCCAGATGAAGGTTCTATGGTGATATGCAAGACATTCATCAGAATGGCTATAGGATAGGGTCATTTCAGGTTCCCTATCCTCAGCTGCCCCAGGAACTAACTGGGGACATCGCCTTGGGCACCTGGGAGCCCCTCTAGGTCCAAGTCTCTTGCCAACCCTAAGATGGCTCCCTTAATTAAGATGTGTGCTTCTCTGCTCCCCTAACCAACCTTCCTTTATCCCAATCATCCCGTTTCCCCAAGTTCCCCCCAACCTCCCCTTCTCACATTTCTCTCCCCTTCTCCCCTTACCCCCCTCCCACCACACCCCCAAGATCCCAATTTTTTGCCCGGCAATCTTGTCTACTTCCCATAACCAGGAGGATAGCTATATGTTTTTCTTTGGGTTCACCTTCTTATTTAGTTTCTTTAGGATATCAAATTATAGACTCACTGACCTTTATTTACCTCTAGAAACCAATTATGAGTGAGTGCATCCCATGTTTATCCTTTTGGGTCTGGGTTACCTCACTCAGGATAGTGTTTTCTATTTCTATCCATTTGCATGCAAAATTCGCGAAGTCATTGTTTTTTACCGCTGAGTAGTATTCTAATGTGTATAAAGACTGTGGAAGTAGTTTTTCAGGCTATTTCTGGCTAGTTGGGGGTGCTGATAATCTTACGGGGACCTAGAGAAAATTTAGAATTATGATCAAGTCCTGACTGGTATATCCTGTGAGTCATGATCATCTCAGGCAGCAGTCTTTTTTTTTTTTTTTTTTTTTTTTTTTTCCGAGACAGGGTTTCTCTGTGGCATTGGAGCCTGTCCTGGAACTAGCTCTGTAGACCAGGCTGGTCTCAAACTCACAGAGATCCGCCTGCCTCTGCCTCCCGAGTGCTGGGATTAAAGGCGTGCGCCACCATCGCTCGGCTTTCAGGCAGCAGTCTTGAATCTGTTCTGGATGTAGAACTCTGAAATCTGGGCCAACTGTTCCTTCCAGAATTTTCTCAGGCAGTCTTCTTTGATAAAACATGATTTTTCTTAACTCAAAATGAATCCACAGTCTCTCATTTCCTGTGGAAACAAAAACAAAATTTCTTCTCTAAAGTAACATACCTTTTGACTTCCATTTTGAAGTCAAGATATTTTTACAGTACCTATCTTGGATTAATTCAACAGCATTTATAAGCAAATATCTTTTAGCAGCCTTTGTTCCTTCCTCACCATTCAAACAATTCAAAGAAAGCATAGTAACATACAGTATCAAGATTCTCTATTTTTCATCTTTATGTGGCTTTACTTTAACCTCTATTTCTTTTACTTTTACTTTTAACTTTTGGCTTTTTGAGACAGGGTCTCTGTGTATCTTTGTCCTGGAACTAAGTCTTTAGACCAGGCTGTCCTTGAACGCACAGAGATCTGCCTGTCTCCGCCTCCCCAGTGCTGGGAGTAAAAGAACTTGCTACAGCACCTTGAACTCACAGAGATCTGTCTGTTTCTGCCTCCTAGAGGTTGGGAATAAAAGTGTGTGCTATCACACCTTGAAGTCACAAAGGTCAATCTACCTCTGCCCCTTGAAGTATCAGAGGTCAATCTATCTCTGCCTCCCAAGTGTTGGGATTAAAGGTGTGGACCACCATACCCAACTACTCTCTTTCTTTCTATTTTACTAAAAGAACTTTAACCTCTAGCCTGCATATATTTTTTTAACATACTGTAAACCATTTAGAGGTTTTCTTTGTCTTTGAATCTCTCTTTAATGTATCTCTATCTTTTTTTTCTGACTACATGATACTTTAATTTTCTAAGCAGTATGGAGAGGATTAAAGATGTGGCTTTGACACTAAATCCAGCCCATTTCTAAGCTTCCTGAGATTCTAGCCTCATGGTGGTAGGGAGGTACTGGCTGTAGCCACATTTATTTCCACAACTCTATGGCATTTCAAGGTCCCTGCCAGCAAGCAAGTTTCAGCAGTGTGTTCACAAACCAAATTCAAATGCTCCATGGTCGGCTCACCTGCCTGAAGGAGTCAGAGTTTGCCTTGGCAGGATGACCCACTTATTCCTCCCATTCTAGCATTGGATCCTTCATCCAATGCTAACTATGCATTTTTTCCCTAGGAAGATCTGTCAACTGTTAGTCCATCCCTGTATACCTATAATTTGCAATTCTACAGACTGTAGCTTCTTTATTATTGACTTAATAGATAATATCACGTATAAGGGGATACATACCATATTTGTCTTTCTGGGACTGGGTCACCTAATTCAGAATTGATCTTATTTTCTAGTTTCATTTATTTACATGCAAATTTCATAGTTTCCTTTTTAACAGTAATGTATATAATGTAAAACATCTTCTTTACCCACTCTTCTGCTGATCATGTTTATAATTTCTGTCTATTATGAATAGTACAGCACAATTAAATAAATATCTCTGAGGTAGGATGACACACTCTTTGGGTATATGATCAAGAGTAGTATAACTGGATCTTGAAGTAGATTAATTCCCATCTTTCTGAGCAATGCCCACACTGGTTTCCACAGTGGTTATGTAAGTTTGTAGTCCCACAAACAAAGAATGAGTGTTTGCCATGCTTCATATCCACACTAGCATAAGCTGTCACTTATTTTGTTGATCTTAGCTATTATGGCAAGTGTAAGATAAAATCTCAAAGTAGTTTTGATTTGCATTTCCTTGATGACAAAGTATATTTTTAAAAATGTATTTCTATCATAAATTAACAGGATAAAAGTTCATGCTACTACTACTAGACTTGGATTTTTGTAAATATTTATAATGTCAAAAGATTTTATTTCATTCTATTTTTAAATCATCTTCCATAAATTTAATGTTTTTTTGTGGAAGTGTTATAAAACTATGTTTTGTATCAATTTCAAAAGAAAAATTCATAAAATATTCATGTTTCCTGGCCATTACTTTCATGGATATGTATTTAGTATACCCATCTGTAATAAGCAAACACAAATAATGCTAATGCAATTGTTTAGTTATGTTTTAAAAATGTTAATATTAAGTAAGTCTCTCAGGTACAGGTCCTGTCTCATTTGCCTTAATATTATGCAGTTTTAAAATATGTAACTACTTTTTCCACTGAAGAATTTTGGCTTGAAACTACAGTTTGATGACTGTCACTTCCAGTGTTTGTGACCATTACAAATATGTGACTAGTATTTGGAAAATATACTTATTTTTTTCCAAAGGTGCCATGGCTGTAGCACCATTGAAGTCAATACAACTGTGGTCACCTGAGTAAGATTCATAATTGGGCCTGACAATTTTCCAAAATAAAATGAAGAGGGTCTACTAAACCATACCCTTACTTTAGGCTGGAAAAGGAAGAGACTTTTTTTAATGGCATAATGACTGGCAAATTGTCTTTTATCCTGAAAAAAAAAACTTCCATCTGTAAGCAACTGGAATGTAATTAATTTGATCACATAGAAAAACTAAGATATAAAAATGTAGAAGAGAAACATATTGGGAAGAATAAGTGGATCAACTGAAGTGACATAAAGACAAACAAGTAGGATAATGTAGGTAGGATAAATGTGACAAAAATGCAATATATAAATTTATGAAAATCACATAATGAAGGGCATTATTTTATATATAATATATAATATAATATATCCCAATGGAAAACCTAGAAATTTTTTCTTACAGATAATCTTTCTATAATAGTCACCAAGTAAATATTATTGTATATAAGAATCATTGTGTTACTAAGATAATTACCAAATAAACAGAAACTGCCTAGTAGAATAGGCAGGAATTTCCACACCATAATAATTAAGATCTACTCACTTTCTTACCCAGCTTGACTTATTCATTTTTTAAATCAGGTTACCCTCACTCTTCTATAAATAGGTTCTTGAAAGTTCAAATGCTACATATATGTGAACATGTTTTCTGATATTAATATTCATGATCATAAAATAACAAAGGCTGACTCCAAACAAACACTGTATTATTAGACACTTTCAGCAGCTCTGCTATTCTGCTAAAAAGTAAATAATCAACTGGGAATTTAACAAAGGCTATAAAAAAGAATGTTGAGCACACAAAATAGGATAAAAAGTATCGTACCTGCTCTTTGACTTTTCAAGAAAATATATTAGTTTTGAAATATGTATAGAAATGTTTTAGGAAAATTTCTGAAACAATAAACCTCATTGTAACCCTTAGTTTGTTAGTTTAATAGAATGTTTCAGGTGACAGTAGCCACTTGATAACTTTTTTATGCTAATATCCCTCTACCATATTTCCTTTTACCAACACCATATTAATGATGTGTTGACTTTTATTCAGGTTATTTCCAATTAAGCATATTTGTAATAGCTATAGTTTTATGGTCAAATCCTTCTTGATTCAGACTTTAGACTGATCGTTTTTTCTTAATTGCTCATTTTTTTTTTAATTTAATTAGTTTTGGATGGCAGAACAGATGGTTTGTGAATCCAATGGTGCTATGTCTCTGTGATAATATGCTTTGGTCCTGTCTAATGGGGTGACTCTTCTCAATTTTCTCATTAAACAGGACTCTCAGTTTCTTGATTATTTTACATCTATGTCAACATTAATGTAAAATGTTCATGGGTTGTTTCTTTTTGCAATCATGGTAAAACTTAGAATCAAATACAATTGTATTAAATCTAAAATATTTACATCTATTTTAAGGTTATGCTCAAATTCTAACATTAATTCTAAACAGGAATCTCCTCTCTGGAAACATGCTACTGTCTTCACTATCCTTGCATATTTCAGTAAGATCATACTAATTGCTGTATTCTTTTTCTTTTTTAATTTGAGTTTTGTTGTGTTCTACATTTCTCTCTACTCCCTTCCCTGCCTCCCCACTCTTTACCCCTCCCCCAAAGTCCCCATACTCCCAATTTACTAAGGAGATCTCACTTTTTTTTCTATTACCCATGTAGATTAGATCTATGTATGTCTCTCTTAGGGGCCTCATTGTTGTCTAGGTTCTCTGGTTTTCTTTGCTTTATGTTTAAAAACCACTTATGAGTGAGCACATGTGACAATTTTCTTTCTGTGTCTGTGTTACCTTGCTCAAAATGATGTTTCCATTTGCCTACAAAATTCAAGATTTTTTTCTGCTGTATAATACTCCATTGTGTAAATGTACCACATTTTCCTTATCTGTTCTTCAGTTGAAGGACATTTAGGTTGTTTTCAGGTTCTGGCTATGGCAAACAAAGCTGCTGTTAACATAGTTGAGCACATGTCCTTGTGGCATGATTGAGCATTATTTGGATATATACCTAAAAGTGGTATTACTGGGTCTTGAGGAAGGTTGTTTCTTAATTTTCTGAGAAATCACCACACTGATATCCAAAGGGGCTGTACCAGCTTGCATTCCCACCAACAATGCAGGAGTGTACTGTAGTCTTAGAAAAAGTCATGGATCCAAGCTGTGTGGTTTGTCTTCTGATCACAATTATTTCAGCCTTTATTAATAAAACTGTAACTGTAGAAAGAAATATATTAATTAAAATAAAGAAGTCAAAACAAGAATATCAAGTCACTGAAGGCATTTTTAGGGAAGCAGCTTTTAAACTGATATTTAAAAGATGAAAGTGAATAATGACAGTGGATGTTAAGAAGGATGTTTCAGACACAGAAGACAGAAAAAGGATAAATTTTATATATTCCAAGATTTGAGTAACTTAAAGAGGGCAGGAATGACTGAAATAGAGAAATTGGGGGAAGAATTTTGTCAAGTGACTCATAATAGTAAAAATGGTAGTATCTAGATAGTTGGACAAAGCTACTCAACCATATTATAAGATTCACAGTGTTGCTGTATGGCTTATGGGAAGTTAACTGTTTGAATCCAACTTCTAAATTAAGCTCAGCTGATATTATCTACCACTACAAAGTTATTAAAATGTCTAGTAGAAATCAAAATTTTTTCTAAAAATAAAACAAATACTAGCAAGAGTCAGTTGATAAGATTCCCCATCCATATGATAAAGAGCAACTCCACTAAGACATTCTAAGAACTAGGTCAAAACAGGCAACAGATAGTAGGTGGTCCTGGAGACTGCACAAGTGCAGAAGTTGAAATTTTCATTCATGTAGAAGTCTGGGACATTAGAAGCCTTGTCTTCTTAGTAAAAGTGCCTACCATTATTCTACTATCTGGTCAAATAAATTACTGCTTAAAAAATGTAAAATCTATTTATTATCATTACTAGGATGTTACCAAAAGTCCATATGGAAAGACGGGAATTCCATTTACAGATGGAATTAAAGATATCTAGTAATATTTAAATCCCGAATTATCAGTAGAGGCCTGGATGAGAATCCTAGACTCCTAGTTCCAAGCAGTAATAATGAAACATGTCACCTCTTCTTTGGTACTAGAAAATCCTTATTAAACAGTTCTCTATACCATTACCCTGCTCATTGCCATACCTGAGAGCAAGACTAGAGAACCGCCCCTACTTCTCCTGGCCAGGAGGTATCTGTGGAGGCTAAAGAGAAGCTAGCATGCCCAACTGCACCTAGTCATTCAGACATGTTTCCACTCCTGGTTCTAACATTTAACCTCTATTCTACTTCCTATGATGAAAAAATACCATCCTTTCTTCTGTCACTACCTGTAAGATGAAAAGACTTACTCTGAAGTAATGTTACTCTTTGGTGCTGACATGACATTCTGTTAGCCTGCATCTTTTTATTGGGAGATTGAGTGCATTGATGTTGAGAGGTGGTAATACCACTGATTGCTAACTCTCGCTGTTTATTATTGTTTGTTTTTCTGGTGGTTAGTGGTAGTGTGTGTATATATGTGCATATGTGTGTGTTTCCCTTCTTTGGGTTTTACTGGTGTGAGATTATTTATTGCCTGGGTATTTTGCAGTTGTAGTTAACTTTCTTGACTTGATGTTTCTGTAGAGTTGAAATGTGGTTAGATATGGCTTAAATTTGACTTTGCCATGAAATATCTTCTTTTCTCCATTAGTGGGTCCTGAAGGTATCATATTGTCCTTTCTGTTGCTGATTTTGTTCTTACACTGGCATTTAAGTATCTGAATTTGGAATGAATATAGGTCTGTGTGTTTACACTTGCATTTGTTTTTGTTGGATGGGTGTTTTGATTGTTTTGTTCCCTTGTTTTCCGTTTCCTGTCTTTCTGCCTAAGAGGCCAAGGGTTCTGATGAGTAGCATGTCTTTATGCCCAGTAGGGTGTCCCCTCTGGGATTTTGGGGGCTTTGGGTCTGGCATTCGGTAAAGCTGAAGTCTTCTTCCAAAGTTGTAAACCAGAATATTGAGCCTAGGGGGGGTGCTGTTCCTCTGACTGTGGATGGTCCCTGGGATTGTGGATTCTGATGGAGTTGTGGGGAAAAACTGACCTTGGAGATGATAGTGAAGTAGAAAGGGTTGGACATTGGGCAGTAAAGTGGGTCTATGGGGTATAGAATTTAGGGGGTGGGAGGACAGTCCAGCTAACAGGTGGATCACTCACCAGGTTGTCTACTGGTGAGGACTGATCAGAGTTGTGGACCCACTGGAGTTGGGGCAGAGGTGCTAGTGCTCAGTTGAGAGGGGAGGCATGGGATAGGGGTCTGAAGATTGGGGCAGCTCAGCTGAGAGACTGGTTACTTCCCTTTTCTTCAGACTGGTGTGTACTGTATTTGTGCCTATGGCATGTGCTAGAGTTGTGGGGAAAGACTGGCTACAGGAAGGATAATGAAGTGGGAGGGGTTGAGCAATGGAGTTTGTCTTGGGTAAACCGAGTCCAAGGGGTGGTGGCAATCCAGGTGAAAGGTATGTTGCTCATCTGCTCCAGAGCAATTGAATTCCATTGGAGTTGGAGACAAGACAGAGCAGAGGTGCTGAGGCCTACTTGTTTAATTTGTAAAAAAAAATTAAGCATTTAGGATATTTAAATTTCTTAACTAAATTATTGTTTTAGATTTACTGGTTACTAAATAGTTTATAAGAGCAGCCCTATGTAGATTAGCGGTTGAAAAAATAAATTGAAAAATCATGATGTTCAAAAACTAATAATATTTCAGGACTCTAATTCAATACAGCAGTGAAGTTTCCAAGATAAAAGCATATATATATATATGTATGTATTCATATATATATGTATTCATATATATATTCATATATATATATAGGAATATATATATATTCCTATATATATATTCATACATATATATGTATTCATATATATATGTATGAATATATATATGTTGAAATTGGGGTGCGGGGTTGCGTCCCCAACACCCCAGTCGCCTGGCTAGCTTATGCCCGAAATAACAACACACAAACTGTATTTATTTAAACACTGCTTGGCCCACTAGCTCTAGCCTCTTATGGGCTAACTCTTGCACCTGGACTAACCCATTTCTAATAATGTGAGTAAGCACCCCAAGGTGCGCTTACCGGGAAGATTCTAGCCTACGTCCATCCCGAGTAGGAGCTTCATCGTGTGCGTGCCTCAGAGAGCTGGGCCATCCTGTCCGCCCGCTAGACAGGAGCGTCTGGCTTCTCTGAGCAGAGCTGCGTGCGTTCTGACCTCACTTCCTCTTCCTCCCAGTTCTGTTTACTCCACCCACCTATGTTCTAACCTATAGGACCAGCCAAGCAGTTTCTTTATTTTAACCAATGAAATCAACAGATTGATATATGACACTCCCACATCGCTTCCCCTTTTTCTGTTTAAACAAAAAGGAAAGGCCTTAACTTTAACATAGCAAAATTACATAAAACAGTTATCAAGTAAAAATTACAATAATCTTTATCATAACTAAGGAAAAGTATAACTATAACTAACTATTCTTAACTCCATCAAAGACTCCAGAAAGATACAATATCACCTAAGCAAACAAGAAATAAGCAACTTTCAAACTCTAGAAATGACAGAGACATCTTGCTGCCTGTATAGTCACCCAAAGTTCCTCTGTACCGTTGGGGCATCTGTCTTTGGCCTACAGGCCCATAGTTTTCAGCAGACATTCCACAAAGCAGGAAATTTCAAAAGGCAGTCACTGTCTGCTTGTCCTGAAGAATGTCTTGCAGAGTCTTTCATGAATCAGGAACCCTGAAAGATCATCTCACCTTTAGGCAAGTTTAGTAGTCCTCTCTCTGCGGGTTCTCTGTGTCCAGTTTATGCAATAGTCCAGGCAAGAGCAGTTTCTTGCCCAAATGGCTATCAAACTCCACAAGGATCCTCTTCGATGCCCATCTTCTTCTTGAAGTAGATTGGTGCTGCCAGGAGCAGAGTGTCTCATTGTCATGAAAAGTCCTAAGTTACTAAAACATTAAGTAGCATATTCCGTAGCCTTTGAAAGATATGAAGAATGCCTATCTAACTAAAATATATCTCTATATATCTAGAAAATCTAACTAACATAACTACAAGCTTGACCATTATCGATGATTATCCATTAACAACCTATATACATTACATTTTTAAGTGAACTACACAATCACTACACCTAATCAAGATCAGAAATACACATACATATAACAAAATTGACCTTAAATTTAAATCACTAAAGCAAAATCCATATCAATGTAAATTATTCATACCTATACCATATATATATATATGTATATATATATATATATGTGTGTGTGTGTGTGTGTGTGTATAAAATGTTTTAGTCAAATGGCATACAAAGAAACATATAAGATCAAAAGTTAATCTCTGTTTCTGGCAGTATACTCCATGTTGATCCACCCTTTACTATAATGCATCCAAGCTAAATATTTTGCATTCATATTATATTGGGTAGAAATTCTATGCAATAGACTTGTGACTGATGTAAAATAAAAGTGGTGTTAAGGGGATTACAGCTGATATTAAGCGAGCTACCTACCTTATTCTTAAGTGAATTATCTTTAAGGTTTTATTTTACAACTCATAGTAACTTAATCATATTACTTTGATATAGTTCTCTACTACACATCAAAACTCTTCAAGTAGGCTATAGATTAGGCCATTAAAACTAGAAAAATCATACACCAATAATTAGTATCCAAACTTGAGCTTTGTAGCATCCTCTCTGAGTCTCATCTGCTTTTATCTATTCACACATCAGTAGGTTTTAGAAGCCTTGGCCTAATGGAGGATTTTATCATAATTCCATCAAAATGGATTGTGAAAGAGTTATGCTTCCCCTTTCACATCTAAAAAACATTTTACTTTCTATCATTTTTTAAAAAGGACATTATGCTTTGTTCTTTAATATTTGTGCAATGATGACCCTCAGATAAAGCTTACAATATCATGAACTAAGAACAAAGTGAAATTCTAAGTACATACCTCAGGTTTGTATTGACTGTTTGTACTGCTACTTATTCTACTCTTCATTGCTGGATTTTTACCAAGAACTTAAATCCTTTTAAAACAGCATTTCCTGGGGGCTGGAGAGGTGGCTCAGTGGTTAAGAGCATTGCCTGCTCTTCCAAAGGTCATGAGTTCAATTCCCGGCAACCACATGGTGGCTCACAACCATCTGTAATGAGGTCTGCTGCCCTCTTCTGGTCTGCAGACATACACAGACAGAATATTGTATACGTAATAAATAAATATTTAAAAAAAAAAACAGCATTTCCTGTGTAAGAATTTTATTTACACATACCTTCTCCTGAAAATCTACTAGCATTTTTATGTTTCTATTTAGTGTTTTAATTTTAATAACTTTAATTATATTCTATATTTTAATAAATACATAATCAAGTTTAGCACAGAGTAAATGAATATTTGGTTATCTAAAGTACGGAAAAACTAATTTTAGAAGGTCTTTTTTTAAGAAACAGAAGATCTTCTTTAAGAAACAGGTTATAATCCAATTTCTAGATAACAAACTAATCTTATGATCATTTTTATTTCAGCTATTGCTTTAAGATTCACTACTATTGTGGGATTTTTTTTTTTTTTTTTTTTGGTTTTTCGAGACAGGGTTTCTCTGTGGTTTTGGAGCCTGTCCTGGAACTAGCTCTTGTAGACCAGGCTGGCCTCGAACTCACAGAGATCCACCTGCCTCTGCCTCCCAAGTGCTGGGATTAAAGGCATGCGCCACCATCGCCCGGCAGGTTTTTTTTTTTTTTTGGAAATTTATTTATTTATTTATTATGTATACAATATTCTGTCTGTGTGTATACCTGCTGGCCAGAAGAGGGCACCAGACCCATTACAGATGGTTGTGAGCCACCATGTGGTTATGGGAATTGAACTCCGGACCTGTGGAAGAGCAGGCAATGCTCTTAACCTCTGAGCCATCTCTCCAGCCCTATTGTGGGATATTTTAACTAGCTATAACAGGAAATTAAAGAACAACCGTCAGGTGCTGGAAAATCCTTTATTACTCCATAGTAAATATAAAGTGTACAGATACAAAACATAGCAAATAAAATGCAAATTACTATTTTTCTCATTTTTGTGCCAATAAATTGTATGTTATCAAGAACTTAGCTTTCAGAACTACATTGGTAATATGGCTACATATCAAAAATTTAAAAATCTGATTATATAACAGATGGATAACATTTTTTTTTAATTGTAGATAAATTTATTTTGTTTCTCCCTATGGAGAATTTTGAGTATTTAATTAAAGGCCTCATTGCCCTATCATTAAATTCAAAGAAGCATATCTAATGTGAATCCTTAAATGTAATGTCACTCATTAGTCTTTAATGAAGAGAAACTTATTCTTTCTCTACAAAACAGCTGTAAAAATAGTATCTGTCACATGTAAAATTATATATTCCTAGGATTATTAATGTGCATTTAATAACAATGTATACTTTTAAAAGTGTCTTATTAACCATTGTTCTGCAGCATTCTTTCCTATTGCCTTCTTCTGTGAGAAGGATGAATCAAGTCACAAAGCCAATAATGCTCAAATGCTTAAGGTGTTATTATTTACCTGTTGACAGATTTGGATTGAGGCCATTCAGGTTTTTTAGAACACCACTCTCTTCTACAACTTAATAACAATTTTCATGCCTTAGTCATAAAACTGTTAAAATTCATCTGGAGCTCTTGTTATTGTGTTCTAGCAATCAAGATAACTGTGAATTTCCCTAATTTCAGAAAGCTGCATCACAAAATACAATAATCCATACTGCTACTAGTCACATATCATTTATTTTGACCTCTATCTACTGAAATTCTATGCTTTATATGTCTGACCTCTAGCCTATGGTAATTTTTCACTCTGGTGTTTCTTTTTTTCTTTCATTACAATAGAAGTACATGTGAGTTCTATTGATACACAACAAATCATTTAATCAACTAATATGACAACATGGACAGATAAAAATTAGAAATATTACTCAGCTCTTAGATGTATAACAGCATGAAAGTTGCAGGAAAATAGATGAAACTATGTAAAAAAAAAAAACCCATCCTGCATGTGGTAACACTGAGCCAGAAAGACAAACATTGTATGAACTCACTTATAAGAGGATTTTAGTTTTAAAGGATAATCATGTTGCAATCCACAGACCTAAAAAGACTAAATAACAAGGAAAGCTCAAGGGGAATTGCATGAAACTCCTAATGAAGGGGATATAGAATAGATATTGTAGGTAGACTGGATGCTGGTGGATCAGAAACAAAGGGGATAGTGTTGGGGTAGGATGAAGAGAGAGAGAACTGGAATTGGGGCAGGACATGCATCTAATGGATGAGCTAGAAACCTAGTACAATGGAAACTCCCAGGAATCTGCAAGGGTGACTGTAGGTAAGACTCCTTGCAATGGAGGATAGTAGCCTGAATGCTCCAGTGAAGCAACTAGTGAACACCAACTGAATGACTAAACTTTAGACCTATGAATTATTCTGCATGCAAGATGTGCTGAGGTAAGGGTGGTACAGAAACTGTGGACTGTCCAAACAGGGACTGGTCCAGCTTGCACTCATGTTACAAGAGCATTCCTAAATTGAGACTGCCGGGATGGCCAGGAACCAGAGGCAGGACAGTGCAGAGAGTTGGGGTAGAAGAAAACACACTAGTAAAAGCAAAAGCAAGCCAAGAAAAGTCAATGAAATGATTCCCAATGATATTCTCCGATATACTTATAGACAGGAGCCTAACATAATCATTAGATGAATCGGAGAAGTTTCATCCAGCAACCGATGGAAACAAATGCAGAGACCAACAGCCAAACATTAGTCAGAACTTGGGGAATCCTGTAGAAGAGAGGAAGGTTTCTCCTTCAGTCTTCCACATCCAAGTATTTACTGTGTTACTCTATGTAGTCTCTGGTTTAGCAGAAAACATAACACCCTATTTAGACATTGTAGATTCTCTCTCATCAATGTAAGTACATAAAACTTTTCTGAAAGCCACTTGAACATGTTATTCCAAACACTATAAAATAATTTTATTTGTATGTTATTCAATTTTAATATATCAAATCTAGTGAATGTGTATGTGTGTCCTTTAAAAGACTGAGTGCAGGTTGTCCAATTGAATAGTGATAGCCCTTCCACCAGCATTCACTTCTTCTAATTCTACATTCCCAGTTATAGTTCGTCCACAGCAAATATATATATAATCTAGAAAGCAAGATAATCAAAATTGTATTTCCAGTACTAGAGTAATATAGTTCAGTCATGCTTGCTATGTAGGTATGATGACATTAATTTTGATCCATACTTTTCATGTAGTACAAGTATGAGGTCGTAGCTCATTCCTGGAAATCAAGAGCTATGGCATAGGGACATGCAGTGCCGAATGGCTCCATTGCCAGCCATCATAGCTTAAATGGAAAACTCAAGGTTCAATGAGCAAACCTTGAATTGTTCTTTTGCTGAACAAGCAATTTAGAGATCCAGAAAAGAAGATATTGATGTAGGTGGGTCTTCTGTCTATATGTTACTTTCACTGGTCAAACAAAGAGACTGTCTTGGCCTTTGATAGAACAGCCGCTTAGATAGGCAGAGTAGACAGAACAGAACGCTGGGAGAAAGAAAGCAGAGTCAGGCAGACGCCATGATTCTCCGACCCAAGACGGACACAGGTTAGGATCTTTCCCGGTAAGCCACCACCTTGTGGTGCTACATAGATTAATAAATATGGGTTAAAGCAAGATGTGAGAATTAGCCAATAAGAGGCTGGAACGAATGGGCCAGGCAGTATTTAAAGGAATACAGTTTCCATGTAATTATTTCAGGTAAAGCTAGCCGGGAGCCGGGCCACAGCCCGCCGTTCTTATCACTACAAGATATAGTCAGCCAATGGTCTCCTCACATATACACAGGCCTTAACATCTATAAAAGTATATATACGCACACACATATACACAGTATATTGTGTAATCTGAGTGCATAGATCAGGAAGAGAACTTTTTTTAAAGAATGAATGAAGCTCTGGTTTTGACACCCAGACCAACATAAACTGTGTTTCATGATATATGCCTGTAATCACAGCACTTGAGAGATAGAAATGGGAAAATCAGAACTTCAGGTTTAGCCTAAGCCACAGTGGGTTTGAGGCAAGCCAGGGCTGTATAATAACCTATTCTATTTTAAAACCACAAAAAAAGATCTTTCCTTATTAAAACACTTTCGATACTTCTTCTTGGCATATTTAACTCCTTCCTTTTTTTGGTATTTTCACTTACATCAATATAATGCTATTATCTTATTTCGTATGTATATTTACAATTATCAACATCAAAAAATCTAAGTAGCTTTATTTTGCTGCCTCACATACTGTGTTCAAACTCTATCACTACACATACACATTTTAAATTAATTCATTTTCATGTTCAATGTTGAAGGAAATTGTATCAAAATATAAAATTGTACTAAAGTCATTTATTTCAATAACTTCAGTTTTACATATACGACTACTAACGTTAAATAATTACATCAATTAAAAATCAAATAATAATAGCATTATAGATATCTACAGGCTGAGGAAGGCATAGTTAATTAGTTGATCATAAAGCTACAGAATGGAAAGGTACTTTATAGATAAGAAGACAGTGATTTTGTAATTTTAGAAAAATAAATCTCTATTTTTTACTTTCAGCATTGGTAATGGGTACACAAATATCAGTAATTCATACTGAATTGGCTACATTGCTGCACAACGCTCATGCCAATCTCAGGCAGGGCTTGATTTCAGTGTTTGCAAGAATCATGGACTGGATTCATTACCAGTAAGTCTTCCCTGTGGAGACCTATATGGCATAATGTCCATCCTCAACCAGTTTAACAACCCTAGTAAAAAGAATCTGTTTCCCAAGAGTCTGAGTAAAAACATTCAGGTTGTAGTCCATTCATACATTGAACTTGAAACAAATGAACTAGAACTCTGAGCAACCAATATTGACCCATAAGAGTATGCAAGAAGGTGGAGATTTAACCAGGCCCAGCTGGACTTGAAACAAAGAGAAAACAATAAGTATTCATTCAATACTTAGCATCTGTTTAGATATAAGAAGAGATGGATGCTGACCAAGCAAAATAGCAAGTAGATATTGTACCGCACACAAAATAAAATATACAGTAGATGGTTATTCTTGTTTTTTACAACGGTTTTCATTCCAAAATAGCAAATGGAGCCCAAAAAATAATGACATAACATCAATCATGTACAAAAAATTTTCGCATCTCAAATGTACTGAAATACAGTTTCCCTTCAGTTACATTTTCATATCAATGGAATGAATTATGTTTTCTGCAATCTTAGCTGCCCTGTTCTATTGACTAAATGGAGCAAATAACTCAGGTGAAATACTCTCTCTCTCCCTCTCTCTCTCTCTTTATTTTTCTCTCTATCTCTCAGTATTTTGTCTCTATATGCATATATATCATGTACACTGTGCATTTCAATTCTTCTCAGAGTGTCCATTAAGGTCAGTGAGTATATATGATTCCACTCTAAAGAGCTCTGTAAATATATTGAGCTTGTCCCTTGCTTTCATTCATTTTCCATCTCTTGCTTTCTTAGGTTTCTCTCAAGAATAAGTATGTGCGCACACAGAATCTTTGCATATGTAAACAGTTCTCTGTGACATCTATTCTAGGTGGAAATTGCTTTACGTTTGTAGGCTTTTCCGCATTTTCTTCTTTTGTCTTTCATTTTTCTTTAACTCTGCTCTCTCCCTGAATTTTGTTCTATAAGATTATAACTGTCTTGAGTCTTCACTATCCAAGGTCAGCCCTGTTTCACAAGCTCATCATGTTCTTAAATTTCCCTGCTCATAGTCTTTTCTGTATGTCTCTGTCATTTAAAATTCCATTTTAAAAGATCTATCTATAATCTCATTTTTTATCCCATCTTTTTCATTAGGATGCACTCAGCAATGATTATAAATAATCCAGAGATAAGGTACCTATCTCTGATTTAATGCAACGTCTCTCCTAATAACAATTACAAAAGCAAAAGTGAAGACCAGCATGGTAGTGCACGCCTGTAACAGAGCATCATGAGATAGACAAAAGTTTCAGGAGTTCAAGGACCCTTTTCTACAGCATTGGGAATTTTAGGCCATTCTGGGCTACATGAGACTAAGATAGAAAAAGAGAGGGGAGGGGAGGGAGAAAACAAAAGACATGGGAGCCACAAAGAAGGATTTATTTTTGCAAGGACAAACTCAGGCTTTTTTGTTGATTTATTTTCCTCCCCTGAGAAATAGTCATACTTTTTAATCTCCAGAAGAAATTAATTCCCCAATGTTGTAAAGATGTTGATGAAAAGTGACAAAGCCAGGTTACAGATTGTCTTTTTCTAGCCTATATATTCAATGCCTGTTTCTACTCAGTCTTCTTTCTCAAAGTTCACCTTCCAACCAGCTGTCTATTTCTTCACTTCTAAAGACCTAGAGAAATTGTCACTTTGTGATCAGTTACAACAAACTATTATATAAAATTTTCATTCTCTCCCATGATCTATTTATTCAAACAAACAAACAACAACAAAACATCAGTGAACCTCCCTATGTTGTCAGAAGATGACCTATTACATATTATTCAAAGTAACAGACAATATACCCATTTGCATATTCAAAGTCAAGCAGGAAGTCTTGCATACAGTAGATTCATCTTAAAAAATATCTATTTCTTAGTCTATTGTCTTTTGTTAATAACATAACACTACACACATGCATTATAAAAAAAGAGGTTGGCTTTGATAGAAAGTTCTGGTACAAGATTTCTGGGCTGCATCTTCAGATTCTTTCTGGCAGGGTTATAGTGGTTCTGGGCATCAGATAGTGGGAGATAGGAAGCATGTAAGAGATTTAGTCAAGTTCATATTTTATATCAGACCCATTAAGATAACCTCTAAATCTTTTAATTGACTAATATTTCAATTGCATAAGTAGATTAATGCATTTATAATGGCACACCCCAAATTACCTTTTGAAATATCTCAACCTCATCCACCCTTTGTATCTTATAACAGTAAAGAAATTTTGAATGGCATATGAGAATAGACAAACCACATTCAAACTAGAACAGCTTACTTACAGAATAAAGTGCATAGAGACTTTTAGTGAATATTATATGACATGGTGGTTTTCAAGGTGGACACTGAAGAGGATTGTCCTTTAGCTTAAAAGATTGTCAAAAGACTTGCTAACACAATGGCCACACAGACAGGTAGCAGCTGGTGGGGACTGAGGAGAGTGCATGACCATGTCAACACAAAACACATAGTTCCCCTCTTAAATAGATTAAGAGACAGAGTATTCTGAAAACATTTTCAGAAACCATGGCCTAGGGGAATATATTTATGTTACCACAAATTCCATGTTCCAAAACAGTTTTACGTGACAAATAAAATCAGAAATCATGTTTAAAGTACAATGGTGGATACATCAGGGAGGTAGTTAGAGTAAGAGAGGGGAAGCTTTTCTAGAGGTTCAAGATATTCTCTGATGATATTCGTAGTTTTCGGATTGGTGGAAGCTAGTGGCCTGCTAAATTAACAGATTGGAGAAAGATTTTATCTAGTCACAGGATGTTCGTTCTGATGCAAAGTTAGGCAAGAATAGTTATTAGGGGTTCTAAACTATCCCAAGAGAAGGTAATTAGATTGTGTCCCTGTAACCTTCATATTCACAGTGTCTCCACAGTACCACGGTTCTAATCAGTCAATTCGTCTCTGCGGACACAGTTTCTTTAGCAGAGTTCTTATTCACACTCATGTGACTGACTGACAGTCTGTCTTAGATGTTTCAGTAGAAAGGAGGAGCATTGATGCCACTTGATTAATGAGTAGCTAACAGTACATGTCTGCAGTCTGGCTGTATCAAGTATGAGAGAGGAAAGGACAAGAATCTAAATCAACCCCTCCTTTCTTTAATTGCTTTTCATGTATATTTTATCTCAGCAATGAGGAAAACTAACTAACAAACACTTGATAAAAAAGATAAAATTATGGATACTAAAAAAAAAGGGCTCCTCTGTTTTAGCAAAATTACTGCTGTGTTTGAAATTGTCCTAGTTGAACAACAATGGAGGAGCTTTACAAAATGGTACAGTCCTGACTAAAATAGAATATACAAGGTTGATTCTATTTTATTATATTTTAATTGAAAATAATTTTTCAGATATATATTCTGATCATGGTTTTGTTGTAATTTTAAAAACGCTGTGAAGAGAAGTCACGTCACACAACAAAGCTCCTATGTGACTCCTATGTGAATAGGAGGTTGATTGGAAGAGAAGAGAAAGGGGGCAGAGAAAGGGGCATAGTGGAGGCAGAGACTGGTTCCTGGGGATAAGGGTGGCAGAAAAGAAAGAGAGAGAGAGTGGGAGGGAGAGAGAAGGAAAAAAGAGAGAGACAGGGAGAGAGAAGGAGAAAATGAAAAAGAGACTGATGGTGGGCAAGCTCACCTTTTAAAAGAAAACATGGCAAATGTGCACAGGGGTATTCTTAACAACTGCAGCTGAGGGCATGTCCTGTAAGGACCCTAAGGGCAGATGAGAACAGATGCATAAATATTAACAGGTTTCCTCTCTCTTATTTCCTCTTGAATCCTCCCCATCACACCATCCTTCCAAATCTAGTCCTTCTTTCTCTTTCTATTTAGAAAAACACAGACAAATGGAATAAACAAGAATAAAACAAGCAAAGGAAAAAGCAGGAGAAACTATAGATGCAGAGACACATACACACCAACAAACCCCACATAATTATGTACAAGCAAAAGCAAGTAGAGTTAAAAATGTAATCTCAGTCAAAGCAGTAAGAACAATAAAAACATTTATAACCACCTTTGAGGTCATTTTGTGTTGGCAAGGGGTGTTTTTTATATCCAATGAGTCTTGGTAGTTGTACATATAAATACTTCTCTGTAATAGCATTACTTCCTATTCTTTTCTTTAAAGTTTATAGTGGCAACATGATTATTTACTCATTAGACCAGACACATGTGACTAGGATGCCTTTGTTTGCTCTATACAAAGAAAAGTACTAAAAAATTAATATAGAAAGATAACCTTGTGGCATCCTTCCACCAACATTCTGCTAAGATTAAATTAGCATTTGGAGAAATTTTATAAAGAAAATTATCCAAGATTCAATGAGAAGGGAAAATCTTACCCTTAGCAATTACTCTATTTAAAAATGATTATATAAGGTCTCTTAGGTAACAGTTATCATTAAGATTTGGAGTTCCTATCAGGGATGTGATTTGTTCCTGTCTAGATCTACATGATATATTATGCTATCTTACTGAAAAGTGTGCTGAAAGTATTATTCCACTACACTTAGAATTCTGATCTTATTTTCCAGCTGACACATGCTTCAAGTCTTAAACATTGAGAGGACAGTACTTTGCAATATGAGTTGCCTCATTTTCTAGGAATCGAAGTTTCCTTGATCTTGTTCAAAATCATATGTAAAATAAGAGTCATGATCAGAGGAACGAAACTAGAAATAGTTCCACACTGTACTAACTTCGAAAATATATTGTGCTTTTGTTTGCACATATATCTTTTATGTTTTTATTTGTGAATGCATTCACAATTTGTTGTAATGGATTCCATGTATTTTTATACTCTTTGTATATGTTACGTGATATTTAAGTCACCATTTTTTATCCCCTTAAACATTTATTATTTCTTCATGCTCAAGGTACTTCAAATCTCTCTGATAGATTTTTGGAATGTAGAATATCTCCTTGTTTGGCCACTGAAGTTTTAGTAAAGTAGGCAATTTTCTTTCAGCTCAAACTAGAAACCCCATTGGTCACAACAGTTTTGATAAGCACTGATTCCATTTTTATGGTAATGGCAACGAGAGGCACCCTGTTTATCCACACATGCTTGCTTTGTTAAAATGCATGTTTTCTTCCGATGAGAAAGTTAAAAAAAATGAATAAGAAAGTAAAAAGATAGGAAAGGAATCTTCAATTTCCTTTCAAAGCTATGACTAAATCTCAATGATGCAATTAATTTCACCATTATTAATTAATTACATAATAATTAATTAATAAAAGGAGCTAAACTCATGGTTAACCCATTTGTTTACAGTTCAATCAT
The DNA here is from genome assembly GCA_963919715.1 of Microtus obscurus. Lineage (NCBI taxonomy): Eukaryota > Metazoa > Chordata > Mammalia > Rodentia > Cricetidae > Microtus > Microtus obscurus. The sequence continues at coordinate 1,541,077 of CAWTZC010000501.1, read as the reverse complement.
CTATTCTGTATCTCTTCACCCTGAAGTGCCATTCTACTTGAAAAGGAACTGTTACCTCATTCCAGGAAAATCATGCAAAATAATTTATTTACGCATTTCCAGACTTGTTTCTATGTTTCCTATAGAGGTTCTACTTTTGGTTCTTCTATCCCTGTAATAGAAACTTGGTTCCATACTAAAGCACAGCCAAAGTGTAGAGTTAGTGTTAAAAAGAATGTAGGAGGAATGTAACTGGAGCTCTTGGAACTTCTTGTGACTGGAGCAATGCATTTATAGTCTCCTTAAGTGATCAGAAAAGCATTGTACTTGTGGATTTCAAGCCTAGCATATATATATATATATATGGATTTCAAGCCTGCATATAGGTAAGTGAGTTTCAAACTTAATATATATTGGTGGATTTCAAGCCTATATGTGAGCATACACACATATTATTCTTTTTGTAGCTAATTTTAAAATTGTCTTAACTGTAGCTCCCAGGCTTTCTCAGCAGCAGGTGTGGTAAAATTTTTCTGAGTTGCCACCAGTTTTGTGACTGAGGAATCGTGTACAGCATTCAACCCATCATAAAAACATTGAGTAAACTCTACCATATGCCCAATGCAGAGGTCAGCCAAGGTAGAACTGGAAGTGTGTTAGTCAGATGAGTACTTCATAAGTAAGGAAACATTAACGACAGTGGCTCTTCCACTAACTAGCAGCTGCGGATTCATGGGGAAATCATTAGCGGCTGGCCTTCATTGAAGACAGGACAATTTTTTAATTATCAGTGACCAGAAATAGAATCCAAAGCTTGAACATGTTTCTTCAAATATAAAAGAGTCCCTCAACAGTATAAATGAAGCAATATATGAGTGATACATATACATATGTTTACTTAACCTTTGGATTATTATTCAATATAGATTCTTTGTCGGGCACAGTGCTCTTTCATATATGAAAATATTCTAGAAAGAAATAGAAATATAATTGAAAACCATTAAACAATCAATGAGGCGGATATGTCACATGCTTAGTCCTGCATGTGTCACTAAAAATCTTCCCCCACTGGGTCTGATTTATCTTTGTCATATGAGCAGTACAGACTAGGAAAAGAAAGGTTCCTTCTCCACACTGGGGCCATTTAAAAGTATCCACAAAGAAACTATGACTTAATGATGCTGCATGTTATGGCTTCAGGCTTTTGTCCAAAGATTCTCTTCCAGGATTTTTTTTCAAACTATAAAATCTTTATAAATATTTGATTTTTTTTTTCAAAATTCAGGTCTTAAAATGTCCCTTATGATTTTGCCTGAAAAAAAGCCATTCATAGGAGCTAGGAAGTAATGTTACTAGCATGGCATAGTGATTGCTAGAATGAGAGAGCCATTACTTGTCTATACAGCATGCATACTGCCAGCTGATGCTGGTCACTATCCCTGTGGAAATGATGGCAACTGTGGAATTTTCCAGTTACAGAGATGAAGGTGAAGGATGAAATCACAATCTGTAACTAAACTGTCCGAAATTCAATATCCAGGGTACTGGACCATGTTTTTTGTTATTTCTTTATTCTTTTCTTGTTTCTTCTACCTCCCTGTACATGTATTTGTATTGTGTGTGTGTGTGTGTGTGTGTGTGTGTGTACATGTGTATACGCATGTGTAGAAAGAATCTATTATTGAAACAGTGGACTCTTCCAGTGCCTCTCATCCACAATGTAGTTGAACATTCCACCATGCAAAACACCCCAAGTGATAAACATCCTGGGCAGTCTGCTACTGGGAGCTGATTCTCTGGCCTGTAAAACTTTATAATTTGAGCAACTTTAATCAAAATTTTAACCTGAGTAGATGCCAGATTTTGTAGCAATTTCATCATTGACTCTTCTGAGAGACAGCATGTTAAAATGTTCACCCTCTTTTTTATCTCCACTGATTTTGCCTCCAGTTTCTCTAGATTAATATATAGCAACTGTTTTCCATCTTATGAAACTCTTGTATAATTAAGATTTACCCTCTCTACTGCATTTCTTTTCAAATCTGGAGTGTGTTAACTTATTCTACAACTTGGAGACACTTTCTTTAGTACCATTTCTTACACATGCTCTAAAATAAAGCTCTTCTTAATGGACAGTGATCCCATGGCCCATAAATATTAATATGAGCACCATTAGTTGGAGTGGAATGCACTCATCTGTGAATGTTTTATATAGAATATAAATGTTAATTTATTTTTGCATTAGAGCATGTATTCTTAGCATTTGAAATCATTTTTTGCTTAATTGGTAGCAAGCTATTCTAACATAAATAAATGAAACTCAAATTACAAGTCCCCAGAGATAAAAGAGAATCTGACGTCTGGTACCTTACTAGACCTTGCTGCTATTTACAACACACATAAGCATCCAATTAATGAGGTGAACCTGTTAGGATGACATACTGTGACTTTGATGTAGAATTGTAGACAGATTGCATGAAGCTTATTTATTCCAGAAAGTATTTCATTAGATGTAATTAAAATTTACAAAACGGGGAATCCCCCAGCTCGATAACTTACCAACAACCAAATATCTAAGTCATTCATTAACAAATCTTAGTAACGAAGTTAACTCACCAGTCAGATTAAAGTAACTGACATCATATCGGTTCTGAGCTGATGTATTCAGAAGTGTAAAATTATTAAAAAAAATTTAGAAAAAAACTATATGATAGTAGTAATTGCTTATCTGTTTAACTTTTAAAAGAAAATAGAAATCTTGAGTTTTGATGGACAATTGAACGCAAATAAAAGTTTAAAGCACTATACACACAGATTCTTGCTCAGTATTCAGTGTGACCATTACAGAAGGATTTGAACCTGTTGAACTCTGATGAGTCTTCTGCCAAACATAAGTGCACACATTACTTTATTTATTTTAAAGAAATTTTAAAGATTGGTGTATGTGCATGCATGTATGTGTTTGTGTGTGTGTGTGTGTGTGTGTGTGTTTTGTGTGTGTGTAGATAAATGTGTGAGGATAATCTCAAAGGTCAGAAGAGGACATAAAATTCCTTGGATCTGAAGTCACTGGCAGCTATGAGCTACTTGACATGAATATGGGTGCTGAGGACCGAGCTCCGATCTTCTGCAAGAAGAGCAGGATTGAGGGGGGAGGACTTTGGACTCTCCACAGGGCAGGGAACCCTGACTGCTCTTCAGGCTGGAGAGGGAGGGGGAGAAGTGGGGGGAGGGGAGGAGGAGAGGAGGAGAGGGAGGAGTGGGAGGGAAATGGGAGGCGGGGAGGAGGCAGAAATTTCTTTTTTTTTCCAATAAAAAAAAAAAAGAAGAGCAGTCTTTCTTTCCCACTGAGTTTTCTCTCCAGTCTGAAGGTATCATAAAGGTGTCATAAACAGATCATTCATCATTTAAAAAAATTAGAAAAGGTTTAAGTTAGCTGCTTTGAAGATTTGTAGGGTTTTTGAAATTCAGCTCTTAGCTTAGAGATTTAAGAAATTGGCAAGTTTCTTTGTAGAGGCCTGTCCATTTCTTCTCTTATATTTCTTGCTACAGACTCAGAGTATGATTGTAGAAATTGCTAAGAACCAACAACTTGAGCTGTTTCAAATGAATAATGAGCTGACCATTGATAGCAAATAGTCTTATGAAAAACTAAATGAAGGTTTTGGCTCTTTGTGTCTAGCATATCTGCACCTTGTTCAGTCTCTCTGCTGTGGCCAGTGCTAACTTACACCAACAATCCACTTACTTTTAATGTTATTTCAGGTAGTTATCTCTTGTAAACATCCTCATGTCTGCTAACAGGTAGAAAACTTGTTCTCAGAACAATTACACAACTTGAGTAAGCAATAGGAAGAAAGTATTAAGGACCGGAATTGATGCTGAGCACTTTGTCTCTACAACCTTTGTTCTTGATATTATTCTACTCAAATCTAGGCTACTAGCTTAAGTAAGTAAATTTATGTAAGTCAGATGCTAAAGACATTTATTGTAGTGTTCAAAACCATCAAATACCCAATTCATTTCATATATCTTTTCACTTTAAGAGCTATCTGAACAGATTATCTTCTAAGGCTAAATATAAGTGATGAGACAATTTTTTCACTTGAATATAGAATATTTTAGTATAAAGAACTTATATTTGTGTAGGGTGGTTACCATTAAATATACTATAAGTTATCACATTGTCTCTCTTACATTTCTGAACTTTCTTTCAATTTTTACAGAGGATGTTTATTAGTCTGTATCAAAATTTAATCAGAAAAATGACAGGTAAAGAGCTGGAGGAATGGCTTAGCAATTAAGATCATTTACTTTTCTTACATAGTACGCTGGTTAAGTTTCTTATACCTACCTGGCAGTTCACAAGCTCTGCAGGCTCTATCAACACATATGGTACACAAAAAGTTATGTAGGCACACACACACACACAAAAAAAATAAAAATAGCTTTGCATAAGGAAAAACATCAAATCAAAGCCAAATTATTGTTTCACAAAAGTTTTTAATTATAAAATGCATTTCTTTTAAAGTGCATGAGATTACAGATCTTAAGTTAATATTTAGCATAGATTTTTGAGTTGTCTAGTCCCTCCAGGTATATTCCATCAGATTTAATATGTAGATAGTTAAAGAAATGTGTGAAAAATGTATCCCCTGGGTTTTGTCCTATAATCTGAAATTTATTAGAAAATCCAGTAAAGCCAAGACCTCCAATACTTTTGAAATTACTAAAGAGAATCATAAGAGATATATAAGAATTTCAACTCATAAGATAGCTGAAGATCTTGGACTTCCTGGCTACCCATAAATTCTACCTCATATAAATAGTACTAACCTTAACGGGAATATCAGTTTCCAAAAAGCTGTAGCATTAGTCAACCCGAGGTCCTTTAGTCTGAGAATTTATCATTATGCCTCTCATATTATTTCCAAATCCCACCTGTTTTCATATCGTCAGATGCTGACTTTCTGTTTGCAATGCTTGCTCAATGGAAAATAAACAGATGGGCCTGAAAAAAATCCAGATATACAAATGGGATAGAAACTGCCTTGGGCTTTTCAACGGCATCAAAGGAACTTGTAATTTTTCTTTTTCATGTTTGACAAACAAACTTTCTGGAACACAAATCTGGATATGGTTTTACTGTCAGCCAATACCCAATATGTTTTCTTTTGTTTTGTTTCTATCAAAATCTAAAAACTCATATTTTTAATTCCTATGAGTGGATGATCAATGACTGGTATTTGTGAAGTATATTAAACTATGGGGGGAAATCTGTATAAGACATTAGGATATATGGATTCCTTTATTTCATCAGTGAAGAAGTTCAGGGGCACTGATCTTATTAATTAAATTGCTTTCAAATAAAGGTCAGGTCCATTGACAGCTGACAAAGATAAATTATGCCACAAATAGATTTCAGTTCTCTTGCATATGTTTGCCCTTTAGATGTGGACTTCCACATGTAGGAGTCCAAGTTAAACTTATTTTGTTTGCTGTTTGTTGTGAATTTTGTTTTCAGAACTTTGACAAACAACTTTAAGAACAGCATCCTCATGAGAGGGAAACAAAAAGGATAGAGATGGTTACTTCAGTAGCTCAGATGATCCATAAGAGCAGTTCTGGGGCTGTTTAATGAACAACCACTGGGCATAAACATGGCCACAAGTTCAACTTGAGCTCAGCTGCCATACGCTCTCCCAAGCAGTGCTGCACTCTGCTCAAATAAGTTTTCAAGTTTGTCCAGTCCTGATAAAATTCAAACAAGGTCATCCAGAAAAAACCCAATTTGGAATACGGTACCATATGTTGCTGTTCATAGACTTGTTTCACTGAATAAAAACAGTTTTGGGATTCTCTCCTCTTAGAGGATTAACAAGTATGATACTACTCTTCTTTGTTCAAAAACACATAGACAAAGGCAGAAGCAGTGTACTTAAAATAGGTGACCATGAAGTCCCACATTTTCTATGACAGTGCGTCATAAAGTGAAAACAGGACACTGACGTGTCTACAAAATGATACCATTGCCAGCTTTAGATTTGTCCTGAAAAACCATGAGATGGAGCAGCAAATATGGACTCCACCTCTTTGCTTCCTGATTCTTTATAGCAAGTAGTTGCATTGAATGAACAGTTTTCCACCGACCCTCTATGTATTTTACTGTACTGATAAAGTTAGCTGGCAAAAAAATATGACTAAATCATTAAGTTTGTCTTTGATAATTCCCCAAATCAGCACACATTTAGATGATAGTGCAAGGGTGAACAAGTATGATCACCACGGCTGACATTATTGCCAAGCCGAAAATCAAATCTCATACATGAACTCTAACTCAGAGGCAAGTGCCAGTTTTAGCTCTTTGGGACAGGGCTATGCATTACTCTCACTTCTGTCATAAAGCTTTCAGTACAGGCCATATTAAATAGATATTTCCTGAATAACTCAATGATGTTTTAAAGCAGATACTAGATAACTCCAGTTACCATCCTAATATTACCATTCATATTCTTAATATAAGCTTTAATCATGTCAATTTTAATAACCCAAAGGGAAATTTGATGTGTCTATGTAGTAATATCCACATGAAAGTCAATGACATTTATGGACTAATTTGATAACCATATGAGGTTATGTAAGTATAAATTATTTTCTAATATAAATAAGTACAAATACTAATATATAATATCTAAAGAGCATATAGAAAGTTTACTCTCCTGTCCATAAAAAGGCAAGAAATGTATCATTTTAAGACTTCTCTGTCATGCACTGTACCAAGCAATTAAAGTTCAGTGTCTCTTTGAATTTTCCCAGCAAACCTCTCTGTAGATGTAGCTTAATCCCATTCAATAAACAGCCTGATAACACTCTAAGAAAATATAGCTACTGCATCTTAGAACACTGAAACTTTCTAAGAATGCATGGCTGCTCTATTATAGAGCAAATTTTTGCCTCATATCAAATTGATCCCATCTATAATTTAACAGCTGCTTTGTTTCACATAAGCGAAAACTGAACATACTATAATGATCAAAGTCAAAAATGATTTTCAGTTGAGGATTACCAGGATGTGATGCTCAAAAACAGCCTGTCAGAATTATCTTTCAAATCTATGTTTTTATTTGCTATCATCTATATGTGCATGATGCATGGGTGCATGAGCACAGAAACTCACATTTCACAGACCTTTAGAGGCAATTGTATCCTAATTTAAGATTGGTAAATTTCCTAAAAGCAGAAATAAATAAACCATTATAACTTATCTTGAATATTAAGTAAGTTGAAGTAGTTTTTAATTTGTAAGACACTGATATCTATTTCTCCCATAACCCTAATAGTCATAAATTAAACATTTGCAGAATTTATTCTGAAAAATAAGGGGGAGGCATAATAGCAATGGTTCTCTATGGCTGGGTCATAATCCTTGAGCAACACTTTTCCTTGTGTGTATAATGGGTCAGATCTTGTTCTTTACTAACTTAATCAGAATTAATAGACTTGTCTTCAAGAAATAACCAGTTATGATGACTTTAACACATATCCTTAAGGGATTCTTAAGTTTGAGGACTTCTTTCATAGAGCTTACATATATTAAACACTCTTATTTGGTGGTATTTGTGTGTGTGTGTGTGTGTGGATATGTTTGCACAGTTATGAACATGTAGATGATTGATATTAACATTGAGTAGCTTCCTCTATTATTTATTTTTTTTTACTTTTTGAGACAGGGTTTCTCACTATACCTGGATCTTACTATTTTGGCTAAATGGGCTTGTCAGTGAGCTATCTGTCTTTGTCTCCTGAGCAATGGGGTCATAGGCATAAATCATCACCTCTGGTTTTCCTGGGGCTCTTAGGGACCTGAATTCTGCTCATTATACCTCATTGCATTCATTCACTCACCGAGTCATTTCCCTATCCCTTTGCCCCACCCCAATTTTTTGTAGATAGAAAAATAAAACCATATATTAATTTAGTAACTTTTTAAAGATTTTAGTTTCAATTTTTACCTTTCATTTTTTTTTTGTGTGTATCTACCACCATTTCATTGACTTCCTAAATTAACAAGACTCTAAGCTGGGGTGGAGAGATGACTCAGTGGGTAAGAACATGCCATTCTCTTCCAGTGGACCTGAGTTTGATTCCTAACATCCAGGGTAGTAGGATTGAGTGTCTTACAATCACCTGTAACTCCAGCTCCAGGAACTGTAACACCCTCTTCTTGATTCCACATGATCTTTCACTCTCAGAGGCATCTACACACACACACACACACACACACACACACACACACACACACACCTGTGATTAAACATGAAAAGTAAATATTAAGGCAATCTGTGTGGGTCCAAACAAGGCTCTCTAAATGTGAGTGACAGGTGTGTTGCTGAGGCAGTCTTTGTGGCCACTAGCAGGGGAACCAGGATTTTTTCCTGGTGCTTGAACTGGCTTTTTGGAACCAATTCTTTTTGAAGGGATACCTTGCTTGCATAAATATAGGAGGAAGGGCCTTGGTCCTGCCTCAAAATGATGTGTCAGATTTTGTTGATTGCCCATGGGAAGGCTTACCCTCTCTGAGGAGTAAATGGGGTTTGGGGAGAGAAGGAATGGGGAGCAGGAGGAGGTGAGAAAATAGGAACTGGAATAGGAATGTAAAATGAGAAAAGATCATTTTTTAAAAACTTAATTAAAGACACCTAAGAACACTTTTTTAACACATAATGGGAAGATAACTGAGATATTGGATTAAATATTTTAGAAAAGAAAAATGACTAACACTACATTATTTTTTATTTTAATCAAAATATATTACATCATTTTCCCCTGTGCTTTCCTTCCTCCATTTCTTCCTATGTTCCCCTTCTCCAACTCCTTCCCCACTCCCTCCATTTCAAATTGATGGCCTCTATTCTTTAAATTAGTATTGGTACACACAAACACACAGAGAGACACACAAACATTGTTTCTCATGTATGTACAGCTTGCTGAGTCTGGTTAATGTACGGCTACCCACTTGTCTTTAAATAACCAATTAAGGAGTTTCTTCATGAGAGAGGCTAATTCTCCCTCTCCCAGCAGTTGCTTCTTGCCTGTAGTCCCTTTTCTAATGATAGAGTCCAATGAAATTTCCTCCTTTTACCTGTCGACTATTGGTGTTGTCATTGTTTAGGGCTAGTTTAGGCTTTATATTGTTAAGTGTCATAGGTGTAAGTTTCTTGTCATTTCTAGAAAACACAATCTCACAATCACCTTCCTAGCCCTTTGGCTCCTTCTGTCTTCTGAAATGGTTCTTGAGCCTTAGGTGCAGGCATTGTGTTGAAGATGTATCTACTGGAGCTGGGTAGACCAAATCACTTGTTCTCTGCCTTTTGACCAAGTGTTGCTCTCTGCAATATTATTAAGATACAGTCATGCTCATTTGTGAGTCGTACCTTAATGTTCCAGTCACATAAACTGTGAGCCTGACCTATGTGTGGTATAATAATACCTTCCTTCAGGTCCTATTCCTCATTGGCACCTGTGTACAATAAGCTGTAGTGGTAGAGAAATGGATGCTGGTAAGTGTGGGAATACACTCACAATTGCTTACCTGCTGCCACCTCTCGTTGTTTGAATGATGGATGCTGGAGTTTTCCAGATCTAAAGAATGAGATCACTTTCTCATCGACTGAGTACCACACCGGGAGGCACGATCTTGTGAAATTCCCCTGGGCCACATTTCAATTACCTGTCTGGTATTGAACTGATATTGAACTGTTGTAGATATGGCCCTGAAGATCTGTGATTTGTTAGTCAGACTTATAAACACGCCAGAATAAAAACAAATCAATCATTACTCTACCAAATGGAGCAGAAAGCTTCAAAAACAGAAATGGTTTTAGAAATAAAGACTAATAAAGTATTTATTTTATATAAAAGGAAACAAAGACTCCAACGGAATCGAATTTCATAGAACCACATGAAAATATAGGGGCTGATGGGACAATAATAAGACCATGTCAATCCTAATGTAACACTCTATCTTTATATTCTATTAATAATGAAAATAATTACACCATAATTAAGTTACTATAAATAAGAATAAATGCCTAATTTATAAAGAAATATATCTAAATTATTTTCTCAGAAGCATGATACTTAGAACCAAGTTAAAGTTTTCTAGAACCATGAAATCAATTTTAAGTATCATAGTTCAGTGCTTGCGGTTCAATTGACTCTTGACAATGGTTTGATTTTTGAATCCCCAGTATGGGTTCAAGTCCCCAAGAAATGAGTTGTTACAAAAATGATATATGTCAACAAATTAACCTCATGAAATATGTTTATAAAATGAACAAAGAGAAAGTTCTGCATTCCCAAATGTCACCTTCTATCATGGAGAATATTAGCAGAGCTGTAGAGTGACTTGAAGTTTGGGAGCAACCTGGAGCATTGTTTATCTTAGAATATGTAAAGAGGAAAAAACACCAAGATGTCTGCTGGATGCTGGTTTCTGAAACAGAGGTCCTCAATAATGAGATGAGCTAAGACTAAGATAAGCTAGGCACATGCATACAGCCTGTGTGGGCTGGGAAAACTTGCCAAAGTAAGATAAGAACAGAATATGAATTTTAGAAACTCATAGGTTTTAAATATTTTAATGAATTTATTTGTAATTTAACAATTCCAAATAGACACATATATGCACACACACACACACACACACACACACACACACGCACGCACGCACGCACACACACACACACACACAGAGAAATATAAATTATAAATTAGGGCCTATATACATTTTGTTACTCCCTTGTCTAAAAAAACCCACAGCAGTTGCACATCCGGTGCTTTTATGAAAGCAGACATGGGAAAGAGGTAGTAAATTACAGAGGAGATTCACTGTAAGGCATCTGGTGGAAAACAGACATCTTATCCATAGGACTGAAGTAGATGCTAACAGAAATTACCATGGTACTCAATAAGTGCAATAGTAGGAATCAAGTATGATTCTTCTCTTAGCTAGAAGTATTGATTCTTGTTATTATTTATTTATTACTCTTCAGTTTATGCGTTCATGAATATTCAGGGAAGAGAATGTAAGTTTTGTACAATTTTCTGTAATGAAAGCTAATAATCTTTGTACAGTATAGTTAAAAAGTAGACTTTTATTTTGCCCTTTTAAAATCTCTCTCTCTCTTTCTCTCTCTCTCTCTCTCTCTCTCTCTCTCTCTCTCTCTCTCTCTGTGTGTGTGTGTGTGTGTGTATGTTTGTGGGTGTGTAATGTGTTTTTTATATTCTGTTTGTATACATTTGTGCATCCAGTTCAGAGAAGAATATATGTTGTACTCATTTATTACTCTCTGCCTCATGCTCCTGAGAGAAAATATCTTCTTGAACTGAAAGCTTGCATTTTACAAACAAACAATCAACCACCTAGCTCCAGAGATTCTGTTCTCTCAGTCCCCATGGCACTAGGATTACAGGCATATGTAACTGTGGCTAGTTTTTTATGTGGCATGTTAAAATTTAAAACTCAGTTTCTTGTAATTACACTCCATGTGTTATTTTCACTAAAAAATTTCTCAAAACTCATGTAAAATAAATAATATAAAGACAGTATATTCATGCCATAAGTCAACTTGTATTCATCTCAAGTTAATCTGTGAAGAGACAATGTGCTAGAAAATTAGATGTAATTGCAGGCAACACAGCAAAAGAAGTGTTAAAAAATAGAGGCACAAAAATGAAGGATGCACATCACATATAAGAAAAAAATCCACTTGGAAGTAAAATGTTAAACATGAAAAAAGCTTCATAATAAATAAATAAATGAACATAGCTGAGCACATATCCTTCTGATAAGACTGAACATCGTTTGGATATATACACAAAAGTGGTATTGCTGGGTCTTGAAGAATGATGTTTCCTAATTTTCTGAGCAATTGCCACACTGACATCCAAAGGAGGTGTACCAGTTTGCATTCCCACTAGCAATGCACGAATGTTCTCTTTACCGCACAACCTCTCAGCATAAGATGTCATCAGTGTTTTTGATCTTGGCCATTCTTACAGGTGTAAGATGGATTCTCGGAGTTGTTTTGATTTGCATTTCTCTGTTGACTAAGGATGTTGAACATTTTCTTAAGTGTCTTTCAGCCATTTTAGATTGCTCTGTTGAGAGTTCTCTGTTTAGGTCTGTACTCCATTTTTTTTTTATTGGCTTATTTGTTCTTTTGATGACTAATTTCTTGAGTTCTTTGTTTATTTTGGAGATCAGACCTCTGTCTGATGTGAGGTTAGTGAAGATCTTTTCCCATTCTGTAGGCTGTTGTTTTGTCCTGTTGACTGTGTCCTTTACTTTATAGAAGCCTTTCAGTTTCAGGAGGTCCCATTTATTAATTGTTTCTCTCAGTGTCTGTGCTGCTGCAGTTATATTTAGGAAGTAGTCTCTTGTGCCAATGTGTTCAAGTGTACTTCCCACTTTCTCTTCTATAAGGTTCAGTGTGGCTGGCTTTATATTGAGTTCTTTGATCCACTTGGATGTGAGTTTTGTGCACGATGATAGATATGGGTCTATTTTCATTCTTCTACATATTGATATCCAGTTATGCCAGCACCATTTGTTAAACATGATTTCTTTTTTCTATTTGATATTTTTTGCTTCTTTGTCAAAAAATCAGGTGTTCGAAGGTATGGAGATAAATATTCGTGTCTTTGACTTGGTTCCATTGTTCCTCCTGTCTGTTCTTAGTTCTACCAGCCTGTTTTCATTATGGTATCTGTGTAATAGAGTTTGAAGTCAGGGATTGTGTCAGTTCTTTTATTATACAGGACTGCTTTGGCTATCTTGGGTTTTTTGCTTTTCTGTATGAAGTTGAGTAACATTCTTTGTAGGTCTTTGAAGAATTTTGCTGGGATTTTGATGGGCATTGCATTAAATCTGTAGATTGCTTTTGGTAAGATTGCCATTTTTACTATGTTAATTCTACCTACCCAAGAGCATGGAAGATCTTTCCACTTTCTGATGTCTTCTTCAATTTATTTCTTCAAATACGTTCTTGTCGTACAAGTCTTCCACTTGTTTGGTTAGAGTTACTCAGAGATATTTTATGTTTTTGTTGATATTGTGACGGGTGATGTTTCTCTGATTTCTTTTTCAGCCCTTTTATCATCTGAGTACAGGAGAGCTACTCCTTTTTATTTATTTATTAATTAATTAATTAATTAATTAATTTATTTTTTGAATATTCGAGACAGGGTTTCTCCGTAGCTTTTGGTTCCTGTCCTGGAACTAGCTCTTGTAGACCAGGCTAGCCTCGAACTCACAGAGATCCGCCTGCTTCTGCATCCCGAGTGCTGGGATTAAAGGCATGCGCCACCACCGCCCAGCCGGGCTACTGCTCTTTTGAGCTAATCTTGTATCCTGCTACATTACTGAATGCCTTTTTTGCGTTGTAGAAGGTTTTTTTTTGGTAGAATTTTTGGAGTTGCTTATGTAAACTATCATATCTTCAGCAAATAGTGAGAGTTTGAATTCTTCTTTTCATATTTGTATCCGCTTGATCCCCTTTTGGAATCTTATTGCACTAGCTAAGGCCTCAAGAACTGTATTGAATAGATATGGAAAGAGTGGACAACCTTGTCTTGTTCCTGATTTCAGTGGGATAACTGGGAGTTTCTCTCCATTTAGTTTGATGTTGGTTGTTGGCTTGCTGTGTATTGCCTTTGTTATGTTTAAGTATGTTCCTTGTATCCCTTTTCTCTCCAAGCATGAAGGGATGTTGTATTTTATCGAAACCTTTCTTGGCATCTAATGAGAACCATATGGTTTTTATTTTTCAGTTTGCTTATATGGTGGATTACGTTGATAGATTTCCGTATGTTGAATCATCTCTGCATCTCTGGGATGAAGCCGACTTGATCATGGTGTATGATGGTTCTGATGTGTTCTTGGATTCTATTTGCCAGTATTTTATTTAGTATTTTTGCATCAATGTTCATGAGTGAGCTTGGTCTGTAATTTTCTTTCTTAGTAGTGTCTTCTGAGGTTTGGGTATCATGGTAATTGTAGCCTCATAAAAAGAGTTTTGCAATGTTTCTTCTGTTTCTATTGTGTGGAATAATTTGAGGAGTATTGGTATTAGTTCGGGGAACATTTTGTATAATTCTGAGCTAAAACCATCTGGTCCTGGGCTTTTTTTGGTTGGGAGACTTTTGATAACTGTTTCTATTTCTTCAGAGGTTATAGCTCTGTTTAATTTGTTTATCTGTTCTTGATTTAATTTTGGTAAGTGATATTTATCCAGAAAGTTGTCCATTTCCTTTATGTTTTCTAATTTTGTGGAGTAAAGGTCTTCAAAACATGACCTCATGATTCTCTGTATTTCCTCCCTGTCTGTTGTTATGTCCCCCTTTTCATTTCTGATTTTATTTATTTGGATATTCTCTCTCTGTCTTTTGTTAGTTTGGATAAAGTTTTGTCTATTTTTTTGATTTTTCTCAAAGAACCAACTCTTTGTCTAGTTGATTCTTTGTATTGTTTTCTTTGTTTCTATTTTGTTGATTTCAGCTCTCAATTTGATTATTTCCTGCCTTCTAGTTCTCTTGGGTGAGTTTGCTTCTTTTTGTTTTAGAGTTTTCAAATGTTCTGTTAATTCACTAGTGTGGGATTTTTCCAGCTTTTTTATGTGGGCATTTAGTGCTATAAACTTTCTTCTTAACATTGCTTTCATTGTGTCCTATAAATTTGGGTATGATATGTGGTCATTTTCATTGACTAGTAGAAAGTCTTTAATTTCTCCCTTTATTTCTTTCTTAACCCATTTATTCAGGTGATCATTGTTTAATTTTCATGTGTTTGTGGGCTTTCTGGAATTAGTATTGCTGTTAACTTCTAGTTTTAAAACACGGTGACTTGATAAGATACATGGGGCTATTCCAATTTTTTTGTATTTGTTGAGTTTTGTTTTGTTACCAAGTACGTGGTCAATTTTTGAGAAGTTCCAAGGTTCTCAGGAGGTTTATGGATTTGTTATTTATTAACTGTTGCTTTATGTTTATAGCAGCATTATGTGAAGTAGCCAGAACCTGAAAACAACCTAAATGGCCCTTGAACGAAGAATGGATAAAAAAAACTGTAGTACATTTATACAATAGTACTATACAGCTAAAAATGTAATGACATCTTGAAATTTACAGGCAAATGGAAGGATCTAGAAAACATCATAATGAGTGAGGTAACACAGACCCCGAAAGACAAATATAACATGTACTCATTCATAAGTGGCTTTTATTTTTTTTAAAGAGAGAAAAGTGAGAAGGGGATGATGGGGTGAGCTTGGGGAGATGGGATGGTTGGGATGGAGGAAGGGTGGATATGAGAGCAGGGAAGTATATATCTTAATTAAGGGAGCCATCTTAAGGTTGGCAAGAGACATGACTCTAAAGGGGCTCCCAGGTGTCCAGGGAGATGTCTCCAATTAGTTCCTTGGGTAGCTGAGGAGAGGGAACTTGAAATGGCCCTATCCTATAGCCATACTGATGAATATCTTGCATATCACTATAGAACCTTCATCTGGCGATGGATGGAGTTAGTGACAGAGACCCACATTGGAGCACCAGACTGAGCTCCAAAGGTCCAAATGTGGAACAGAAGGAGGGTGAACATGAACAAGGAAGTCAGGACCTCGAGGGGTGCACCCATCCACTGAGACAGTGGGGCTGATCTATTGGGAGCTCACCAAGGCCAGCTGGAATGGGACAGAAAAAGCATGGGATCAAACTGGACTCTCTGAACATGGCGGACAATGAGGGCTGATGATAAGTCAAGGACAGTGGCACTGCGTTTTGATCCTACTGCATGTACTGGCTTTGTGGGAGCCTAGCCTGTTTGGATGCTCACCTTCCTAGACCTGGATTGAGGGGGGAAGACCTTGGTCTTCCAACAAGCCAGGGAACCCTGACTGCTCTTTGGACTGGAGAGGGAGGAGAAGGGAAATGGGAGGAGGGGAGGAGGTGGAATTTTTTTAATTAAATAATAAAAATAAATAAAAAAAGAAAAAAAATCATTTTACATACCAATTCCCCCACTTCCTCCCCTCTTCCCAAACTCTCCCCCTGCTCTCCTACCCCACCCACCTCCATCCACTCCTCAGAGAGGATCAGGCACATTGCTTTGGGGAAGGTTCAAGGCCCTCCCTACTATACCTAAACTGAGCAAGGTAGCCATCCAAAGAGAATGGGTTCCCAAAAAGCCAGTACAAGCAGTAGCGATAAATCCTGGTGCCATTCCCAGTGGTCCCACAATCTGCCCCATCCCTCCAGTTCAAGACAGACTTTTAAATTTTCCTTCACTAAAAACGCCTATCTCCCATCACCAGAAATATCATCATCATCTGTGTTTATGACATTTTGTGTGACTCTAGCAAAAATATATTAAGAAAGATGGGGTTTATATTGTCTCTCAGCTTGCCAGTATAATCTATAATAGCAAGGAAGCATGAGACAGCTGGTTATATCACATTTATATTCAGAAACTATAGAACAATTAGTGCTGGTGCTCAGTTCACTTTCTCCTTTATACACAGTCTGTGACAGGAATGATGCCACCTATATTCACAGTAAGTCTTCTCACTGTAGTTAATTGTCTGTAGAAACTCCATCACAGGCATATCAAGGTATGCCTCTGAAATGATTCTGAGTACAGGTAGGTTGAAGATGGAGATTAATGATTATATGCCACCATTTTTTGCTATTATCCAGAAGCTAAGGCTCCTTGTTGACACCATCTCTCCCATCTCACCATCCCAGTTTATGTTACGTTAGCTACCAGGAATAGAGAGTGGCAGAGGGCATGAGTGGCACAGAGTAGAAATGGGCATTGCACATTGGGAGGAGGAGCTGGAAGTGAGAGAACAAAAAGCTCCTGGAGGGACCAGAGAATAGTGAATCTAAGGCGAGTCTTATTTCCTACTACCTAAGCGAAAAGAGCATTTTGTTTCAATTAGTAAGCCGTAAAATTTCTTATAAATTGTCATTGTTCAGGTAATATTAGACCTATCTTCCTTAGAACAGCACAGCCACGTTTAATAGAAGATTGATTATTACATACCTGCTATGTGATTGAAAGGTACTATAAAACTATGATGACTTCAACCTGAATGGTGATTTGGCACAATCGTGTGTAAGGAAATAATACAGAAGAGACCATCGCATTTTCAAGCTAACCTCAATGAGGCAAATAATTTCACAGTCATAAGTAAATATATAGTGTTTTTTATAAAAACAAGAACTTAAGGAAAGGTCCCATGATAATACAAAAGTCACATTTGAAGCAGAGAAAAAAATCTGCATGGTTTTACCATAAAATATAATAAATTTAGGAAACAAAGGTTATGCTAAATACCTTTATTTGAGTACACATTATAGCACATATATCACCCTGCATGCCATAAAAATGTACAACTAAAATGTGTTTATTATATATTAGATGATAATAAATTTGTTCTCAAAATATATAAAAACCATATTTTAAAACATTTCATCAAAAAAAGCACATCTTTTTGATGGCATGGTGAAAAGTAACTTTAATCCCAATACTAATGAGGCTGAGGCAGCAGCTAATCTCTGATCAAGATCAGCCTGGACTATACAACAGGCAACCAGACTGCCAAAGCCAGAGAGACTTTGTCTCAAAACAACGTCCAATCCCTAATTTTGAAATTAGCAGAAGATGGAGGATGATAGAAAGGAGCCAGTTAGAGGACTATGATGGAAAAAAAAAACTGCAGTGAAGCACTGAAAGATACTGAAACTGTTGCAAAATCATTATCATTAGAAGGTGCTATTGGAATGTTTCTAACCCATGCAAAGAAATAGTTATAGGAATCCAAGGTCCAAGCAAAGAATGCTTTCCTAGGTGAGTAGGAGTTTAAAAATATCACAAAGTATTATATTTTCATTTAAATGCTCAGTTAAACAATTTCATTTAAGGGTTGAAATTATACAGAATAAGATTAAGAGAAAGAAAATCGTACCACCAGCACCACCACCACCACATAACCTGCCAATAGAAATAGATCATGTGATAAAGCAGTATTTCAATTTAGAGAGAACTGTATTAGTGGTGCAACTTACCATTTATAAAATATCCAAATTAAAGAATCATATGAAGTCTGCTCGGATTATGCTAATAAAAATACCCACATCCAGTACAATTATCCCCATACGTCTTGATTCTGGGAAGTCCTGGATCAAAGCTCTGGCAGATTGGGTGTTTCTGAAGAATTCTGACTTTGCCTGGTTCATAACTGCCTTGTGTTTGTTAACTTCACATCTGATTCTCCTTCATAGGAACAATAATCCTGTGATGATGAGCCCAAGCTCAGGGTCCAATCACCTTCTCATATCCCCATCTGTAAAGAACAGCATTGTAGGCTTAGGAATTTAAGGTGTTAACATGAATTTGGGGAGAGGGAGCACTAATAAACAATCTTTAGTACTTCTAGAATATAAGAGAGAGGGTTTAATGTTTTAATTCAAAGTAATATATGAAATAGTGATAATATGATTGAATGTTTCTATGACACACAATTTGAATATATTGCTAAGCAAAAATGAATGTAAGAAACTCCAGAATCAACCCTGCAGTATCAAGCAGTGTTTCTTTCCCTTGGATTATCAAAACAACAAAAACCCATGCCCTCCTGAATTCTCAAGGCACAAAATCCTGGATTTGTTTTATTTATTTTTATATTTCATTTTACATTCCAATAATGGCTCTCCCTTCCACCCCCCCTCTTGTCCCTCCTCCCAGTCCACCCCTATTTACTCCTCCCAGTTGGTCAGGGCTCCCAATGGAGAGTCAGAAAAGTCTGGCACATTAAGTTGGAACCGTTAAATTTCCCTTCCCTGTATTAAAGCTGAGTATGGCAGCCCACCATAGGAAATAGGCTCCACCAAGCTAGCTCATGCATCAGGGATAGATCCTCTTCTATTGCCAGTGACTATTTGTATAGTTAAAGCTTCACCACCGTTTCCGTGATGTGGAGGGCCTAGTTTGGTTCCATGAAGACTCCACAGGTGTCAGTCTAGAGTTCAAGTGTTTTCTCATCTGTCTCTGTAGAGACATCAGGATCATGATCCACCTTGCTCCCCCTCACTTGTTTTGTTCTTGTGCTTCTCCTTAGTTTTATCTTTTTATTTTTTTTTAAATTTTTTATTGAGAAGCCTCTCCCAGCTCTTTCTCCCCCCTTCTCCTCCTCTCCCCACTCCCCTCCCCCTCCCTCTCCAGTCCAAAGAGCAGTCAGGGTTCCCTGCCCTGTGGAAAGTCTAAGGTCCTCGCCCCTCCGTCCAGGTCTAGGAAGGTGAACATCCAAACTGGCTAGGCTCCCACAAAGCCAGAACATGAAGTAGGATCAAAACTCCATACCATTGTCCTTGGCTTCTCATCAGCCCTCAGCACGTTCAGAGAGTCCGGTTTTATCCCATGCTTTTTCAGTCACAGTTTAGTTGGCCTTGATGATCTCCTAATAGATCAGCCCCACTGTCTCAGTGGGTGGGTGCACCCCTCGAGGTCCTGACTTCCTTGCTCATGTTCTCCCTCCTTCTGCTCCTCATTGGGACCTTGGGAGCTCAGTCCGGTGCTCCAGTGTGGGTCTCTGTCTATATCTCCATCCATCTATGGAGAACCTCCATAGAACAGATGACGGTTCTATGGTGATATGCAAGATATTTATCAGTATGGCTATAGGATAGGGTCATTTCAGGTTCCCTATCCTCAGCTGCCCAAGGAACTAACTGTGACATCGCCTTGGGCACCTTGGAAGCACTCTAGGTTCATGTCTCTTGCCAACCTTAAGATGGCTCCCTTAACTAAGATATGTGCTTCCCTGCTCCCCTATCCAACCTTCCTTTACCCCAATCATCCTGGGGTCATTCTTATGGATTCTTGGGAATTTCCCTAGCACTAGATTTCTCCCTTACCCCATAGTAGCTCTCTCTAC
Source organism: Microtus obscurus (assembly GCA_963919715.1). Lineage (NCBI taxonomy): Eukaryota > Metazoa > Chordata > Mammalia > Rodentia > Cricetidae > Microtus > Microtus obscurus. The sequence continues at coordinate 1,521,104 of CAWTZC010000501.1, read as the reverse complement.
CAAGCTCTCTCTTTCATTAGTCTCCCTCTTTTTTTGTCTCCCCCCACCAACCATCCCATTCCCTCACACTCTCATCTGCCACCCCCTCACTTTACTGAATCCCATAGCTCCCAGTTTACATAAGAGATCTCATCTAATTCTCCTTCCCAAGGTAACCCATATATTCCTCTTAGGATCCTCCTTGTCATGTAGCTTCTCTAGAGCTGTGGAGTGTAGTCTGGTTATTCTTTGTTTTGCAATTAATATCCACTTATGAGTGAGTACATATTGTATTTGTCTTTGTGAGTCTGGGTTACCTCACTCAGGATGGTTTATTTTCTAGTTCCATCCATTTGCCTGTGAATTTCATGATGTCATTGTTTTTAACAGCTGAGTAATAACTCCATTGTGTAAATATACCACATTTCCTTTATCCATTCTTCAGCTAAGGGGTATCTAGGTTGTTTCCAGATTCTGGCTATTGTGAATAATGCTTCTATGAACACATTGAGTAAGTTTCCTTTTGATATGATTGAATATCCTTTGGTATATGCCCAAGAATGGTATCGCTGGACTTTGAGGTAGACTGATTCTCAATTTTCTGAGAAACTGACAAACTGATTTCCAAAGTTGCTGTACAAGTTTGCACTCCCACCAGCAGTGGAAGATTGTTCCTCTGACTTCACATCTTTACAACATATGCTGTCCTCAGTATTTCTTATCTTAGCCATTCTGACAGGTATAAGATAGTATCTGAGTCATTTTTGTTTGCATTTCCCTGATGATTAAGGATGTTGAGCAATCCCTTAAATGTCTTCAGTTATTTGGTATTCCTCTGCTGAGAATTCTCTGTCTAGCTCTGTACCCCATTTTTGATTGGATTGTTTTGTATTTTGATGCCTAGTTTTTTGAGTTTTTTGTATAATTTGGAGATCACCCCTCTGTGAGATGTGTGGTTGGTGAAGACCTTTTCCCATTCTGGAAGATATCAATTTATCTTATTTTCCATGTTCTTTGCATTGCAGAAGTATTTTTTATTCATTTTACATACCAACCACAGTTCCCCGTCTCTCCTCTCTTCTTGCCTCCCAAGCCACCCCCAAGCCACCCCCCATGCAATCCTCAAAAAGGGTAAGGACTCCCACAGGGAGTTAACAACGCCTGGCACAATAAGTTGTTGCAGAATTAAATCCTACTCCCCTGCATCAAGGCTGAGCAAGTCATTCCACCATAAGAAATGAACTCCATAAAGCCAACTCATACACCTGAGTTGATAGATAGGAATATCCTGGTCCCACTGCCATGAGTCCTACAAACATATCAAGCTATCATCCACATGCAGAGGGACTAATTTGTTCCCATGAAGGCTCCCCGGATGTCAGTCCATAAACTCCCACTAGATGGGATCAGCTCTCTGTGTGGTTTTCCCCACCATGATCTTGACCACACCCACCCCTTACTGATATAATCCTTCCTCCCTGTTTTTGACTGGATTTTCATAGCTCATGCTGGTGTTTAGCTGTGGCTCTCAGCACCAGGTTCCATCAGTTACTGGATGAAGGTTCTATGATGACAATTAAGGTAGTCACCAATCTGATTATAGGGGAAGGCCAGTACAGGTATCCTCTCTAGGAGTCTTAACCTGGGTCATCCTTGTGGATTCCTGGGTATTTCCTTAGCATCAGATTTCTCTCTGGCCCCATAACGGCTCTCTCTATCGAGAGATCTCTAGCATTGCTCTCCCATGCTATCCCTCCACCAACTCAAACTGTTCCTTCAGGATTTTATTCCTCACCCCCTCCTTTCTACAGACACCCCACACACACCTGTCCCCAGTTTACCCAGGAGATCTCACCTATTTCCCATTTCCAGGTGATCCCTGTGTTCCTCTGAGGGTCATCCTTGTTGCCTAGCTTCTCTGGCTATCCTTTGCTTTACATCTAATATTCACTTATGAGTGAGTACATACCTGAAATTCATATCAATAAATTCAACAGAACTACATTTTCTGTGCTTTTCTCTCAACAATACTGTTATCAGAGAATTCTATACTCCAATTTTATATTAAGCCTTTTGTAACGCCTGACTCTCTTCACAATTTTGTCCTTGAAATTTGTTGAGTCTAGTCACCTTGAGTTTGTCTAGTATCCTTCCCCTTAAGATCTCAAGGAACACAGAGTGCCCTTATGGAAATTGGAGGCATGTGATGGTGCCCTGCTAAGGTACACAGAAAAGTGAATGAGATATGAGCTCTGACTCGTCTTTTTGAGCAAATGACCTTGTATAAGACCTACTCTCACACAGCATCACACCACAATGATGTGGGAGTGATTTCTTATTAATAAAGAAACTGCCTAAGCCCATTGATAGGCCAACCCTTAGGTGGGTGGAGTAAACAGAACAGGATTCTGGGAGAAAGAAGCTGAGTAGGAGTCGCCATGATGTTCCCATTCCAGGCAGATGCAGGTTAAGATCTTTCCTGGTAAGCCAGCTTGTGGGCTACATAGATTATTAGAAATGGGTTAGATCGATATGTAAGAGTGAGCCAATAAGAGGCTAAAACTAATGGGCCAGGCGCTGTTTAAAAGAATACAGTTTCCATGTAATTATTTTGGGGCATAAGCTAAGTCATGCAGGGGCCAGGTGCCGGGGACACAGCCACGCCGCTCCATATTACTACACCACAGTTTTCTTCCTATATTTCATTTCACTCATGTTCCAAATTCGGAATAGATTTAAGTGTTATAGTTTTATAATCCTACTTGTGTTAACAGTTTTCCATCACTGTAATGAGATATTTGAAAGGAATATCTTAAAAGGAAGAAAGATTGCCTATGGTTCATGGTTTCAGAGTACTAGGGCCATGATATGTTGATTATCCTATTGAAGTCTGTGGAATTGGGTTGTAACAGGAGCACATGAAACTAACAAAGCTAGTAACACAAGACAGAAAGGAGGGTAAAAAAGGCAGAGGAAGGGACAGACTCCAAATATCTCCATGAAGAGTACACACTTATTTTCTTTCCAATGGTTTCCGCTATGATGGAGCAGGGTCATCTGTCTATTTTTTGCTTTCATTGGTTAATTAATAAAGAAGTGCTTGGTCTGATAGGTCAAAACATAGGTATGTGGAGTAGACCGAACAGAATGCTGGAAGAAGGCAATGAAAAAGACGCTATAGTTCTCCTCTCCAAGATGGACACAGGTTAAGATCCTTCCTGGTAAGCCACCATCTTGTGGTGCTACACTCATTAATAGAAATGGGTTAATCAAGATGTGAGAATTAGCCAGTAAGAGACTAGAGCTAATGGGCCAAGCAGTGTTTAAATGATTGCAATTTGTGTGTTGTTATTTTGGGGCATAAGCTAGCCAAATTGCTGGGCGGCAGGAATGCAGCCCGCCGCTCCTCATCACAACACAGCTACCTAAAACTTCCATCCCCTTCCGATAAACTGGTGGGTAGACAAGAATATGGTAGGAGCTTTGTTGAAAGCAATGAAATGAAATCCACGCCCTAATGAAGAAGAGACAGAAAGAGTGTAAGACCCAGAGTGCACAGGGGACAGCAGGAAAACCAGGCCCTCTAAATGAACAGGGTAAAAGCTCATAAGAACTCACAGAGACTGTGCAGCATGCACAGGGACTGCAGAGGTCTGAACCAGGTCTCTTGTAAATTAAGGCATCTAGTTTAGTGCTTTATATGGGATTTGTGAGTGTAAGAATGAGTGGGGCTCATTGTTAAGCCTTCTAGTGTGCTCTTTTGCCTTCCATTGTTTCTTCTTGTTTTTTGTTTTATCTTTTATTATTTTATTATCTCTTAGAAACATTTTTAGTTTTTATAATACAGAAAGGGAGTAGAGCCAGGTGGGAGGGGAAGTGGAAAGAAAATAAGAGAAGGAGAGAAGGGGAAAACATATTTAGGATATATTATGTGAAAAAAAAAACTTCTTCCAATAAATAAAATGAAAAAATATCCAGAACATAAGGATACTGTTTTAAATGTATGTTTTGTATTGCTTCTTTTTCTGATTCTTTGAATAAGAAATGCTGAAAGTACTGGACTTTAGCTATAATTTGTAGAAAAAAACCTAACATGGCAAAGGTATGGAAACTACAGCTTAAAGATAATAGCAAGAAGAAGTGTAAGGAACAAAAGAGGGTTAAATGTGCTAACTTTCCTGTTACTACTGCAGTTCAGTGGTTGTTGTACTGCAAGTCTCTCAGTCTGGAAATGAGTGGTGTAACTTTTAAGAAATTAGAATGAATACTAATAAGATAAAAAGCTGAAGCTGAGAAATGAAAATGAACTTCATTTGTAGAAATTAAACTGAATATAAAGAATTGAAGCTATATTTTGCTTTTCATTTCTTATCATTATCTATGACTTGCATATTTAGGAACATCCATTGCTTCTGAAGCAAATTATCCGGGAACATATATCCAATCTCAATATTTATCAGTAGCTGAAAAGAAAGGAGGTTGTGTCCATTAGTTTTAAACTTCCTTTTATCTCTCAGGTCTGGGATTCTATGATCAGAGATGCAGGTTAGGGCAATTAATCTTGAATCATTGCAGACTGGATTGCAATGGAGAGGTGGCAGTGCAGGAGCCAATTACTAGGTTATTATAGTAAGAAAAGCAGGGAAGTAATGAACATCTGAACAGAACTGCAGGCAGCGGGAAGAGAAGGAGGGCAAAAGATGTGAGGCCAGTGTGAAAGGAGAGTATACCCCACTTGGAAGTTGATTGGATAGATTGCTGGGTTATGGAGAAGGAAGTATTAAATTGACTATGAGGCTTCAAGTCAGGGTAATTACAGGGCCAGTATTAGCTGAATACAATAGTCAGAATATAGAGAATATTCCAGTGGCTGGGTCAAGCTGAGTGAGGAAAGATTGTAATTGTGAGAAGTGCCTTACTCATTAGTGGATGGGGATTTATGAGTTCTTGGTGACAGGGAAAATAAATTTAGGGAGATATTTGTTGAAGAACTTCACTCCATTTCTATAGTTAAGGGGAGATGGAAATCATTTGTGAATAGGTATGGATTTATTTATAGGTTAATGTGATCTGAGTTGATGAAATTAAAATGCATATTTATATGCACATGAAGAAACAACTTTTTTATATTACAGACAGCCGGCTGGTAAAATGTTTAACAATGACCTTATGAATGCATTGAAAATAAGTAGCCATAATATCTCATTAGAGGAGTCCGGCAGTCACTGCATGGATTATAAATGTAATTGCTGCAGCAGCATATGTGGTGTTTTTAGAAATATATCCCTTAGGAAAATAAATGGTTATATAATTACAAGTCAGATTTCCAATGGCAATCTTTTTTACCTGCATTTATTTATTACACTTTGAGGACAGATTGAATTTTCTAATTTTGTAGATGCAAACTAAATTATCTCCTAGAAGTATGAATTCCTAGTTATTCAGTTTACTTGGATGTTTTGAACATTTACATCTGTCTATTTCCATCAACAAGATAGAGGGGGTAGAGTTAAAGATATCACTGATGTCTTCCTTAATTCAAAATAAAGAAATGAGTAAAGATAATGCCAACTGGTATTATGAAAAAATGAAATTTCAGTGGATTAAAAATGAGAAATTCATTTTCTGCAAGTGAAGGCTATGAGGTTAGGGATGAAGCTCTACCCCAAGCAGTTATTCTAGGATTTCAGCTAGTAGAGATCTTTCATCTGCTACAGGGTCCTTCTGAATCAACTCAGAGTAGTAATACCCTCTCCTCCATGTATCAGAAACAACAGTGGCTAGGTAAAGAGCTGTCTGTAACTAAATGTAGCTTGAGTTTGCACAGAAAGTTTCTGATTTAGGCTTGTCAGTAGTTTTAGACTCAGTTGTGTGGCTGTAGCTAAGTGCACTGGATGCTTAGAGATAAAAAAAAATTGTCATAAGCCTATGGGTTTGGTAAATAGTTGAGACTATCATAGATTCTGAAATAGTTGTCATAATTTGTAACTCACATGTAGAATCCATCTATCAACTTCCCAAGTTCCATCTCATGTCTGTAAGAAGCGCATTCAATGGCATGGGATGTCAGGTAGTTTCTCATCAGGGAGCCATGAATAAAAGGTCAATATGGCTTCACATGCTTCAGTGACATACACAAGCATATCACAGTACTAAGAAAGAACAGTACACTAATTTTAATAAACTCGTTTATAAGAGAGTTAAGGGGCACTGGGGATAGAAATATGAAGATAGGGTAGCAGGAAACAGTCACTGGTCCAGAGAAGTTTGAATTCTTACTAGGTATCTATGCTTGGCTGTAGAAGCAGGTCTCATTCCTCCCCACAGCCACTCTCTCTCCACCCTCTCCACATTTCTCCCACATGCCTGTCCTTTACTGACAAGTGCTGGCTATGATGAGAATTTCCCATTTAATTGTATAGGTCTACCTCATGTGTGCTTTGAATCTAAATAGACATTTGTCACACAAAGGCTGCAGAGGCCTTTTCTATCCTGTCATTTGTCTATTTGTTTGATGTATAGAAACATGATTAGATTCATGTATAGAAACATGAATCTAAAATTTCTGGATATATTTTATTTATTTATTTTTACAAAGCAGTTAGCAGTTGTTTAACCTCATCTTTATATTTTGTGACCATCTTTTATTCAACTAGTGAGAAATAATGACTCTTGCCTTAAAGTTGTACTTTTACTAGGATAATTGATTTACTTTTATTTTTACTTAAAATGTACCCATTTGTTAGGTACAGTGTGATAATGTGATACCTGTATACAATTATAAAAAGATTAAATTAATATAAGTAAGACACTGAGATAAAATATGTGTTTCTTTTCATACATGGAGGCCAAATCCTAAGATCTGAATGTAAAACAGTGATAACACAAGGCAGGTAAAGAAGGGGGCATGACATAAACAAAGGACATTGAGCCTATAATTCATGATCCTAGAGAAGCTAAATAAGAAGGTGAACCCAAAGAAAAACATATATTTATCCTCCTGGATATTGGAAGTAGACAAGATCACCGGGCAAAACTTGGGAGCACAGGAGTGGGGATGAGGTGGGGGGAAGGGGAGATGGGGAAAGAGAAGGAAGAAGGGAAGGATTGGTGAGAGCTTGGGGGAATGGGATGGTTGAGATAGAGGAAGGATGGATATGGGAGCAGGGAAGATGATAATTAAGGGAGCCATTTTAGGGTTAGCTGTAGTAAGAGGAGCGGCCGGCTGTGTTCCCCCGCACCCAGCCGCCCGCAAGGCCCAGATCATGCCCCGAAACAATCACACGGAAACTGCATTCCTTTAAACACTGCCTGGCCCATCAGTTCCAGCTTCTTATTGGCTAGCTCTTGCACCTGGACTAGCCCATTTCTGATAATCTGTGTAGCACCCCATGGTGTGCTTACCGGGGAGATTCTAGCCTGCATCTCTCTGGAGTGGGAACATCATGGCGACTCCTTCTGACTCAGCTTCCTTCTCTTTCCCAGAATCCTCTTCTGTCTACTCCACCCACCTAAGGGTTGGCCTATCAATGGGCTCAGGCAGTTTCTTTATTTTAACCAATGAAATCAACAGATAAGATACAAGACCCACCTCCATCAGTTAGCAAAAGACTTGGCTCTAGAGGAGTTCCCAGATGTCCAAGGGGATGTCCCCAGCTAGGTTCTTAGGCAGCAGAGGAGAGGGTACCTGAACTGGCCTTATCCCATAACCACACTGATGAATGCCTTAAACATCACCAAAGAACCTTCATCCGGCAATGGATGGAGATAGAGACAGAGACCCACGTTGGAGCACTGGACTGAGCTCCCAAGGTCCAGATGAAGAACAGAAGGAGTGAGAACATGAGCAAGGAAGTCAGGATCGTGAGGGGGGTGTGTCCACCCACTGAGATGGTGTGACTGATCTAATGGAAGCTCTCCAAGGCCAGCTGGACTGGGACTGAAAGAGAATGTGATCAGACAGGACTCTCTGAATGAGGCTGACAATGAGGACTGACTCATTACCATTGAGAAGCCAATGGTAATGGCACTGGGTTTTGATTCTACTGCATGTGCTGGCTTTTTGGGAGCCTAGTCTGTTTGGATGCACACCTTCCTAGACCTGGATGGAGGGGGGAGGGCCTTGGACTTCCCACAGGGCAGGGCACCCTAACTTCTTTTAGGACTTGAAAGGGAGGGTAAGGTAGAGTGGGGAGAGTGAGAGGGAAATGGGAGGAGGGGAGGAAAAAAAAGAAATTTCTGCCTCCTCCCCGCCTCCCATTTCCCTCCCCCTCCTCCCCTCTTCCCCCCTCCCCCCATTCCTCCCCCTCCCTCTCCAGCCTGAAGAGCAGTCAGGGTTCCCTGCCCTGTGGAAAGTCCAAAGTCCTCCCCCCTCAATCCTGGTCTAGGAAGGTGAACATCCAAACTGGGTAGGCTCCCACAAAGCCAGAACATGAAGTAGGATCAAAACCCGGTGCCATTATCCTTGGCTTCTCAGCAGCCCTCATTGTCCGCCAAATTCAGAGAGTCCGGTTTTATCCCATGCTTTTTCAGTCACAGTCCAGCTGGCCTTGGTGAGCTCCCAATGGATCAGCCCCACTGTCTCTGTGGGTGGGTGCACCCCTTGTGGTCCTGACTTCTTTGCTCATATTCTCCCTCCTTCTGCTCCTCATTGGAACATTGGGAGCTCAGTCCGGTGCTCCAGTGTGGGTCTCTGTCTCTATCTCCATCCATCGCCAGATGAAAGTTCTATGGTGATATGCAAGATATTCATCAATTTTCCAGGAAATTTTTAATGAATAAATAAATTTAAAAAAAGAAGGGGGCATGAGATAATGGGTATCAAGATGCGGTGAGAAGTAGTGAAGTCTCCAGCAGAGCATCATGACTGATGTTTACATTAACTTACTTTATGTTGTATAAACAAGTAAAAGAACAGAACTTAGAGGCTCCAAGGGTTGAAAAAGAGATAAGACCACTATTTACTATAATCAGACCAGAGCACATTATTTATAAGTAATAATATATTATGTTCTATATTATAACATACTTAGGTATTATATGTCAATATTTTTTAAATGTTGGAAACAGCATGTTAACCCCCTCCCTTTTAGTGTCCACAGACTTTGTATACATGAGTTCTGTCTTCTAAATTATCAAGCAAATACTTGGCCTCTTAACCTGTGCTTCCATCTGTCATACTGCAACACTCATGGTTGTTTGGTAGCCTGTTTTTGCAGTCCACTACTTAACTACTATTTAAGATACAAACAACATTGAAAGGGTTGTTCTGAGAAGGGCAAAGTCTCAGTCACTTTTGGATTCTAAGTGCCTATGCAAAGCAGAAGCCATTGGGCTCCTGTGCTTATTATAAGACCTACTGTCTATCTCTCAGCTGTCAGTTAATTCTATAGTTATTGTAATTGATAGACACCAAGCATTGGTTACTTCACACATTTTATTTATTGTCCATATAAGGCATATCCGTGGTCAGGTTCTGGACATTGGGATGGAAAAGATTGTACCCCAAATAGGTGCTAACGAATTTGAAGTATGTTCTAACATAATGGAAGCATGGATATACAGTGGGTAGATTCTTACTGCTTTCATGTACATTTCCCCAACGAGATTGAGTTATGTGGATCAAGGTATCTTCTGTGGAAACTTGAAAATTTAGCTCAGAAATTTCCTAAGTAGAAAGAGAAAATGTGGAAAGGGTGCAGCCTGTGATTCAGATGCTAAATGATGACTTATAGAGCGTTTGTGTTCAATCTTAATGTCCCAACTAACAGAATAAAGATGAAGCACGTTAATAAGAAAAGGCACAGAGATCCTTTGGGAAGAATACAGCTTTCCTGGAAATAAATTCCAAAAAATAAACTTTCTTCCCACCATGCAAACTTGTCCAGGGACTGTGAAATAATATAACAGGGATAGCTTTAGACAACAGTCTTAAAAATCAATTTGATGGTGCATTCTATATATTTCACATGACATTAAGTAGCAATCTGAGAAAGGTTTTACCTCGTTAGTGAGAGCCAAGATCCCATATTAAGAATACACTGTATTTTATGGTGGCTTTGTTGACATTGGAGAATAGCCTTGTCCCGTAATTGTTCTTCTCTAATCTCTTCTCGAAAGAGAATGAAATGCTCTAATGCCTTTTACTTGAAAGCAGAAAGCAAATGAATTTCCTTGAGCCTCATTTGGTCAGATTTATCATGGTCAACATCATGAAATGAGTTTTTTCAAGTCATGTCATAGCCGATGTGTATAACCTTGACCCCAGCCACAGGGTAAGAAGATGTGGAGACTCAGCAGCCGAAAAAGGGATGCAGGACGAGGAGCCTAAAAGACTCAAAGAATAAAAGGAAGAACACATGCAAAGTTGTCATAGGGATATTGGCTCAGAAGTGTTCTCTGTCCCATGGCAACTGTGTGATTTGGGCAGCTTGCATCACTATTTAAAAGGACTATTTTCCACATACTTTTAAATGGGACTGCCAATGACAGCACCATTTTGATAACTATCAAAAAACAATAGAGTTTGTATGTGACCACATACATAATGACCATATCCTAATCATGGTAAAGAGTGGTACATTTAATGGAGACAAATTGATGGTGTCTGGTATTTTTGTTGGTCATGTATTTCTTTATGAAATATGAGAGAGCTGTAGAATGGTGAGAACATTATGCCTATCAAAGGATATTAGTACCTTAGGTACTATTTCCTGCATCAGATGACCAAAAATAAGTACATGAATGTACGTTCATCATACGTCTTAATATATAAATAATACATGTGCAAAGTATGCCAGTTAGTTTTCAATATAAATTATAAAAACAAATAAGAATATAAACTTTACCTAAATTATTAGTTGAGAGATAATGTTAAGGTGTATGAATTCTTGTAAGTAGGTCCAAAAATTGAGATCTGTAAATAGAGGGTATTGTGTTATTAGGCAAACTAATCTTATCAATAGTTATGATCAAAGCATTCCTTAGAATATGATTTATATTTTCCCCAAATTCTGTTATTTGAAGAGACAAATCTGTTAGCATACTAACAGCTTTCTTGTGCTGACAATCACGTTTCTTTGTGGCAATCTGCAGTACTAACCTTATCATATTCTATTCATTTTTCTTATCAGATTTTGCTGGATGAATCCCATTGCTCCTAAGAATTTTTAAAAATCCATAAATAAGAGTATAAATGGGCAAACATTTCCCATATGCAGCTCACAGTTATTAAGTCACATGCTGCATTCTTGTAGTATAGTTCATGATTCAATTTCAACTGTAAATGCTTCATTTTCTTCTTATTATTACTTAGTAGTATACTTAATGTCAATTGTTTTGCTGATTTTTATATCATAAGATATTTTTTAAAAGATTTGTTTATTTGTGTATATGGGTGATGCAGCTTCATGTCCAGACACTACATATGTGCCCTAGTGCTCCTGGAACCCAGAAGAGAGCATTGATTCTTCTGAAACTGGCCTTACAGATGGTTGTTAGTCACCATATGGGTGTTGGGAATCAATCCTGGGTTCTCTGGAAAAGCAGCCAATGCTCTTAACCACTGAGATGTCACTCTGGTCCCTACAGTATAAAACATTTTTCCCACTTTCCAATGTTCAAATTTTCAGAAATATGAGAAATAAATTGTTTTCCTCAAGTTTCCAATTTCTGTGTAAAGATACCAGATACAGTTTTTCTTTCCTAATTTTATCTGTAATTTTAGACATCAAAAGTAGAAAAATTATTTTTTTTATATTTTTCTTCTCTCATTGCATCAATTCCTCAGTTCTTCTATCTGAATTCCTCACCCCACTTCCCTCTTTCCCAGGTCTACTTCTCAAATTTCCCTTCAGAAAAGAGCAGGCTTCCAGAGGATATCCACCAAACATGGTATAACAAGTTACTATACACTAGGCACATACCCTCACATCAAGGGTGGATGAGGCAAACCAATAGAAGAAATGGTATCCCAAAGCAGGCAAAAGAGTCAGAGAAAGCCCCACCTCCCACTGATAGGAGTCCCATAAGAACCTTTACCTCAAATGTGTATAATTCTATCCAAAGTGTCTAAATTTTATTTTTAAAAATTTACAATTTTCATGTTGAAAATAATTTTTTGTAACAGTTTCTGAGTAATTTTATTGTAACCTCCAAATATTATGAAGAATAAGACATTAGTAACATGAGTGATTATTGTGTCACTGTATTTAAGGGACAGTAAATTATTAATTAATAGAAATTAATTAATTTCTATTCTCTGTTATTATTTAAATGTTTTTCATAAAATATATTGTGAACATATTATTCTCTTACCCCAACTCCTTCTAGATCCTTCCAACCCTGCTACTCATCCAATGTCATTTTTTCTGTCCTCCTTCTCCCAAGAAAACTCCAAAAAATCAAAAGTAGGACCTAGAGATCTATCTTCAACTCGTTCAGTGAATGTCCTCAAAAACATTATGGTATTCTGTTCTTTACCTCTTCTATCACTTTTGTTTATTTGTTTGTTTGGTTTTGGTTTTAAGACAGATTTTCTTTATATAACCTTGACTGTCCTGGAACTCGCTCTGGGGACCAGGCTGACCCCTAACTTAAAGAGACCCATTTTCCACTGCCTCCAAATGTTGGGATTAAAGGCCTGTTCTCTTATCACCTGACCTCTTGTATCATTTTGTGTCTTAATCATGAAGGCAATAGCTATATTCTAGAATATTTTACCAAGTATGAAATGCTGCTTAGCCATAGGTTCAAAATAATGGGCTCAAAAAGTCATGTAATGAAAGTCATTGTGAGTAGACCACTCCTTTTTGCAAATTGATATTTCTAATATTTGTTAAAGACATGCAGATGGAGACCACATGCTTGTGATAGAGATAAAGTTCAAAGTCAGTGACTTTATTTCATGATAATTATGTTTTTTTCGGCTACCACTTTGATCTTATTAAGAGTTTTCTCCTTTATTATCCACATGCATTCAAAATAAACTTCAGATATATCTACTCTTAATGCATACCAAATATCTAATAATATAGCTTCCTGTTATATGTTTCCATAGACCAAAATATCCAAGCATGGAAAATATTGAACATAGAAAGTTCCCTTTTTTGAACTTTCAGAGGAGGATCTAATTAATAAACTAGTTAGCATTCTTGTACGGCTTTCCATATTGTGTGAGCCATATTTGAGATCTAGAGACCTATTAAGACCATTTTGTGTTAGATTCCAAAATTGTTTTGGGAAACACAGTAGTACTTACCCCTCTAGCCTACCTGGTAGCTGGGGAAGTTTTTCTTGGAGTGTTTTCCTCTCACTAACGTGTCTGGGTCAGAACAATTACAGCAACTAATTGCAAATGAACAGCCTTTTAGGCACTTGAATGAATTTTGAGAGATAAGTATTTGCTAGGTGGATGGGATTCAAATATGCTGAGATTGCAGGCTTCATTGTTCCAGGCCGTTATTTTTGGTCCACTGACTAACAGCTGCTACATATGGTAGTTGTTGAGTTTTCTGCTAAAGATCCACTTACTGGCACAAATAGTAAATGTTTGCATGTGCTATTTTGATACGTCTCCTGTGAGGCTTCATTTCCACATTTAAATATGGATCACATATGGTAAAACAAAATAACTTTTTGTATGTAAAGCATATGTCCAATGAATAAACCAAAAACATGTAGTCTATGGCACTGTCATAAGCCATATGCCTCTATATGGGTTAAGATTTAATGAATGCTAATATAATAAGATCCATCCAAAAATTATACTTATTCTTAGTTATCTTATTAGTGGTGAGCAATAATAAGACTAATTAAATAGTTAATGCAACTGAACAACCTTTAAGTCACATAAAGAAAATTTAAGAGTCCAGTGAGGTAGTTCAGCTGTTAGGGCATTTGCCACAGAACTCTAGAAAACCGAGTTCAATCCCTAGAAAATACATAAAGATAAAGGAGAGAACTAATTCCACAAAGTTCTTTTCAGACCTTGATATGTGCACCCTAGCTATTCACTCCCACACACATCATATGCACAAAATAGTAGTCATAGTAATAATAGTAACAATAATAGTTTACAAGAATGTATATTGTTTAACACAAAATGAATACAGATAAAGTACACTATGAAAATATTTTTTGATTAATTGTGCTGCTCTGAGATTTTGTTGTGATGCTTAACTATGTGGCCCCCACTGTGAAGCATATAAATGCCTTATGTCTTTCCAGAGACAAACAGTTAAACTTACTTTCCCATAACAAAGTGATAAATAGTTTGTCTTGAATGGAGTCTTTTAGAGATTTATCTGTAATCCTGAGTTCTATCATTCAGGGGAGGATGGGTTCCTAATTGTAAAATGAACTTGTATCACTTTATTTCAGGGGAACATCCCAGGCACCATAGGTGGGAGTTGGAAGGAATTTGGAAAAGTATATTGTAAGCTACAAAAAGCCCACACTGTATAATTTCATTCCTGTTGAGACTACCCTAAAAATTGCCTGAGAACTGAAAGGGGATTTAGGAATAAAATGATCATTTTTTAAAAAAGAAAATATTTTTTTATATTTGAATTGAAAGCAACTATAAAATTAAAAACCAAACTAGCTCTTTTGAATCTTTGTCATTGTATTTTTAAAGAAAAATAAAATACTGAAGATATTTAAGTGTCTAATGGACATCAGACATCTTGCTAATAAGCTCTTTAGCTTTGGATTTGCTATTCAAATTCAACAGGATTAATATGATTTCTAAAAAAATAACTCTAATAAGGAAAAAGACATGTTTGTGCAGAAAATCAGATGAGGGTTAGTGAGAGCTTAGTAGTGAAAGAGCAGCAAATTTGTGGTACATCAGAGAACTGACTAAAAACAAATGTGAATATAGGCTTGTGCAAGGAAGGCAAATCTGTAAAGTTAGTTTTTGCTGTGGATAAATTGTGTCTCCAACAATGCCATATGCTGATAGGTGGAAGCTTTAGACAACCATGTGATACAAGCAGAAATGGAAATACCTAATTAAGTCTAAATGAAGTAACAGAAAAAACCCTGGGACCTCCATGGAATTAATGACTTAGTGAGTTCCTGGGTCAATACATTTATCCTCTCCTCTCCTCTCCTCTCCTCTCCTCTCCTCTCTCTCCTCTCCTCTCCTCTCTCCTCTCCTCTCCTCTCCTCTCCTCTCCTCTCCTCCCCTCCCCTCCCCTCCCCTCCCCCCCTCCTTTCCTCGCCTCTCCTCTAGGTCTTCTCTCTCAGTCTCCTTCCTCCCACTATCTTCTATCCCTCCTTCCCTCTTCCCTTATTTGTCTCTCCGCCATCTTTCCTTCCCTCTCATGTTTAACCCGAACTACAGTATTTTCTTTGAGCAACTTGTGAAAACTAGCACAATGAGTAAAATAATTCAAGGAAGTTAGATAGTGTTGTTTATGGGTCATGTCTTTCTGGTTGGTAACTAACTTTTCTTCTTTCACACTGAAACATTGTGTGAATCAGCAAATGAATAAGAATTAAATTACATTCTATGCTGGGTCTTGTTTTTGCTGTATTTCATATTTTAATTTGTTTTCAAGCACTTTAAAGTTGAAAACCGTGTATGGTTTATGTGATAACAGAACAATTGAATATTTAATTAAACAGAACACCTTATTCCCAAAGCATTAGGGGATTTACTTATAATTTAGTTACATAAATCCTACTGATACCTCACAGCAGCTCTGTGAGGTAAGAACATCTTAATATTGTTCTTTCTTGAATTCAAAATAATGAAGGGATGACTGGCTAAAAGTATATCTTCATTTTTTCACACAATTTTCACACTGAAGTAGATAATTGAAATAAGTTGATGCACTTAAACAGTCTTCAACACAGCACATAATTGACAGATGACTATTTACACAGCAATTTTAAGTATAGCAAAAACTTTACATGTGAGTACCATCATTCATTATTATTGGCAGTAATTTATAGGTGTAGTGAATATATGGGAGTCTTTCAACAACTTTTACATTATCCTTATAGCATATTAAATGATACTTATTAAACCATAGTAAATTTTATCAGAATGTACATTCCTCAGTATTTATTTTAGAAGTTTCTTAGTTAAGGTATCTGTTGATTATTAAAGCACCAAGACCAAAAGCATCTTAGAGAGGAAATGTTTATTTTGGTTTCACTTCCACTTCACATTATAGTTCATCATGAAAGAAAGTCTGGGCAGAAATTCCTTGCAGATACCTGGGAGAAAGATAGAGGCAGAGTTATAGGGGATTGCCCTCTGTATGTTGTGAATTTCATTGGTTAATAAAAGCACTGCTTTGGGTCTATAGCAGAGCTATACAGGAACAGAGCCAGGTGGAGGAAACTAAACTGAATGCTGGGAAAAAGAAGGCATAGCCAGAGAGAAGCTGTGCAGCCCCACTGGAGCCAGATGGAACTTTACCTGATAAACCACAGTCATGTGGTAATACACAGATTACTAGGAATGGGTAAAATTAATATGTAAGAGTAGAAAAAGACAAGATCTCCTGAGTAGATTGGGAGCATGGGGACCTTGGGGCGGGGGGGTTGAAGGGGAGGAGAGAGGCAAGGAGGGGAGCAGAAAAAAATGTAGATCTCAATAGAAATCAATACAAAAAAGAGTTAGCTAATAGGAAGCTAGAGCTAATGGACCAAGCAGTGATTTAATTAATACAGTTTCTGTGTGATTATTTTGATTCTGTTGGCTAGGCCAAATAAGTGCAGAGCAGCCAGGAACCAAAAAGTGGTCTCCTTACAAATTGGCACCCACGTGGCCAACTAAAATTCACTTACAACCTTAGAGGACTTGGAAAGGAATTCTAGACACACACACACACAAAAAAAAGTTTAGCCACTCTTATTTTCCTTAATGGACTTTGCTTGCTGCAGCTCCTTTAAGAGAGGATTTTATAATTCAGAAGTAGCAGAAAAAAAGCCTTGGTTTTGAAATGCAGTCTTTTAGGGCCAAGCTGCCAGCATGACCTCTTGCTCTTTCAGGAGACCAAGCATTTGGATGGGGTTTGTGAGCACCAATCATTCTACAGCTTGTTTGGTTGCAACATAGACCATCTGTGTGACTAGAGAAAGGGCATTGTGCATGGCTCCTGGAGGTGGTGAGCAGCTTTGCCATGCTGGGCTGGGCAGGGCAAGCAGGCAGTGCTGTATTTTCCCTAGCAATGACACAGTTTAACTTCATAAGTAGGGCTTAGCATTTTAAGAAACACTTCAGGTCAGAAAATAATTGCAGATATTCAATAAAGAAAAATCCAGACATAAAAGATCTTTAAATGGATCACAGTGAGTTTATAAAATGTACATAGACTTGGGAGAGAGAAGAAAAAGAGTATAAAAAGTAAGGTAAATGGTTTACAAAAAAATAAAACAAACCAAAAATAAAACAGTCTTTAAAGAGATAGTACAGACGGTTATAGATTAAAGGAGTAAAGAAAGTAAAATAAATATTGAAAAATAATAGAGTAAGAAATGCCACATAAAGATGGAGTATACACAGAGAGCCTGGATTATGTACATTATTGTATTGTCTTTGAACTTTTTGACCATGAAGGAGCAAAGTAACCAACATTTATACTTTAAAGGTATATGGTTTTCAAAATTTGGGTCTAAGGATATTTTGCTTTGGAAAAGAGGTTCTTCTTTTGTTGCCACAGAGGATGAGAACCCGTTGATTCATTCCAGGCTAATGTGGATTGATGGATCAAATCTGCTGAAAGGTTGCCATAAACACCCCCAAAAATTACTTTACCCAACAAAAAGCAGAAGGCAGTTTAGAGAAAAACTATGCCCATATTCCCAAATATTGTTTGTACATTTAAAGGAGGATATGATGTAGAGATTTGCATTGGTATGGATCTTGGCTTATTGATACAAATTTAAGGTCAATTTTGTTAGGTATGTTTGTACAGCTAATTTTAAAATGTAATGTATAATTACAAAATATAAGTTAAAAAAGAGTCATCTATAATAATCAAACTTGTAATGTCAGTTAGATTTTCTAGATATATAGAGATATATTTCAAATAGATAAGTATTCCTCAAATCTTTTAGAGACCTTCAGAACATGGCATTTAAAAGGTTTTAAGAAGTTAGGACTTTTCATGTAAATGAGGCACATCTGCTTCCTGGGTCAGCACCAATTACTGGAAGATGGGCATCTAAGAGGTTTTTTATAGAGTTTGCTAGCCCTGGACAAGAAACTGCTTTGGCCTGGACTGCTTTATGGTATGCTGCGTGAACTGGACATGATGGACCCACAAAAAAATGACTGCTGAACTTGCCTAAAGGTAAGATGATCCTTCAGGGTTCCTGCTTCATGAAAGAATCTGCTAGACATTCTGTTGAACACAAAAGAAAGTGACTGACAAACTGCCAATATAGGTCGAACTGTCTTTGAAATGTCCTGCTTCATGGAAAATTTTGCTAGATACTATTGGCCTGCAGGCTGAAAATTGGAGGTCCCAATGGTACAGAAGAACTTTGGGTGACTTTGCAGGTAGTAAGATGTCTTTGTCAATTCTAGAATTTTGGCAGTTGCTTACAATGAACTTCCTGTTAACTTAGGTAATTTTATATCCTTCTAGAGTCTTTGATGAAGTTGAAAAATTGATAGTTACAGTTTTCCTTAGTTATAATAAAAGATAAAGTAGATATAAATATTGTAACTATAATTCTTGCTTGATAACTACTTTGTTTTACTATGTTAAATTTTTGCTATGTTAAAGTTAAAACCTTCCTTTTTATTTCAACAGAAAAGCAGAGGTCATGTGGGTTTCCCCTTTGTATGCAGTGAATGTCATTGGTTAATACAGGAACTGCTTTGGGCCTATAGAAGAACTATAGGGGAATAGAGCTAGATGGAGAAAACTAAACTGAATGCTGGGAGAACTGAGGCAGAGTCAGAGAGAAGCCAAGGACTGCTGCCAGAGACAGATTGCTGAAATTTTGCTGGTAGGCCAATACCATATGGTGGTACACAGATTAATGGAGCTGGGTTAAGCTAGAACTAATGGGGCAAGCAGTGATTTAATTAATACAGTTACTGTGTGAGTAATTCAGGGCAAAGCAGCCAGGAATGACCAAGTGGCCTTCCTTGAAAGAGCAGAGGTCATTGAGGAATACTGCTTACTTGCTTTCTGATCATGGCTTACTCAGGCTTCTTTCTTTTTTTATTTAGCTCTATATTTTTCTTGGCTCCCCTTTCTGCCTCCTCCCTCCCCTTCAACTCTCTTCCATGGTCCCCATGGTACAAATTTCCTCAGAAGATCTTGCCTTTTTCTACTTCTCATGTAGATTAGATCCATGTATGTCTCTCTTAGAGTTCTCATTGCTGTCTAGGTTCTCTGGAATTGTGATTTGTAGGTTGGTTTTCTTTACATTATGTTTAAAAAACACTTATAAGTAAGTACAAATGATAATTGTCTTTCTGGGTCTGGGTTATCTCACTCAATATCATGTTTTCTAGCTCCATCCATTAATCTGCAAATTTAAAGATGCCATTTTTTTATTTTTATTATTTAATTAAAAATGTCCACCTCCTCCCATCCTCCCATTTCCCTCCTGCTCCCCCCACCCCCTTACCCTCCCTCTCCAGTCCAAAGAGCAGTGAGGGTTCCCTGCCGTGTGGGAAGTCCAAGGTCCCCCGCCCCTCCATCTAGGTCTAGAAAGGTGATCATCCAAACAGACTATGCTCCCACAAAGCCAGTACATGCAATAGGATCAAAACCCATTGCCATTGTCCTTGGCTTCTCAGTCAGCCCTCCTTGTCAGCCATGATCAGGGAGTCCGGTTTGATCACATGCTCCATCCATCCAGCTGGCCTTGGTGAGCTCCCATTAGATCAGCCCCACCATCTTTTTTCTGTTGTGTAGTACACCATTGTGAAAATGTACCACATTTTCCTTATCCATTCTTTGTTTGAGGGGCATTTAAGTTGTTTCCAGGTTCTGGCAATGACAAAAAAGAAATGCTCCTATGAACAAAGTTGAGCACATATCCTTGTGGCAGGATTGAGCAGCCTTTGGATATATATCCAAAAGTGATATTATTGGGTCTTGAGGAAGGTTGTTTCCTAATTTTCTCAAAAATCACCATACAGATATCAAAGGGGCTGTACCAGTTTACACTCCTACCAGCAATGCAGGAGTGTTCCCTTTACCCCACAACCTCTCCTGCATACATTTTCATCAGCGTTTTTGATCTTGGCCATTCTTACAGGTGTAAAATGGAATCTCAGACTTGTTTTGATTTGATTTCTCTGATAACTAAGGATTTTGAGCATTTCCTTACGTGTCTTTCTGCCATTTTCGATTCCTTTGTCAAGAGTTCTCTGTTTATGTTTGTACTCTATTGTTCATTGGGTTATCTGTTCCTTTGATGACCAATTTCTTGAGTTCTTTATATATTTTGGATATTAGACCTCTGTCTGATGTGGGACTGTTGAAGATCTTTTCCCATCCTATAGGCTGTTGTTTTGTCTTGTTGACCATGTCCTTTGCTTTACAGAAGCTTTTCAGTTTCAGAATGTTCCATTTATTAACTGTTTCTCTCAGTGTCTGTGAGAGTGTATTTACGAAGTGGTCTCCTGCGCTAATGTGTTTATCAGGCTTCTTTCTTAAACTACCTAGAACTCTTTGTTAAGACTGGCTGTTTCCCCAGTGATATTGGTCCATACACATTAATCAGCCCAGAAAATATCTTACAGTTAGGATTTGCTCTTCAAATTACTTAAAATTGTTTCTAGTTTATAGAACACTAATCAACACTAGCAGTTAATTAATTGTGTTGGAAAATACTTGAAATTCATTTTCAATATACTTGCTCATTGACATTTGGATATTTTTCTGCTTTTTACTATGAGATAAAAAGGGGAAAGTTCAGTTTTACCCATGAATCCTTTCTGATTTGTGTGTGTGTGTGTGTGTGTGTGTGTGTGTGTGTGTGTGTGTATACGCGTGCACGTTCACGCATGTATAAGACAGACACTTAGATGCTATTTCTGGGCCTTATCAACATGTGGTAAGGAAAAATGTTTCCAGAAAACATTGATGAGGGGCTGTAGAGATGGCTCAGCAATGAAGAGAATATATGTAACTCTTGCAGAGTATCCAAGTTTGGTACCAATTTCCTGTGTCTGGTGGCTGATGGATATTTGTAACTTTAAGTCCTCTTCTTGCTTCTGTTCTGCCCATACACATGTGCATACACACAGACACACCACAGACACACACACACACACACACACACACACACACACACACCTAATCAAAAATAAAGTAACTATCTAAAAAGTAAATAAAATGTTGGTGACCAACTATTCATCAGTCTATAAAACTTGCCATAATGAGCTAGCATTACAGTGGATTACTGGAAACAAATGAATTTAGTCAAATATATTGACCACAACTTCATTAAAACTGAGTAAGTTTTACATGAGTATCCACCTAAATATATCATTATCTGACTCCCCTCATCATTTGCATGCTATTTTCAATGGTCTAAACATGGAGAAGAGGATACTAATTCTGGCCTCCGTTCCAAGTATTTTTTTTTTTTTTTTGGTTTTTCGAGACAGGGTTTCTCTGTGGCTTTGGAGCCTGTCCTGGAACTAGCTCTGTAGACCAGGCTGGCCTCGAACTCACAGAGATCCGCCTGCCTCTGCCTCCCGAGTGCTGGGATTAAAGGCGTGCACCACCATCGCCCGGCTCCAAGTATTGTTTTTGAACCTTGTTGGGCTCTTTATCCCTGCCTCTGAAGATGCATCTTTTGGCCCCTGCTTTACAGAGTGGAGTTCTCCCCCCACCATGGACCTCTAGTGGTTCTTGATTAGTCGTTGAATAGCTCAGGGATTCTCAGTTGCTTTCTCTCATGCATAATCATTTGTATAATCTTGCAGTGTTACACTGGTGTGTCCGGTGTGATTGTCTGAGAGAGTTTATCATCTTTTATAAAATTAATTAATTAATTAAAATTTTTTTTCTCATTTTATATACCAATCTCAATTCCTACTCCCTCCTCTTCTCCTACTCCCTCCATCTTCCCCACCCAACACGCTACTCAGAGAGGGTCCATGGTGAGTCAACAAAGTCTAGCACATCAGTTTGAAGCAGGATCAAGGACCTTCTTACTATATCTAGGCTGAGCAAGGAATTCTTCCAAAGAGAATGGGCTCCAAAAAATCCAGATCAAGTAGTAGGGATAAATCATGTTCCCACTGCCAGTGAACCCACAGATTGCCCCAGCCATAAAACTGTCACCCATATTCAGAGGTCCTGGTTTGGTCCTATGCTGGTCTCCCTGTTTCCATTCTGGAGTCAGTGATCTTCCATTAGCTCAGGTAAGCTGTTTCAATGGGTACCTCTCATGGTCTTAACCCCTTTGCTCATATTATTGCTCTTCCCTCTCTTCTGAATTTCGGTAACTCTGCCCATGCTTGGGGTGGATCCCTGAACCTGCTTCCATCAGTTGCTGAATGAAGGTTCTATGATAACAACCAAAGTTGTTATCAATCCTACTAAAAGCAATCTACAGATTCAATGCAATTCCCAACAAAATCCTAAAAGAGATCTTCATAGACCTGGAAATAACAATGCTCAACTTCCTAAGGAAAGACAAAAAATTCAGGATAGCCAAAACAACCTTGTACTGTTAAGGAACTTCTGGAGGCATCACCATCCCTGACATAAAGCTTTAATATAGAGCTACAGTAATAAAAAAGGCTTGGTGCTGGCATAAAAACAGACAGTTGAATCAAATGAATTAAATCTAAGACTAATATTAATCCACGCACCTATGAACACCTGATTTTTGACAAAGAAGCTAAAATTACACAATGGAAAAAAGAAATCATCTTCAACAAATGGTGCTGGCATAATTGAATATCTACATGTAGAAGAATATAAATGTATCCATGTCTATCCCCCAAGCACAAAACTCAAGTACAAATGGATCAAAGACTTCAATATAAATCCAATCAAACTAAATCTCATAGAAGACAAACAGGAAAGTATACTTTAACACAAGGGCACAGGAGCCCACTTCCTAAATATAATGCCAGTAGCACAGACACAGAGAGTAACAATAAATAAATGGGACCTTCTGAAACTGAGAATCTTCTGTAAGGCAAAGGACACAGTCAATAAGTCAAAATGGCAGCCTACTGAATGGGGAAAAATCTTCACCAGGCCCACATCAGACAAAAAAGCACTGACATCTTGAAATTTGCATACAAATGGATGGAACTATGAAAATCCATCCTGATTTAGTCAACCCAGATTCAGAAAGATGAACATGATATGTATTCATTCATAAATGGCTATTAGACATAAAACAAAGGATAGCCAACATATAATCCAGGACCCCAGAGAAGTTAGGTAACAAGGAAAACCCTAAGAAAAACATACAGAGAAAGGGAAGTAGACAAGATTTTCTGAGAAAATCAGAAGCATGGGGGTGGGAGAAGAAGGATGACAGAATGAGGGGAGGAAGGGAAGAGGGAAGGGGAGAAAAAACATGAGGGAATGGAACCAAGATGGGGAAGGACAGAGGAAGAGTAAGAAAAGAGGTCTCTTGATTGAGGGAGCCATTATGGGGCTAGCATAAAACAAAAACAAAAACAAAACAAAACAAAACAAACAAAAAAAAAACAGGCACGAGGAAAGCCCAAAGAATCTACAAGAATGACTTCAGCAAAGTCCCTAAGCAGTAGCAGAGATGGTGCCTGAACTGACCATACCCTATAATGAGAGAGAGAGAGATTATCATCTTTTATGACACATTGAGACATACCCCACCAAACTGTTCATCAAAGTTCATTTACAGTTATATTTCCTAAGCACCACAAGAACCTACATTCTTAACCTCTCAATTCTTATTTCTTCCACTTATTCTTACTTATGTTCAGCAGAATAAAAGTGAGCGCAATCCCCATCTGTGCTTCAGAAAATAAATTCATTTTAACCTTATAAATTTTCAAAGTTATATTTTGCAAATCTGAGGAAAAATCATGTGAGTCAGATTTCTGTTTCTATAACAAATACCTGAGATAATCAGTGTATAAATGGGATGTTTATTTTAGTGTCTAGCTTTAGTACTTTCAATGCATGGGCATTTGGCTCATTTATATTCTGGCCTATGACAAAGCTACATTGGATGCTGACAATGAGTCAGCCTATGTCTGTAAGCCAAAGGAAATGAGAAATAAAAAGCTGAGGTCTAAGTATCCCTTTCAAGATCACACTGTCAATGGTCTGTGAACTTCCTGCAATGGTCTATCTCTTACAGTTTCTACTACTTCCCAATGGTACTTTTATGAATAAGCATTTAACACCCAAGCCCTATGTTAAACACTCAAATCCCTACTTTAGCCAAAGTCTGTTTATCATTATTCAAAGCACCAAACTTACAAGTAAAATTAATAGTCTTCAAGTTTTCCAAACATGAAGGCCTGGTAATGGAACAAAGCTG
Source organism: Microtus obscurus (assembly GCA_963919715.1). Taxonomy (NCBI): domain Eukaryota; kingdom Metazoa; phylum Chordata; class Mammalia; order Rodentia; family Cricetidae; genus Microtus; species Microtus obscurus. Next base: position 1,496,636 of record CAWTZC010000501.1, on the reverse strand, counting down.
TTTGCACATGTCATTCAAGTGTGAGGACTAGGTGCCAGATCTTCAGAATCCAGGTTAATTTCAGAAAGACTTGAAGGCCTGTCTATAAGTACAGACTTGGGAAAAATAAATATGGAGAAGCCCCCAAACTGACTTGCAAGCAGGAATAACTTAATCGTTGAACTCCATGTTTGACTGAGCTTACGTGTTTCATTAAATAATATGGAAAATTTATGGAGAATGATTCCAGATATCAACTCTGAGTTTCTGCATACATGAGTATACGTGTGCACATGTACACACACATAGAAGGTACACTATAAACAAAAAAACTAATTAAAAAATCTGAAGCATATAATGCAGAACTCACAGATTAGATTTCCATTTTAAATTATATAATATTCCTATAGTATAGAAATATGAATATGTATTTAGGAAATCAAAGCATATACCTAATGTTTAGCTGGCTACTTTGGAAGATGAGAGCTATAAAGGATTAAGCTTTTTCCCATTTCTAATTTAAGATATAGTCTGTTGATTAACTTATATATATTGAGAATGAATGTTTTCTAAGTCTGTTTAAGAAAAAAGATGATCAATGAAGAAAGCCATGCACAAGGCCATGGCATCTTGCTCTTGGACTTAGTAAAAAGGTTTATCCCATAAGTGTGAGATGAAATGAGGAAACTATTTTACTATGTAAGTAAATTGAAGACACTGAAAGATTTGAGTCACCAGGGCTGTGGAATTTTATGTATTTGCATGGTCAGCATGGAAGATAATCACACCTTCTTCCCTACAATTTCTTATGTGTTATTCTTACTTTTTAAGTGAGTTAAGAAAATTCTCATTTTACCACATAGAAAAAATGTCATCATTATACAATGGGATCTGCCTTTCTACTTACAAAATCAACCCATCAACTATTATTCTCAGCTTATTTCTAGGTGCATATAGGTCAAGGGAGGAAATATGGGGAGAAATAACTAAAATGAAGGCTCATTTAAGGAGTACTCTGAAAACCTAATGCAGTAGAAGCCTCCTTAAACATCTACATATATGGAGGTGGTCTAAATGATATCATTAAATAATGAGAGTCCCAATTGAATATATTTTGTCACCAAATAAAGTTGCCAGACCCAGAATTGTGTTACATCTAATTGAGTTGTTGACCAAAGCAGTGCGACGAGAACTCCCACACAATCCAGGATGTTGCCAAGACTATAGGTTGTACTCCACAGACTAATGGGAAGGGTACACTGTTGAAGACAAAGGCTGCACAACTCATTGAATATGGAGACCTCCATCTGATGCCTATGTAGAGTCTTAACCTATATGTGCTAGTGTCTTTGGCACAGGAAGGCACTCTTCATGATAAAAAAAAATGAGGAACATAAATACCAATCCACACCCAAACCTTTTGATCAGCAGTAGTGACCTGCCTATGAAATATGCTACTGCAATGGGAGCACAAGATTTGTGGATGTGATCAGCCAGTATCTGATTTAACATAAGGCCATTTCTGACACTGTTTAGATGCTAGCCTAAGTCACAAAACAATCCCACAACACTTCAGAATGATGAATAATAAGAGAGTTATTTATTTAAGGGGAAAACTTACAGATCACTGTCCTGGACAATAGTCCTCTGCGTGAAGAGAAACAGTCAGCAGCCAGAAGCAGGAGCCAGAAGCAAGAGAGCCGGCAGTCAGTTACCACTGTTTTTACAGTATAAGAGACCATGTCCAAGTAGGCTGATATCTTAAAGGCTATTGGCTGAAGGACCAGAATGTGTTCCTCCCACAGCACTTGGATGACCAAGAACCTGGGACTAGACAACTCAAGAACCTACAGTGAAACCAAATATTACTGTTCTAAAAGAAAATGACTCTAATGACAATACACTATACTCATAGATCAGTGCCTTGCTCAGCCATTATCAGAGCAGCTACAGCCTACATCGGATGAGAATAAATATAGAGACCAAAAGCAAAACATAATGCAGAGAATAAGAGGTTTTGAAAGACTCAGTTCAAAAAAGGATGTCTTCATCAAATCCCTCCTCTGAGTGCTCAAGGAACTCTTACAGAAGAGGAAAGGGAGTAAAAACCAGAGGGAAAGCAGGGCATTAAGAAAGCATAGCCCTCTAAATCAACATGTTCAAAGTTCATATGAACTCCTCACAGGAATTGAGCCATCATGCACTGGACTTGTATAGGTCTGTGCCAGATACTGTCCTAGAGCAGAAAAGAGTAGTCACATGCCCCATCCCTAACCCAAATGGAATCTCCAATTAATAACCATTTACAAATTAACATTAAGTTCCCTCCAATAGTATCTCACTGGGCAAAAACTATTCTTTTTTATTTTTATTGTTACATTTATTTATTTATTAAAAATTTCCACCTCCTCCCATCTTCCCATTTCCCTCCCACTTCCCCTCCATCTCCCTCTCCAGTCCTAGTTCTAGTTTTTTTTCTTTTATTATATTTTCTCCTCCCTCTGCTTCTTCCTGATGTTCTCTACCTCCCATCCCACATGTATCCTCCCACTTTCTTTTTCTCATTATAAAACAAACAGACTCATTTTGGATAATAATAAAATAAAACTAATACATTGCAGTTGGACAAAACAAATTAACAGAAATTAAAGAGCCAGGAGAAGGCATAAGAAACAGAAACCTATTAATTTGCACAACAAATAACTCCATAAAATCCTTAAACTAGAAGCCATAATTTTTATGCAATGGACCTGTAGGGTAAGAAGAAAGAAGAAAAATATATAAATAAAATTAAATTAAAATTAAAAATTAAAAGTAATAGCATAAAAAGAGTCCTGCAAAAACACTATGAAATAATAAACCTTTAAAAATTCAATTAAGTTCACTTTCTAGTGACTATTTACTGCTGAATGCACAGTCTACACTTAAGGGAGAGCCACCATGAAGTCTCCAGTTCAGAGACACTGAATCTTTCCCGGTAAGCCATGACCTCGTGGTGGGATACACAGATTAACGGTTAGATCAGGGTGTGAGAGTTGGTCAAGAAGAGGCTACATATAATGGACAAGGCAGTAATTAAGTTAATAAAATTTCTTTGTGGTTAATTCAGAGGTTAAGCTAGCTGGGTAGAGGGACTCAGTCCACTCCTCCATACTACACAAATTTATGTAGTCTATCACTAAGCGAATATTGTTATGCTGCTCATGATTATACTTTGAAATTTATCAGGTACTTATTATGGATGATATTGTATATTTTTACCATGTCTTTCAATATTGAAGACTCTACTACCCATTTATAAAGAGTGAAATAATAATCTTTGTTGGGCTTAGTGTTCCGTTGCTATTATGACACACCATGACCAAGGCAACTTATATAAAGCAAAGTATTTAACTGGGGGGGGGGCTTGTTTACAATTTCAAAATCTTAGTCCATTATCTTCATGGCAGAGATGTGACAGCAGGCAACTTTTTAGTTTCATGATGTCTCATTTATTGATTGATGATCTTACTGCCTGTGCTAGTGGTATTCTATTAGGAAAGTTTTTTTTTTTTTTCCCTGGGCCAATGCATTCAAGTCTGTTTCACTCTTTCTCTTCTATCAGACTCAGTATGTAAGGTTTTCTGTTAAGGTCTTTGATTTACTTGGACTTTAATTGTGTGCAAGGCAATGATTATGGACCTATATGCATTCTTCTACATGCCCATGCCGACATTCTGTTAGACAAGCATCATTTGCTGAAGATCTTTCTTTGTTTCCATTGTGTATTTCTGGCTCCTTCATAAAAAAATCAGATGTCCATTGGTCTATGGATTTCTGACTGCATCTTTTATTTGATTCCCTGTGGTTTTTATTATCATTCTGTCATGGTACTACTAGAAATCAGGAATGCTGATACCTCTGTAAGTTCTTTTATTTTTCAAGATTGTATTAGCTATCCTTGTTTTTTTTTCCCTATGAAACTGAGCATTGTCCTTTCAAGCTCTGCAAAAAACTGTGTTGGAATTTTCATGGAAAATTCCCTCAGATACTATGGGCTTGTAGGCTAAAGATTGGATGCCCCAACGTTACAGAAGAACTTTGGGTGACTGTCCAGGCAGCAAGACGTCTCTGTCAATTCAAGAGTTTTGCAAGTTGCTTACAATGCATTTTTTGTTACCTTAGCTAATATTATACCCCTTTGCTGTCTTTGATGGGGTTGAAGAATAGATAGTTATAAATATAGTTTTCCTTAGTTATTATAAAAGATAAAGTAGATATAAATATTGTAACTGTAATTCTTGCTTGATGTGTGTGTGTGTGTGTGTGTGTCTGTGTGTACTTTCCTTCTTTTGGTTTTGCTAGTGTGAGATGATTTATTTTCTAGTATGATCTCATTGGGATAGTTAACCTCCTAGGGTTGGAGTTTTCATTCTAGTACCTTCTGTAGCTTTTTGGATAAGTACTGCTTGAATTTGGCTTTATCATGGAATATGTTGCTTTCTCCTTCTAGAGTAATGGGATGTTTTGCTAGGTATAGTTATTTTAGTAAGAATCGGTGGTCTCTTTGAATCTGCAGAATGACTGCCTAGGCCTTACAGCTTTTAGAGTCTGCATTGGGAATTCATGTAATTCTTTTTTTATAATTTTTAACAAAATTTATTTTTTTTAATAGGAAAAAAAAAACCCCGAAGGGAGGTTGTGGAGGCAGCGCAAGAGGTAACTTGTCTGCGTGGTCCCAGTCACGTAACTCAAAGGTCTGTCTTCGTATGTTACTATTGTGGGATAATCTTTTTGTACACTGTAAAGATGTGTATCTACCTAAAGCACCTCCTGATTGGTTTAATCAAAAGCTGAATATCTAGGTATGAGAGGATAAGTAGTAATTCTGGGCAGAGAGAGGGACTTGGGAAGAAGAATCTTGGCATGCAGATTTTGTCAGCAGATTCAGGAAGTCATATGTATCATACTAAAGAAAGGTTAAAAAGTCATGTGTCAGAATGTATATTAAGAATTATGGGCTAATTAACTTATAAGAGCTAGTTAGAAACAAACCTGTAGTGACAAGGAGAGCTGGCCTGCTTTTTGTCCCGCCCCGCTCCCACACGGCTAGCTTTACACCCGAAATAACAGCATACAAATTATATTCATTCAAACACTGCCTGGCCCATTAGCTCTAGCCTCTTACTGGCTAACTCTCACATCTTGATTCACCCATTTCTATTAATGTGTATCGCCACTTGACTGTGGCTTATCGGCATGAGTCTAATTACCGTCCATCTTGGGTAGGAGAAGCATGGCGTCTGCATGACTCTGCTTTCTTCCTCCCAGAATTCTGTTTGGTCTCCTCCACCCACCTCAGGACTAGCCTATCAAAAGGCTAGGGCAGTTTCTTTATTAACCAATGAAAGTAACACATAGACAGATGATCTTCTTACATCACAAACCTAAGCGAAAGGCTAAGCTTTCAATATTAATAATAAGTCTCTGTGTTGTTCCTTGTGAGCTGGTGGCCCAGAGAAAAGTTCAACTACATATTTGTATCAATGTACAAAAATCTGTACCAATGTAAACTATTTAAGACCAGTATTTTCTGTTTTAGTTTAAAAGTAAATTTAATAATCCACCATTTTAACCTATAATTCTTACTAATAAGTATATAAAATAAACTACCTTTTATCCTCTCATCCCTCTATCTTCTCCTTTTTCTTTCAGAATGAGATCCCTTGAGTCTGATCTCCTTTGTTTAGCTTTCTGACTGACCATGAAGAATAACAACTTGAAAATAATGATAAAAATCATTCATAACCTACTGAATTACCAAAATCTATCCACCCCATCTTTAGGGAATGTGGGCACTGTTTTCTCTAGACTGCTTCCTGTTGCCTGGGGTGATAATACCCTTAGGAAATGCTGAGAAAATTGTGATAATGGTTTAGTTCTAGGAGAGCTAGAAGCATTATTTTTTATTTAGTCTCTGTATAATGGGAAAAGGTAAAGCTTATCTAATCCCATGGCTGGAATAGTTTGCAAGGCTGGACCAGTTTTGAAATTGTTCTGGAGGCAGAATTTTGAAGAAACTGAAACAGAGGCACTCTGAGAGGCTAAATCACATGGATTGCTTTCTTCTTCATTGGTGTCTGGTTCTTTTATTCTAAAAACACACAAACTTTTAAAAGTAGCACACACGCACATATATATAACATGCATATATATAAAATGCATAGCATTTTAAAGGCATATAATGTGCTGCATGCACAAGTCAGTTAAAGATTATATTTTGGTCTATTTTTGAGTAAGTAAAAGACATCTGTCAACTTTGTGTTTATTCGGACTGCATAACCATACTGTAATACAAATGTCCAGCCAGGCCATATGAAAGGATGATATGTAATAAGTCATTAGGGCTTTGTAGTGAATAAGATTTGTCATTCAGTTTCAGAACTGTTTACATGTTTATAAATTAGTATATATATCACCTATCACATAGTTTTTTTTTTAAGTTTCTTTCTTAATGGTTATAGTCAAGATTTTCCAGAGGTCTCCCACAATCAAATCTGAACTTTATTAATTATGAATAAATCTATAGCTTTTTGTTTCTGAGGAAACAAAGGAATAACCTCTACCCAAATACAACATATTTTCTGACTTTCATTCAGGGGTTAAGAGATTCTTAAAATATGTAGGCTGGTTTAATTTAGCAGTTTTTTCTACAATCCACATCTTACCATGTACAACAATATTATTTCACAACTAATTACTTGCCCTTTTCCTCTTAAATTTTTTAGTATTCTTTCTTTGTCTTCAATACTTGGTGTTTCCATTATGTGATGAAGGAAGTTTCTTTACTGGTCCAATCTCCTTGGTGTTTTATAAGAATCGTGTGCCTTTATGGGCACCTTCTTCTTCTTCTTCAGGTTAGGAACATTTTCTTCAATAATTTTGTTAAAAATATTTTCTAGACGTTTGAGGTGAGATTCTTCTTTTTTTTTCTAGTTTTAATTTTCACAGGTTTGGTCTTTCAATAGTACTCAAGACTTCATTGATGTTTTGTGCCAGTAAATTCTTACATTCAAAGTTTTCTTGGACTAATGTATCTATTTCTCCTATTGTATCTTCAATGCCTAATACTATCTCTTGAAACACATGTGTTCTTTTAGTGATGCTTTTATCTGTGATTTCTGTTTAGTTACCTTGATTTTTCATTTCCAGAATTCAATTTGTGTTTTCTTCATTGTTTCTATTTCCATCTTCATGTCTTTAACACTTTTATCCATTTTCTTTAACTATTCTTATTTAACTTTCTTTAAGAGATTTATTCATTTTATCCAATTGTTTATGTTTTCCTGAATTTCTTAAAGGGATTCATTAATTTTTTTATTAAAGACCTAAATCATCTTCATAAAGTTAACATTAAGGTTTTTTTTTCTTAGTTTCTGCTACGGTAGAATACTAAAGGGTTATTATAGTAGGATTGCTGAGTTCTGGTGATGACATATTGCCTTGAGTGTTGTTGATTTTCTTCTTATGCTAGCCTCAAGGCATGTGGGTTTGGAATGATTATAGGTCCCGGTTCATATTTATGAGTTTGTCTTTGTTGGGCAGATGCTTTATTCATTGGTTTTCTTTAGTTTTCTGGTCAATATGGCCTGTGACTGGGCAGGGGAGTTAGGGGCCTTGGTTTTCTTGATTGTGTTGATCTCTGATAGAGAAGGTTGTCTACACTCCAGTTGTGGGATGAGATATGATGCTTAGGAGGACTCTAGCCTGGGAATAGGATTGTAGGACACCAAGAAAGAGAGAATAGGGACAGTTGGTGGGTGGTTGGGCAGCCTACATGGACTTCTCCTTATCTCTGTTTCTGGTCCTGACTAATTCATTTATGGTATTATTGTAGCTAGGGAAAATTAATTTTTACCTTTGCATTATATTGATCCTCCCTGTTCTCTTTCTTCCTCCAGAATTTCAGCAAGATCATTATCTGTCCTCCCTAAAGACAACAGGAAAGCAGGATTAATTCTCTTGGATGTCCAATTTGATGTGTTTACTGTAGTTAGAAATGAATAAAGATTGCACTTGTCCAGATGAGTTAATTTTCTAAGCTATACCTTTTATAAATAAGTGGACATAATCAGAAACTTACTGATAACAGCTCTGGTCAGGAATAAAGCAAGATTTTTGATAAATCTCCCCAATATTGTTTCACATTTCTGAATTACTCAGCAATCATGTATTTAGAATTACATGTCATTAATGTATTTTGCCTTATAATTTCTTGTCATTCTTCTAACTGGGCTGCTCTCCCAAAGAAACTAACTAATCAAGAGTCTACTTTAAAAAGCAATGGGTGTAAATCATATTATGAGTAGGGATTTTTATTTTTTTTATTGGAAAAAAAAAGAAACTTCTGCCTCCTCCCCGCCTCCCATTTCCCTCCCACTCCTCCCTCTCCTGCTCCCCTCCCCCCACTCCTCCCCCTCCCTCTCCAGCCTGAAGAGCAGTCAGGGTTCCCTGCCCTTTGGAAAGTCCAAAGTCCTCCCCCCTCAATCCTGGTCTAGGAAGGTGAACATCCAAACTGGGTAGGCTCCCACAAAGCCAGAACATGAAGTAGGATCAAAACCCGGTGCCATGGTCCTTGGCTTCTCAGCAGCCCTCATTGTCCGCCAAATTCAGTATGGATTTTTAAAAGCACAGCATTTTAATCAGTTAGTTAACTACCATCTGGACAAAGGGGAACATATTCCTACTATGCTCACTTAATCATGTAAGCTCAAGAGAAAGAGAATAATCAGTTTTAGCTAACCTCTCTTTTTACCACAAACACAGTAGCAGCATTGAGATTCTCAAAGAGTGTTTCTCCTGTGTTTCAATTATTGTACTACAAAACACAAGAGAAGTGCACAACCAAATCCCAAGAAAGCATGCCCAGTAATCAGGGCAATATCTTATTTTACCAATTGAGAGTGTACTATGAGTGTTTTTTACTTGGCCAGTGCAACAGATTCATCATTAGCACACGGCATGTAGTAGAACAGTTTGTACTCCCTTCCATTCCCAACCCTCATAGTCTAAATATTATATATCTTCTAAAGTTTTCTGGGTTAAAGGGTTGCTCCCCAGAGATTCTATGAAATAATTATATGAGTTTTTGGAGTCATGACCTAGGGGAAACTTTAAG